>OX336388.2:1940736313-1941986313 GCA_946902985.2 Meconema thalassinum | reverse complement strand
ACTTTTTCTTAGTGGGCCTCTACATACTCGGATCAACCAACATGCAAAATTTCAGCTTTCTAGGTCTAGTGGTTTGAGCCCTGCGTCGATGAGTCAATTTTGGATGGTCAATGCCAAAGGGCCGGAAAAAGTCACTTACAAATTGAATTTTCAAAAACCGTTTCTTAGTGAGCCTCTGCATACTCGGATCAACCAACATGCAAAATTTCAGCTTTCTAGGTCTAGTGGTTTGAGCCCTGAGGCGATGAGTCAATTTTGGATTATATATAATAGATGAGACTTTCCAAGTCGATTTGCTCGTAGAAATATGGAATATAGCTCTTCTTGCGCGTATCAATGCGAGGAGCAATGCTCGTGGTTTCCACTTCAAGGAAGTGGGACCGAATCCCGCGTTTTAAGGCCCTAAAGCGAACGGTTTTCGAGATATTGCCAGAAAACTATCCCCGGTCTGAGAAATTTCAGCGGTTGCCATAGTAACGTAGATCTGTTTCTCAGAGGGAACACAGTTATTTGGGAATATCTCCGAAACCGTTCATTTTAGGAACTTAAAAAGTGTGTTTTGGGGTCCCTACAGGACCTCCGAGTATTGTTTCTCGTATCTGGCGGCTTAAAATGAGCTAAATACGACCTTTGTACCGACTGTCCTTGCTCAGTGCCAAAGGGCCGAAAAAAGACACTTAGAAATTTAATTTTCAAAAACTTTTTCTTAGTGGGCCTCTACATACTCGGATTAACCAGCATGCAAAATTTCAGCTCTCTAGGTCTAGTGGTTTGAGCCCTGCGTCGATGAGTCAATTTTGGATGGTCAATGCCAAAGGGCCGAAAAAAGTCACTTACAAATTGAATTTTCAAAAACCGTTTCTTAGTGAGCCTCTACATACTCGGATCAACCAACATACAAAATTTCAGCTTTCTAGGTCTAGTGGTTTGAGCCCTGCGGTGATGAGTCAATTTTGGATTATTATAATAGATGAGACTTTCCAAGTCGATTTGCTCGTAGAAATATGGAATATAGCTCCTTTTGCGCGTATCAATGCGAGGAACAATGTTCGTGGTTTCCACTTAAAGGAAGTGGGAACCGAACCCCGCGTTTTAAGGCCCTAAAACGAACGGTTTTCGAGATATTGCCAGAAAACTATCCCCGGTCTGTGAAATTTCAGCGGTTGCCATAGTAACGTTGATCTGTTTCTCAGAGGGAACACAGTTATTTGGGAATATCTCCGAAAGCGTTCTTTTTAGTAACTTAAGAAGTGTGTTTCGGGGTCCCTACAGGACCTCCGAGTATTGTTTCTCGTATCTGGCGGCTTTAAATGAGCTAAATCCGACCTTTGTACCGACTGTCCTTACTCAGTGCCAAAGGGCCGAAAAAGTAACTTACAAATTGAATTTTCAAAAACCGTTTCTTAGTGAGCCTCTGCATACTCGGATCAACCAACATGCAAAATTTCAGCTTTCTAGGTCTAGTGGTTTGAGCCCTGCGTCGATGAGTCAATTTTGGATGGCCAATGCCAAAGGGCCGAAAAAAGTCACTTACAAATTGAATTTTCAAAAACCGTTTCTTAGTGAGCCTCTACATACTCGGATCAACCAACATGCAAAATTTCAGCTTTCTAGGTCTAGTGGTTTGAGCCCTGCGGTGATGAGTCAATTTTTGATTATATATAATAGATTATATAATATTTCCGATTGCAAATACACAATATATATGCTTAACATTATAACGAGTGAGTAGTTATACATCAATAAATACCCAATGAACGAAGTAAAAATATTGAACCTGCTGGGAGTTGATCCACGAACCTCCAGACTATGAGTCCTGGTCGTTACCACTACGCCACATATGACGTATACCCTACTAATACTTGGTTAACAACTGGTTTAGTATAACTCCAGGATATTACGCCTTGCAATCAACGATTTCATTAGCGATTTCTGCCGTTTCTATAAACCATTTGATACTAAATATGTCTTATTTTGTTCAGTACATTCCTGAAAGGATTTAAACTTACGAAGTTACGGAAATATATGGATTTACGAGCAAATAGCTGCCATTTTGACCCAACGGGACGGCACGGACAAGCACGATATGGTACGGTCAACCTGAAGCGTTACTCACTACTGCGGTTACATATTCTATTTTAAAATGCTAATATCCTACCGGTCACCTCCTCGAGGACAGTTTAACCTCCCTATGAACGATGAGCGTATTTGGTAAGGCCAGGCCTTGTTGAATGGCAAGTTACGGTTAGGCTGTAATATTTGCATGATTCATACATCCACCATCTTGAAACTATTTGGTTGATGACCTTGTAGTTTGGGCAAAAGACGCTTTTCACATACAAGTATATTGTTGCAAAATTTGGTAGAGATCGGATGATTACGTTGGTCGTATTTTGATCTAAGCTCAGAACATTTGGGTGGGCGCCATTTCTTTTTTGTTATGATGGCGGCGATATACAACATGACACTGAGTTGTCCCTTGCCAGTGCGACCTCTGTACCCAAGGTGGTTCGATTTGGTTTCGTTTTCTTTGAATTGATAGGGGAAATCGATTTGCACTCATACACCACCGCCATCTTCAAACTAGAGGGCTGATGACCTTGTAGTTTGGTCAAACGACGCTTCCCTCATGAATGTATGCTGTTACAAAATTTAGTAGAGATCAGGTGATTAGGTTAGTCGTAACTTGATTTAAGCTTTAAACTTTTGGATGGCCACCATTACGTTTCCGTTAAGATGGCGGCAATATAAAACATGACACTGCTAGTGCTACCTCTGTACCAATTTGTGTTCAATGCGATTTCACCTTGTTTGAATTGGTAGGGGGGACAGACATACCAAAGCACACACACATACACTCACACACACAATTTTTGGCCCTGTGTAGATCTCATAATTCTACTTTCATTTTTTGCAAATATCAAAAGGAAGCTAAAAATTGTAACGCAAGAAATTTTGAAAATAATTTTGCAGTTGGTAAGTTAACTATAAAAGACCTTTCATACGATATATCTCACGAGTAAAACGGATCAAACAATTACTTCCCCCATTCACCCTTTCATGATTACGTTGGTCCCGAAATAACCTTATTGTAATTTTAAAAAATTCACAGAAATCTCTTGGGTCGTTCTAGAGTGATGAAATGGCAGACAGGCAGACAGACACACACACACACACAGGTCCACTTTTATAAATAAGTACACGATGTAAAATAAACAACAAATGAATAAACATGTCGCCTCCGTAGCGTAGCGGTCAGCATGGTTAGCTGCCGCCCCGGAGGTCCTGGGTTCGATTCCCGGCTCTGCCACGAAATTTGAAAAGTGGTATGAGGACTGAAACGGGGTCTACTCAGCCTCGGGTGTTCCAAATGAGTAGAGGGGGTTTGATTCCCACCTCAGCCATCCTCGAAGTGGTTTTCCGTGGTTTCCCACTTCGTCTTCGGGCAAATGCCGTGATGGTACCTTTTTCAAGGCCATGGCTGCTTCCTTCCATCTTCCTTGTTTATCCATCCTGACCATCCATTACCTTCCCACATGAGGCCCCTGTTCGCTTTGCAGGTGAGGCCGCCTGGGCGAGATGCCAATCACACCTCACCAGTTGTATCCACTCCGATTAGATGTTCCCAGCTCTAGGACACTGCCCGTAGAGGCGGTAGTGGTGAGTTCCCTCGCTGAGTCCGTGGGTTCCACCAACCTGGAGGGTAAACGACTAAGAAGAAGAAGATGAATAAACATAACGACACAAATTATGATGATGAGTTTCACTTGGGATGAATTGGGACTGTTTTAGGGGTCCCGGTGCCCCTAGAGTCCTTGACCATAGGCTACATAGCCCAAAGTGTTCCTAGTCCCTTGTTGTTGTTGTTGTTTGAGTCTTCAGTCTTTTGACTGGTTAGCTGCAGCTCTCCATTTCACCCTGTCCTGAGTTAATCGTTTCATCTCTGCTAAGCTGCCACACCCTACGTCCGAGGCAATCTGTTTAATATATTCTAACCTTGGTCTACCCCTACAGTTCTTGTCCTCGACCCTTCCTTCCATAACTAAGCTTGCTATTCCTGAGTGTCTTAGTATGTGTCCTACCAACCTATCTCTTCTCTTCATTAGCAGTCGCCAGAAACATCTCTCCTCTCCCACTAGCCTTAATACCTCTTCATTTGTAACCCTATCTACCCATCTGAACTTCATCATTCTCCTGTAACACCACATTTCAAACGCTTCAATTCTCCTCTTTTCTGCTGCACCAATAGTCCAAGTTTTACTTCAATAGAGTGCCACGCTCCGGACACAGGCCTTCAAAAATGACTTCCTAACACCTAAATCTATATTCGATGTCAACAGTTTCCTTTTCTGTAGAAATGCTTCCCTTGCCTGAGCTAACCTACATTTTATATCCTCTTTGCTTCGTCCATCACTGGTTATTTTGCTTCGTAGGTAACAGAAGTCTCCTACTTCCTTTAGTTTTTTACCTGCCAATTTGATGTCCATAGAGGATTCTGATTTATTTCGGCTTCATTCCAATATTTTTGTATTTTTAGCCTATTTTCAATTTTGAAAAAAAAAAAAAGGCTTATGAGATCACCTTTTGTCCGTGTGTGTGTGTGCGTGTGTGCGTGTGCGTGTGTGTGTGTGTGTGTGAGGTGTGTGTGTGTGTCCCCCTAATAAATTCTAAACGGCTGGAGCGATTTCAATGAAACTCGGTATGTTCATAGCACTATTCTGGGCGACACCGACCGTGCCCTTGAAATGTTGTTACGTCTCACCAAACCAACATGGCGGCTGTGCGAAATATTTCACCAGCATTAAATATCTCCGAAACTATTCCCGATATCACCCTGGAATTTTTACGGTGATAAAGGGAACAACTAGAACTGCACCTATGTGACTTTTGAAAAACTGGTAACTACAAAACCAACATGGCGGCCACGCGAATTTGCGACTTTTAAATAGACGTTTCTCGCGATTTAACCAACCAAATGCAATAAATCTTGGTACAGTATATGTTTATACACATTGTAATACACCGACATCTAACTTCGTTCAATTGTTTACATAAACACAAGATGGCGGATGTGCGAAATATTTCACCGGCATTCTATAGCTCTGAAACTATTAGCGGTATCACCCTGAAATTTTGTACAGAGATAAAGGGCACTACTGGAAGTTCATCTATAAGTCATCCAAAAACCGGTTAACAACGAAACAAACATGCGATTGAAGTTTGAATACTACACGTATACAATAATCTTCATTTAACAGTACATAACTCTGGGACCTACATATATAAAATCCAACATGGCGACCATCCGAAATATTTAGTCGGTTCTCTATATCTACCAATCTATTACAGCAATCAAACTGAAATTTAGTATGTTGATAGTGGCAATTAACTTAAGTAGGATATATGAAAATAGGCTGTATAGTTCTTCACGGAGCTACTTGTTTAATTTTCATCATGAATTCTTTCCTCAAGACAGAGTCCATTCCATTCAAAAACTCATTCAAATCCTCAGTCGTGTCGGCCAATATGACTATGCCATCGGCAAATCTCAGAGTTGAAATTATTTCTCCTTGAATCTTCACTCCCACTTTAAATTTGTCTACAATTTCCTTCATTGCTTGTTCAATGTAATGATTGAAAAGTATGGGTGATGTTGCAGCTGAATATCAGCTTCTCTCTCACATCCTTCTGCTCGAATGACTGCTGTCTGGTTTCTGTATAGATTGTATATCACCCTCCTATCCCTGTACTTTTCGTTAGTGAGCGTGTGGCACAACGATGGTTCCAACGTTTCATCACTGGAGAAGAAAACACTACAAATTTACCGCGTTATGGAAGACCTAAACTGACTGGCTGCGTATCTCAACAGTAACGTTCCCGCCAGCTGAGTCCAAGATTGCGGGATCGAATCCCGTTGCAGTCAGTTGGCATTTAAGGGTGCGCAAATGTGAGGGAGCCATGTCAGTAGATTTACCGGCACGTTAAAGATCCCCTTCGGGAGAAAATTCCCTCCCCCCGCGCGTCACTAAAAGCCGCAGTAATTAAAAGACACGTAACACCAACAACAGTGTTATTATTATTATTATTATTAAGATCTAATCTATGGGATATTGAGAATACACGCAGAGTTTTGCAAGAAAATCCGCTAAGAAGTACTCGTAGGCTGTCAGAACATGGCGCATCAAAAGATACCATACATCGCCAGATTAAGAAACTTGAAAAATCAAACAGAAGCTTTAGATCTGTACCTCATGAATTAGCCCCTGAACAGGCTCAATGTAGAGTGGATATCTGTCGTCAGCTTATCGGTAACCTCATGGATGATAGATTTATCAGGAGAATTGTCACAAGTGATGAAAAATCGGTCTATTACTGCAACGCTGACGCCTCGAAAGAGTGGCTCAGTCTCCATCAACCTGTTAAAGTCATCGTTAAAAAGGATCGGTTCGGCCCCAAAATTATGTGCGTCTGGTGGAATTTTGAAGGAGTGATTCTTTGGGAGTTTGTTCCAAACGGGTGTGCAGTCAATGGGGATCGTTATTCTTAACAACTGGAACGAGTTCACGAAATTTTATGACAGAGATACCCAACGTTAGTTAACCGAAATAGAGTTCTCTTGCAGTAGGACAATACTCATACTGCCCGAACAACCATGCCAAAAAATCAAGAATTGGGAGGAGTCGAACTGTTACCATATCCAGCATACAGCCTGATCTTGAGCCTTCAGATTACCATCTTTTCCAATCCATGGCCCATTTCTTGCGTGAAAGAAATTTTGAAAACATTGAATCTGTGGGAGTGGGTCTCGCCGAATTCTTCACATCAAAACCCAGAGACTGGTACCGTCGCGGGATAAGAAACCTCAATGAAATATGGCTGATGATTATAGAATCTGATGGTCTCTACTTTGAAGAATAATTTAATTTCTTGTCAGAAAACTTTCCAAACTAAATGTTCTTTAAAAAACGTCATTACTTATGAGACATCCCCTGTATTTCTCGAAATAAAGCAACAAAACCATTCTTGTGTATTCGCAATCCAGACCTCCTCGTGATGTAGTGGCTGTCACCCGGAGGAGCGGGTTCAATTTCCTGCTAAGACAAGATACGTAATTCTCGCTTGAGGTTTGTAACTGTGTACACTCATCTGGGGAGACAAAATTGATAAGAGATGGGTTCGATTCCCTACTTAGCCATTCTAGAAGTGGTTTTCCATGCTTTTCCACTTCTACTGCAGGAAAATGGTTGGCCATCGTTGCTTCCTCCGCACTCATAGTCTCAACTAAAATACACACACTACCACAGACACCATATTAACATAGGTTGGTTGGTTGGTTCCTCAGTTTAGGGGCTGCGGTAACGCAGTCATGTAGCCCCGTGTACTTTGGGTGTGTGTAGAATCTGTCTGATAGCCGGTGTTAATTGTGATGGCTGTATGGTGTGTATCTGTTTTAATTCAAGTAAGGACTGCAGACATTGAGTGTTTCAGGTAGTTCCTACTTTTGCCGCCAAACGCCACCGTCAACGACCAACTAGTTCAGAACTAAGTTACCAGATTCCACCGCAGTCGGCTCTTGACGACGAACGTAGGAACCTAAGAACGTTAGTCAATAATGTTTAACCTATATATAATTTAGCTTCACACAGGTGTAATTAGTGGAAGGTTCTTTAACATGCCATAAATCTATGACATGGGACCGCCGGCATTACTTCCCCTCCGAAGGAAGGCATACTGAGGGATTTTTAACGTTCTTAAAAAATCCGTCGACTTCGGCCGGGTTTGAACCCGCGATCTTGGGCATAGAAGAACATAGGTTATCAAACCCTTTAAATCAAACATACATACATACATACCTAGGTACATGGGCCTGAAATAATCACAATATGCAAGCCCCTAAATGAATCAACAACAATAATTCAGACAAATTTTGTTCAGTCCGCAGGCCCGCTTGAAAGCACACGCTATGAATATAAGGAACTTATCTATTTATGTATGTATTTATTTAATTAATTATTAACAATCCTGTAATTTGATTGGTATTACAATTGTTGTTCATAGTGCAACATAACGGGGAATATCTAATGGTTCCGATTCAAACTGTACATCAGCGCACATAAGCATGTGTCATTCGATCTTGAACTTAATCTGCATACTTTCCAGTTCACTGTGCGACCTTGATTTGTGGTTGTCTCACACGGCCCTGGCTACTTAAGTTCTTGGTTCTCTATTTTAATACTTTATTCCTGCAGGTGTTATCTGGTGCAGTTATCTTTAAATCTCTAGGGTAATGTAAGTTACACATTCTTCTAAATCTAAATTATGTACTTAATGAACACAGGGTTGATTTGTAGCCTTGAGTAGTTGTCGTCATAGAATGTATCGATAGATAATATCCATACGTGTTAGTATCAAACGGTTTAAGATGTCTAACTTCAAGAACGATTTTTGCTTATATTTACAATGGATATTATAACTGGCTCAGAACCATTTGGAACTCGAAAGAGGGAGAAAAGCTTGCTTGTGAAACTACGAGTACCTCACGTTCATTGACATTTAAAATACAAGTGTAATGCGGAAGCGAGACATGAATTAATGGGGTGATTATTGCGACAGAAAGGACACAGAACGATTCGGTTCATTGCCAGGGCAGTTTCTAGCGTTCGTACACGAAGTGAGCGACGCACCGTGTGCATTCTATACTGAAGTTTGCTACAAAAAAAAAGGCCCGTGGTATTATTCTCAGTGTTTATAACCTAGTCGCCTCCGTAGCGTAGCGGTCAGCATGGTTAGCTGCCGCCCCGGAGGTCCTGGGTTCGATTCCCGGCTCTGCCACGCAATTTGAAAAGTGGTATGAGGACTGGAACGGGGTCTACTCAGCCTCGGGTGTTCCAAAATGAGTAGAGGGGGTTCGATTCCCACCTCAGCCTTCCTCGAAGTGGTTTTCCGTGGTTTCCCACTTCGTCTTCGGGCAAATGCCGGGATGATACCTTCTTCAAGGCCACGGCCGCCTCCTTCCCTCTTCCTTGCCTATCCATCCTGGCCATCCATTACCTTCCCTCATTAAGCCCCTGTTCGCTTTGCAGGTGAGGCCGCCTGGGCGAGGTGCCAATCACACCTCACTAGTTGTATCGACTCCGATTAGATGTTCCCAGCTCTAGGACACTGCCCGTAGAGGCGGTAGTGGTGAATTCCCTCGCTAAGTCCGTGGGTTCCACCAACCTGGAGGGTAAACGACTAAGAAGGAGAAGAAAGGAAGAAAAAAATGTATAACCTTCTGCAGAAAGAAACAGAGGTGAAGTACCGAAGAATAATGTTGAGAGTAGATGCGGGCACAGAGTATATTTCTGATGATTGACAGGTGACAAGCAGATTAGAATCGTGCTCAGGAGACTGTCTCCTCAGCTTCTTACGACCTAGTTGAAGTGCCAAATTGTTCTGAGGCAGTAATTTGTCTTCCTTTCATTATCGTGGGGAAGTAATTTGTCAGTGCTGCCTTAGTAAACGAAATGTAAATGCTTTTCAGTCGGTCAAAACGATTGGACGCTATTTCTATAATCGTTTATCCTCCCTGCTCGGTTTCACCCACGGCTTCTGCGAGGGATCATTCCTCTACCGTCTCAGGGACGGTGTCTGGGAGCTCAACTCACTCTGTCAGCATATACAACTGGGGATGATTGGTGACAGGCCGATCGCCGAGGTGACTGCTAATTTGGATCTAATTAAGGAAAGGTCAGGGAAGGAAGACGCTGTGGTCCTGTTGAAAGGAACCGTATCGGCATTTGCCTGGTGGTAAAAATGGAAAACCAGGGCAATTTTCGGGACAATCAAGATCGGATTCGAACACATGCTCTCCCAATGTCAGCAAGGCACGAGCTAGCACGTTAGCGCTCTTGGTCACCGTGACCGGTGGACCTGAAAATAACTACAAGAGATTAATTCATTCAGTCGGATTACTAGTTTTGATCGTCAAGTGATCATCATCAGATCTTTTACACTCAAACTAATAAATCTATGTCTACGAATATATGAGTGACGATATTTACAATATATACAATCATTCAGTTAAAGAAGTTTATTGTTAACTGACAAGTTGCGCAAGAGTACCATAGGATGGAATTGACACTACCAACGCAAGCATAAAAGGAAATTAAGGAACACTTAGATACAAAACAAGGATTTCCTTAACAACAGTGGTAGCTACGCTCACTAACGCGCAGCACTGGGCCATGGGGCCAAGCTATCTGCTGACTCGGGAGACGTGGGTTCGAACCCTACCATCGGCCACCCTAAAAATTATTTACATGATTTCCTACTTTCAACTCCAGGCAAATGCCATGATGGTACCTTCAAATTAGTCCCAGCCGCTTCCTTCCATTTCCTTGCACAGTCTCATTCATTTCATATCTCATGAGGTTGGCGTCAGGAAGAGCATACGGCAGTAAAATACACCAACCACGTACACTTTTATCGCATCTCATCCCCGACCCTGTTGAAAACGGCAATAATAAGGGGTAGACATACAAACAAGGATTTCATTATTTCTCAATATTCCACGCTTCCAAGCAATTAAGTGGTAATGTTCTCGCCTGCTGAGCTCAAGATAACGGGATCGAATCCCGGCGCAGTCAATTGGCATTTGAGGGTGCGCAAATGTGAGGGAGCCCTGTCAGTAGATTTACTGGCACGTTATAGATCCCCTTCGGGGCAAAATTGCGGTACCCCGGCGTCTCTAAAAGCCACAGCAGTTAAAAGGGACGTAACACCATTAACATTATTATTATTATTATTATTATTATTATTATTATTCCAAGCATTTAATAATAAAAATCGGTACATTTTAAAAAGTTGCCTCCGTAGCGTAGCGGTCAGCATGGTTAGCTGCCGCCCCGGAGGTCCTGGGTTCGATTCCCGGCTCTGTCACGAAATTTGGAAAGTGGTACGAGGACTGGAACGGGGTCTACTCAGCCTCGGGTGGCCCAAATGAGTAGAGGGGGTTCGATTCCCCCTCAGCCATCCTCGAAGTGGTTTTCCGTGGTTTCCCACTTCGTCTTCGGGCAAATGCCGGGATGGTACCTTCTTCAAGGCTACGGCCGCCTCCTTCCCTCTTCCTTGCCTATCCATCCTAACCATTCCTTATCTTCCCTCATGAGGCCCCTGTTCGCTTTGCAGGTGAGGCCGCCTGGGCGAGGTGCCAATCCCACCTCACCAGTTGTATCCCTTCCGATTCGATGTTCCCAGCTCTAGGACACTGTCCGTAGAGGCGGTAGTGGTGAGTTCCCTCGCTAAGTCCGTGGGTTCCACCAACCTGGAGGGTAAAAAAAAAACATTTTAAAAAACTGTTCCAAGATATGTATGAATAAACATTTTGCAAAATAAACCGTGGATGTCATTATTACAATAAGCTAAATCAGGTTCCCTGTAAACCTTCAAGATCCTAGGCTACACTTTACATGCGTAGATTTGCACATCGTAGATTATTCTGTCGTCATTTTTGTGAAGCTCCAGTAAATGTGACACTGAGTTATTGTGTCTTGCGATAGATGGAGACATTGTCGGTATATGGGCACAGGTGTCGCTAGGTTGTCCACACTGCGGCCTTGTTCCTTTTGACCGCATCCGTCTATGGTACGAGAGCAGCACTGTCACAGTCATTCAAGTTACTACAGAACATGTAACGATGACCATAAAAACCTAAGTGTATGATGTTTGTTTAAAACTAAGCTTCATGGAAAACATTAGTCACAATGCATACTCCGTCCCCCCAAACAGTTTTATTTTTGCGGAATGTATAAATAGTGAATAATTAATTCATGTAAAACAAGTAGTTCCGTGACGAACTAAAGAGCCTACTTTTCTTAAAATGTATGATTCATGCCAATCTATATAGACCTAGAATAATGACGGAATCAAGTTGGTAATCCTAACATTTCTAAGTACTGCAGTTTGAAATAGACCTGAAATAGTGTACCCTAATGGAGTAACATACTACAGTTGGCAGCCCTGGTGACTCTGAATATATTCTTAGTTACATCCCTTAAGGAATAGAATTCACATACAACATTTTGTTGAAGTCTAATGGATTCTATGGACGTTACATGCTGTTTGATATTGTATTTATCAGTGTGTGTAAAATCATGTTGGGAACAATGTCATGTATGTTATGCTCAGAATTAATCTGAAATATTACGATCTATTATAGTGCCAATTTTGGATAAAATCCATTTGTTAGCATAGAAGTTTCATGTAATTAAAAATTGAAACTACAGGGTGAGGCAATGAAACGGCACGATTTTGAAAACCCACAAATAATTTATTTAGAAAAAAAGGATAATTGTTTTCACATAATTCTTAAGTACATGTGCGGAAATTAATGTTTAACCATAAAAACATTATTATTTTTTGAATACAGTGCCAGTAAGATGGAGTCCTTGGTTTTGCACGCATTGTCGGAGTCTGAGATGAAATCCACCCATGACGTTTTGTAGCATCTGCAACGGAATGTTGTTAATTTGCTGCCGAATTCGCTCCTTCAGGTCTTCTTTTGTTCTTGGTGGATTTTCCTGGAAGACTTTGGACTTAAGATAGCCCCAAAGAAAGAAATCTGGAGCTGTCAAGTCTGGTGAACGGGCAGGCCAAGGGATATCACCATTCTTGCTGATAAGGCGTACAGGAAATGCGACTTTCAGTAAATCCATAGAAACATTAGCAGTATGGCTTGTTGCTCCATCTTGCTGGAAGAGTGTTTCTTCATTAGGATGATACTGATCGATTTCAGGCAGACCAAACGTTACCAACATGTCAGAATAACGTTGAGAGTTTACCGTCACCGTGTTGCCATGCTCATCTTCAAAGAAATAGGGTCCCACGATTGCACGAGATGACACTGCACACCACACTGTTACTTTTTCAGAATGGAGAGGTTTTTCATGAAGTTCTTGTGGGTTATGTTCGGACCAATATCGGAAGTTCTGCTTGTTAACGTAGCCACTTAGATGAAAGTGGGCTTCATCACTCATCCATAAGTTGTGCACTCTTTCTTCATTTCTTCCGAGAACATTAAGCATCGTTCGGCAAAAGCTTATGCGATTATTGTAATCATGAGGTTGTAGGGTTTGCACTATCTGTATTTTGTGTGGATGATAGTGTAGGTCGTTCTTTAAAATCCGTCTCACCGATCGATTGCTGAGACCAAGTTCTGCGCTGTGACGTCTCGCTGATTTTCGAGGACTTCGTTGCAATGCTTCGCGCACATGATCAATGTTCTCTGGGATCCGGACTGTTTTTTCACTACCACCGCTTTTCTTTGTCGTGCTAGCACTGGCTTCAAAGTTATTCACCCAAAGGAGGATAGCTTTCCTCGACGGCACGGGAGCGCGTGGCGGTAGATTGAACTCACGACGGAAAGCGCGCTGAGCACAAACCACACTATCCGCGTTTTTGTAATATGCCTTTACAGCAAACGCACGTTGCGCACCCGTCCAACGCTCCATGGCAACTGAAAATTCCACTTACCTAAACGCTCAAGGCCATATCCCCTACTTCCGTAACCCCCCCACCCCGCCCGTCAGCTGGAGTTGAAATCGTGCCGTTTCATTGCCTCACCCTGTATCAGAAAGCTTAGAATCATGTTGACAGCACTGAGATATATTAGTTACTCCAAATTAATCTAGAATGTCATATACCATACGTGTGCAAAGTTTAGAGCTGATGGCTTGCATACTTTCTGATATTGTTACGTGCCACCCCCTAGTGGCACTTTTGTTAACTGGATTACGGTGGGGGTACAAAGCACAACACCAATTACTGCTTAAAGAAATATAATTTATTACAGGCCAGAAAATTACACTAATCAGCAAATACAAGCAATTAGGAGCCTTACTCAGTTTCCTTAAGTCTCTTCCTTATGCGCTCTTGGCCTTCCACTTGTAAACAGACCACAGAAGTTAATCCGTCCTAATGAGTACGGTGGCCTTGACAGAAACTACCTGCTCCTCTCAAGCATGTACACCGACTACACACTGTTTCACAATGTAGCACAATCACTTATGTCGCACTGGAAATAAACACACTCGTTCAAGACACAGTTCCTCTGTAGGAGTCTCAACTTCCCCGCTCCACTAGAGGTTTCGCAAGTCACCACACTTCTGTCGCTCAGAATAATCGCTCACACTAGCTCGTAAAACACAACAACCACAACTGCTTCACGGGTCACTCTTATATAGCAGGCCGGTGACTCAATAAATGGTTCTAGATCCTTCCAAGGTCCACGGCTTCTCGAGGCTTCCATCGCTGGTCCAGTCACGAATCTTCTGGACTATCTCTTTGTCTTAGTAGCCCTGTTGCATAAGGCACACGCAATACAGGAGGCATGCCACAGCCCAGCCCCTGGGGCAGTTTTGACTCAAGCGGCGAGCGATGACACAACTCACAGCCGTAACACCACCCCCTTCCTAAAAAGGCTGATCGTCCCGATCAATCATTGGTCCGTCTGTGTCCCTCCGTAGGCTGCCAAGCGATCTCGATGCACGATCTTCATCTTCGCCCTCGGGTTCCGCTGGATCCTGTAGACGACATCGTTGATCCGTTTCACGACTCGGTACGAGCCCTCCCAGGACTTCTGAAGTTTGGGTGACAGGCCTTTCTTCCGTAATGGGTTGAAGAGCCAGACCAGGTCGTCCTCGTGGAATCCGCCGGCATCCGTCTGCTGGTCGTATCGGGTCTTCATTCGGTCGGTCTAGATCCGCAGTTTCCTCCTCGCGAACGCGTGCACGTCCTCCAGTTGGTCGACCAGTTCTTGACAATACTGGCTTACCGGGATCGGATCATTCCCAGGTCGGCCGAAGGCAAGATCGACAGGTAGACGGAGCTCCCTCCCAAACATGGCCCGGGCTGGTGTGCACCCGGTGGCTTCATGCACGGCGGCGCGGTAGGCCAGGAGAAATAGTGGAAGATGTTTGTCCCAATCCCTCTGGTGCTCGCTGACGACTATTCGAAGATGGTTCTCGATGGTGCGATTGAATCGCTCTACCATCCCGTCGGACTGAGGGTGTAGTGGCGTTGTCCTTGTCTTCCGGATTCCCAGCAGCTGGCATAGGTTCTGGAACACCTGCGACTCGAAGTTCCTCCCTTGGTCGGAGTGCAGCTCCAGGGGTACTCCGTACCGGCTGACGAATTCTTTCACCAGGGTCTCTGCAATCGTCGCGGCTTCTTGGTTAGGGAGCGCATACGCCTCCGGCCATTTGGTAAAGTAGTCGCTGACGACTAATATGTAGCGGTTCCCTGCCTCGCTTAACGGGAATGGCCCAGCAACATCGATGGCCACTCTCTCCATGGGGCCGCCCACGTTGTAGGTCTTCAGTGGACCCCGTCGTCTTCGTCCTGGGCCCTTGCTGGCTGCGCAATCGTGGCACCTCGCGCAGTGGTTCTCCACGTCTGTTCGGCATCCGATCCAGTAGAACCGCTCTCTCAGCTTCTCCAGGGTCTTCTTTATCCCTAGGTGTCCACCAGATGATCCTCCATGAACTTCCTTCAGGACTTCCTCCGTCATAGCCTTTGGAACGACGACTTGTTCCCGAGATGTCTTCCCGTCGGTGCTCTCCCAGGTACGGCAGATGAGGCCATCCCTTACAATCAGCGAGTCCCACTGTGCCCAGTAGGACTTAAACTTTGGGCTGCAGTCACTCACAATGTTCCACCCGGGTCTGGGGACACAGGCCCTCTTCCATTCGGCTATCAGTCCCAGGTCATCATCCTCTGCTTGTGCCCGCGTGAAAGATTCGGGGCTCCAGTTCCCTTGAAGTTCCACAGTAGTCCGTCGGCACAGTATCCCGGTGTTCTCCTCCCTTCGGGCACATAAGGTGCAGTCTTCGGGGCACGGTCTTCGTGACAGGGCGTCGGCGTTAGAATGCAGTTGGCCTTTCCTGTGCTGAATCTCAAAGTTGTACTGTTGAAGTCTCTCTAACCACCGCGCGAGTTGACCCTCGGGCTGCTTGAAGTTCAGGAGCCACCGCAGGGATGCATGGTCGGTCCTGATGAGAAATTCTTGCTCGTACAGGTACTTGTGGAAGTGTTCAATGGTCTTCACGATGGCGAGCAGCTCCTTCCTGGTGACGCAGTAGTTCCTTTCTGGCTTTGACAAGGCCTTGCTGAAGTAGGCCACTACTCTCTCCTCGCCGTCCACTACCTGCGACAGGATTCCCCCTATGCCAAAGTCGCTGGCATCGGTATCGACGATGAACCTTGTTCCAGGTCTGGGGTAGGCCAGAATAGGCGCGGTGCACAGAGCCTGCTTGAGTTGCTCAAAGGCATTGTGGCATTCTGCTGTCCACGTGAAGAGTTGGTCCTTCTCAGTCAGTCGATGTAAAGGTTTGGCGATGTCGGCGAATCCTCTCACGAAGCGACGATAATAAGTGCAGAGTCCCAGGAAGCTTCGTAGTTGCGACTTGTCCTTCGGAACTGGCCACTCCCTCACAGCTGCGGTCTTCTCTGGGTCGGTGCGCACCCCTTCCTCGGAGACGATATGCCCAAGGTACTGGACCCGCTTCTGGAAGAGCTGACACTTCTTGGGGCTCAACTTCAGCTGGGCAGCCCGTAGCTTCAACAAGATCTCCTTCAGGTTGCTGTAGTGCTCCTCGAAGCTCCTCCCCAGAACGATGACGTCGTCTAGGTATACCAGGCAGGTCTTCCAGTGTAGTCCCCTCAGAATGGACTCCATTAGCCTTTCGAAGGTTGCAGGGGCGTTGCACAGACCGAATGGCATGACGGTGAACTGCCAGAGCCCGCTGCCCACAGAGAACGCCGTTTTCTCGCGGTCCTTAGGGTGGACCTCCACCTGCCAGTAGCCACTCTTCAAATCCAAGGTGGAGAACCATCTTGATCCTGATATGGTGTCCAGCGTGTCGTCGATCCGGGGTAGAGGGTAGCTGTCCTTTTTCGTGACGTCGTTCACCCGCCTGTAGTCCACGCAGAACCTGGTGGAACCGTCCTTCTTCTTCACTAGCACGACCGGAGAACTCCAAGGACTATGTGATGGCTCGATCACCCCTTGCTCCTTCATCTCTTCTACCATCCGGTCGACTTCGGCTTGCTTGGCGAGCGGGACACGTCGGAATGGGGCCCTAATCGGTGCGCTGTCCCCAACGTCGATTCTGTGCTGGACCAAGCTTGTCCTGCCGAAGTCTTTGCTCCCCACGGAGAAGAAATCCTGGAATTCGCGTAACAGGTCCTGAAGTTGGCGTGATTGCTCTTCGTCTAGATGGTCCTGGGATCCTTGGTACAGCTTCTGTAGTTCTTCTGGCAGGGCGCGTCTTCTTCGGTTGTCCGTCTGCAGGTGTCCGTCCGTCGTATCTGTGATGCGGGCAATCCAGGTAACGGGCTCGCAGACTCCTAGGTTGGTGTCCCGGTGAACCGTAATGTCGTAGTCGTTCAGGTTGGACAGGCGGACGTACGGCCGAGACGTCGTGTTGATGAGAGTCTTGGCAACTAGCAATCCTTTTGTCTGGATGTCCTCATATTTTGGCTCGATAACAGCCGCCACTCCCTCAGCAGTTCCGTCGACAATTAAGGCAGCGCTGACCTCCGTCCTGACGGGAACGATGACGTCCTCTCTCAGCCTTACTCGTCGTGCGGTGACGGCCTCGTGTGCTGGTTGCAAAGCAAGTTCCTCACCTCCGAAGTGCAGAGTGTTGGTACTCAGATCCAAGATGATGTTGTTCTGGTCCAGGAAGTCCAGTCCGACGATCACTTCATTTGATACGTCAGCCACAAGCACTGGATGTTTTATCGCCCGTCGACCAATGACGAACTCCAGTGATGCTTCGCCGTGTACCGGTGCGGTCTCTCCGGTCGCGGTTATTAGCTGGAGGTTCCTTTGTGTGGGTTGCACTCTCCACTTCGGGATCACGGTGGGACTGACGATGGTCCTCGATGCTCCCGTGTCGATCAGCATGGGCCAGCTCTCTCCGTTGACGACTCCGTCGACCATCAGGCTGTTATTATCCCTCCGTAACTGCGTCACACGAACTTGGACTGCCGGGGCTTGACGACTGTCACAAGCCAACCTTTGCCCCCCTAGGCTGGCTGATACTTGCTTTCCTGGGCCGCGCGGTTTCCCTACGACTGACTGTCCCGACGGAAACCCTTGGCGGCGGAGATCACCGCAGTCCTTGCTCAGGTGGCCTCTCTTACGGCAGGTCCAGCAGGTCGGTAGTCCTCTTCCGGGCCGCCTCTCCGGATGTCCTTCGGCTACGTTTTTGCTGGTGGTACCGCGACTATCGAAGAAGCGGCTTAGCGCCTCCATTAATTCGTCGGCCAGGGGCTTGGTCTCGCTGGTTTTTACTGGTTCGTCGACGTCCACTTGACGCACCCGCGCGTGCATTTTAGTTGCCTGTTTCGCCGTCTCAAACTCAAGTGCGTGGCTCAGCGCATCTGCCAGGGTCTTATTGCGCGCGAGTCGCAGCGCCTGTTGAGTGTCCGAGTCCCGTAGTCCGTCGGTGAAGGTTTGCGTCGCAATCTGCTCCAGAAAGTCGGCCGGCGCTGTTGGGTAGGCTAGCCTTACGAGGCGTGCGATGTCCATCTCGAACTCCTGCAGGGTTTCCGCGTTCTTTTGTACCCGGGTCCGGAGCTGCATCTGGTAGGCCTGCTGAAGATGGCTATCCCCATATCGGGACTCCATATGGGCGATCAGTGAAGCGTAGTCCTGGGATCCAGTCGGGATGGCCTGAAGGACGTTAAGGGCGTCACCTCTCAGCGCTACAATTAGAGCTGTAGCCTTTTCTGTGTTATTCCAGTTATTTAAGGAACAGGCCGCCTCGAACTGACGTAAGTAGGTGCTCCACGGGACCTTTCCGTCGAAGGTTGGGGGCGTCACTCTGCTATGTCCCGTTCCTGATATTCCCGGTGTAACGGTGGGCGGGCGTTGGCGCAGCTCGGCAACTTCCTCTCGTAGAGCGTTGAATTCCTCTTTCACCCCCGTCAGTGGGCGTTGGCGCAGCTCGGCAACTTCCTTTTGTAAGGCGTTGAATTTCTCCTCCACCCCCATCAGCGGGCGTTGGCACAGCTCGGCAACTTCCACTTGTAAGGCGTTGAATTTCTCCTCCACCCCCATCAGCGGGCGTTGGCGCAGCTCGGCAACTTCCACTTGTAAGGCGTCGAACTTCTTTTCCACTGCCGTGACTTCCTCACGCAGACCCAGTTCTAATTTCTTCAGGTCCTCCGCTAGCTTATTTTGACCGTCTTCCATCTTCTTCTGGCCGTCTTCTAGTTTGGCAGTTAGGTCCTCGGCTAACTTCTTCTGGCCGTCTTCTAGTTTGGCAGTTAGGTCCTCGGCTAACTTCTTCTGGCCGTCCTCCATCTTCTTCTGGCCGTCCTCTAGCTTCTTCTGGCCGTCTTCTAATTTGGCAGTTAGCTCCTTGGTTAAATTCTTCTGGCCGTCCTCCATCTTGGTTTCCATGCCATTTAACTTTTCTAGCAATGCTGCCAATTTCTCCTCCATTTTAGTTGTTTGTCTTGTAAAGGGCATGCACTCACAGGAAAATTAGAGAAAATGACCTGCTCGGGGTTTGAAACCAGGACCGTCAGGTGTTGTGCTTGAGTTCGTAATCCGGCTTCTGACACCAGTTGTTACGTGCCACCCCCTAGTGGCACTTTTGTTAACTGGATTACGGTGGGGGTACAAAGCACAACACCAATTACTGCTTAAAGAAATATAATTTATTACAGGCCAGAAAATTACACTAATCAGCAAATACAAGCAATTAGGAGCCTTACTCAGTTTCCTTAAGTCTCTTCCTTATGCGCTCTTGGCCTTCCACTTGTAAACAGACCACAGAAGTTAATCCGTCCTAATGAGTACGGTGGCCTTGACAGAAACTACCTGCTCCTCTCAAGCATGTACACCGACTACACACTGTTTCACAATGTAGCACAATCACTTATGTCGCACTGGAAATAAACACACTCGTTCAAGACACAGTTCCTCTGTAGGAGTCTCAACTTCCCCGCTCCACTAGAGGTTTCGCAAGTCACCACACTTCTGTCGCTCAGAATAATCGCTCACACTAGCTCGTAAAACACAACAACCACAACTGCTTCACGGGTCACTCTTATATAGCAGGCCGGTGACTCAATAAATGGTTCTAGATCCTTCCAAGGTCCACGGCTTCTCGAGGCTTCCATCGCTGGTCCAGTCACGAATCTTCTGGACTATCTCTTTGTCTTAGTAGCCCTGTTGCATAAGGCACACGCAATACAGGAGGCATGCCACAGCCCAGCCCCTGGGGCAGTTTTGACTCAAGCGGCGAGCGATGACACAACTCACAGCCGTAACAATATATTGATATTAGGATTAAACAAATAGAGAGAGCATTTATTAACAGTTGGCATCCCTGCTGGTTCTTACGAATACGCATAGTCATAACTGTTGTGGTACACAAAGCACATACGAAATTTGGTTGAAATCCATTTGTTAGTATAGAAGTTATATGCATTTAAAAATGGACCTATCTGCAGGCTTAGAATCGCGTTGGCACCACTGATGTATATAAGTTACACCAAACTAAGGTAGAATGTCAGGTACTATACATGTGCAAAGTTTAGAGCTGTTGGCTTGCATACGTTCTGATATATTGATATTAGGGTTAAAAGATATAGAGAGAATTTATGAACGGTTGGCAGCACTGGTGGCTCTTTAGAATACGCACAGTCATATCTAATGTAGTACACATAGTACATACGAAATATGGTTGAAATCCAATAGACAGTATAGAAGTTACACGCATTTAGAAATCGGACCTACCGGCAGACTTAGAATCATGTTGGCAACACTGGCATGTATGGACATCTGAATATTAATCTGGAATGTTATTATCTATATGTGTGCCAATTTTGGAATAACTTCTGAGATAACCAACATAGATCTCAAATTTCAATTTCGATTTCTCGGCAGTTTGTAGTACTGACGTCAATTTCAAATATGGCCATGAGATATTCAGGTATAGATCTTTACTCTTACCAATTTAGTTTTGATAGCTGCAGCCGTTTGGGAGTCGATATGGGGGACACACACACAGAGAGAGACAGACAGATAGACAGACAGACAGTAGACAGACAGACACACATTTTCCCGGATCAATCTCATAAGTCTACTTTTTCCTCATTTTTGCAAAATGGGAAAAGTAGGCTAAAAATCAAATTAGTAGATGTGACTAGGTAAGTGTTATTCCCCGTCGAATTTCATTTGGCTCATAGTCGTATAGACCGACTGAAAAACAATTAATTTACTGTCTCTAGTTACATACCCACCACTGTAGCCAAGTGGCTTAAGACATGCTCCCTGATTAGAATATGTTTAGTTTCTCCCCTCCCCCGGGTTTTTCAGCTATCTCCCAGGCAAATGCTGGGATAGTACTTTGTCACATGATGAGGTGAACACATGAATACACACTAGTGGCTAACACTCTTGGCTGTCACCGCGGAGGCCAGAATTGGATTACCGGCTCTGCCAAGAAATTTAATTCTGGTCTGAGGACTGGAACGGGGTACACTCAGCCTCGTGAGGCAAAAATGAGAAGAGGTGGGTTCGATTCCCACCTCAGCCATCCTGAAAGTGATTTTCCGTGATGTCCCACTTCTCTAGACGAATGCGGGGATGGTTCCTAAATTAAGGCTACGGCCGCCTCCTCCCCAATCCTCATCTGAATTACCACTACACACACTAATACGGCAGGGAGCATGGTGGCGCAGCGGTCAAGCTCTTTGCCTCTCACCAAGGTGAACCAGGTTCGATTCCCGGTCAATGCATGTATGATTTTAGAAGTAAAATACCATGTCCCGTGGTTTGGATTCCACGTAAAAAAGAGGTCCCTTGGCTCATGATCGCGAGATTAAACTACAAGCTTCCTCTTACTCTTTACATTAATACAGCCATCACAATGACACAGGTTATCAGACAGATTTCACACACATACCCAAGTATGCGTGGCTACATGACCAATGACATGTCGCAAAGTCACTCAATTAATCAGCAACAACAACATGAATACAACAATAAACGATTGTGTACCAAAATGTTAATTTTATAGTTCATCGTACTGGTTCATTTCATCAACTTTCCCAGTGACTTTTTCAGTAAATTATGAGTGAGGGATGTTGATTGAAATTAACATGACTGTGTATCATCTGAAATTCACGATACCTACACAAAACAAGTAGTTCCGGGAAGAACTATACAGCCTATTTTCATACATCCTACTTATGTTAATTGCCTCTATCAACATACAAAATTTCAGTTTGATTGCTGTAATAGATTCGTAGATATTGAGAATCGTCTAAGTGTTTCAGATGGGCGCCATGTTGGATTTTGATATATGTATGCCATAGAGTTGTGCACTATTAGATGACGATTTTTGCGTAGGTTCATTATTAAAACGTTCACTTCGATCCCATGATTAATACTCAAGAATTAAAAACTTAATTTTCAAATTTCGCACAGCAGCCATATTTAGGTTATGTGAATAATTGAACGAAATTAGATGCCAGAGCATTACAATGTGTATAAGCATTTGCCGTACCAAGTTTCGTTGCGTTTGGAGAGTTAAATCGCGAGAAAAATCTATTTAAAAGTTCCAACTTCGCTTGGCCGCCATGTTTGTTTTGAAGTAAACAGGTTTTTGAAAGTATCATAGGTGAAATTCAAGTAGTGCCCTTAATCACCGTACAAAATATCAGGGTGATATCAGTAACCGTTTCTGAGATATAGAATGCCGGTAAAATATTTCGCACAGCCGCCATGTTGGATTGGTGAGACGTCATAAAATTGTAAGGGCACGGTCGGGGTCGGCTGGAATACTACTATGACCTTACCGAGTTTCATTGCAATAGGTACTTCTTTTGACATTTGTCAAATTAGGTTTATGTTTATGAGAATAGAAGCTACTAGAGTGTACATTCGGTTCAATACTTAAGACAAAAAGGCTGTAATTGATCGCATAAGTGAATGGTTGTGCCATGCGCTTGCCATAAATCTTATTTGAAAATGTGTTTACTGAGTTCTTAAAGCTTATTAGGAAGCAATCAAATGGACCGTTTGCAGGGAAGAAAGAACTGCTGCTGATTACTATATCTATATACGGTCGGTTGCAAGTTACATAGCATCACGAGTGAAATAGCGAGTGAAAAGTATACAAATAAATGTGTTCCGAGTGATACCAGCAGTGAGGGGTAAACGTTTTAACTTGAATAGTATGCAGATCATACATATATAAGTAAGAAACCAATCAATTACGGTAGTAAGTGTAACGGTTGAATCGGCACGCTGCAGTTAGCCTATGTGTAAATAATAGTGTTTAACAACCACATTGCGGTATGCTTTGAAGGACTATTTTGAATGATAGACCAGTGTAATTAGAATCTATTTAAGTAATCGTGTTTATATTACAGTAACAAACGTGTGCATGTTTAATTGCTTTGCGCAATTTCAAAAATAACATTTGTAAGTCAAGAACGAGAACAGTACTGCCAAGGCAATTCATTAAGCAAAGAGTGTTAGTGTAAGATATACAACTCCGAGAGTGCATGTATCATCTATCGACCTACGTCGTGTGAGTTACTAACTTCCGCCACGAGATACCACCACTGGCAAAGCAAAGAATATTGCAACTACCTACAGACTACCACCATGCCAACTACACAGGAGAGCACGACGATATGCAGCACTTGCAACAGAGGTATCAAGGAGGACGAGGAAATCTCTCTGAAGTGTGACGGCGCTTGTAAAGAAAAATATCACAAAGAATGTACTGGACTAACTCAAGGAGAATTCGACATTCTCAAAAGAAGAAACAGAAAACTATGCTGGATTTGCGATAACTGCAGAGAGTCTTTGAACGTGAATACGAAACCCGAAGAGAAAATGACTGGAAGAGAAAACACAGATATCTTAACGGAGAAAGTAGAAAACATAATGGACTTCTTAACAAACAAACTGAGCGTATTAATAGACGAGAAAATAACCAAAAGCTTACAAAATAGTAAAACTACAGACAACAATGCGACAGTAATAGTAGAGAATAACCTCAACACTGACCAAGCAGAGGGAACAGAAGAGAACCCAACCAACGATGATACATGGGCAAGGGTAACACGTAATGGAAGGACACAGAAACAGGAACCAAAGAATCTTGTGATAATGGGAAAGAAAACGGAACAGGCCGTGCTCAGGGACGAAGACGAACTACAAGCCGCAGAGAAAAGAGCCTGGCTTTATGTAGGGAGGGTAAAGGCAAGCACGACAACAGAAACAGTGAAGTCATTTCTTCACAAATATGGAATCCAAGGACAAACAGAGTGCGAGGAACTCTCAACGAGAGGGCAAGGAAAGGCATTCAAAATAGGAATCCCTTACAAATACCTCACGATTACAGCGGACCCAGAATTCTGACCCAAAGACGTCCTAGTGAGAAGATTTCGATTTCGCTTCTCACAAAGAAGACACGAAGGAGTATCTCTCGAGTAAGACCAGCTCGATTAAGATACTATTATGGAACACAGAAGGAATGAAAAATGCTCTTCCTCACATTCCTCAAATGATCATGAAAGAAACAGATATATTGATAGCAACAGAAACTTTTATACTTGAAGACTTCGATCTACCAGGATACTATGGCATTCATACATACGCAACACCCACAGCGGGACGACCGGAGGGAGGAGTTTCATGCTTCCTGAAAGCAACAGCAGGCAAGTTGAAAGCAACATACAAAGAAAGAAATATGGTAATAGCTACTACGTCATTAATAACACTAATCTGCCTATATAGCAAACCAGACAATTCGATAGAAGACGTGATAGAGTTGTTATTTAAAGCCATCGAGAAAGTAAGCAATCATGCAAATGTCATTATTGCAGGAGACATCAATTGCAGAATTGACAAACCTAACCAAAAGTCAAAATTGATCCTAGAGATGCTAGCAGAAGAGGGCTTCACCCTAGTAAATAAGAAAGAAGACAAAACGTACTTTGCAGGCAACGGATCTAGTACTATAGATCTAATCTTCTATAGAGGAACAGCAATTACCATACAGAAGCAGGAAGTCCTCTGGAACTCAGGTGCAGCTCCAATAAGGAAACACATACCGGTGGCGACCGACTTCACAGTTATGACAGCCATATCAAATGTCAAGCATACATACGGAGAGAAGAAAATATCAAGAAGATTGGACACTGGAAAATTACAGCAAAAAGAAATGATCACCTTAACAGAACAACTAATTCTAGAAGGACAATTAAACGAAGCAACTCAAATCGCTACTCATCTAAGTAGGGAGGCGATCATGCCAGCAAAGGAGAGAAAATCACAGCCATGGTTCGACAGTGAATGCTACGACAAAAGAAAGGAAACCTTGAAGTTGTTACACGAGGCAAGGTCAAAGGACACGAAAAGTGAGCTACAAGAATACGCCAAGCACAGGAAAGACTACAAAAAACTCTTGATACGGAAAAAATCCAACTATATGGAAACGGAGGCACAAAAATTAGCGGAGGACGCGAAATCAGACCCCTTCCTGCCCCTCAGAAGGAAAATCGCAACCAGACCGAAAGAAATTCCAATGGACAGGTGGGAGACACACTTCAAAAAACTACTGAACCAGGAGAACAAAACATGCGCCTTCAAAGTGGGCGCGATGTCCTCAAAAGAGCAAGAAAAACAAGACATCCAGGAACAAACGGAGCAAACCATGCAAATAACTACAGCAGAAATAACACAGGCGATACATCAAACGAAAAACAAAAAGGCCTCAGGCCCAGATCAAATACACATGGAACACCTAAAACAATCACAAGAGACCTTGGTACCAATTTGGACAAAATTATTCAATGAATGCCTAAAGTCTGGAACGATCCCGGACTGTTGGAGAATATCATCCATCAGGACTCTATACAAAGGGAAAGGAGAAACGAACGACCCTAACTCATACAGGTGAATCGCACTGGAAAATAATATCTTTAAGATATATACAAAAATCCTAGCGTCAAAACTGGAAACATTAGCAAATATTCCTGAATGCCAGTTTGGTTTCATACGAGGTAGAAACACAACACAAGCAGTCAGATACCTCTTGGAAGAAATAGAAGAAGCTTTGAGACATCCGAACGGAAAATACTACGCTGTTTTTATTGACTATACGAAGGCGTTCGACCTCCTAAACAGGGAAATACTGATGACAAAGTTGAAAGGCATGATTGGGACAACTCATCCTCTTGTCAGAGCAATTGAAAACATTTTAAAAGTCAATTTTGTACAGATTGAGGATACAGTCGACGTATCAGACACGTTCGAACAAACAAATGGAGTCCTGCAGGGAGATCCAATGAGCCCCTTGTTGTTCAACATCGCCACAGCAGACATTACAGACACCCTTCAGCGCACATCGAATACGAAACTTATCGTATACGCGGATGACATGGTGTTGGGATCACCAAATAGAAATGACCTGCAACGAGCCCTAATAGAGCTGGAGAAATGGGTACTGGAAAACCGCCTCACCATTAATTTGGAGACGTCAGTCCAAATGACATACCGGAAAGGAGGAAAAATTGCAGGTAGTGACTTCCTTACTCTTAATGGAGAACATCTGAAAATTGTCAATCAATTTAGGTATCTTGGAATTACCTTGCAAACTACTACAAAGTCGTTTAGATGCCGTATTCAGGAGAGAACTGCAGCTGCCACAAGAGCAATCTCAGCCATAAAGAACCTTCCAGCTCTGTCCCTAGTTACAGCAATGGGACTTTTTAACGCCGCCATATCCCCTATAGTAACGTACGGATTAGAACTGATCTGGGAAAGTCTAAAACTTAGTGATTTTGAAAAAATAGAACGAGTCAAAGCCCGCTTCCTCAAAAATGCACTGAGAGTGGGAAAAGCAGCACCAACAAGAATGGTCTATAGACTAACAAAGGAGACCTACTACGCAGAAGACCTAAGGACCCAACTGCTTCTACCAGCTACAGAACATTACTCTAAACATCTGGAGAGGAGGAAAGCCAAAAGCGAAGATATAGATCCGGACTTCTACGCTACAAGCGCCATGGTGGACAGGAACTGGATGAAGGAAAACCAGGAACTGAGACATGTCGTGACGAGACACGCCATCCACGGTTTTCATCACAGAGTGTGTGCAACAAAATCGTACCATAACCCAAGCGAAAGCTGTGTATGTGAGCTGTGTAACAAGAAATGTGACAGGTACCACCTATCAAAGTGCTCCAAAAGAACATTATCATTGACTGAGTACAGTAAGATGTAAATTCTCTTCTTTTGGCCTTTCGGCTGCAATAAATTCTTATATTGCAATAGCTCCAGCCGTTTAGAAGTTATTAGGGGGGACATACATACATACATACATACATACATACATACATACATGCATACATACATACACACACACATACACACACACACATGGACGCCTATTTTTTCGTAAATGAAAATAGGCTAAAAATTGGGGCAGTTGACTTCGATGGCATCGTCACTACCACCACCACCACACTACACACGATGTTTCAACTCTTATTATCAGGTTATTAAGACTACTCCCGTACACATCGCACAGTTCTGTGTCAAGTGAAAGCCATCTGCACGGCATCTAGCCTATAATTTATGAAAAGTAAGCTATAGAATCGTGTGCCAGAAGATTATAGAAGTATTTATGATGCAACATTTGTCAGCATTGTGTTCAATAACGCATGAAATATACTTTAAGAAATACTCCTGCACGCCATCTACAATTCATTAATTCATTTAGGATAACACAAGCACTATCTACATTGAGGAGTACTAATAATATGGCAGAACGTTTCAGTCATAGCAACACTGACATCGAGTCATTCCCTAGTGCGTTTAAGGAATTCATATCTGAGGAATTGACAAGCTTACCACACATAATTTATAAAAGCAAACCTATTTATTTGTTGTGTGTTGTTAATTCAATTTATGGGCTTGGAACGTCTGGGTATTCAGCTCCGTTTAGTTGGGTGTGTGTTGAATGTGTCTGATGTGATGACTCTAGAATGTGTGTAACTGCATTAGGGACAGGGAATTGGTAGGTGCCCCGAGACTTGAAATAAGGTACTATCCCGGCATTTGCCTGGAGGCAGTGAGGAAAGACTCGGGAAACAACCACACTGCTGCTGTCAGCGCAGGGTTTCAAACCTATGATCTCCGGACTTGTTGCAGCTGCCCACGTGGTCGTGGTGCATGGTTTAACGAGAACTGCCTCGTAACAGGACTATTGATTTATACACTGTGCTTGTAGGTTTACGTCATGACATTGGCTCACAGAGTTTGTATCATTCCTTGACGAGTTAGAGGAATTCATACCAGAAATTGATATGCCCACAGATTTATATATATACCTATAGATGTGCACCATCTATAATAATGTATAACACGTAAGATATTGGTTCATGCACCTTCAGGTTTGCACTATATGGGTAGTAGAAATCCACTATTCTAAGTTTCACAGAGATCAGATCATTCCGTGGGAAATGCGTGCAATCTATAATTTTAGGGGCGATAATCTAGATGTCAGGCAACTTAAATCAACAATCATCATCATTATCAATCTATAATTTGTATAATATATATACATGTGCAGTGGGTTTAGGTTATATTAATGGCTCACTATGCCAGATTTCACATAGATCGAATCAATTAGTGACGAGTTTGGAGAAAACGTGTATTAGGTATTGACATGCACGCCATCGATAATTTATGAAAAGCAAAGTTTAGATTTACATACCTGTAGATTTCGACAGTAATAGTGGTTCACTACACCAAATTTCACATACATCGTATCATTTCGTGATGAATTAGGGAACTTCATACCTCAGGGATTGGCATGTGCCCCATCTATGATTTAATACAAGTAAGTCATAGATTTATGTATCAATATATTAATATTATAATAGTGGTTCATTAAACAGAATATCACTTCGATTGCTTGATTAAGACACAAGAAATAAAAACATGTTTCTAAGAAATTCGCACAGCCAATATCTTGAATATTTCAAATCGATTGAACTTCAGTGGATGCCAATATATTAAGCTCTAAATAAAAATTCACTATACCAAGTTTCACGGCACTTGAATGATTAAGCGAAAAATAAATGTACTTGAAATTTGCGTAGCCGCCATGTTGGTTTTGGGCTTATCATGTTTTGGAAAGTCATGTATATGGATTTACTTCATAGTCCTCTGTCATCAGTCATCATGCAAAATGTTAGGCTGATTGGTGTAATGGTTTCGTAGATATTGAGTAGTCTACTGGTGAAAAATTTTGAGCGGCCACCATGTTTGATTGGTGACACTGAAATTTGAAAAGTACGGTCGGGCGGGATAGTTATAATTCTATATCAAGTTTCATTGAAAGTTGCTCCATCAAATCAAAATGTTTTAGAGGGAGGGCACACATACACTCGCGCGATCACACACACACACGGAAAAATAAGTCTATATTTCATAATGATGAAAATAAGTTAGTAAACGATTGTATGAGCAAGTGTACTAAGGCTCAACTAACAACTGCAATCTTCGTTATACTTAGTATTCCACGCCAATTTCGAAAGTCTGGTAGCCTACGAGATAAATATCTCATTTGGAATATTTCTCAACTTGATAATTCTACGTCTGTTTTAGTTAGATGGTTGGTCGGTAGCTGAATTTAGGTCCAGTAGACCTAACAACTCAGTCTCATTAGCATATCAATGCTTTAAATATCACTTAAGTGGGAATTAATTCGCTGGCAACAGAGTGCTAGTAATTTATTGCTTTAGAATTTCAACGAACATGTCTGAGCCCATTTGAACAGTTATTTTGTTGACCAAATTTGACTTGGGTTGCTACGTGTTACAAACACGTCTTATTTCAGCTTGTGTTAACGTCCAATATAATTTTGTGCAGCTTGTTTCTATATCATGATGAATGAATTATTATTGACACAGCTTAGAGTAACATGTCTCAGTCTTATTTCTGGCTGTATGGAGGTTGCTGAAGTGTGGATTAAGTGCATCAGGGTAAAACTAGTGCCTTTGGATGCTGAGAAAGGAACTGATCATAAGGTCAGTGCTGCTGCACTGAGTCACGAAAAAATCAAAATTTACTTCTCATCTTGACTAGTGTGCCTCTTTATAAAGTTAATCTAGTATTTTAGGCTTTTCAACGTAACTTACGGTGATACGTTTAGAGGATCTAATCAACCTACGAACTGATAAGTTCACTCAGACAATTACTGTTTGTAGGTATACCAAACGTTTTTATTGAGTACTGTAATCTTTCACGACCATGGATCCATTATAATTATTGTTGCTGTTATTTGGTAATGAAAAATTAACTTTTTGTAACGTTTTTCGAATTAATCCATACGTTTAGAAAGTATTATTTGAATTAAAATGGATTTCGTTCTCGTCGCTGGATATAAAAAGATGAGTAATCGTCGGGTGCTAAAAACCATCTAAAATATGAAACGTCATTAACGGTAATTTCCTGCTCTTCTTCTCCTAATGTTTCATTTACATGATGTTTTTAAAGATATACTGGAATGATAAACTGTCAGGGGAAGAGCTGTCAGTATACAAAGGCCAGATGTTACTGCCAATATGCTCTGTGACTTCATGGTTAGCTAGAAGTTGTTGTTGTTTGAGTCTTCAGTCTTTTGACTGGTTTGATGCAGCTCTCCATGCCTCCCTGTCCTGATCCAATCGTTTCATCTCTACATAGCTACCACACCCTACATCCGAGGCTATCTGTTTAACACATTCTAACCTTGGTCTACCCCTACAGTTCTTGTCCTCGACCCTTCCTTCCATAACTAAGCTAAGCTAGAAGTACGCGTCCAAAATTACAAAACCATCAAAACTTAAAAATACTTTGCATAGGTATACTGGCATAATACAAAGAAACACTTCATATCATCTACTCAGTCTGTTAACATGTTTTACAGGAACCCAATTATATTGGGTAGACAAATTGCATATAGAATAAACACTAATGAATACGCATACTGAATGAACATTTGCAATTTTAATATAGAGGCACTTACAAAATATAGCTGTAACGTGGAAAACTACAGTTCCCATTCAAATATCCACTGTACTAAAAAAGACGTATACAAATCAGTATTTCTTCAAGGCTTTGAATTACGCCTTACTTTGATAAACATCTGGACCAAATCACACATGTAACAAATGAAGAATTAGCATATATCATACTGTAAGTATAGCAACAAATTTAGTTTGTTGCCAGTGGAGTAATGTCAGACTAGAAACCCTTGAACACATTTTGGGACAATGTGACCGTGGAAAGCTCCTAATAAGTACCGACATTACACTTACCAACCACGATTTCTGCCACTCTTACAACTAAAGGTTGTCAATGTTGCCGATATTGGATCTCAAGGCGTGATGGTATTATTGCAACGGAACCAAACAGATCTTTGCAACGGAACCAAACAGATCTTTATCACAATCCACCAATTTGCTTTGAAGTAGACACTGATCAACCTTTTAGAATACCGGGTCCTTTTAGCTGCCTCCATTGAAAGGCAACAGAAGTATAACTATGAATTAGTTATGTTGTTTGTGCACCAGACTATATCTATGTACTGTAATACCAATGAGCTCAAACTTTCTAAAGTCATTTTCTCTACAGTGGATCTTTTATTATTATCCTGGTTTTGAACTGGGGGTGACCATAAAGTATAACCGAATGCAAGAGGAGGGAGGAGGGAGGAGGTAGGAGGACGGTGGACGTTGGACGTCACTGGTAAGTACAGTTTGGTGTGCGTGAAGATGGGCGGCCCGCCCAGGTAACACGGTGGCCTAGATGGTTGCGCGAGGGTCACTCACCAAGGCTACCGCGGCACCTCGGCTATATAAGAGAGTAGAACCGACCCTGGATACTCAGTCAGCAGCGTCCGGACCAGCCCCACCATCATGTACAGGCTTGTGAGTACCTCCATGTGTTTTCTTTACGCCTAGTATATGTTTCTAAATACAATGGTTTATGGTTGAGTTAAAAGAGAATTGAGGCTTTTGTATTTATATGTGCTTTGCTAATGTGACACTTATATCATGCAGTTTTTCATTAAGTTTCGAATAAAATTCAACACTGGCCGTCAGTCTTTATTTGTCTCAATGTACAAAATTCTAGCAATTGGATCTCCCAGCATTGATCAGAAATCCCACATACTCTGTAGTCAGCGAGAAGTGTAAATTACATATATACGTGGCCCCGTCCATAATATGTTTTGCCAAATTGTAAAATACAAAAATGTAATACGTTAATCTACTCAAAAGATATTTTAATTATTCCCAAATTCACAAGAGCTTAATGTATAATCAACATAAAGTCATGCTGTATTCGGCAGTTAAAATGTTAGTAAATAATTCTTGAAGGTGCGATCTAAACTATCACTGGAATTCTTGAGTTCCGGTCATAACTGTAGCTATGAGTTTGGCAATTTTAATTATTGTTTACCTTATGAGTAACACAGAAAGAAAAAAATCTAAATTCCAAAACTTCGCAAACAAATATTCGATGATCCAAACATCCTGAACTACGTAAATACTTATATTACGAACACATATTAGATATCTACAAGATTTTTCAAATTATGAATACAATATAGATATGGAATGTGATTTTACATAGCATTAACTTTGTCTTGTAGTTTGTCATTCTAATGTTGTTATTTTGTATATGGAACATCGAAGTTGCCTTCGCTTTGCCACAGGCGAACGCTGTGTTGATAGGCAACCTGCCAACCACAACCTTCGCCACCAATAGAAATGTCTCTCGTACGACACTTACCCTTAGAACCTGAACAAAGATGTATTGGTATGTCGCGTCTTAGGTCATGAGTGAATTGCTAAAATTGTGTTCATTTTTAGAAGAGGCTGAACCCTACACTCACTAGGACTGACCACAGACTTCCTAAACAAGCAAACGTCACCGATTAGATCAAAGTACTACAAAATTTCTACTGTACTTTCTTGAAAAAAAAAAAAAAAAATGGCTGCTATACGTCATGACATAACGTGTTTTATCCAGTAATTTCCATTTTACAGTTCCGATTAAACAAGTTCGTGTGTAGCAATTTAAATGTTCTCATTCTTTCAGTTCACGTTATAAAACTCGTATCAAAGAAAATCCACTTACTTCAGGTTTATTATTATTATTATTATTATTATTATTATTATTATTATTATTATTATTATTATTATTATTATAAAGCACTTCAGTTTTTGCATAGTTCATCGATTTGAATTCTGGGTAAAACTAGCACCCTTTTATTTATACCTAATTTAAAAAGAAAGCATTTCAACTAGAATTACTAACTAAAGCACACAATCTAGAATCCCCATGAGACCACTTCACCAATAGCAGTCAATAAACATTTTGGTTCGACTTTTTTGGTGTATTTTAAGACGCAACTTATGTACTTTTCAAACACAAACACGCTGATCTGGAGAAATTAATTTATTTCTGAATGAAAATTAGACACTTCTCTGGCATCACTTACAATAATTCCAGGATACGTTACGGGTGTTCCGTACATCACTAGCCTGGACGTCTAAGCGCTGTTGGCCATGTATAGCAAAGCATGTTTTAAATTTGAAACGATATCCAAAATATGGTAATTAAATTATCTAGTTGACTAATCAGCTTAGTTTAGGATTCAATTCTGACTCTTATGGTTTGAAAAGTCCGTGGAAAGACGTAACCGGAAGTTGTCATGGTCCAAATTGTTCAAATTAAAAAGATTCATTTAAATAAACTACCTCATGTTTTCATTCCAACTCTGCTAAATTAATATAATTACCATTATTATTAATCATCATCATCATCATCATCGAAATTAATGTTTTTCAGTCGGTCAACATGATTTTACCCAATTGTAATGGGTGTTCCCTAATCCTACAGTGCATCCAAGTGGATTTATTAATTGATTAATTCATGTAATTAATTAATTAATGTAATTATTTTCAGGATTATGGAAACACCCATTACAGTTGGGTACAATCATGTTGACTGACTGAAAAACATTAAATTTCGATCACTAAGGCAACAATGAAAAACGCCTTTCAACACGATAACATGATTTATATTATTATTATTATTATTATTAAGATTATTATTATTATTATTATCATCATCATTTACGAAACGTTTTGTGACTCTACATTACAATTGAATTGAATTCCTAAGTTGTTGTTGATGATGCTTCTTTTGGGATTGGGACATCGTGATCAACAGCCCCGTATGCTGTGTGTGTGTTTGTGTGTATGTATGTTTAAAGTCTACTTCTTAATCTTTCTTTGTACTGTCTATATCAACGTGAATAATTGGAAAAGAAGAGACCGTTGCCTTGAGTTAAATACAAGTGAAAAAGCGGAAACCCACTTCTAAGATAGCTGAACTGGGATTCAAACCCAACTCACGAGTCTTAAAGCGCCCTATTCCAGCCCTCATACTAGAACTTAAATCTTTGGCAAGGTTAGAAATAGAACGAAGCGTGGTCCCTCGGGGTAGACATTTCAGTATCCACCCCTACATTACGAAGGAAGCTAAAACTTCCTAACAAGTTATCCTGTATAAGTGAGAATCGAATGTGTTCCTGCATGTCTTTCCTAACGTGTCGACCTAAGGGGACGCAACCTGCTGCACAGCCAAAGCAGTCATAGCTATATCTGACTGGTTACTGTCATATTAGACATGCTCTTGTTTTAAGATGGAGTATTATGAAGTCAGACATCAAATTTTTTTAAATATATATTTCGTAAGGTCTTTTCAAGCTTAAACAGGTTTATGGGGTCTATGTTTTACTAGTCCTTCCAAGGGGGGGATTCAAGGGGTTGCTGTGAATAGAAGCCGCTAAATATCAGCGCTTGTAGCCAGCGACTGTGTGGTTGCGGTACCCTCAGACAGGAAATTAACTGTAATTGCAACCTTTAAATATAATCTTAAAAGAAAATATTGTCGTTACCGTAGCATTAACGATTTTAATAGTCTAGAGTACAGGAAACCGGAATGAAATCGTATGCATAGCTTTCCGAGAACACAGTATCCAGCGTAAGAATTGCACGATCCTGAAATCGAATTTAATATTGTCCATGAATTTAGAGGCTTTCGTTACATCTCTAATCTAACTCATGAGCTTGACTTACATCTGGAGCGTGTGCAAATGATAACATCCCTCACTTTTGTGATTTCTTCTTTTTTCTATCCCTGCCTATACACGAACGAATGTTATGTGAAGTACCTTTTTTTAAATTATAAATTAACTTTTAGTACCTACACTTTTAAGAAATTTTATAAAGGGGGTTTGCAAGAGAAAGGAGAGTCCACCATGGGTAAAATTATTTTAGTTTGGCTCACCAGGTACCTCCATTCATGTTTTGTAATGCCAGTCTGGTATGTGTTTGCGAGCTCGCCCTTTTATGTATAGGCCTAAATAGGCTAATGGTTTGATGTCCGCATCAACCGTGCTACCTTACAAGGGAACTATCAGGTACGACAGGTCAAACCCTATCTTGAAACTTTAGTTAGTTAGTTATTGTTGTTTCAAGGGGCGGAACTAAGAGGTCATCTGCCCCTCCTAACACAGATTAAAGTATACAAATTTGGAAAGGAATTTAAAATTTACCGGTGGACACCTAAATTTGAAAAGACCGTTGTGGACGCAATCGTTGTACTATAAGAGGACATCATGCGGAAAATCAGCTGCCAGATTGACCTGCAAGGCACCGAAATCGTACCTGACATCCTTGTACGCAGGCATGACAGCTGGAGGAGCTGGACATCCCTGTGGCACTCGGAGTAGTAGTGAGGCTAGTAGTATGCTAACTGGAGAGTGCGGCTCCTTCCCACCGGCCTTGAGTGCTTGGGCGGTCAGGGCTGTCCATTCCAACATGTACGGTTCTCGCTAACTCCCATTGATTTATATGGGAGATTCATCACATGATTTCGGAGCCTTGCAGTTTAATCTGGAGGCTGATTTTCCGCACGTCGTCCTCTTATAGTACAACGATTGCGTCCACAAAGTATCAAGATAGGTTTCGACTTATCTTACCTGATACTTCCCTTGTGAGATGAGAAGGAAGAACTTGTTACAGCCATTCATTGTTGGGCTGGAAACACACGAGTATTGTGTATTGTCTGATTTACAGACATACTGATATATATAAAGCAGTGAGGCTTTCATCCATTAGATCATGTTGAATACATTGAGTTCAAGCCATATAGAATATCAGGGAGTTTAAATGTTATGGCGCGATCAGGAATCAAACCTGAAGCCTTTGGCTACAGCCGCAAATCCTTTTACTGGGAACTTTCTAAATGCAGTATACCAGCTTTTCTCTTGGCCATGGACAACCCAGTACTTTAATTACGAGTACAAGACATCACGCACTGTATTTTATCTTATTTTGCTTTGGTGAGTTACGTATTACCTCAAAGCTTCAATATGGCTTGTGGTTTAAAAAAACAGTAACCTCCACCCCACCTTTCCCTGGGCCATTAAAGCTTTTGAAACTGGAAAACATTTAAGTATATTTAAGTCCCATCTAACTGCATGAGAATAGTTTTACAGTACCGGTAATGTTCTAGGATGATTGACACTGCACCCGGTGTCAACATTTAGTGACCACCTCGTGGTGTAGCGGCTAGCATTCTTGGCTGTCGCTCCGGAGTTTCGGGTTCAATTACTGGCCCTGCTATGAAGTTTAATTTTAGTCTCAGCGTTGATACGGGGTACACTCAGCCTCGTGAGGAAAAAACAGAGAAGATATGGCTTCGATTCCCACCTCGACCATCCAAAAAGTGGTTTTCCACGGTTTCTCATATCTACTCCAGGCAAATACCGTGATGGTTTCTAAGTTAAAGCCACGGCCACCTCCATCCTAATCCTAGCCTCATTTTAAAAACACTCACACACTACAACAGACACCGCAATAACACAGGATATCAGACAAATTCTGCACGCACCCAAGTACATGGGGTTAAATGACCACGCTGTCACAAAGCTCCTAAATGAATTACTGAAACAACAAACAACAACATCAATACCAATACATCGTTCATATTTCGGTGTTACTGAATAAATGCAATATTATTAGAACTTGATAATTTAAAATTACTATTTCATTGAAGCCCAGTTTTAATGATCTTCTCTTATGTGCCTTACAGTCTCTTATAAATATGTTATCCTATTATATGTTACTTTTCTGAGAGCTTGGTATCGTCACTATAGTAAGATTTTGTTTATGATAATAGCTGAAACTCAGAAGCTGGAATCAAAAGAAGTAAAGGATAAGCATTTACGCCAGTTCATTTAACTTTCACTTCAGGATAGAATATTCGGTAGCAAAGAAATTAATTTCATACATCTCTTGTTAATTCATTTGAGGGGCTTGGGACATCTTGGTCATCGGCCCCGTGGTCATACAGCACAGACATGCATAGTCAAATCAAGTTTTGCAAGACCTATAGCCTACTTGTAATACTATTTTATACGTATGAATGTGATTAAGGTCAACGTGCGGTGTTATCAGAAAGTCTAATTAACTACATCTAGCATATAAGTAACGTTTGGCACCCTCTAGACAACACTTTTTCATACAACCACCTACATTATTACAGGATAACATAATTAAGTATTACTAGCGCACCCGTGCATGTTCATAAACCACACTTTCCCCAATAGGTTTATATTGAGAGACTTAAGGAGAAAGGTTGTTATGTTTTTATTTCAACCAAATGATTATAGAACACTATTTATATCTCTGTTAGAATTCCCTAACTTAAGAAGGCAATCACTGAAAATTGGATCATCATAACACTCACCGGCTATTCGATATTTATGACATTATACAATTTGAGTACTCATTCCTTTGATTTACTGTTTCTGAAATCCATGCAAAATGATAAAGGAAATGCCTCAGAATGTTAAAATGACATGAAACAGGCGTCACAGCGACTAAAATGTGAAGTGGACAGCAATTATGGAGCGTATATTCCTACAGCAACAGTATCTGCAAATCGTACACTTCGTACATTTTTAAGTCATTTTTTAAAGAAATATAGATATTTATGAAATTAGAGTGCAATTCGTCACTGCTAATGTCTATTCTCTTTCATTTGAATGCTCATTTTTCACGATCGGTCGCTTGTGAGCGCCGCAGGAGGGATCTATACTACTGAAATAATATATATGATACATTCTGTCACTGTTAGACTGTCTCTACCATTTGGTATATCAGAGGCTTAATCGGTGGAGGGCTACTATAAGGCCTGGTTTCAGAGTCAGGTTTTGGACTGGGCTTAAGCGCGACTCTAAGGGGCTGCTGAGTTTCACAGTGCGCAAAATGGTGGTAAGCAGAGCTTTTCTCTGATATAGCTTTAGCCGCAGGATTCCACGAATTAAGGATCGTTAGAATTAGTTTCAGTGTCCTATCAGTGGAGGAATATCAACAATTATTTCAGATGCCTATTGACTTCTTCATTGAAAGGTAACTCGCATATGAAAGTCGAACGCGGTTGTACCCAATAATATCGTAGACAATAACTAATAGGCAAGAAACCCTCACACATTCTACACTACCACACGCAGTGAGTAGAATAGGTTGTATGGCTCAATGGTTAATACATAATGCAGTCATTGCACTTATTTTTTAATTCCCTATATAATGAACAACAGTACGTTTTGCCACACAACACACGCGCGTATTTAATGAACGTAAGGCTGATTCCAGAGAATAGTCCACCCAATTAGGAAAAAGTAAAATGGAATGTAAAAACTCTGCAATAAGTTTTCATGATAGATAAAACATGAAATTTTATTAATTTTATGATATGTATTCATTTGCTGATGTATTTCAGTTCTTAATTGAGTAGTTAATTGAACCTTTATGTCAGTCTAAATTCATTTGAAATTTCTCCATGGTTTTAGGAATTAGTTTATTAAATTATGAAAAGGTATGAAAATAATTATGGTAAATGTTAATTCTAATGTTCTTTCTCTTCACAGTAAAGTACTTATTTAGGTTATTAACAGTTTATATAAGGTGTAATAAGGCGACGAATTTATAGCTGCAGGCCATGTAAACACGCGACGTAAAAGGTATAAAAGTTTCTGTAGACGAAAAGTGCGTGGCTCAATTTGAATAAAATTTCGTATGCAAAGCCAATTTTGTACACCCTTTCAAACTGCTATATCACTCGTTTAAAATTTCAAATGGATTCATACAAAGCTGGTAGTAAAATACGTCGCGTGTTTACGACGTTCTCGCGAGTAGGCGGCTGGGGAGTTTCCCGTCACATGGAGCCGCGAGCTTTCAGACGTCAGTACAACATTAGAGATGTCCCATCACATCGGGACATTGTTAAATGGTACAACATGTTTTTGGAAAATGGATTGCAGATGCCTCCCTCACACAGGTGGAAGGCGGCGTGATAGCAACAAGGAGGAAGATATTATTCGACAAGTCATGACGCAGAGTCCACGAAAGTCACTCAGCCGCTTATCAGCAGAGCAGAATACACCATGCACAGCATGTCACAGATTGCTAGGCGTTATCTTCACATGCGTCCATACCGTATGCAGCACCTACAAGCATTGACACAGCTGAATTATGGAGCTCGACTCAGTTTTGTTACGACGATGTGTGAGCGGCAGGAAGGTGGTTAAAACGATGGATGTTCACGGACGAAGCCACATTCCATGCGAGCGGCCGATGGCAAACTACCTCACTCCTCTTCTTGCCTAGAACGCCTCAAAATAGCGCTGCCTTGGGTTTTTGTGGGTATCTACTCACATAACGTAACGGCGGTACTTTTTGAGGATCCAATCAGCCTTCGGGCTGACTACCTAACAGACAGGCCGAGTCAACACGCATAACTGCATCATTTGGGGAACAGAAAATCCACATGTCTCATACGAACTCGGGACACTAAAACGTAATTTGACTGTTGCTCTACGTGCAAAGAGAGACCTTATAAACGTCCACGATGTTGTGGAAGTGGCGAAAAGAAATTCAGCAAGCACAAATGTTATATTTGTTCCTCTGAAGACATTGAAAAGAGTAAACCCCTTCTGGAAATCCGCTTCGTCGATGTCTGTGCTCTACCAGGAACACACATGATATTCATTATGTGGAGCCGTTAAAAAATACATAGTTCAGGCAAGAAAATATTATTATTCAGAAACAACTACCACACACTCTCTACATCCAGATTACAAGTTCGAAGCAGATGACAGAAATGCACCCCGTGACCCTGAAGTGGGCGACTTCGTACTTGGAAAATACAGTGGAAAGAAACAATCCAAATATTATGTTTGTACCATAACTGAAAGTGATGGTGATGTTTATTTCGTAACCAATTTTCGCAAGTACAACGGTGAAGCTAAACTGTTTTGTGAACCACCGACGAAAGACGAGTGCTTTTTAAATGAAAGTGAATTTGCAAGAAAATTACCTGTGCCTAGTTTTACGCGACCGACAATCTCGCGATCATAAGCCACGGGACCTCACTTTTTACGCGAAATCCGAACCACAGCATGTGACTTTCATCTCGAAAATCGCACATGCATTAATCGGGACTCGAACCCAGTCCGTCTTGATGGTTGCAAGTGTCAGCTTGACTGCTGCGCCATCACACCCCTTACTTATAATTACTTACTACGATATTGAATCTACATTTTATCATTCAGTGATCGTATTTGATGACGAGTTGGCTCCTCGTGCCATGTCGCGATAGTACTAATTCGTACGTGTAATCACGCGACGCTGTCAAGTAAACACGCGACGATCGCATTTAACTATATTACGCAGATATTACGCATCTTACGCATTTGTTTTTTCGTAAAAACGTACCTTTGTCTTTCTTGTAAACAATATCTTAACATTACCAATGAAAGTTATCACAATTCGCAGAAGTTTGAAAAAACGTCAAGATATATGAAATTAAAAGTCCGTCCCATGTAAACACGAACGCTGCGTTTAAAATTTTATAGAATTGCATACATCAAGCCTACAACAAAGAAATTTGTGGAGGTTATTAAGTATTATCTAGACGTTATTATGCATAAATCTCATTTTTTTAGATGGTAAGTTTCATATATATGTTAAATAGAAATGTACAAATGTAAACACGCGACGCCTGGAGTTGGCCGTAAACGATACATGCATTATCAACATTTACCTCATTAGGATTATTCGGTAGCGCTCCGGAGTAAGTGAACCTTTCTATAAAAATTTGTAAGTACTAATTTTAGTAATATTAGTAGGGCCTACCTAAATTAATAGTCGAGAGAATATCTGGAGAAGATGTAGTATTAGATATTTACTCCTTCGCTGTCATAGACCCACCCAACCATCCCAAATAGGATCACGACTTATATAGTTGAAATTGTGGCTCTGAGAGCCATCCTTCTTGAGGAGTCAGTAATGCCAACCCCTCGCATTCGATAATACTATATCGCATCCGGCAGACCAATATTTTCGTCCAGACCAATGATGGTTAAGTAGCGCATATAGCACCCCGGGTTTTTGTCACCCACAGTGGGGGTAGTCACGCATCAATAAGCTTTATTCAGGCCAATGGTTTTGCCTAGAACAATATTTTCGTCCAGACCAATGGTGATTCGAGCCGCGTTAGCTAATATATAACACCCCTGGATTTTGTCACGCACAGTGGGGGTAGTCACGCATCAATAATCTTTATCCAGGTCAATGGTTTGCCTTTTATTTCATTATTCACGTGTCGTGTGGTGAATTTTGTATCGGACATGTTGGCAACGTGTCACATGGGGTATGACGTACAGTACTGTCCGACGTCAATGTAACATGACACCGCTCGTGAAATGAACAAGATCAAAGATGCTTTATTTACGTAAAAACTATTATTTCCGGCGCAGCAGTGGCAATTGAAATTGAAATCAACTTGTAACGACTACCAGAAAGGTATGTAAATCATAAATGATATATGATAAATTATTTTCAATAATCTACCTTGTGAAGAGTTACGAAAAGGGAGGATGCACTACTCTGGAGATTCAATGATTATTCCTCCTGATATCGTATTCCCCCTAACGTAATGTATTTTATTTTGTACATGTGCAAGCTACAAAATATGTCAATATCTTCACATGATTAAGAATTACGGGACACATTTTGGGCGTAAAAACTTTTTTCTTTGAAGTGAATGTAACACCGTATTCCAAGATCATAGAATTGTCTGCGATATTTCGTAGGAACAGCTGTTGTCGGTGATGAGCAAAGAACTTAGCAAAAATACCAAGCCCACTTTAATTGTAATGGGCATGTGCAGTGCAAAGTTCTCAAGTACCAATCTATGCTAATTGACAAAACGCTCGGCTTTGTTAAGCGAAACCCCGGGAGGTTAAGCCAAAACTTAAATCCGACCAGATGTTTTGTAAAGCTTCGGTTTAAGATCTGACTTTGAAACCAGGCCTAGGTTGTGTGAAAATAACGTTGTCTACATTAAGTGGCACCAAACATCACTTTGATGCTGTGGGTCGTAGTTAAGATGAGTTTGAACTATAAAACGTTGTCTTATTGTTCTGCATTTCTGAGAAGGCACTACGAGATATCTCGTCATAAACGGAGACATCGTTTAATAATTTAACTGTTCACTTAAAATTAGCTAGCCTTTTCGAAGTTACATAGTAATAGGTCAAACCAAAGAAGTTGGAATACACCAGGATGTACACGCTTATAGGGCAAGTGGCAGGTAGGAATGATGTCCAGAATTGAATGCCGCCATATGCTTGAGACCCCTCGGCTGTCTTCCAAGCAATGCATTATAATAGATGATCCAACTTCTTTCCTCCTTCAAGGTCTTTGGAGTCTTGACGACATAGCCTAATATGGGATGTGCTGTATATTATCAAATACAGCGTTGCCTTGTATTGCGGCTTACAATTCTGTACATGGAACTTGCATCGATTGTACCTCTAGTAGTACACGGTAGACGATACTGCAGTTACCTACCCCGCTTGCGTAGTTTAGCGCGTTAAATCGTTCACCACGGCCGCGATGAGGAGCTTCGGCAAGTCCAGGTATCGGAGGTCCGATCGCTGCGCTGACAGCGGCTGTCTTGAGTGAGGTTTTCCCCCCGGTTTTCCACACTCCCACCAGACAAATGGTGGGATAGTACCTCATTTCCAGTTTCGGGGCACTTTCACCGTCCTCAGCCCTAACCAAAGCAATTACACACCCTACTACAGTCACCACAGAAACACAGGTTATCAGAAAAATTAAGCACGAAGCTGATGACCAAGATGTTCCAAATGTTACAAATTATCAACAACAAACAATACATCTGCCTTCTGTCAACCTTATTCTTGGAGCACCCTGTAAATCCAGATCATACCGGTGGTATTCAATGTGGTGAGAAGCTCATGTGATGCTCTGTCTGCAGGTTGTGCTCTTCGCGCTAGCAGCCTCGTCGCTCGCTCAGTATGTCCAGAACGCGCAGAACGCCGCCATCTTGAGCGAGCAGCGCTACCAGTCTGGGGACGGCACGTTTGGCGCCGCCTACAGTCAAGAGGATGGTGTGGAGTTCAAGGAGGAGTCCGATGGCGACGGCAACCGCCGTGGTAGCTACAGCTATGTAGATCCCAGTGGCCAGCGCCGGACCATTTCGTACACTGCTGGCAAGGACGGGTTCCGTGCCTCAGGTGACCACCTGCCTGTAGCACCCCCTGCCCCCGCCCAACCCCACCCCGTGGCCCCCCAACCCCAATACCAACCCCTCCCTCAATACAACCCTCCCCCCACCCAACAATACCAAGCTCAGCCCCAATACAACCCCCCTCAACCCCGCTACAACCCTCCTCAATCACAATACAACCCTCCTCAACCACAATACAACCCTCCTCAACCACAATACAATCCTCCTCAGTCCTACTACAACCCCCCACAGAACCAGTACTACAGCACCACCACCCCCGCCCCTCACAGGTTCTACCCTCCCGGCAAGCTGAACCTCAACAGGACACCTGACGGTTTTAGCTACACCTTCAACAAGAGCTGAACTAATCCATAACCACTAGTCTTATCCTAACCCCCTATATATATTTTCTAATAAACAGTAATTATTTAAGTGATACCCCTGTTTTATTTACCCACAATGTCTTCCCTCTAATACCAGGGAAGTCAAGGCCAGCCCTCAGTGGTTTCATGCAACTGGTACCACATTTCTAGCCCAGGATTATATGGAGATATCTTCCGATGATGCAAGTAGCTTCTAAGGATTAGTTACCTTCAAGGTACTGTATTACTGATTACTGATTACCCCCATCCCAATGTATAAGCACGCGTAGACTAATATGATAAAATACCAACAATTACACGTCGACGGTATCAATGCAATACCTCGTATCTGACAATTCTCATATTTTACATTGTTTTCCTCCCATTATTATCCTTCAACAAGAGTTGAACTAATCTCTAATCCCCTAGTTTTGGCCTAACCCCATATATAACAGAACAATTCACGTAAGGTTTATTTTCATGTGTATGGGCATAAAGAAAAATGAACTTTAAATTCATTGTACTCTAGAAAAGTATATTTCCGTGTAGTTTTGCACTCCTACAGTACAGTACTGTATACTGTATTGAAGGTTCAGTTTACTTTACAGTAGGTTTACACAAAGGGGAACGAACCTAACGTGAATTGTTCTGTTGGACGGCTCATCCCTATACGGCTGGTAGGAGTGACCAATAATAAGGAAAATAATGGGAAAGGTGAGCATTGTTAGAGACGTGGTATTGCAACCTCAGCGGCGATATGTGAATCAATTGCTGAGTGACGCAATTTCATCTCGACTGTTTAAAAAAAAAATCTCGACTGTTTCTTTTCCCTGGATGTTACAGGCTGCCGCAAGCTCACTTTTTGGGGCAAAGACCTTGACTCTTCTGTCTAATACCAACACCAACATTATGGTAATATATTAAGTATCAACTAAATATCACCTGGAACATGGTCCACTGGGAAGAACACCCTTATACAACCAGCATATCCAAGGATTTGTCCACAGTAGAACGCAGGATCCAGTTGGCAGTAGTTAGCAGGGATGCTTAACTCGTATATACCTCAAACCAGTGAACAGTATAGATTTCGCATTACTTCATATATGTGAAATCCGTTCGCAAAATGCTCAGGTTCGCATAGGAGAGCTGTATTTTTTAAATAAGTTACAAAATAGACAGTGTTAGTAACATCAATACTGGCTTTTACTCTGGGGCATAAAGAAGAGTGCGAGAAGAAGCGGTTACCTTACCAAAGAATCTTCATATTTCATGCTTTGGAAGCAAGAATACGCGTTACAAAACGCTTTTGGGATTTTATTGAGAAATTCACTGAACCCGGGCATTTACGTAGAGCGCACAGAAGTACGCATAAGTAGCCTATAGGCTATCTCAATCGGTCATAACTTCAGGAGAATAATACGAGAAGAAGACCAGGAGAATGAGAGACTTCTCTCAATATCCGACAGGTGAGTCATTAGATGCAACTATATAAATTCGTTCAGAAGCAGAAGAACTATTGAACAATGCGCCTATTGAACCCAACTGTGTATTCCGTCCATACAACCAAGTATGTCGTGAGATGTGCCTGTGGTTCCTGATGCCGACCTCGTCTGAGAAGTTAATGAGAAATTAAATGCATTAGAAGGTATTGTCCCGTTATTTTCCAGGAAAACACGGAGAATCATTTAAAATACTAACTTGCTTTCTAAGTTTCTTTTAAGCGACTTCGGTGGCGTAGTTGGTAGCATGCTGAGCTTCTATGCCCAAGATCACGGGTTCAAACCCGGCCGAAGTCTTCGTATTTTTAAGAACGTTAAAAATCCCTCAGTATGCCTTCCTTCGGAGGGGAAGTAAAACCGGCGGTCCCATGTCATAGATTTATGGCATGTTAAAGAACCTTCCACTAATTACACCTGTGTGAAACTAAATTATATATAGGTTAAACATTTGACTAACGTTCTTAGGTTCCTACGTTCGTTGTCAAGAGCCGACTGCGGTGGCATCTGGTAACTAAGTTCTGAACTAGTTGGTCGTTGACGGTGGCGTTTGGCGGCAAAAGTAGGAACTACTTGTAAAAATTAAATATCTGCAGTTCTTACTTGAATTAAAACAGATACACACACGAATACAGTCATCACAATTAACACCGGTTATCAGACAGATTCTACACACACCCAAAGTACACGGGGCTACATGACAGCGTTGTCGCAGCCCCTAAACTAAGGAACCAACCAACCAAGTTTTATTTATTTATTTTTCTATTTCATCACAGGTCTCTAAACACCTGTTTCCGAATATCTCGGTGTCACTGAGCATTTTCTCAAGACGACCCCTATACTAATTTCTGGTTTTAACTGGAGGTTAATGTCCAGGTGTCCTTCTTGCTACCACCACTTTCGCTCCTCTCAGGGTGGGAATGAAGCGGCCGTCACAGGTATGTTAAGTATCATCTCGTCTATCACTTGAAGTAGAACATCATCTTTGCTTAAAAGCACTGTAGTTAAACAACCATCTCGAGTTGTGAGATGACCGCAGGTTTCGCAGTAACGGCGAGTGACGTGGCCTTCCTATATGGATCAGGCAGGCAGACCTTGAGAAAGTAACATTATGTTTTTGTTTATCGACTGGAATCTGTCAGGGTCACCTAGCTCGTGTACCGACATAGGCTGGACACACCCAGACTGTTCTAACCTTGAGCGCGTGCGTGCATGCGTGCGTGGTGGTCTTGAACCGACGACCCTCAAAGTACTGATGAATATAATATGTGAGATGATGGGTGTGGCGGAAGTTGCAACCTAAGATGCAGGCAGAAAGGTGGGCAGGTGCACGAGCGATGTCCCCAAACTGCAACAATGGTGTCGTCATCTGGGAAATGTTATCCGTGGCACTAAATATGTATTCACTCTCTTCCTCACATACACAGACAGTGATATGATAGCACCTTCTCTTCACCCATCTATGCGAAAGAACACTTTCAAGAGGAGATGAACTTTGTGAAAACAAGAGCGCTATGTTAATTTTCTCTAACTAAGGTCTTCTTGAAGAAACGACATTTTCGCTCAGCGTGGCAGATTTCAAGTCCGGGGACACCCATACCAATCCTTGACCATAAAAATGCATAGGCAGGGTCACAATAAGGCAAAACATACTTATTTATTAATAACTAGCAACCCTACCCGGCTTCGCCCGGGAACAGTTATGAATGCATTACGTGATAAGCGCTTTTTTTTTTCAATGTCAATGAACAACGACCAATATCCGTTTTCCGTCTCGGCATGATGGGTTAAAATCACTGACTGGACTATTAATTATATTATCATGGAGATGCATGTGCAACGAATTCTAGTCAGACGTAATTTAAGAAGGGCGAGCTGCATGAAACACAAATCCCCCTTCCGTCCAATCTTAACTTGACTGTGAATTTTGCGGAACGAAAAGTTCACAGGCGAAATGAAGAAAAGCCGAGTTGCACCTCCAAGGAAACTCCAAACACAACCACTCTTATCTTAAGTTTTTAACTCAACACGACTCGACAGTTTGCTGCTGGCTGTATCTGGGGCAATAAGCTCGTCCGCTAGCTAAGCTGTAACTGGAGTGATAGACTCGCCCCTAGCTAGCTCGTGAACTGTCGCCTCAGTAACTGAATGGAAATTGTTGGAAGAAATGAAAACGTAAAAACACTTATAGTAGGCGATGTATTGAAAATAGAGATATGCACTCCCGGGCTTTTTTGTAGTATATAGATATTTTTAACGGTTTGCCCAGCGTAAGCTTAAAAAGCGCACGGACGCCAGTTTTTTTCGACCTTTTCACTGAAATCGTTAGTGCTTGACTTCCTTTGGTCATAAATAAATTATTTTCTACAGAAACCATCCTCGAGATATCCTATACAGAATAGTGAAACCCGCATCAAAATCCATTCCGTGGTTCTCGAGATTACCCGTGACATCCAGGAATCGGGGACTTTGATTTATACTAAGTAGAGATTATACGCCAATCAGTATAATTTAATATAATATAATCCCCATTCCGTCCAATCTTAAATTGACTGTGAATTTTGCGGAACGAAAAGTTCACAGGCAAAATGAGAGTTGCACTTCCTGGGAATGGCGAGGTGAATGTAACTCAAATCCCCCTTCCGTCCAATCTTAACTTTACTGTGTTTCACAGGTGAAATGAAGAAAACTCGAGTTGCACTTCTAGTGAACCTCCAAACACAACCACCATTCTCAGAAGTCTTAACTCAACACGACTCAACGGTTTGCTGCTGGCTGTATCTGGGGCAATAGGTTCGCCCGCTAGCTAGGCTGTAACAGGGATGATAGACTCGCCCTTAGCTAGCTCGTAAACTGTCGCCTCAGTAGTTGAGTAGAGAGGGTTGGAAGAAATTAAAACGTAAAAACACTTATAGTGGGCGATGTATTGAAGTTAAGCATATGCTCTCGTGGACTTTTTTCATAGAACTTTTCATGCTGAACAATTCTTACACTCATAGTATTTAGATATGTTTACGGTTTAACCAGCGTAAGCTTACAAAGCGCTCGGACGCCAGGTTTTTTTTTTTTCGACTTTTCCACTGAAATCGTTACTGCTCGGCTTCCTTTGATCATAAATACATTATTTTCAACAGAAATCTTCCTAGAGATATCCTTTACAGAATGGTGAAAACCGCATCAAAATCCATCCAGTGGTTCTCGAGTTTACCCGTAACATCCAAGAATCGGGGAATTTGTTTTATACTAAGTAGATATAGATATATCCAAGCCATGCAACACAAACCAGGAATAAATATAAGCTGAAAAGCAAAATGAAGAAATCTGCATGATAATACAAAATAAATCTTCACTATTTTAAGACAAAAGTTTGGTTCTCTTCGGTCGGTCAACACGATTATACCCAAACGAAATGTGTTATTCCCTAATTCTGAAAAAAATAACATGAGATTTTACATGTAATTTTTTCAGGATTAGGGAATAACCCATCTCATTTGGGTACAATCGTATTGACCGACTGAAAAGCACCAAACTTTTGTTTACTAAGGCAACACTGAAGAATGGCATCAAACAACATAATGCTATTTTAAGAGTCACAATGATAAGGTTATAATAATATCATATCATTATATAAATCTGAAAGTTGATCTGTTTGGCTGTGTTTGTGTTTTATTTGCGTAAATACTACTTAAACTGATTTAGCTGAAACTTTACATGGGAATAGTTTTTATGGTCGGCTAACTCATAGGCTTGTTCAGACTTTGATAAAATCAATCATTTTAAAACTAAGGCCTTTTATACGTAGCTTTCTACTAAACTTGCATTTGTTTTAGCTAATAAAAACCAATCGGTATTAAGCCGACAATACGTACTTAAAATTCAATTTTCGACAGGAAATGACATATGCATTTTCTTTCGAACTCCAATCAATTTCCAGTAAACTATTGTTTTCTGCAAAATTACGAACGTCTTATCCGTTAAAAGACAACATAATGAGTAAGCTATTAATTCTGTCATGAAATGGAGCCCGCCATGTACACTTAAAAATCTATTTCTCCACAAAAAAAAGCAGTGCATTTTCATCGCAACTCCAATGGATTTGCGGGAAATTTTGGTTTTCTGTGAACATGCGAATATAATATCCAATATCTGCTAAAATTCAACATACTGTAATGCGTAAACGGTCAATCCTATGGAACCCATATATAATTAAATTTCAATTTTCTACAAAACGAAGTCACAAGTATTTTCTTCGTAACTCTAATAGTGTTTCAGGAAATCATGGTTTTCCGTGATAAAGCTCCGTCTAAGCTGCACACAACTTGAAATATTGCAAGGAAGCTCCTTTTACAGTACATAAAATACTGCTTAACCGATTGATCTGAAATTTTGCCTGAGTATAACTTATATGATCGTCTTATACATAAGTCTTTTAATATTTTTATTTAGTCAATTATTTTCAAACCTCTCTCTCTCTCTTTACTTATAATGGGTAAACGGTTAGTCCTATCTCAAAATAAGTCCCACCAAACGTACTTAAAGATCAGTTTCCTAAAGCCCCTTTGAGTGCTGTACACAACCAAAAGATCTTTCGTGGCGGTTTCATTGAGTTCATAGGCAAGGGATAAGAAAGGTTTTCTAAAGAAATGTATTCCTTGGGGGGGTGAAATTAGTGGATGAAAAGATAGCCTTTTATCGAAACCTCTTGAGTTAACTTGATATCAGCGCTCTTTGATAGATTTGAAAACAGGTGAACTTTAGAAATTTCTTTTTTATCAATTCAGTGTCAGTAGAAAATAATGGTGGTTCATTATTAGAAGGTTCACCTCGATCACTTGAATAGGATAAGAGAAATAAAAGAAATTAAATTTCGCATTGCCACCATATTATATTTAGGAAACAATTGAACAAAATTAGATGCCGATATATTAAGCATCAGCTAAGGATTCCCTGTGTCAGGTTTCGCTAAGTTCTGATGATTAGATAACCAGAACATTAGTTTTACTAGTTTGAAATTTGCATTCCCACCAAGTTGTCTTGAGCGTCACATATGGGTACTAACTTAATGTCTCGAAGCAGCTACAAAACTGGCGAGCCGAACATGTCCTCGGACACTCCCGGCGCTAAAAGCCATACGCTAAAAAAAACTAACTTAATAGTACTTTATCACAATTCAAAATTTCAGTGTAATTGATGTAAGAGTTTCGGATATTCTGAGTAAACGTACTGGTCAAATATGTCGTGCAACCAGCATGTTGGATTTGTTTAAATGTAACACATAGAGCCATGTTATGAACCAATGTTTCATTATACTAAGTTTCACTTCAACCCTTTAAATAGGATGCAAGAAATAAAAACAAGTTTTTATAAATTTGCACAGCCACCATCTTGATTTTTAAACATTTGTATTATATTAGACGTCAATATATTAAGCTGTAAATTAAGATTTACTATTGTGCCCTTTCAGCAAGAAATATGCAAATCACAGTATGCCAGCATTGCTCAATTCGGGATCTTCGGGGTTGTAGTATGTTCTCCCACTCTGTGACTTACACATTTTGGATTAAATAGAGGATACACTTGCAAAAATAACAACAAAATCAACTCCTATTTTAAAACATTTAATTAACCAAAATTATGGCGCTACAAACAATAAAACAAATAAACTACTGACCAAAATCTTCTACTTGTTCCAAGTGAAGAAGGAATAATATAAGAATTAAACAAATATTATATTAAAACACATGGTTTCCTTTAAAACCAACAATTCATAATTATTTTTACTTCCATAAAGTATCTATCTTAAAGTTCCATATAACTACGAGCTCCTTTGGCTCGATATTTTCCAATAATAATGGCGTCATTCTTTTTGTACACCTCAAATACTATTTTTATATTTTCTTATCATCAAAACAAATATATAATTACATTTAAAGTACATGTTAATTCTTTACTTAAATATTTGGGCACTTCACATGTTCTCAGCATTTATCATCTCTCTCAAGTTTTACAAATTCACCATAGTGATCGGGAAAATACTTGTGTACTCCAGAGTTATAAAGATTACTTGACAAAGTCAAAAAACTATGATTACTCCCGGAATCTAGTTACCTTCATTTAACTCGTGGAATCCTACTTCCATACAACATTACAATAGGGATTGTTATTTATTTATTTGTCTTATAAGACCATTATCACATAAGAAAACTACGATCTGAACTGGCAAGCGATAATTTCAATCTACATGGACCTCGGTTCAACTCCCGGGTCATTAACAACTTTAAACACTCACGGTGTATTCATTCCTTCTTACAGACGGCCTTCACCAACCCTCCTGCTATTAGGGTCAGACCGTATACTTGAGCGAGATTTATGACTGGGAGGGTGACTTCCAGTCTAGTCTACGGTTGGAGCTCTCCTCAATGCTTTTAAAACAAATCTTCCTTTCTTTTCAGTTCTATGGAGAGACCTGGCATTTAACTTCTCTTTTCACTTTCAACAATATTATTTGGCTCATAAATCACTTTCGTAACCTTGCCATTTATTAATTATAAAGGGTCCTCATTGATGGGGAAGAGTAACACACATTCTACGACGAATAATTAGGGGCTTCAACAACAAGAGGATTCTAGGTTCGAATCTCTTAACATGCCTCGGGAACCATTCCCACATTGGAGGACTTATACAAAATGCGATTTAGGGTCGGCCGTAGCCTACATGACCTACGCTCATAATACCATACATTTGCTCCCTTTTACATAATAACACACACATGGCCTCGTGATATATGTCACTATTGGAGGACTTACAACATATCTCAATTTACCGCAATCAACTACCCCTCATAAGTAATTTACCAAGTACTTTTAAATTCTACGCATTCCTAGCGTGACATTTTATTGTAATTGCGCTCCATTGCGCTATACATTATTTTAAGCCTAGTGTCTTCCAAAGAACTGATAAATTCCATATTAACAATTGATACATATCTCAATTTTTATATTAATATTTTCCTTTGACAATAATCGCTCTATTTTTAATAACATGCATTAATATCATGTCTTATACTTCTATTAAGGCTCCAACGCTCTTATTTTCATATCATTTACTTTAATCTTATTTATATTTCCTTTATATTATTATTATTATCAATACGCTTGCTTTTATAACATTCGTCAAATACACTGACATTTTATTCATACATTTCCTCTACAGGATTTATTCTTTCACATAATTACTTATAATTTCTCAAATTCTATTTTTGTTCAGACCGCGTTCCTATTCTGTAATTAGTTATTTAGAAACATCCCTTTTACTCAAAAACTCAGGTGGATTTGTACACAATCACTTCCCCGACACCAAAACATAATGAAAATCTTTACTCACATGTTTGAGGTCGTTTCTTGACCTTTCTCCTCGTACGATGCGTCATTTTTGGCCCACTTTTTTAAAATTACTCCATCGTGTACAAATTCATTGCATGTACAGACATATCTTGACACATATTTAACACGTATACATTTAACACTGATAACATTTTAAATACACTGGTGTATCCGTTTAGAACACACAATAAAAACACTGAAAATATATTACTTTTAACACAAAATCTTGATATATTTACACTTCACGAATTTTGATCACTAGACCGCTATTAGGCCTATCACACGTGACCTCTTGATCTCCCGTCTCCAAGAGTGAAATTTAGTAATGTCGGCTTCCTATCCTCTCTGAATATGAAAGTCTCGAATCATCTACTTCCTCCCTGCAATAGCACTCCTTCGAATCCCGTTCGTGACGATCTGCTATTTCTCTGACACGAACGGCTCCCCTTTTAGATCCTATTTATTGATCTTAGCGAAAGTCTGTTCTGTTCACGGTCCCCTCGATAATTTATCGGTGACCTATGGATTTTTTAGCAACTAATACTTCTCGAGTCTTAGTGCTTTTGAATAGTTCGTCTGCTTTCTTGAAACAATGTCTATAGTTTCCTTTCTTCTTCGCTTATTCTGTTCTCGCACTTCTAATCTTCTAGAATACTTACGAACCTTATTTTCTCTATCCCTGCTCGAGTTCTTGAAATTTGATAAACTGTTTATCTCGCTGTTTCGGTACTTCCGTACGTTATGATACTTTTGGTCGTTTACTTAAAGACCTATCGCCCTGAGTCCTAAGTTCGCAGCCTACTTTGACTGTATTTTATGAACTTTTCACTGTAAATTGTATACTGTCGGACCTAAATCCTGTAACTAGGATTTTCCTAATTTTTCAACACGGCGATACTGTAATATTACTTCTTTGCAACTCCTTTACGGAGGCACGCAAGTTATTGATACCGCGACGCCCGTGGCTGTCGGATATTTTCTATGCGATGTGATACAGCGTTTTTCCCCTCAAGGAAAGCTGGTATACTGTCTTCGGTGTGTTTCAGCGTGACGCCCCCTCATGGACTGTCGGAATTCGGAGTCTGATTTAGCACAGTGACGCGCCCTCGGGCCGTTTGATAACTGCAAGTACTGATACAGCGTGACGCCCCCCTGGGCTATCGGAAACTGCATGATTGGTCTGGCTTGGCCTGGACTTTTATACTATTTAGTCACAAAAAGATAAAACTCCAGTCCTTTTCGTGACCAACTTTTGTAATAATTGTCGCACAATTATAAAAATTATATCTCCAGAAAGCTCGTCTTCCAAACGTCAAATGATCTCATTGCGCATAAGAATCGATCGTGTAATTCTGAGATATTAATTAATTTGTAGTCTTCAGCGGCGTGGGTGTTGCTGTTCATTTTTAAATTCCCCACTCCTCTGGTATCAGTGAATCCCTGATGACGTATGCTGCGTTTGCATTTATTTCCTGTGCAATTATTACAAGCTTTTTCTTTACACAAAAATCTCTAATCCGAAATGATTCACAGTACTGTATTTATTTACTTATTTTTATTCTCGCAAATGGGTTAAATTTAATTATTCTTCTTCTGGCACATCGGCGCTGTTGCCGTTTTCCTGCAAGCTAAGCTGGATTTCCGAGTCACGCTTCTCTGTCTTACAGTGAAAATTTTCCACTCGTTCTATTAATATCCATGACCCGCTCCTCTCAAGGAGTCAAGAGGCATGATCTCATCTCCTGAACACCTGGTCCCCGCTGCTTGCACAACGTTAGGCTAGAGTCCTGGCTTGAAATTTCTCTATGTTACATTAGAAACTGTATGTTTCTTTCATTCCTTCCCCAAATACATGGATTCGACCCCTTTTGAGCCAATGGTACATGGGTTCATCATGCCAATTTTCATTGCATTCGGATGATTTAGTCGCTAGAAAAACTTATGATTGGTCACGCCTCCCAGCAGTATGTGAATATGCCATCCAATAGAACAATTTACGAAAGGTTCATTTTCCTGTGTACGAGCCCAAAGAGAAATGAACCTTCAATATACCGTACTGTAGGAGTGCAAAACTACACGGAAATATACTCGTATTTTTCTACAATACAATGAATTTAAAGCTCATTTTTCTTCGTGCACCCCACAGGAAAATGAACCCAACGCGAATTGTTCTGTTAGACGGCACATCCACCTACGGTGGGAAGCGTGACTAATCATAAGGAAAATAATGGAAACGAAAAGCTTTGTCAAATACGAGATATTGCATTGACACCGTCGACGTATAATTACTGGTGTTTTATCATATTAGGCTACCTTTTCTTTTACATGGGGATAATCAATAACCCGTAATCACGAGTCATTTTCTTCAGGTAGAGTTTTATGCTTCCAACCTAATCCAATTGGGCACACATATGTATTGAGTACTGGTAAAATATTTCTCCATGATGGAATGGTTTAAACGTTAAGTTATGTGATACAGTTATGTACCAGAGGATAATTATACAGTCTTTCAATTCGAACGCTTGAATAGGATTAGGGAAATAAACGCATGTTTTTGAATTTCACACTTCCGAATATTTGAAAATAATTAAACAACATTAGACGGTAATATATTAAACGTAAAGCAAAGATTCCAAGTGCAAAGATTCACTGCGGTCGGATTATTAACTTAGATCGGCCAGAAAATAGTCATATTAAATACACGTATTTAAATTTCGCGCGGCCGTTATGTTGTTTCTGGGTTAACCAGGTTTTCGAAAGTCACATATACAAGCTAGTCCTCTATTACCGTACAACAGTATATTTTGATTACTGAAATTATTTCGGAGATATTAAAACCAGTGAAATAATATGCGTGGTCGCCATTGTGGATTGTTTTATATTATATAGACCATACAGTTAACACGTTTTTAAAATTCGCTCAAACGCCACCTTCAATTTTTCAAAACATATGAATTACATTAGACGCCAATAAATTAAGCTGTAAGTAAAGATTTACTATGCCATGTTTCACTCCATTTGGATGATTAAGTAACCAGAAAAGCCCACTTAAATATTTGAACTTCACGTGATTGCCATGTTCCTTTGTGCTTATCACGTTTTTGAAGGTCACATAAATGTGAATCTACAGTATTTCACAGTCATTAATCGTCATACGAAACATCAGCGTGATTGCAGAAATAGTTTTGGAGATGTTGGGAATAGGTGAAATAATTCATGTGGCCACCATGGTGGATTGGTGGCTTTTATTGAAATTTGAAATGCATGATCAGCATTCAGTATACGACAGGGTAGTAAAATAAGTTCTCAACAATTTTCATTGAAATTGCATCAGCCAATCAGAATTTATTACGAAACACGTACAACATATGCACATACACACAGAAAGTGATCTCAGAAGCCTATATTTCACTATATGAAAACAGGCTATAATACACAGACATAACATCAACATCTAGAATGTGTGGAAAATTTGTCCAAGGTCGTGTCTTATCTGTTGTAGTTGTTGTTTTTTCATTGAGGGGCTTGTACTTCGTGGTCATTTAGCCCCATGATTTCGGGTGTGTGTAGAATTTGCCTGACAACCTGTAGAACTGTGGTGTCTGTAGTGTGTGCATTTGTAATAGAAACTAGGACTGGGAAGGATGCGGCCGTGACCTTAAGTTAGGTAACATCCCGGCATTTTCCTGGAGTACAAGTGGGAAACCACGGAAAACCACTTTCAGGATGGCTGAGGTAGTAATGGAACCCACCACTTCTCAGTTTTGCCTCAAGAAAGCTGAGTGTACCCCGTTCCAGCCCTCAGACCAGTATTAAATTTCTTGGCAGAGCCGGGAATCGAACACGGTCCTCAGGGGTGACGGTCAAGAATGCTAACCACTGCACGTGTCTTATCTGGTAGGTTCAGTAAAAATTAGACAAATGTGCCTTGAGTCACTGAGAAATTTTGATAAGGTGTTATTTTATTTTCAAAGGAGGCGTCAGTTGCGTAGTCGGTAGCATGGTGAACTGCTATGCCCAAGATGTCGGGTTCGAACCCGGCTGAAGTCGTCGGATTTTTAAGAGCGTTAAAATCCTTCAGTATGGCTTCCTTTTGAGGGGAAGTAAAGCCGGCGTGCCCATGTCATATATTTATGGCACGTAGAAGATCCTACCACTGCAATTGGAAGTGTGTTGCAAAATTTGTAGTTTGATTGCTGGTTAGGAAACGCTCTATCAAGTTCCAACGTTCGCCGCTAGTGTTGGTGGCAGTAGCATCTGGTAGCTAAAGTTGGAACTACTTGTAATTGAACTTGTTGGGAGCCCGCGGGCGTTCAATCAAAAATGCCCAGCTTATGGCCATTGGCTGCGATTCATTCATATAAAGTATATACTATTTTCAAACATAGATTTTGGAGTTTATAGAGTTCTAGTAGTGATTAGCCAAGGTTCAGAACCACTGCCTTAGTGTCGATAGTTTATAGCAAACGCGCTCTACCATGGACCTTCACAATATTTTTGAATCTGTATAATGGATCATTAAATGTATTTTAACCTCAATATTATTTCTCTTTTCAAAGGGATATGCATCTTTCGATCGACTCGACCACACTGTTCTACAGCACTGCCGTTATTTCCCTGCGTGTGGTGGAAAGGCTGACCTTCCCGCAAGCAACAACCGACCTCCGATCACAACAAAGGCTACCTTGCGATGTAATGCCCATGCCATTACATGTACACAGCAATAGACCTGTTGTTGTTGTTGCTGCTTAATTTACAAGCTAAGGACTCGTTGGTCAAAACCCCCGTGTAGTTATAACTTATAAGTGTATGGAATTTGAATCATAACCTGTAGTCTATAATTAAGTAGATTGTTGTTGTTTTTGTTGTTGTTGTTGTTGTTGTTGTTGTTGTTGTTGTTGTTGCTGTTGTTTCATTTGAGGGGCCTAAACATCGTAGTCATTTATCCCTGTATAATTGGGCGTATATATATATATATATATTTATTTATTTATTTATTATTATTATTATTATTATTATTATTATTATTATGTCTAATAACCTGTGTAATTGTGGTGTCTGCAGTAGTTTGTACGTTTCTAATTCAGGCCAGGATTGGGAAAGAAGCGACCGTTGCCTTGAGTTAGATACCTTCCCGTCATTTGCCTGGAGTAGAATTGATAAACCACGGAAAACCATTTCCAGGAAGGCTGAGGTGTGACTCGAGCCCACCTCTCCTCAGTTTTGCCTCATGAGGATGAGTGTACCTCGTTCCAGCCAATAGCCCAGAATTAAATTTCTTGGCAATGCCGGGAATCGAACTTGGGGCGACAGCCAAGAAGGAAAAGGAAGGAAGCTTGTAGTTTTACGTGACCGTTAATCGTGGGATCATGAGCCACGGGACCTACTTTTTACGTGGAATTCGAACCACAGGACATGGCATTTCGCGTCGAAAATCTCACATGCATTGACCGGGAATCAAACCCAGTCCACCTAGGTGATAGGCTAACAGCTTGACTGCTGCGACACCACGCCCCAAGAATGCTAGCTGCTACACCAGGGGGGTGGTCAGTACGGAGATTGTAGTAGTGTATCTATTGTAATTATCAGGGTATAATACCGGGTGAGTTAGCCGTGGTGGTTACGGCATGACTGATGGCAGTCGCTCACATCCGGGAGGCGAGGAGGTTCGAATCCCCCCGCCGGCAACCTTGAAGATGGTCTTCTGTGGTTTCCCATCTTCCTTCCAGGCAAATGCCGGGGTTGGTCCCTAACTATAGGCCACAGCCGCTACCTTCCAACTCCTCGTCCTTACATTCCAACTTCCCTCCTTCCCTCCCCAACGGTACTTGTAGCTCACCCATTGGGTGTCCGTCTCGAAGCAGCTACAAAACTGGCGAGTCGAACATGTCCTCGGACACTCCCGGCACTAAAAGCCATACGCTAAAAAAAAATCAAGGTATAGAAATGTGGTAGAGTCTGATAAAGCTTTACTTAGTTGACTGATGATATTTCTATGGAAATTTAAAATATTTGTCGTTTAGCTTCTTGTATTGGAAGATTTGTTTATTGCTGAGGATATTAAGTTGAGTAGTCTTGGTACTTGGACTTCAGCTCTTGCTTCCCAAATGAGTTTATGTAAAGTGGTACAATGTACTGAACATCTTTTAGTCTGGTTTCTTTTGTGTGGTAATACTCTGTTCCTATTATCTCTGTAATATATTAGAAGTATTGTGCTCTTATATAAATCTGCAATGGTCAGAAATTCTTACAGCTATCTCTGTTTCCAATCAGTTTTAAAACTATTATTTTGTATATTAATATCGTAATTAGACTTCCTGTTTCCCCACCCCATTCTACATTGCCAAACCAAAGAACTGATTCCACAAGCGCTGTATACATTTGGAGGCGCACAATAAGCAAGTGTATGAAATAAGAATAAGATCTTTATTAGGTTCTATAACAGAAACCAGATTCACCGGTATCAAATATATAACGAGAGAAGAGGATCGTGAATTTTATCAAGAAATGTTAAAGAAAGAAATAGCACGACAGTTCTGGGGAATAATACAGGAAGAACATACTGAAGATATTGACAACAAACTATCAGTGTACATAAATAATTCTGCAGATATGGAGGACATAGTAAATAAAGTTAGCTCTGCCCAAACGAAAGTTTGCATGCTGGCTTTCAAAGTTAGTAGACCTTCTGGCAAAACTATCAGCCTAAAACACAGAACAGTGCCTTGGTGGAATGAAGAACTTACGATAATGCGGAAGAAAGTAAATGCATTCAGAAGAAAATTCCAGAGAACGTTAAATAATAATGACCTCAAAGATCAGCGAAAAACTGAATACTTTGCTGAAAAAAACTAAATACCAAGCTAAAATCAGAAATGCAAAGATACTGTCTTGGAAAGAATACTGTAATAAAATTTCTTCAAATCCCTGGGACATAGTCTATAAATCAGCGTCAGGAAAAATTAAGAATACTCAAATTGTATCAACTCTTATTAACAATGAAGGTCACTACACAAGAGACTTAAAGGAAACAATGCAGTGTATATTAATCCATCTCATTCAGAAAGATGATGAAATGGAAGATACTGCTCAGCAAAAGCAAATAAGGAAGGAAGTAGAGGAACCAATAGACACTCTGGACGACTGGGAATTTACAGAAAAATAAATTAAATCTGTAATCAAAGATCTAGGTCATAAAAAGACACCAGGTGAAGATGGAATCACTAGTAAAATACTATGGTGGACGTATAAAAGTATCCCTAGAACTATGACATCATTATATAATGGTTGCTTGAAGAATGCTTGTTTCCCGAAGCGATGGAAAAATGCGAGACTTATACCAATCACAAAACCAGGGAAAGATAAGATTCAGGATCCCTCTAAATTCCGACCAATAAGCCTGATAAATGTGGCGGTCAAAGTATTAGAAAAACTTCTAATAAATAGAATAAATCACTACCTCTGTACCAATAAACAACTGAACGAAAATCAATATGGCTTCACAGTTCAAAAGTCTACTACTGATGCAGCTATGGCGCTTAAGGAATTTATAACTGAGGCGTTCAAAAATGGTTAAATTACCGTTATAGTTAGTCTTGATGTCAAAGGAGCAATAGCATTTGCTGATGACCTTATAATTGCAGTCAGGGCTGAAACTGAAATTGAATCAGAAAATATTGTGAATATGGAATTACGGAAAGTTACTAAGTGGTCAACAGAAAACAAAACCCGTTTTAATGAAAGTAAGTCAAGAGTTATGCTAATATCAAGAAGAAGAAAAGCAAAGAAGACAATTGATATTTTTATGAATTTGAAACGTCTTGTACAAGTAGATACGATGGAATATCTAGGAATAACTATAGACTCTCGCTTTAAGTTCAATGACCACATCAATAAAGTTAGTGAAAAATGTATAAAATTAATAAACGCATTATCAAAATCGGCTAGAATAGGATGGGGTCTAAAACACCAGGCTTTGGGAACAATATATAAAGGAGCAATATTTCCAATGCTGTTATATGCTGCTCCGATCTGGATTGAATCCCTAGAAAAGAAATGTAATATGATTAAATACGTGAGAGTGCAAAGACTTATTCTCTTGAGAATAGCAAAATCGTACCGCACTGTATCTCATGAGGCACTGTGCATTATTACAGGAATTACTTTTATAGATATAATGGCTAAAGAGATTGTTACTCTATACAAAATTAAGTCAGGAAAAGCAACTATGAACTATGTCATTGACCACCCAGAAAAACCTTTGAGATGGCTCCATCCAGCCTATTTTACTGGTACCGAAGATCCAAGAATAGCATTAAATGAATATATCCCATGGAAAATTTACACAGATGGAAGCAAAACTGAAGAAGGAGTGGGAGCTGGCATAGCTATATTCAGATCACATTAATTAGTAGACCAATTGAAATATAGACTGCAAGACAACTGTTCGAATAATCATGCGGAGCAATTAACCATACTTAAATCTCTGGAATTCTTAGATACTACTAGGACAGAGGTTGATGAAGATAAGAAAGTAATTATTTACACAGATAGTAAAATAGCAATTGACTCCATTGCGGACTTCAGAAATCATAACGAACTTATTGAGAATATAAGAAGGACTACAGCTATTCTAAAAAGAAAACAAGATGTTCAGTAAAGAACATATAGCCTACTTTCTCCTAAATGCATGGGTATTGTTATAACTCTTTGTCCTTTTCAAGGAGTATGATTGAATGTTGGTTGTAGGAGCATGTTGAAATACAACGTGCTATAGGGATATTAAACATGAATATGAGGTGCCCTTTGCTAGTGCTACCTCTGTACCAAATTTCGTTCAATTCGGTTTCACCGTGTTTGAATTGATAGGGGGAATCGATTTGCACACATACTTGGCCACCATCTGCAAACTATTGGGCTGATGTTCTTGCAGTTTGGTCAGAATATGTTTCCCACATAAAGATATGGTGTTGCAAAATTAGGTAGAGACTAGATTATTAGGTTGGTCGTAATTACATTTTAGCTTTTAACATTTGGGTGGCCGCGATTACGTTTCCATAAAGATAGCGGTGATATAAAACATGACACTGAGGTGCCCTTTGCTAGTGCTACCTCTATACCAAATTTCGTTCCATTTGGTTTCAGCGTGTTTGAATTAATAGGGGGAATCGATTCTGACACAAAGATGGCCGCCATCCGCAAACTATTAGGCGAATGACCTATTAGATTGGTCAAAGGATGCTCCCTCCATAAAGGTATGTAGTTGCAAAATTTGGTAGAGATCGGACGATTAGGTTAATCGTAATTTGATTTAAGCTTTGAACATTCGTGTGGCCGCCATTACGTTTCAGTCAAGATGGCGGCGATATAAAACATGACACTGAGGTGCCCTTTGCTAGTACTACCTCTGTACCAAATTTCGTTCCATTCGGTTCCACCGTGTTCGAATTAATAGGGGAATCAATTTTGACATAAAGATGGCCTCCATCCGCAAACTATTAGGTGAATGACCTATTAGATTGGTCAAAGGATGCTCCCTCCATAAAGGTATGTAGTTGCAAAATTTGGTAGAGATCGGATGATTAGGTTAATCGTAATTTGATTTAAGCTTTGAACATTCGTGTGGCCGCCATTACGTTTCAGTCAAGATGGCGGCGATATAAAACATGATACTGAGGTGCCCTTTGCTAGTGCTACCTCTGTACCAAATTTCGTTCCATTCGGTTCCACCGTGTTCGAATTAATAGGGGGAATCAATTTTGACATAAAGATGGCCGCCATCCGCAAACTATCAGGTGAATGACCTATTAGATTGGCCAAAGGATGCTCCCTCCATAACGGTATGTAGTTGCAAAATTTGGTAGAGATCGGATGATTAGGTTAATCGTAATTTGATTTAAGCTTTGAACATTTGTGTGGCCGCCATTACGTTTCCGTCAAGATGGCGGCGATATAAAACATGACACTGAGGTGCCTTTTGTTAGTACTACCTCTGTACCAAATTTCGTTCCATTCGGTTGCACCTTGTTCGAATTAATAGGGGGAATCGATTTTCACACAAAGATGGCCGCCATCCGCAAACTATTACGCTGATGACCTATTGGTTTGGTCAAAGGATGCTCCCCCCATAAAGGTATGTCGTTGCAAACTTTGGTAGAGATCGGATGATTACGTTAGTCGTAATTTGATTTAAGCTTTGAACATTTGTGTGGCCGCCATTACGTTTCCGTCAAGATGGCGGCGATATAAAACATGACACTGAGGTGTCCTTTGCTAGTGCTACCTTTGTACCAAATTTCGTTCAATTCGCATTCACCGTGTTCGAATTGATAGGGGGGGACAGACATTCAGAGTACACACACTCACACACACACACACACAGACACACACACACAGACTCACACACACATACACACACACAGACAGACACACTTTTTTTCGCCCTGTGTTGATCTCATAAGTCTACTTTCATTTTTTGCAAAAATCGAAAGTAGGCTAAAAATGGATAATAAAATTTGAATGGGTTAAGGCACATACAGGTGTTGCAGGCAATGAACTGGCTGATAAAATTGCAAAGGAGGCTACAAAATTAAGTGAGGTTTGTTTCGATAGAATACCCATCTCAACTTTTTTTTTATCTCAAAGAAGAATGAATTCATGAATGGCAACAAAAATGGGAACAAACTTCAAAAGGCACACTTTCAAAAGAATTCTTTCCAATATTTGCAGGTAGATTAAAATCCAAAATCACCTTAACACCTAATATGACTACAATACTGACTGGACATGGAAATATTGCTTCGTACTTACACAGACTTAAAATTATATGTAATCCCGAATGTTCCTGTAAAAGCAACCCTCAGACTATAGATCATATAATTTTCGTGTGCAGTGAAGTGAAAAATATTGGGCAATTCTTGATTAATAGTGTTAATAGAGACGATAACTGGCCGATTCAGAAATCTGTGCTAATAAAAAAGTATTTGAAAGAATTTTCTAATTTTGTTAATGCTCTGGATTTTCAAGCTCTTAGGAAAAACGATGAATAGATTGTTTGTTATTTTTAAGATTAAGTCATCTAGAAATTGAATTATTATAATGTAATTTATTTTCTTCATTTATAAAATGTATTGTAAGTGCATGCAGTACTCTACTTATGTAGTGGAGCATGCAGAGAGTATGAACAGTAAATTAAAAAAAAAACAGTTCCTTGACGTGTTCATCCAAATTTAAAAAGTCCACCTCGTTGCGTAGTGGCTATCACTCATAGCAGACATCGTGGAGGACCGGGTTCAATTCCCAGCTCGGCCAAGCAATTTAATTCTGGTCTGAGGGCTAGTACACTTACCTCGTGAGGCAAAACTGAGAAGAGGTGGGTTCGATTCCCACCTTAGCCATCCTGAAAGTAGATTCCCGTGGTTTCCCACTTCTACTTAGGGAGAATGCCGGGATGGCTCCTAAATTGAGGCCACGGCTGTCTCCTTCGCAATCCTCATCCGAATTACAACTACACACAATAATACAGCCATCACCATAATACAGGTTATCAGACAAATTTCACACATACCGAAGTACACGGGGATACATGACCACGATGTTGCGAAGCCCCTAAATTAATCAACATCAACGAATTTAAAATAAACACCCATCCGTGATTCCTTGATATTTATAATTTTCCCAGATCGAATGAATTGGTCGCAGTTACTTAGTAATAGCAAATTAAGAAAACAATGCCATTAAGGAGAAATATAAGATGTAGAGAAATAAATTAAACGAGTTGTCGGGAGTTGAAGTGCAGACAGTTAAAATTATGAAATTTCAAATTAATTTCATCTTTAATTTTGATATACGGTACTACTAGAGATACCTCAACGAGCAAACGCTGTATTGATCATTCACTTATTCGTAGCAGTATTTCTAATAATAATAATATCATATCGTATGGCCTCGGGTGCCGGATGCCAGCTTTGTTATTTGACACCCAGAGGGTAGCTTGCATGTCGAATTTCGTTGTTCCTTGACGCACTATGAAAGTCAAGGAGGTTAGATATCTAAGCTCCTTGAACATTATAGCGCATTCTAGTAGAGAAATGAGGAACTTTGTGTTGGCGGAAACTCCCGAGATTAATGTTGCCATTAGGAACACGGCCTACTGAATTCAAATGGGTTCTTTGACATGCCAACATCGTATGACATGCGTGTCGCTTTTCTGCCGCCTTTCAAAAATCACTTACCACGGCCAGGAGCGAACCTGCAAGCTTGGGGTTAGTAGACCGACACGTTAACCACTTACCCACCGTGGCAAGCTAGTATTTCTAATGAAAACATCTTACCCATTATATCTCAGAGCACAATTACAGATCACTATCCTATATTAGTTAGTATCAGTCATTAGGACCGTGACTTAGAAGCAGCTCACAATCAGCGTAACATACGTGAACATAGATTTAAGTTAGATAGTGAGATGCTTAAAATGAAATTGAGCAGCATCAATAATTAGGACACGGTATTAGGGAACAACCACTTGGATTACAGATAAATTCTTACAAACTATACAAAATTGCATACAACATTATTCAGTGCAATTCAAAGCAACGAAAGAGAAAGGAGTGGATAACGCATGTGCTAATTAAGTCCATTCACACCAGGGATAGGTTGTACCAGGAATATATAACAAGTTAAGAGAACAATGCCATGAAGGAGAAATATAAGAGCTACAGAAATAAATTAAACGAATTGCTAAAATAGGCTAAAACTGACCACTATAAACAATTAATAAATTCTAATTCTAATAATCCAAGATGAGTATGGGGCATTGTCAATTAAATAACACAAAGAATAAATCATAAAGAAAAAATAACAAAAATAAGATCTCAAAATCATGTTTACGATGATGACTTCACTATAGCTAATATTCAACGATTATTGTATTAACAAAACTGCTGACATGTCTAAAACTATTAAGAACAACCCAGATTTTTCCTTGAAAATCAACAGAAACACATATTCCTCTTTGTTTGTTTTTTTATTCCGATTACCGAAGCTGATTTGCATAAGTACACGAAATAAGCGACACTAAAACAATGGGAATAGATAACATATCAGCTCAAATTATTCAGCAGAATTTTAATTCATTGAAGAATTCTTTGTTAGCAATAATAAACGAGTCGCTTTCACTTGGATGCTTCCCAAAGCAATTAAAAATTACAATTGTAAAGCCTCTACATAATGTAGGCAGTCCTTCAGAACTAAAGAACTATCGACCTATATCGTTAACGACAATCATATCAAAATTATTTTTAAAATGTATAAAAATATCATATTTATCAGTTTTTGAAGAAACACAATTTACTATCAACTAGGCAATTTGGCTTTATAAAGAATGTCAGCACCACTGATGCTATTGGGGAATTAACAAGGTGGATTTATGAAAATATGAACAATATGAAACCAACTTTGGGCATATATCTCGATTTGGAGAAGACTTTTGACACCATAACTCACCACATTCTCCTTCGGAAGATGGAGAGATATGGCATCAGAAAGAGAAAGCCATTTGACTGAAAAGGATTCAATACGTTCGAATAAATGGAACAACAAGTCTATCTCTAATAAGAGTAAAAAGTGGAATACCACAAGGCACTGTACTGGGTCCATTATTGTTTTTGTTTTTAGCCTATTTTGAATTTTGAAAAAATAGGCTTATGAGATCACCTTTTGTCCGTGTGTGTGTGTGCGTGTGTGTGTGTGATTCGTGTGCGTGTCCCCCCCCCCTAATAAAATCTAAACGGCTGGAGCGATTTCAATGAAACTCGGTAAGTTCATAGCACTATTCCGGGCAACCTCGACCGTGCCCTTTAAATTATGTTACGTCTCACCAATCCAACATGGCGGCTGTGCGAAAAATTTCACCAGCATTCAATAACTCCGAAACTATTACCGATATCATCCTGGAATTTTGTATGGTCATAGAGGGAACTACTAGAAGTTTGCTTATGTGACCTTTGAGAACCTGGTAACTACAAAACCAACATGGCGACCAAGCGAAGTTGAGACTTTTATATAGACATTTCTCGCGATTTAACCATCCAAACGCAATGAAACTTGGTAAAGTATATGTTTATATACATTGTAATGCACCGACATATAACTTCATTCAATTGTTTACATAACCTTAATATGGCGGCTGTGCGAAATATTTCACCGGCATTCTATATCTCTGAAACTATTACCGGTATCACCCTGAAATTTTGCACAGAGGTAAAGGGCACTACTGGAAGTTCATATATGAGACATTAAAAACCGGTTAACTACAAAACGAACATGGCGGCCAAGCGACGTTGAAAGTTTTAAATCGACTTTTCTCGCGATTTAATGATCCAAACGCAATGAAACTTGGTACAGCAAATGTTTATATACATTTTAATGCACTGGTATGTAATTTAGTTCAATTGTTTACATAACCTCAAGATGGCGGCTGTGCGAATTTTTAAATTAAGTTTTTATTCCTTGTGTCGTAATCATGCGATCGAAGTGAAAGTTTGAATAATGAACCTACGCTATAATTTTCCTTTAAAGGTACATGACTCTATGGCGTATACATATATCAATCCAACATGGCGACCATCCGGAATATTTAGAATCTTCTAAAGCAATCAAACTGATTTTTTTACGTTCATAGCGGTTATGAACATAAGTTCACCTATAGGACTTTCAATAACCTGGTGATCATAAATCCAACATGGTGGCGACGCGGAGTATAAATATTCTCATGGTCGTGTCTCGTAATTTAACCATCCAAGTGCAGTGAAACTTGGTACAGTAAATCCTTAAACAAATGTTAATCCACTGGCATCTAATTTATTTCAATAGTTTCCATACCACACGATGGCAGCTTCGCGAAATTTTAAAATCTCTTTTTTACCTCTTGTGTCCTAATCATGTGATTAAAGTTTGAGTACTACACGTACACAATAATCTTCATGTAAGAGTACATAACTCGAAGCCCTACATATATGAAAGTCCAACATGGCGACCATCCGAAATATTTAGACGGTTCTCAATATCTACGAATCTATTACAGCAATCAAACTGAAATTTAGTATGTTGATAGAGGCAATTAACATTAGTGGGATATATGAAAATAGGCTCTATAGTTCTTCACGGAACTAATTGTTTTATCAACGATATTGAATCATCTATACATGTAATAGAAAATGTTAATGTCGTATTATAGGCAAATGATACAGTAGTTTGTGTTGAAGGTAGAACATGCGGAAATGTAAAACAAGTTGCAACTGTTGCATTGAAAATGTTAAAGATAGATGGTAGCGAACTATTTTTAAATATAAATACATCAAAGTTCGTAAGATATGATTTTAATGAACTAAAAATACACACTTTGAACTGTAATCAGAACTGTGACCATCCTAAAATAGCGACAAGTGGTTACAGTTAAATATCTGGGATTATTATAGACTAGCAGTAGTGCCCGACTTAACATGGTGGATTTATTTATTTGTTTTATGAATGATAATGAATACTACTACTGAACTGACATATGAAACTTACAAACTACAGAAAAAAAGTATTTTAAAAATATAACTTTTTGTGGTGGTGGTGGTGGTGGTGGTGGTGGTGGTGGTAGTGGGGATGATAAGTAGTACAGTATAATGGATATAACATTCAGGTCATTTTCTCCTAATGATAATAATAATAATGAACAGGGAAACGGCTATTCACCAGCTACAGTACTGACACGTGTAACTTACATACAAATTGAAGAAAATGATTAGAAAGAGGAGTAAGAGAAATAAAAGACACTGCCCAGGACCTACTGTATATCTCATTGGTTGTTTGAAAAGTAGAGAGCAATAGTGTCGTCTTTTGCTGCATAGCGTTGTAGGCATAAGCACGTACAACTTGGTTCAGCTCGGTGAGATGGTGTAGATTTGTGCCAAAGGGCCTAAATGTAGGGAATGGAGAGCGCTGTCCAAAATTTCAAGTGGACAGTGTTATCCGCAGGGTTCCAAAGGGTAAGTAGGAGTGGTCCGTCCGAAATTCCAAATGGACAGTGTTACTCGTCAGGTAAAAGAGTAAGTATCTAAAATTTGGTTCCGATCGGTGAAACGGTGTAGATTTGTGCCAAAGTGCCTAAATGCAGGGAATGGAGTGGTCTGTCCGAAATATCAAGTGGACAGTGTTACTCGTCTGGTTCCAAGTGTTACTCGTCGGGCTCCAGAAGGTAGGCATAAGCACGTAAAACTTGGTTCAGCTCGGTGAGATGGTGTAGATTTGTGCCAAAGGGCCTAAATGTAGGGAATGGAGAGCGCTGTCCAAAATTTCAAGTGGACAGTGTTATCCGCAGGGTTCCAAAGGGTAAGTAGGAGTGGTCCGTCCGAAATTTCAAATGGACAGTGTTACTCGTCAGGTAAAAGGGTAAGTATCTAAAATTTGGTTCCGATCGGTGAAACGGTGTAGATTTGTGCCAAAGTGCCTAAATGCAGGGAATGGAGTGGTCTGTCCAAAATATCAAGTGGACAGTGTTACTCGTCAGGTTCCAAGTGTTACTCGTCGGGCTCCAGAAGGTAGGCATAAGCACGTAAAACTTGGTTCAGCTCGGTGAGATGGTGTTGATTTGTGCCAAAGGGCCTAAATGTAGGGAATGGAGAGCGCTGTCCAAAATTTCAAGTGGATAGTGTTATCCGCAGGGTTCCAAAGGGTAAGTAGGAGTGGTCCGTCCGAAATTTCAAATGGACAGTGTTACTCGTCAGGTAAAAGGGTAAGTATCTAAAATTTGGTTCCGATCGGTGAAACGGTGTAGATTTGTGCCAAAGTGCCTAAATGCAGGGAATGGAGTGGTCTGTCCGAAATATCAAGTGGACAGTGTTACTCGTCAGGTTCCAAAGGGTAAGTACCGTATGTAAAATTAGGTTCAGATAGGTGAAACGGTGTAGATTTGTATAAATAACAGACAGGTAGACAGACAGACAGACAAACAGACAAACCAACATTGAGCTTTGAATATGCCTAGGTGATAGTGTGTGTGTCGAGGCCTTGGATGAAGGCCCTTGCTTCACGCCCAGATCCAGACCACTGGAACCGGGAAATGAAGTAGAAGAGGAAGCAGAAGAAGAAATGCCTAGGTATAGTAGATAGATAGTGACATGAAATGTAAAAGCCAATGCAAACACCTTACAAGTAAAATAAGAACAATCGATATATTTCACAGCTAAAACATATTGTTAATTACAAATTAATAAGATACATCTACCATGCTCTAGTCCAGTCAGTTCTTTCATATGGTATGCTTGCCTGGGGAGGTGCCTATGAAAACGTACTAAGATGTGTTCAGATAGTGCAGAATCTCATACTGCGAATAATGTTGAAGAAAGATAGATTACATCCGACTATGAGACTGTAAGCCGAGGAAAGGGTCTTCAACATTAAACAATTGTATGCTTTTGAAATATATAACTACAGGTACATTTTCTTATTTTTCAAAGATAGAAATATAATTCCAGTTGTAAGTCACGGGTATGAAACCTGATGTATCACAGTGAATCACTCTATTTTATATTAACCTAAGTTAAGTAGACCTATAGCTAAACTTAACTTTCTGTATTTCTCACCAAATTTATATAACATTCTCTCAATTAAATTAAAAGAATTTAAAAGGAAATCATACAAACCTGAAGATGCATACGAAACATTTTCTCAGAGAAAACAAAATTAAAATTGAAAATACAATTTCTTGAGCCTACAAATGTATACGAACGCAAATTCAATTTTCCTTCTTATTCATTATGTTTTAGTACATAAAGCATTTAGGCCTACATAGAACGTGTTATTCGACTAAGCCATTATACAATTTTAAGAAATAGTAAGCAATGATATGCATGGCACACACAAGGTTGCACCTTTTAGTGGCATATGTGATATCTCTTCCTGCTCTGTATGAAATTGATATCCTATTTCGACTTGTCTTCATCATATTGTAACAATATATTTTAATAATTGTAATTTACAGGTTAAACGAACGAGTAGGAAATGAAAGGAAATTCAAAATCTAAACCTCGGAGGGGTTTAGCAACACGGTGTAGACGCACAGTAGTAAGCTGTGATCCTGTCTAATTGCCACCAAGAAGTCACACTAAAAACACTTGTACGACCACCTTGCAGGGTAAATGGCTAGAGGCGGCTTCGATGGCGTAGTTCGTAGCATGCTGAGCTTCTATGCCCAATATCGCGGGTTCAAATCCGGCCGAAGTCGTCGGATTTTTTAAGAGCGTTAAAAATCCCTCAGTATGCCTTCCTTCGGAGGGGAAGTAAAGCCGGTGGTCCCATGTCATAGATTTATGGCATGATATAGAACCTTCCACTAATTACACCTGTGTGAAGCAAAATTGTATAGGTTAAGAATGTAAACAACGCTCTTAGGTCCCAAAGTTCGTTGCCAAGAGCCGACTGCGGTGGCGTCTGGTAGCTAAGTTCTGAACTAGTAGTCGTTGACGGTGGCGTTTAGCAGCAAAAGTAGGAACTATTTGAAAAATTCAAAAGTCTGCAGTCCTTACCTGAATAAAAACAAGTAGTTCTGTGGAGAACTCTACAGCCTATTTTCATATATCCTACTCGTGTTAATTGCCTCTATCAACATACAAAATTTCAGTTTGAAGGTTGTGATAGATTCGTAGATATTGAGAACCGTCTAAATATTTCAGATGGTCGCCATGTTGGATTTTTATTTTTGTACTATTACATTAATATTATTGTGTACGTGTAGTATTCAAACTTCAATCGCATGATTAGAACACTAGAAGTATAAACGAGATTTTAAAATTTTGCACAGCTGCCATCTTGTGATTATGCAAACAATTGAAATAAATTAGATGCCAGTGGATTAACAATTGTATAAGCATTTAACGTGCAACGTTTCACTGCACTCGGATAGTTAATTCGCGAGAAACGTCCATTTAAATATTTATACTTCGCGTCGCCACCATGTTGGATTTGTGCTCACTAGGTTTCTAAAAGTCCTATAAGTGAACATATGCTCATAGCCTCTATGAACATTAAAAATTTCAGTTTGATTGCTGTAAAAGATTCATAGATATTGAGAACCGTCTAAATATTTCGGATGCTCGCCATTTTGGATCGTTATATGTATAGGCCATAGAGTAATGTACCATTCAAGGACAATTATTGCCTAGGTTCATTATTCAAACACTCACTTCGATCGCATGATTACGACACAAGAAATTAAAATTTCGCACAGCCGCCATCTTGAGGTTATGTAAACAATTGAACTAAATTAGATGCCAGTGCGTTACAATATATAAAATCATTTACTGTACCACATTTCACTGCGCTCAGAGAGTTAAATCACGAGAAAAGTCTATTAAAATGTTTCAAATTCGCTTGGCCCCCATGTTCGCTTTGTACTTTACAGGTTTATGAACGTTACATAGATAAACTTGTATTAGTGCCCTTTATCACCGTACAAAATTTCAGGGTGATATCTGTAATAGTTTCGGAGATATAGAATGCCAGTGAAATATTTCGCACAGCCGCCATTTTAAGGTTAAGTAAACAATTGAACTAAATTAGACTCCAGTGCATTACAATTTGTATTTACATTTGCTGTACCAAGTTTCATTACGTTTGGATAGTTAAATCGCGAGAAAAGTCTATTTAAATGTCTCAACTTCGCTTGGCCACCATGGTGGTTTTGTAGTCACCGGGTTTTTGAAAGTCTCATAGGTGAACTTCAAGTAGTGTCCTTTATCACCGTACACAATTTCAGAGCGATATCGGCAATAGTTTCGGAGATACTGAATGCTGGTGAAATATTTCGCACAGCCGCCATGTTGGATTGGTGAGACATAACAAAATTTGAAGGGCACGGTCGGGGTTGTCCGGAATAGTGCTATGAACTTACCGAGTTTCATTGAAATCGCTCCAGCCTTTTATATGTTATTTGGGGACACACACACACACACTCCTCACACACACACACACACGGACAAAAGGTGATCTCATAAGCCTATTTTTTTTTTCAAAATTGAAAATAGGCTAAAAACAGATAACACACACTAATTGAACCCATGTACCATGGCCTCAAAGAGAGTCGAATCCATGTACTTTGAGAAAAGAATGAAAGAATCATACAGTTTCTAAGGGAACGGAGAGAGATTTCAAGCCAGGATTATAGCCTAACATTGTGCAAGCTCTAGGGCCAGGTGTTCCTTAGATGAGCTCATGCCTCTTGACATTTATAAGGAGCCAGTCATGGATATTATTAGAACGAGTGGAAAGTTTTGACTGTAAGACGAAGAAGCTGGACTCGGAAATTGCTCTTACGTTGCAAGAATATGGCAACCTCGCTGCTGAGTCAGAACAGGAATAATTAAATTTAACCCGTTTACGAGTATAAAAATAAGTAAACAGATACAGTACGGTGAATCATTTTGGATTAGAGATTTTTGTGTTAAGATAAACTTTGTAAAAATTGCACAGGAAAAAACTGCAAACGCAAGTAGACGTCATTGGGGGTTCACCGAGACCCAAGGAGTGGGAGAATAAAAAAAGAACAGCACCACCCACACAGTTGAGGACGAGAAATTAATTAATATCTCGGAAATGCACGATCGATTTCCATGCACAGGAAGATTATTTTACGTTTGGAAGACGAGCTTTCTGGATATATAATTTTTATAGTTGTGCGACAATTAGTTCAAAAGTTGGTCACGAAAAGGACTAGAGTTTTATCTTTTTGTGGCTGAATAGTATAAAGCTCCTGGCAGAGCCAGACCAATCATGCAGTTATTCTGACAGCCCGTGAGGGGGTGTTACTCTGCATCAGTGCATGCAGTCTACGAGAGCCCGTGAGGGGAACGTCACGCTGTATCAGTACATGCAGTATTAGTCCGTCCAGGGGGGCGTGACGCTGGAGCATCATAATCATTCAGTCTACGAGCATTCCGTGAGCGGAAGTGCTGCACCACATCGTATATGCAGTTATTCTGACAGCCCGTGAGGGGGTGTTACTCTGCATCAGTGCATGCAGTCTACGAGAGCCCGTGAGGGGAACGTCACGCTGTATCAGTATCATGCAGTTTTCGATAGCCCAGGGAGGCGTTACGCTGTATCAATTCAGTCTACGAGCATTCCGTGAGCGGAAGTGCTGCACCACAGCGTATACGCAGTATTCAAGAGCCCGTGAGGGGGACGTTAAGCTGTATCAGACATCGATCCAGAGCCTGTGGGAGGCTATGCTACAAGTTCACCGAGTGTAGACCAGTTACGATATAAGTACGCTACGCTGAGGGTTAGCAGTTCGAGACTTTGAAGAGTCCTAAATTATAAAGAACATTAAATATACGGACTTTAAAGCAATATCGCCAAAGTAAGACACAGCGATCAGTAGGGAACTTCGAGTTCCAGAAGAACACTAGTTAAATACAGTTACGAAGTTATAAGAACTCCAACAAATAAACGGCGTTACGTCTAGTAAAGACATTGTTAAAGACATTAAGTCCTGTAAAGGAACCAAACAGTAATTACGATCGCGAAAGATAGAAGTTATAGCGAAAGTAACTTAGGAACTTAGGTTCGAAACCAGAGGGAAACGTACTCTAGTGAGAAAACGTCAAAAATATACGATAGACAGTATACGGTCCTCGAAGGGAGGCCAAGATATAGAAACTATAGGGTACGATAGACAGTATACGGTCCTCGAAGGGAGGCCAAGATATAGAAACTATAGGGTGCGATAGACCACCATATATAAATAGAGGTGACGGCAAAGAAAAGACATTTATCGCCTAGTAAAAGCAGATAAAGTAAAGCCGAGTAATAGACAATAGAATCGGTTTTGAGAGACTGAAACCAGTAGTTTCCATTGTAGGAGAGAGAAACTTTGAACGAGTAAAATCACACGTCCAATGCAGGTCGATAGGATTCACATCAGGGATCATCAACAGCCGACAGAAATTGTAAAAATCGTTGAGATACACCCGTGTGATAGGAGTGAAGTGTAAATATTGTAAGAAAAGAAATAAGAGTGTCATTTTAAGTGTTTTAGGTAAAGTGAAAGCGTTTTATGCACAGTGATATGTGTTATAATATGTACCAGAGTAATATTTATTAGTGTTTTAATGTGTGTTCAAAACGGATACACCAGTGTATAAAAAAAATGTTGTCAGTGTTAAATATAGTGAATATGTGTCAAGAAATTTCTGTACATAAGATGAGATTGTACAATATGGAGTAGGTCAAGAAGGTGGGCCAAAATGTCACATCAAACGAGAATAAAGGTCAGAAAGCGACCTTAAACATGTGAGTAAAGATTTTCATTATGTTTTGGTGTCGGGAAAAATTTTGTGTACAATTCCACCGGAGTTTTGAGTAGAAGGGATGTTTTTAAATGAATAATAACTAAATAAGAACGCGATCTGAACGAAAATAAAGTTTTAAGAAATAATAAATAAGTATGTGAAATAATAAATCCTGTAGAGGGAATGCATGGAATAAAATGTCAGTATTTAATGAATGTTATAAAAGCAAGCGTGATAATAATAATTATAACAAAGATATTTACATAAAGGTAAATTTGAATTATATGAAAGAAATAGCTTTTGAGCTTTTGTAAGGAATGAAAACATGATGTGAATAACAAGGTAAAGAAATCTAAATAAAGATTAAATTGAATGATATAAAAATATAGAGCGTTGAAGCCTTAACAAATGTATAAGACATGATGTAAATGCATGTTCTTAAAAAGGGAGCGATTTATTGTCAACGGAAAAGATTAATATAAGAATTAAGATATGTATCAATTGTTACTATGAAATTTATCAGTTCTTTGGAAGACATTCGGCCGTAAGTGAATGTGTAGCGTAATGGAACGCAATTAAATAAAAAGTCACGCTAGGAACGCGTAAAAGTTAAAGTACTTGGTAAGTTACTTATGGAGGGTAGTTGATTGCAGTGAATTGAGATATGTTGTAAGTCCTCTAAATTGTGACGTAGATCACGAGGCCGTGTGTGTATTATTTAAAAGGGAGCTAATGTATGGTATTATTGAGCGTAGGTCCTGTAAGCTACGGCTTGACCCTAAATCGCGTTTTGTATAAGTCCTCTGATGTGGAAATGTTCCCGAGGCATGTTAAGAGATTCGAACCTAGAATCCTTTTGTTGTTAAAGCCCCTAATTATTCGTCGTAGAATGTGTATTAATCTTCCAAATCAATGAGGACCCTCTCATAATTAATAAATGCCAAGGTTACGAAAGTGGTTTATGAGCCAAAGAATATTGTTGAATGAAAATAAGCGAGTAAAAGCCAGGTCTCTCCACAGAACTGAGAATAATGTGAAGGTTTGTTTTAAAGCATTGAAGAGAGCTGCCACCGTAGGTTAGGCAGAGAGTCGCTTTCCTTGTCATAAATCACGCCCGAGTATAATGGCCTGACCCTCATAGAGCGAGGGTGGGTAAAAACCGTCTTGTAAGATGTGTTAAATACACCGTGAGTGTTTTAAGTTGTTAATGACCCGGGCGTTGAACCGAGGTCCTTGTAGATTGATATTATCGCTTGCCAATTCAGATCGTAGTTTTCTTATGTGATAATGGTCTTATAAGACAAATGAATTAAATAAAATCCCTATTGTAATATTGGATGGAAAATAGGAATCCACGAGTTTTGTGAAGATAACTAGGTTTCGGGAGTGATCATAGTTTTTGACTTTGTCAAGTAATCTTTATAACTCTGGAGTACACAAATAGTTTTCCCGATCACCGTAGTGAATTTGCAAAACTTGAGAGAGATAGTAAATACGGAGAACATGTGATATGCCCAAATATTGAAGTGAATAATTAACATGTAATTTTAAATGTATTTATATATTTGTTTTGATGATAAGAAAAAAATAAAAATAATTCTTGAGGTGTACAAAAATATGACACCATTATTATGGGAAAGTATCGAGCCAAAGAAGCTCGTAGTTATTTGGAACTTTAAGATAAGTACTTTATGGAAGTGAAAATAATCGTGAATTGTGGGTTGTAAATGAAACCCACCTATTTAAAATAACATTTGTGTTATCTTATGGACTCCGTGTTTATTTGGAACCGGAGTAGTTTTAATTTGAGTAGTGGCTTCAACGTGGGGCCTCCAGCAAAGTTTAGTTGTTTTATTGTTTTCCAACGTGGGGCCTGTATGATTTTATCATACACCTAATAATCACCTTTCATGGCGCCCAGTACGCAGGGCTGAGTTTTCCTAGGGAAAACCCGAGTTTTCTCGAAAAATCAAAATTTTCATTTTTTGAAAAAAAATGGTTTTTCGAAATTTTGAATTTTAAATACTTCCATAAAGGTCTTTGAGTTTGAAGCAGAGTATCAAAAGGGTACGGTGTAGTAAAAACCCGTACCAAAGTAATTTTTTTAAAGAAATTGGGACACAATGGTTCAGATTACTATCTCTCAAGCATGTTCTAGCGATGTGGCATGGGTAGCCCACTATATTCTAATAAGATGGCATTGAGTGAAGAGATGCAACGGCTTTTGGAGGCTATAAAAGCCGATAGCAAAGAAAAGTTGGAGGCCATAAACAATAAATTGGGAACAATAGACAATACATTGGGCCTCCAAAAGGATGAAAATAAAAAAGAGTTCGAATCCATAAATAAGAGTTTGAATCAATTGGATAGCCAACAGAGTGAAAATAAAAGGGATTTAGAATCCATAAATGAGAGTTTGAATAAGTTGGATAGCCAACAGGAGGAAAATAACCAAAAGTTAGGATCCATGAATCAAAGTTTAGAGTCACTAAAAATTAATAGTGATAATATGGGAACTAAATTAGAAGCTATCGAAACTAATAGTGATAAAATGGGAACTAAATTAGAAGCTATCGAGGCCGACGGTATAAAAATGAATAAGGAACTGAAGGCTGAGATAGAAAGCAAATTCGATAGTATAAAAACAGAAAATTCAAACCATTTTTCAGCACAATCCAAGGTTTTGGAGGAAACAATGAATAATAAATTTCAAGGTTTTGACACTAAGTTTGAGAGTAAGTTAACTGAGTTAAAAGAGGAAAATAAAGGATTTCATTCAGGATTGCAAGCCCAAATAAATACTATGAACAAAAATATGGGAGAATCACAAAATGAATGCCGAGAAAATTTTAAAATTTTAGAGGATAATTTTGGTAATATAGAAACTAAATTAAATAGCATGGAAAAAGCATGTAAAGAAAATGTAGAGGAATGTGAAAAGAAACTTGTAACCCAGATCCAAGATGTTCAGAAAAAACTAGAAGCTCAGATAAAATCTAACAGCGATATCTGTAAAACATCCCGGGATGAAATAAAACAAAGTGTGAATGAGCTAGGAACCCGATTTGGAAAGGTTGAGGAGAAAGTAGGGACCCTCGAGAATAAAATCGGTGTAGTTCAGACCGAAGTAACTGAGATGAAAAATCAAAATCAAAAGGATGCGCGGGTTATGAAAAGTCAATTTGAGCTGTTTACCGGGCAGGTAGATGATAACTTAAAGAAGTATGAGGGTGAAATAAATCGAAGATTAGGTATATACGAGGGGCATCTCCAGAGTGAAAGAAAACAACGAGAGTACCCAAATAAGGAAATTGTAAAGGTTTCTGTAGAAAGCATGCGTGCACCTGGAGACATAGTTACACGAAGAGAAGGTAACATGTCTGCAGACAACAGGGTAACAAGTGAGCCTTTAGAGCTTCAAAAGGAAAAAGAAAAATGTAGACCGATTCCAAGGGAGAATGAAATTAATACCGAGGATAATAATAGTAAAGGTAATTCCAAGTCTCACGTAGCAACGCAGGTTCAGGTAGGCTCGGAAAACGAAGGGAAAAAGAACGATAGTCTTTGCGTTCAGGATCAGGAAAAGGTAGAAATGGCAACCGCGGACGAACTATACAAATTCTCGGACATGATGATGGGAATGTTTATAGAGCACGATAAGATGGGGGATGAACTTTGGAAATTAAGAAAGGCAGACCTAAGCAAGAGCAAGGAAATCGAAGGACTAAAAAGGGATATCTACGAGGAAATGAAGAATATAGGTGAACTTAGGAATAGGATAAAGAAAAATAATTATCAAATATCCAAACAGGAATTAAAGGAATTAAATAAGGAAATTCCTAATGTTAAAGAGTCATTAAGAGAAACAAAGAAGAAATTTGCGAAATGCATGGAGAAAGTAGGGAAAACAGAAATAGCTCCGTGGGAACAGATAGAGATATTCAATGAGGAAGTAAAGGAAATAAGGAAGTCATTATGGGATATGAAAAAAGAATGGGACAAGATTTGGTAGAAGATCTCTTATGGAGAGCAAGACAGAAGAAATTACGTTGATGAGCAGACAGCTTATATAAAGATAAAATGTGGTCAGATGCATGGCTTCATAATGAGCATGCAGGCTGAATATGAGATAATCAGCGTTCAGGAGTTAGCTGAAGTAAGACAGGTCAAAATTCCAGAATATCAAGAAATATTAGAGGCTACTCAGAAGAGATATGATGAATACATATTTGCCGAGGACCTCAAAGCGAAAGAAATGGCTATCCCAGTCACAAATGAAATAGTTGCCCAAGATGAAAAACAAGCCGAAATTGAAGAAGAAAAAGAAGTCGCGGTGCCAGAGGAGCCCAAAATTGATATTAGAGAAGAAAAACAAGAAGAAGTGGAGATTGCAATAACTCCAGTGGAGACTGAGAACAACCTTGAGATCCTTCCTGAAGAAGATATGGAGACTCAAGAGGAAATAGTAGTTCCAGACCCGGAGGACAGCCAAAATGAAAACGAGCTGCGAAGTGAAGAGAATCATTTTGATGAAAAGGATGAGCAGGAAGATCAAGAAATAATCTCAGAACAAGAGATAATAACAGAGATGAAAGTTGAAGAGATGGAAATAATAATTCCTGAAGAAATGAAAAAGGTAGATGAAACCCTAATAGAAACTATCGTCGAAGCACCGATAGAAACAGAGGTTCAAAATGTCATAGAAATTGAAGAAGAAAACTCCGAAGAAATTCAGGATGTGAAGAAAGAAGGAGATGCCTTTGAAGAAAATCAGGAAAGAGGAAAACCGCCATTGGTAGTCGGTTTACCAGGAAATAGATACCCCATGGAATGTAAGAAAGGAGGAGATACAAAGTACGAGGACTTAGAGAAAGAGGATGCCCAGGCATATTTCAGCTGGAAGCTACGTAAAAAGAAAGGGAGTGATAAAAGGAAGAGACAGAATGGAGATCTGAAGGATCTAAAGAATTGGAAGAGTCGAAAAAAGAAATACTCTTTCGAAATGCCATCTCGATGCGAGATGAAGAAAAGAATTATTCCATTGGAACCAACGGGTTAAGCCAGATGCAACCGTTGAAGAATAAAAGGAATAAAATTAATTTTGTCTGAAATACCATCTCAAAAAGAGATGAGGAAGGTGGTAGAAAACCGAAAAGAGTCAGGTGAGGTTAGACCGAGCTCTTAAGAATTAAAATGAAATTTTACAGACTTGAGGAGTCTGACAATAATAATGATGATGTTACGGGTAAAGCCAGTTGCACCCGTAATGCGTTTAAAGAAGGTCATTAAGTTGACAATATGTAATGAGGAAAGAGAAACAGACCGACAAGAAGTCCGTCTAATAAAAGAAAAAAAGAAACAAACTGTTTGAGTCAAGTTTGGAGAATACACCAGACTAGAGGAAGACTCACAAAACACCCGAACGTGACAAGAAATTATTACCCTGAAGTGTAGACGTCCACTAGGGGAATGAATGAATGAATGGGACCTTTAAGAAAGACCCATACAAATATAAACCAGAGAGGAAGGGAACTTTAAAAAAATAATTGATTTTATTGAAGAAGAAAATTTCAATTTAAGGAAGGAGAATGATGAAATAAGGGAACGGGTAGGAATAGACCACACCCGTAAAGAAGAATGAAGTTCTGGAAACCTGATATCCAGACAAATAAAAAGGAGAAAGAAAGGGTAGGGACAGAGCGTACCCAACCGACACAATTACCGGATATGACTTAAAAAGATGAAAGAAATCAAATTATCGTGGGATTTTTTAGGAATAAAGAAACAAAAAGGACGGAGAACGTTATAATGGCTTCGACTATTAAAGGAAAAATAAGATTTTTATAAATAATTGAAATAAATTTCCTCAAAATTTTTCGAAAATTTATTTACCTAAGGAGGGGAGAGATGAACCCATGTACCATGGCCTCAAAGAGAGTCGAATCCATGTACTTTGAGAAAAGAATGAAAGAATCATACAGTTTCTAAGGGAACGGAGAGAGATTTCAAGCCAGGATTATAGCCTAACATTGTGCAAGCGCTAGGGCCAGGTGTTCCTTAGATGAGCTCATGCCTCTTGACATTTATAAGGAGCCAGTCATGGATATTATTAGAACGAGTGGAAAGTTTTGACTGTAAGACGAAGAAGCTGGACTCGGAAATTGCTCTTACGTTGCAAGAATATGGCAACCTCGCTGCTGAGTCAGAACAGGAATAATTAAATTTAACCCGTTTACGAGTATAAAAATAAGTAAACAGATACAGTACGGTGAATCATTTTGGATTAGAGATTTTTGTGTTAAGATAAACTTTGTAAAAATTGCACAGGAAAAAACTGCAAACGCAAGTAGACGTCATTGGGGGTTCACCGAGACCCAAGGAGTGGGAGAATAAAAAAAGAACAGCACCACCCACACAGTTGAGGACGAGAAATTAATTAATATCTCGGAAATGCACGATCGATTTCCATGCACAGGAAGATTATTTTACGTTTGGAAGACGAGCTTTCTGGATATATAATTTTTATAGTTGTGCGACAATTAGTTCAAAAGTTGGTCACGAAAAGGACTAGAGTTTTATCTTTTTGTGGCTGAATAGTATAAAGCTCCTGGCAGAGCCAGACCAATCATGCAGTTATTCTGACAGCCCGTGAGGGGGTGTTACTCTGCATCAGTGCATGCAGTCTACGAGAGCCCGTGAGGGGAACGTCACGCTGTATCAGTACATGCAGTATTAGTCCGTCCAGGGGGGCGTGACGCTGGAGCATCATAATCATTCAGTCTACGAGCATTCCGTGAGCGGAAGTGCTGCACCACATCGTATATGCAGTTATTCTGACAGCCCGTGAGGGGGTGTTACTCTGCATCAGTGCATGCAGTCTACGAGAGCCCGTGAGGGGAACGTCACGCTGTATCAGTATCATGCAGTTTTCGATAGCCCAGGGAGGCGTTACGCTGTATCAATTCAGTCTACGAGCATTCCGTGAGCGGAAGTGCTGCACCACAGCGTATACGCAGTATTCAAGAGCCCGTGAGGGGGACGTTAAGCTGTATCAGACATCGATCCAGAGCCTGTGGGAGGCTATGCTACAAGTTCACCGAGTGTAGACCAGTTACGATATAAGTACGCTACGCTGAGGGTTAGCAGTTCGAGACTTTGAAGAGTCCTAAATTATAAAGAACATTAAATATACGGACTTTAAAGCAATATCGCCAAAGTAAGACACAGCGATCAGTAGGGAACTTCGAGTTCCAGAAGAACACTAGTTAAATACAGTTACGAAGTTATAAGAACTCCAACAAATAAACGGCGTTACGTCTAGTAAAGACATTGTTAAAGACATTAAGTCCTGTAAAGGAACCAAACAGTAATTACGATCGCGAAAGATAGAAGTTATAGCGAAAGTAACTTAGGAACTTAGGTTCGAAACCAGAGGGAAACGTACTCTAGTGAGAAAACGTCAAAAATATACGATAGACAGTATACGGTCCTCGAAGGGAGGCCAAGATATAGAAACTATAGGGTACGATAGACAGTATACGGTCCTCGAAGGGAGGCCAAGATATAGAAACTATAGGGTGCGATAGACCACCATATATAAATAGAGGTGACGGCAAAGAAAAGACATTTATCGCCTAGTAAAAGCAGATAAAGTAAAGCCGAGTAATAGACAATAGAATCGGTTTTGAGAGACTGAAACCAGTAGTTTCCATTGTAGGAGAGAGAAACTTTGAACGAGTAAAATCACACGTCCAATGCAGGTCGATAGGATTCACATCAGGGATCATCAACAGCCGACAGAAATTGTAAAAATCGTTGAGATACACCCGTGTGATAGGAGTGAAGTGTAAATATTGTAAGAAAAGAAATAAGAGTGTCATTTTAAGTGTTTTAGGTAAAGTGAAAGCGTTTTATGCACAGTGATATGTGTTATAATATGTACCAGAGTAATATTTATTAGTGTTTTAATGTGTGTTCAAAACGGATACACCAGTGTATAAAAAAAATGTTGTCAGTGTTAAATATAGTGAATATGTGTCAAGAAATTTCTGTACATAAGATGAGATTGTACAATATGGAGTAGGTCAAGAAGGTGGGCCAAAATGTCACATCAAACGAGAATAAAGGTCAGAAAGCGACCTTAAACATGTAAGTAAAGATTTTCATTATGTTTTGGTGTCGGGAAAAATTTTGTGTAAAATTCCACCGGAGTTTTGAGTAGAAGGGATGTTTTTAAATGAATAATAACTAAATAAGAACGCGATCTGAACGAAAATAAAGTTTTAAGAAATAATAAATAAGTATGTGAAATAATAAATCCTGTAGAGGGAATGCATGGAATAAAATGTCAGTATTTAATGAATGTTATAAAAGCAAGCGTGATAATAATAATTATAACAAAGATATTTACATAAAGGTAAATTTGAATTATATGAAAGAAATAGCTTTTGAGCTTTTGTAAGGAATGAAAACATGATGTGAATAACAAGGTAAAGAAATCTAAATAAAGATTAAATTGAATGATATAAAAATATAGAGCGTTGAAGCCTTAACAAATGTATAAGACATGATGTAAATGCATGTTCTTAAAAAGGGAGCGATTTATTGTCAACGGAAAAGATTAATATAAGAATTAAGATATGTATCAATTGTTACTATGAAATTTATCAGTTCTTTGGAAGACATTCGGCCGTAAGTGAATGTGTAGCGTAATGGAACGCAATTAAATAAAAAGTCACGCTAGGAACGCGTAAAAGTTAAAGTACTTGGTAAGTTACTTATGGAGGGTAGTTGATTGCAGTGAATTGAGATATGTTGTAAGTCCTCTAAATTGTGACGTAGATCACGAGGCCGTGTGTGTATTATTTAAAAGGGAGCTAATGTATGGTATTATTGAGCGTAGGTCCTGTAAGCTACGGCTTGACCCTAAATCGCGTTTTGTATAAGTCCTCTGATGTGGAAATGTTCCCGAGGCATGTTAAGAGATTCGAACCTAGAATGCTTTTGTTGTTAAAGCCCCTAATTATTCGTCGTAGAATGTGTATTAATCTTCCAAATCAATGAGGACCCTCTCATAATTAATAAATGCCAAGGTTACGAAAGTGGTTTATGAGCCAAAGAATATTGTTGAATGAAAATAAGCGAGTAAAAGCCAGGTCTCTCCACAGAACTGAGAATAATGTGAAGGTTTGTTTTAAAGCATTGAAGAGAGCTGCCACCGTAGGTTAGGCAGAGAGTCGCTTTCCTTGTCATAAATCACGCCCGAGTATAATGGCCTGACCCTCATAGAGCGAGGGTGGGTAAAAACCGTCTTGTAAGATGTGTTAAATACACCGTGAGTGTTTTAAGTTGTTAATGACCCGGGCATTGAACCGAGGTCCTTGTAGATTGATATTATCGCTTGCCAATTCAGATCGTAGTTTTCTTATGTGATAATGGTCTTATAAGACAAATGAATTAAATAAAATCCCTATTGTAATATTGGATGGAAAATAGGAATCCACGAGTTTTGTGAAGATAACTAGGTTTCGGGAGTGATCATAGTTTTTGACTTTGTCAAGTAATCTTTATAACTCTGGAGTACACAAATAGTTTTCCCGATCACCGTAGTGAATTTGCAAAACTTGAGAGAGATAGTAAATACGGAGAACATGTGATATGCCCAAATATTGAAGTGAATAATTAACATGTAATTTTAAATGTATTTATATATTTGTTTTGATGATAAGAAAAAAATAAAAATAATTCTTGAGGTGTACAAAAATATGACACCATTATTATGGGAAAGTATCGAGCCAAAGAAGCTCGTAGTTATTTGGAACTTTAAGATAAGTACTTTATGGAAGTGAAAATAATCGTGAATTGTGGGTTGTAAATGAAACCCACCTATTTAAAATAACATTTGTGTTATCTTATGGACTCCGTGTTTATTTGGAACCGGAGTAGTTTTAATTTGAGTAGTGGCTTCAACGTGGGGCCTCCAGCAAAGTTTAGTTGTTTTATTGTTTTCCAACGTGGGGCCTGTATGATTTTATCATACACCTAATAATCACCTTTCATGGCGCCCAGTACGCAGGGATGAGTTTTCCTAGGGAAAACCCGAGTTTTCTCGAAAAATCAAAATTTTCATTTTTTGAAAAAAATGGTTTTTCGAAATTTTGAATTTTAAATACTTCCATAAAGGTCTTTGAGTTTGAAGCAGAGTATCAAAAGGGTACGGTGTAGTAAAAACCCGTACCAAAGTAATTTTTTTAAAGAAATTGGGACACAATGGTTCAGATTACTATCTCTCAAGCATGTTCTAGCGATGTGGCATGGGTAGCCCACTATATTCTAATAAGATGGCATTGAGTGAAGAGATGCAACGGCTTTTGGAGGCTATAAAAGCCGATAGCAAAGAAAAGTTGGAGGCCATAAACAATAAATTGGGAACAATAGACAATACATTGGGCCTCCAAAAGGATGAAAATAAAAAAGAGTTCGAATCCATAAATAAGAGTTTGAATCAATTGGATAGCCAACAGAGTGAAAATAAAAGGGATTTAGAATCCATAAATGAGAGTTTGAATAAGTTGGATAGCCAACAGGAGGAAAATAACCAAAAGTTAGGATCCATGAATCAAAGTTTAGAGTCACTAAAAATTAATAGTGATAATATGGGAACTAAATTAGAAGCTATCGAAACTAATAGTGATAAAATGGGAACTAAATTAGAAGCTATCGAGGCCGACGGTATAAAAATGAATAAGGAACTGAAGGCTGAGATAGAAAGCAAATTCGATAGTATAAAAACAGAAAATTCAAACCATTTTTCAGCACAATCCAAGGTTTTGGAGGAAACAATGAATAATAAATTTCAAGGTTTTGACACTAAGTTTGAGAGTAAGTTAACTGAGTTAAAAGAGGAAAATAAAGGATTTCATTCAGGATTGCAAGCCCAAATAAATACTATGAACAAAAATATGGGAGAATCACAAAATGAATGCCGAGAAAATTTTAAAATTTTAGAGGATAATTTTGGTAATATAGAAACTAAATTAAATAGCATGGAAAAAGCATGTAAAGAAAATGTAGAGGAATGTGAAAAGAAACTTGTAACCCAGATCCAAGATGTTCAGAAAAAACTAGAAGCTCAGATAAAATCTAACAGCGATATCTGTAAAACATCCCGGGATGAAATAAAACAAAGTGTGAATGAGCTAGGAACCCGATTTGGAAAGGTTGAGGAGAAAGTAGGGACCCTCGAGAATAAAATCGGTGTAGTTCAGACCGAAGTAACTGAGATGAAAAATCAAAATCAAAAGGATGCGCGGGATATGAAAAGTCAATTTGAGCTGTTTACCGGGCAGGTAGATGATAACTTAAAGAAGTATGAGGGTGAAATAAATCGAAGATTAGGTATATACGAGGGGCATCTCCAGAGTGAAAGAAAACAACGAGAGTACCCAAATAAGGAAATTGTAAAGGTTTCTGTAGAAAGCATGCGTGCACCTGGAGACATAGTTACACGAAGAGAAGGTAACATGTCTGCAGACAACAGGGTAACAAGTGAGCCTTTAGAGCTTCAAAAGGAAAAAGAAAAATGTAGACCGATTCCAAGGGAGAATGAAATTAATACCGAGGATAATAATAGTAAAGGTAATTCCAAGTCTCACGTAGCAACGCAGGTTCAGGTAGGCTCGGAAAACGAAGGGAAAAAGAACGATAGTCTTTGCGTTCAGGATCAGGAAAAGGTAGAAATGGCAACCGCGGACGAACTATACAAATTCTCGGACATGATGATGGGAATGTTTATAGAGCACGATAAGATGGGGGATGAACTTTGGAAATTAAGAAAGGCAGACCTAAGCAAGAGCAAGGAAATCGAAGGACTAAAAAGGGATATCTACGAGGAAATGAAGAATATAGGTGAACTTAGGAATAGGATAAAGAAAAATAATTATCAAATATCCAAACAGGAATTAAAGGAATTAAATAAGGAAATTCCTAATGTTAAAGAGTCATTAAGAGAAACAAAGAAGAAATTTGCGAAATGCATGGAGAAAGTAGGGAAAACAGAAATAGCTCCGTGGGAACAGATAGAGATATTCAATGAGGAAGTAAAGGAAATAAGGAAGTCATTATGGGATATGAAAAAAGAATGGGACAAGATTTGGTAGAAGATCTCTTATGGAGAGCAAGACAGAAGAAATTACGTTGATGAGCAGACAGCTTATATAAAGATAAAATGTGGTCAGATGCATGGCTTCATAATGAGCATGCAGGCTGAATATGAGATAATCAGCGTTCAGGAGTTAGCTGAAGTAAGACAGGTCAAAATTCCAGAATATCAAGAAATATTAGAGGCTACTCAGAAGAGATATGATGAATACATATTTGCCGAGGACCTCAAAGCGAAAGAAATGGCTATCCCAGTCACAAATGAAATAGTTGCCCAAGATGAAAAACAAGCCGAAATTGAAGAAGAAAAAGAAGTCGCGGTGCCAGAGGAGCCCAAAATTGATATTAGAGAAGAAAAACAAGAAGAAGTGGAGATTGCAATAACTCCAGTGGAGACTGAGAACAACCTTGAGATCCTTCCTGAAGAAGATATGGAGACTCAAGAGGAAATAGTAGTTCCAGACCCGGAGGACAGCCAAAATGAAAACGAGCTGCGAAGTGAAGAGAATCATTTTGATGAAAAGGATGAGCAGGAAGATCAAGAAATAATCTCAGAACAAGAGATAATAACAGAGATGAAAGTTGAAGAGATGGAAATAATAATTCCTGAAGAAATGAAAAAGGTAGATGAAACCCTAATAGAAACTATCGTCGAAACACCGATAGAAACAGAGGTTCAAAATGTCATAGAAATTGAAGAAGAAAACTCCGAAGAAATTCAGGATGTGAAGAAAGAAGGAGATGCCTTTGAAGAAAATCAGGAAAGAGGAAAACCGCCATTGGTAGTCGGTTTACCAGGAAATAGATACCCCATGGAATGTAAGAAAGGAGGAGATACAAAGTACGAGGACTTAGAGAAAGAGGATGCCCAGGCATATTTCAGCTGGAAGCTACGTAAAAAGAAAGGGAGTGATAAAAGGAAGAGACAGAATGGAGATCTGAAGGATCTAAAGAATTGGAAGAGTCGAAAAAAGAAATACTCTTTCGAAATGCCATCTCGATGCGAGATGAAGAAAAGAATTATTCCATTGGAACCAACGGGTTAAGCCAGATGCAACCGTTGAAGAATAAAAGGAATAAAATTAATTTTGTCTGAAATACCATCTCAAAAAGAGATGAGGAAGGTGGTAGAAAACCGAAAAGAGTCAGGTGAGGTTAGACCGAGCTCTTAAGAATTAAAATGAAATTTTACAGACTTGAGGAGTCTGACAATAATAATGATGATGTTACGGGTAAAGCCAGTTGCACCCGTAATGCGTTTAAAGAAGGTCATTAAGTTGACAATATGTAATGAGGAAAGAGAAACAGACCGACAAGAAGTCCGTCTAATAAAAGAAAAAAAGAAACAAACTGTTTGAGTCAAGTTTGGAGAATACACCAGACTAGAGGAAGACTCACAAAACACCCGAACGTGACAAGAAATTATTACCCTGAAGTGTAGACGTCCACTAGGGGAATGAATGAATGAATGGGACCTTTAAGAAAGACCCATACAAATATAAACCAGAGAGGAAGGGAACTTTAAAAAAATAATTGATTTTATTGAAGAAGAAAATTTCAATTTAAGGAAGGAGAATGATGAAATAAGGGAACGGGTAGGAATAGACCACACCCGTAAAGAAGAATGAAGTTCTGGAAACCTGATTTCCAGACAAATAAAAAGGAGAAAGAAAGGGTAGGGACAGAGCGTACCCAACCGACACAATTACCGGATATGACTTAAAAAGATGAAAGAAATCAAATTATCGTGGGATTTTTTAGGAATAAAGAAACAAAAAGGACGGAGAACGTTATAATGGCTTCGACTATTAAAGGAAAAATAAGATTTTTATAAATAATTGAAATAAATTTCCTCAAAATTTTTCGAAAATTTATTTACCTAAGGAGGGGAGAGATGAACCCATGTACCATGGCCTCAAAGAGAGTCGAATCCATGTACTTTGAGAAAAGAATGAAAGAATCATACAGTTTCTAAGGGAACGGAGAGAGATTTCAAGCCAGGATTATAGCCTAACATTGTGCAAGCGCTAGGGCCAGGTGTTCCTTAGATGAGCTCATGCCTCTTGACATTTATAAGGAGCCAGTCATGGATATTATTAGAACGAGTGGAAAGTTTTGACTGTAAGACGAAGAAGCTGGACTCGGAAATTGCTCTTACGTTGCAGGAATATGGCAACCTCGCTGCTGAGTCAGAACAGGAATAATTAAATTTAACCCGTTTACGAGTATAAAAATAAGTAAACAGATACAGTACGGTGAATCATTTTGGATTAGAGATTTTTGTGTTAAGATAAACTTTGTAAAAATTGCACAGGAAAAAACTGCAAACGCAAGTAGACGTCATTGGGGGTTCACCGAGACCCAAGGAGTGGGAGAATAAAAAAAGAACAGCACCACCCACACAGTTGAGGACGAGAAATTAATTAATATCTCGGAAATGCACGATCGATTTCCATGCACAGGAAGATTATTTTACGTTTGGAAGACGAGCTTTCTGGATATATAATTTTTATAGTTGTGCGACAATTAGTTCAAAAGTTGGTCACGAAAAGGACTAGAGTTTTATCTTTTTGTGGCTGAATAGTATAAAGCTCCTGGCAGAGCCATACCAATCATGCAGTTATTCTGACAGCCCGTGAGGGGGTGTTACTCTGCATCAGTGCATGCAGTCTACGAGAGCCCGTGAGGGGAGCGTCACGCTGTATCAGTACATGCAGTATTAGTCCGTCCAGGGGGGCGTGACGCTGGAGCATCATAATCATTCAGTCTACGAGCATTCCGTGAGCGGAAGTGCTGCACCACATCGTATATGCAGTTATTCTGACAGCCCGTGAGGGGGTGTTACTCTGCATCAGTGCATGCAGTCTACGAGAGCCCGTGAGGGGAACGTCACGCTGTATCAGTATCATGCAGTTTTCGATAGCCCAGGGAGGCGTTACGCTGTATCAATTCAGTCTACGAGCATTCCGTGAGCGGAAGTGCTGCACCACAGCGTATACGCAGTATTCAAGAGCCCGTGAGGGGGACGTTAAGCTGTATCAGACATCGATCCAGAGCCTGTGGGAGGCTATGCTACAAGTTCACCGAGTGTAGACCAGTTACGATATAAGTACGCTACGCTGAGGGTTAGCAGTTCGAGACTTTGAAGAGTCCTAAATTATAAAGAACATTAAATATACGGACTTTAAAGCAATATCGCCAAAGTAAGACACAGCGATCAGTAGGGAACTTCGAGTTCCAGAAGAACACTAGTTAAATACAGTTACGAAGTTATAAGAACTCCAACAAATAAACGGCGTTACGTCTAGTAAAGACATTGTTAAAGACATTAAGTCCTGTAAAGGAACCAAACAGTAATTACGATCGCGAAAGATAGAAGTTATAGCGAAAGTAACTTAGGAACTTAGGTTCGAAACCAGAGGGAAACGTACTCTAGTGAGAAAACGTCAAAAATATACGATAGACAGGATACGGTCCTCGAAGGGAGGCCAAGATATAGAAACTATAGGGTACGATAGACAGTATACGGTCCTCGAAGGGAGGCCAAGATATAGAAACTATAGGGTGCGATAGACCACCATATATAAATAGAGGTGACGGCAAAGAAAAGACATTTATCGCCTAGTAAAAGCAGATAAAGTAAAGCCGAGTAATAGACAATAGAAGCGGTTTTGAGAGACTGAAACCAGTAGTTTCCATTGTAGGAGAGAGAAACTTTGAACGAGTAAAATCACACGTCCAATGCAGGTCGATAGGATTCACATCAGGGATCATCAACAGCCGACAGAAATTGTAAAAATCGTTGAGATACACCCGTGTGATAGGAGTGAAGTGTAAATATTGTAAGAAAAGAAATAAGAGTGTCATTTTAAGTGTTTTAGGTAAAGTGAAAGCGTTTTATGCACAGTGATATGTGTTATAATATGTACCAGAGTAATATTTTTAGTGTTTTAATGTGTGTTCAAAATGGATACACCAGTGTATAAAAAATGTTGTCAGTGTTAAATATAGTGAATATGTGTCAAGAAATTTCTGTACATAAGATGAGATTGTACAATATGGAGTAGGTCAAGAAGGTGGGCCAAAATGTCACATCAAACGAGAATAAAGGTCAGAAAGCGACCTTAAACATGTAAGTAAAGATTGTCATTATGTTTTGGTGTCGGGAAAATTTTTGTGTAAAATTCCACCGGAGTTTTGAGTAGAAGGGATGTTTTTAAATGAATAATAACTAAATAAGAACGCGATCTGAACGAAAATAAAGTTTTAAGAAATAATAAATAAGTATGTGAAATAATAAATCCTGTAGAGGGAATGCATGGAATAAAATGTCAGTATTTAATGAATGTTATAAAAGCAAGCGTGATAATAATAATTATAACAAAGATATTTACATAAAGGTAAATTTGAATTATATGAAAGAAATAGCTTTTGAGCTTTTGTAAGGAATGAAAACATGATGTGAATAACAAGGTAAAGAAATCTAAATAAAGATTAAATTGAATGATATAAAAATATAGAGCGTTGAAGCCTTAACAAATGTATAAGACATGATGTAAATGCATGTTCTTAAAAAGGGAGCGATTTATTGTCAACGGAAAAGATTAATATAAGAATTAAGATATGTATCAATTGTTACTATGAAATTTATCAGTTCTTTGGAAGACATTCGGCCGTAAGTGAATGTGTAGCGTAATGGAACGCAATTAAATAAAAAGTCACGCTAGGAACGCGTAAAAGTTAAAGTACTTGGTAAGTTACTTATGGAGGGTAGTTGATTGCAGTGAATTGAGATATGTTGTAAGTCCTCTAAATTGTGACGTAGATCACGAGGCCATGTGTGTATTATTTAAAAGGGAGCTAATGTATGGTATTATTGAGCGTAGGTCCTGTAAGCTACGGCTTGACCCTAAATCGCGTTTTGTATAAGTCCTCTGATGTGGAAATGTTCCCGAGGCATGTTAAGAGATTCGAACCTAGAATCCTTTTGTTGTTAAAGCCCCTAATTATTCGTCGTAGAATGTGTATTAATCTTCCCAATCAATGAGGACCCTCTCATAATTAATAAATGCCAAGGTTACGAAAGTGGTTTATGAGCCAAAGAATATTGTTGAATGAAAATAAGCGAGTAAAAGCCAGGTCTCTCCACAGAACTGAGAATAATGTGAAGGTTTGTTTTAAAGCATTGAAGAGAGCTGCCACCGTAGGTTAGGCAGAGAGTCGCTTTCCTTGTCATAAATCACGCCCGAGTATAATGGCCTGACCCTCATAGAGCGAGGGTGGGTAAAAACCGTCTTGTAAGATGTGTTAAATACACCGTGAGTGTTTTAAGTTGTTAATGACCCGGGCGTCGAACCGAGGTCCTTGTAGATTGATATTATCGCTTGCCAATTCAGATCGTAGTTTTCTTATGTGATAATGGTCTTATAAGACAAATGAATTAAATAAAATCCCTATTGTAATATTGGATGGAAAATAGGAATCCACGAGTTTTGTGAAGATAACTAGGTTTCGGGAGTGATCATAGTTTTTGACCTTGTCAAGTAATCTTTATAACTCTGGAGTACACAAATAGTTTTCCCGATCACCGTAGTGAATTTGCAAAACTTGAGAGAGATAGTAAATACGGAGAACATGTGATATGCCCAAATATTGAAGTGAATAATTAACATGTAATTTTAAATGTAATTATATATTTGTTTTGATGATAAGAAAAAAATAAAAATAATTCTTGAGGTGTACAAAAATATGACACCATTATTATGGGAAAGTATCGAGCCAAAGAAGCTCGTAGTTATTTGGAACTTTAAGATAAGTACTTTATGGAAGTGAAAATAATCGTGAATTGTTGGTTTTAAAGAAAACCATGTGTTTTAATCTAATATTTGTTTTATTTTTATGCTATTCCTTGTTCACTTTGGACAAGTAGAATGATATTGGTCAGTAGTTTATGTGTTTATTTGTTTGTAGCGCCATAATTTTTGATTAATTAAATGTGTTAAAATAGGAGTTGATTTTGTTGTTATTTTTGCAAGTGTATCCTCTATTTAATCCAAAATATGTAAGTCACAGAGTGGGAGAACTTACCGCAGCCCCGAAAAATCCCGAATTGAGCAATGCTGGCATACTGTGATTTGCATATTTCTCGCTGCAAGGGCACATAATATAATCATCACAATTAACACCGGTTATCAGACAGATTCTACACACACCCAAAGTACACGGGGCTACATGACCGCGTTGTCGCAGCTCCTAAACTTAAGAACCAACTAAGTGACTAGCATTCTTGTCTATCACCCCTGAAGTCCGCGATCGATTCCCGGCTTTGAGGTTGGAACGGTATACACTCGACCTTATGATTTAAATCTGAGAGAGGTAGGTTCGAATCTAACCTCAGCCATTCTAGAAATGGTTTCCCGTGGTTTCCCACGTTTACTCCCGGCAAATATCGGGATGATTTTTAACTTTAGACTGCGCAGTTCCCATTCTGAGAATGGTACATTGTAGAACTCCGAAGTAGCAGTGGCAAAGAACAAGGGGAGAGCTTCTCGCTTCAGAGTCACAAATGTTTGATCATAACTCCCGGAACAGGACACATCAGAGAAGTGGAATCCAATGCTGTCGGCAATGGCGAGATGGTCCGTGATAATGTCTCCGTGTATAGAGACTCCGGGTATTGTCTACGATGCCGGGAGTCCGAAGATCCGGAGAAGGTTAGTTCACACTTGAGATGAAGGAGTATGTGTCGTCTATAACGTCATTTTCTTACTCTCCAAAATCAGATATCAGGCTCTTGCACGCATCCTTTTGAATGTAATAAGCATTTGAAAGTCCGTTGACGAACTTCAACGGTTGCTGCAATCTTGGCTGTCTACCAAGGCACACGCTTCCGGAGGGAGTTGCCGGATGAGGGATGTATTTTTTCCTCCACCGCAACCAAAATACTATTCGTTATATGAATGGTGTGATCATCGACAGTCTCACAAAGGTATTTTCGGCAAACCGCACGTGCCGTAAATTCTGGCCAATCAACCCGAATAGGTAACTCGACGGCTCTCTAATTCGGAAGAGTATGAAAAATTGTGAATTGGTCACTATTACATAGGTCGTCATGCACATCTCACCGTAACAGGGGAAGCAGAGCACGACTGCACTAAGTGATATCGACACTCGAAAAGTGCCATGCACTACAGAGCAGTGTGTAGGATCCCCTGTGTTCTACAAACACAGATACAGCTGCTAAATCAGCCTCTCAAAATCTCTCCCCCTACCGCTAGTGTCACTGGGGCCGCAGATGGTGTTGTGGGCATTAACATTTACCAGAAGAAGAAAAGTAGGGGGAAGCTGAGAGACTAGATCCACCATCTGGTTGTAATCCAGTTGAGACCCTGGTGAGATATACACACGTTACGTACTGTTGCCATTGCTGGGTGGCAATAAAGTACGAACTGCAATGGCTTCTAGCTGAGTACGTGTGGCACCTCTTTGCTAAAGAGATAAGAGTGGCCAAGAGTGCAGATGCGAGTGGCGGCCACAGCTCCATCCACCCGGTCTTTAGAGAAGAGTTTGAATTTTGCATTATTATCTCAAGTCCAGGATGAAACCTGGATTCCTGGAGACAACATGGTTGCCGTTAACGATGAAATTAATTGACGTAACTCAGCGAGATGTCGATAATAGCTATTATAGTTCCATTGTAATAGTGCCATAATGTGAACATAAGTAGAATGTCTACTTATTTCCCCATCGTGGAGGTGGAGGTAGAGGTGATGTGTTGGTGAGTACACCTACACGTCCAAATCTCAGTCCGAGGGCGAAAAATCTGGAAGGCTTTCCCTCTGATAGCATTAGAGACTCGTCGGTGTCCTCCTCTTTCGCTCTTGGTACGGAGCTAGATCGGTATCAGCGAACCTTCTCCCCGTCTGATGACTGGGTGTCCGGTGTTGACACATCACGAGCTGCTTTCTCGTTTGACCGGCGTTGACGTCGTTCAGGGAAGTACGAGGGCCATTCCCTCGAGATGTAAGCTCCTTGCAAAACATTACTGCACTTGCTGGCACCGCTCCACTGATGGTTGTGGGAATGGTATTGCCAGCAGTTGTCAGCAGGAGGGCAAGAGAGACGGCATCCGATTCTATCTTTTCCGACGGTGGTCCTAACGTTTCTGTTGGGCCGGAAGTTGTTCCAGCCATGGTCGGCAAAGGTTTCTTTACCCAAACGAGTCAGGGAAGGCTTCTTTGCCGACCGTGGAGGGGAAGTCGTCCCCGATGTTCGTGTCGGAGATGACTTCCCCGATAGCCGCGTTGGGGAAGGTGTTTTCCCCTACGGCTGCGTCTCCTTTATCTTATTTTTCGCCTGCTGTTGTTGCTTTGTCTCTGGAACAGAGTTTTTATCAGTGCTTACTCTTTTGGCTGGAGCTGGGCTTGGATTGGTCTTAACCGCACTCTGCGATAGAAGATCAAAATTGACTGGTCAGATGTCCGCTGGACTTACTTTCCGCGCAAATGAGATGGAAATCTCGGGGGCAGACTTGGTTTTGTATTTCTGACGATTCTCAGGGTACGAGACCTTTCCCTTGGTTTTCAAATCTTGAATCTTTCTTTTCATTTGATAAGTTGGGCATTGACGTAACCGGGGAGAATGAACTCCGTTACAGTTGTCGCACGTAGGTGGTGGTGTGCAGTCAACCTCCGATTGATTATCTTTTCTACAGTCCTTGCAAATAGATTTCTCCGTACATTGCTGCATGGTGTGCCCGAACTTTTCACAGTTGAAACATCTAATTGGCGACAGAACGTAAGGACTGGTGGTTAGTCTATACATTGAGACCTTAATTTTCTCTGGAAGCAAAGGAAAGTCGAAAGCAAGCAGAAAGGCACCAGTGTCGACAAGAGTTACGCTATCTCTCCACTGAAGATGTTTAACATCAATAACTCCTCGCGGAGCTAGTGCTAGTTTAATGTCTTCATCGGTTGCTCTTGTTAAATCCCTGTGGAATATTACTCCTTTGTAGGAGTTCAGGGATTGGTGTTTAAAAACCTTGACACCATAGTTACCAAAATCTGTGACTTTCATGAGCTTTCTGATTTGGTCTTCGGTCTTAGTTTTAATGAGCACTGAACCATCACGGAAGTTTCCTCGTGTAATTTACTTCGCCATTTTGACCCACAATCACATTGCTAATTACAAAAGAACTAACTGATAAAAAGCTATAGCCATCTACTCTTGATGCGATCAAAATAGAGATGCATTACTTTCCATCACATCACAAATCTCATTTAATTCCGAAGGAATTATTCCTTTTCTCTTTCTATCTTTCAGTTTAAAGGACGCTGTTTTATGGGTGCCGCCCTGTTGAGGATTTTAAAAAAGAAGCTATGGTTGTGTCCCACCTCCTGTCACGCATACACGCATTTATACGGAAGAAACTACCCCAAGCAGTTTTGACAGTGGAAGTACTGAAAATTAGAAGATTAGAAACTAGAAGAATTATAAAAGCTATGAGAAAATGTGCGCATAAACCCCTCAAGCAATTCGGTGGACAACTTGTTAGGCTCAAAACTGTAATAGTCCGAATACTTCCCCTTAATTTATATGTTTTATAAGCAGCAAAATTAATTTATTATTATTATTATTATTATTATTATTATTTTACATTCGAATTGAGCCACTATGGACTACGGAGTAACAATCAAAATCAATGTTTCGTTCTAGATCGTCTGCCAGCTTTGATGTCCTGCCAGTGTCTCTTGAGCCCATCACTCAGCGCCTTCTTCCGATCTTCTGAAAGAGGTCCCCTCCGTATTTTGGGTTCTGCCCCTACCTTAAATCCCTGGTAATTTTTGATTTTTATTATTATTATGTATATTATAATTATCATATCGATTGTGGATTTATTCTATAATTTCTTTATATATATATTTATAAGGGTTTTAATTATTGTTTGGCGGAAGTTATAAAATAGAGATTTTAGTTAGCTTCATTGTAGGTTATATTTTATACAAGACTTGATTAGGAAATATTTCGTTAAGCGTGTCGTCAGTTTCGCCACGGGTAGTCCGCCGAAAATAGACATGACTTACGAGAATTATGTTCAAACTTTCCGGGGACGCGAGGCTTCAAGACAAAGCACTTGAGTCAGTTGGGACTGACTTCACAGATTTCAAATATGAGAAGCATCATGACGCCGATTTTGAAAGTACAACCAAAGCTATACCACGTGGGGGCATTAACGAATGAAGGAGGAAATTGTCGACTTGTGAATATGGAGAGGGAAGATCCGTCATCCCTACCCCGAATATGATTGGAGAAGAACTTCGTCGGAGAGGGAGTATTGCAGTTACATAAAACCTCTTTTCATCCGCTCTGAAGAGGACCACTTTACTTTTGACTTTTGTCATTGACTTTTAGAGCAGCGACATAATCTACATATTCTACGTATGTTAGATTGTCAACATTTTAGTTACCAAGTTTAAAAATTAGAACTATGTCTGACGTGAAGTTGATCAGTGTCATGGATCATATTCACAAAGGTGAAATATGGGTTTTACCATTCACTCAAGTCAGCCAGGAAATGGGACTCATTAGTTCCCGACCTGAATAAGATTAAATCTAAAGATTTGAAGAACGAGCTATCAACACTACATACCACATGACAGCAGAGAAAAATCATCACGACCAGAATGAAGCAGAAGAATGTGAGTCCAATACTAAGTTCCGATCAAGTCTCTGTATTTTTTTGGGCAAATTAGATTCCAGCTTTCGTTTAAATTCATTAAATTCACATTCCATTTTGTAGCTTTCGCCAATTAAATGTAACTTCCAGATATTTTTTTGTAAATTCATTTGTTTCTCTTTTCACGTCTTTTTGCTGCTTTAATTTGATTAATTAAATTTTGTTCTTAAGTAGTGGTAGGACTTTAATTTCCAGTAGCTAGCTTAAACATAAGGCATACCTTCTCCCCGTAACGATAAAACAATTGGTTAATGGCTCAGCTATGCCACGGCTTGGGAGAAAGAGGTTTCAGGTGCTCTATTTCAACATTAAGATTCAATTAAATACTTTGGCTCATCTAAGGTATAGATGTCCTGGTGCCCATACGAGCAGATCATAATCTATGATAACCATCTGGTAAGAAGTAAGTATACTTTTGGAAGTGTGTGTAAGGCGATGTGTATTCTTGTTGCGTTTTCTCTACGGTACTCTAGGAGAACGCAATATTGGAGCCCCGTCAGGAAAGTAACGTTTGGTCATTTAGACGTACTAGCCGAAACGTTACATTTGGCGCCACAAGCGTAGGCCCGAAAACCAATTGTTTGTCGTGAAGGGAAAAGGATGTATTTCAGTGCAATTATTTTGGGGGGGTAATAATAAGCTGCGAAGTGGTATAGAGGTGACGGGAGATGGTGAAGAGAATGATAGTAGCGTGAACCTGGATAAGGATGGGGGGGCGTGGTGGCTCAGCGGTCTAGCTGAATGCCTCTCACCAAGGCGGTCCGGGTTCGATTCCCGGTCAATGCATGTGAGATTTTCGATGTGAAATGCCATGTCCTGTGGTTCGGATTCCACGTAAAAAGGAGGTCCCGTGGCTCATGATCTCGAGATTAACGGTCACGTTAAACTACAAGCTTCCTTCCTTCCTGGATAAGGAGATAGACGAAGCTAGGAATTTAGCGGAGGTAAATTCTAATGCGACTAGTGTAGAGGGTAGTTCATCGGAGATGTCAGCATAGGATAGCATTTTGAGTATATTAGTTCAAATGAGACAGGAAAATAATAATAAATTTGAGCAACTAAATAAAGTATTAAAACAGGAGATGGAAAATAATAGTCAGAAATTAAATACAGAATTAGACATGAGATGGAAAATAATAATCAGAAGTTAAATAAAGAATTAAAACATGAAATGGAAAATAATAATCAGAAGTTAAATAAAGATGATGATGATGATAATTGTTGTTTTAAGGGGCCTAACATCTAGGCTATAAGTTAAATAAAGAATTAAAACATGAGATGGAAAATAATAATCAGAAGTTAAATAAAGAATTAAAACATGAAATGGAAAATAATAATCAGAAGTTAAATAAAGAATTAAAACATGAGATTGAAAAATAATAATCAGAAATTAAATAAAGAATTAAAACAGGAGATGGCGAAATTAGATCAGGGACTAAAGCATAATAGTCAGAAAGTAGATAAGGTCGTCAAAGAGACAGAGAGGTTAGGTAAGAGGTATGAGCAGCTTGAAGTAGATATTATAACATTTAAAGAAACAGTGAAGGAAGATATTCAGAGGTACATGAAGATGGAAGCAGGTCAAATAAGGGTAGAAATTGAACAAAAGTTACAGGTGGTTGGAAATGAAGTTAGGGAGCTTAACCAACAGATAGGGGAGAAAGTTAAGGAAGTAACGGAAGAGATAAAAGAGCATAGTAAGAGAGAGGAGAAGAGAATTAATGAAAAGATAAGAGTAGAAATAACGAGGATAAGGAAAGTAGTAAATACTCAGGAGATGAATATGTAGAAAGCCATTGATGAAGAAAATAGGCAGATGAAAGAAGAATTCAATGTTAGCATAAAGGAATCACAGTAGGAGATGAGGAAGAGCTTTCAGAGAATGGTAGATGAAAGAATGAACATTAAATTAGCTGGGATGGAGAAACGTATGTTGGATAGAATGCAACAAGGGGTCTCAGACAAACAAGAAAAGCAAAAGTTGGAAGGGGGGAAGGCCAGGAGGAAGGGAAAAAAGCAGAATATTACGGTAGAGAAGACATTATTTGAAAATAGAATAGATGTTGAGGAGGGGCAGGAAATAGATGAGAGTAGAGAAGGAGAACAGCAGTTAACGACGACGTTAGAGAATACATTAGTGGAAAATAGAATAGACATTGAGGAGAGGCAGGAAAGAGATGAGAGTAGAGAAAGAGAGCAGCAGTTAACGAAGACGTTAGAGAAAAATCGTGTAGAGGATGAAGAAAGACTGGAAGTAGGAAAGAGGAGATTAGACGTAAGTAACGAGCAGATTATCGAAGTTAGAAGTCCTAGGAGTAGAAAGGAAGTAGAGAAACAGATTACGATACTAGAAGAAATGGAAGGAAGATTGAAAGAAAGAGATATAGAATGCAATGGCTTACAGTAATGGCTACAGTAGGTGAAACTAGGGGAGAGGGGAAGTGTAGTTTTGTGGTTGATAAGAGTAGTACTGAGGAGGGAGAAACTATCGTTCTTAGAAGAGAGGAAATAATTACAGTGAAACGAGAGAAAGAAAAAGAGGAGGATGATAAAAAGTTAGGAATGCACGGTAGGGCATTCAGGTAATGCGAGGCCAGATTTCCAGTCGTTGATATTCCCAGCCAATACTCTATTTAGTGGTTATGACCTAAATGTAAGAGATGATCTCTTGTGCGATTATGATGAAAAGGTGACAAAACCTAGTGATATTGAAAATTTAAATTCCGTCATTAGCATGAATGTGCTGACTAATGGCGCGTATAGATACGCTTATAGATACAGGGAGTGTCAAGAGTTGCATTATCTTGTCATTTTATAATAGGATGAGAGACGAAGGTGTAATATTTCAAGAAATCCCTATCAAATCAACTTTTGTAATAGCAGCTGTAGGTAAAAAGTCTCATGTCATTTCTAGGCAGGTTCTGGTGGAAATTTGTATTAATAATATATTGGGTACTGATTGGTTGTCTGCTAATCAGGTTCAGGTGTGTTATGATGAGAGGTGTATTAGAATGAAATGGGGAAGGAAGCTGTGATTATTGCATTTAATGAGCCAGGTAAGAGTGATTATTCTCAAAGAGTGTGCGTTATTAAAGTGATTTTGTCAGGTGACAATAAGGTGGGAAGTAGTGACGATGGTTTTAACTTTATTGGCAGTTTGCTGACTAATGGCAATCTAGAGGATGCATTATGTCAGGCTGTGGAAGAAAGTTCTTTAGGCATTGATCAGAGGGATCAATTATTGGATGTTTTAGTAAGGAATAGTAGAGTTTTAGAGAATCGGATTGGCGAGGCCAATTACTACACACACTCATTAAATGTAATTGATCGCAAAGTCTTTGTAGGTAATAGATAATAGATACCCTATCTCATTTAAATACCAAGAGGCAGTACAACAGCAGATTGACGACATGTTAAGAGATAAGATCATTGAACCATCCTTAAGCCCATATGCTAACTCCTTAAGTACCGTACCTAAAGCAGAGTGCACCCTTTAAGAAAATACCTGGAATGAGTCAGGTAAGGGCTCGTGAGTAACGGAACAACATGTGTCAATGCCCTGATATACAATTAGTAGTTTTAAAGAGATAGGTAACTAAGTTTACGAGAGGCATTTCCGACTGTTGACACATATACTGGAACGAGTAAGTTATCTGAATCAGATAATGGAGTTGTGACCTAGTGCCTTATATTATGGAATTAATGGGGTAACTTGCACTCAAATATTATGCCTGTGTGTAAAACTATGCTTTTTTTGTTTTATGTCATATAGGTAAAAGTTTGTAAATTCATTACAGAGTACTTGTGAGGAATCAAGTATGAAGGATTATCACATGCGTGTGAAGGCAATATTTATTATAATTATTCTGGAAACAAGAAAATTAACGATTTGAATTAAAACGATACAAGTCTCTCAGAATTTCTGCCTAACAAACGAGTGTTAGTATGAATGAAATCGGATACATATCCGGAAGAAAGAAATGAACATTGACGCTTTAAAGCAACAACAAACATTCATTGTTGTAAATATTGAAGGGTATATATGTATATGTTTTTGTATTGAAGGGTATAATTTTGTATGATGCTGTTAATTGTTAGGTTAAATGTGTATATAATTTGTTCGCCCAAATCTAACATTGGACGAAAAATTCTAAGGGCGATGTAACAGTCCGAATACTTCCCCTTAATTTATATGTTTTATAAGCAGCAAAATTAATTTATTATTATTATTATTATTATTATTATTATTATTATTATTATTATTATGTATATTTTAATTATCATATCGATTGTGGATTTATTCTATAATTTCTTTATATATATATTTATAAGGGTTTTAATTATTGTTTGGCGGAAGTTATAAAATGGAGATTTTAGTTAGCTTCATTGTAGGTTATATTTTATACAAGACTTGATTAGGAAATATTTCGTTAAGCGTGTCGTAAGTTTCGCCACGGGTTTCCGCCAAAAATAGACATGACTTACGAGAATTATGTACAAACTTTCCGGGGACGCGAGGCTTCAAGACAAAGCACTTGAGTCAGTTGCGTGGCCCACGAAAGATACTGGCCCCAGTGCGAGCAGCCATCTTGTCTGTGACGTAGGCGAAGTAGTGACTCCGGTTGAGAAGACTTGTTTGTGAATAGCAGTGTGAGAATAGTTAGTGTTTTATAAAGTGTCATGTCCAACTTTACATCCAACTTGTGTTGTGGTGCATCATGTAGCTGCAATAATCACGTAGCCTACAGGGTAAGTGTTAACACTTTATTTCTCATTAATGACACAGGTTAATCAAACGCAAGTGTGGTGCAGGTTATGTACGAACTTACGTTAGCCTAATATTGTGGATGTTAAGGACTATTAGAATGCATGCTAAGTTAATTATCTGAGTTAAAGTTAGATATTTAATGAATGTGTCTCTTTACAGGAAATCAAAATGCCGAGATGCTGTAATGTGGCTGGCTGTAAGAACAATTACAGATCCCAGCATGAAAATGTTTCTACATTTTCTCTCCCAAAGGACGAAAAATTAAGAAATATATGGCCTAGAAAAATTCCCACTGACTTCTCTAAAGTGAGCAAGCCTATAATTTGTATAAAACATTTTCCTGATAGCTCTGTTTTCAGGACAGAGCAAGTTGATGGGGAAATAAAGACATTTGCTAGGAGTTACCCGAAGTTGAATCCTGATGCAGTATCTTCAATATTTTCGAATTTGCCAGAATAGCTATCCATTCCTGGGCCTTCTTCTAGAAGACTGTGTGATGCAGAGGTAGAAAATCTCGGATAAAGCCATAGAAGCGAGCTTGGAAGACTTCAGACACTACGAAGAAGAGAATTCTGTGCACAGTCTATCGGATATATCTGAACACTTCTCCTCCAACAGGAATAAATTTAAGCAGGAATGGACACATATCAAGACAGAAGACAAGTTGGTGAAGTACTTGAAGAATTTGAGTGATGCAGTGCCCATAATTACAGGTTCTGTGTGTATTCTAAATAACCTCAGCATTGAGTCAATGGGTTGCAGATTCCCAAACATTAAGTTCCACAAAACTTTCTTTGCATTACTGATAAAAATTCATTTGATGAACTAGCCTACTTCAGTTCATTGAAAATTCTGAGTGCGATGAAAATGGAAGAAAGTTGTCAGTAGTGAATGCTCCTGTGAACACCCTACAGAGAAGTTTTTCGAGTGATGATTGCACACCCTTATAATTTTTAATAGAGCAAATTAATTTTTTAGATGTTAGGTAAACAATCGTAGGTACAGTGGAGACACGTTACTCTTGGCAGCTTCCATATAATATGTTCAATTGTCATCAGTGTACAAAAAGTTACATCGGAGTGGTCATATTTATCTGCCTCATCCATCAAATCTTCAAAAGTTGCTTGGTAAGTTTGATTTGAGTACTTTTGACATTATTGGGAGTATTGAGTAGCCTATCTCAGTCTAAAGAAGAATAATTTCTTGAAAGATCATGAATGTTCATAAATTACTTTTACCGTAGTTCATTTTAATGGAAAAGTTGAACTGTACTCTTCTAAAGTCATGGCGAGACAAAGCCATTGGTCGCTACTTGGTTAGGCGACTATCTGGACCAAAATTATTGTTAGTAGGCCTAGTACAAGCAAGGAGGTCTGGGGTTAGGTTTGTGTTTGTACGCAAAGAATACTCTGTATTGCCGGTACCAATAATGAGCACTGGCAGTTGTCAAAGCTAACACGTGAGGAAATGCTGCGTTGCCACTGAGGCAGATCATGACTCATAACATTCCAAGAAGTTTCCAGGAAGACACAAATACTGGGATCTGTGGTGTGTCAGCCGTATTCGTGTGAAGGGTCAATTAAACATTGCGATGCACGCGAGTTTAGGGGAATTTTTAGTTGCCTAATCGCTCTAGCTGCTACTAACTTAATTATGGGTCTATTCCTTTCATCGCCCCCTCTTCGTCACTTGTGTCTGAATTGGATCTGGAATTGCTTTCCAGGGAAACTATGAACCAATCTACCCTATCATCGAGTATACATTCACGTTTCGTAGCCTCATCCAGTTCTCGTTGCACTATTAACACAAAACGCTTCCAGTTTTATGAAGTCACTTCCCTAATAGCCTAAACGGTAAGCTTCTCAACCTCACGGAGTGTGAAATTCTTATTATGCCGTGCTAGATAACCCTTCACTTGACCCCATATCATTTCTATAGGATTGAAGTGGCAATGATATGGGGCAGCGTGATGATCTCATGGCCATGCTTTCTCGCCAGTTCATCCACGTGGTAGCCTACATGGGTTTAGGCTTGTGCTGCTGTATAAGGTTGAGAAGGATATTAATTCTGAATGAAAGTGGAACGCGGCTTATACACTTGTAGCAGACATGAATGTACTTTTACATACCTTGTGTCCTTGTTTCATTTTTTGGGCGATATTACGTATTGAAATTAGGAACCCTAATTAAAACTTACTACTGAACCTCATATATGTGCTAAAGTACGTAAATATGTGTTTTTGTTTTTTGCTATTTTAAAAACAGCTGCCATGCTTCGATAGCACTTGATCTCGTTTAACCGTCATCAAGGCTCACTCTAGCAGCACGCACCGAGGCACACATGTGAGATACAAAATCACTGTTGATAGAAAGAAGTGGGATGCAAAATCACTGTTGATAAAAAAAAGAATCATCGGGACACGTTAGGCAGTAACCATTGCCAAAATTCATTGATCTGGGCGCGTTAGGCTGTAACCATTGTCAAAAACCATTGGATTGGACAAAGTGTAGGTAAGAATGGTCGGGTGTAGGTGCAGCCTTGGCCGCGCGCTACTAGCGGGGCATGGTTGACACAAAACCATTGATCTGGGCGCGTTAGGCTGTAACCTTTGTCAAAACCACAGTTGTGCGGGAAAAAATACACATACTTATTACAGGAGAGCGATATACTGCATAGTTATTACAGAGCAGATAACAAAAAACACTCATTTCAGCCGTACAGAGATGCGAAATATTGCACACACTAGCATAATTAGAGTCGTGAACTGAGTGCAGCGAACGAATGATGCCCACTAGAGAGTAAATTGGGCACTTTTTTGTTTCACATAGTACCGTAAGGGCGAGGTTGGCAGTACTGTTATGGTACTTTTTTGAAGATTGATTTGAACAATGGGGCTCACTGCTGTAATTTTCGCTGTATTTGGAATGGCTGGATGTGTCACAGACGGCGGAGGAGGAAACATCTATTAAAACATTGCTTCCTGATTTATTTCTCATCCTTTTATAAGGTATTTTGGCGAATTCATGTATTATATAGAATGTTATCGCTCGTTCTATGTTCATTCAGCACTACCGAGAAGGATTCCATTTGTCCGAGAGCTGTCGCATGGTAGGTTACACGATGGTGGTCCAGCCATTCCAACATTCGTGACTTCGTACTTAAAGTTGTTGGAGCTTATTCTATCTGACCTATGTGGTACGAAGCATTGTCCATTACAATAACACTGTGTTCAGGGATGTTGGGTAACAATTGTTCCTGGAACCATTTTAGTCCATGTCTTCATGGTAATCACGAGTTCTTTTCGACCTAAAGAGCAAAAGTGTATTATTAACAAATCCGTGTGATAGCCCGGCATATAGAATAATAAATCGACCCCCTCTGCCTGACGGCCCTTCCTTGTCCCCTGAACTGAGTTGTCACTCCAACCCTTAGATACTGTGTGACCAGCATTGACCCTCATTTCACCTAACCACACAATATCGATAACATTTTTGCCCTATTAACTTAAGTTTTGAATTTTCCAGTAGCCTATTTTCACCCAATTTTCACCAAATTTTGAAGGTTCTTTAAAGTGAGCATAATTAAGGGAATTCTAAACTTTGGAGCTATTTGGTTCAGTCATTTAGAAATTATAACATTTTATGTAATAAATATGCAAATTTTGAAAATGTCCCAGGTACATCAAATTTAAAGTTATCAATCTAAAACTTCTATGGAATGATCATCAATGGTCTACAAATAAAAATTGGTATTACTTTTAAAATCAGTGCAAATGGTTTATTATTAAAATGTTTTTATCTTAGAATGACCTGTTGTTCTGTTAAAATATGTCATTTTTTTCAAATTTGAACCTAAATATTTCTGAAAGTTATTAATATTTTTCAAAATGGATTCCACACATTATTAAGACCACAAAGTTGTATGTGCAAAACAAGTTTGAAGGTAATGGGATCAAAAGGCAGGCAACTGGAACATTTAAAATGCTGAAAAATATAGTATTGAGAAAAACCTAACTTTATTAAGAAAAACAGTATTTTAGTGGAATTTCCTGCATCAAGACTTCCCTGAGTTGACAAATCACTTTTCCCACACTTCAGAGGTAACTTATTACTAAACCCATCTTTCTCCCTGACGTTGACACGAAGATTTACTGCCACATTCACCACACAGTTCTGTAAACAAATTTTGGAGGGCACCCATATATGAATGAGAATGTGCTTGTCATTAACACTAGGTCTAACAGTATTCTCCTCACTAAAATAGGCCTATTCCAGTTTTCTGACACTGGCAGAAGAAGTAGTTGCAGCTGTTGAACTTGCATTACTTAACTTCACATGTAATATCACCCCACTGTTTGTCAACATTCAAAATAGCACTATTCCATTTCTTTGTTTCACAGACTTTCGGTTTACGCCATCGACTAGATACAGAATACATCTAATAAACTGCACACAAATCTCTAAAATACCATTAACTTACACAAGTTCCACCACTCACAGTAAACCAATAAAAATATAATTCTTGCGAATAAACTTCACTAAAGCCACTGACCATCAAAATAAACAAAGACGCATGGTTCCACTATGTATCCAAAATGGCCTATACTTTACTACAAACCAAAATACTTCTGTTCGATGTTAAATATGTGCATGTGTATAGTAATGATATTCTTTTAGTGAATGCCATACAGCTAAAAATTATATGGGATAAGAAAATAACATGTACGGTAAGAAAAGTTTCACACTTGACAAACATTGCCTAGGTTACTCATAACTGATAAATTGACCAACAGATGGCACCATAAGCTTGTATTCAGATGATTGGCATGATAATCTTGGCCAAGAGTATGAAATTACAACAAAATTGAGGGGGTTTTTGGTTCTAGGAAGTAGGCGTTGCCCATATCAAGACCTAAGCACGTGTTCTTTAAAAGCCCCCGTAAGGATTTAAAAATGGCCGTACATAAAAAACAAATGTATATTTAAGTGCCCCAAGTGATAAGGTAACTTCTAGGGCATGAAACCAGATTTTGGTTTTTTGTTTGTAATTTTTGGCCTACAACTCAGTAGGGTCTCCCCATTTCATGTAGGAACTGACACCTCAAAGCCACAATATCTGGCCTCTCCATGATCACCTTCCCCCCATTAATTTTCTTATATTTAAATCCCAGATCGTGCAACACTTTCAGTGAAGAAAGGCTTCCTTGAAATAATTGTGCCTCTCTTAGCAAAAACAAGAAGTTTGCGACATGTTGGAATTTCTTCCCTAAAATAATATCTATAAATATGCCGTCTAACAGCATCTTGTTGAAAGCCATCTAAATTAGTGACCACCCCTTCTCTATGCCTCTTCTTCCCTGGAGTTGATAGTTTAGACGGGCCAGCATCATCAGACAGGAACTTCCCTTCCGTCACTCAGTATGCAGTGATTTCACTCACACCAAGAGTCTTGGAAATTCTTTTCCTCACCTGAACAAATGGAATCAGAGGTTTCTCCCGTAAGTGCATACTTTCCTCTTCTTCCTCCATAAAATTCCTCACCGCACATACCATCTCCTTTACTTGGCTATGGAGAGTCACACCACGGCCTGAAGTTGTTCTGTCGCAGAGAATGGATCCTGGGCCTTCCGCGAGCATGTACCGATGCCATTTTTACACAACGAAAATAGACACGATGATGCAAATAAAAGAAATAAACTCAAAATCTGTATATACACACGCTTTCAACAAAAACAGAAGGATAACGTTTACTGTAGCCTATGAAAGAATAAGCAAATGCACTTCAATATATACACGGGATATTACTAATGGCAGTGACGAGTTAGTTCACAGTAGAGCACTGCGTCAAACCATGTGCTCACTGTTGTGTCAGCATTCATTGCAACACTGCTCGCTGTTGCTATGGACACAGTTACCCCTCTTGTCTCCACTCCTCACCTCACTATTCAAGCGGATGGCAGCTTGCACCGTTCATATTTTGTAAATCAGAGTATAACACATAGAATTTAACATGTATGCAGCGTTTAAACCCTAAGTGTTGTCCACGTTGTCATGGAAGATGCAATTTTGTGTCTAGGGGAATTTTGTAAGTGTGAATTCCATTCCATGTCCACATTAAAGCTATTGACACAAGTTGGCAGGCTTGTTTTGTTGAGATAAATTAGAGATGAAAATAGTACAAGAGTTAATACAAGACTCTATCGTTGCCAAGGCTGCAAGATACCAATATAATTGATAGTGATTTTGTACTGCATAAGGAAACAGTAGCAAGGCAGCTGGAATCAAGTTAGACATGTCCAGTCCTCAAATTGTGTTCATGCATCTTTGTAACGATGAATTTGTAACCCACTAAGCTCCAGTGAGATTGAGAAATGGTGTCAGAAAAATTTAAAATCCTGAAGAGATCATGAATCATCAGCAGGGTATAATGGCTGTAGGCCCTATGTGCAGTGCAGGATTTTTTGAGAATATTAATAGCTGGAGGATATTAGATCCTAATAATCGTCAGTAATATATCCAAGATCAGCAAGATATCACCTTTATAGCCTACTTGGTGAAACCTGCAAACTTCATTTTCTACATTCTAAGATTCTTCCAGACAATGTGTTAATGTGCTTGAGATGCTTATATTTATAACCAATATCCTAAATAAAATAATGTCTGTAATACACTTTGTGTGTGCTTATTATAATTTAGTGTAAACATTACTGTGTCATTGGAGGAAGATTACTTGCAATTTGCTAGTGTTCTTGAAGATACGGGCATAGTTTTGTACTCCAGGGCCCTACCAATCACCACATCCATAATTCTCTGTTAAAGCTCTAGATTTACCCATTTCAAACCGATTTACCCAGTGTGTAGTACTGTTAACTGCTTATGTTAACAGGATGCCCATGTTCTTTTTCAGGGGGAATGGATGTGGTGAGGATTATGCGATATTTTCTGGGAGGAAGGGGAAGGGGGGACTGGGTATGTTATAAAATTCTTCATCCCTAGACCACCAGGGTGAAACAAAAAATAGAAAAAATAATTAAAAGTTGAGGAATGCTTTCATTTGAATAATTTGAAGGGTCTCGTTTGACATTTGGTGGAGATCTTGGACATCTTATTGGGAGGGAGATACCATGTCCGTGTAGCCAGCATAGATCCAAATTACAATGGCAAGTATGGTCTTTCTTTAATTTTAATAAATGGAACAGTTCCACCTACATGGAGTAGGGGTAAGTAAAGTGGCTTCTTGTCCAGATGACCTGTTTTGCGAAGGAGTATTTGAAACCTGATATAGGATTTAGTCTTCAAAGCTTCGCACAAAGGCTCTTGATAGAATGATTTGAATCCCACTCCTTGCATCCTGGAAGTGTCTTCCCAACTCAACTGTAAATAAAAGCTAACTGAAAACCACTACCATATCCTTTTCTATTACAAGTACAGTACACACATAAGTGCATGGGGCTGATATCCACGACATTTCAATCCACTGGATTAACTCACAATGAATAAGTTTCCAAGGTCCTTCATTTGTAGTAATATACTTCGTTATAAAAATCTTGAGCCCATAAAACCATAAATTTGACCTAAGCCTAACTGGGAACGGGAGAGAACCGTTAAACATGTCCAACATGAAGGTAGTTGCCACAAGAAGTAAACCTGCCACTGTAGGGGATTGGTGTCAGATAAAAGGCTCTCTGCTAAAGGAGGTAAGTATAATCTCAGCAATTCATATATGTATCTGAAGTAGTCCTATGCATTAAATTTTTGTTGTTGAAAAAGATTGTCTTATGGTAGGCCTTCTCAAAAAAGCAAAATGCTAAAAACCACGAGTGTAGGCTCAAATTTCTTATATTCGTTTTTATTATTTTGGGGCATGAATGACCCTTCCCTTGCAATAAATGAAGCACTGAATACTTTCTCCTAATGCAATGCTTGGTTGTTTCTTCTTTTTTTAAAATTCCAGCTGCTTTTAAAGTTAAACTCACATGTAAACTGGTATATATGGAAACAACTTATTGATGAACGAAGATAAGAGGATAATATGTACAGTTTTGTATATCTGCATAAACTGGAACATCCATTCAACGTTTGTATTACACTGCTTAATATTCTACTGCTCTAAGGTTTTGAGCTAGTGATAGGGGTGGATTTCTTCCACAGCTTTTAACTTTATTTTTGAGTATCCTTAAATTCACAATAACAAATTACTCGGCTATTGGTAGGCTTCTATAGATGAGAATACCTTGGTGCAATCAATGAGGCGAGCGAGCGACACCACTCCTCTGACGTCACAGATCCGCGCCATGGCCTGTCTTTCTCGTCGGCCACGAGTCAGTTGGGACTGACGTCACAGATTTCAAATATGAGAAGCATCATGACGCCGATTTTGAAAGTACAACCAAAGCTATACCACGTGGGGGCATTAACGAATGAAGGAGGAAATTGTCGACTTGTGAATATGGAGAGGGAAGATCCGTCATCCCTACCCCGAATATGATTGGAGAAGAACTTCGTCGGAGAGGGAGTATTGCAGTTACATAAAACCTCTGTTCATCCGCTCTGAAGAAGACCACTTTACTTTTGACTATTGTCATTGACTTTTAGAGCAGCGACATAATCTACATATTCTACGTATGTTAGATTGTCAACATTTTAGTTACCAAGTTTAAAAATTAGAACTATGTCTGACGTGAAGTTGATCAGTGTCATGGATCATATTCACAAAGGTGAAATATGGGTTTTACCATTCACTCAAGTCAGCCAGGAAATGGGACTCATTAGTTCCCGACCTGAATAAGATTAAAATTAAAGATTTGAAGAACGAGCTATCAACACTACATACCACATGACGGCAGAGAAAAATCATCACGACCAGAATGAAGCAGAAGAATGTGAGTCCAATACTAAGTTCCGATCAAGTCTCTGTATTTTTTTGGGGCAAATTAGATTCCAGCTTTCGTTTAAATTCATTAAATTCACATTCCATTTTGTAGCTTTCGCCAATTAAATGTAACTTCCAGATATTTTTTTGTAAATTCATTTGTTTCTCTTTTCACGTCTTTTTGCTGCTTTAATTTGATTAATTAAATTTTGTTCTTAAGTAGTGGTAGGACTTTCATTTCCAGTAGCTAGCTTAAACATAAGGCATACCTTCTCCCCGTAACGATAAAACAATTGGTTAATGGCTCAACTATGCCACGGCTTGGGAGAAAGAGGTTTCAGGTGCTCTATTTCAACATTAAGATTCAATTAAATACTTTGGCTCATCTAAGGTATAGATGTCCTGGCGCCCACACGAGCAGATCATAATATATGATAACCATCTGGTAAGAAGTAAGTATACTGTTTGAGGTGTGTGTAAGGCGATGTGTATTCTTGTTGCGTTTTCTCTACGGTACTCTAGGAGAACGCAATATTGGAGCCCCGTCAGGAAAGTAACGTTTGGTCATTTAGACGTACTAGCCGAAACGTTACAACACCAAGGTAAACCCAGCATGGGAAATCCTAAATTGGAATCTTGGGATTAACGAGCACACAAGCACCCACATCAACTTCATGGTCTTCGTGTCCGTAATGGGGGATCTCATCATATTCCCAATCCCACAAAATTGGGAGCAATAATGGGTTGATATACCGCAAATATTATTATTATTATTATTATTATTATTATTATTATTAATAATATCTCAAAATAGTACTAAATTGTAAGATATTTGTGGATGCAGATTACATGATCCTCGTAGCTATACATAAACACGTCCAAGGGGCTCTTAATGAGGTGCAAAAAGACTTCGATAATGTTTTAAGATGGAGCCACGATAATATTCTCACCCTTAATTTCAAAATACTTATATAGAGAATTATGAATATACAGTACGATTGCCTAGTAAAATTAAAGAAGAAATTAACTTGGCATTCCATAATTTTAACTGACTGCACGTAACTCCCGACAAAGAACAAATTACTAACTGTAACTGCGACCAATTCATTCAATCTGGGGATAATTATAAATATCTAGGAATCACGGTGGACGTTTATTTTAAATTCGTTGATGTTGATTAATTTAGGGGCTTTGCATCATCGTGGTCATGTATCCCCGTGTACTCGGGTGAGTGTGAAATTTGTCTGATAACCTGTATTATGATGATGGCTGTATTAGTGTGTATAGTTGTAATTCAGATGAGGATTGCGAAGGAGGCAGCCATGGCCTCAATTTAGGAGCCATCCCGGCATTCTCCCTAAGTAGAAGTGGGAAACCACGGTAATCCACTTCCAGGATGGCTGAGGTGGGAATCGAACGCACCTCTTCTCAGTTTTGCCTCACGAGGTTGAGTGTACAAGCCCTCAGACCAGAATTAAATTGCTTGGCCGAGCTGGGAATCGAACCCGGTCCTCCACGATGACCGCTATGAGTGATAGCCACTACGCAACGAGGTGTACTTTTTAAATTTGGATGAACACGTCATGGAACTGTTATAGAACCTAATAAAGATCTAATTCTTCTTTCATACACTTGCTTATAGTGCGCCTCCTAATGTATACAGTGCTTGTAGAATCAGTACTTAGATTTGGCAATGTAGCATGGGGCGAGGAAACAGGAAGTCTAATTACAATATTAATATACAAAATAATAGTTTTAAAACTGATTGAAAACAGAGATAGCTGTAAGAGGAAATTTCTGACCATTGCAGATTTATATAAGAGCGCAATACTTCTAACATATTACAGAGATAATAGAAACAGAATATTACCACACAAAAGAAACCAGCGTAAGAGAGGATGTTCAGAACATTGTACCACTTTACATAAACTCATATGGGAAGCAAGAGCTGAAACTCCAAGTACCAAGACTACTCAACTTAATATCCTCAACATTAAAAAAATCTTCCAATACAAGGAGCTAAATGACAAATATTGACAAATTTCCATAGAAACGTCATCAGTCAACTAATAAGGCTGCTACACACTATCAGACCAGACCAGCAGACGGACGGAAAAAGAAGTTTTACTTAAACCCCCTACACACTATCAGACCAGACCAGACCAGACCAGCAGACGGTCGGAAAAAGAAGTTTTACTTATATCAGACTCCATAAACTCTCATATTAGTAAAATAACAACAACGAATCAATCACGCATTTGCAAATATCTTTCTAATATGCTTTAATTATAGATATAGGCCTACACAATACGCTGTTCATTATCAATAAAGCAACAATATGCCCAGGGAATTGGCCTTCAGCCGATTAGCGGGATTTATTGTCATCGTATAATTAATTATTATTGAGTGTGGTTCTACCAAGTTACATATTTAAGTAATATATCGAAACTTGATCCCACCGATATGATTGTGGAACCATGACACTCCTAATATTGTAAGTACTATGCACACAGCAAATACAAATTAACGCATTTATTAATATCATTTTGCATAGCCTACGTATACAGAGTACAGTCTTATTATCGTTATCAAACGGTCATTTCACACATATACGGTACCTAGTATTGAACCCTTGCAAAGAAGCTTAGGAGACTCAGTTTCGGGGGGTGTAACAGTCCATTTCGTACGTTGTTGTTAAAGCGCTTCATAAACATTCAGGGTAACATATAACAAAATAACATGCAGGAAAAAGTGAAGCCAGGGTTAAAACAAATGCATTTAATGACAGATCAGCTATTTACAAAATGAAATAAACAAACAAAAACTCCCAAAATGACTCCTACTGAATAAATTAACTTGCCAAAACTAGGCCTAATCTCAGGAGAGATTATTAATCGGACCAAATGTCCCAAAAATCAACAATGACAATGTGTAACGTGTGTGCTGTTCTACATGCTTAACGATGAGTACAAATGAATGCACGATTTATCATCATCCGGATAAACTTTCAGAAGACGATGCTTAGAGCTAGACAGACGCGGGGAACAACTATACACAACTTAAAACTAAACCGACACTTCGTATCCTAAATAAAAAACAAATAATTTCCGCATGAAATTGGAATAAAGAACTGCCGTAGCAAAACATTACTGCCTAAAAATTAGGACTTCTCAAAATCAACACAAGTAAGTTAACAAGTGACCAATAAAAGAAACACACATATGACCGCCTGTCATTTTTACAAGTAAATACAACTACACCACGCAGGTGTCACACAGACTAACATGAACTGAGTCAATAAAAAATCACTAGGCTCAAAGCCAACATTTACATCATTAACACAATATTCCACCCATACGACATGCGATAATTCGTAACAAACGTGGCGAACTCCCCAATTAATTATGGTCCAAATAACCATCACAAAAGAACAGGTTTGCTAAGGATAGCTTAATAGGGGCCAGTCGGACAACAGGACTGCCTAACAAAATGAGTCACCAAGGCTAGACGGGCGCTAAGTGGAAATCTGCACATCTGTCAACCCACGTGTCAATAACCTCGACCTCCCAAGGCACGGGATCGAGTCTCCAAGAAGCGTGCCCCAAAGCACAATATATACGTGTGTGTGTGTCAGAACAAAATATATCTCAGCATTTCCCCTAGGAAATCCAAGAATCAGCATTGGACAAGGTACAGTAGCCTCCGCGGAGCGCCCTGCCTTTCCATCAAAAAAAAATACAACAACAACAATATGAGGGCGGTAGCACCATCTACCCCTCTTCGCGAAGAATCAAGACACACACCTGACACAAGAACACACACAGAATCACACGTATGGGTTTGACAGAAACCTGAAATAAATGACATAAATATTTTTCCACCAGTTCGCGCTTCCGTTCTAGGCTGTGACTAACGAACCTGAAAAGGACTCAAAAAATCTAAAAAATTTAGAACTAAGGTGTTCTACAATTACATCTTAATTTGTTGCGCTCGGCAACCCTAGTATGATTAATAACCTGTTCATCAAACATCTTACAATAATTGCCTCCCTTTCCTATCAAAAAATATGAACTTTAATAAAGCACCACTTATCGAATGTAACGAGTTTCGCATCCGCATGGATAAAATCAAATACACGCGCCGTGTACACTAAATATGACTCCAAAGAAAAATATACAACAAACAACTTTGGCCACGCGCCAACGTACATTTAAAAAAACAATAGTGTCGGTGCACAAAAAAAATCTAAACAAGAAAAAGAATAAATGAACTATTTACAACGTTCCCCCGCCTTATCTAACTACATATTGAGTAAATCAATTTTTGTACATCACCGTATCAGCTTGCAGAACATATGACCTCCTTCCCGGCTCATTTCCCTACGGGAAATTAGCCCTCCATCGTCGACGTCGTCGAAGAAGCGATGCACATCAATCCGTCTCCTGACCAAACGTCGGACATCTTGGCGTAGTCTCTTGGACAGAAATGTTCAATGTTAATAAAAAAAAATGCCTAGCTATAATCGCTGTGAGTTACTACTTTCACTCACGATTGTCCTATGCGATTAATGATCGAAGACTTTCCCTAGCTTAGCATTCGCTTACACACGCACAATTATCACTTGGAAAATACAATACAAAATTTACATAAATTATACACTTTAAACACATCGTCACTGGCTTGAAAAACAAGTCTTAAACATGACTGTCTCGCAGTCCTTATCTCGCTAGATATCTCCACTGCTCTACGTGAACCTTGCTCGCTTTGAGCACTAATTGGAATGTTAGTAAAGTCTTGCCCATTAAGAGCTGAAAATCGTGACGCAGACTGGCGTGACCTTGGCTCACCAGAGCTCAAACTGTTGTCACTAGTATAATTATTAAGAGCGTAAATCGCGACGCAGACTCGCGTGACCCTTGCTCACCAGAGCTCAATACATTTGTCTTCGAAACAGCATCTCCTCGATCAATTTATTGGAAACTGACAGAATGAGGTGGAGTGGGGACAATTAAGAAAAATATTCTAGAGTTTTCATCTCACAAACTTGGGACTAGTATCAATCTTCATCATTTCCTTCAAACGTCTCAGTGCACATATGCGGAATTATTTCGGATCGGCGGTTCTTTAGATAAGCGTTTCCGCGCCTTTTTTTACAGGGTACGCCACCCATCGCGTGGTTTTGGCGTGGTCTCATCTGATTGGGTGATTCAATCCTAGGTCGGTTGAAACTCACTCGTGACCATCCCCTAATGACTCGAATTTTGGTGCGCGTTGTTACACAATTTGTCCTTGAACTCGGCTTACCCGGTCGTCTTCAAGAATAACTACCAAGCCTGCTCCTGTGGTAATCATTGCAACACACTAACTTGACTTCCCCTTTGTCAATTTCCACATGTACTGCCTAGGCCTCAGTAATAATAATAATAATAAATCATGAATACTTATTCATCGCAGATTAATAAGGGTTCATTTATCCTCAGCAAGGTTTTGAAATTCGAAGCAAGTGATTGATTTGGATTTTAAAAACAATATCCACAGTAGTAACGATAACATCTCGTAAGTACCTCACTCGACTGCTTGAGTGTACATTCCACTGACCCAATTAGTGTGCGCACTCCATGCCGAAATGTCATTCATACGTCTCGTCAGACCTCCCCTCCTTCTCACATGATTACCACTCCTGCCGGATCAGCTGTCTTGTTTGCAAACAAAGCACGCTTTCCCCAGGCGATACACGGCCACGTACATTTGAGTGTTGGCTCTCAAATAAAAATTCTGCAATAATGATTCTGCACCCATAGTCCTGATTATTCGTCAAATGGTTCTCTTCTGTAATACGGCTTGAGTTTCGCGCTAATGAAGACAGATTTAGCGCCAGTGCTCAATTCTTCAAGTCTGTAAGCAGTGTTACCCAAATTCTTAATGATGCGGAACGGGCCAATAAATTTTGGACAGAACTTTGCAAATACTTTGTTTTTAGGATCAGATATCGGTGGTCTTCGAACAAGCACTAGTTCCTGTTCCTGTAATTCACGGTGAAATTTATTTCCTCTGTACCTCCTCAGTCTTCGGTCCGCTTGGTTCCTCATGTGCTCTCTTGTTCGCTGAATTCGCAACTCATGTGCTAATAATGGATCCCTTGGGCATGGAATAATATTGTCCCAAGATCTCTCAGGCAACCTGTTGCGGTGTACAACTAGTGGGACTTCACCCGTCGACTCGTGCTTAGTAGTGTTCATGCACATCTCAATATCTCCTACTTTGTGAACCCACTTATTATGATCATTAGGAATCATTACTCGGTAATACTTGGCAACACAGCGAATCGTTCTCTCGCTCGGATTCCCACAAGGATTGCGAATGCTCGACAAAACATGTTTTATCCCTAGGCTCTCTAGACCTTGCCTAGAAACATTGCTCGTAAAATAAGTACCATGGTCCGATAAAATAAATTCCGGCTTCCCAAGCATCGGAATGACTTTATTCTGAATTCTGCTGACGACTTGCTTTGATGTCGTCTTCTGGATTGTACATAATACTACCATCTTGGAAAACACATCGACACACACAAGAAGGTGTCGGCATCCTCGTTTTCCCTTAACCAGAGGGCCAAAACAGTCAATAGCGACCAGCTCGCATGGTTTTTGAGGTAATAATGGTTTTGGAGGTTGTTTCAAAATGAAGTTATTTGGTTTAGTGCGCTGACACGCGTCACAAGTTCTTATTACTTCCACAATGGCATATCGCATCTTAGGCCAAGTAAAAGTTTCCCCTATTGTCGCTTCTGTTTTGTCCGTGCCGATATGTGCTAGGCTCTCGTGGACATGCCACGTCAATCCTCTCTGTAATGATGCTGGAACTAGAATTCGCAGTTTGGTATGATCCTCATCCACGTACTTATGCAAAAGGTTATTCAAGTAGTGAAATTTCGCTTCCTTGGCACGGGCTTATCGATATTCAGGTGAATCTGGTTGTAGTTCCTTCCTGTAAAACTTGATCATCATCATCATCCATGGGTCTTCTTCTTGTTCCTTCTGAATTTCCTTTAGTTTGTCCAAAAACTCACGAGCCTTAGGTGTTAGTGCTATATGGTGAACTTCCGCTGCTATCTTGTTCTCATCTTCAGGATTCCTGCTTAAAGCATCTGGTATGATGTTCATCCTTCCAGGGCAATGCTCTATTGTAATGTCGAACTGCTTTATGTAAATGGACCAACGCGTAACCCTCTCACTTGCCATCGTCGTCTTGAATAGGAATGTCAGTGCATGGTGATCAGTTCTGACAACAATGGAATAACCGAAAATCATCTTACGCCATCGTTGAAGTGAATACAAAATCGCTAGCAACTCAAGCTCTGTCACAGTGTAGTTTCTCTCGTGCTTCCTCAATTTACGACTCGTAAATGCCAAATATGATCTTTTCTTGGGTTCATCAGCGTCCTCTTGGTACAGCATGGCACCGATTCCAATCAATGAAGCGTCTGCCTGAATTATGAATTTCTTCTCGAAGTCTGGATACCCTAGCTTCACACAGTTCTCCAGTAAGTCTTTCGTAGCTCTAAAGGACCTGTCGCACTCCTCATTCCACGACCATCGATTTGATTTCTTTAGCATCTCTTGCATTTGTACAGTACCCCAGGGGTATACACCCCTTGGAGACCATCCCCCCATCATCTATTTAAATCTCCTAACTGGCAATCCTTGTAAGTCCAGACCAACATCTACTAACACCGCAAGGACAGCTAGCCATTCTGGAAAGCTGGCCCAATCCTTGCATCACTACCACAAAACAGCGACACACAATTAACTAGGACATCTATTCAGCACAATGCTGACAGCACAGCGCCGAAGAATATAAGAGGGCGTCTTAAGGAGGTCAAGCTCTCAATTATCAGTCTTACAGTGTGGCGGCCCGAGGCTATTGCTGGTATCATCAGGTGAGTGAGTCAGCAGGTGTTCAGAATCCTATAACTTTGTAACCTTACCCCCAATTTGTATAGACAAGTTTGTACACATTGTAACATCACTACATCCCTTAAAAGGGACTCATAATTCCATTACTACTGACCAATAAACACTTGGTCAGTACCACACACCTGTATTACTATTTTACACGCCTCTTCACGACCTACAGTCCATCCTGAATCCTCCGTCACTATTAGACGTGACTTACAGTAGCCAGATACTTGCTAGTGCAAGCATCATTGTATTCCCGTACCGGCCTGACTGCCAGGAGCGGCACGCGCCATATAGCTGACGCGTGCAAGTCGATTATCTAACCAGCCAGCTGGGCGACCAGCGCGTTGACCTGTACGCTAAGTCCATCCCCTAAAATACACCTAGATCTTTTATAAGAGCAACCCCTAGCACCCTAACACTAAACAACACTCTACACTGGTCAGCTTGCCCGACTACGGGAAGCTACCCCCTTTTTGGCACTTCTTTATAAATTAACACAATAACTCTTCCGTTTTAGATCCAACCACCCCCCAATAAGGGATCTAAACAGATGGTGGAGGCGCCTCTACTACGCACAGTAAAATAGGACTCAACCAACGAGCCCTCGTAGTAGAAACGACCCCTTCCGTACCGCATACAGCCAAGCGAGACTGAAAATTCTTTTTTGACCTCATATTGCGTCACACATTTTTTTATTGTATTATATAGGAGCGGGTATTATTACACCAACCCCCATCCACCCCATAGTGCAAAGTCAGTGGAAATTAAATGTCCACATTTAAAACTACACTAAGAGACTTTGCGCACCATTTGTCGGCTAGTACGACTCCACTCCTGCCGAAGCTAAAAATTATGAACAGTGACTTAATAACTGACCAGACTGCAGTACAACTTCTCAGGGACCTTGAATTCAAAACATCACAGATCCGTGCTCAACACCCTACCGCCGCAGCACAAGTTATACATTTTACACGATCCCAGGCCAGTGAACAAACACAAGAGTCACCAGTATCCAGCGCTAGTGAAGTAGATTGCCTGCCAACACTCCATTCCCTATTGTTGCAGCAACTGCAAATCACAGAGCAGAAAGCAAGTAATCTGCTCGAGCGCATTACAGAGCTACTAGAGACAAACACTATCAAGTCCAATAATCATACGACAGAAGCAGTTCTTGACATCCACACTATTTTGGAAACAGTAAAACAGGATTTAGACAGGACCGTACACATAGTCAAATCCACACAGTACGACAACACACCATCCATCAGCACAGACATATCAGGTGACGAGCCACCTGGTAACATAACACAGGTGTCGTACACGGGAAGCGAGGCTAATTCCCCTCTAAATAGCCCAAACATCTCGGCACCCGGTAACCACAATTCCGCTACCGGGGTAAGACCGACAACACATTAAGATAACACATTATAATACAATAGATTAAGATAGAATATCTCGGCACCCGGTAACTAACATTTCGCTACCGGGATAAGCCCGATAACATAGTACGATAAATGGTGTTAGGATAATACATTAGGTTAGACAACACTAGATTAAGGCGATATTTGGAGCCACTTTTCATATCTATAGTCTATAAGTAGACATAAGGTTAGTGGCAGACAGGAGTACACTAGCACGTTGGTAGACAGGAGTAAAACAATTTCATATGGACAGGGATATTAATCTTATATTTGCTTGATTTACAGCCATAAATATGGACATTATTTTTATCAGCGTAGAGAGTGGCGCCAATATGGGCACTCTCTAGATTTCTTATGGATATATCATTGCTACTGTTATGCTTATATATATATACCATGTTACATTCTATTGCATCCCGCTAGGTATCGGTCCAGCGCCGACAACCGACCACTGGGTACCGGCAGCAGCTACCAGGTAGCAACCCTGGGTTGAGCACCAGGCTCATGATACCATGTTTTACAGGCCGCATAACAAGGGTGAACACCCCATATATACACATACATGTCATTAATTTATTTTCTTTACCAACAGGTGGCGACATTGTATATAGCCCTCTGTAAATATTTTGCCCACGCCCATACACGTCTTGACAACCCCCACTCACACACACAATTTCCTCCCCTCTACACACATCTTGCTTACAGGTGATAAATCCGCACCACGGGGGAGATATGCCTGTGGGATATACCCTACCGCAGGTCGGATCAACATTTAGTAAACATCTCACCTAACATGAGAGGTGACATACGGCCACACAACGCGGACTCCTTATGTACAGGACGGGTTGTGTCGCCATGATAGCCGCGCCCACCCACAGGGGGCAAAGCTATTAGCATAAATTGTAGTTAGAAAGGATAACAATGAGGTACCATATGAACTAGAATTATAAGAAATTTAGCGCGCTTAAGTTAGTCCATAAGATAATTGTAATTGATAAATGTAAGATTATTACTTAATGCGCCCACGGGCAATTATTCTCCTACAAATGTACAAAGATTACTCCGCACCCCCACATTGTCTGCGGAGGTGACAAATGATATTCATACACCTTAATATATGCACATCTCAAAATCACATTAAACAGTATACTATTTTTAAAGATTACATGTACACAATGTCTGTGATTTGTTTTCTTTCATTTTTCTTTCTTCTAACTTCCCCATTTGTCAGGGTGTTCCGTTTTATCCCAAACCAATAAATGCCTTTTGAATATTTCCCTTAAATTATACCCTGGAACACCCATTTTTTCTATTTTCGTCTACCTTTCTTATTGCAGGGAGCACTTTTTCCCTAAGATAGGGCGGACGACGCAATCATCCGTTCGGCCCTGGGTTTTTTCCTCCCTGCACAACAATGTACCATCAGCACCATGTATTTTTTTCCATCAAACTTCCAAAATGCCAATGTCGATTTCTGTTGCAATATTTTTATGCCAATGCCAATGTTATGTATATATGTATATCCCATAACCCTCCCCTCTGAACACGAGCTGATCTCACGCACACACATCAACACGACATCACCACACGACGACGACGACGACGACGAGGAAGACATCTACAGAAGATACGAGGGGACTTCAAAAACAACCACATCGACTACATCTATAACATCAACATCCCAACCCCAAGTTCCGTTCCCGTTCGCGGGGACGCGAACTAAATAGGGGAAGAGGCTTGTACAGTACCCCAGGGGTATGCACCCCTTGGAGACCATCCCCCCATCATCTATTTAAATCTCCTAACTGGCAATCCTTGTAAGTCCAGACCAACATCTACTAACACCGCAAGGACAGCTAGCCATTCTGGAAAGCTGGCCCAATCCTTGCATCACTACCACAAAACAGCGACACACAATTAACTAGGACATCTATTCAGCACAATGCTGACAGCACAGCGCCGAAGAATATAAGAGGGCGTCTTAAGGAGGTCAAGCTCTCAATTATCAGTCTTACAGTGTGGCGGCCCGAGGCTATTGCTGGTATCATCAGGTGAGTGAGTCAGCAGGTGTTCAGAATCCTATAACTTTGTAACCTTACCCCCAATTTGTATAGACAAGTTTGTACACATTGTAACATCACTACATCCCTTAAAAGGGACTCATAATTCCATTACTACTGACCAATAAACACTTGGTCAGTACCACACACCTGTATTACTATTTTACACGCCTCTTCACGACCTACAGTCCATCCTGAATCCTCCGTCACTATTAGACGTGACTTACAGTAGCCAGATACTTGCTAGTGCAAGCATCAATGTATTCCCGTACCGGCCTGACTGCCAGGAGCGGCACGCGCCATATAGCTGACGCGTGCAAGTCGATTATCTAACCAGCCAGCTGGGCGACCAGCGCGTTGACCTGTACGCTAAGTCCATCCCCTAAAATACACCTAGATCTTTTATAAGAGCAACCCCTAGCATCCTAACACTAAACAACACTCTACACTGGTCAGCTTGCCCGACTACGGGAAGCTACCCCCTTTTTGGCACTTCTTTATAAATTAACACAATAACTCTTCCGTTTTAGATCCAACCTCCCCCCAATAAGGGATCTAAAACACATTGGTGCTACTGTTTCCGTGTATCCAGGACAATTCTCCTTGAAGAAACCTGTCACTCCCAAAAACGCTCTCACATGTTTTACTATAGTTGGTGTGGGGAATTTCTTGATTGCGTCAATTTTCGCCGGATTAGGCCTCACGCCTTCAACATCAATGATGTGACCCAAATACAGAATCTCGCTCTGGCAAAAGTGCGATTTCTTTAAATTAATTTTGAAATTCATGATTCTCAAGTTATCCAGAAGTTTGTTTAGGTTTACCAAGTGTTCCTCCATTGTTTCTGATGCAATAAGTATGTCATCAACATATCTCGTCGTGAAGCTCTTGACCTCCTCAGTCAGATTCCTGTCTAGTGCTCTTATCAATGCACATCCAGCTGTTTTTACACCAAAGGGCATGCGAGACCAGATATAACTTTGGTTATCAAATAAAAAACCCGTCAATAGTTGGGATTTTTCCTCAAGTTCAAGATGGTGGAAACTATTTGTTAAGTCGACGCTAGAATAAATCTTCTTCCCACGGAAGCCCTTCAATACATCCTTGATCCTTGGTGCTTGGTCATGCTCAACTAGCAGTTTACTGTTCAAAACTCGTGCGTCTAGGCATAATCTAATTGATCCAGTTGGCTTGGCCACAGCCAATATTGCGTTTAAGTACGGGGTTGCTGCTTTTCTTATCATGCCGGAATCTAATAAATTACTAATGATGTCCTTCACCTGAGCAAAATGTTTCTCTGGGATCGGGTACAATTTACTCTTAAATGGGGTCCAGTCGGTAACTTGCATGGCATACTGGAAATTTAAAACTTTTCCAGGGATGGTGTCGAAAGCTCCTTTCTGATGTCTCAAAATGTCTTCTAATTTTCTTCTATCAGGTTCCCCTACTATTGCCTCCTTAAGCCGTTCCTGAAGTAAAATTTCAAATTTGGATCCGCTAATTTCTTCTTCCTCCAAATGTACCCCAAGTTCCTGCGAAATATCTCGACTGTCAATTTCAACCACTGCTGTCTGGCTTACTCGTTCCTCCATCAACTTCTTATCTCCGATCGCCTCATTAGTGCATTCCTCAATGACCCAAGTATTCGCCTCTCTCTCTAGTGGACTTTCTTCCATGTTCAAACCCACGTGATTCAACCCCTCAACTTGTTTGAAACTCACAGTGTTATTATGTAAGTCAATTATAGCATGAAAATCACAGATAAAGTTGGCTCCCAAAATGACGTTATAATTCATCTTCGGTATCACGATGAATGTTTGCGAAAATGTGTGGTTTAATATCTCCAGGTCTAAATATGCTTGGTGCTTGCAAACTATGGTCTTGTAAGGAATGACCCCTCTGACTTTCATTAATGGTACAGGCATAATTGGAACGGTTGTTTACTTCCGATTTCTTTCAACAATACTTCCGTGACTAAACTCACCTGGCTACCTGTGTCAATTAAGCACCTTATTCTAATACCTCCAATACGTGCATAAATAATCGGTAATTGTCTGATGACATTTTCTCGGTTCTTCACCACTTCCTCCAGGCAATCGTCCGGGAATGCTACCCACTCTTCTATGTTTGCAACAATCAACTCCTCCCGCTCCCTGGTGTCCTCCGTTCTCAGGCTATCTGGTTTTGGTTCATTCGAGATTTTTTTTTCCTGGGACCCATTCGTTGAGTTCCATCGGTTGTCATCGCGCCTCTCCTGCTGTCGTAATAAGCTTTCTGCCCCCGCTCCTTGGTGATTATCCGGGCTCTGCCTATTTGCCATCGCAAGCCCCCACTTCTCTTTCTCCATCTCTTCGGCATTTAACTCATCCAAGTACTTCTGTGATTCGATGTACCGCTCATTCGAATCATTGCGATAGTCTCCCTGATTATCTTGACGATAATTCCTCGTGTTGTTCCACCTGCAATCTCCGTTCCTTTGGTAAGGTCTACCCTGCCTTGGGTTTCCCCTCCATTTGGTATACTCTCGCTGGTACGTCCACTGATTGTGCTGGTTCTGATTATTATGATTATAGTTATCTCGGTGATTCTGGAAGTTCCTATTATTTTGATTGAATTGATTTCGGCCATCATACTCTTGCTGTCTTGGTGTAAATTGCGTTCCGGTAGATTGTGTTTTTGTTTGGTTACTCTGGTGGTGATTAGTTTGGTGTCCCTGAACCACTTCAGCTGTGTTTACACACTCCATGTTCCTTCTCCCTGTCTGCGGACTAACCATACTCGTCTCATCTAGATGGCGGAGTAGCTCTTCAGCCTGAACTGCGGTCTTGATATTACCGGCCACTAACAACTGCTGAATATTCATTGGAAGCTGCTTACCAATGGTTAAAACCATGTTTTCCTCAGTAGGGATGTCGTCAAGATCCCGGAATTTAACCAGCTGTTGGCTAAAAATTCGGAAAATCTTGTGGGATGCGTGCTGTGATATTTCCTAGTGTATAAATCCATTCTCAACCCCTGCTGCAAAGAAGGACTCCAGAACTTTCTCAAGAACGCCTCTCTAAACTGTGCCATGTCGGTAAATGTGTATTTAAAACTCTGGAACCAGATTAAGCTTGGGCCCTCCAAAAACTTTTCCACAATTCGCAACTGTTTTGCGGCACTGACGTGTTGATCGTTAAAGTAGTCATCCAGCTGACGTAAAAATGCTTTGGGAGTGGATCCTGTGTTCTCCCTGAATATATCGGGTTTGAAATCATTCCCCCTAATTACCTGTATCACTTGGGCAGGTGGCAAGCCGGGTTGTGGCGTTGACGTCTCCCCTCTGTAATGTTGGAACGTGTCGCTCTTTATCTTAGGACTTTGACCTCGGCTCGTATCCTCAGCCAGCTTCAAGCCCACCGGACTTCCAATGCTTCCCTGTTTGCCTACTGTGTTTTCTATAAGAATAAAGTTGCGTTTTCTAATGACCTTATCTCATTCTTAATTATGAGATCTGTGTGTTCTTGGAGTTTGAACTTCACGTTTTCCTCCAAAGCCTGCACTCTAGAATTGTATTCACCTAGCCGCTTTAAAATCGTCAGCCTATCTTCTTTAGTTTCATTCACCAGCTGCTCCCAATCTTTCCGGATCCTGTTCTTCAAACTGCTAATTTTTTCTTCGCTCCTTTCCTGATTCTTCTCCAGCTGCTCCCCTATCTCTTGTATCTGCTGCTGAGTTTCGACTAATTGTTCTCCGACCTCTTCTCGTATTACCTGCTGGGTTTTAATTAATTGGTCTTCCAAGTTTTCCAGATTATTATTTAGCTGTTCTCCTACCTCCTCTCGTATTACCTGCTGGGTTTTAATTAATTGGTCTTCCAAGTTTTCACGCAAGTGCATACGTTCTGTCTCTGTTTTGATTTCGAACTTATCGATTTCCTTTATTAATTCGAGTACATTACTATCGACTGAATTAATCTGTTCCTGTAGTTTATCCTGTGTACTTTTTATTCCAGCCGTGTTGTTTACGCATGCTGCCTCGATTTGTTTTAACTTATCGGCTACCATTTCATCGAATTGTATAAGTTTATTGTCGAATTTGGATTCCAAGTTCTTAATTACTCCTAATTGTTTTGCGTTATTTTCCGCTACCTCATCTGCCAGTTTCTCTGCCTCCCTAGTACTTTGGTTTATGTCATGGGTGATCTTTTTTAACTGCTCTGTTTGTACTGTTTGTGTTATTGCCTGTTCTGATAGTTTATGGTTTAATTCGTTTAATTGTTTATCGGTATCCAATTTCTGGACCTGCAATTGCGTAGTTATGTTACCACTCATGTCTTGTAACTGTCCTTCACTGTCTATCTTCTGTGTTTGTAATTGCGTAGTAATGTCATTTAATTGTTTATCACTATGCTCACGCTGAATTTCTAACTGTTCTGTTTGTGTTTGCAATTGCATCGTAATATTACTTAATTGTTTATCATAGTCTTCGCTCATTTCCTCCTTCATGTTCTTTAACTGTTCTTCCGTTTTCGCGGACATCTGCATAGACATCTGCTCTAACAATACCTTGATCTCTTCGACGCTAGCCATCGCACAATACACAAATATAATCAGAGAAAATCAGGGTCATGCGCCAGGATTTCAGTCATACACACGTACACAAGTCATGATATTAAATACTACTGATTCTAATTTAATAAAAATTTCAGTAATCAAAATTTACTGAATAATGACTCTTATTTCCAAACAACAAAATAACTCCCTTGTGATCTGCTTTTAAAATCCTAACCATCAGAATTTACGAACGACACCAATTAACCGAAGTTAATTAAATGTAAATATAAGGCAACACCTTCCTGCTTTGACTGAGTTCAATAATATGCAAATTTTCTAATTTTAATGCCGGGCGCCAGAACAAGTTAATAACAAATACAATACCAACTTCTCACCTTGTTCAATATTTCTAACTTTAGGAACTCAGTGATTTTACTAATGCACATGGCGGTACAACATCGCCTCAATTTACTGAATTTACTTTTGCCCGCTTGACCTGGCATCATTTCTCAGCGAAATAAATATGAGATCAGCAAAGCAACAACAACAACAATCCCCACTAGGACAGCCATTTTTGTTTTATGAACCCTTGCAAAGAAGCTTATGAGACTCAGTTTCGGGGGGTGTAACAGTCCATTTCGTAAGTTGTTGTTAAAGCGCTTCATAAACATGCAGGGTAACATATAACAAAATAACATGCAGGAAGAAGTGAAGCCAGGGATAAAACAAATGAATTTAATGACAGATCAGCTATTTACAAAATGAAATAAACAAACAAAAACTCCCAAAATGACTCCCACTGAATAAATTAACTTGCCAAAACTAGGCCTAATCTCAGGAGAGATTATTAATCGGACCAAATGTCCCAAAAATCAACAATGACAATGTGTAACGTGTGTGCTGTTCTACATGCTTAACGATGAGTACAAATGAATGCACGATTCGTCATCATCCGGATAAACTTTCAGAAGACGAATCTGCATTGCTTAGAGCTAGACAGAAGCGGGGAAAAACTATACACAACTTAAAACTAAACCGACACATCCTATACTAAATAAACAACAAATAATTTCCGCATGAAATTGGAATCAAGAACTGCCGTAGCAAAACATTACTGCCTAAAAATTAGGACTTCTCAAAATCAACACACGTAAGTTAACACGTGACCAATAAAAGAAAAACACATATGACCGCCTGTCAATTTTAAAAAGTAAATACAACTACAGGACGCGGGTGTCACACAGACTAACATGAACTGAGTCAATAAAAAATCACTAGGCTCAAAGCCAACATTTACATCATTAACACAATATTCCATCCATACGACATGCGATAATTCGTAACAAACGTGGCAAACTCCCCAATTAATTATGGTCCAAATAACCATCACAAAAGAACAGGTTTGCTAAGGATAGCTTAATAGGGGCCAGTCGGTCAACATGACTGCCTAACAAAATGAGTCACCAAGGCTAGACGGGCGCTAAGTGGAAATCTGCACATCTGTCAACCCACGTGTCAATAACCTCGACCTCCCAAGGCACGGGATCGAGTCTCGAAGAAGCGTGCCCCAAAGCACAATATATACGTGTGTGTGTGTCAGAACAAAATATATCTCAGCATTTCCCCTAGGAAATCCAAGAATCAGCATTGGACAAGGTACAGTAGCCTCCGCGGAGCGCCCTGCCTTTCCATAAAAAAATACAACAACAACAATATGAGGGCGGTAGCACCATCTACCCCTCTTCACGAAGAATCAACACACACCTGACACAAGAACACACACAGAATCACACGTATGGGTTTGACAAAAACCTGAAATAAATGACATTAATATTTTTCCACCAGTTCGCGCTTCCGTTCTAGGCTGTGACTAACGAACCTGAAAAGGACTCAAAAAATCTAAAAAATTTAGAACTAAGGTGTTCTACAATTACATCTTAATTTGTTGCGCTCGGCAACCCTAGTATGATTAATAACCTGTTCATCAAACATCTTACAATAATTACCTCCCTTTCCTATCAAAAAATATGAACTTTAATAAAGCACCACTTATCGAATGTAACGAGTTTCGCATCCGCATGGATAAAATCAAATACACGCGCCGTGTACACTAAATATGACTCCAAAGAAAAATATACAACAAACAACTTTGGCCACGCGCCAACGTACATTTAAAAAAACAATAGTGTCGGTGCACAAAAAAAAATCTAAACAAGAAAAAGAATAAATGAACTATTTACAACGTTCCCCCGCCTTATCTAACTACATATTGAGTAAATCAATTTTTGTACATCACCGTATCAGCTTGCAGAACATATGACCTCCTTCCCGGCTCATTTCCCTACGGGAAATTAGCCCTCCATCGTCGACGTCGTCGAAGAAGCGATGCACATCAATCCGTCTCCTGACCAAACGTCGGACATCTTGGCGTAGTCTCTTGGACAGAAATGTTCAATGTTAATAAAAAAATGCCTAGCTATAATCGCTGTGAGTTACTACTTTCACTCACGATTGTCCTATGCGATTAATGATCGAAGACTTTCCCTAGCTTAGCATTCGCTTACACACGCACAATTATCACTTGAAAAATACAATACAAAATTTACATAAATTATACACTTTAAACACATCGTCACTGGCTTGAAAAACAAGTCTTAAACATGACTGTCTCGCAGTCCTTATCTCGCTAGATATCTCCACTGCTCTACGTAACCTTGCTCGCTTTGAGCACTAATTGGAATGTTAGTAAAGTCTTGCCCATTAAGAGCTGAAAATCGTGACGCAGACTGGCGTGACCCTTGCTCACCAGAGCTCAAACTGTTGTCACTAGTATGATTATTAAGAGCGTAAATCGGGACGCAGACTCGCGTGACCCTTGCTCACCAGAGCTCAATACATTTGTCGTCGAAACAGCATCTCCTCGATCAATTTATTGGAAACTGACAGAATGAGGTGGAGTGGGGACATTTAAGAAAAATATTCTAGAGTTTTCATCTCACAAACTTGGGACTAGTATCAATCTTCATCATTTTCTTCAAACGTCTCAGTGCACATATGCGGAATTATTTCGGATCGGCGGTTCTTTAGGTAAGCGTTTCCGCGCCTCTTTTTACAGGGTACGCCACCCATCGCGTGGTTTTGGCGTGGTCTCATCTGATTGGGTGATTCAATCCTAGGTCGGTTGAAACTCACTCGTGACCATCCCCTAATGACTCGAATTTTGGTGCGCGTTGTTACACAATTTGTCCTTGAATCGGCTTACCCGGTCGTCTTCAAGAATAACTACCAAGCCTGCTCCTGTGGTAATCATTGCAACACACTAACTTGACTTCACCTTTGTCAATTTCCACATGTACTGCCTAGGCCTCAGTAATAATAATAATAATAAATCATGAATACTTATTCATCGCAGATTAATAAGGGTTCAGTATATATTATAGATGTAGGCTATATATGTGTATTAATCCATAGGTAATTTTATGTATGCATGTACAATTTTGGCAACAAATCAATATCCCGTCCTCCACGTTTTTTTGGAACATCCAGGGCTGGAGATGGGAATCATTCAGTGGTGTAGCCATGGGGCGGTTACTGGGGGGTTAGAACTCCCCCCCCCCCCCGCCCACCATTGAAAAATCGGCAGTTTGTGATTCGCCTACCTGGTGATGTACTGTTGTCGCCTTTCGGCCCGGGTCCCCATTTGAGGCTCCGCACGTATTTATGACCACGTATAAGCAGTCTACGAACACAGTCGCGAAGCTTGGCTCATTCTTTTCTACCGCGCGACGATTAGACTGGTCCACCTTTCGACCGGTTGCAATTCTAGCGGCATTTTGGGTAACATTTTGCCAAATGTGTTTTAATACTAATTCGGACCGGCTAAAGACGAATTTCGATGTTGGCACTCCCGAATTTCGACCGGAAGTTCAGAATTCAAGATGGCGCCCAAGATGGTAGACGTATTCTTACTAGTACGATATTTCCACTCCCGAGGCCGATTTTCTTCATCTAAAGACCGTTTTAGGGTTATCTGTGTAGTATAATGCGATAGTAACTGTAACAGATTGTGCAAGCAATTATTTAGCCTTGGCTGGAAGCTCAAAGTTCAAGATGGTGTTCAAGATGGACATTTCCTCAACTTCATGACTCGGGGCCGGCTTTTTACATTTTAGGACTGTTATTCTGGTTATTTTTGTATAAGAATACTATTTTAATTGTTACAGAGTGTTAAAGCAACCAGTTGACCGTTTTAGAACGAAAAAAAATGAGAAAACATGAAATTATTTTAAGTGGATTGACCTTGCATTTGGCAAAGTTCATGTCTTGATTTGATATTGCATAGATATTATGTTTCTTTTTATTGTATATTTTTGCCGATATGTCTGTTTTGGCTTTTAGTTTGGCGTTTAATGAGTGAAACAAAGTTGTTGAGGCTATTTATTACTTTGTGGTTAAATGCAATAAAATACTACATGTGTCGCAAGAATAAGTAAACCACGCTTCCCGAAGGCAATGAATGACGAATGGCATATTTATAGTAATTATACTAGACTTTTGAAAATTACATTAATCATTTAATCATCATCCACATCATCTTTTTTCGAGTTTGTACAAGATCCGGAACAGAAACATGTAAACATCTAACTCTCCCAAATCATGACGTACTTTGAGCGCTGCGTAGACAATTGCGTTAAAATCTGAGCGGCATCTTGACTAGGGATGTTACTGGGATTGTCGTCATCTGTACCAAGAGCGGTAGAAGCGGTGAGCTTGTGCTGGAAGGCGGAGAGTATTAACAACGTCTGACGTTCCTCGATACCCCTATCTAACGGCTGGTAGAATTCATAGACATCACCGACAACTTCTCGTAATTTTTTTTGAACGTGGCTCGACGTGAAACGAAAGAAGAAGGAAGAGGTGTGCCTATGGCATCTGATAGGTTAGAAAACCTTGTCCACACATCGCAAAGTTTTAACACCTGGAAAAGGAAAAGAACGTACCCGTAATAAAGGAAAGGAAAACATAAAGAAAAATAACAAATTTCCTCCAACAAATGCAATAAAGAAACAACAAGAAATCAAACTTTTATCTGATTGAAAGGAGGGGGGCTGTTCTTTTTGTGCGTAAGCGTAAAAGTACATATTTTTTACTTCTTTTCCAAAATTAATTTTTGAAATCAAAATTGCTTCTAGGGAGGAATTAAATATTATTTACACACCATTAAGTCAAACCAATGTAGCTTTTTTACTGAGGTACCGACTTGATATTTCCTGCTGGAAGCCGAACGGGGCTTGATTATAATTTAACATGGTCCCCCATTAATGGTTAAATATAGTGGAAAGAAAGAAAGAAAGAAATGATCAAAAATACCTGAAACAAACTGTCACCTTGGTTTTCCCTATCACCCCCATTTCGCCCTCCACCTAACTGGGAACGCAATTTCTTCTGTATTTTTTTACATTTTAACAGGCATACGGAGTGGTATCTGGCCTCGTACGCAATTAAATCTTCTATGCCCGAAAACCTCAAATTAAGGTTATAATCAATAGACGTTAATTCGTTTATAGTTTGCCTGCATGGCTTTAGTCTGCACTTGCCGCACGGGTTCCTTTTTCGAATCATCCTGACAAAATATACACTTCTTCCAATCTGTTTTGACTCTATTTCCAGTGCGCTTTTTATCGTACTTGTCATGAGAGTCTTTTGAGGTGGAGTCATTTTGATTAACCTCCTCTCTGTGTCTCTTTTTCTCTAACGCTCTATATTCGTTTTGCTGGTAAAATCAGAGTAACATTTTCTGTGATAGGGAAAATAGACGTCGTTACTTGGCAACTCCAAAAAACTGTCTATAGCAAAACTGTAAATTTCATCCTACAGAGCCTTTCGTTCTTCCGCACATGACTTCAGTTTCTCATAACGCACTACTGTTCCTTTTGTCAACGTAAATACTCAATTTTTCTTGGATTTCGAACAAAGAATGCACAAATTACTTCGACTGTCACCATCACCGTGTAGATTTACTTGAGGTTCCATCCAAAACACACGAGACCATAACCTCAAAGAATGGTACACTTGCGTATTCTTGCTCACACGATAAAAACAACTGCTTATAAACACTTACCGGTTCCACTTATAGACACAATTCAACTAAAAAAAAATATTGAAGAACAGTTATTGCACCAAACACAAACAACTTATCAATTTTCTAAACTGCGACAAGATGCCCACAACACACAGAAAACAGCGCAGAGACGCCGCACTCAAACTTGTCTAAGTCTTAGACAGGCGTGCGCGCTCAGGGGAAGGGGTCGCGCAGTCAGGTGGCGTGACTCTTGCGCTTGCGCTCGCGACTCACGGCCCCTTAGACTCGTATTTGAGCATATTTGAACGTATTTAAAAGATGTCACTACAGTATTATCAATAAACAACAAAATATTACAAAAACAAACAACAAAGAAACAACAAAACACACACACAATATGTATTTTCCTCCCAGGATTATTTATTTTATGGAATATTGTAATACTAAAAACGGTTATATATTTTTTTTCTGACAGTCGAAGACAATTATTTTTGCATTCTACGACAAAAATAACCCTGAAAAAGGCATTTAGATCGGAAATATCGGTCTCGGGAGTGAAAATATCGGACAAGTAAGAAAACGTCCGCCATCTTGGACGCCATCTTGAATTCTGAGCTTCCGGTCAAAATTTGGGAGTGCCAACATCGAAATTCGTGTTCAGCAGGTCTGAATTAGTAAAAAGAACACATTTGGCCAAATGTTACCCAAATTGCCGCTAGAATTGTTAGAATGGCAATTATAGAGAAAAGTGAACCAGTCTAAATAATGCTCTCACGCAGCCAGCATGCATGTGCCGACTGCCGACTGGGTTGTGTTTGTGTATGTTATTGTTGCTGCATATACTGTAGAGTATGATAGCATTGCGTAAAGGTTTTTCTTTAATTTAACATGTGTTTTATAAGAGGAGATGTGTGCAGTGCAATAAACTGACCAAATATTAGAAGCATATATCAGTTTTGTCTATGTAATCGATAAATAGGGTCACTTTTCAGTCGGTCAACACGAGTCTACGGTACCCAATTAGATTAGGCGGGGAGTGGCAATGTATCCCCTAGTGCCTGAAATAAAAATACATGAATCGATTATACACTTAATAAAATACTTCTCACATAAAGGATGAGTGTTGTATGAGGAGCGTTTTATGAAGTATATAAATAATTATTGTATTATGAATTACACAGGGATATTGATTGTTAGTCCTCGCCCAATCTAATTGGGTGTATTCGTGATGACCAACTGGGAAGACATTCTATTAATGTAGACTGTTCAAATAACAAGACGACACTCGAGTTTCCAACGGACCCTAAACGGTACGATTTGAGCTATGGATTTTTGGGAGCGAGCGTGATGGCGCAGTTAATCACCCGGGCGGCCGGAGTTCCAATCCCGGTGACAGTTGGGTGGAATTTTCACCTGAAAAGTCACGTGGCAGCAGGAAGGGCATCCGGCCTTAAATCCCCGGCCAAAACCAAAATGAGCCTGGTTGGCTCCGGCGACCTCAATTAATTGGGATAAGTAGTAGAAAGTATTATAAAGCTTTTCAATCAAACTACGGAATTAGGTCCTTAACAGGTTATAAATCAATAATAATGTTATTGGTTTTAGGTCACTTCTAACTACTGTGGGTTTTAGAGACGCCGGGGTGCCAGAATTTTGTCCTGAAGGAGATCTTTAACGTGCCAGTAAATGTACAGACACGGCTCCCTTGCATTTGCGCACCCTTAAATGCCAGCTGACTGCACCAGGATTAGATCCTGCAACCTTGGGACCAGCAGGCGAGAACGTTACCGCTGAGCCATGGAGCCAGTCGGTTGTAAATCAGAAGCATGTCTCGGTAGGATATCTATGCATGGCTTCAGTGGCGTAGTCGGTAGCATGCTGAACTGCTATGCCCAAGATCGCGTGTTCAAACCCAGTCGAAGTCGTCGGGCCCATGCAATAGATTTATGGCATGTAAAATAACCTACAACTACAATTGGTAGTGTGTAGCCAAAATTTGTAGGCTATTGGGTTAGAAGCACTCTATCAAGTACCAACGTTCGCCGCTGCGTGTCAGTGACAGTGACGCCAGGTAGCTAAAGTTGGAACTACTTGAAATTGAAATTAGGGAACCTACGGGCGTTCATTTGAAATGCCCTGCTATGGCCATTGGCTGCAATTCAAATATCTATGAATCTTAAAAATTAAGACATAAATAAACGTAAATGATGTCATCTCAAACACGTGTCGATCTTTCAATTTTCAGATGTAGAAAATGGATTTTTAATAGTCAGAGAGCTGATTTAATGTATAAAGATGTAGACTATTTTGTACAATAATATAAACTTATTCTCGTATCATTTTGAAGCAAGTCCATTTATGTCGTCAGGATAATGCTCACAAGCTTAGATGTGGTACTGAGCCCGTCAGAGGAGCTGCCAGGATAGCCAACAACCGCAATGACTTCCCTAACATCTCATCCGCCGGACCTAACTGCCGGGAGGATCAGGTGAACTTCCAAATAGGCCAAAGCGGCACGAGAAACTGTAGTCCACGGGGATCGTGGTACATGGTGACGAAGGTCATAGACTGCCTAAGGATAGGTTCACCTTAAAAGCTAGACTGAGAAAAGAAACATCCAGACTTATGTAAAACACCGTGAAAATTTATTGTAAATTTTACAAACCCCTAGCCTAGTTCGGAGGGTTTCTATCGGCTAATCCGCAAGCTAATACATAATTAAAAATAAAGAGCAGGTCCCTACCTGAGAAGTTACAGTAAACCCTCGCGAAAGATCTGTCTCACAATAATAAAGCAACAACAGCAACACTAGGAAAATGGTACGACGCAAATCCCTAGGTCAAGTTACAAGATCAAGCTTTATCAGAATTTACATTTAACAGGGTAGCAAAACAAATCTAAGTTAGGATGATACCATCTCCACATTTACATTATTTAACGTTAATTCATCTAGCTAAGTCCTATCAATTAATAACAAAATTTACGGCGGTGACGTCCGTAATATCAAACAGTTACAATCAAAGCTAAGTGACCAGCCATATAAAAAAACAACTAAGTCATTCTTAGGAACTAAGTGCTAATCAGCACACAAAAGGGTAACATAGAGGATTCATACTCTTTTACATAATTAAGTAAACGAATAAGAGACCACAGTTTTATTCAAATGCCTGCCTACACCTTGGTTTACTGTTTGTAAGCCATAGTCATCTAATGTGAGTAATTACGGTGACGACTGCGTAGTAAAGACTACGTATAACACCGTATGGCCTGCGCTCCACCAGCTACGAACTCAAGGTTTGAGCAAGCTTCAGTCGCAACAAGAAGAGTTTCAGCTGTCCTCAAGTCATTTCCTCCAGGAAATACCTTCATTAGCACGGCTATGTCAGCAGGTTCCAAATGCAAATGAACAAGGTTAAACAGAAAGGATTCGTTAGTTAGCTTTTTGTTTATCAAAATTATGCGTTTTATTATTACGATGTCGGTTTAGGTTATCGTTGGTTTATGGCGAATAATACTGACAAGCCTGGGCATGGAGCATCTCCCTGAGATCATCTCTGCCAAAAAGCCTCGACTCAAAAGTCGGAATACAATCAACGAGCAATAACAACTCGGACACACAATAACACAAGTTACCAGCGGCGCACAGCTCGCGTTCAATAACTCTGGGACGGGCCTGGACACAATCAGTTACCCTCCCTAAATATCTGGTCAACGGGAACAGTCCCGGACATGGTACACACAATACCATCATACATGAAAAACCTCCCTAGCGGGGCTAGCCTACAACGTACTATAGAAAACCTGACATAACTGTACTCGTCAAAACAACGGTAGACGCAACAGCGTTTAACTAACAAATGACAATCTACAGAACATATGATCAGATACAAGAATGGACACTGGGTTCCATAAGCTATAATTGCAATGAAAGGGAAAGTGAATGCTAAAAGCATTCTGTCCTATGTTAACATCAGTCTGTCTCACTTAGAAGCATGCGCTCTCACACGGGCGCTGGGTAGTATACACAAACCTGTTCGTGTCGCCGCAGGATACAAGATTCCTGCGCTGTATGACACAACACACTAACTAGGACGGCAATTTAAGCAAGATAATAGCTGTACAACTGGCCTCATAATAATACCTTTACCATAGGTTATAAACCTCGAAGAATATGTGCATAAAAAGCACGCTATAAATCTGAATACAATCATATAACTCTGTCTTTCACATCAAAGACGTTTAAAAGGTAGCAATGTCACTCATTGCTGGAGCTCTCTGCTCTCAAAGATAAAATACTCTATTTCTGACTTGTATCAAACATCAAATAAATACGTGTCATCACACCTGACACAACAAAATAATAATACGCAAACTCCACTCTCTGCTGGATCTGTTTAATGATACGCTGGGAACTGGGGTCGATGCTAGACAACAACGAAACCTCCATATTACTTATAAGGTCCACACTTGACCTGGATGGCTTCTGAGCTCATCTCAAATGAAATATAATGCAGTTACAAAACTGGTAATTACAGTCGATTACCCAAATGATACGACTAATCTAACGAAGTCAGGGGTGTAACATAGACTGGCTGCAAAAAGTGCAGTTAAAGAAACATGATCATGGCCTCAGATTGCCATAACTAAAGTCTGCAAAGACTTGAAAAACACCCCAGATAGGGTTAAACAAAGTAGCCTCAAAATGACTACAGTCACGTTTAGCAATAGACAGAAATTGGCGTTCTACGACGTCCATCAAGCTGCACCAGGGTTGACCAAAATGTCAGACCCAAGGGTGACTCACAATCACTGCAAATAAATGACATCTAATTAGACTAATTACATTCCCTACCTATGAAATGGCTGTCACTAAGTTCGGTTGGTTCACAAACTACACTAATCTAACTATACCACCAGAAACTAGAACAAGGAAGGGTGTACAAAACTCACGATATGAAGGAGCCCACACTTAGCTCTCTGTCTAACGACAAGGGTTGAACAAAAGCACCTCTGTCTTCCAGGATTGGCTTCGTCCTCATCAGAACTTCCATCTTGGTTCTCCCAAAGACCAGGGTTCGGTCTGTCCCTGTAGTTGACCTCGTGAATGGACTGGACATGCCTAGGAAAGGCATCCTCGGTTCCTTCCTTCTCGTCCGATGTTCTAGAAGTTCCATAATCAAGCTGGTCCCATCCGAGACATCTCCCTCATACCATAATGGTATTAGCCCATGGTCTCGGCCTCGAGCATGGTGTTGAAAAAGTTGACCACGTGGGCGGTAGTATAAGACTTGTAGTAGTTCATTATTATCACTTGAAAATTACAGTATTCGTCGTAGATATCACAGGCTTTAATTATAACCGGTAACACGGCCTCTACACTTTGCAGATGTAAATGATAAATGGCCATGCACTGTCCTGCGGTTCCACACGTGTACAGACGCTACTTTTTCTATCACGTGGCTTCCGTGAAATGAGCGTCGTTTTATTACGGATAAATTCACCGTAGCAATTTGTGTATAATGTACTTTTATAATCACACTTGTTTAAAGTAATAATCTCACATTTACCTGTATATTTCCGCACCAGGCCCTCGGCCCTCCACAAACACGTGGGTGTAAAAATGTGGTGCTACAGTAATGTCGTAAATTTCACAATACTTGCCAAATAATTCACTACACAATTCGTGTTGATCACTGCACATCAACAACAGTGATTCGTAGTATAATTGTGCTCGATGGCACCCGATAATGATTTCCACGCTGAAAAGCGGACTGTTTGCCACGTCTAATGCGACGGATATAATAACACGCCTACACAGGGCGGATTCTCCAGACGTAGTGCAAGGAACTGCGTTCCTCGTGGAAGCAAGTCGTCAAAACTGAGTCGTTGAGCGACTACTTACATTCCTATTTGCGTATCTGCAATGATATTACCATAGCTTAAAGTGAAAAAACATTCTCCAAAATGTTTCAATAATACTGAATGACGAAATGGAATATTCTGAGTCTCGTGGAAAGATAAAATTGATTAATAAGACCTCAGATAAATAATTAGCAGACTTCACCAAAGTCAAAAGTGCGATTCTCCGCTACTTCAAAGAGAATTGTATAAGCTCTCAGCTTCTCGTAGCTTTCCGGGTGTGTTCAAAGGTAGTACATCCCATCATAAATGTGGTGTCGTGAAAAATATCACATGAACCTTAGCTCAGCGGCTTCAGTACACTGTTTGTTAATTCTCCTATGAAATACCTGGTCCCCCACATGGCTACTGTGAAGGTACACAATTGTTATTGCTGAAATTATTTGTAAAATTGGCATTGTATTATTTTGTCAAATTCAGGAATGAAAGGTTTCAAACCCACAGAAATAATACGAAGGACCAACAATTGAGCCATTTAAGATCTTAAGATCTTTTTATACTTTTCGTTTCGCAAATCACACTGGTATTTTTACTAATTAAGTATAATGTTACTCAATTTTACGGAATAACTAGCTTTTGATATGGTTATGAATTTGATATTATTACACCCATACTAGCAACCCGCCCCGGCTTCGCCCGGTATCTTAAAGGGTTTACCCAGCGTAAGCTTAAAAGACGCACGTACGTCAGGTCCCAGGCGCAATTCAGAAAAGCCGAGGTGAACAGCGGAACTCCAAACACATATAGTCTACTCTTCACTGAATTCTTAACTCGACACGACTCGACAGTTGATGCTGGCCGAAGCTGGGGTGATAGGTTCGCTCGCTAGCTTGTAAACTCGCTCTGAAGCTAGTTATTTAAATTTCCACTTAATGGAGTTTGTTGGGAGAAATGAAAACGTAAAATCACTTTTAGTGGGCGATATATTAAAGATAGAGATATGCTGCCGTGGACTTTTTTTTGTAGAACTTTTCATGCTGACCAATTCTTACACTCAGTATATAGATATTTTTAATTGTTTGCCCAGTGTAAGCTTAAAAGGCGCACGGACGGCAGATTTTTATTCGACTCGATTCACTGAAATCGTTACTGCTCGGCTTCCTTTGGTCATAAATGAATGTTTTCGTACAGAAACCTTCCTCGATAAATCCTTTACTGAATGGTGAAAACTGCATCAAATTCCCTTCAGTGCATTTCCAGATTACCTGGTACATCCAAGAATCGGGGACCTTGTTTTATACTCTGTAGGGATGCCTGCGACTATCATTAAAACAAATACATTAATTTATAACTAGTATGGGCTATTGTAAGACTCATTAAATACGTCATACAAATGTACCTAGGGATACTTGTAGAGGACTGCACTAATAAAAACAGAGCTTTTTATGTTCCTATAAATTAAAAGTGCACAGTATATCAACATTGTGGCTTTTCTATTCTGTAGTAGTTAGTGATTTAACATAACTTATGTTTACAATGGAATTAATCACTCAGGTGAGTTAAAATTCATAAAACCCCTGGAAAAGTGAAATCATCTGTTCCGCGAAAAACGTGCTCAAGGCAGTTGCTGGCCGCCGCGGGCGCTAGTGTCGCTTCGCCTACCAACAGGATGTTATTTCGTAACGCAGCGAGCTTCGCGACTGTGTATTTTAGACTGGTAATACAACTCCGTCCTCCATGGAGGAAAGAATAAGGGGAGATGCCCTGAGCTCGTTTGAGTGAAGCCAAGCGCTGCAACCAAAGTGGGCGTAACCTTAACTCGTATTCGGTGTTCTGTGACTTGCATGAGGCATTGTGCATGGCTAAACCTTATTTTGGCCCTGGTTTTTATCGCGCTCCGGTTATGCAAGTTTGGAAACGTAATAACAGTAGTGATAAGTTATTTAAAAAAAACTCTTCAATTCTAATCTCAGCATGTATAGGCCTACCCTATAAACCAAAAAAATAAAAATCATTCCTCTGGATATCCCAAATTATCAAACGGCTGTCGGTCAATAATTACGGTAGGCCTACGTAATTAATCAATTCGAGGATAATCGTCAAGTTTCTACCCCCCACAAAAAAAATACAGTACGGTACCGAAACGTATAGGCTATACCGTATTTTTGTGAAAATATGCGTCCTTTTTAATTGTTCTGTTTATTAATTTTGAGGTTCGTATTCTTGAATATCAAAATGTGTACGACCAATGAGTGAAAATGGCTTTGCTCGAAATTATTCCTAAAAACTGATGAATGCCTCAACACCAATAAGAACATAAACCTCAATTCGGTGTAAATACCGTAATTAGTTCGGCATCATTAATTCCCAAGATGTTCCTTCTTTGGTATAACTCGCATCTTCAGACACCTATATTCAATTTAATCAGTGTTTCAGCGTATTATTATGTTTTGCCACGTCTTCCTTACAAAACTAGCCTCGCAAAGATGCTCTCATATTTATATTTAAATTGGCTTTTAAAACGATATCGCAGCTTATTTGTGCCAAGTACCGTGATGTACAGAGTGTATTCCGCCTATCCAAGAAAACATCTTGACTTGTCATTGCAGTTTTATGTCACTTAAATCCATTACTAGTTGGAGTGGTTTACAGCTTTAAGCATAGGGACAGCCATTTTCTTGCAACCGAAGTGGGCGAGCCGTTTGGCTTCAGCAGCTTGCGCTAGGTAGCGCAGCGAAGGCATCTCCTTCCTACCTTTCCTCCATGCCGTCCTCCCAGCGTTGCCAATCTAACCTTTGCCCCTCTAAATATAGCTTATTTCAAACGGAGGCTAGCACCCAATAATTTTGAATCTCACATAGCGGGGCAATATTAGCTTTTTTTTTCTCTCTCTCTCTCCCCCCTTTCTTGTCGGGAGAGAAGTTACATGTAAATTAATCTAGTTTTTATTTTAAAAAATCACAGTCAGTCTGAAAGACTAGACGTTGTATCATTTCAAATGACGCATGCTACAAATGCTACACATGTTAGAAAGGCTCAGGAGGGCTCTTTCAACAGACTGCATTACCCATTAACTTAGGCTTCCCGCGCGGGCACCTCTTTAAGGGTCACGGGAAGAAATGTGTTTCTTGTACTTGTATTAGAGATGTGTTTGGTTGAATAAAGCGTAAATTGTGTACTTTTTGATAGAGGTTTTGTGGCCCATCGTCCCAGGCAAGCCGGCGGAAACCTTTGCCTCCCTGTCAGAAGGATCATTTGGCCGTAAATTTGAATTAGTGTAAGGATGTAGTATGAGTGTCCAGATTTAGACAATAGCCTACTCCATGAAGGGGTCATGACTATGCCATATATGTTTGTTTAATGAATAGTGTATCTGAAATAAGGGAAGAATACTGATTTACAGATTTGTGGAGTGAGTTTCTGATTTTTAAAAGGTCGCTCGACGCCAGGCCTCTTTCAACAGATTCCAATAATCATTAGCATCTGGTTCTCTCTCCCCGCGTGAGCATGACGTCACGTTCCCGCGCAGCTGCATGACGTCACTTCCCGCGCGGCTGCATGACGTCACGTCCGTCACCGTGTCCGTGTCCTTGTCCGTAATGCATAACGATGGACCCCAACCATAACGACGAAGTCGACAAGATCATTTGAAATGATAAAATAACGCGTTTTAATAAGGACTTAGAAAATGCTATGGGTACATTAACACTAATTTTGGGATCGTTATTAAATTCTTGAGCATGAGATAACCGTCAGCCGAGTTGCGAGGCGAGGAGGTTCGAATCCCCCCGCCGGCAACCTTGAAGATGGTCTTCTTTGGTTTCCCATCGACCTTCCAGGCAAATGCCGGGGTTGGTCCCTAACTATAGGCCACAGCCGATACCTTCCAACTCCTCGTCCTTAAATACCCACTTTCCTCCCCAACGGTACTTGTAGCTCACCCATTGGGTGTCCGTCTCGAAGCAGCTACACAACTGGCGAGACGAACATGTCCTCGGACACGCTAATATATATATATTGAGACCTTATGGCACATTGCATATCCATCTAGTCTCAAGTTTGTGTTTCCAACATTAATTCTATACGCAGACCGGCACAGAGGATGCAGAGTACAGAGGCGGCAAATACTTTTATTGGAGATGTGCAGAAACGTGTACGAAGAATAGCAGGAGGGATGAGTGGTCGTAAATGCACTTAGCAGGTTTCCAGGGAGTGCCGAGGGTGTACATGTATCGTGAGAAGACGAGCGAGGGTAGGACAGGCAGGTCGTTGAACGCAGGAATTTGTGTGGGAAAATTGCAGTTTTTCTTTTTGACTCTGAGAGTCGCACATTTTTTCCGTATTGACTGAAATATACTAAGAACAAAGTTCCAACTGGTTCCGCCTCGTCAATACTGTTTATTAAAATGTCGTGATACAATCACCTGTCTTTTATCACATCACATGGTACATGTTTCAACGTCTAACACGTATTGACGCCTTCATCAGCCTAAATAATTGTGCAGCACTTAAAACATTCCCTTTATCTACTGGGTGTAGTTAAAAATTGTACATAAAAACACACATGGATCACTGTAACACATTAAAAGTTGTTAAAACATTTTCTTATGTTAAAAGCTTAATAAAAATCCGCAGCCGGGCTTGGCAGTCTTTCTTGGCTTATATCTAATGTTGGCTTCCAAAAGCCCAAGCAAGGGGTGACCAGTACAGCACTGTCTCCGTCCGACTCAGCACGGCCCTGTTAGCTCATTGCCGCATTACATCTTGGGAATGGTCACCCCTTGCTTGGGCTTTTGGAAGCCAACATTAGATATAAGCCAAGAAAGACTGCCAAGCCCGGCTGCGGATTTTTATTAAGCTTTTAACATAAGAAAATGTTTTAACAACTTTTAATGTGTTACAGTGATCCATGTGTGTTTTTATGTACAATTTTTAACTACACCCAGTAGATAAAGGGAATGTTTTAAGTGCTGCTCAATTATTTAGGCTGATGAAGGCGTCAATACGTGTTAGACGTTGAAACATGTACCATGTGATGTGATAAAAGACAGGTGATTGTATCACGACATTTTAATAAACAGTATTGACGAGGCGGAACCAGTTGGAACTTTGTTCTTAGTAAATTGCAGTTTGGCAAGGTCACAGCTTCAAGTTTTGGTACCGCCCAAATGTGACCTACTTACGAATTAATGACCGGAGAGCAATGAGAATTGCATGTATGGAAGCGGGAGACTCTCAATCTCCCAGAAATGTAATTTGGTGCAATTTGTATGTAAGGCTGATTTAATTCAGTATAAAATGCCTGATGTGGGGGGCGTTTCAGCATCAGCCAATGAGAGGATAAGCGTCACCAAGCCGTGTTTGGCGCGTAAATTGGCAGACAATGAGGGATGATTACTGAGTTCATTTGATAAGGAGCCCACGATCTATTCTTGGAAAGGACATCACCAATGAGACATTGAGATTACGACGAGTTCAGTGATATAAGTCAATTCGGGACAGAGCTATTATTTTGGAAATAAATCACATATTTCCCCCTCCTACGACCAATTATGCCTCAAAAACTTAAATAGCTCCATCTGGGAGAGTGAAGTCAGTCGATTTTGTGATTCTGTCACGGACGCTCCACGTCAGTCGAGTTCGTGATTTGGACTCTGTTAATTTTCATGTCCAATGGTAAAAATTGAGACAGTGTGGCGCTCTTTTTGAGATCATGTCTATACCGAACGTCAGGTCAAGACCTAAGCGGTCCCTTTGATGTTCTGGTCTGTGAAAAGGCTAACGCGCAAGGAAATAGTTCCCAATTTTTCTGCTTGTTTTTGCAGTACAAGATGATTCAGCGCATGTTGCTATGTTTCGATAAACTGGCTAGATTACTTTTAAGAAATTCCTTGGTATAAATCTATGAATAAATTAATCATTTTCTCGTTAACTGGGAGCTGCACCAACTTTGCTTTTCATGTGATTAACTGTGTGCGCGAATATTGCTTGTAGTGGTATTTTATACGATAGGCAGAGTAATTCAGCACGAATTTGATATTATATTATATTTCGTTCTGTATAAACCTTGTTTGAGCTGCAAAAGAGTAACCGACTCATTCAATGTTGTGGCAAATCAGGTTCAAACGTTGGCAATACTGTTATGATTGCACGGACTTCAAGATGGCTCCTTCAAGTAGACAACGTGTTCAAACTGCAGCTGTAAAGCTTGAATCACCAACAAAAAAATGAAATTCCAATCACCAACAAAATACTTCTAAAATAATAAAAGTGGGGAGAAGTTCAGTAAAAGGTGCAAACAAATGATTTTAAATGTATATACTGTAGTAGGTTGAGGGATGACAATCCAGAGTGGACAGTAGAAGAGTTGGTGAAGAAGACTGCGTACTTGACTGGCGTTTCGACATACAGTGTTGACTCGGTGCGCGCTGAATTCAAAGCTCATGGTGAGTCTCCGGCGAGAAGTCGGCCGGCGTCACAAGGAAAGGGGGTTCATGTGTCACAGTATTTAGAATTTTGTTCTGTGTGGAATTCGTAGGAAAGTGCTTTCTTCTTTTTCTCAAGAATGACATTCCAACTGTGACGAAAGTGACAGTGAAAGTTAATGGTGATAGTCTCAGTGGAATAGAAGCAATGGAGGAAGATTAGCGACAACATCTGTAAGTTATATACACATGTTGTATTCTAATTAATCTTATTTATAGGAGATCGTTTACTTCTTAGTAGCCTATGTCAGCTCAACCGAAAATATATAGCCTACTCGCCATGTTTTGTAATGACATTTTGATGATGGCTAATACGCATATAGGCCTACACCTGACAGTATTATTTTCCTATGCGCGGTATAATTATTATTTTGTTTTATAATTACCCTCCGCTTCACGTTACAGTTAAGTCTTTGTAATAAGAGTAGATCATTCTGCCTTCTGATTCTCAAGAGTACGTGTCGTAACCCTTCAAGGAAGCAGCTGTTTCTCCCCGTCAACTTTCGATCTTTTGCAAGATAAGATGGTGACGGATGACAAATAAGCAATTAGTTGGTTCATGGGGTTCAAGGACACACGTCATTTCGTCTCCTTATATCACTCATCGCTCATGTGTCATTCCTCGCCTAACACAATGTTATATTGTTTTAAATAATCGCACGATAACATAAAACTACAAGCATCCTTTTTTTTATTAACACAGAGCCTCGGGTTTCGACACGATAGGAAAACATATTTGGTTCAGTGAATATGCCGTAGATAAATTCGTAATTGAAGTGAATCAAAGGTCCGAACGCAATAAAGTCTTTGTGGTTAGGGTAGATTCAAACACTCGATCAGATGCGCGCCATGTTGGAAACACAAGACGGGACAGAGAGAGAAGATGCGCGGAGGGATATTTTCCTCAGGTCTTGACCTGACGTGGGGTATAGATACTATAGCATACGAGTGCGAGTTCCTGTCAGTGGCGAGATAAGACATTGATATGCGCGCTAGTTCGTGAGTGCAAGTTCGGCTGAGAAATAGGCTAGCAATTGCGCTAGGTAAACATATAAGTTGTGTCGATAGGAGCTACGGCGGACAATCTGGATGAATTGAGTAGTTCAGATGGTAGCTATTTAGGAGAATGATAGGATTATCGGCTCGGAACAGTGAGTGCGAGTTATTTTCTTGTATGCCGCATTAAAAAAATTGTGTATTTCTGTGTTCTTCGTTACCACGAGGTACCCGAAGCAAGAGGAAGCTGATGCTGAGATTGGAACAATGGGAGGATCTTCAAATGTGGAATTCGTCATGTGTGGGATGATGGCGTAAACCCAGAACCGTGGGGCACGCTGCAATGAGGGAGAAGATCTGGGACCCAGGAATAGTGATAAGTACAGCAAATTATCTTGCATAATTTAGTTAGGGGTGTACGGGTCGACATGAGTGCAATGGCTGTCTACATATTCAATTTCTTAATGTTAGTTGTGTTTTTGTTGTTGTGTTTGTTGATACAACGTGCGTGTAAATATGTATCGTGTGGTCATGGTTTTCAATGTAGTTTGGGGAGATTATCATTCAGGGGAAATCTGGCCATCAGCTACTGTCACTGTAGATACATTTTCAGTGGAGAAGGTGGGGGAGAGTTTGTACAGTGGTCGTAAGCAAACCAGAGCATATTGAATATTTTGTGGTAAATCAGGTTCGTGGATCGCCTGTGGTAAGTTCTACCAGGTAATGGTTTTGGTTGCAATCTTCGATTGGTGACGGACAAGGCAGGCAAACCCGGCGATTTGAGGTATTTAAATTGGAGTATGGCTGGATGTACTGATGCATATTGGTAGGTCGTGGATGTTGTGCCCACGTGTATTTGGTTGAGTTGGTGGAGGTTGGTACCCACCCATATTGGTAAGTTGTGGATGTTCAGAACCACGTAAGTATTTTGGTAATTCCGTGGACGAGGTAATTCCCACGAGGTAAAAATCACGGCCGTGATGCTGGGGTCGGTCTGACGCCCGTAGGCAGCGTGCTAAGTGATGATTCTGCGAGGCTTGTTGAATTGAGCTATAGTGAGCTCGTGCTTCAGTCAGTACACGTCAGCTGTGGTGGGAGTGAAAGCAGGTAGCCACTCCTCGCCGCGGGGTGCTTTGCTTGGCCTTGAGTCTGTTCGAGGTTAATTGGTCAAAGTTAAAATGGCTGGTTTGTTTACATATTTTATTGTTGATTCTGGGATTTCGGTCTGTTGTGTTTTGATTTTATTGTGAACCCACGTTACTAGTGTATCAGATTTTGTACCCTCTGGGTGGCCGCTAGACGGTTATAATTGACGTCTTGATAAATGTTTCACACGGGAACTGTTGTATGTGAAAGAGGTAGGCACGTTGTATCTTAATGTAGTGTTTGTGTGGCCGCACTGCATGCTTACCGTACGCGACTCTAACGGAGGTCGTGAAGGGAGGTCTGTTTGCCAAACGGAACGATCTCGTCTGTACGATTCACTTTTCCAAATAGAGAGCGTTAAAATGAGATTCCAGCTTGTAAAATTCAGTTGATTTGATGCTCCGTTGGAGTGTATAGTGTTCTGATCTGATTAACGTAATGATTCATTTCTTGTGGCATTAATTTAGTGTTCTGTTTGTTCCATTTTGAACTCACCTGGGGTGAGAGTGCGCCACTTTGATTTTGATTTTATTTTATTTGGATTTGTTTTATTTGGAGTTCCATGATCCTGCAGTGTTTGATCAGGGGAAGCTGAGGCTTTGCCCGAACTAATTAGATTAAGGTATCCTGTTTGTACCATCTCTGTGGACTTTATGGCAGAGAAGGATAGTGATGACGCAGTTTATTTTGTTGTGGTTCCACGTTGTTTATTAAGGGATTGTTTTTGTTTTGTTTTGTAGTTCCTCTAAGAATAAATTTTGTTTCCTTGTTCCCCTGGCATATGATTTATAGTTTTAAGTTCCCATGATCCAAATTTCGAAATTCCTAGGATGTAAAGTGTTAATTAGCCATCGAACGAGCCGCGCCCGAGATAAGATTCAGCATCCTAGAAGGCCTTTGGAAGGGTATAATATATATATATATATATATATATATATATATATATATATATATATATATATATATATATCGGTATATGTCCAGCATTTCCCCGAATTACAGTTATCTCCCAGTTACGAATGAGTGAAATATGTGTCGCAAGTGTAGTGTAAGGCTGTAAGCAACTAAACCTTTTTCCGGCTGCATGTAGCATTTGTAAGGTAAGAATGACCTTGGTAGGTGACAAAAATCTTCGAAAATGATATTTTAGGTATTCACGGCTAATTGCTACTTAACGTACAGGATCTTTTTGAAAAAACTGAATTAACATAAAAAATGAGTATTGTTAAACTCATAAATCAACATGATACATCATGAGAGGACATACCCACTTTTGCTGAGACCTCTGTATATGTTTTCTCTTGTTGAGAGATACGCAGTGTTCGTGTCGGTAGCAGAGATTGATTTGAGTTTATTTTGTTCCTGTCAGGAGAACAGGAATGTTCTAGATTTACCATGGAGTTGAGACATTTTAGTCAAAAATTAACTTAATTTTTTAAAGAACTGTCCTTTATTTTCTTTTGTGCATAGGCCTATTGTATTACTCGAAAGCTTCGCGATCAAAATACATGAAACTTTTCTTGTGCAATAATATCTCATTGAGAAATGGAAATACTTGTCAAGTGTTGTTGTTAATTCATTTCAGGGGCTTGAGACATCTTGGTCATCAGCCGCGTATATTTGGGACTGTGTTGAAGCTGTCTGGCAACCTCATTGCTGTGATAGTGTAGTTGTGTGTGTGAATGTATCTGGGACAAGGATGAGGTAGACGCTCCGGGACTTGAAGTGAGGCACTATCTCGGCAATTTCCTGTAGGGAGTGTGGCAAAACCCGGGGGAAAACCACACTTAGGATAACCGCTGTCAGCACCGGGATTTGAACCAACGATATCCGTACTCACCGCAGCTGCCCTCGCGACCATGGTGCACGTTTGACGAGCGGAAATGCTTATAGAATTTGGCTTGAGTAACTACCCCCCCCCCCCGGTTGGTCGATCCTGGCTACGCTACTGGAATCATCCATTCATCATCATCATTATAACTAAATAATGGCTAAATAAATTATTATTATTATTATTATTATCATGTGCCGTAAGCTCTTGGAATAAATCGATAAATCTCTCTATATTGAACCCGAGGAGGTTATGCTGACTGGAATCGAACGTGGTTCTCAGAGACTGTGATCTCAGTATAAAGGTTCCACCAGGGAACGAACCAGAGATCTGTAGAGGCAGTTTCATGGTAAAAACCCCTCGAAAGAAGTGTATATTTAATCACTGGTGTGATTTTGGTGCAATGACATTATTTATTAAAATAATGCAGGGAAAAATGAGCAGATTACAGCATTATTAGACTACTTGGTGTAGGCTATACGAGGCTTGAAGCACGGAGAGGTCAGAGTTGACATTTTACAAATTAGCCCAGGATTGTGGGAGGGCCCCAGTGGAGCCATGTCCATCTCTGTGACCCCATTCTGTCGTCTGGAGCAGGGTGGAGGCCTGAATAATGACCCAGTTATTCCCCGACGGAGAATAGATTTGAGGAGGGGGAGGAGAGATGCCCAGGAAAATCATTCATTACTCGTGATTGGAGTAACGAATTGAGAGGAGAGTTGCCCACAGGTGAATCTTTTGGCAGGAGGCTAATTTTAGAGCCTTTTACCTGCGAAATTGATGCATATTTAATGATGTGCGGAAGGACTGTAAAACTGCCATTGTTCGCGGATAGATTTGAGAATGTTGCCGGGGAATACCCGTAAGATAGCGTCCCACGCTATGGAGAAAGGAATTAATATTAATTAATTGGACGAGCGATTCCTTTGCACGCAGATAGTTTTGGGATCTGTGGAGAAAGAGGAACCCAATGATCATGGTTTGGAGACCAGAATCATGCTGGGAGAGGAGCCAAGATTACGCGGGAAGATTTCGCCCTACTTTCCGTGGGAATCCGATATAAGGGAGTAGACCCTTGGAGGAGGGCTCAGTCAAGCTCAGTCTCAGCTCAGTCTCTCTCAGTTCAAGCTCAGTCTACGCGCAGTTCACGTGAAATTTACGCCCAGTTACAGCCAGTTACAGTTCAAGTTGCAGTCTTACGCAGTCTTCACGCTCAGTTTACGTTAGAAGTTACCCAGTTGTAGCTCAGTTGCAGTAAGTTGCAATCAGTATGCAGCAAGTACGAGGGCAGTACGAGACAGTATGTAAGCAGTCTACAGCAGTCTTCAAGTAAGTTACGAGCAGTCTTCGAGTGAAACTTCAGTCAGTTACAGCCAGTTTGAAGCAAGTTTGTCAAGGCGGAACGCATGGCGGTCATACTCATAATAGACGCCGAACAAAGACTGGTACATGTAGATGAAGCATTTAATAAGCTTGTATGAATAATAGTCGTGCTATAGGCATAATCAGCAGTACGAACTATGGCGTGTTCAGTTACGAAGCACCGTGTAGGCTAATGGCAGAACTATTGTAAATAATTATTTGTGTAAAGTATTGGACAGTGTTAAGCGCAATGTGTAAAGTATTGACTGATCGTATATGTGTAATTACGATGGAATGCGCTAAGGAAACTCTACGAAGCGTTTGGTAATGTCATGAGAGTACCAGATGATAACACTCAGGACGGGAGCTAGCATATTTATGCAACGCAGGACGCTTACCGTAGGAGTAGGAAGTATATAAAAACTGTTGGTGAATTCCGAGAGCGGGTAAACCAGACTTTCAATCAGGAGTTGATAGGAGCATGGGAGATGCCGTCGACACCTGCTATTTCGATCTTTGCTAGGGAATTTCAGCATTGAAAAGTGTATAAAGTGACGTGTGTTAAGTGTACAGCATATGTAAAATATCCTTTAAAGTAGTGATTAGATAAGTGTTTCACATGTTCGGGAGCGATAGCTTCCTGAGAGTTATGCAACGTGTCGTGTTGTTGATGAAAATTATGTGTTATAAAATGTGTGTATTCAAGATGAATATGTCGCGTTAAACCTGCTAATGGCGGGCGACATGGAGAAATATGATTGGTCGGAGCCACCATAAGACGCCTATAGAAATGTAAGTACCCCACAAGTTATGATTATGTAGAAATATGGGCCACTGCATGTTGTGATTCCGTAAAGATGCCAGTAAAAATCAGTTTAGGAGGCAGATCCTCCATGGTTAATCATTATTGTGTTGATTTTTATAGAGTTGAGATGTTAAATTGCATCATTAAGTGGAGTAATTATTCCCACTATGAATTAAGAATGGCAATCAGTTATGTAAATGTGACGAACGCGATTGTTCGGATTTTAAGACGTTTAGCTATGTCGAATTTTTGGTAATTTATGTGAGAATAATAATAAAGAATGATTTTGGTCATTTATGTCAGTGAGATTAATAAGAATAATAAAGTAATGATTTTGGTCATTTATGTCAGTGAGATTAACGGTAATAATAATAATGAATATTAAAAGTATGAATGAACACATCAGGAAACAAATAAATGTTGTAAGCGAGAATTAGTTACGCTAATTGCAAGACTTATCAATCTAAGCAGTAAGATGATACAGTAAGATTACATTACAGTAATTAAGGAAAGAAGTTTTATATCAGAATATTGCATATATTCAATAATGATGCCAGTAATGAAAGAGCTTTTAGTGAATTGAATTTGCAGCTTTTATGAGAAGCTTATAGAGTAAATTGATAGATTTCTCTTAATAATATAGGTCGGAGGTCGTAGCATTGAGTAAGGGGCCAGATGGTCTATTCTACGTATGAAATCTCCTATGTCATGGGCATAAGTGGAGACATAATTTATGCCAGAGTTGTAGTGTGCACCCTAGCTCTGAGGAAGGATATGAAAGTGTTCCGGGTTGGAATCCTGTGATAGAGACGAGGAAAACGAGGACACCTCGAAACTCTATGGTCTCCCGAGAACTTATTGATGAGTTATTCCGCTCGTGGTAGCGAAACTCATGGCGACAGCTGCAGTGAGCGCCTATATTTTACTTGAGACATCGGTCACCCGTCAGACTAATGCATTACGAACCCCGAACCTTCATGTTGAATGGACCCGTGTGAGGCCAGTAATTATTATATCCTCTGTGTAGGAGTAATTATAAAAGCTCATTCAATACCTGTTTGCATAATAGTCAATTAAGATCCTTTGGGATATGTGTGTCGTTCGGACAACAGTATTTGTCTTGTAAATCTTTACTGCTTAGTGAGGAAAGCCTTCAAACTTGAAGCGAGGGGCGAGATAATTGTTGGAACCCCATTCCTCAGTCTATTGTATACCGACCGCTCGGGTAGAGGGTCTGGCAGAGACGGTCAGATGAACCGTAAATGCAAGTTGAAAGGAACAGATTGAGACCCTGTAATGACATGTATTGGAATATTGTTATGTTGAGTAACGTAGCCATGTAGTTAAGAACACATGGAAAATTATAGATCAGCCTGGTGGTTCATTATTTTAGCTATCTGACGAATAGTTAGACGATGTATTTGTACTGTCACTGAAACCAAGTTATGAAGTTGGTTACTAGATGCCAAAGGCGACGAGCGCAAGGTAGTCTAATTGTACCATCCGACACAAGCTATAACGTAACGTTTTATGTAGGAATCACATACAGCATGCGGTGGAACCATATAAATAGAGGAAGTGGAGGGGTAGCTTACATAATTATGGAGCTGCACGTTGATTGCGGTGCAACGTCCGAATAGGTAAATGCATGCAAGCATTTGTTTGGTGAGAAGAGAAAAATCAAAACACGCACGGCACACATAATTGTTAAAAATAAAGAGGTTTAAGGAATAATTAATTTGTGATATTAAAGAAGTCACATTGTATGACTGTTATCTCAATGTACAGTTTGTATTGAAGTCGTAGGTGCATCAGCGCACCAGAATATCTTTATGAAGTTCACATAAGGGTACAGCTTTATGGTTTAATATGACTTTATTATGATTTCATTTTTGTTTATTTGTGGATTGTGGAAGTAAATTTTTGTTTGCTTTGTTTTTATGGTTTTGGGGATTGTTTTTGTGTTTGAAGCCATGATTTTATTTACTGAATTAAAGTTTTAGAATAGAGTTGTGCCTTATCATTGTAGAGTTGATACCTTATAGCCTCAAATCCAAAATATGCACTTCTCAATTGGGGAGACGGTACACGCCTGAGACCTGATGCTAGCTGGAGGCAGATGCATATTTACCATCGAGATTACTCACATGGGTACAATATATAAGAATGAAAGTTTGTCTGTATTTTCTGAATTTCTACGTAAATTTGCGTTATTTTCGCGTTTTAGACTGTTTTATGACGGATGAAATTTTTGTCTGTCTGTCTGTCGGTCTGTTTGTTCGTCTGTGGACAATTTTTTGTGTCCTTATAACTCGAGAACGGCAGAGTGGATCAACGTAAAATTTGGTACAGATATCCTTCAGAGGCAAGACACCAATCATTGATGTAACTCTTCTCTGTACCTCTCATAAAAGGGGGCCTACCCCCTTAAAATACATGCTGAAATAGGCGTAGAAGGGCGAGAAAAAGCTCATTTTCAGCCCCTCAATGTGAGAAACGAAACTCGGGGGCCCTAAAACCACATTTTAAGGCCCTAAAACCAATAGTTTTTTAGATATTCCCAGAAAATTAATTTCATTTAATACAATAACTAGGGTGCCCGTGCTCCTCTGCAGCATTATCTTTCGGTATTGGAATTAAGAAATTACGACATTATGTAATAGTTTATAACCTTTATTTCACAATACTTCCTTCCAGACAATGTTCGCTGTGCGTCGACCCTTAGGTTTAACTTCTTTAAATGATTTTCCTCCGGATAAGGCAACATACAACATTCTATGGCCTAAGACTGGATCAGGTAAGTAGATTCCAACTCGTTAAAGCGTTTGACCCTGCGCTTTGTTGATTATAATACAAAACGCTAGTGTAATAGGAAATTGCCGTCATTCTAGTGTCAGATGGTTACAATCTACGCGATGTAGCAGTATTCGCTCCCCACTATTCACACCAGTTAGAACTTAGGAATCTATGATATTGTCGTACATTTTTCTAACTATTAGCCTCGTCCCGTTCAGTATAATCTTAGTTGCATTGAAACTCCTAAGGAACATTGCAATAGTACCTTCATTCAAAGTCAGCACATGCCGAAGTAGACCACTCATCTCAAGCCTGTTCAAAAATTCAGTGGGAAAATGCAAAACTTTAATTTTCTTCTTCAGTTACCAATGTATTCACACTTGTGTAAATTCTAGGAGTTCCTGGAAGAAGATCTGACACTACCCTATTAATTTCATGGCAATGTTCATTTTTCGGTGCAAGAAAATGAAAAATTAGAAGTAATATCAAATGTCCACTCATAACATTCCTCAGAATCAGCCGATTTGAATAGTTAACAGCTCAAGTAAAAGCGCTTGCGTCACTGAGTGTTCTTAGACCAAAACGACTTGCGTACCTCAATTAGAACCAAAGATAAGATTGCTTCAAAGAATTAAAAAGTTGGAAAAAAGTTGAAAAACTCTAATAATTTGAGAAAGGCGGAACGTAAGTGATTTGTAATACTTGATAACAAATCTGTGCATGAATACATTTCATTTAAAAAGAATAATGAAGGAAATCGACCGGATAGAATGGCCGGACGGACTGGCTTAAGATTTCATAAATATTTTTAATATACAGTATAAGATAAGATGATTGCTTCAATGAGAGAGAAGAGTTGGAAAACGTTGAAGAAATCAAATAATTTGAGGAAGGTGGAAGTAAAGTGATTTGTAATGCTTGATAACCAATCCGTGCATGAATACCTTTCAATTAAAAAAGGAATTAAGGAAATCGACCGGATAGAATGGCCGTACGGACTCGGTTAAGTTTTCATAATTATTTCTAATATTCGCTTCGGCACTCATAACATTCCTCAGAATCAACCACTTTAAATATCCAATAACTCAAAAGATAGAACATGATCCACTGAGTTCTCTTAGACCAATCCGAACTCCGTAACTCAATTAGAACCAAAGATATGATTGCTACAATGAGAAAAAATGTTGAAAATATGAGATGTAATATCGAATGTTCACTCATAACTTTCCTCAAAATAATCCGATTTCAATAGTTAAGGGCCCAAATGAAAGCGCTTGGGTCACTAAGTGTTCTTAGACCAAAACGACCTTCGTAACTCAATTAGAGCCAAAGATATGATTGCTTGAAAGTTGGAAAAAGTTGGAAAAAGTTGAAAAAATCAAATAAATTGAGAAAGGCGTAATTTAAGTGGTTTGTAATACTTGATGACAAATCTGTGCATGAATACCTTTCATTTAAAAAAAGAATGAAGGCAATCGACCGGATAGAATGGCCGGACGGACTGGCTTAAGATTTCATAAATATTTTTAATATATAAGATGAAAGGAAGCTAGCCGGTAACCATGGCAACAGAAATTCACAGGTCCATCTATTGCTGTAATATAAGACGCAATACAATTCCATTTATTACATTACTGAGATAGTTTGCAAACGACTAGAAGGTTATAACGGAACCAAACTAAGCTGTAAAATTCATCAATACATATAATGCGCTTAAGGGGGTCAAGGGGTACTCTAGAATTTTTTCACGCGATTTACACGTGCTGGTGTGCTACGGAAGGTCTATTATATCCCTATCTCTATATTGGTATATTATTATTATTATTAATATTATTATTACACTACGGAAAGGAAGACCCCAGAGGACTGGAAAAAGGGAATAATTGTCCCGATCTTCAACAAAGGTAGTAGAACAGAATGCAGAAACTATCAGGGAATAAAACTGATGAGTCATTGTGCGACGATGTTTGAGAAAGTTTTGGAAAGGAGAATTAGGACAAGGATAGAAGGAGGGATGAGGGAAGAACAACATGGCTTCAGAGCAGGAAGGTCCACAGTGGATTTGATTTTTGCTGTAAGGCAGTTACAAGAACAGCACTGTGAGTATGGAACAGATCTACTGATGGCCTTCCTGGACATTGAGAAAGCATATGACAGTGTATGCAGAAACAAAGTATGGAAGTCCCTGGAGGATAGAGGAGTAGAAAAATGGACTATAAGGAGGATAAAGGAGATGTACAAGGGAAGCGTGAGCTGTGTGAAAGTGGGAGGAGAGAGATCGGACTGGGTGGAACAGAGAAACGGCCTGAAACAAGGAAGTGCACTGGCACCGTTACTTTTCATTGTGGTGATGGATGACATAATGACCCGAGTGGCACAAGTAATTGGGGAAGGAAAGATGAAAGCAATGGTGTTAACGGATGATTTGATGATTTGGGGAAACAAGGAGGAGGAGGTACAGGAACAGTTGGACGCGTGGGAAGGAATAATACAAGGATATGGGATGAAATTTAGCATAAATAAGAGTGAGATGGTGATCACAACAAGGAAGAAGGAAAGAACCACAACGGGAATAACAATTGGTGGGGAACAGCTGAAGAAAGTGGAGAGTTTCAAGTATCTGGGAAGCCTGATACAAGATAATGGAAGAAACTATAGAGAAAAAATGAGCGGGGGAGACAGGCAGAAGCATTCCGGAGGAGTGTGAGAAGCTTGTTATGGAGCAAGGATGTCCCTCAGAACAGAAAAAAGATCATATATCGGACGTACTATGCCCCTATCCTGACGTATGCCTCGGAGACCTGGGCTATGAAAGGAAGGGAGAAGAGCAAAATACAGGCCAGTGAGATGAGCTTCTTGAGAAGCAGTATTGGAGTTACAATGATGGACAGAATAAGAAATGAGAGGACCAGAGAATTAATAAAGGAGGAACCATTACGGGATAGGATAGAGAAATCTAGACTTAGATGGCATGGACATGTAAAACGAATGGAGGATAAAAGGATACCCAGGAGGATACACGAGACGAAGTGGGAAGGAAAGAGACCGAGAGGAAGACCGAGAGGAAGACCGAGAGGAAGACCGAGAGACAGGTGGCTGAAAGGGATGGACGAAAGCGTGAAGAAGAGAGGAGAAGACTGGACAGGGGTGGAAGCTGAGAGATGGTGGGAAGACAGAAGACGTTGGAGTGGCCTGTGTTCCAAACAGACCCGGCCAACGGCTGGAAACTGTGCAAGAGGATGATGATGATGATACTACGGCCTACAACGACGAGACAAAGCTCATTTTCAGCCCCTTGGTGTCAGAAAAAAAACCTCAGGGCCCCTAAACAGTCATAAAGGGTCCCCGGAAAATACATTTTAATGCTCTAAAACCAAGAGTTTCTGAGATATTCTCAGAAAACTAATTTCATTTAATAAACTAATGTAGGAATGCAAGCCAGTAACCATGACAACAGTGTCTCAAAAAGGTACATCCAACTTTCCATCTATGTCTGCAAGAAGTAATGCCACTCCATTTATTACATTTCCGTGAAAGTTTGCAAATGGCTATAAGATTATCACGGAACCAACAAAAACTGTAAAATTCATCAATGCGCTTAAGGGGGTCAAGAGGTACCCTGGATTTTTAGCCTACTTTTCACATTTTGCAAAAATGAGGAAAAAGTAGTCTTATGAGATCGGGCAAATGTGTGTCTGTCTGTCTGTCTGTCTGTCTGTCTGTCTGTCCTTCTGTCTGTCTGGCTGTGTGTGTGTCCCCCCCTATCAACTCCTAAACGGCTGCAGCAATCAAAACCAAATTTAGTATGAGTAAAGATGTGCACCGGAATAGCTCACGTCCATATTTGAAAATGATGTCAGTGCTACCAACTGCTGAAAAAACGCACTAGAAATTTGAGCTCCATGTTGGATATCCTGCAAGGTATGCATAGGAGCTATTCCAAAATTGGCACACATGTAGATAATTATATTTCAGATTAATTTCCAGGAGGCCAACCATGACAGTGTTGCCAAAATAATGTTAAGCCTTCTGATAGGTCCAATGTTTAAATGCATATAACTTCTACACTATCAACTGGATTTCAACCAAATTTTGTATGTAATATCTGTACATAAACAGATATGACTGAGCGTATTCTTAGGAGCCACCAGGGCTGCCAACTGTTAATAATTGCTCTCTCTATTTTTTTTATCCAAATACCAATATATCAGAATGTGTGCAAGCCGACAGCTTTAAACTATGCACACGTATAGTACCTGACATGTTTGATTAATTTTGGAGTAACTTATATACGTCAGTTCTACCAACATGATTCTAAGCCTGCTGATAGGGCCAATTTTTAAATACATGTAACTTCTATACTATCAGTAGGATTTCATCAAAATTTCGCATGTGCTATGTGTAACATATCAGATATGACTATAAGTATTCTTCAGTGCAATCAGGGCTGCCAACTGTTAATAAATGCTGTCTATATTTTTTACCCTAATATCAATATATCAGAAAGTATGCAAGCCAACAGCTCTATACTTTGCACACGTATAGCACCTGACATTCTAGATTAATTTGGAGTATTTAATACAAGGCAGTGCTGACAACATGATTCTATGCCTGCTGATATGTCCAATTTTAAAACACATGTAACTTCTATACTAACAAATTGATTTCATCAAAAATTGGCACAACAAGATATCATAATATTTCAGATTATTTCTGACCAGCACACGCATGGTATTGTTGGCAACATGCTTTTACGCCTGCTGATAGATCCAGTGTCTAACTGCATGTAAAGTCCATTGGACTTCAACCAAATTTTGTATTCTGTACCTTAAGAGATGGAACTAAGAATATATTCAGTCACCAGGGCTGCCAACTGTAGTGCTCTATTAGGCTACATTATACCAGGTATATTTTGAACTAATTAGATATTTCGATATTACCAACTTAATTTCGTCATTATTCTAGATAGGTTCATATTCTGTAGAATAATCATTGGCATGAAAAGTAGGCTGTATAGTTCTTAACGGAACTTCTTGTTTCACAAGACTTAAACGTGCGATGTGTCGTACAGAAGGTCTTTTATATCTTCAAACAGCAACATTATTTTCACAAATTCCTGAATTGAAATTGTTTATTTTTTATTTTACTTTTTTGGTTTTAGGAATTTGGGCCATTGGAGGCTAAAAAACCTGAATTTTCATGCACCAAAAGCCTTTATAATTTATTAAAGAGGTCTTCCTCTGGATGCGCACTTGACACAACAGTGTGGGTCAATTTTTATGTGACGTGAATTGCATTTCGTCTACGAGGTTTTCAATTTTATTTTCACGTCAGGAAGTACACGTTAGGTAAATTAGTTTCAGAGCATATTTCAACTAATCATTTATCTTTCTCGACAAACAGGTTCCAAGCCCCTAACCATTGCAACAGCAGCTCAATTGATTACGTTTGGTTATTAATACCGACGACCGTTCGAAGAATGGGTACTTCTGCTAGTCCTACTATAATTGTACGGCTTGTTCTTCAATACGTGTTTTCAGTTTACTTCATTATTATATTTACTCATTATTAATTTATCGATTCTCGGTGTGCACGCGCCATCATTATGTCAACGAGAAACGAAGACAAGACACACTGGGTAGTAACAGATGATGGCAGCTACCACGAGACTTGGGCAGATCACAGAAAAAGAAGACTACATGGTTAACCTTGAATATAAAAAGAGTTGAATAACGGGTCCTCTCAAGTGCCTGATACACTTGTCTACTCATATGTCGTCCAAGTATCACTGTATTCTACCTTCGCACAAAAACTGCGAAGAGCTCCGAATATTCCTTAGCGGCCCTCTGGTGTACGGTTTGCACACATTCCTCTTACCTACGAGACCCTGAGTTCGATTCCTGGCACCGCCAGAAATTTGAAATCTGACGCGAAGGCTGGAAAAAGGTGGACTCAGCTTCGCCAGAGCAATTGAGTAGCTGCTTAATATGGCTTTAAAACCATGGTCAAACGACGCGTCCCCATAATTTTTATGAATGTATTGATTACTGTACCACATGTAAAACTTTCGTTGCATTTCGGTATACCTATGAAAATCTATTTAACAGGACATTAAGAAACAAGATGTTCAGTAAGGAACTGTGGGAAATACTGAAAAGTGAACGCTATAAATGTGTAACTTAGATATATCGGTTGTAAAGAGTTTCAATCTGTTATGTTGTACATAAGTATTCCTTTGTTTTCTTTGATTGGTGATAGATATTTTTTGAAAATTATAGATAGTTTTTTGTTGTTCAATAAGGAACAAGAATGTAGAATGATTTCGGAGGTGTGGTAAATAACGTATAAATAAAGCAATAAAAAAAATACGAACAATATGGTGAACCCGACGTGATCTCGTGAAGAACAAACACCAATAAGTGTCACGCTGACATCCGAAACCAAGCTTGAAGTCGACAAGGTAAGCGTCAATTTGCCTCCTTTTTGGGTCGAAAAACCAGAGATCTGGTTTTGCCAAGCGGAAGTACAATTTATTATCGCCGGGATAACTACTGAGACATCAAAATTCAACTACTTTCTTGCCCAGTTGGAGTCGAGATTTGTCGAGAATATTTGGAATCTGGTGACAAGGTTGGTTGGTTGGTTCTTAAGTTTAGGGGCTGCGACAACGCGGTCTTGTAGCCCCGTGTACTTTGGGTGTGTGTAGAACATGTCTGATAAAATAAATAAATAAATAAATAGCCTTACAAATCCCATAAGGGCTATGGCCTCCTGCTTTGCAGGGAATTGCTCAGTTTTAACTCATCAGGTGAGCAAGTCCTGAGGAGCATTCGGGGTTATTCTTTCTGATTGGGCCTTCTATATAGATGTGCAGCTGATTAAAGATTAAGTAAATTATATTACGATGGCATAACATTCGCTACAACAATCTTCATTTCTGAGTCTGGCGATATCAAGGCCTCAAATATCCATTAGTATTACGGAAATCATAATAGCCATCAACCAATATCTGGGAGCTTCCCACTGCCACTAAGTCTGATAACCGGTGTTAATTGTGATAACTGTATTAGTGTGTGTTATCTGCTTTTTAATTCAAGTAAGGACTGCAGACTTTTGAATTTATCAAATAGTTTCTACCTTTGCTGCCAAACGCCACCGTCAACGACTACTAGTTCATAACTTAGCTACCAGACGCCACCGCAGTCGGCTCTTGGCAACGAATGTAGGAACCTAAGAGCGGTGTTTACAATCTTAACCTATACAATTTAGCTTCACACAGGTGTAATTAGTGGAAGGTTCTTTAACATCCCATAAATCTATGACATGGGACCGCCGGCTTTATTTCCCCTCCGAAGGAAGGCATACTGAGGGATTTTTAACGCTCTTAAAAAATCCGACGACTTTGGTCGGATTTGAACCCGCGATATTGGGCACAGAAGTTCAGCATGCTACCAACTACGCCACCGAAGTGCAGAAGTTAATAAATATTCTCTTGCAAAGGATAGACTGTTAACTTTATTTAAGGAAAGCGAAGAACGGCAAATAAAGAAGCTAGTAAGCGAGCTCGAGCTTCTTACTACAGCTTCCGTTTTGGGAACCAATGCAAACCAGAACAAGAAGTTCCGTGAAGAACTATACAGCCTACTTTTCATGCCAATGATTATTCTACAGTATATGTACCTATCTAGAATAATGGCAAAATTAAGTTGGTAATATCGAAATATCAAATTAGTTCAAAATATACCTGGTATAATGTAGCCTAATAGAGCACTACAGTTGGCAGCCCTGGTGACTGAATATATTCTTAGTTCCATCTCTTAAGGTACAGAATACAAAATTAGGTTGAACGCAGTTAGACACTGGATCTATCAGCACGCGTAAAATCATGTTGCCAACAATACCATGCGTGTGCTCGTCAGAAATAATCTGAAATATTATGATATCTTGTTGTGCCAATTTTGGATGAAATCCATTTGTTAGTATAGAAGTTACATGTATTTTAAAATTGGACCTATCAGCAGGCATAGAATCATGTTGGCAGCACTGCCTTGTATTAATTACTCCAAATTAATCTAGAATGTCAGGTGCTATACGTGTGCAAAGTATAGAGCTGTTGGCTTGCATACTTTCTGATATATTGATATTAGGGTAAAAAAATATAGACAGCATTTATTAACAGTTGGCAGCCCTGATTGCTCTTAACAATACTTACAGTCATATCTGTTATGGTACACATAGCACATACGAAATTTGGTTGAAATCGATCTGATAGTATAGAAGTTACATGTATTTAAAAATTGGTACTATCAACAGGCTTATAATCATGTTGGTATAACTGACGTATATAAGTTACTCCAAATTAATCTAAAATGTCAGAATATACGTGTGCATAGTTTAAAGTTGTTGGCTTGCGTACTTTCTGATATATTGGTATTTGAATAAAAAAATAGAGAGAGCAATTATTAACAGTTGTCAGCCCTGGTGGCTCTTAAGAATACGCCCAATCATATCTGTTTATGTACAGATATTACATACAAAATTTGGTTGAAATCCAATTGATAGTATAGAAGTTATATGCATTTAAACATTGGACCTATCAGAAGGCTTAACATTATTTTGGCAACACTGTCATTGTTGGCCTCCTGGAAATTAAACTGAAATAGTATTATCTGCATGTGTACCAATTTTGGAATGCATACCTTGCGAGATATCCAACATGGAGCTCAAATTTCTAGTGTGTTTTTTCAGCAGTTGGTAGCTCTGACATCATTTTCAAATATGGACGTGAGATATTCCGGTGCACATCTTTACTCATACTAAATTTGGTTTTGATTGCTGCAGCCGTTTAGGAGCTGATAGGGGGGGGACACACACACAGCCAGACAGACAGACAGACAGAAGGACAGACAGACAGACAGACAGACACACATTTTCCCGGATCGATCTCATAAGTCTACTTTTTCCTCATTTTTGCAAAGTAGGCTAAAAATGTGTGCCACCTTGCCATTGGAAAAAAATCAGGAAAACTAGATGAGGCGGACAATAGTGGCTAACTGTTCCGCCACAGAAGGTATATCAGGCCGTCAATCTCGTTTTTTTTTAAATTAAAGATCACAATTCAGGACAACGTTTCCTGTTTGACAGTGGTACATATATCTCTATTATACCAGTTCATCAGAGTAAGAAAAATGAAACATCAGATCAGTCTTTCTTTATTCGTGTCAGAAGTATCGACTTTACACATAGATATTTTAAAATACACGATATATACATTGCTACTATACAAATATACAGATATACACATATAAACAATCCTACTGAGCAACAAAATCGGAAGCTAGATAATTCTTGCCCAGTATTGGGCGACGTCAATAGCATTAGAGGAAGCTGCAACCAAGTCTATCATAGTGCACTTTGAGGGACATAAGACACACTGACATAAATGTTGGATCGTTTGCTGCTTTCCACAATCACAGAGTGATGAGTCGCTTGAGAAACCCCACTTCCGAAGATTTACTTTTGTTCTGCCGACTTCTGTACGGAGTCTGTTAAGGGATTTCCAGGTTGTCCACTTCTCCTGGTGTCCACATGGAAGACTTTCCTTCGGCTCCATCCAGTTGGAGAGATGGCTGGTTCTTTCTTTCCACATCTTGATCCTAGCATTCTCCGCTTTCCCCTCAAGGTTAACTGATGTGCGGAGAAAACTTTTTCTGGATTTCAGCCTTCGGGTGGCTGGGTGGTATCCATAGAGGGGATGTGCTTCTGAAGTAGATGATTGGAGCCTTTCTTTGTTAGCTGCTGCCTCCCTACGAATCGCACCAGGAGCAATACCAACTAGAAGTAGGATTTTCTCAATGGGTGCAGGTTTCAGGCATCCAGTAATGATCCTGCAACTTTCGTTGAGAGCGATGTCGACTTGCTTCGCATGGGCTGACCTGTACCAAACCGGGAGGCATATTCACCTGCAGAGTAGCATAAAGCTAGAGCTGATGTTCTGATTGTTTGTGGTTGTGTTCCCCAACTGGTTTCTGACAATTTGCGTAGAATGTTGTTTCTAGCAGCTATCTTTTGTTTTACGTTTTGGCAATGTTTCTTGTATGTTAGTATGCGGTCCAGTATAACTCCCAAATACTTTGGTGTAAAGCAACGTTCCAGTAAGTTCCCTTTCCAGATAACTTTGAGTTTCTGTGATGCCTGTGCATGCCGCAGATGGAACGCGCAAATTTGGGTCTTAGCTGGATTTGGTTTCAGTTGGTTTTTCTCATAATAGGTACCTAGCTCTTCTAATGCAACAGTTAAAGAGGTCTCTGCTTCATCAAAGGTATTAGTCTGAGTAGTAAGTGCTAGGTCATCGGCATAGATAAAGCTTTTAGTACCTTCTGGCAATGGCTGGTCATTTGTGTAGATGTTGAAAAGAATAGGAGCCAGTACACTGCCTTGAGGGCAAGGCTTCATAACGTAACAGAATTGTCAAAAATAACGAATTAATTTTTGTTACGTTTCTGCTTCCGTACCCAAAACAAATGGTATATGAATAACGTTTTTGTGCGGCAACGAAATAAGGGGTTATAATTTTCCCTGGTTTGTGCTATTAACGTTATAACCAGCAGAGGAAAAGATTCCGTTATTTTAAAATGCGCTCCCGTTATTAACGTTATAAGTTTAGTAACGGTATGACAGCGATTTTGACCCGCTGCGCGCCATCAATAACGTTATTCAGGCAGAGTGATCGATTCGGTTATTTCAAAATGCAAACCTACTAATAACGTTATAAGCCTAGTAACGGTATACGGGAGATTTTAACCTGTTATACGCTATCAATAACGTTATTCAAGGCAGAAAAATTAATTCCGTTATTTAGAAATGTGAACCCACCAATAACGTTATAAGCTTTGTAACGGTATACGAGCGATATTTACGAGCTTTGCGCTGTCAATAACGTTATTCATGGCAGAAAAATAATTCCGTGATTTAGATATGCGAACCCACCAATAACGTTATAAGTCTAGTAACGGTATACGAGCGAATTTTGCCAGCCATACGCTATCAATAACGTTATTCAGGGCAGAAAAATTAATTCGGTTATTTTGAAATGCGAACCCACCAACAACGTTATAAGTCTAATAACGGTATACATGCGATTTTTACCAGCTATGCGCTATCAGTAACATTCTTCTAAGCGGAGAAATTGATACCGTTATTTCAGAAAAGAATCTCGTCAATAACGTTATGGAGGTGTCTATTTGCCCGCTTCCCGGACAAGCATGGAAGGTGACCGTGAACTGACGATGCTGGGCCATATGTAATTCCAGGCCAATTATTTATTCAAACATAGGATAATTACTTCATGAAATATCAATAATAATCAACATAATGATTTCAATCTGAGCGCGTGCCCCATCATATAGGGCAAGGCACCTGGCTCGTTTCGATCGCGGTCATGTTGTAGCCTACGTTAGAAACATGTTTCCTAAAATCAATACGATGGATCCCATTGATTCGAAATATTTCTTGTTGCTTCATATAGGGGTTTGGAACATAGCCTATTGTTCATCAGTCCCATGTAGTTGAAGTCTGATAAACTTTGATATTTTTGGAGTTGACAATGGCCTTGAATTAGGAACTATCCACGCATTTTCCTGGAGTGGAAGTGGGAAACCCCAGAAAAACAGTCTAAGATAGCTAAGATGGGAATCGAACTCGCCTTCTCGCAGTGTTGCCATATAAGGCAGAGTGTAACCTACACCCCTAACTTTCACTCCTTTGTGACCAATAAGAGTATTTCTTTCCTAAATGAAACCTCCCGTTCTTGCTTTTCGTTTACTTGGTATCCTATTTTCATTTAGTAGTGATAGAAGCCATTTTTCAGTGATGGTTATTTCTAATGAAGAAAGCTATTCAGTCGGTCAACACGAAATTCGCGTCGACAGAATAAAAAGCTTTCTTTATTATTTTCATTTATGAAAAAATTGGCTTATGACATAACATTTAGTCCGTGTGTGTGCGTATGTGTGTGTGTCCCCTAATAAAATATAAACGGCTGGAGCGATTTCAATGAAACTCGGTAAAGTCATAGTACTATTTTGTCCGACCCCGACCGTGATCTTCAAATTTTATTACAGCTCACCAATCCAACATGGCGACTGTGCGAAATATTTTACTGGCATTCCATATCTCCGAAACTATTACAGATATCACCCTGACATTTTGTACGGTGATAAAATGAACTACTAGATGGGACTCTCAAAATTCCTGTTAAGTAACAAACGAACATGGGGGCCAAGCGAAGTTGATACATTAAAATAGATCTTTTTTTTTTCGCGATTAAACCATTCGAGCGCCGTCAAATGGTATAGCAAATGTTATACACCTTGTAATGCACTGATATCTTATTCAACTCAATTGTTTGCATAAACGCAAGATGGTGCCTGTGTGAAATTTAAAAATTACCTTTTAATTTCTTGTGTCCTAATCATGCGATCGTAGCCAACGTTTGAACAATGAACCTACCGTACGCAATAATCGTCATCTAATAGTACATAGCTCAATGGTCTACACATATTTAGAAATATTTAGACGATTCTCAATGTCAACTAATCAATGACAGCAATCAAACTGAATTGTTTTCATAACCACAAGATGGCGCCTGTGCGAAATTTTAAAATCTCGTATTTAGCCTATTTCCATTTATGAAAAAATAGGCTTATGAGATCACCTTTTGTCCGTGTGTGTGCACCAGGGCCGTGCAATGGGCAAGGTGAAGCAGTGTTAGCAGGTGAAGCGCAGCCCTATTCTGCCTATTTCTGAGCAGTGCAGCACGACATCACACTAGCACTGCAGCGCTTAGTCGCACAAGCACTGTCCATTTGACGGGGTGCTGCAGTACGTTTAGTACTGAACGCAGAGCCTGGACACTAGGCGCACTGGAGCCAACATTTTGTCGTATGCTTGTGGTCTGCCGTGCTCATAACGTATTTTATGCCTGGGGAGCACAAACATACCATAGTGGGAAAGTCACACCTTAAAGAAACACACCGAAGACGTATAAAACATGATATTTGGACGTACATGAACCAGATCTGCAACAAGGATACAAGAAGTTGCATACTTTTTAGCCTATTTTCATTTATGAAAAAATAAGCTAATGAGATCACCTTTTGTCAGTGTGTCTGTCTGTGTGTGCGCGTGTATGTGTGATATGGTGTGTGCCCCCCCCCCCCCTATTATCTTCTAAACCGCTGGAGCGATTGCAATGACACTCGGTAAGTCCATAGCACTATTCCACACCACCCCGACCGTGCCCTTCAAATTTTGTTACATCCCACCAATCCAACATGGCGGCTGTGCGAAATATTTCACCAGCATTCGATATCTACGAAACTATTACCGATATCACCCTGGAATATTTCACGGTGATAAAGGGAACTACTAGAAGTTCACCAATGTGATTTTTGAAAACCTGATAACTACAGAACCAAAATGGAGGCCAAGCAAATTTGCGACTTTTAAATAGACGTTTCTCACGATTTAACCAACCAAACGCAATGCAACTTGGTACAGTATATGTTTATACACATTGTAATGTATCGACATCTAACTTCATTCAATTGTTTACATAACCTCAAGAAGGCGGCTGTGCGAAATATTTCACCGGCATTCTATATCTCTGAAACTATTAGCGATATCACCCTGAATTCTTTTACGGAGATAAAGGACACTACTGGAATTTCATCTATAAGACGTTCAAAAACCGGTTAACTAAAAAACGAATATGACAGCCAAGCGAATTTGAAAATTTTAAATAGACCTTTCTCGCGATTTAATTATCCAAACGCAATGAAACTTGGTACAGGAAATGTTTATACACATTGTAATGCACTGGTATCTATATTAGTTCAATTGTTTACATAACCTCAAGATGGCGAATGTGCGAATTTTAAAATTAAGTTTTTATTTCTTGTGTCGTAATCATGCGATCGAAGTGAGAGTTTGAGTAATGAACCCTTGCAATAATTTTCCTTTAATGGTACGTGACTCTATGGCCTATACATATAACAATCCAACATGGCGACCATCCGAAATATTTAGATGGATCTCAATATCTACGAATCTATTACAGCAATCAAACTAAATTTTATAATCTTCATTGGGGCTATGAACATACGTTCACCTATAGGACTTTCAATAACCTGGTGATCACAAATCCAACATGGCGGCGACGCGAAGTATACATATTCACATGGTCGTTTCTCGCAATTTAACCATCCGAGTGCAGTGACATTTGGTACAGTAAATCCTTCTACAAATGTTGATCCACTGGCATCTAATTTTTTCATTTGTTTCCATAACCACAAGATGGCTGCTGTGCGAAATTTTAAAATCTCGATTTTACTTCTTGTGTCCTAATCATGCGATTGAAGTTTGAATACTACACGTACACAATACACTTCACGTAACAGTACATAACTCTAAGACCTACAGATATAAAAATCCAACATGGCGACCATGCGCAATATTTAGCCGGTTCTCAATATCTGCGAATCTATTACAGCAATCAAACTGAACTTTTGTATGTTGATAGAGGCAATTAACATAAGTAGGATATATGAAAATAGGCTGTATAATTCTTCGCGGAACTACTTGTTGGGTTAGTTATTGTTGTATTAAGGGGCGGAACTACGAGGTCATCTGCCCCTACTTTTTGGGTGATGTAGCAGGTGCAGCGAGATATAATAATCCTAAAAATAGAATCAAGCATATTGGTAATCATGCACGTGACAGTAACAGGGCCGGTATGGAATCAGGAGTGTTAAAATATTTTTTTTAAATTTGTTGACATACTGTCACAAACCAGCCGACGTAGCTACACACGCTAACGTGCATGGTCAGACTACACCGAACTCGAAATACCACACACAACCATTTCATACCTTGCCTCATTAATTTCATTTGTCATTAAATCCTCTCATTAGATTGACGTCATGAAGGGCATCTATCCGTAATATCATTCCCACAAGGAAACTGTCTCACCATATCCCCTTCCTCATAGCAACCTAAATAATTACGGGTAGAACAAAAAAACTACATTAGGACTATAAAGCTATAGTCTACAGTATTTCAATAACAAGATTCTGAATTCACCAACTGATTAGATTGGTGCTGTTCAGGGATATGTGAATTCGAGAAACGTGCGTTAGTAAATTTATCAGATTTTTAAACTGAACAATATTCCGTCACAATCTGAGGTAATTTATGTCTTTTATTCGTATTTTCAACATCGCCTGAAACAATAACTCATGGAATTTACCTACACATAAGATATACGGCAAAATAAGCAAGTTGACATGAAATCCTTCTAACTTTTGAAGTTTTAGGACAATTTTCATTATTTCAACAGTATGGAGACCAAGAGTGCTCTTCATTGTAAAACAATTTTGCTCTGAAAATTACAATATCTGTTGTCTGTCTTTCTACCAGCTTGTCGGTATTTCTTTCGGTTGTTTGTTGGTTTTTGAAACTATTCGACTCTTTGGTTATGGTATGCGAACCATCACTCGAACTTACCAGGGGCACTGTAATGCCAAAAATACGAAGAAAGGTGTACTATTATAGTTCGTGCTGAAATTACATGGCATCGTGCAATAGATTGCGCTGATAATGAAAGAGATCACCTTGTGGTGTAGTGGCTAACATTCTTGGCTGTCGCCCCGGTGGTCCGGGTTTGATTCCCTGGGCTGCCAAAAAATTTAATTTCGGTTTGAGGTACTGAAATGGTATCGATGATACTTAAGTCATCAAAGGGGTGTTCATTTTGAGGACTTGCACCAGGTCAGTGAGCACAAGTTTTCCTTTTTTTTCTACATTCTTATTCTGCAATTCGAACATTCATATGGGAACTCGGAGAGAAACTCACCTCGTAGAGTTGTTAGAATAGCTCCCGTAAAATATTCTCAAAGGCCAATGCTACAAGTAGCTGTCGTGAGTTAATCCAATTGCATATTTATAGGTAATCCACACATCGTATTTAAGAACATTTGATTTTCATAGCATTCTATGTTCTGGGCATAGGAAAACCTCGAAGCTAATTTCGCAATTTTCAGTGAATGAACATCCAAAGTATAGTAATCATCATGTAGGGACACCGTGCCACATATATACAGAGAGTGCAAGAATTGCTTGAAGGCAATGTGACATGGTGCGTAATTTGTGTTTGTACAACGAATGAGGCTTTCATTACGGTGATGATGATGAAGATGGTGGTAACGATAAAGACGGTGACTTACTAGTTAGGAACCAAAGGAATACTTGAGAATTGAGCCTGAAGCGGATGTATGGAAAAAACAAAATAAACTTGCTGGTTTATTGCGAAAGTGTCTAATCACCATATTTTATGGAGAACAACTTATCCAGAAGTACACATGAAAGGGAGTAGTCAAGCAAAAATAGGTGGGGGCGAAGGTTTCTCTTGTGTGAGACTGTATGCTGCAACCACTGTGGAGTGTCTGATATCCTAGCTCCGTTCAAACACCAAAATTAAGAAGGGAATCACCGACATAGATCTAAGATGCATCTGTAACATTTCAGAAATGTTACGCGATCCAAGTTTTCGTGTCTTCCTCGTGTTAGAAGCAAAAGTACAATAGAATAATAATTGTTATTGTCCGTAAGAAGGATACAAGATTTATGCTGGACCCCACCATCAGATGTGAAGTAACCATCGGCATAACAAGACAGGTCGTTTAGAGCTAACGATAGGCTTCAAAGAGAATTGAAAGCTTGTGGTACGTTTCGAATAAGGGAAAGAAACAACATCAACATTTTTTTATAACTTATCGTGTTTGGGTATGCCTAACTTAAGTGTAAATGGCATAATTTTGCTATCAAATGAATCCATTCAATAATAGAGAATTGATCTACAATGTACTCGGGAACAGTATGAGACGTAGTCTATTGGTATCCAATAACATTTTATTGCCAATAATAATGATCTAATAATAATAATAATAATAATAAACGCCTGTAAAGAAAGGGTCACTCTTCCACGAAAGATGGGAGGTCGAGGAGTACTGGATTTACAAATTTTGCTCCAGAACCAAATTAAAACCCTTAGAAGATATTTCTATCAAAGAAAGGAAAACAACATTCTCCATAAAGCCATTGTACTTGCTGATAAACACACTGTATTGAACCTTCGTACATCCTCTGATGATCATATCAGCCAGCCACTACACTTACATGAAAAAGAAAAGGCATGGGGAGAAAAGACACTCCATGGAAAATACTACAGCAACCTATCCCAACAGAGTATTGATAAAAACGCATCGTGTATGTGGTTACAAAGTGGTCGACTGTTTTGAGAAACAGAAGGATTCGCAATTGCCATCCAAGATCAAGTCATTGCTACAAAAAATTAGAAGAAATACATCATCAAAGATACCAGTGTAATTTCAGACAAATGCAGGCGATGCGCCATTCATCTCGAGACCATTGGCCATGTCACTGCTGGTTGCCCAATACTAGCATCAGTTGAATATACAAAGCGGCACAATCAGGTTGCAGGCATCATTCATCAAGCACTCGCACAGAAATATAAATTAACTGAGGAGTATATCCCTTACTACAAGTATCATCCACCATCCCTCCTCGAAAATGAATTGTGTAAAATATACTGGGACACTGGTATTGTGACAGATAAAACAATAGATCACAATCGACCAGACATCATAGTAGTAAATAAGGTTGTTGGCACTACATTTATAATAGACATAGCAGTCCCCAACGACACCAACATCGAACGTAAACACAATGAAAAAATCACCAAGTATAGACAGCTTGCAGAGGAAATCAAGAGGATATGGAAGATGAACTGCGTCCGGATAGTGCCTGTAATCTTGTCAGTCAACGGCCTCATACCTCACACACTCCACAAGAGTCTGAAGGAATTGGATCTTCCGCCGACCATCTACAAGAGTATGCAGCATTCTGTCCTATTGTCCACATGCAATATTGTGCGATCCTTCCTTGCTAGTGAATGAGTGATAATGAACTCATATTTTGTATATACATGATATGTACTATAGTTTGTATTATAGTTTTTATGTATTGTTGTAAAGCACTTGGTTTAACCCGTGCTTTAGAGTAACCCATGTTTGTAATGGTGAATTGAATAAATAATAATAATAATAATAATAATAATAATAATAATAATAATAATAATAATAATAATATGAAGAGAAGAGAAGAACGTCTTCGAGAAATCCAGCCGCGACAGGCCGGCCACGCGCCCCTGAACTGAGAGTTCCAGCGTAGACAGTGTGCGCCTGGGTCATATGGCCCTAAAAGCACTTGCCTGGCTTGCAGGGTACCACGACATACTATACACAGCTCACTCGCACACGTAGCTAGCGGCAGGCGGGGAGAGTCAAGGACACAGATTACCTACTGACATGACATGCCATGACGTCACGCACCTACGCCGGGCCTTGGTGTGCATCCCCACCCCTCCCCTCTCTTCCCCCACACCCCACCTAATAAAATCTAAGCGGCTGGAGCGATTTCAATGAAATTCGGTAAGGTCATAGTAGGCCTATTATTTTGGCCGACCCCGATCGTGCCCTTCAAAGCTGATTATGTTTCACCAATTCAACATGGTGGCTGTGCGAAATATCTCACTGGCATTCTATGTCTCCGAAACTGTCACCGATATCACCCTGAAATTTTGTACGGTGATAAAAGTCACTTAAGTGACTTTCATAAACCTGTTAACTACAAAACGAACATGGCGGCCAAGTGAATTTGAACATTTAAATAGACTTTTCTGGCGATGTAACCATCCGAACGCAGTGAAATTTGGTTCAGCAATTGTTTATATACATAGTAATGAACTGATATCTAATTTTGTTAAATTGTTTACATACACTCAAGATGGCAGCTGTGCAAAATTTTTAAATTATTATTTTTATTTCTTGTGTCCCAATCATGCGATAGAAGTCAACGTTTGAATAATGAACCTCCGCAATAATAGTCATCTAATAGTACATAACTCTATGGTCTACATATAGGGTCTTTCATATTAAGTGAGAACGACGAGCGGCGGTTTTGTTATTCGCTACTGCAGCGGGCTTGGCCGAGTTTCTGGCGCCCCACGGCCCCCTGCTGTAGTATTGAAAGCGCGTGCCAAGTACAAACTTGACCTTGCAATAAGCGTGCAGGTGTTGTCAGTCGCCAGTCTGAACCTCAGATGGTAACATGTTCAGACAGTTATCATTGCAACATCGTATTTTTGTATGTAAAACTTATTTTAAGTACGAGTCGGCCCGGTGGGTAAGATCAGCAATTTCCTGATGAAGTGTCACCTTCACTAGCACAGATTCACGTAATTGTAAATAAGTTTTCCACTAGGCCTACTGACTCAGTGCTCAATAAAGAACATAAAATACAAAATCAGAAACATTACAGTGGCAGAACTCATTCGCGTGAGCCAAAATGTGGTTACCGGATACAATGCCTGTATAACCCAGGAAGGATGACACTTCCAGCATCTTTTATAAGGTAATATTTCATACAGGATTGTACACACGCTTAAGGCAGGCGGCCACGGCGCGCCACAAGCTCGACCAAGGCCACCGCAGCAGCAGGAAAGGGGAGCGAAAGTCAAGTGAGAGAGTGATGACCTTACCCCTTACCTGACGGTATGGGATTCCTGAGCATCTAGTCCGATGTTGCGATTGACTGTGACTGTGATGGCTAGTTCTGAATTATTGTTCAGTCCTGGATTTTTCTGAAGGATCCTTTGAAATTTTACCAGTTTGTACTTACGACTTCTAATTTCCCATGTTGTTTTTCCTGTTTTTAGTTCATCGATCCCTTTAATTACTTTTTACTTAGTTTATTTTACCTGCAACACCATTATTTTTAGTGTTCGTTAGGTGTTCTATTTTCGGCAATTTATTTTTGGACAGTATCTCTGGTAGATCATATACATGAACGATGTACATACAGGTACGAGTGATGGAGAGCATTACGGTCATCAAGTGCAGTTAGTTTTACATTTTAGGTGAAAAATGGAGCCACCACCAAAACCGATTCAAGGCAGGACTGGCATGCAAAACGAAATGTATCATCAATTTAAATTAGCGTCGCGAAATTAAATTGTTCAAAGGAATAAAATTTCACTCCTGGCGTAAAATAAAATTGGTAACAGAATTTTAATTTCGCTGCAGAGGCGAAATAAATTCATTAGTCTTTTAATTTCGCTTCCGGCGTGAAATAAAATGCATTACTGACTTTTAATTTCGCTCCCGGTGCGAAATAAAATTCGTACCAGACTTTAAATTTCGCTCCCAGCGTGAAATAAAATCCGTTACAGATTTTTAATTTCGCTCCCGGCAACAAACAGAATTCTTAACAGACTTTTAACTTTGCTCCTGGCGTGAAATAAAATTCATTAAAGACTTTTTATTTCGCTCTTGGCGTAAAATAAAAACCGTTAGTCTTTTAAATTCGCTTCCGGCGAGAAATAAAAAAAATACAGACTTTCAATTTCACTCCGGGCACGAAATAAAATTCGTTATAGACTTTCAATTTCGCTCCCGGCTCGAAATAAAATTCATTACAGACTTTTAATTTTGCTCCTGGTCTGAAATAAAATTCGATACAAGACTTTTCATTTCGTTCCTTGCACGAAACGAAAACTGCTACAGTCTCTTAATTTTGCTCCCGGCGCGAAATAACATTTTTAACGACTGTTAATTTTGCTCCTGGTATGACAAAAATTGCTGGCCCCATGGTGTTGGGGATAGCGTGCCTGCTTCTCACCTGGAGGCCCCGGGTTCGATTCCCGGCTCCGTTAGTGATTTTAGAAACGGACGTGTGGGTTGGAACGGGGTGCACTCAGCCTCGAGAGTAGCTGTCTGAAAGTCGCGAAAACCAAGATTAACGGCCGAGGGAACCCGATGCGCTGACCAATATCTGCAGATGCCTGGGCAGCGGTCGCTTGGTAGGCCTTTCATGGGATGTAGTGCCACGGTTTATTTTAATGACACAAAATTCCCAAACAGCATTTAGTTTCGACCCCGGCGTGAATTTAAAATGCATGGAACATATCATTTCATGTCTGAAATTAAATCTGGTCTGGCATGCGAAACAAAATGGTTGTGGACGCGTTAACATTTTAATTTCGCCATGAGCGTGATATTCGGGTGCGAAATGATATTGATTGTAAGCGCGAAAATTAAAATGGAAGCACAATGTAATTCTAAGCACAATAACATAGTGAAAGGCGACGCAAAACTAATTGAAGTGCGAAACGAAATACTGTACGTGGCACAGGGTCGTGCCATGGTCAGTATAAATGCGCTGAGGGTAAGAAGGAAGTAGTAAGGAATGCCAAGCGCCCCCCCCCCCCCCCCTGAAATTTCCGGAAGTGTAAGAATAAAGAATGTAGAAATGAGAGGAATGACCCCTCAACCCTGTTGTTCGAGTAACCCGCCTCCGAAACAGAACTCCATATACGCCGCGGTACTACCACAGACGATTTTCTGTTATTTGTAACTCTTCAGTCAGTCAACATTAATTTACCCGATAACTGGGTGGGTACAACGTATGTAAGATGTAAGTAACACTCCTGAAAAAAATACATGTATTAGATTTAAGATCACTAAAATTGCTGCATTATAATCGTGACCATAAACTAATACATATAATGTTATTTACATATTACTGTATATACATTGTACCCCTCCCAGTTATTGGGCAAATTAGTGTTGACTGACTGAAGAGTTACAACTGACAATTTGTATTGTAATTGGAGTTCGTCACTTATCTTGAATGTCTGTCCACTCAGCACATTCGTCTTCTTGTTCGCTATAGAACAAGTAAAGGTACTTGTTGCCCCATTGCTTTATGAACGTCAGGGAGGGCCAGCCACGAGTCCGAGGTGCAGTCAACGACGATGGTGATGTTGATGCCATAGCACTGACTTTCTCCTCTACTGGAATGATGGCCATTGAATGATTCACGTTGCTGTTGCAGCCCTGCAGATTGTGCAGGCGGTGAACGGTAATAAGACTGCTACTGCTGCCAACGTCAGGACTTTGAACATCGCTCCGAACATAATGTCACTCTCGAAACGAATACATTTTAATTTCAACAACGAAATGAAATGTTCCATTCATTTTAAATTCACATCGGAGGGCGAAACTAAATACCGTTTGGGAATTTTATTTCACGCCGGGTGCGAAATTAAAAGTCTGTAACGAATTTTATTTCGCGCAGGGAGCGAAATTAAAAGTCTGTAACCGAGTTTTATTTCGCGCCGGGAGCGAAATTAAAAGTCTGTAACGAATTTTATTTCGCACCGGAAGCGAAATTAAAAGTCTGTATTGAATTTTATTTTGCGCCGCGAGTAAAATTAAAAGTCTGTAATGAATTGTATTTCGTGCCGGGAGTGAAATTAAAAGACTGCAACGAATTTTATTTCGCACCGGGAGCGAAATTAAAAGTCTGTATCGAATTTTATTTTGCGCCGCGAGTGAAATTAAAAGTCTATAATGAATTGTATTTCGCGCCGGGAGCGAAATTAAAAGATTGTAACGATTTTTTTTCGCGCCGTGAGTGAAATTTTATTCAATTGCACAATGTAATTTCGCGTTGCTATTAAGTTTCGCGTTGATTTTGCTATGTCATTTCGCTTCTAATTAAGTTTCGCTTCGATTTAATTTCCCGCCGACAATCATTGTCATTTCGCTCCCGAGTATCGTTCTCACGGCGAAATTCAAATCTATTCGCTCCCACAGCCATACATTTCGTTTCGCATGCCAGCCCTGATTCAAGGGCATAGCACTAAATCCCAGGGGGAATTGCGACTACCATTGACCAAAATAGTATGTGTACTCGAGTTTGACGGTTGTTTGTGAAGTAACCAATAGACCTACATAAAATCCAATAACATCATCATTTTCGTCGTTCTGTTTTACGTTAGTTCATGTTGGTTTGGATTTTTTTAATATATTTTAATATTTCTTATCGCAGTTGGAACACAAAAAGTGCCCGTTTTTAAGCGTGTTTCAACCATGCGTCACATTTAAGAATTATTATCTCACAAACCCGTCAACAGATCGAATCCAAATTTTAACACAATATACATTGGAATGTTGTATAACTGGTTCATTAATTTTAAAATTTTGTATGGCCAAGAAACAAAGTTGTTATCATTTTGGTAAGGTAACTTTTTCTCGGCTCGGGTTGGTTTGAAAATGTAGTTCTTGGTCGCGTTGTAATCCTAATACATCAAAAAGGTATGCTGTATGATTGTGAAATACGTAAATTAATTCACTTATTTTATATCGGTTTGTATTTGTATGGGGAATTAAGACATGGTTCACCAGTTGGCCGCTCCTGTAAAAGCTGTACAGCGTTGCCAAGATGGGCTCCATCACGCGTCAAGGCACGCTTCGCTCGGAAGTAATGGGCTCCATATCAGCAACGCTGTACAGAATATCCCGGTTGCTTGGTAGAACTAGGCCCTTCAACGGCTGTCGCGCCACGGGTTTAGTCTTTTTTTGAACTTCTAATATATAATTGTAAGAGTACAAGACCACAAACTATTCAGTGACAATTTTTTTCAGAGAAGAGAGTTCGTATTCAAACGGAAACAATGCGTTGTGTGGAAAAGTAAGACGTAGCCATTGTGAAAATGGAAAATTGGTCTCCATAGATACTGACGACAGTCAAGCGCATGTTCTCTAGGTGCAAGCGTCCTGCATAAATATCCACTTCCTTTGTACGCTCACAGAAAACGAAGAAAAGTCCCAGCAGAGCTTGTGTATTGGCGTAAGGACGAAATAAAAGGTAAGGAACTGAAACAATGTTTCTTACAGCAGATGTTTATTGCCATTCAGAAATTCCTTCTTATTTTATGATTTTTTCCCTAGGAAACTGTCATCAGTCCAACATCTCTCATTGACTAGTTCACCTGTCAATCAACCTACCATTGTGGTTGCACCTGAAGTTCAGTTGTGTCTTGTGTTTCGCAGGGTTTTCCACACTCCCTCCAGGTAAATGCCGAGATAGTACCTTACTTGGAGACTCAGGGCACCTGCCCCATCCCTGGCTCTAATACAGTAACACACATAGTCAACTACATGGGACTGATGACCAAGATGTCCCAAGTCCCTACAATGTATTATTATCAACAAGAACAAGAACAAGAATGTTTGAGGAAGTAAGAAAGTATCTGTATAAACACATTGTGTCAACGTTACATAAGCGTGACATTATTATAATTTTATTGCTCAGATATTGTTCCACGCCTAGGCACTTGTACCTGTTTCTCGCCGAACTACAATATTCGTCAACTCGGCGTGTTCAACATTTTCCTTGCGCTAGAGATCATGTATAGCCGCGTCGCTACTCCTACCACCCTTTTCAAAACAATTCCCAAACTAATGCCGACGATTCCATTCACCCGATTTTATTTATGAAAAATGCATTGGAATCAGGAAATAAATCTCCCTTTTCGTATTACCAGTTTTTTTTTCATATTTTAAGCAGAAATATAAAAACTGCTAGTAACGTCTTTGTTTTTCACATTTTGGAAAATGCATTGAATTTATATCAATTCTATTGCACTCTAGTATACATAGTGGTTTGACATCGCAAATACGAGCTTCCATTCAAGAGAAATTGCCTCACTTTGGTGCTGCTACGTGGTGTCAGAATTACAAACTAAACATCGGGACATTTGGTCTTAATAGTATCTGGCTGCTGCACAGACTGCTGTGTTGCCTGCTGGTGTGTCCCTTCCCCGTGCTGTCCGATCGTGACGTCACAGTTCCCTCTTCATTGCTATGTAAAGTAGTCAGGGATGTTTCAGCTACGTTATCTGATGGTTGAGTTACTTCCGCAATGCTATATGTGTTTGTAGAATGGGGCCTGTTATGAAAGGCCTCTGATATGGCTGGATATTCAGGGGAAGGTATTGCAGTTTCCATGTCGGTAGTGTTGCTTAGCTTACTACTCCCATCTGACTCGCCCAGCACCGTGCTGTAGGTTTGTTGTCTGACATGAAGTACCGGGCGATTCCTTCTGTTCGGACAGTCTATTTGTAAGTGGGAGGGTTCTTTACAATAAAAGCAATACTTAGCTTGTCCTTCATATGTTAACAGAACTTTACAATCATTGACCGTCAAATATGATGGAATGGGGTATTTAAGTTCAATTGTTACAATACGTATGCCATTACATACAGCAGAAAATTCGTATACTTCATTCCAGCACTCGTTCCGTATGTCCTTGAGAACTCCATGCGTAGAAAGCACGCGGGAGAGCCTTTCATTGTTGACTTCGGGAGGAGATTAAACAGACACGCACACGTTTTGTTAAAGAGTCTGAAGCTGTGATAGTTATCTTTGTGGTGTTACCGCTAGCTAGCCGGAAGGATTTCACACCTTCATGTCGAGATAATATGTTTTCATAAAGTAAGGTGTACACTAATTTAATGTACACTAAATTTTCCCCGTTGTCTAGTTGATTCGCTAGTACTTGATCTTTATTAAGCTTCAGGTCGTTTGCTATCCACCTAGGCCTATGTATTTCAAGTGGTGTCGGTCTGTTGTTCCTTTCTTCAAAAGCGCATTTAAGAGTGTTTTTCCGGACATTCGCCACTTTCGCAAGTTCAACAAGCAGTTCCATGACAAACTAAGGATCCTATTTTTCTTAAACTTAAAGATTCATGCCAATGTTTAATCTATATGGAACTATCTAAGTTGATGACGAAATTAAGTTGGTAATATCAAAATTTCTAATTAATTCGAAATATACCTGCACTACAGTTGGAAGCCCTGGTGACAATATATTCTTAGTTCCATCTCTTAAGGTACAGAATACAAAATTTGATTGAAGTTCAATGGATAACGTGGACGTTACATGCAGTTAGATATTGGATCTATCAGTGCGCGTAAAATCATGTTGGCAGCAATGTCATGCATGTCTTGGTCAGAAATAATCTGACATATTATGATCTATTGTTGTGCCAATTTTGGACGAAATCCATTTGTATGTATAGAAGTTACATGCATTTTAGAATTGAACCTATCATCAGGCTTAGAATCATGTTAGCGGCATTGGCATAATATTAGTTACTCCAAATTAATCTAGAATGTCAGGTACTATACGTGTGCAAAGTTTAGAGTTGTTGGCTTGCATGCATTCTGATATATTAATATAAGGGTAAAAAAGTAGAGACAGCAATTATCAACAGTTGTCAGCAGCTGGTTGCTCTTAAGAATACGCATAGTTATATCTGGTTATGTACACATAGTAGACTACATACGAAATTTGGTTGAAATCCAATTGATAGTGTAGAAGTTCTATTAATTTAAAAATTTGACCTATCAGCATGCTTAGAATCATTTTGCCAACACTGTCATGTATGGCCTCCTGGAAATTAAACTGAAATATTATTATCTATATAATTCCTATTTGCCAATTTTGGAATAGCTCCCATGCATACCTTCCAAGATATCCAACATGGAGCTCAAATTTCAATTGCGGTTTTTCAGCAGTTGGTAGCACTGACTTCATTTTCATGGCCTTGAGGTATTCAGATATAGATCTTTACTCATACCAAATTTGGTTTTGATTGCTTCAGCCGTTTAGGAGTTGATAAGGGAGGGGGGGGGGGGGGCATGCACAGACAGACAGACAGACATTTGCCCAGATCGATCTCATAAGTCTACTTTTTCCTCATTTTTGCAAAATGTGAAAAGTAGGCTAAAAATACAATACCCTATCACGGTAAGCACTTCCGAGTATTTATTAACCTCGCGGCTAAACTCAGAACCTAACACGACGTAGGTCGCAAAGTGACACTTCCACTCTTTCTACTCTATGGAGTTCTCCAACGCAAAATGTATCAAAATGGTGACATTCTCAATCGATGATGCCGTTTGTAATATATAAACGATATGCGAATAACGTTATTAGTCCGAATAACGGTATTGAGGGAATATTTTTCGATAGATATATTCAAATAACGTTATTTCTAGTGAGCACTACCATTTCGTTCCTGCGATAACCGATATCCGAATAACGTTATTAGTCCGAATAACGGTATTGGGGGAATAATGTTCGAGAGATGTATTCAAATAACTTTATTTATAGTGAGCACTACCATTTCGTTCCCGCGATAACCGATATCCGAATAACGTTATTAGTCCGAATAACGGTATTGGGGGAATAATGTTCGAGAGATGTATTCAAATAACGTTATTTATTGTGAGCACTACCATTTCGTTCCTGCGATAACCGATATCCGAATAACGTTATTAGTCCGAATAACGATATTGGGGGAATAATGTTCGAGAGATGTATTCAAATAACGTTATTTATAGTGAGCACTACCATTTCGTTCCCGCGATAAACGATATCCGAATAACGTTATTAGTCCGAATAACGGTATTGGGGGATTGTTTTTGGAGAGACTTATTCAAATAACGTTATTTCTGTCGGACAATACTATTTCGTTTCTACGATAACCAATATCAGAATAACGTTATATGGCCCAATAACGTTACCATGCGATACAAATGACTTCCGGATATGAAACGTAACGACCACAATGTGACCAAGACCCATTTTGTTACATAATCTACCAAAACAACCATTTTCGTTACGTTAAGTTATGAAGCCTTGCTTGAGGGAGTCCATTCCTTTGATTTCTCCATCTACTTGGGCGTCCTTGGAATTCAACAAAAAAGCGACGATTTTCCAGGAGAGTAGCTATCATCTTGGTTACTTTGATGTCTGTAATCATTCTGTAGAGCTTGTGTAATAATATCCTGTGATTTACCGTATCGTAGGCGGCGGAGAGATCCACAAAAGCCACACCGGTGATCTTCTTCTCAAATCCATCCTCAATGTGTTGAGTTTGATGTAGAACCTGTGCTGTGCAGCTCTTTCCTGGGCGGAAGCCACACTGCTGAGGTATTAGAGCGTGGTCTACTACTCGAATTAGGCGGTTTAACAGCATCCATTCCATTATTTTGTACAGATGGCAGAGTAAGGAGATTGGTCTGAAATTTTTTGGGTCCGAAGGATCCTTTCCAGGTTTCAGAAATGCAATCACTTTGGATTTTCTCCATATTTTAGGAATTTTCAGAGAAGTAAAACAATTGTTGAAGAAGTTCAGAAGCCATCCCTGTGTGGTTGAACTGAAGTGTTTTATTTGCTCTATTGTGATGTCGTCTAATCCTGCCGCTTTTCCATGTTTGGCACATTGAATAGCTTTCTGTAATTCCTTTATTTCAAATGGCCGGGAAAGGTTACTGGACTTCATTTCTCCATTTTCCAGGATATTGTGTTCCATTTTCCTTATTGGGCGATTGGTTTTCCCATTGGTGACAAGCTGATTTGCGATTTGGTTTGCCGTAACATTTGCATGGACTGGTACCTTGGTTGGATCATTGCTAAGTCGTTTTAGAAGCTTCCAAGCCTTTCTGCTGTCCCTTGACATATCTGTTTCCTCCATGAGTTTGATCCAAGCATCTTTCTTTGCCTCTGCAATTAAGGAAAGCAGTTTCCTTCCAGCTGACACAGTGTCTTCACTTAGTGGATCTTCCTGAAACAGTGAAATATATGTGTTCATTTGAGCAGCCGTGTCTGAAGTTAGGCCTTGTATATAATTAACTCTGCAGCCTCGTGGTATGGAAACGCGGGAAGCTTCCTTCACTGCTTCAGCAAACTCATCATACACCTCTGGTGTTGGCTGGATATCTGATATTATTGTATCAAGAGTGGAGCTGAACTTCTGCCAGTCTGCTTTTTTGAAATTATACCTCCTTCGAAATGGAACCTTTATTGGCCGAATTGCTGAGAAGAGTTGACACATTATGGGTCAGTGTTGGGTATTTGGAATAGGATTACACATTGATTTCACGCATTGTTGTGCCACGTGTTCGCTAGCAAATATGAGGTCTGGGTTGAAGCCTCGTCGCCATCTACTGCTGTTAAAGGATGGAGGTAGTTTGGGGTCATGAACAAGTTGTAATTGGAAATCATCAGCCCATTCTAACACTGCCTCTCCATTATTATCGTCTTCTGTATATCCCCATGCACTGCTATGGCTGTTGAAGTCTCCAACCACAAAGTTTGTCTTTTGATTGTTGTAATTGTTTGGAGTTCGGAAGGAGAAATTCACATTGGGTGGTTTGTAGACACCTGAGATGATGCAATTGCTGAGTTCCACGGTTATTATCTCGATTTGGTTTTCGGTGGTGACTGCAGTAGACAAAATTTGTAAATCTGGTTTGGCAAAAAAAGCACTGCCATATTGTCTATGGGGAATTTCGGCCACGAGTCTCATCCCCGCTATTTTAGGTCGCCGCAGTTGCTCATCTCTGTGGGTTTCTTGAAGGCATAATATATCACATGCATGTGTTTGACAGAGCTGATGTAACATTCCTTCTTTAGATGTAGACAAGCCTTCAATATTTACAGATATAATGGTTAGTGTTGGTCTTGATAAAGACCTTCTGTATCGAGCGATATCATGACTGGTAGATACTTCTGGAATGCTGACGTTCAGTTCAGTAACGGAAATTCAATTCCGACTACCTATGCAGGGGCACCACGGGCAGGAATCAGCTTCACCCCCATCAGATCAGTGGCGGCTGGTGATATTGTTGCAGTGTTGCACAACTCCCAATAATTTTACACCTAATTCGTGGTTTTTTTGTGGTGTTTGAAGCCATATTTTCAGTGTTGCCTTAGTAAACAAGAGTTTAGTGCTTTTCAGTCGGTCAACACATTCGTGTTGACCGACTGAAAAGCACTAAACTCTTGTCGTGGTTTTTTCCTTTAATGTTTTAGTTTTATAGATCTAATGCACTCAAAAATGTGTTAAAATCAACGATCTTTTGTTATCGTTTATCCTAATGCTTCACACTGTACCTTTAAATGTTCCCGCCTTCAAATCAAACCCCAGGGGGTTAACTCTCTTGTGGCGACTCCCAAATAGACAGCGCGGCCAGCAGGGACGAGGCCAAGCTTGTACATAGCATGCCGGCCAGCATGGGTTGTAGGGAGTTGCAGACGAGCTGCCAGCCCCCGGCAATACTCAGTTCCAAATGGCCCCGTTAGATTGCACCACTCTTTGGAAATGACAACTCCCTCGATTTCTTTTATCCCGCGAAGGGCTACACCACCCACAACAGTAAAAAAATCGGAATTTCATACGGAGATATTGCTTGGTTCATACCCAATTATTTTTAGATGTTTTCTCATCATAACTTCATTTAATATTTTTTGTCAATTGTTCTGCAAAGCGAGCCTAAGAACGCCACCATTGCTATAAGTAGATAAATGGCTGAACTATTTTGCGACGTATTGTTGGTGTTGCTGTAGCGGTTTATGTTTGCCTTTACCACTCTTGTTCTTGCGTATTTTGAGTTGCGATTAGTTTTGTATTTAGTTTATTGAGTATTTTGGATCCTGGCAGATACTTAACTGTGCATTATTATTATTATTATTATTATTAGTAGTAGTAGTAGTAGTAGTAGTAGTAGTAGTAGTAGTAGTAGTAGTAGTAGTAGTAGTAGTAGTAGTATATTCATTTCACCACATAAGTGGGACAAATCAACATATCGCCGGCTTGTCTGCAAGACGGTATGACAACTTCTTTTAGGGTGGCACACAGAGGCGGCTGGTGATATTGGACTCAAGGACGCCGCCCTCCCACCCTCCTCCCTCCTCAACATCCCTAATGTTCTCTCTCCTCGCACCTAATGTTTTGCCATCGTAACAAAATGTGTGTAGTTCCTCTCCTTGTCGGTAGAGCGCACCGGATACTCATGAGGACTCATCAAAAATCGCCCGCTTTGTAATTTACGTTGCCATGGCAACGAATACCTCCACTTTTCCTCTCTCCCTCCTCTCACGCGCTACGTCACGAGGTGTGTGGACTCAGTCAGCTTGAGTCTGGCCACTGCCAGCTGAATCGCATCCCTCCTGCTGATGCAGCCACTGGATAGCTTCCCTCCTGGCGCGCTAGGAAGCAGCACCAAGTCACTGTGGCAGACATAAGTTTTGTATTGATGTTAATGGCGAAGTTTGAATGTATTCGGAATGATTTTATAATGTTGTACTGCTGCGTGCCTTTTTATAAATCAGAACTGGGCAAGTTAGAATACCGAGGAATCTCATTTCATGAGACACCATCGGACAATTCATTGCGTGAGAAGTGGTTACGTGGAATTTCCAGAGAAGGTGACCCAGAGAGGAAGCAAATGGTTACCTTCTGATCGCTCTGTTGCGTGTAGTCTTCATTTTCTTCCTGAGCGCTTCAGATCACATAAATTATTATCAAATTGGTTACAACTAGTGGGATGTGGGTTGGCGACTATGGGACCTCAGCTGAGTTTCCTTGAGCTGAGCTCCTTTCTTATATATTTCATGTCAACTCTTACCCCACGTTGGGGTATCGGAGGCTTTGGATGTCTTTCATTTCCCTGCCTTAATTGGCTCCTGCCTTTTTCTTTCCTGATGCCCTAATTTTTGTAGGATCAGACCTCATTTTGTCCTTTTTTCTGCCTTCTCTAAGAGACCCCAAAAGAGGTAGAGTGTGTGTTGTCCCACCATGCACGGTGCACCTTAGATATCGATACACCCTCAATGATGGAGATAATTGTTGTTTAAAGGGGTGAAATATCTAGGTCATCTACCCTTAGTGGTTTAGGTGATGGTGAGAAATTATGATGAAATGAAATCTACAGCTAGGCTTAACTAATTACTGACTTACAACTAACTTATATACTAGAGGAAGAAAACGACAATAATAAAAGAAAGAAACGAATAAGGGAAATAAATGACGGAAAGAAATGCCCTCTATCTTCGAAGGACAGATGACCTTGCTGTTTATCCCCTTAAAATAAGAATCAATCTTCGAACAATGGGTTTTGAGGTACGTGGAAACTACTAGAGCCATTAAAGGCAGGTAGAAAAGGGAAATAGGAGAGGGTCCACCCCAAAGTCAATGAACATCACGGTGGCCAACTCCCGAGCTCAAAAGCTGAGCTCTTGAAGGTGTAGCCCTATCCAGGGTGCATTACGTGTGGTGGAGCTTCACACACCCTGCCTCCTTTAGGGCCTTGTGTAGAAGGCATTAGACATGAAACTAAAAGAATAGAGCTGACCCCTCGAAGAATGAGGGTATCAGGTATATGATATAAGGGTCAGTTACGGCAGGAAAATGAATGCCTCCCTAGACTTTGGATGCTCTAATGCTATCCGGGTTGGAAGAGAACAAGAGTTGACTAATGGAGGTCGACAGGTAGATGACAGAGAAGAGCCCGGCACAAATGGAAATAATAACTGCCTCGGCTGGGGTCCAATGGTCTCCAACCCAAGTCCCACTAGGCCTAGTTGTGAACCCTTGTGGTGGCGATAGAACCTCAAGAGCTCATGGCTAATGAGCTTGGGAATTGGCGACCCCGATGGATTCCTGAGCTGGGTCCAGTTTTCTTCTTTTTCCAGTGTCTGGGAGCAAATATTTTTAATACCTTTGTTATTTCTTTAAAAACAGTAGTGCCTAGTCCTAAGGAAATCAAGCTACAAAAATATGTGAGAAGAAAAAACACAATTCATGTATGAAATCATCTCTGTCAATTACTGGATTGACATCACAAAAACGGTTTACATCTTAAACGGCTGAGGCCTCTCTCGGTAAAATTCACGAGCCGCCACTGGTGGCACATTAAGAAACGAGCGAACAATGGAACAGGTATCCAAGATAACGGCTTTCTGCATGGTGATATGTAGACCAGGATGTATTCCCAATATTACTACTATTTATTCAATTCACCATTTCAAACATGGGTTACTCTAAAGCACGGGTTAAACCAAGTGCTTTACAACAATACATAAAATCTATAATACATACATATCATGTAGGCTTTATACAAAATATAGAGTTCATTATCACTCATTCACTAGCCAGGAAGGATCGCACAATATTGCATGTGGACAATAGGACAAAATGCTGCATACTCCTGTAGATGGTCGGCGGAAGACCCAATTCCTTCAGACTCTTGTGGAGTGTATGAGGTATGAGGCCATTGACTGACAAGATTACAGGCACTGTCCGGACGCAGTTCATTTTCCATATCCTCTTGATTTCCTCTGCAAGCTGTCTATACTTGGTGATTTTTTCATTGTGTTTCCGTTCGATATTGGTGTCGTTTGGGGACTGTTATGTCTATTATAAATGTAGTGCCATCAACCTTATTTACTATTATGATGTCTGGTCGATTGTGATCTACTGTTTTGTCTGTCACAATATCAGTGTCCTAATATATTTTACACAATTCATTTTCGAGGAGGGATGGTGGATGATACTTTTAGTAAGGGATATACTCCTCAGTTAATTTATATTTCTGTGCGAGTGCTTGATGAATGATGCCTGCAACCTGATTGTGCCGTCTTGTATATTCAACTGATGCTAGTATTGGGCAACCTGCAGTGACATGGTCAATGGTCTCGAGATGAATGGCGCATCGCCTGCATTTGTCTGAAATTACACTGGTATCTTTGATGATGTATTTCTTATAATTTTTTGTAGCAATGACTTGATCTTGGATGGCAATTGCGAATCCCTCTGTTTCTCCAAACAGTCGACCACTTTGTAACCACATACACGATGCTTTTTTTATCAATACTCTGTTGGGTTAGGTTGCTGTAGTATTTTCCATGAAGGGTCTTTTCTCCCCATACCTTTTCTTTTACATGTAAGTGTAGTTGCTGGCTGATATGATCATCAGAGGTTGTACGAAGGTTTAATACAGTGTGCTTATCAGCAAGTACAATGGCTTTATGGAGAATGCTGTTTTCTTTTCTTTGATAGAAATATCTTCTAAGGGTTTTAATTTGGTTCTGGAGCATAACTTGTAAATCCAGTACTCTTCGACCTCCCATCTTTCGTGGAAGAGTGACTCTTTCTTTGCAGGCGTTTGGATGATGTAAACGGTAAGTAGTGAGAAGGGTCCTTGTTTGTCTCTGCAGGCTTTCTATTTCTGTTGCTGACCATTTCAGAAAACCAAATGAATATACTAGGCAGGAGCGAATCCAGAGCCCCCCCCCCCCCAAGAGAAAAGAAAAGAAGGGAAAAGAGAAAGGAAAAGGGGGAAAGCGAAGGAGAGGAGAGAAGCGAAGGAGGAGACGCACAAAACGAACTATAAACAACGATTTTAACCTAAGTAGTATTCAGTTAATAATCGTGCTATATAAATTAAATTACCAAGCCGCGACTCTCTCTTCTCGCTACCCCGCTCGCACTGGTGCTTTTGTTGTGACGAGCCGAGCTCTCTGAGCACAGCGCAGCCGCCGCGCCGTCGCGCCGCCGCGCCCGTGCCTGTCCGAACGGAGCCGAGTACAAACGAACAATCCTCTTCGGCCCGCTCCACCCGCGCCTGAGATTATGTCTATGGAGGTAAATTGTATGAAGACTTCATAAGCTTTATAAATCTCCGAGAAACAGTGCACAACCGTTTAAAGGGAAAATACGTAATTAAAGGGAAAGTAAAAGGAAGAAAAAAGACGAAATCCCAGTATCCAACAGGAAGATTACGCCCGAAACGAAGGGAATGTCGATGGGAAGAGAAATCAAATGAATACTGAAGGGCTAGCGCAAGAATCAACAAATCCGAAAACTGGAGAAGAGAAGCTAAATGATGACCATACTGAAAAAGCAAACAGCGTGACGGAAACAGAAACCGAGCGAGAGCTACAGGAAGGAAAAGAACCAAAGAAATCAGAAACCGAAGAAGAAATCCTAGATGCTGCTGGAAAGAAGAGACCTCAGGAACCGGAAGCAGAAGAGGACGATGTAAATCCAAATGTGTGAAAAAATTAATAGAACAGCAGAAACGGAAATACAAGCAAGAGATAATGATGGAGAGGAAACTAAGGAGGATTCGAAGAGAAAATTTCAAGCCAAAAATAAAGCCAAGAAACAAGAAACCAAAGAAATTGCAGAGCCTACTATCAAGAAAAAGAAGAAAAATGTAGCAGAACCAGAGGATGAAGATGAATACGACCAACAAACAAGAGATGAAGATGCAGATGCAAGATCTATAGAGGAGAAGAAGAAAACGCAAACCAAAGAGAGAACCAGCAAGAAACAAGAAACCAAAGGAGTCCCAGAGCCTACCGTAACCGGCAGAGACGTGGGTAAAACTGTGTTGAGTATTCTCAAGCATCACAGTCTTGTCCTATGTCGGTGTGTTGGCGTTGGTACTGACGGGTGCGCTATGATGGCGTCAGAAGCTTGTGGTGCTGTCGCCGAGGTGCAAACCGAAGCAGAGCATGCCGTTAGGTGCCCTTGTTATAACCACTCTCTGAGTTTGTCTATTTCGAAGTCCTCGAAAGTCGTCGCCGTGCGAAATGCAATAGGAGTTATGAAGGCCACTATTACATTCATTGATTCGTCCTGAAAACGCTTCTATGTATTTAAAGCAACTCTAGGTGAACTATTATGTTGACTTTGTGAGACGCGGTGGATCGAACGGCACGACGGTTTTGTACAATTTCACTCTTTACTCCCGAACATAGTCGAGTGTTTAGACTCGATTACTTTATGGAAGGACTCAGAAAGTGCTTCTAAGGCAAAAACGCTCATAGCTGCTCTTTGTGAGAGTGATTTTATAGTTACCGTCATTTGCTTGTCAGAAATCCTTGGAGACATTAAAACACTCAGCCTTTTGTTTCAAAAAGGGCAAATAGGCTTGAAGGAAGCCCAGGATGCGCTAGACGACACTTTTACTGTGTTGAGCAAGAGGCGCAATGAGTGCGAAACACAATTTGCTGAGATCTTCCATTAAGCAGAACCTCTCGCAAAACAACTTGGAACCGAACTTCTGCTCCCACGCATCGCACAACGGCAAAGGCACCACGAAAATCATCCAGCGTCAACCGTAGAAGAGTTCTATCGTCGGGCCGTTTTCATACCCATTTTAGACTACGTCCTAGTAGACCTAAACACTTGCTTCCCTTAAGCAACGCAGGAGTTACACTGCCTAACAGCAATGATGCCTATCATCATGGACGTCAGCGGATGTGGACACAATCGCTGCAAAGTACTTCAAACTTCTCCATCAACACTCTGCCGCGTCTGCGGCAAGGCTTCTACAGGCTGAACTTCGTATGTGGAAGGCAAAGTGGTCCCGGGAGCTTGAATCGGGGTCAACCATCCCAAAGAAAGCTATGGAAGCTTTAATTGCCTGCGATAAAGAGTTGTACCCCAATATTTATCGATGTCTCAAGATTTATGCTACTTTACCCGTCAGCGCCGCTTCATCGGAAAGGTCATATTCTTCTTTGAGAAGGCTGAAGACGTGGTTGCGGTCAACTATGTCCGATGAACGATTAAACGGACTTGCTTTGTTGCACGTCCACTACGATGTTTATGTTGACCCATCTCGCGTGATTGATTGGTACGCGAAAAAAACAAACTGGTGACTAGAATTTGTTGTTTGGCTTAAAATTGTTTTTAGGAACAAAATTGCCGTGTTTGTAATATTTACGTGCAATTAGCAATACACATGTACCTGTCATAATTTCGGGTAGCCTTGTTCTTATTTCGCTCTACCTATACCCCTAAAATAAAGGTTAAATATGGTTTTAAACTCCCGTAAATCTGATTAAATCGTGTCTTTAACGATCTTTTTCTCGTCGATCGATTAAAATTCCTCGGGCCTCGAGCCGGGTTTTTATTTAATCTTGAAGCTATTGACTAAGCTATATAGTTATTTTTTACGGTTGTCAGTCAGCAAACTATTTAACTCTGATTTTACTCTCCTACCCTTTAATTACATTAATACAGTAACTATAAACTATGAACCCATTATGATAGCGTTTTTGATAACATTAAAAGTCTATATTTACGAAAGCGCTCTAGCGATATTATTGGCATGGCCATTGATAAAATAGAGTGCAGTGTTGGAATGGCCAATTGGGAAGAACGGGAGTTCCCATCGAGGCCTCGAGCCAGGAGACTCTGAGTGCCGAGGCACGCCCTTAGGCCCTTGCGCAAATAGGCCTTTGACCCCAGTTATTAGCTACCTAATATATTCTGCGTCTTTGTTTACAACTTAAGAGAGGGAGGGCTACTCGCAAAAGGGACAAAGTCAATCATTACCTATGAAAAAATAATAATAATAATGTTATTTGTTTTACGTCCCTTTTAACTACACTGGCTTTTAGAGACGCCGGGGTGCCGGAATTTTGCCCCGAAGGGGATCTTTAACGTGCCAGTAAATGTACGGACACGGCTCCCTCGCATTTGCACACCCTCAAATGCCAGATGACTGCTCCAGGATACGAACCTGCAACCTTGGGCCCAGCAAGCGAACAAGTTACCCCTGAGCCACGCAGCCAACCCATTACCTATGAGGAGGTCCGGGGGACTTTTGACCCCGCTCGGACCATTCAAGGCATCTGAGGCATCAAGGGGGCCTCGGGGCCTTAAAATTAATGACCTCGGCCTTTGTGCGAGTAGGCCTCTAACATCAGCTTATCATATTGTATCTAACAAGAAGTTCCATGACGAACTAAAGAGCCTACTTTTCATGCCAATGATTATTCTACAGTATATGAACCTATCTAGAATAATGACGAAATTAAGTTGGTAATATCGAAATGTCTAATTAGTTCGAAATATTCCTGGTATAATGTAGCCTGTCGCCTCCGTAGCGTAGCGGTCAGCATGGTTAGCTGCCGCCCCGGAGGTCCTGGGTTCGATTCCCGGCTCTGCCACGAAATTTGAAAAGTGGTACGAGGACTGGAACGGGGTCTACTCAGCCTCGGGTGGTCCAAATGAGTAGAAGGGGTTCGATTCCCACCTCAGCCAACCTCGAAGTGGTTTTCCGTGGTTTCCCACTTCGTCTTCGGGCAAATGCCGGGATGGTACCCTCTTCAAGGCCACGGCCGCCTCCTTCCCTCTTCCTTGCCTATCCGTCCTGGCCATCCATTACCTTCCCTCGTGAGGCCCCTGTTCGCTTTGCAGTGCGGCCGCCTGGGCGAGGTGCCAATCACACCTCACCAGTTGTATCCACTCCGATTAGATGTTCCCAGCTCTAGGACACTGCCCGTAGAGGCGGTAGTGGTGAGTTCCCTCGCTGAGTCCGTGGGTTCCACCTACCTGGAGGGAAAACGACTAAGAAAAAGAAGAAAGAATAATGTAGCCTAATAGAGCACTACAGTTGGCAGCCCTGGTGACTGAATATATTCTTAGTTCCATCTGTTAAGGTACAGAATACAAAATTTGGTTGAAGTCCAATGGACGTGCCATGCAGTTAGACGCGTAAAAGCATTTTGGCAACAATGCGTGTGCAGGTTAGAAATAATCGGAAATGTTATGATATCTTGTTGTGCCAATTTTGGATGAAATCCATTTGTTAGTATAGAAGTTACATGTATTTTAAAATAGGACCTATCAGCAAGCATAGAATCATGTTGGCAGCACTGACTTATATTAATTACTCCAAATTAATCCAGAGTGTCAGGTGCTATACGTGTGCAAAATATAGAGCTGTTGGCTTGCATACTTTCTGATATATTGATATTAGGGTAAAAATATATAGACAGCATTTATTAACAGTTGGCAGCCTGATTGCTCTAAAGAATACTTATAGTCATATATGTTACGTTACACATAGCACATACGAAATTTGGTTGAAATCCAACTGATAGTATAGAAGTTACATGTATTTAAAAATTGGTCCTATCAGCAGGCTCAGAATCATGTTGGTAGAACTGAAGTATATAAATTACTCCAAATTAATCTAAAATGTCAGGAACTATACGTGTGCATAGTTTAAAAGCTGCCGGCTTGCATACTTTCTGATATATTGGTATTTGGATAAAAAAAATAGAAAGAGCAATTATTAAAGTTGGCAGCCCTGGTGGCTCTTAAGAATACGCTCAGTCATATCTGTTTATGTGCACATATTACATACAAAATTTGGTTGAAATCCAATTGATAGTGTAGAAGTTATATGCATTTAAAATTGGACCTATCATAAGGCTTAAAATTATTTTGGCAACACTGTCATATTTGGCCTCCTGGAAATTAAAATGAAATAGTATTATCTACATGTGTGCCAATTTTGGAAGAGCTCCTATCCATACCTTGCGAGATATCCAACATGGAGCTCAAATTTCTAGTGCGTTTTTTCAGCAGTTGGTAGCACTGACATCATTTTTAAATATGGACGTGAGATATTCCGGTATACATCTTTACTCATACTAAATTTGGTTTGGATTGCTGCAGCCGTTTAGGAGTTGATAGGGGGGGACACACACACAGCCAGACAGACAGAAGGACAGACAGACAGACAGACAGACACACATTTTCCCGGATCGATCTCATAAGTCTACTTTTTCCTCATTTTTGCAAAATGTGAAAAGTTGGCTAAAAATGGGGAAAGGGGGTGGGGTAAGTTCCGAAGGGGGCTCATTACGATCACAGTATTTCAATTCGGACACGGCTCCCTCGCATTTGCGCAACCTCAAATGCCAGCTGACTGCTCCAGGATACGAACCTGCAACCTTGGGCCCAGCAAGCGAGAACGTTACCCATGAGCCACGCAGCCAGCCCATTACCTATGAGGAGGTCCGGGGGACTTTTGACCCCGCTCGGACCATTCAAGGCATCTGAGGCATCAAGGGGGCCTCGGGGCCTTAAAATTAATGACCTCGGTCTTTGTGCGAGTAGGCCTCTAACATCAGCTTATCATATTGTATCTAAAAATGGGGAAAGGGGGTGGGGTAAGTTCCGAAGGGGGCTCATTACGATCACAGTATTTCAATTCGCGCGATCCCCGTGTCAGTAAACTCCGCATAACAATATTTTTCCGCGTAAAATTTGGAGCAAGTCAAGGGGAGGGGGGAGGGAAAGGCCCCTACTCTCCCGCTCCCGTCGAGGCCTCTTGGGGCCAGTCCGATACTGATAGAGTGTACGTAAGTATAGGTAAGTAAGAGTAAACAAAATATTGTTTAGTGACCACACAGAAAGTAGGAAAGTAACGAAAATTTCAAATTTCGAAAAAAAATCTTATTTTGGAAAAAGTATGCGCAAATAATTCGATGTTTATTGTTAACTTTTAAATGTGCATATCTAATTATGGTATATTACCCCCCCCCCCCTCCATTTTGAGGACAGATTAGCATGACCGCTCCCTGATACTAGGGTAGGTATAGCGTATGTGTTGATAGCTTTAATTTTGTTCTTTGCACAGAGGTTGGTTCGCAGCACTTGATGTAGTCTTGTGGTATACTTGCCAATGAGTTCATCTTTGCTACTTTTATGATCCAAAGTTGTATTTTGAGCAAATCCCAGATATTTGCAGGTTTCTATTTCAGTAATTCCTTCAATTAGAGATCCTTTGCGAAGCTCGTGTGGTTCAAAAGTTGTAAAAGCTTGCATTTCTTCACTCCCAGCGTCATTCGGACATCTGATGAATATGAATCTATTATATTTAGCATGGCATTCATTTGAGTCTCATTGTGTGCATATACTTTGAGGTCATCCATGTAAAGCAGATGGGACATTCTGTATTTCCTGTTGTAGTATTTGATGTCAGATCTAAAACCGGTGGATTTTAGAATTTTAGAGTTTATTATTATTATTATTATTATTATTATTATTATAGTTTATTGTTTGACAACATTATCACGGCAAATACCGGCTACATTTTCTGTTACAGCCTGGTTCGGCCTTAGCAAGGAACCATCTGTACTGAGATAATTTATATTACACTGTTCAGAGACTTCACATCCATGTCGTGCCCGCAGTCTTCACGAGTCTCCTTCATTTGTAGGATGAGCTATGTTCCCATCTGGGTCATCGAGCTTTGCTGAGTATTCGGCCAGGGCATTGTCACCAAGGAACTTCCTAACACTACAGTATGGCATGTGTTTAACAGAACTGCCTTCTGAAGTTCAATATATATCTGAGGGTGCAGATTCAATATTGATAGACTACTGTGGAGAGTTTTCGGTATAACACCAGTACATGATACAATTATTGGGATGGTAGTCACCGAATCAAGTTTCCACATCTGCTTTATCTCAATTGCCAGCTCTGTGTACTTAGATATTTTAGTAGCAGCTGTTGGTTGGATGTTTTGAGTGTTGGGACATGCGATATCTATCAGTAATGCCTCTTTGTGTACTTTATTGATGACAATGATATCTGGCCGGTTGTTACTGACTGCGACATCTGTCACAACTCCTCAGTCCCAATAGAGCTTGTGTGTGGCATTTTCGAGTACTGGAGATGGTGTGTATTTCCAATAGGGGACGGAGCTTTGAAGAAGTTTGTACTTCAAGGCCAGTTTCTGGTGGATAATGTTGGCAACTTGATCGTGTCGATGTTTGTAGTCAGTGTTGGCAAGGTGGGAACAACCCGATATAACGTGTTGAATGGTTTCACTACATTTGCCACAGCGGCGACACTTCTCACTCTCTGTTGTTGGATCTTTTATGATAAATTTCCGATAGCTTCGAGTAGCAACAACTTGATCTTCGATAGCTACAACAAATCCCTCTGTTTCCGGAAAGAGGACCGAGTGGGTCAGCCATGCGTGCGACGCTAACTTGTCGATGTGAGGCTGGTCCAACTCATGTGGAAACTTCCCATGAAGCGCCTTCTGTTTCCAATTCCCGATCTTGTATTCAGTAGTTTTAATTTCTTTTACTGGTGAATCTAAAGCTGACAGATGGAGCGGTGTGTAATTATCATCAGCTGAAGATACAGTGTGATGGAGATGGGATGTTTCTCCTTTGTTGTGGAAAAATGCACGCAGAGTTGTCACTTGATTTGTATGAAGGTTCATGATGTCTATCAGTCCTCTACCACCTTCTGACCGAGGTAGAGTCAGGCGCTCTGTTGCTGATTTCGGATGGTGCATACGATGGCGTGATAAAAGCACCGATGTTTTTCGTTGCAGATCGTGCAGTTCAGTTTGAGTCCACCTGATTATACCAAAGGAGTATGTAACTACGGGCATTGCAAATGTGTTAACTGCCTTAATGATATGTCTAGCGCTAAGTTTTGAAGAGAGAACACTGCGAAGTCGTGAAGTATACTGCTCAGTTATGTTCTTCTTGATATCACCATGTCTGAGACGGGAACTCTGGGCGAACCCAAGATATTTGTACAATGCGTCTTCCTCCAACGGCTGAATACGTCTCTGTCCCTCTCCAACAGGTATTCCTTGTGCAGAGTGCGAGCCTCTAATAACAGTCTGTGTTCTGCACTTATCAAAACCAAACTGCATATGGATATCTGAAGAAAAGCTCTGAGTGATAGAGATCAGATATTGTAGGTGCACTTTAGTTGATGCATACAGTTTAATGTCATCCATGTAAAGAAGATGGTTCATCTTGTACGCTTCACCATGATTACCCTTAATACTAAATCCGTAGTTGCTACTGTTCAGGATTTGCGAGAGAGGATTCAATGCCAGACAAAACCAGAGTGGGCTTAGCGAGTCTCCTTGGAAAATTCCTCGGCGAATCGGTATTAATGAAGATGTTAAACGAGTGCCACCCACTGTAAGTTGGAGGGCAGTGCTCCATGAAACCATTGCGCACTTCAGGAAGTTCACTATAATAGGGTTCACCTTGTAAATCTCCAAGCTCTGTATAAGCCATGTATGAGACACGGAATCGAAAGCTTTTTGGTAATCAATAAAGCAGGCATAAAGATTTCGTGATCTACGACAGGCCTGCTCTAATGCCACGGCATCAATAGTGAGCTGTTCCTTACATCCTTGAGAATTCCTTCTGCAACCCTTTTGCTCCTCTGCGAGAATGGCGTTTTCCTCACAATGCGCACGAATTCGATTTGCAATAATGGATGTAATGATCTTATAAAAGTTTGGCAAGCAGGTGATGGCGCGATATTTAGATGGGTTTGTGATTTCAGAGTCCTTTGGCTTGAGATAGGTTAACCCTCTGGCTAGGAAAACTGGAAATGCAGCAGGATTTTCCAGAAAACATTGTATATGAATAGCCAGTAATCGGTGGGTACATGTGAGCCTTTTATAGTAGTAATTATGGATCCGGTCAATTCCAGGTGCTTTCCAATTCTGTAGGCTGCTGATGACCTGGCGTAGTACCTCAACATCAACGTCTGTATGTGCCATTTGATTTATTCGTCTGGTAGCATTCTCTATTTCCTTAAACCACGGAGCTTCATTGTTGTGTTCTTCCGACCTAGACCATATTGATGACCAGTAGTCGGCAACACTCTCCGCACTGGGTCCTTCTGGAGAATCATTCAGAACTTGAGGTGTCTTTTTCAGGTCTTCATAGAACTTTCTCTCATTTCTCTTGAAGTCATTGTTCTGTTTCTTCCGTTCGGTAGTGTTCTGGTATCTCTTAAGACGCTTAGAGAGGGCTGCAAGTTTTTGTTTATAAGTATCAAGTACTTCTGTTATCACTGCGTCCTCGGGGACCTGAAATTCTTCTGGTGAGGAGTCCATCATGATCCTTCGTATGCGGTTGTTCAGACGTCTACTTCTCACTCCATTCTTATACTGTTGCAGTCTGTTCACATTCTGGCGTAGTTGTTCAATGCGTTGTTTTAAACGTTTTGCCCATGGTGGATCGCTGGGTTTCCTTGCAGCAGACTGTTGGTTTGGAGGGCGTGGCCTACCCCCATTAATTCGTACTGCAGCTAGTGCTGCACAATAGATAGCAGTATGAACCTCCATGAAAGATTGGTGCTCTTCTAAATAGTTGGGAAGTACGGTTTCGTTCAGTTCTTTCAACACCATGGCAAACTTGCGGGAAGACTGCTGCCTCGGAAGTATTGGACGTTGGGTAGGGTCAGTACCTGCATATTCAAGCAGAGCTGAATTAAATTCGTCTTGGATCTTGGAATGATGGCTTGTTTCCCCATTCTGAAGTTCATTTACGTGAGTCGATTCATTCATGGAGACCTCATTGTCAGTATTTATTTGGTTAGTTTCACCACTTGCAGCTGAGGAATATAGTTCATGAGATATCACCTGTCTGATTCGATCCAGAACAGGGTCGGGAACTAAATGATTATTTACAATTGCTCTTCTTTGATCCGCGACTCGTTGCTCAGTGATGCTAAACAGAGGATACTGCTGCTTGAAAGCCGCATGCAGTGCTTGGCGGTAGTTTGTTATATCTGTTTCAAGGCGAGTTATTCGATAATATGCCCGCATGATATATTCATTCACATGAGTTTCCCATTTCATGCGTTTTCTGGGCTTACCTGCGAGAGTGGTTGTATTATTACAAAGGCACTGCCGTCAGGTGCGGTGCGAGACTCGAGATTTTGTGTACCGCCAATATCGTCTTGAGCTGCTGGAGCTTCTTCGGGTCTACTGGTGGGTGGACAGCAGCTTGTCATCCCACTGCCACCGGTTTGCGTATTGTCACCTCTAGCGGTGGTTCTAGAGGTAACCTGCCGTATCACAGGCAGTGACATTTCTTAAAGCAAATTACTATTATTGCCTTTCCTGTGTGCTTTTTATACCTTCAGCCAGGTATTGCCTGGGTATTGCCTTGGATACCTATGGCAAGGATTACAACACTCCTGTGAATGCTAGTGTGTTATTTTGACTGATCGACGCAGATTCTTTGTAAATATGTGATACAACTGATGTCATTTAACTCAATCCTAACCCCTGTTTCTAACGAAATAAACGACATTACAAAATGAATATCTGTTATAGTGGCCCAATTGGATCAATTGAGTAAACGGAGTAATAAACACACAATACAGGGCATAGATTAAACTATTTTAAACGAAGTATTTGTGGCAATGTTAACCTAACCTGTATTATTATTATTATTATTATTATTATTATTATTATTATTATTATTATTATTATTTGGCTGATTGTGAGTAGGCCCAAGGGCGGTTCGAGTGGGGGGGGGGGGGGGTTGGGGGGAGGTGTCTCACACCCCCCCTCAGTTATTTTCTCAGTCGGCAAATACGATATCAGTCGGCAGTCGGCAAATCCTGAAGAAGTCGTAACATTTCCCAAAACAGCATTTAAAAAAGCAAAACGGGACATGGCCATAATATTTGGTCTGATTTTTAGCCTACTTTCGATTTTTGCAAAAAATGAAAGTAGACTTATGAGATCAACACAGGGCGAAAAATTGTGTGTCTGTGTGTGTGTGTGTGTGTGTGTGTGTGTGTGTGTGTGTGTGAGAGAGAGAGAGAGAGAGAGAGAGTCTGTGTGTGTGTGTGTGTGTGTGTGTGTGTGAGTGTGTGTACTCTGAATGTCTGTCCCCCCCCCCTATCAATTTGGACACGGTGAAACCGAATTGAACGAAATTTGGTACAGAGGTAGCACTAGCAACGGGCACCTCAGTGTCATACTTTATATCGCCGCCATCTTTACCAAAACTGAATGGCGGCCACTCAAACGTTCAAAACGTAAACTCAAATTACGGCTAAACTAATCATCTGATCTCTACCAAATTTGGTGACAACATACCTTAATATAGGACGCGTCTTTCACCCAAACTTCAAGGTCATCGGCCTTGCCATTTCAGGATGGCGGCCGTGTGAATTATGTAATCATTATAAACAATAGCTTAAGACCCACCAATTCCGAGTATCGAGTCTAGGGTGGTTTAAGCTATCCTGAAGGTCGTGATCCGTTATTTATTATAATTTAATATTATAATATTATACTGTATGAGTGGCTTAAAAGAGCTGAGCCGTCTCTGCCACACGACAAGATGGCAGCTGTCCTCATGAGCCTGTCTTATATTTCAGTAGTTTTAGTATGTTATATATGATATACCCTACTGATACAATAATATAAACTTTGCATGAAATGATCTGTAATGAAGATGTACTGCAATTTTTTTTTCATTTAGTCAATTTACCTTCTAGGTTGGTGGTTCCCACGGACTCAGCGAGGGAACTCACCACTACCGCCTCTATGGGCAGTGTCCTGGAGCTTGGAACATCTGGTCGGGATGGATACCACTGGGGAGGTGTGATCAGCACTTCGCCCAGGTGGCCTCACCTGCAAAGCGAACAGGGGCCTCGTGAGAGATGGGAAGGGATGGAAGATTGGGATGGATAGGCTAGGAAGAGGGCATTTGCCCGAAGACGAAGTGGGAAACCACGGAAAACCACTTCGAGGATGGCTGAGGTGGGAATCGAACCCCCTCTACTCATTTGGACCACCCGAGGCTGAGTAGACCCCGTTCCAGTCCTCGTACCATTTTTTCAAATTTCGTGGCAGAGCCGGGAATCGAACCCAGGACCTCCGGGGCGGCAGCTAACCGTGCTGACCGCTACGCTACGGAGGCGACTTGTACTGCAGTGAAGAAATCGTTTATTTCAAGTCATTATTTGCCAACAGGTTGTATCTAATATATCAGTTAAGAACACCATGATTTTAAGGATATGGTTAGCACTGGGCTAGCGTGTTAGTCTGTCACGCAATTGACTGGAGATCGAATACTGCTACAGTTAACCTTTTTTTTTTTTTCTTGAATTCTTTTACAAATGATGTGCACTAGCTCTTTCCACAGATTCTGAATAAAATGTCATTTAGCTCAAAGGGGAGGCTAATGTATACACTCGTTTATTAATAAAATCACAGTCCCAGCATTGCACATAAACAGAAGACATTAGGAAAAGGAGAATAGAAGAACTAGATACACGTTGTCATCAACCACAGCCTTCTTAATGTCTCTGTACGGTGCTGTCCTCTTGTGGGTTATGTGGGTAATATTGTTCCAAACATACCGCTGTGGTCGCCTCCGTAGCGTAGCGGTCAGCATGATTAGCTGCCGCCCCGGAGGTCCTGAGTTCGATTCCCGGCTCTGCTACGAAATTTGAAAAGTGGTACGAGGACTGGAACGGGGTCTACTCAGCTTCGGGTGGCCCAAATGAGTAGAGGGGGTTCGATTCCCCCTCAGCCATCCTCGAAGTGGTTTTCCGTGGTTTCCCACTTCGTCTTCGGGCAAATGCCGGGATGGTACCTTCTTCAAGGCCACGGCCGCCTCCTTCCCTCTTCCTTGTCTATCCATCTTAACCAACCCTTACCTTCCCTCATGAGGCCCCTGTTCGCTTTGCAGGTGAGGCCGCCTGTTCGAGGTGCCAATCCCACCTCACCAGCTGTATCCCTTCCGATTCGAGGTTCCCAGCTCTTGGACACTGCCCGTAGAGGCGGTAGTGGTGAGTTCCCTCGCTGAGTCCGTGGGTTCCACCAACCTGGAGGGTAAACGACTAAAAAAAAAAAAAGACATACCGCTGTGTAAATACCTGGCCTCCTGAAGTATGGCAATTTTGTAACACTGGTAGTTCAACTATTAGCCACGATCGCGCTCCGATTACCTTTAAACACTGCCAGCAGGATCGCCTCCCTCCTGGCTACTTTAAACTGCCTGCTCATTGAACACCCAGAGGCGTACAAGATTAGTACATTATGCAACGAGCCTATAATGGCCATAATTAAGATACGAGAATTTTTATAAAACGAGCGTACGCGAGTTTTATAATTTCCATACGAGTGTCTTAATTACCATTATAGGGAAGTTGCATACGACTGTTTATGTTCGACGATAATTATAACTTTATTATATGTTTTAACATAAATATTCATAAATATAAGCCTCCGTGGCTTAGGCGGCAGCACGCCGGCCTCTCACCACTGGGTCCGTGGTTCAAATCCCGGCCACTCCATGTGAGATCTGTGCTGGACAAAACGGAGGCAGACAGGTTTTTCTCCTGGTACTCCGGTTTTCCCTGTCAAAATTTCATTCCAGCAACACTCTCCACTATCATTTCATTTCATCTGTCATTCATTTAATCATTGCCCCAGAGGAGTGCGTCAGGCCTCGGCAGCCGGCACAGTTCATATCCTCGCCGCTAGATGGGGGCTTCATTCATTCCATTCCTGACCCGGTCGGAGACTGGAAGCAGGCTGTGGATTTTCATTTCATTCATAAATATCTGTTCAGTCACTAGAATGTTGTGATCGGGTGCTGCGGTGGGTAGTATATCTCTGTTTCCTAAGCTCTCTGGACAACCGACGCATGCGCTCTGTGTGCTTCAATGCCATATGTTCATATTGTGCTCCAGTATTCAGTAAAACTGTCACCGAAGTCGTTTCAAAACCACGCGCTGTGTAGAAATTGATTTTGGGGATATTAAGGTACAGTGCCATTTCTTGTCTCAGTTTATTTACGGGAACATATGGACGGTGCAATTTCGGTAATTTATATAGACATGTTTGATTTTGAACGCATGCGCGAAGGTATCCTTATCTAATTGGTCACACAACTGTTTCTTGAGCTCTGATTGGTGGGAGAAACTGTTTCATAATGAAAAATAGTGTTATAATGAGCCTAATTATGATACAGTTTTCTGACTCATAATAGTTAGGGTCGAACATAAAAATATTAATTCACTGCTAGGTCGCAGCACCAACCTACTGTGATCGGCGCGGATTTTTAAAGGGGAAAGTACCCAAAACGAAAGATTCTTAAGTTTGCAGGCTGGCTTAATATAGAGATTAACGGACGTGAATGCATTACAATAAGTTAGTAGTTTTGTTATTCAATCATCATAAAGTATATAATATTGATTTTGACACTTACTGGCTAATTATCAATATAAAAGAAAACAAACACTACATGGTGGTAGAGGTGATTGTGTTAGGGATGAGGACAAAGAGTCATAAGTATACCCATACATTTAGGAGAAAGTAGGCTATATGTTCTTTGCTGAACATCTTGTTTAAATAAATATTTAATATACTGACATTCGGCATTTTTACCGACAGTCGGCACAAACGGACGCAGCAATAATTTCGTACAGCCAGGCAATAGCCCAGTGCGGCAAGGGGAAGAGTCGGCAAAATAACCATTTTAAAAGTTTCACTTCTAATCCACGGTGCACCGGCTGCCACTTGCCATTTAATTTCTTTGTATGGAAACTGAAGAAAGAATGACAGATGAGCAATATGGGACCAAGGACAAGGGATGAACTCATCGGCACGTTCCTGGGTGGGTGTAACGTCCCGCGTTCATTATGCAGAGCGACTCAGCTTCACAGCGAAGCGAGCCCAGCATCTGTCCCATGTGGCTAGACAAAAGGTGTTGGTGAGCCCATTGATAGCTTCAGGTCAAGCTAACTCATTGAGATGTTGTCGGAGGAATTTTATGAATCATAACTTATGACATGCTACCGCTTATCTCGGCGCGTCCTCAGATATCCGCGCTATTGTGACAATATTGACAGGTTTATGGTTCCAAGGTTCCTCAAGGGATAGGGTGCTCACTAAGGTCAGTGCAGTGGTCATCGAGAATGAGAGAAAGCAGTCGTTCCTGAACCCGCAACTTTTACAGTGATAACTAGGTGCAAATACAGTGGCAGTGGGGCGTGAGTTTTCGCCGACACGGAACATTTTCACGGAGCATCGCGTACCCATCAAACGTAAGTAATAATAATACAGTACATACATGCGTATTTTCAGCCATGTTTATGTTTAATGGTGTTAACAAGAAAAAAAGGTGAAGAATGATCGCACGCTGGAGTACGTCAGTGGCACAAATTGAAAAGTAGCAGAAAGAAGAAAAAGGGTAAATTACAAGAACACTTCATTTCAGAGGCTCATCAAGCAGCGATGGCAGATTTGTGCCACTTTGTCAATGGAAAAGGCCACGAAGACGTTCTCCTTGATAAACTTTTACGAACGATCGGAATTGAGGAAGATCAAGAAAAGGAGTTCCACAAAAGTAATCCCGACATGTCACATAATGACCGCCTAGGTTGAATATCCGATACGTCGTCGAAAAAGATAAAGAGCTCGTTCCTGTGGGGCGTCTTTTAAAATAGACGCTGTTTTAATACAAAAAAAAAGACTGGAGAGGAGTTGGCCTAAAACTATTTTTAATTTTAAATTCAGAAGAACTTTTACTTCCACTCGATAAACTAGCGTTTCAATCGTACGACTTTGCTAGTAACATGTCTGACATATAGGCCTACAACGGCACTCAAAAAAGCTATCTGAGAAGTTCAAATTAGATATTCCGTACGTTCCATGCCAAGCTCACTGGATAAACATTTTCGTAGAGACAGCTTGTAATGATAGCGCGCTTATCCGAGAGTTTTTGACACACTTGAAGCATTGTATGATTTTTCTTTCGGGTAGCACGAAACGACATTTAAGCTTGCAGAAAGTGCTGGATAAAATTGAAAATTCACTTCAACTTAAGAATTTAACAAAAACAAGGTGGACTGAACGCACCGAATTGGTGAGAGCTGTTTCTACGTCTTATGAAGAGATAGTTACAGCATTGGAAACAATGAAAGCCTCATTTGATTCTGAATTTGACAGTAAAAACCGAACTTTTGCGTCAGGCTTGCACAAAAGCTTCTAGACTTTGATTTTATCTGCGGCATATACTTTACCAAAAACATCATGTTTAAAATTAAGAACGTAACCGAGCTTTTAGAAGCGGAGGAGCTGAATGTAGTAGACGCGATGCAGCTGATTCAGAGTGCTTTGAAGTCTTTTGAAGATATCAACGACGACGGCAAGATGAACGCTTTAATAAAGAGTGCATCGTCATATGCGAAAAGTATGCAAGTAAATGCGGAGGAAGATTTCTTAAAGCACCACATGACCCGGCGACTTGCAAAGAAGTGTGACGCGCACGCTGAAACGACAGCAGAAATTCATTTCCTTACATTCTACAGAAAGGAGTTCCGAATACTTGTGGATGTATTTACTACAAGCGTGCAAGACAATCTTTGCTAGAGCCAGTCCACATAATTTTCAAGATACCCGCTGAAAGAAAAAAGAACTACACCATCGAGCGCGTCCGATCTATAAAGCTATCACACCCAATAATCATCATTCAATAAGAAGAGCTTGTGCTGACTGAGCTTGACATCCTGCTTGATGCCAGTAAACAGTGCTCATATTTTAAAGAAATCACAAAAGTTGCTGTTAAATGAAAGAGGATTATCCCGTGTGGTTATCAAGTAGTTCGACTGAATATAACATCCCCAGTGTCTTCAGCTTCTTCCGAACGGTCCTTTAGCAAGTTGAAGCTCATTTTCAATCATTTGCGGACATCGATGGGTGACGACCACTTAGACTGCCTTATGATGTTGTTTTCAAAAAGTTGAGATCGACTACATTGAAATTACGGAGATAGTGTGGAAGTGGTCCTTGTTAAAACATCGTAGAGTAGGGATTTAGAGAGAATAACTATATTTTTTCATTCCTGTAATATTTAAGCATTTACCGTACATATTTTGTTCATTTATCAAATTTTCCTGCGATTCCAAATTCTGGAACTAATAAAATACATTTTAAATGAAAGCCGTTAATTAAGTATATTTGTCCTGTGTATCGTTTGCCGCCACTGCCGCCAGCCCCCTCCTCCACCTCAGTCCCCCCCCCCCCCTCTCCCACCTGTTGCTCAGTTTTAAGCGTCTAGTCGGCAATGTTAAACAGCCTGTCGGCATTTTTCAAATGCTCACCCCCCCTTAGATGTACAAGGTCGAACCGCCCCTGAGTAGGCCTATGTATTCACTACGAAATTTCTAGACTATCAAAATTCAGTGTTTTGTTAGTGTGCCTTTCGCGCCTCTTCCCGATATAGCACCCAAATTTATCATCTGTGTATCTTGGAAGTTATTATTTTATTTTAACGGAATGTTCAGTTTGAAATATTAATCTTTCAAGGGCTAACATGTATTTTGGAGTGTGAGTGAAAATTAATAGAGTAAGTAATTTACTAGTTAGACAGTTTTCCCAGCTCCCTGATGAGGATAAACTTACAGTAAAAACACTCGATAGACCATTACCGGATAAGTATTGACCAAAATATAAGTTGGTTGGTTCCTTAGTTTAGGGGCTGCGAACGCGCAACCATGTAGCCCGTGTACTTTGGGTGTGTGTTGAATCAGTCTGATAACCGGTGTTAATTGTGATGGCTGTATTAGTGCGTGTTATCTGTTTTAATTCAAGTGAGAACTGCAGACTGTAATTTCAAGTAGTGCCTACTTTTGCTACCAAATGCTACCATCCACGACATCTAGCTTGCGGACTTGACTACCAGGTGGCATCGCAGTCAGCACCAGGCGGCGAACGTTGGAACCAATAGAGCGTTATCAATTATAACCTAAAACGTTTGGCTTCACACACGTGTAGTTAGTGGAAGGTTCTTTTTCCTGCCATAAATCTATGACATGGAACGGCCGGCTTTACTTCCCCTCCGAAGGAGGGCACACTGAGGGATTTTAACGCTCTTACAAAATCTGACGACTTCGGCCGGGTTTGAACCCGCGATCTTGGGCATAGAAGCTCAGCATGCTACCAACTACGCCACCGAAGCCGCTAAAATATAAGTATAAGAGGGTGTTTAAAAGAGATATTTATAACAATAATAATTGGTTATGTGAAAGCGATATTAAAAACGCATTATTCTGTTTCCCATGTCTGTTAGTCTCCACCAAGTAGTGGTCCGCGTGGACCAAAATAGGAGTTACGGACATTAATCACTAAAATAAACGAACACGATCTTCAGCTGTTTGAGATTGACACTTTTTGGAACTGTTAACGTAGCTGCACAATTGGACAGTGCCAATAGAAGAAAAATTGCGGAATATAACGAATTCGTATGTGTTAAATATTGTAATAATCTGTATTCGTTTCTGCGGCTCTTTCTAACTGGCCTTGCGTGGTCATTATAAAAGTGTAACATCAACAAATCCAGGTGTTTTCAGAGGACTAATTAATTTTAGCACTGAGTTGGATGCTGTGTTGAAAGGTAATTTGATAAAGGCAGGGTTTCGGTTGTTGTTGGTTTTTTTTTGTTTTTTTTTGTTTTTTTAAGGAACGTCCAAAACAATTCAAAATACACTTTTACAGATTTTGTTGGAGGTTTGCCAAGAAGAAGTATCAAAGCAAATAAAGGAATCAGAATTCTTAGCCATTATGGCAGATATGAAACTAGTGATAATTCAAACATATTTCAGATGGCTGTTGTGTACCGATACGTAGTAGGAGGCAACCCAGTAGAACGGTTTTGTAATTTCCTTTCTCCCCAACATGATGCACACACATTAGCAGCGTGTTTGCTAGAAGAATTAAATAAGCAGAAATTGAATGAAACTCCGCAAAAATGAATTGCGCGGACGTCTGACAGAGCGCACGTCATGTCTGGTTCCTCTGGTGGGGTTCAAGCTATAGTACAAAAGTCCTATCCTTATGCAGAATATGTGCACGTCTTTGTTAGTAATAACATTTTTCGTTAACGTACAAACTTTTCGGTTGCCATGTTTTTTATGATGAGAATGTTTATTATCCCGGAGATTGAGAGCCAACCGTAAACAACCTGCTGTGTTTAAAATTAATCCCATTAACTCAGGCATTGGGCATCGCTTAGTTACATACATGTGAGTTTCGATGAATTCCTATAGGAAGAAGCCAAAAAAGTCATTAAAATCTGTCTATTTTTCGAACGTACAGTTATTTTGGAAAACCCTTGTATTTCAGTTTTGATAGTTGTTGTTGTTTGAGTCTTCAGTCTTTTGACTGGTTTGATGCAGCACTCCATGCCTCCCTGTCCTGAGCTAATCATTTCATCTCTACATAGCTACCACACCCTACATCCGAGGCAATCTGTTTAACATATTCTAACCTTGGTCTACCCCTACAGTTCTTGTCCTCGACCCTTCCTGAGTGGCTTAGTATGTGTCCTATCAACCTATCTCTTCTCTTCATTAGCATTCACCAGAAACATCTCTCCTCTCCCACTCGTCTTAATACCTCTTCGTTTGTAACCTTATCTACCCATCTGATCTTCATCATTCTCCTGTAACACCACATTTCAAACGCTTCAATTCTCCTATTTTCAGCTGCACCAATAGTCCAAGTCCATAGAGTGCGACACTCCAGACAAAGGTTTTCAAAAATGACTACCTAATATAAATGTAGTTTATCTAACGTGAATTCATTGTTTGATACTTGTGTAAACTTCCCATATAAAATTGTGACATCAGAAAGTTTGGTGCAACACCCAGCTTTTCATACCAGCAACCGCCACTGCATCAGATTATAAACTATATGCCGCTAATGGTTCAATAATCCACACATATGGCTCAAATATATTGAATGTGAACCTAGGCTTAAAGCGTTGCTTTGAATGGCCATTCATTGTCGCCGATGTATCAAAGGACAAATTGGGAGTTGATTTCCTGCATCACTTTGGTTTATTAATTGATCTGAAAAACAAATGACTGATAGATTGCAACACTAAGCTAGATGTTCCTGCAGATGTAGCCATTATTGATCTAATAAGTGAGTCAGTAAGTTCACTCCATGCAACATGCAGGTTTTTAAACTCTTAGAACAATGGACGACTTTACTTGGGCCGTGGCGTTGAGGTTCCTGAAGTGTCTCACCGAGTGCGCAGGTGGTTTTGTGGGCGAGAGACGAATGGGGGCACGTTGTCTGGTGCCAGAATGTTATTTACCGAGTTGAAGTGTCAACGATTTGTGTTTGATAATACGTATATATTACCGTAATTCGTATTAAATATACCTCCAATATAGGCGTAATGATGAGGGTTGTAAAATGTAGTGCATTACCAGAACCGGTTTATGTTCTTATAGTTACGGCACCGTGTTCGTAGATATGACAGTTTCATTGTGCGAAATGAAACTTTATTTCTAAAGCAGCTGACATGGACCAAGTCGTTAGAGAACCTCAAAACGTTTAGTTAGAACTGTGCTACAAAATACGTACCGGTACGGTAGGTGATGATGGTTCTCAATGACTAATGAAAGAAGGCTATAATCTGTACATACTGTACATGAATTAATGAAGATGTTTGGTGTGCCTATCAAGGTTTTCTAATGACTTTTAAGGCTGTCTGTTTTGCTAGACACAGGGAAATCTCCTCCAAGAATACTTTATTCGTGGTGTGACGGCTAGCTTTGTTAGCTGTCACCCCGGAGGTCTGAGTTTGATTCCCGTCTCTGTCAAGACATTTAATTCTGGTCTGAGGGCTGGAATGGAGTAGGCTATACCAAGCCTCGAGAGGCAAAACTGAGAAGCGGTGGTTCAATTTCCACCTCAGTCATCCTGGAAGTGGTTTCCCACTTATACTCCAGTCAAATACCGGGATGGTTCCTAACTAAAAGGCAACGGCCGTTTCCTTCCCATATCTCACCTGAATTATAAATACACACACTACTGCAAATACCACAATAACAAAGGTTATCAAACAATCCCACACTCGTTCAAGTACCATGGGGCCAAATGATCACGATGTCCAAGGCCCTCCAATGAAACAACAACAACAACAAAAGCCACTTTATTTTCAAGGGTATGAAGAGAATGACGGGTTCAATGTTCTTAGGTTGTACTGTTCGTGCAAAGCTGGGTGATTTTTTCGTGAATATTTCCAATTTAATAGGAATTGGCTGTCTGGGAAGACATTAACCCATACCGTATGTTTTTAAGCTAAGGAAATGCATTCATCTAATGAGATCGTTTTACCTCATATTTGCTGTACTGGAGCCACTGAAATTCCTGCTAAAATATCCTGCACATCTGTTGAGCAGCAATAGTATAGGCTAAACCTAGGAGAAAGTGCATAGATCCAGAACCAGTGATGAAACCTAACAGGAAGAGGAGAATTCTTAATTCTGTCAATTTTCCAAATTCCACAGACATACAAGTAGGCTTCTTAAAATACAGCTATAAATTTTAATGTATGTCTGAATTTACTGCTGCTAGTTAGTTATTGTTGTTTTAAGGGGCTGAACAGCAAGGTTATCTGCCCCAATTTACTGCAGTAGAGGATAATAGCAACCTAGGCCAAATTTCATGTGATGTCTTTTTACAAGCAAATAAGAGTGTAGAACTGTACAGAATCCTTTTGTAAGCTGCTTTATAAATCATACTGGTATTTACAGTAGGCCTAGCTCTTCCTCAGTTTTTGACTGACAACATGGATTTAAGGCCACATAGCTTATAGGCCTATAAGTTACACCAATCTTCCTCTTTTCATTATTTTTAGCCTGTTAATTGCCAAGTTCATAAAACCTTTGTAGGCTACTACCAGTCCAGTACCGGTATGTCTAATTTAAAAACTTATATTAAGGCAACTCAACCGGTATATCTTTTTTAAATAAAAACTACTTGTATCGGAAATCTGATACCGTATTTTGAAAGAAAGGTTACATTAAGCCAATTAATTTCAAAAATATCAACTAAAGATAACGCCCAAGGTAATCCTCCAGAACTGCCGTAGGTATGTGAAAGTAACTAAGCTCATAAAATATTGGTGTTTTTCCTTAGAGTTTTCAATATGTTAGAATAACTAGAAATATTATCTAAGGCTATGCCAACAGCTGCGAATTGTACTTATTTTACTCTGAATTATGGCGTATTGTAGGCACTGCACTGACACCGTATTCATCAATAGGAAGATAATTAGTTAAAAATCAGAAATTAATCTCGTTAGTTTATTTCTATACTGTCCTATTATTTTAACATTTCATACCAGGGCGTTTAACAAAGACAGTGTGAATAATAGTCTACCGGTACCGTCTTACATCTACGCGTATGCCTAATTTATATGCCAGCTTAGGACGTGGCGGCTTCAATTTTATTGGAGAAAGAAGCAGGAAATACATTTGGCACAGCATCATCACTTAAAAATTTCCTCCCAGGCAATACTGGCTTGTAATCGAAAGGTAAGAAATGGGCTAAACATACTCTCATGTGGGCTGATATGTGCGATTGCCTTTTAGCACCACGAAATTTGAAAAGCCACTATTTCCGCAAAATACGACCAATGACAAGGACGTAAACGTTACTTCGTAGTTGCCACATCTGTTTTTGCACTGGGGCACTGCACAATATTGAACCATTATTCTAGAATGTATAAAACCGAATATTTAAGCGTAATTCGTAACTACAACTCACACAAGATAGTTATGGCTGCCCACAAGATCGGTTTGTAAACAAAGTCACGTGATAGCGTGACGTCAGAGGGCGGTACTGGTCTAGTCGTCCATTCCCTGAATTGACAAAGCCTTCTGTTACACAGAAAGAAGTCAAACATGATGTTCAACCAAGACCAACTACAATCCTCAGACCTTAATGTAGAAAAAACATGGCGGCGATGGTTGACCTACCAATAGCTAATATCATGTCATCGGGGTTGTCACAGTTCGTGTAAATTATTATTTTTACTCACCTAAGAGCATAAAAGATATCGTAAGACAAGACTAGGATCCGAAGAAATATGCATCAATAATTTAGACTTACCTGAATTAATTTATCTATATAGTGCTGGCCTCGAATTATAGGTTTCTTCGTCTTCACCCAAGGGGCAGCTACAATAGTCTCACTGTTTCTGTGGTTGAATAAGAAGCTTTTTGGCGAGTTGTCACGATTTGTATTTAAGTTCAGTAATTATAGATTAATATTATTAGCATAAAATCAAACAGATTCTGAAGTAGGAGAGAAGAAAGTACGCCATTACTGAAGTGCTGTCCCAGCACATGCAGAGTATTTGTGTACACAATCTGAATGAGAATAGTTGCCTGAAATAATCAAACCAACGCTATAGAGATACAATTCAATTAAGACCTCTCGTAGAATTGTCTAAAATCTCGGCTGAAATATCACACCGAATTAGTTGATTGAAATATGCAAAGAAGTCGTCGTGTGGATATCTGAACATAATTATGGAGATTACCACACACAAAGGACACGATAATATGTTACCATCTAACCTATTAAACATTCGCTGTTACCGTTTGAAATAGTTGTACGCTGGAAATAGTAGATTTAGTAAAGTAATGTAGGTAGGAAAGCACCATCTCCCTCTTACGGAATTATCGCGACACACCAACTCACAATATAAGTACATAATTGACAAGGTACTCACAACACTTTATTACACACATCATAATTAAAAAAATAACTTGCAAGCTGTAAGAATCACAAAAGTATGAATAATGACGGAACACAATGAGTTCACTGTTGGGCACAGGGGAAACATCTTCCTTAACCAATAAAACAGAAGTTCACTGTAATATTTGGCGTGTATACAAGGCAGTGTATATCATCGACTGGTAAGGATTTACGGAGGCACATGAAACTGAGCGTTCAAGATAACGTCAACAGTTTGATCTTGCCGTAGATTCTCATTGCGTTTTCCCTTTACGTACTTAAGTTCGGCACTACCGGTACTGAAGTGTTCTAAGCTATTATTATATTGTCACTAACTAGCAAATCATTATTCTTGAGACACTTCTATTAATGCTTTAGTCTTAGGTACTTCAACATCTGCAGTAAATGACCCAATGCCATCGGTCGACTGAACAATCATCACACAATCGAACCAATCCATAATAAGCGTATTATCACATATTTACACCCGATTGCAGTACATTAACGCGAACTGGACTTCACAGACATACTGAAGACACTAAAAATTACAGATGAGCAATAGTTTATCCCAACTTTCATCAAACGAAGCTAATCAAAGCTAATATTGTATCCCAGCAACGAATGTAAACAAAAAATATATCGGGCTTCCGCATGCGCCATTTTCACACTTTCGATACCTGCATTAAGGTCTGAGTATTGTAGTTGGTCTTGGTTCAACACAACATCTAGCGGTCCACCAGTTTATCGTAAACCTCGAAGGTTAGATCCGTATAAATTAAACATTGCCAAAATGGAATTTCAGTACCTGCTGAATAACAATATTATTCGTCCATCGAAATCGCAGTGGTCACTAAACCAAATGGCCAGTGGCGAGTCTGTGGAGATTATCGCCGTCTTAATGACAGGACTCTTCCAAACCGATATCCCATTCCTAGAGTTGACTATGTACACTATGTTCTTCAAAACAAGAAGATACTAACAAATTCTACTAGCCGAAGAAGACAAACCAAAATCAGCTATTATAAGTCCATTTGGTCTTTTTGATTATTTTTTTCACGCCTTTCGGATTACGCAATGCACCCAGTACGTTCCAGAGATTTATTAACGAAGTACTGAAGGAATTCAGTTTCTGCTTTGCATACTTGGTTGATATTTTAATTGCATCTACATCTCCAGAAGAGCATATTGAGCATCTCACCACACTTTTCAAACAAATAGACTAGTTTGGCCTAAAAACTAATGTAGGGAATCCATATTTGGAGTACAAGAAGTTGCTTTCTTAGGACATTTGATTACACCAAAGTGTGTAAAACCAGACCATGAAAGAGTTGCTGCAATCGCAAACTACAAACAGCGTGAAACTATAAGAGAACTCCAAACCCTTTTGGGCACAGTAACTTCTATCGTCGTCCTTTAAGGCATGCTGCCCAGAAAAAGCATTATTAAATGAGTATCTCAAAGGTTCAAGAAAAAATCCGGTTGAGAGGGAGGCTCGCTACCCCAACACCAGCGGACCGACGCCATTTTGTTTCCGTTAAGGGAAATGATTGGTGAGAAATGCCAGACTGTAGATGGTAAGAAATAACAAGGTATTGAGACGGAATGGTTTGGGCACAAGGATGCAGTAGTAGAAATAGCATAGTCCAATACTGGAACTACAGTTTGTAGAGATTGGAACAAATCCTAGCAAAATAACACAAATTTGAACCAAATATTCTTGCCCAATTTCATAATTTTCAGCCTCAGTGATTTGAATCTTTTGGCTTCACGATTTGCCTGATGCAGGGCTGGATTTACCAATAGGCCCCATAGGCCCGACCTAGGGACGCACCATGCTGACGGGCGCAAAATTAATCCGCAAATTTCTTTGTCAGAAAATGTTCATAAAATGTTATAGACTACATTTTTTTTGTAATATATATTTTTTTTTGTTATACGCTCCTTTATTATCCCGTTGCACTTCAAAAAGTTCTTTTTACAGTTCAAAAATAGACTAAACAGACTTTTACTACTTATGATTTTTTAAAACCAATTTCGTATAATTTTATGATTTAAATTAAACTTTCCAAAATGTTGAAACTTTTCCAATTTATATTGTAGCCATTATTTTCCAACAAATGTTTTGCAACAGCAGATTTTTCGATTTCAGCTTTAGAAGAGGAATGTTTTATGATTTATTAGGAGAACATTTAAGTCTTGTATCAGTTTAATTTGAATAATTCATTATGCACAGTCGTAGGTTGTATGATAGTGTATATTTATATCTGATTATCTGTAAGTGTATATTGAGTCTTAAATGGTTTAAACTTATTTCAATATCTCGTTGGCCTATTTATTTATAGTTTATATTGAACCCTTATTCTTTATTGCATTTGAATAATTGTTCATATATTTATTTTATATACTGCATTGAGGCCGCAGTCAGTTGGAGCAGAGTGCAAGCTAGATGTCGCAAGGAAGAGGGCAGTTGAGCGCGCCTGACAGAATTAAACTTTTTCCTGGAAGAGAGGTGAATGGCCGTGACCTCGAAGCTCTAGCCTTTGTTAGCCAGGTCGAGCATTGAGGAAAGAAAGAGAAGGGTGCTGGCGACTGGGGGAAGCGACCTACTGTACTCAACGATTTTACGTTTGGATGGACGAATCCGGTGCGACCACGCCAAACTAGGCATAATCGTGGCGTACCCTCTGAAAAGCCCGCGAATGCGGTATCTAATTAATCATCGATGCGATTTTATTCCGCGAGGCATCATTTTGACGTTCAGAAGAAATGCTGAAGTTTGACACTAGCCGCAAGTTTCTACGATGTTTGGTTCAAATTTTTAAAAAATTATGTCCCCTTACCACACCTCTGGTCAGATTGTATAAATAAGATGTCTGTGTTAGCGACCATGTTCATACTTTGACGTAGCGGTGCGCTACAACTACGTTCTTATTTTGATGTAGTCAAGTACTACGAACAATTTTAAACACTTGTCTTCGATCTCTATTGAGAGATGTTTCAAGTTTGTGGACTCTGTTTGAGAGCCGTGCGTAAATAACAACGTAAAAATTTATAAAAATGTTTGCGTGTGAAATTAGCAAATGCTTATTCTAGGGACAGTATCGACGTCTTAATAATTGCGCAGGACAAAGAGTGATTGTGTAGCTCTATTGCAATCATAGTAGGAATAGGAGAGATAATTAATTTTGAACCTTGTTTTTCACCACCGACATCAGCAGCAAGATGGCTAACTTTGGGTCGACTGTTGGAGTGATGTTCCTGCAACCAACGAAGATGTGTGAGATGGCCGGTTAAGATCCATAGTGGGCCATGGCGGGGGACATCCGCTGACGTGACGAGTAATTTGGATGAGTACAATTATTGAATTTATTCATTATAGATATTTTGGCATGGGAACTATTGTTGTAAATAATTTAATTTCGTGATTTTTTTGTATTTCTTGTGATTTTTTGAGTAACGTAGTGTACCGTCACTCAAATATGTAAATGCGTGGGGAAGCGTGACCATTGTTGATTATTGTATTGTATATTTTAATTGTGTACTCGTGTACGCACATATTTGGTTTGGCGTAAGTATGGATGCGGCGTCGGCAGATAAGTAGTGCTTTTGTAATTACAGTTAAAAATAGCAGAGAGGGAAAACTTGTATTTGATACTGACTTTGGAAGAACAAGTCTTTATTTGAATCGTCTTGTCGCAGTGTTTTGATAGTTGTAAAGAAACGTCTGTTCTTTTATGTCATATTTTTATAGTTGCCTTTGAGATTAAATTCTTGGTCAGAATACCAGATCAGGCGCAGTGAGTGTGGAAAATATTTGTGTAACTTACTTTATTTCAGGTGTAATCAACTCTAGAGTGTGATTCTTGTGTGTGTCTATTGTGTCTACGTGTATCACGTGGTGTGATTATTCTGCGCGGGAGGATTGCTCTAGGCAAGCCCTCTGACTGCTGCAAGGTTGTTTTTAAGGATGGAGAGTGATGCCTGCGGGACCTCTGCCAGTCCAACATGGGTCTTACAATTCCAGGTGGAATTGATGAGATATTGTATACGACACACACACACACGCAGTTGAGCGCTGATCTATGGTATTGTCTGGACACCTGTGTGGGGGGTAGGGGAGCGGCTAGGCCGTGACCTACTTTTAAAGAGATGGCTTACGTGTTCTGTTTTAAAGATCGATATGACATTAAGGGGATCAGTTCGCTACGCCGAAGCGGTATTACCATGGCTGACGTCCAGATGAAATGTTTCTTGTATAGCATTGTCTTGCTTTTAAGCATATGTTTATTTAATCATTTTAACAGTGTAATTTTCTTGTGACACCTTGTTGTGTTGTTCAGAGTAAATGACATGCGGTCATTCTTTGTTGTTGTTTCGTGGTCACGTCACTCACTCCTGGGTTTCATTGAAAAGTCCTTGTTGAGGCAGTAGTATGTGTGCTGTAGCTCGCTGGTCTAGATTTCGGCGGAAATCTTCATTGTTGTAATTACTGAAGGTTAGCGAGTGTCGGGTTTGTGTATTGATATTATCTGTAGTGTTAAGTTCCCATCGCTAATTTATCCAAGGTGCGGATTTGTAGCCTGGCGGCGGTCGCAGGATGGCAACAAATCTAGCATCCAGTACTCTTCCAGATTGAATGCTCGTCATATTACACGCACACATGATTTTAGATGAGACAGGCCATATTTCAGGACCTGTAATTTTATTTTGACATCATTCTGAGATGAGTCTTTGCTTCACACTGTAAATTTGGGTGTAGATTTAAGAGGGTGTTCCCTCGTGGTGTTTGTTGTGTATTGTTATATTTTTTTTTTCCTGAAATTAAATTTGTTATTGTTCAGTTTGGCTTCACTGTTGTTCTTTCTGTCATACATTTGGACTATATTACCTTGCACCTTGTAGAAGGGTAAATTTAGCAACGACGTTATGGACCGTACACAACCCGAAGAAAAGAGTCTCATTAAAAGCTTCTCGCAAGGGTTCAATATATACACATTTAGAAACAGTTGATTTTCTCATTATTTTAATGTATTTAATTGATTTTACTTCACGATATATTAGAATAAAGTACTTCACGATACATTAGAATAAAATAAAAATTACCTTCACAAAGACATTTATGAGGTCTAAATTCTCCCTTATTCACGGCGGTGTGAAAAGGGGCGGCAAAACCCACGGGCCTAGGAGCAAATAAAATCTAAATCCGGCCCTGCCTGACTGGCGGTGAAAATTGAAGTGATAGAAGTCATTTCTTTTCAGTGTTGCCTAGTTCTATTTTTGTTGACCGTCTCGAAAGCTTTCTTTAATAGAATTAGGCAACACTGGAAAATGACTTCTATCACTTCAATTTAAGAATAACACAATCAACAGCTAATAAAGATAAAAGAAAGGCTGAAAAATGACTTCACACAAGGAATCTAGCAGATATGGAAAAGTGTGTATTAAAAGGAACAAAGCCAAATAAGTAATAGGAGAGTCCAAAAGGAAATCATGGGAGGAATTTGGAAATAAAATTGTGCATATCTGTTCGCTGTTCACTAAGGGACAAGCTTCCAGTGGGTGATGCCGAATTAGGTAGGTATTGTTTCCTCTGCCAAAGCCACAATATGAACGGTATGATCGACAGTCACAAGGTATCTTCGGCAAATGTCGCACATGCCGTAAACTCTGGTCAATCAGCCCGACGGAGTAGCCATCGACTGGGTAACTCGATGGCTTTCTAGTCTGGAAGAGTAATGATAATAGGGAAATCATCACTATTACAAAGGTCAAGCACACCCCAGCGTAACAGGGGAACCAGAGCACGACCGCACAAGGTAATGTCGACATTCGAGAACGTGCTGTGTTACAGAGAAGTGCGTAGGTTCCCCTGTATTCAACAACCACAGATCAGCTGCCTGATCGGCCTCTCAAAATCTCTCCCTCTACCACTAGTGTTAGGGTAGCCCCATATGGAGTTGGCAAATTTATATGCCGAGAAGGAGAAAAGGAAGGGGACGCTGAGAGACTAAGTCTAACAGCTGGTTGTAATCCAGTTGAGAATCCCGTGAGAAGTAAACTTTACATACTGGTGTCATTACTACTACGAACTGCAACGGATTATATCTGAGTACGCGGCACCTCTTCACTGAAGAGACTAGAGTGGACAAGAGTGCACACGACACCGGCGGTAAAAGCTCCATCCACCCAGTCCTTAAGAAGAATTTGAAGTTCCTCATTGTTGTCTCATGCAGATATTGGTTGCCGTTAACGATGTAATCAGTTGACGTAACCATGCGAGATGACAAACATAGCTATTAAGTTCCATTGTAATAGTGCTCTACTGTGGACTTAAGTAGAAGTTTGTCTTCTACTTCGCTTGACCGCTTGCCATCCGTCCCCATCTTCAAGTGCAGATGATGGGGGAGGATAGCACACCTCAATCGCCATACATGCGTCCGAGACGAAGATGCTGATGGAGGAGGCCTCGGATGGCGCGTGGTTAACGTTGCGATGTCGGTGGACCTTGTCGAGATCCGATGACTGGGTGTCAGTCCCCGACAATTCTTCCTCTTGGATCTGTGGTGTGTTTTCTTCCCCTCAGACATCCGGATGCTAGGCCCCTGAGGGCTTTCATCCTTTTCCGCCGACATTGCTGGGAAATTCTTCTTGCTGACGGAGGTGATTTCTGCCAGCATTGCTCCCTTGATGGTCGTGGGAGCGGAAGGGCCAGATGATGCAAGAGCCAACCCGTCACCAGCAGAGGAAGGAGACGGCGGCGCACCGTCTCTCTATTCTCTATTACAATTGTTTTAAGTTGAGATGGTTTCGGGTCGGCGAAGTCTTCTTTCCCCATTTAGCTGGGGAAGACTTATATGCCGACCGTTCGGAGAAGAGGACTTCCCCGTTGGCACCAGTTTAGATGGTGTAACCGGCACCTTCTTTTCTGGGGCCGAGGAAGGTCCTGGGACCTCTTTCGGGCTGACAGGGTTCAGGGGAGTTTTTAAAACCGCTGAAAAGCTGGAACTCGAGGATATTACACTGAAAAAAAAAACTGGCAGGAGTGATAGCGGGCGTCGTTGCAGCTGCAAACGATACTTGAAATTCGGAAACACTCATATCACGGAACCTCTTGCGAGCAGTGGCGTATCAAGGCTACTTGGCGCCCGGGGCTAACTAGATGTAGTCGCCGCTAACGCTAAAAGGTTCAAGTGTTAATGAGTTTAATTCAAACACAGTTTAATGTTCATAAATATTTATTTTTAATAAGTAGTCAACAAAAGTTTGGTGCTTTTCAGTCGGTCAACACGAATGTACCCAAAAAGAGCTGGGTTATGCCCTAATCCTGAAATAAATTACATGAGATTAATAAATACACTAGGATGACCAGTGTCGATCGTCAAGCGACCATCATCAGATTCATTTCACTTAGGCTATAACATCTATGTTTGAGAATACAGGTGAAAAATATTTACAATATGTACAATTATTTAGTTGCAGAATTGGTAATTCAACTGTCGGTATATGCTAAATGTAGTATATCTAATATTAGGTGAAATGCTAAAATGGTGATAGAAATCCGGAGTTTGTCTGTTTGGGGTGATTATATGGTTGTAAAAAATCAACTATGGTTATACTGTAAGAATACAGGCTGATACTTATCCGGTTGTCTTCCTGGCTGGAACTTCGAGCAGTTTCGTGTTCACTCTAGCACCAGTTGTGGTCGACTGAACCCGGGTGTTAACTGGACGAAACTGGTTTTTCTTTCTCCCCCTTTGTTCCTATGTGCTCTCTGAGGTCAGTGCAATGTTTATTTGTGTGACGTTGCCAAATCTAGATAACATCGTATGTTATTGAATAAAGGTAGATCTACAACTATTAAAGACCGTGGAACTGTCTTCACCACGCGTGGACTAAAAAGCCATTCGAACTATGCGCTGCCCGGTCTGATGAAGATGTCCCGGCACCTTTAATACTGCCGGGCATACCGGCCTAGGTTTATTGCAGAAAGAAGTACATAGTACACCTGATCCAGATAACATTTACCTATTAACCAACGCAGCAGGGGGGTGATGACAGTTCTACTTCACTTCAGAACATACATGCCGTTACTACTAAGCCTCAGCCATGTAAAATTTGTCGATAACTCCCGAACCCGTGGTCGGATGTTCACGAATGAGGTGTGGTTGGACTCGGGCTGACGGGGACTTTGCTATGGACCACTCATTTCAACCCCTAAATAAAACCTACCCCTACTAGGGGGTGAAATTGTAATTTATAGTGAAAGTCTCTTTTCAAATGCGACATGTATAAGGTGCGCTGCTAAAATGAACTTAAACGTTGTTGCTCATATAGCGCATGCGTTTTGTTGGATGACGATATGGATTAACATTTTTGTTTTTGTTTTGTACGCATGCGCACTTGGGATTTTTGTAAAAGGGCGAGCTCTTTGAAAAAAATGATTGATAAGAAGGGGTTTTGGTGGTGAGGATAGAACCAGATAGTCGCCTACTTTCCTACGAAGTTTGGCGATATCTCTCGAACGCAAGGTCGGATTTGGACGAGTGACATGTCAAATCGCTTGTCTCGAAACCCTATATATGTTAGTAATAGGTTTAAGTTTTGAGAATGAGGGAAACAGGTTTTTTGGGGATAAAACCATGATTTTAGACTTTTTCGGATATTTCACGAATGCATGGTCGGATTTGGTCCTATGACGTGTCAAATGGCTTGTCTCGAAACCCTCTTTATTTTGGTAATAGGTTAAAGTTTTTGAGAATGAGGGAAACAGAATGTTTTGGGGTAAAACCGTGATTTAAAACTTTTTGCTATATCTCGCGAACCAATCATGCTAGAGGCGTGTACGACGGGTCCAAGGACTCGGGCTGACGTCCTCTTTGCTATGGACCATGCGTTAAAAATTTGGAAACTCGATTTTGGAGTAAACACGTGTTTTTTGTGATTTTTGCCGATATCTTACGAACCAATAACGCTAGAGACGTGTACGAGGTGTCCTAGGACTCGGGATAACGCCCCCTTTAAATGTGGTAGATATTTTTTCCAAAAAAAATTCACAAAAGGCCTAACGCCATACATGTTGAAAAAAATACCAAAAGATCCAAAACTAATAGGTCATTAGCTTTTTAATATCTCATGAATCAATAAGGTTGGGACCTGTATGAGAGGTCGTTGGACTTGAGGTGACATTCTGTTTTTGAATATATTATTTATTTATGTCAAAAGGGCCTAACTGCACTTTTGTTTATATCTCGCTAACTAATAATCAGAGAGGGTCAAGTGGGGTGTCATAGGACTCAGGATGGTCAACCCTTTTCCATGACCAATGAATTTACCCAAAAGATCTAAAACAGCAAGGTCATTGACCTATGATTTTATAAACTAATAATCAGAGAGGCTCAAGTGAGGTGTCATGGGACTCAGGATGGTCAACCCTTTTCCATGACCAACGAATTTACCCAAAAGATTCAAAACAGCAAGGTCATTGACCTAATATTTTATAAACTAATAATCGAATATCAACATGCGAGGTGTCATAGGACTTAGAATGGTCAACCCTTTCCCATGGCCAATGAATTTACCCAAAATACCCAATACATCAAGGTCATCGACCTGAGATTTTATAAACTAATAATCGCATACCAACATGTGTGATGTTTACCATGTGTGATGAAACATAGCTAGGTAGAGAAAGAATTAGTGTAGGCTACATGTATGGTGACTGACAAGTCTTTTACCGTTGAAACTTGTTTTTCAGATCAAACTGCAGTATAGAGAGAGTATAGGTTGCAGGTATGGGTTAATAAATGACGAACGGTGTACACAAACTCTTATTTATCGATTCAAGAATTAAGAGTAGACTATCTTTAATTGATTGGTTAAAGAGGATAGCTAAAACACAAAAAAATGCTCAGTGGTTACCGGGACAAGATGGTCGCTACACACAACAAGCTTTAAATACTTGAGGCTAATAATCTATACACACACACTCGCTTGTTCTAAACTAAACTGTGTTGCTGTCAGTGCTCAGACAGTAGGCTGATGACAAAATGCATTGCTAACAGAAATATAATCATTTCCGGTTGTATAATGTTACCAGCTATCCATTTTGTGTTGTAGTGTTAAGCACTTTTAGCTCTTGTACTGGTGGTCTTAACTCGATTTCCAGGTCTGAGGCCTAGAACGAGTCAAACTATGAAACAAGGGCATGGTGGTGTAGTGGTTAAGCTGTTAGCCTTTTCACCAGGGTTCGATTTCAGGTTAATATGCATGTCATAAACATATTAAACAAAACAAAACAGAGATAACGTTTAAAACTGATTACATTTGTGTCCTTTCAAATTATTACTTGGATTACAAATACAAAGGTGAACTGGGTTTGATATACAGTTAATGCTGTCTATCACACACTAGACGGTAAGAAAGCCAAATAGCAAAAGGCGTAGGTAGAGCAGTGTTAAAATTGCTATATGTAGAGAACTACCTAGCGGTTTTATGAACTGGCAAAGCTATATCGCATAAACAGTGCAGGATACAATCCAGCAATCAAATTTGTATCTTGTGGAACAGAGAAAATGCACTTTTACCTTGATGGATAGCAAATGAGTGCAGATGAATGACCTATGCATTAGCCTACCATAGGGTTATAACCACGAGGTGGAGGTGTGACTTCTATATTTTATTGTTTAGAGACATGGCTTTTTTGTAACCAGTAGATTTAGTATTTTGTAAATATTCATTTTTGTAATTGTAAATAGTGGAAACATTTTTTGTAATAGTAAATGTTAAATGTATAACTAAAAGTTATTTGGGATAAGTGTGCATGTCAAGGATAAATAGCGTGGTTGTATTTGTTTTCAAAGACAGGTATGGTTGTGTGAATGTATGACTATAGATAGAATGATAGAGAGAGAGAGAAAGCTTGTGTGTGTGTGTGTGTGTGTGGGTAGCATTGATGTTTCAACCAAAGCAAACACGGCAAGGTAGGATGGTGGGGTAATTAATGTATATAGCAAATGGTAAATAGTATACTGTATTTTTTTAACACTTGTGTTTTTTTAATGCAGCAGTAGATAGGTGTTATTTTGTAAAACAGTCTTACCTACAGTAGTAGTAGTAGAAGTAGTAGTAGTAGTAGTAGGCCTATATGTTTTTGGAAACAAACAGAAAGAGAATGCACTATTGCCATGGCCAAGCACTTCCATTAAGGTAATTTCAAGAAAATTTTAATCAGCAAATGTGTGTTTTACAAAACTAAACTTTCAGCATGGACTAAATCATAAACGTGTCGTCTGTGATATGGAAAAAATAGGAAATCCATGTTTCCATATCAACACAATTTAAAAACTTAAAACTGACATTTAAAAAATGTAAATGGGAAATTGACAAATGTGTAAACAACAAAATGGAAAATTCTTGTTTCCATATCATGAAATCCAAAAACTTTAAACTGACATTTTCAAATCGTGTACATGGAAAATTGACAAATGGCAATGTGTGAAATGTGAAAATGAAAAAAATGAACAAATGGCTATCATTATTTTTAAAAAATAAAAAACCGTCGTGTTCTATCGTTAAAGTGTGAATCAAACCACATCTACTTATTTGGATCACCCGAGACTGAGTAGACCTGTTTTAGTCCTAATATACATTTAAAATTTTATGTTAAAGCAAAAATTGAACTCAAGAGCTTTAGAGTGCCAGCTAACTATTATAACCGTTACGTCACAAAGACAACTTTACACTACTCTTAATGAACAATAATAATAAAAAGAATAATAAATGTTGAATTTTTTTAAGGATGAACATGGTGACACTGTTTCTGTTGCACAGTCTGCTAGCTACTAGCCTGCAGCTGGGGTCTTAGAAAACGATACAGTTGACATTTTGTAACGAGATGTGACATGTTTCAAAGTACAGTATTATGGGTTGCTGTTGAGTAAAAACTAATCCTGTACAAGGAAGCAAGGGTTCGAACCCCTTACCTAACATTACTATTGCCTGAACATGGCTTGACGACACTGTATTATTATGATACTCGGTACACAAACCATAGATAGAGTGTATTGTTTAAGATCACTTTCTTTCTGAACATAGGTGGAGACTGTTGATGGTTAACAATGGCATTAATATAGTAGGACGTGGGTATAGCAATTAAGAAAAAACAGACAATACCCATACAATTTTTTTATTTATTTAATATAAGTACTTGTACAATAGTTACATTCAAAATACATTTCTTTTTTCTCTATTACTATTTAGTCCTTTTTGATTCTCTTGCATATGAAGGGTAGATAACCTTGTAGTTCAGCCCTTTAAAACAACAACAACAACAACACAACCTTTTGCATAGTCTGTGATGTCGACGACTCTTCAGATGTTGAAGATGGATTAAACATAACTTTTACAGCAGGGGTTAAATGTTGCTCAATAAACACTGCACTATTTTGAGTAGCAACATTTTTTTCTTGTACTAGCTTTTTAGCCTTGTCATGATTATTTGTTGACACCAACAGTGTTTCATCTGGTACACCACATTGATGATCACTCACACTTAAAACCTTACCATTTCTACTTTTTAGATTGCCTCGACATCTTTTTGACCTCTCTTTTGAGCATCGCCAAAATATTATTCCTTTTACTTTTTGACGATTATAGTTATAAGAGTAGCCTTTATAGAGTACACGTTGTTTACCTTTGTTAGTTGTAGTAAGTTCCATAGTAGCAACTAACCTGTTAGTATGATTTGCTCACTACAAAGGTTATAAATGTTCTGATAATAAAATCATTTAGCGTTGGCTTTTATATTTAATATGTACAGTTTGAAGTGATAGCAAAAGTGAGAGCAAAATGGTAGCAGAGTGGTAGAAAATATAACATGTATTGTTAAGAAATAGTTTAAGCGGTTATGTGGATCCATTACATAATAATTTTAGCACGACGAAGCTCATTTTCTATATCCAATAGTTCTTCCTCATATTCAGTATAACCAGCCTGTTTATAGACATGCAGTTGCTGAAGCCGCCGGATTAGCTTACTTGGATTGTTCCAGTAGACAAATTTAACAAATGATTTTTAGGTGTAAACAAAGCATTACCATTATCATTATTATCTTCATCATCAACATCATCATCATAACCATTATCATTATCATCATCATCATTATCATCATCATCATCATCATCATGATCATTATAATCCTCATCACTATTACTATATAGTCCTTTTTGGTCCTTTTGCAATACCACATTTTGCACAGTCTGTGTTGCCTTTGATAATGTTGGGAGTTTTTCAGACATTGACAACTGTCCTAACACGACTTTCTGAGGAGATGATACATGCTTCATAACAAACAATGCACTATCTTGAGCTGCAATATCTTTTTCTGGGACAAGTGTTTTAGCATTTTGAAGAGTTGTTTTAAACATCAACGATGTTTTATCTGGTACACTACATTGATGATCACTCACACTTAAGACCTCACTATTTTTACTTTTTAACTCACTTTGACACTGTTTTGAACAACGTCAAATAACAGTTCCATTTTATTGGTTCGTTTTACAATATACGTATAACCTTTATAGTATGCATATGGCTTACCATAACTATTCGTTGATACTTTCATATCAATTTTCAAGCATGAAATAATCTCCAATAAAGTTCGCTCGATAATAGAAATAATAGTTTAAAGTGGGTGCAAAGGTGGGTGCAAAAGTGGGTGCAAAAGTGAGTGTAAAAGTGGGTGCAAAAGTGAGTGCAAAAGTGAATGTAAAAGTGGGTGCAGTTTATAGGAGGCACCATTTTTACTAGAATGTGATTTGAGTAAATGTAATTTCTAAACCCAAGTAGTGAGTAGTCAGTTGGTTTTGATTTATGCAAGCGTAAACATGTCTCATACACTGATGATGGATACTCAAGGCTTATTGGTCAACAAAAACAAGTATATAGTTAAAGTATATAGTTATTGATTGCACAACACTGAATCTATTTTTGAAATTTTGACAAAGGGTCTAAGTGCACTTTTGTTAATATCTCGCGAACCAATTAGACTAGGGCATTGTATGAGGTATTATTGGACTTTTTGCCGAAGACTGCTGGTAAACACCTATGTTCCCACGACCTTTTTAAAGATGGCGGCTGACCCACGAGGGGTGATTAAAAAGTATTCCAAGCGGCGCTTGTCGATAAGCAGACCAATAATCAAAGGGGGGTATGACAGAGCTTGAGGCGATAACCCCTGTTGATTGATCCCTGTTGATTTGCCCCTTTGGACTGGTCCCCGATGACTAGTCCCTCTGGACGGGTCCTTTTTGAAGGGAGTCATTTATGACGGGCCCCTGCTGACGGGTCACTGTGGACGGATCCCTGTGGACGGGTCCCTGTTGACAGGTCCTTTTGACTTATCCCTTTGGACGGGTCCCTGTTGACAGGGATCCGTCCACAGTGACCCGTCAGCAGGGGCCCGTCATAAATGACTCCCTTCAAAAAGGACCCGTCCAGAGGGACTAGTCAACGGGGACCAGTCCAAAGGGGCAAATCAACAGGGATCAATCAAAATGGGTTATCGCCTCAAGCTCTGTCATACCCCCCTTTGATTATTGGTTTGCTTATCGACAAGCGCCGCTTGGAATACTTTTTAATCACCCCTCGTGGGTCAGCCGCCATCTTTAAAAAGGTCGTGGGAACATAGGTGTTTACCAGCAGTCTTCGGCAAAAAGTCCAACAATATCTCATACAATGCCCTAGTCTTATTGGTTCGCGAGATATTAACAAATGTGCACTTAGACCCTTTGTCAAAATTTCAAAAATAGATTCAGTGTTGTTCAATCAATAACTATATACTTTAACTATATACTTGTTTTTGTTGACCAATAAGCCTTGAGTATCCATCATCAGTGTATGAGACATGTTTACGCTTGCATAAATCAAAACCAACTGACTACTCACTACTTGGGTTTAGAAATTACATTTACTCAAATCACATTCTAGTAAAAATGGTGCCTTCTATAAACTGCACCCACTTTTACATTCACTTTTGCACTCACTTTTGCACCCACTTTTACACTCACTTTTGCACCCACTTTTGCACCCGCCTTCGCACCAACTTTAAACTATTATTTCTATTATCGAGCGAAATTTATTGGAGATTATTTCATGCTTGAAAATTGATATGAAAGTATCAACGAATAGTTATGGTAAGCCATATGCATACTATAAAGGTTATACGTATATTGTAAAACGAACCAATAAAATGGAACTGTTATTTGACGTTGTTCAAAACAGTGTCAAAGTGAGTTAAAAAGTAAAAATAGTGAGGTCTTAAGTGTGAGTGATCATCAATGTAGTGTGACTGATAAGACATCGTTGCTGTTTAAAAAAAACTCTTCAAATGTTAAAACACTAGTCCGAAAAAAAGATATGGTAACCCGCGTGTTGTGCAATCAATGATAGCCACCTATTTAAATATATACTGTACTTGTTTTCATTGACCTTAAAGCCTTGAGTATCCATCACCAGTGTATGTGACATGTTTACGCTTGCATAGACTATTCACTACTGGGGTTTAGAAATTTCATTTACTCAAATCGCATTCTAGTAAAATTCATGCCTACTATAAGCGGCACCCACATTTACATCCAATTTTGCACCCACATTTGCACCCACTTTTGCACTCACTTTTACACTCCCTTTTACACTGACTTTTGCACCCACTTTTGCACCCACTTTTGCACTCGCTTTTGCACCCACTTTTGCACCCACTTTTGCACTCACCTTTGCACTTACTTTTGCACCCACTTTTGCACCCACTTTTGCATTCACTTTTGCATTCACTTTTGCACCCACTTTTGCACTCCCTTTTACACCCACTTTTGCACCCACTCTTGCACCCACTTTTGCACCCACTTTTGCACCCACTCTTGCACCCACTTTTCCTCTCACTTTAAACTATTATTTATATTATCGAGTGAACTTTGCTAGAGATTAGTTCATGCTTGACAATTGACATGGAAGTATCAACAAATAGCAATGGTATGCCATACGCATTCTATAAAGGATATACATATATTGTAAAACGAACCAATAAAAATGGAACTGTTATTTGGCGTTGTTCAAAACATCGTTCAAAACAGTGTCGAGGTGAGCTGAAAAGTAAAAATAGTGATGTCTTAAGTGTGAGTGATCATCAATGTAGTGTACCAGATAAAACATCGTTGATGTTTAAAACAACTCTTCAAAATGCTAAAACACTTGTCCCAGAAAAAGATATTGCAGCTCAAGATAGTGCATTGTTTGTTATGGAGCATGTATCATCTCCTCAGAAAGTCGTGTTAGGACAGTTGTCAATGTCTGAAAAACTCCCAACATTATCAAAGGCAACACAGACTGTGCAAAATGTGGTATTGCAAAAGGACCAAAAAGGACTATATAGTAATAGTGATGAGGATTATAATGATCATGATGATGATGATAATGATGATGATGATGATGATAATGATAATGGTTATGATGATGATGATGTTGATGATGAAGATAATAATGATAATGGTAATGCTTTGTTTACACCTAAAAAATCATTTGTTAAATTTGTCTACTGGAACAATCCAAGTAAGCTAATCCGGCAGCTTCAGCAACTGCATGTCTATAAACAGGCTGGTTATACTGAATATGAGGAAGAACTATTGGATATAGAAAATGAGCTTCGTCGTGCTAAAATTATTATGTAATGGATCCACATAACCGCTTAAACTATTTCTTAACAATACATGTTATATTTTCTACCACTCTGCTACCATTTTGCTCTCACTTTTGCTATCACTTCAAACTGCACATATTAAATATAAAAGCCAACGCTAAATGACTTTATTATCAGAACAGTTATAACCTCTGTAGTGAGCAAATCATACTAACAGGTTAGTTGCTACTATGGAACTTACTACAACTAACAAAGGTAAACAACGTGTACTCTATAAAGGCTACTCTTATAACTATAATCGTCAAAAAGTAAAAGGAATAATATTTTGGCGATGCTCAAAAGAGAGGTCAAAAAGATGTCGAGGCAATCTAAAAAGTAGAAATGGTAAGGTTTTAAGTGTGAGTGATCATCAATGTGGTGTACCAGATGAAACACTGTTGGTGTCAACAAATAATCAAGACAATGCTAAAAAGCTAGTACAAGAAAAAAAATGTTACTACTCAAAATAGTGCAGTGTTTATTGAGCAACATTTAACCCCTGCTGTAAAAGTTATGTTTAATCCATCTTCCACATCTGAAGAGTCGTCAACATCACAGACTATGCAAAAGGTTGTGTTGTTGTTGTTGTTTTAAAGGGCTGAACTACAAGGTTATCTACCCTTCATATGCAAGAGAATCAAAAAGGACTAAATAGTAATAGAGAAAAAAGAAATGTATTTTGAATGTAACTATTGTACAAGTACTTATCTATATATATAAAAATCAATGTTACGTGATAGTTTGTCTGTCTGTGGGTCTGTGGGTATGTCTCCTATGCGTTCATATACCATTCGTCCGATTGCGATGAAACTTGGGTGAGATGTTGAGTACACTCCAAGGAAGGTTTCTGACTTAGTAAATCCATTTTACAATAGGTAGCGCACGCGTAGATTCAACAAATGAGCGACGATGCGCGAAGCATTTCAACAAAGTCCCGTATGTGTTCATATACCATTCGTCCGATAGCGATGAAACTTGGGTGAGATGTTGTGCACACTTACGTGAAGGTTTCAAAATTAATGAATACATTTCACAGTAGATAGCGCACAAGTAGATTCAACAAATGAGCGACGACACGCAATGCGTTTCAACAAAGTCCCGTATGCATTCATATACCATTCGTCCGATAGCTATGAAACTTGCGTAAAATGTTGTGTACACTGCAGGGAAATTTTCTGGCTTAGTACATCCACTTTACAATAGGCAGCGCACGAGTAGATTCAACAAATGAGCTACGACGCGCGAAGTATTTCAACAAAGTCACGTTTGCGTTCATATACCATTCGTCCGATAGCGATGAAACTAGGCTGAGATTTTGTGTGCACTCCAGGGAAGGTTTCTAGCTTAGTAAATCCCTTTAAAAATAGGTAGAGCACGAGTAGAATCAACAAATGAGCAACGACGCGTGAAGCGTTTCAACAAAGTCCCATATAATTTCATATACTATTCATCCGATAGCGATGAAACTTGGGTGAGATGTTGTGTACACTCCAGGGAAGGTTTCTGGCTTAGTACATACATTTTACAATAGGAATCGCACCAGTAGATTCAACAAATGAGCGATGACACGCGTAGCGTTTCAACAAAGTCCCGTATAAAGTCATATACCAGTCGTCTGATAGTGATAAATGTTTGGTGAATTGTTGTGTACACTCCAGGAAAGGTTTCTGGCTAAGTAAATCCATTTTACAATACGAAGCGCACGTTTATATTCAACAAATGAGTGACTACGCGTGAAGCGTTTCGACAACGTCCCGTATACGTTCACATACCATTCATCCGATTGCGATGAAACTTGGGTGAGATGTTTGGTACACTCCAGGGAAGGTTTCTGGCTGAGTACATCCATATTACAATATGTAGCGCAAGAGTAGAATCAACAAATGAGCGACGACACGCGAAGCGTTTCAACCAAGTCCCGTATGCATTCATGTACCACTCGTCCGTAGCTATGAAACTTGGGTGAGATGTTGTGTACACGTCATGGAAAATTTCTGGCTTAGTAAATCCACTATACAATATACAGCGCACAAGTTGATTCAACAAATGAGGGACGACGCGCGAAGCGTTTCAACAACGTCCCGTATAAGGTCATATACCATTCTGCCGTTAGCGGAGAAACTTGGGTGAAATATGGTGGACACTCCAAGGAAGGTTTCTGGCTTAGTAAATACACTTCACAGTAGGTAGCACACGAATAGATTCGACAAATGAACGACGACATGCGGAGCGTTTCAATACTGTCCCCTATGTCTTCATATCTCATTAGTCCGATACCGATGAAACTTGGGTGAGATGCTGTGGACACTTACTTGACGGTTTCTAAATTAGTAAATACATTTTACAGTATGTAGCGCACGAGTAGATTCAACAAATGAGTGACAGCGCACGAATCGTTTAAACAAAACCCCGTATACGTGCATATACAATTCATCCGATTGCGATGAATCATTGATGAGTTTTTGTGTACACGCCAGGGAAGGGTTTCGACTTAGTAAATCCATTTCACAACAGGTAGCGTACGAGTAGATTCAACAAATGAGTGACAGCGATGAAACTTTTGAAAGTTGTTGTGCACGCTTCCACGAATGGTTCTAAATTAGAATATCCATTTTACGATAGCTTAGAGGCAGTTAACATGTTGTGTATCCCAAAGCACTTCAAGAAACAGAATTTCAACGCCAACACTTTCTTTGATTGGCATTGCAACGCATGCCGGGTACAGCTTGTATTAAATAAATAAAAATATTGTATGGGTATTGTCTGTTTTTCCTTAATTGCTATACCCACGTCCTACTATATTAATGCCATTGTTAACCATCAACAGTCTCCACCTATGTTCAGAAAGAAAGTGATCTTAAACAATACACTCTATCTATGGTTTGTGTACCGAGTATCAAAATAATACTGTGTCGTCAAGCCATGTTCAGGCAATAGTAATGTTAGGTAAGGGGTTCGAACCCTTGCTTCCTTGTACAGGATTAGTTTTTACTCAACAGCAACCCATAATACTGTACTTTGAAACATGTCACAACTCATTACAAAATGTCAACTGTATCGTTTTCTAAGACCCCAGCTGCTGGTTAGTAGCTAGCAGACTGTGCAACAGAAACAGTGTCACCATGTTCATCCTTTAAAAAATTCAACATTTATTATTCTTTTTATTATTATTGTTCATTAAGAGTAGTGTAAAGTTGTCTTTGTGACGTAACCGTTATAATAGTTAGCTGGCACTCTAAAGCTCTTGGCTTCAATTTGAGCTTTAACATAAAATTTTAAAAGTATATTAGGACTAAAACAGGTCTACTCAGTCTCGGGTGATCCAAATAAGTAGATGTGGTTTGATTCACACTTTAACGATAGAACACGACGGTTTTTTATTTTTTTAAAATAATGATAGCCATTTGTTCACTTTTTTTTCATTTTCACATTTCACACATTGCCATTTGTCAATTTTCCATGTACACGATTTGAAAATGTCAGTTTAAAGTTTTTGGATTTCATGATATGGAAACAAGAATTTTCCATTTTGTTGTTTACACATTTGTCAATTTCCCATTTACATTTTTTAAATGTCAGTTTTAAGTTTTTAAATTGTGTTGATATGGAAACATGGATTTCCTATTTTTTTCCATATCACCGACGACACGTTTATGATTTAGTCCATGCTGAAAGTTTAGTTTATTAAAACACACATTTGCTGATTAAAATTTTCTTGAAATCACCTTAATGGAAGTGCTTGGCCATGGCAATAGTGCATTCTCTTTCTGTTTGTTTCCAAAAACATATAGGCCTACTTCTACTACTACTACTACTACTACTACTACTACTGTAGGTAAGACTGTTTTACAAAATAACACCTATCTACTGCTGCATTAAAAAAAACACAAGTGTTAAAAAAATACAGTATACTATTTACCATTTGCTATATACATTAATTACCCCACCATCCTACCTTGCCGTGTTTGCTTTGGTTGAAAAATCAATGCTACCCACACACACACACACACACACACACACACACAAGCTTTCTCTCTCTCTCGCTATCATTCTATCTATAGTCATACATTCATACAACCATACCTGTCTTTGAAAACAAATACAACCACGCTATTTATCCTTGACATGCACACTTATCCCAAATAACTTTTAGTTATACATTTAACATTTACTATTACAAAAATGTTTCCACTATTTACAATTACAAAAATGAATATTTACAAAATACTAAATCTACTGGTTACAAAAAAGCCATGTCTCTAAACAATAAAATATAGAAGTCACACCTCCACCTCGTGGTTATAACCCTATGGTAGGCTAATGCATAGGTCATTCATCTGCACTCATTTGCTATCCATCAAGGTAAAAGTGCATTTTCTCTGTTCCACAAGATACAAATTTGATTGCTGGATTGTATCCTGCACTGTTTATGCGATATAGCTTTGCCAGTTCATAAAACCGCTAGGTAGTTCTCTACATATAGCAATTTTAACACTGCTCTACCTACGCCTTTTGCTATTTGGTTTTCTTACAGTCTAGTGTGTGATAGACAGCATTAACTGTATATCAAACCCAGTTCACCTTTGTATTTGTAATCCAAGTAATAATTTGAAAAGACACAAATGTAATCAGTTTTAAACGTTATCTCTGTTTTGTTTTGTTTAATATGTTTATGACATGCATATTAACCTGAAATCGAACCCTGGTGAAAAGGCTAACAGCTTAACCACTACACCACCATGCCTTTGTTTCTTAGTTTGACTCGTTCTAGGCCTCAGACCTGGAAATCGAGTTAAGACCACCAGTACAAGAGCTAAAAGTGCTTAACACTACAACACAAAATGGATAGCTGGTAACATTATACAACCGGAAATGATTATATTTCTGTTAGCAATGCATTTTGTCATCAGCCTACTGTCTGAGCACTGACAGCAACACAGTTTAGTTTAGAACAAGCGAGTGTGTGTGTATAGATTATTAGCCTCAAGTATTTAAAGCTTGTTGTGTGTAGCGACCATCTTGTCCCGGTAACCACTGAGCATTTTTTTGTGTTTTAGCTATCCTCTTTAACCAATCAATTAAAGATAGTCTACTCTTAATTCTTGAATCAATAAATCAGAGTTTGTGTACACCGTTCGTCATTTATTAACCCGTACCTGCAACCTATACTCTCTCTATACTGCAGTTTGATCTGAAAAACAAGTTTCAATGGTAAAAGTCTTGTCAGTCACCATACATGTAGCCTACACTAATTCTTTCTCTACCTAGCTATGTTTCATCACACATGGTAAACATCACACATGTTGGTATGCGATTATTAGTTTACAAAATCTCAGGTCGATGACCTTGATGTATTGGGTATTTTGGGTAAATTCATTGGCCATGGGAAAGGGTTAAACATTCTAAGTCCTATGACACCTCGCATGTTGATATTCGATTATTAGTTTTTAAAAATATTAGGTCAATGACCTTGCTGTTTTGAATCTTTTGGGTAAATTCGTTGGTCATGGAAAAGGGTTGACCATCCTGAGTCCCATGACACCTCACTTGAGCCTCTCTGATTATTAGTTTATAAAATCATAGGTCAATGACCTTGCTGTTTTAGATCTTTTGGGTAAATTCATTGGTCATGGAAAAGGGTTGACCATCCTGAGTCCTATGACACCTCACTTGACCCTCTCTGATTATTAGTTAGCGAGATATAAGCAAAAGTGCAGTTAGGCCCTTTTGACATAAATAAATAATATATTCAAAAACAGAATGTCATCTCAAGTCCAACGACCTCTCATACAGGTCCCTAGCCTTATTGATTCATGAGATATTAAAAAGCTAATGACCTATTAGTTTTGGATCTTTTGGTAATTTTTTCAACATGTATGGCGTTAGGCCCTTTGTGAATTATTTTTTGGGGAAAATATCTACCACATTTGAAAGGGAGCGTTATCCCGAGTCCTAGGACACCTCGTACACGTCTCTAGCGTTATTGGTTCGTGAGATATCGGCAATAATCACAAAAAACACGTGTTTACCCCAAAATCGAGTTTCCAAATTTTTTAAAAAATATAACGCATGGTCCATAGCAAAGAGGACGTCAGCCCGAGTCCTTGGACCCGTCGTACACGCCTCTAGCATGATTGGTTCGCGAAATATAGCAAAAAGTTTAAAATCACGGTTTTACCCCAAAACATTCTGTTTCCCTCATTCTCAAAAACTTTAACCTATTACCAAAATAAAGAGGGTTTCGAGACAAGCCATTTGACACGTCATAGGACCAAATCCGACCATGCATTCGTGAAATATCGGAAAAAGTCTAAAATCATGGTTTTATCCCCAAAAAACCTGTTTCCCTCATTCTCAAAACGTTAACCTATTAATAACATATATAGGGTTTCGAGACAAGCAATTTGACACGTCACACGTCCAAATCCGACCTTGCGTTCGAGAGATATCGCTAAACTTCGTAGGAAAGTAGGCGACTATCTGGTTCTATCCTCACCACCAAAACCCCTTCTTATCAATCATTTTTTTCAAAGAGCTCGCCCTCTTACAAAAATCCCAAGTACGCATGCGTACAAAACAAAAACAAAAATATTAATCCATATCGGCATCCAACAAAGCGCATGCGCTATATGAGCAACAACGTTTAAATTCATTTTAGCAGCGCACCTTATACATGTCGCATTTGAAAAGAGACTTTCACAATAAATTACAATTTCACCCCCTAGTAGGGGTAGGTTTTATTTAGGGGTTGAAACGAGTGGTCCATAGCAAAGCTCCCGTCAGCTCGAGTCCAACGACACCTCATTCGTGATTATCCGACCACGGGTTCGGGAGTTATCGACAAATATTACATGGCTGAGGCTTGGTAGTAACGGCATGTATGTTCTGAAGTGAAGTAGAACTGTCATCGCCCCCCTACTCACCGCTATTCCCCCCCCCCCCTTTTTTATTTAGCTTGGCTAAGTTGTGTCTTGTTTCTGACAGGGTGTGTTTCTAGTAGAGTGAAAAGGGGTGAACTCTCCATAAAAGTGTGTTCATTTGGATTGTTGGGATTGTTTCGTTTGGCTAGGTGAATCTCGATTGCTTCCTTTATGTCGAGAGCTCTGCCTTTCGATTCGTGATGAATTATTTTTAGGTCAGTCTCGATTTTAGTAAAGCTGTGCCCCGTGTCACACGTTCGCATACGGTTGAATGTGTTCCGTATCTTATCGCATTCCTATGTTCATTATAACGTGTGTCTACTCGTCTTCCACTCTGTCCAATGTAATTAGCTTGACAACCAGTGTCTTGGAATGAAATAGAATATACCCCTGACTTTGAATACGGGTCTTGTTTATTTAGATTACTATTTTTCAGGTGCCTACCGGTTGTATTGTTCGTTGTGAATGCTATTTCTATGCCTTGATTTTTGAAAAGATTAGTGATTTTATATGTGTTCGTATTCACATAGTTCATACTGTCCGGTTTGGGAATCGTTTTTATCTTTATTTTCATGTTTGGCTATTATTTGGTCTATTTTGCTTGGCGAGAAATTGTTTTCCTTCGCTACTTGCTTAATGGTTCTTATTTCCTTATTATAGTTGTCTTTTGACATGGGTTTGTTTAAAGCCCTGTGCACCATTGAGTTGAACCCCGCTAATTTGTGCGTACTGGGGGGATTAGACTGATTATCGATTGTATGCGAGGTTTGTGTAGCTTTCCGGAATATGGAATATGAAAGTTCGTTATCTTTACGTTCAATGGTTATGTCGAGATAATTTATATTTCGGTCTGTTTCGGATTCCTTAGTCAATTTGATTGAGTGGTGTAGGCTATTAATGGATTGGAGAGTTGTTCCGTCGCTTGTGGTGCATTCTTGGAATACACGGTACCTGAGATTATAATTTTCAATGTTTTTGCATGTTCTTTCTTTCATCTTTGTCAAACACCGACAGTGATCTATTTTCTCTTAGGTGTTCCGGTTGCTTATATTTTGTATGAGTCTGTTCCAGATATATATTCTATGACCCACCTAGCGTCATATAACAGCGAATCTCTGAAGCTCTTCAACTCTTCCTCGCGCAAGAGGAATTTCTTATCCATTTGGCCACCAGATCCTGTTACCATCGCCAGCTATTTTCTCCTTGAGCAAGAGGACTACGTCTACTGTTTCACTCACCATGCTGCGCTAATATCGCCTACTATCAATTCTTAGAAGACCATCCATCAAGAAGAACATTTATTTTTGATAAGTTGGTTATGCTGATATGTATACCTTTTGTTTCCTACCCCCACTCTCTCCCCTTCCTAGGACCTTCTGTGCTTCGTTGAGCAAGTCTCACTTCTCAGTCGGCAGTTGAATCAATCAGTTAAGGCTCAACCAGAGCTAGCCTCCTGACCTAACGAGGCATTTTTTAAATTCCACGCCATGTTGGAACTCTAGGCATCAGTGAGGAACTTCACTTCGACATGCAACAAAGATAAGTACCTTCTTCAAATTTTAACCTCATCTTCATGGTTTTAACTTCCACGTGTTTTCAATGATACTTTTATAGACAGTGTGAAAGTATTTATTTTGAGGCAAAAATCATTCTTCGTGGGATTTGCCATGTTAAGCTTTCGCTTGTATAAGCCGACCTTACTATAAAGAGCTTTTCTTAAGCTATTCAAATGAGAAATCCTCTCACTACGTGGGATATTATCTAATTACCCGCTGTCTATAATTCTACAAGCTAGTTCCTCCGCTGGATTTACATTAGCCCCATTTTACTGCTAAGATTGTTCTGGAACCTTCCAGATTCTGTACTCAATCTACAAGTCCTGCCGTCATGTATTTCTCACGTACTTGTGAGAATTCTATTTAAAATTGAATTATCTTACTTCTAAATTACTACATAGTGAAGTTTCGTCCACCGCGGGAATTTTCTATAGCGCATTTAATTGTAATTTACAACTTTCTCAAGAAATAGACTCTCACTTATCTAGTGAAACCAGTTATTTTCATCATTGCAATAACTTTCTTTTCCATAAACTTTGTGTCTCCACAGTGAACTTTTCATACATTTCAATGAACTATAGTGAAAACCAGTGCTTGCTCAACTTTTCTACCGCGTCGCGATCGTCCGCTTATATTCAAATAAGGCCATGAACATTTTCCTTAATTCCCATTTCTCTTTCCTAAACCTCTTACTAACAATCTGCAATAAACTTTTAATCTAGGTCTGTTCCAATAAGGTGTCATTCCAAGAAGTGCCCTTCCATTTTGTTGGTTTATCATTAAGTATCTCTGTATAATTACGTGTCTAGCACACGTTTCAAACTTACATTGTTCCTCCCTTCAAAAGCAGGGAAAACAATTCTCTCAACTCTTGAGTGAGTTATTTTTTGGTCTCGCTAAATGAAAACTGCCTCATTTAACTTGCGAGTCCTATTTAAAGTATAGGAGGTCTAGAACCTTCCTTTTGATTAACTTTTCAGGTTCACAGTAAGTGACCTGCTCTCTTTGTATAATTCTCACAAAGTAATTCTGTTTAAATATAAGAAGTTATAGGAACTTCCTTTTTATTCTTTAAGTTTTCTATTTTGTTAGCTTCGAAGTTGTTATTCTCGTTAGAATGTTCTTTCAGAGGTTTCTTATAGTACACTGCTTGTACTCCTGTAAATGTTAAAACTTTAATTATTCCATTTTGCCTATTTTATTAAATCTTACCAAGATTTTAATACAAGGTTTAAAAACCTTAAAAATTGTCATTTGCCTGGAGCAATTTCTGAACGTTGTTGGAGGTCCGCGACCCCAAATTGTTAACTACATAGAACATATTTATTTGTTAAAGTTACGCTTCTTTGAATTGTTAAATAAATTAAATATTTGTTTTTGGATTCATCATTTCTCTGATACTACAGTTAGGCAGGATCCTGGCTTTCCTCGCCCTTCCTAGGTTTATGCCCTCGTTCATGCTTAATAAAGCTTTTACTATCTGTCTGGCCAGACCATCACCCTTCCCTATAGTACTTTTATTCGTGCTTGGGAGGAAATACACTAAAGCCTCTCTCTGGCAAACTGCCCAAGTCTTAGCTGCGGTTCCCGTCAGCTTCGACCAAGCTCGTACCCACTTTAGGTATCCGAACAAGGATTTGCGGTGGCAACCACCTTTAAATGTATTGAAAGTCAAATTCATAATTTTTGTGGAACTCTCATCCTATTTTTCTATCCTTTTTCTCCAGTCCGAAACCCATTTCCTTTTCTTAATCATCTTCCCTTGGTGGGTGGGTTATTCCCTAGCCTATAATCTACCCAAAGATTGGTACCAGAAACCCGGGAGAGTCCTTTTTTCAGTTTTTCTATTTGGCAATATTCTGCAAATTATTAATATTTACTTTGAATTTTTCAGCTATAATTACATCGTGCAAAGCCTGTGAAAGGGAACGAGACCACTCCTGTCTTCTTTGGTGGGTCCCGTGCTTTCTACCCATTCGCTGCTGCCAGCTTGACAGCATTTCCAAGGTTCTACATTTTCTTGAGTTGCATTTCAATTTATTCTCTTTGTCATGGCTCCTACTGAAAAAGATGAAACTCTCATTGCCAGACGTTCTTCCTATAAAGGGCAACTCACTAGATTCAGAAATTTCATCAGCAAATTAAATCCCGCAGAGTGTGATTTAGACATCTTGACAAATCGCCTTAAGTTGTACGAACGGTCTTATGATCATTATGACCAAATTTTACCGAGATTGAATCCGCTTGCCCAGATCTTCAATCGGATCGGGACGAGGTCGAACCCTTGTACTTTGAAGGGATTGCAAAGACCCACCAATTGATTCGCAATATCTCAGAACCGGACACTAGGGTCATCAATCCGGCCCAGTTCGCACCCGCTTCAGTTCACGAGAACAAACCGAAACCGTTACTTCCCAAGATAAGCCTACCGCACTTCTCAGGCAAGGAAGGTGAATGGTATTTTTTTACGAACTTTATTGCTCCCTAATTCATGAAAATATCGAGATCCCAGACATACATAAATTTTATTTCCTTCGCACGTCTTTGGAAAGTGAGGCCTTAGCCTTGGTGGAGTCACTGCCTTTAAGCGCAGACAATTACCACATCGCCTTTAATCTCCTTAAAGAGAGATATGGCAATTTACGTTTGAGTGTAGCTCGCCACATACGTTGTCTTTTCAACTTGCCAGCCGTCAAACCTAATGACGTCACCTCTTTAAGAGACCTCTTAGATTCTATACAGTTGAATGTCAGAGCATTATACCAACTCAATCAGCCTGTCCAAACATGGGACACCATACTCATTCATCTGGCTACATCAAGATTCGATTTTTCAAATTTAAAGGCTTGGGAAATTGAACTCGCTCGCAAGGAAGAATTTTCCTTCGAACACTTAATCTCGTTTCTTAACAACCGATGCCAAGTCCTTACAGCACTCGCATTTCAGTGCGAAAAGGTCGAAACGAATCATCAGTCTCACATTTTTGAGAAAAACCTTGCTTCTTCAAAGGGACATCAGCCCCCATCTGTCGAGAACAAGCAAACCCGTTCTTCTTTCAATCATGCCAGAGAACATATCAGGCCGCTTTAACAAATTGTTAAAATGCACGCTCTGTAAAAAGCTTCACACATTGTATTCGTGCAAATCCTTTAAAGAATTGTCTGTCGAAGATCGAAGGAAGTTTGTCTTAAATAGCAAACATTGTTTCAATTGCTTGTCACCTAAGCATTCTTCTTCGAACTGTACGTCATCAAATCTCTGTTTCCATTGTAAAAAACCGCATCATTCTTTATTGCACGTTCACGATAAATCGAGGTCATCAGTACCTGCCTCTTCAAGCTCCATGCAGAGCAGCTCCGAACAAACTAATGCTTCTTCCTGCATTTCTACCGCCGAAACTTTTCATAGTGCGCAAACCCTTTTGACCACTGTACAATTCGAAATCCAAGATAAATTTGGAAATTGGTTTAGAACCCGTGGTCTTCTCGATTCCGCTTCAACTCATAATTTTGTTTCGCGATCGTTAATTAAAAAACTAGGTCTTTCGTCATCGCCTACTTCTATCAATGTGACCGGCATTGACAATTTGAAAACTCAAGTCTTGCAGTCTTCAAAATTGAAAATCAGAGACGTTTGCCAAAGAAACACCAATCTTAATTTAAACTGTCTCATTCTTACCAGTATTGGCAAGGACACTCCAAGTCACTCTATTAATACTTGCGGATTAAAGATTCCTTCGCACTTAAGGTTAGCTGATCCTCAGTTTAATGCTCAAGGTCCCATTGATGTACTTCTCAGTGCCAATGTTTTTTGGAAGTGCCTTCGCAAACAAACACGTAAGTTATCTTCAACCGTGGTCGCCAGAGACACCGATTTTGGTTGGGTTATTACTGGTGAAATCAAACAACCCAGTCTTTAAACTAAAGCGCAATGTCATTTCGTTACTGCTGACAGAAATCCCATTTCTGAAAAAGAGAACGCTCATGTTTCAGATCTCAATAATTTTGAAAAACACTTGCCGAAACGATGTCTTATCGTGAACAACTACGCTACCTCTGTAAGTTGTTTAAATGGTTTTTCCTTCTTCCCGCACAAAATGGCAATTCAAGTTCGCTTTGCTTTGTGTTATTTCGTTTACCTTCTCATGTCATTTTTTATAGCAGGTAATTGCTTAAACTCTTTCTCGAAAACTATCTTCCCCTTGTGTAAAACCATGGCTATCAGTCACCATCACTTTGCTGTAAGCCATGTTTCACTTCTTTCGTTATTTAGAAGGATGGCCACGGTCGGCTCCTCCCTCCTTCCTCACAATTGGAAGTCGCTCATGAAACCTTTTGAAAATCTGAATTCTATAGCATCTAGAATAACTATTCTTATGCATAACCTTCTTCTCAATGTCCCAGCTTGTCTTCTTTGCTCGGAAGAATTAAGCTTCTTTTTGTTGAAAATTGTCGGATTCCGTGATCCTCTCAATTATGCGAAATTGATTTCCTACTCTATTTCATATATCTTTAAATTGCTTTTTCACGTCCAAGTTACGATTGACTGCATTCCGTTCAACCTGAATATCTGCTTTAAGTTACAGCTGATTCAACCAGTGTTGTTTGTTTATTCTGAACTGCTTGTTTTTCAAACTTGTTTGTATACACGCCTGAGGAAGGCCAAGTTGTTGTTTATTTCCTGTACGCTTGACAAAGGTCAAAACAAGTTTCTCTTATCTCAACTCTGGCTGATTGCCAACCATTGTCTGGCGAGTCTCTACTGCAAGTACAGAAGCCGTTCACCTACTTCCCAAAATAAACTTGTTCCGTTTAAGGACTCTTTCAGCTATTTATATGTCTTATCTCGTTGTACTATGTGTGTCAAGGTCGTGCTTGTTTACGTCTCTCACTTACTCACGCTCGTATCTTACAATTGTTTCGATTCTTGCTTCAAAACTTCGTTGCGTATTTCTCACGCGCTCATGTATTGCAATTTGCTTACATATTTTGAAATCTTAATGTTCCTTGATGAACAAACTTACTTTTTCTCGTCGTCACATTCGATGTGTTTTTGCATTCGTACTTGTTATGTCACGTTTCTCGCTGACTTAAGTATTTTTCTGAGTAACCCCTTTGATACTAATTATGACTTAAGGTCATTGTTTATGGCTACTAGGTTGTTACCTATGGCGTTCTTGCTTTCTAGTTGCATAGTTCCTTTGTTTACTTGGTATATTCTTGTCCTGAATAGATGTACTTGTTTCTATACGCTTTGTTTAAACTTGTTAATTCTTCTTTCGCATCGTATCGTAATCTTTACTAGTGCTTTATTTCTCTCAGCTTCCAGCTATTTTGTGATTGAAAGTGTTGATAATTCTCGTTATTTAACTCCGCTTTCTAATGACCCTGATGACCTCCTTCCACTCACACCTGGTCACTGTCTTACACGTACTTCTCTCTCTGCCCATCATCCTCCCCTTCCTAATTCTTTCAGGGATTCTGATATACCTATCACTTGGTGTAAACTTGAAGCCCTCCGCAATTCTTTTTGGAAGAGGTGGAACTTGGAATATTTAACTTCCTTACAACGGAGACAGAAGTGGTTTCTTTCCAGTCCCGACATTCAAGTGGGAGACTTGGTCTTAGTTAGGGATGTTTCACCCCCCCTAGTCTGGCCTTTTGGAAAAGTGACCGAGTGTTACCCTGGAAGAGATAGGAGAGTCAGGGTAGTCAGAGTCTTAACTATTAATGGTCCGATCACAAGACCTCTGTCTTTGATCTCTCCATTACCTTCAAATGTTTACTTGTTTTTCTTGTTCCCTGTTGGTGTTTTCCCCTCCCAGTATGGTGCATTCTTGGAATACACGGTACCTGAGATTATAATTTTCAATGTTTTTGCATGTTCTTTCTTTCCTCTTTGTCAAACACCGACAGTGATCTATTTTCTCTTAGGTGTTCCGGTTGCTTATATTTTGTATGAGTCTGTTCCAGATATATATTCTATGACCCACCTAGCGTCATATAACAGCGAATCTCTGAAGCTCTTCAACTCTTCCTCGCGCAAGAGGAATTTCTTATCCATTTGGCCACCAGATCCTGTTACCATCGCCAGCTATTTTCTCCTTGAGCAAGAGGACTACGTCTACTGTTTCACTCACCATGCTGCGCTAATATCGCCCACTATCAATTCTTAGAAGACCATCCATCAAGAAGAACATTTATTTTTGATAAGTTGGTTATGCTGATATGTATACCTTTTGTTTCCTACCCCCACTCTCTCCCCTTCCTAGGACCTTCTGTGCTTCGTTGAGCAAGTCTCACTTCTCAGTCGGCAGTTGAATCAATCAGTTAAGGCTCAACCAGAGCTAGCCTCCTGACCTAACGAGGCATTTTTTAAATTCCACGCCATGTTGGAACTCTAGGCATCAGTGAGGAACTTCACTTCGACATGCAACAAAGATAAGTACCTTCTTCAAGTTTTAACCTCATCTTCATGGTTTTAACTTCCACGTGTTTTCAATGATACTTTTATAGACAGTGTGAAAGTATTTATTTGGGGCAAAAATCATTCTTCGTGGGATTTGCCATGTTAAGCTTTCGCTTGTATAAGCCGACCTTACTATAAAGAGCTTTTCTTAAGCTATTCAAATGAGAAATCCTCTCACTACGTGGGATATTATCTAATTACCCGCTGTCTATAATTCTACAAGCTAGTTCCTCCGCTGGATTTACATTAGCCCCATTTTACTGCTAAGATTGTTCTGGAACCTTCCAGATTCTGTACTCAATCTACAAGTCCTGCCGTCATGTATTTCTCACGTACTTGTGAGAATTCTATTTAAAATTGAATTATCTTACTTCTAAATTACTACATAGTGAAGTTTCGTCCACCGCGGGAATTTTCTATAGCGCATTTAATTGTAATTTACAACTTTCTCAAGAAATAGACTCTCACTTATCTAGTGAAACCAGTTATTTTCATCATTGCAATAACTTTCTTTTCCATAAACTTTGTGTCTCCACAGTGAACTTTTCATACATTTCAATGAACTATAGTGAAAACCAGTGCTTGCTCAACTTTTCTACCGCGTCGCGATCGTCCGCTTATATTCAAATAAGGCCATGAACATTTTCCTTAATTCCCATTTCTCTTTCCTAAACCTCTTACTAACAATCTGCAATAAACTTTTAATCTAGGTCTGTTCCAATAAGGTGTCATTCCAAGAAGTGCCCTTCCATTTTGTTGGTTTATCATTAAGTATCTCTGTATAATTACGTGTCTAGCACACGTTTCAAACTTACATTGTTCCTCCCTTCAAAAGCAGGGAAAACAATTCTCTCAACTCTTGAGTGAGTTATTTTTTGGTCTCGCTAAATGAAAACAGCCTCATTTAACTTGCGAGTCCTATTTAAAGTATAGGAGGTCTAGAACCTTCCTTTTGATTAACTTTTCAGGTTCACAGTAAGTGACCTGCTCTCTTTGTATAATTCTCACAAAGTAATTCTGTTTAAATATAAGAAGTTGTAGGAACTTCCTTTTTATTCTTTAAGTTTTCTATGTTGTTAGCTTCGAAGTTGTTATTCTCGTTAGAATGTTCTTTCAGAGGTTTCTTATAGTACACTGCTTGTACTCCTGTAAATGTTAAAACTTTAATTATTCCATTTTGCCTATTTTATTAAATCTTACCAAGATTTTAATACAAGGTTTAAAAACCTTAAAAATTGTCATTTGCCTGGAGCAATTTCTGAACGTTGTTGGAGGTCCGCGACCCCAAATTGTTAACTACATAGAACATATTTATTTGTTAAAGTTACGCTTCTTTGAATTGTTAAATAAATTAAATATTTGTTTTTGGATTCATCATTTCTCTGATACTACAGTTAGGCAGGATCCTGGCTTTCCTCGCCCTTCCTAGGTTTATGCCCTCGTTCATGCTTAATAAAGCTTTTACTATCTGTCTGGCCAGACCATCACCCTTCCCTATAGTACTTTTATTCGTGCTTGGGAGGAAATACACTAAAGCCTCTCTCTGGAAAACTGCCCAAGTCTTAGCTGCGGTTCCCAACAGCTTCGACCAAGCTCGTACCCACTTTAGGTATCCGAACAAGGATTTGCGGTGGCAACCACCTTTAAATGTATTGAAAGTCAAATTCATAATTTTTGTGGAACTCTCATCCTATTTTTCTATCCTTTTTCTCCAGTCCGAAACCCATTTCCTTTTCTTAATCATCTTCCCTTGGTGGGTGGGTTATTCCCTAGCCTATAATCTACCCAGATTGTTAATTCAGTATCGTAAATGCAAATTACATCATCTACGTATCTTTTCCATATTACTATTCCCTTTGTTGAAGTTTTTCTAAGAACTCATTTTCTAGTGCATTAATGAAGATGTCGGCGATTAGTCCGCTTAGTGGTGATCCCATCGCTAGGCCTTCTGTTTGTGTGTACATTTTATTGTCGAATTGATACACTTTTTGGCTGAGGATGACCCTCAGTAATCTCACAATCTCTTCAGTTTCTTTTGCCGAATTGTTGGATTTTAAGTTGTTTTCGATAGTGTTGATTGCATCAATAATAGGAATATTGGTGTACATGTTAGTTACATCGAAAGATACAAGCCTCAAGCTAGGTTTCATTTGTAAGGTGTTCAATGCTATTACTAATTCCGTTGTCACTTTAACACACTTTATCACATTATAAAGAGAAAAATATGAATAAAATAAAACTGTAAATATTAAAAAGTTAGTTTAACTCCACCTGCAGTACCTACTGGGTGGATTGAGTAGCTCAGTAGTTTCTGTTGCCGATCCTAAGTCCGCGGAAAGGAGGAGGGTTGGCTCAAAGCTGTAAAATATCAAACCCACTGGCGTGTGTTTGGCATCCGACGGCCAGTGGCCAGCGTCTGTTCCTCTAGTTGAGGCAGCTGTACTTACATCTTATTGAACTCAACAATCGAGTCGTATACTCAACTTGAGCGCATGGTGGAAGAGATGGTCATAGAATCACTATCTCAGGCCGCTTGCCCCTTGTTAATTGAGCATACATAATTTGTTTAGGAAGGCGAGTATCTGGCATGCGAAGGACATGACCAGTCCACCTCAGATGACGTTTCAAGATCATAGCCCCCACGCTGGTAGTGCGAGCGTCTTTCAGGACACTGATGTTTGTTCGTCGATATTGCCAGCTGATTTTAAGGATCCTCCGCAGACAACGTTCTTGGTACAGGCCGGACGTTTGTTTTAGACGATTGCCCTTGACCTTGAAGCCTGCTGGTGAGCCTACACACCTCACTCTCTCAGCCTATCACTTCACACTTGTCACCACCGATCTGATGTAATGGAATTCCAGACTTGAGCAGACAGTACAGTTCACGTCGAAGTATTGTGTGACGTGGAAGTACGCGTTACGTAGTTACGAACAGAACGTCATTATATTTGTCAATGACTGTACTTCAGGAGGAGTGTGAAACAGATTAGTCAATCATTGGAAGTAGTGGAGTAGTGGGTGTTCTAACGCACAAGGTGCTCAAAAAGTTAGTACACACTTTTTGCTTATTCATATCTCGCGAACCCATGGTCCGATTTTGACAAATGAGGTATCGTTGGACTCGGGCTGACGTCTTTTTTGCTATGGACCACTCGTTATATTTTTCAATTTTTTTTTGAAAATTTTTGTTTTCGAAACTAGGTGATAGTTTGAAAACTAAACATGATAGAACGTTGTGCCATGGCTCAAACGAATGGTCTTTATGCCCTTTATTTTCTATAATGAAACTTTTTTATTTTTTATGTTTTTTTTGAAAACACTCGAATTTTGAAAATCCTATATTTTGGAAACTAGGAACTCTACGAAAAAGTTTGTTTGACGTAAATCAATGATCCCTACCCCCTCTACCCCCAAAATAAATTTCAAGTCTCTAGGATGAAAACCTGTAGTAGTGGGATGGGGACAGAGCTGCTCCACTTAGCAAGTGGTGAGCCCCTGCGACCTTGGAATGGAAGGAGCCATGCTAGGAGGGCGTGCTTGGATTCGTTTTTTTTTCGTCTCGTCGTGCTCTTTACGGGAATGTAGGTGTCGAAAAGGTGAAAATCTGGAAACACAGTCTTTTTGGGGTAAAAACGTGATTTTAGACTTTTTGCTATATCTCGCGAACCAATCATGCTAGAGGCATGAACGAGGAGTCCAAGGACTCGGGGTGATGTCCTTTTTGCTATGGACCACTCATTGTAATTTTAAAAAATTTGGGAAACTCGATTTTGGGGTAAACACGTGTTTTTTGTGATTTTTGCCGATATTTCACGAACCAATAACGCTAGAGACGTGTACGAGGTGTCCTAGGACTCGGGCTAACGCCCCCTTTCAAATGTGGTAGATATTTTTTTTTCCAAAAAGATAATTCACAAAGGGCCTAACGCCATACATGTTGAAATAACGTTTTCTTTTTCTTTGCCTGTTTATAATGTCCATGAAGCGTGGCGGTTGAGAGAGAGACGATACGGCTGGGTGTGTGTGTGTTTCAACGAACCTGTCGCTGACCACGGTGGCTGTGTTCAATAGATCAATCGCTATTTCGACGGGTCGGTGTATGACAGAGCGAGGGTACGTTTTTTCACACTTTTTACCTTTAACGTGTAAACGGTGATGAGAACTTGGTTCTATGTTGATCGAAGCGAGTACAGAAAACAAACTTACAGGAGGTGAAGGTCATTTGAGCTTATTGGAAGGCTTCGATCTGACTTGACAACAGGTGCAATGGAAAAAATGACCAAGACGCTTGAAGGTGAAATAATCTGACCATTGTGCTAAGGCGTGCACACATGTGTGAAACCATAGGCACGCTAAACCAGTGACATCCTGTCTTGCTTCGTACGTGACAAAATGCAAGTCCATGTGAAATTTGATCTACCGCAGGTGTTCACTTTGGACGTTATCTGTCCACGTGCATGATAACTGTTAACAAGTCACATCCTGTTTTGCTTCGTACGTGACAAAATGCAAGTTCAGGTGAAATTTGATTCGGCACAGGTGTTCGCCTGGGACGTTAGCTGCCCACGTGCACGATAAGAGAATGTTCAAAGCGTGGGAAAAAAAAAGATTATACATGCAATGTGATATATAAAGACACGTCGCTGACATTTCCACTCGCACTTATGTGACTACTTTTGAACACGCTACAGCGTTGTGTGAAACACTTGGCCTTGTTTAACAGTTTTGGTGTTGGTGGAAAATACTTATTCTTGTTGTGAGGTAGGTATATATTTATTCATTTATACATTTATTGATTTATATATAAATACATGCAATTATTTATTGATTAGGTAATTAATGATTTTATTTATTTATTTGTTTGCAGATAACCGGCATACCTTACATGTCTGAGGGAGAAGAAACCATTGCATTTTTGAGCCCACTAGAAGGGAAAAGCAACAAGTCACTGCAAGTAAAGGTGAGATGATTTTTTTAAACTAACTTGTTTCATTTTTTTCTTTTATGTATTATTTTATGAAATGTATGTATTAACCTGAATTGAGGTATTTATAGCGGTTTATTTTATTTATTTTTTAGAAACTTGGAAAGAATAGCCTTACCGCCGTAGCAGTCGCTGAAAAAAACCAGAAACGCACTAAAGCGAAACCACTGCCAAAGAGTGAACTGTTTAAAACTCAGGTAAGTCCAACTTAAAAATGCTATTCCATTTTACCACTACTGAAAACTCGTAGACAAAAAAAAAATCATTACTTGTACATGACTGGGACAATGATTGCTTTCTTGATTAATGGCTATGTTGTTGTTGTTGACTGGGAAAAGTACAAGGCCATGTTGGATTTTCTAAAAATAAAAATAATAAATTTAATTTATGGGTGGTTCCCTATGGACTCAACGAATATCCACAGGTTTGAACATGATAATGTGAACAAAAATGACATGACATTCATTTTTGTTTATATATTGGTTAAAGGGAGGGTGGGGGAATGTAAATGACTGTAGCTTTATAAAGAAGAAAATAAGTAGGCCTACATGGGTTACTGTTAGTGCCAACATACAGTTTATTTTTATTGGTGTTTTGATATATTAATGCCAATTAACGTTAACGTTTTATTTACAAGTATTGATTGATTGATTGATTGATTGAGTGATGGGTTATTTTGTTTGCTTTTAGGTGTCGTCATGTGCCATTAACGTAATGAACAGACAGTGAACAAGCATGCATTATGCTTTAAAGTACTCTGTGCAATGTTAATAACTTACAATAAGAAAAAGTTTTATTATAACACATGGCGTTAGTACCAAATACAACAAGTGAGCAAGTTGGTTTACCACGTGGGTTAAATTTAAAATCAGAACATGATCGATGGTTAACATTTGAATCCTGGCCTGTAGGCTTTTTATCGACGCATGAACTAGCAAAAGCCGGTTTTTTTACTTGAACCTAGAAGATGTGGTGCGCTGTGTGTTTTGTCGTATTGAACTTTCACACTGGGAAGAAGGGGATGATCCCTTTAGAGACCATTTGCGATGGTCTCCTCACTGTCCTTACATGCTTGGAAAGCAAGTGGGTAACCTACCCGTGCATTCATTTTACCGAACCACAAGGCCTTTGGCCGCTACTTACGTTGCTGAATCACAAATAAATAATAATAATAATGATGTATTATCAGCCAACGGTGTCGATATATGTGGTCCATATGCCATAGACAGTGTTGAATTGGCGTGTGCTTTTGAAAAATTGGGAGTTTGCAAGACTAAAGCACTAGCACACTCAGAGTACAGCTCTGTTGAAGAACGTTTCGAATCTTATAAAAATGTTTGGCCATTAATATTAAAACACCTTACCAAACAGCTAAGTGAAGCTGGATTTTTTTATACTGGTGAAGGGGATAAAACAATATGTTTTTATTGTGGATTTGCTTTAAAGGATTGGCAAATGACTGATGACCCTTTTGTGCAACACGCTCGTTGGTTACCAAACTGTAAATACATGGTGTTGCTTAAAGGTCAGGAATTTGTGAACACTATTCGTAAAGAAAAAGTGATTGCAGCACAAGACATAACAGTGCCTTTAGAGTTAGAGCACGCGGAGCAAATACATAAGGCTGAAAGAAAAGACTTGTGTTACGAACAGATACAAAAGTGTGACCAACAATTATGTAAAATTTGTTATCAAGATGAACTAGGTGTTGTATTTTTACCCTGTGGACACATGATAGCCTGTGTCAAGTGGGCATTAGAACTTAACACTTGTGCTATATGCAGAATAGTAGTATCTGCTACAGTTAGGGCATTTCTTGCATAACTAGTATAATTTATTCGCCATGCATAGTGCAAAATCCCTAATTGCACAATATTATTAAAGCTGTTTTAGAGTGTAATAGATATGCTTTTGTTTTGTTTATAGACTACTACAATGAATGTTTTGAATGCTGTGGGACAATCATGTGGCTTAGAGACAAAGAAGCTCAGCGAATTGCCAACGCATATTCCATTCCGCATTATCAAGATTCGGAAATTGAAAACAGCATATGGTGATCGTGTACTTTGTGTATGTGAAAACTTTGAGACATTTCTGCCTATACGGTTTAATGATATGTCGGAGAGTGTTTTTGATGAAGTCAATAATGCTGTGCAACCTGTACACTTAATTTATGAAGGTTTTAAAAACAATAGGTGCATGATTCGTTTTAATTAAATAAAAAAAAGTCAAATAATAATGGAAGATATAAGTCATGACAATGGACTGAAAGAAAAAATATGTGTATAGAATAATAATGTCTTAGTGTTTAGTATTGTCTTAAAAATATTATCATGAAACCAAAAAAAAATGTACATAAAGTTTGTAAATAAATGAAAATAATGGTACAATGTTGTTTTATTTTCTATAGAAGTCAGAATATTTAACATTGCAGAGTATACATGATTATGACAATAAAAAGCACACTTAATACAAGTCTTTGCCTTTACGATAGTGTGTTATAGTTTTAAAAACAAAGCTTGTTGTAGATCTTTTTTCTTCCATGGTAAACAATAGGCATGAAAACGTTATTGTCCTGTTTTGGATCATTATCACTATCATAATCATAAGCTGCATGATCTATATCATTATTATTATAATCACGATAATTATCCTCAACATTATCCTCAACATTACTAAAACCAGTTAAATATTCCTGGTCCTCTTCCTGTTCCTCTTCCTCTTCCTCTACAGTGTCCTCATGTAGAGTCTGCGTGGCTTTTGATAATGTTAAGGGTTTTTTGAACATTGAATTATTTTCAATAGTAGTATTGTTTTGTAGCACTTGCTTTTTAACATTTTCATGATTTTCTGTTGACAGAAACAGTGTTTCATGCAGTACACTACATTGATGATCACTGACACTTAAAACAACACTATTTTTGCTTTTTAGCTCACTGCGACATTGTTTTGAACGTTGTTTTGTACAACGCCAAATAACAGTTCCATTTTTATTGGTTCGTTTCACAATATATGAATATCCTTTATAGAATGCATGAGGCTTACCATACCTAGTCACAGATACTTCCATATCAACTGTCAAGCTTAGACTAAGCTCTAGTAAAGACAACTTGGTAATAAGAACAATAGATTAATGTGCGAGCATATATGGGTGCAAATGTGGGAGCAAAAAAAAGTGGGAGCAAAAAGTGGGAGCAAGAATTGGGAGCAAAAAAGTGGGAGCAAAAAAGTGGGAGAAAAATTGGGAGCAAAAAGTGGGAGCAAAAATTGAGAGCAAAAAGTGGGAGCAAAAGTGGGAGCAAAAGTGAGTGTAAAAGTGAGTGCAAACGTGGGTTCAAAAGTGAGTGCAAAAGTGAATGTAAAAGTGGGTGCAAAAGTGGGTGCAAGAGTGGGTGCAAAAGTGGGTGCAAAAGTGGGTGCAAAAGTGGGTGCAAGAGTGGGTGAAAAAGTGGGTGCAAAAGTGGGTGCAAGAGTGGGTGCAAAAGTGGGTGAAAAAGTGGGTGCAAAAGTGGGGCAAAAGTGAGTGCACAAGTGGGCGCAAAAGTATATGCAAAAGTGGGTGCAAAAGTGGGAGCAAAAAGTGGGAGCAAAAAGTGGGATCTGAAGAAAGTAGGAGCAATTATGAGAGTAAATGTGAAAGGAAAAGTGGGAGCAAGTATGGGAGCAAATGTGAAAGCAAAAGTGGGAGCAAAAAGTGAGAAAAAAAAAGTGAGAGCAAAAAGTGGGAGCAAATATGAGAGCAAAAAAGTAGGAGCAAGTATGGGAGCAACTGTGAAAGCAAAAGGGGGAGAAAAAAGTGAGAGAAAAAAGTGGGACCAAAAAGTGTAAGCAAAAGTGGGAGCAAATATGAGAGCAAAAAAATGTGGGAGCAAAAAGTGGGAGCAAAACGTGTAAACAGAAGTGGGAGCAAACAAGTGTGAGCAAATATGGGAGCAGAAAGTGGGAGAAAATGTGAAAGCAAAAGTGGGAGCAAAAAGAGCGAGCAAAAGTGAGTGCACAAAGGGGGAGCAAAATGTATGAGTAAAAAGTGGGGTCAAATGTGGTGTTTTACTAAAACAATCCCCCCTAACCTAACCTAACCTAACTTTACTCAACCTAATTTCACCTAACCTAACTTCACCTAACCTAACCTTCCAACTCTCAGATCAAAAATTAAATTCTGGCCATAGTCGCGTTGGAATCCAAAACCTCTGGGATAACACCCAAGTATACTAGCCACTACACCGCGAAATGGGCAAATTATCATGCAACACAACACAAAAATAAAAAGTTTTCTGTAGTGTAACTCATTGGCTGACAATCATAGTTGAGAATTCAAACCCAAGACCTCAGGACTTCAGTTTTGAACATTATCAGAAATATTATTCCATTTACATTTTGCTGTTGCTTATAGTTATAAGAGTTGGCATTAATATGGGAGCAAAAGTGAAAGCAAAAAGTGGGTGCAAGCATGGCTGGTTGTAGAGACTTTCATATCAACTAATACACATAAATTAAATTTTAGTAAAGTGACTTGGCTAATAATAATAATAATATTAACAGTTTAAAAAAAATTCAAGGGGATTGATATTTTTCAGGGTGTAATTTCCAAAGTACTGTCAAGAATAATAATTACATGAACAGATTCCAAGAACTCTAGAGTGCTTTTAAGGTTAATGATTGGCTAGGAGTGAGATAGAGCTAGCTAACCTAAGTTAACCTCAGCTCAGTAAACCTAACCTTGTCACATGGCATGTTCTACAAGTATAGACTTGCTTTGAGACTGGCTATGACGTCACAGATGAATGGCGGTGGGAGGCTGGACACGACTTTTTATTACCCAAAAACATTGTCCTTTTTGCCAGCCTCCCACCGCCATTCATCTGTGACGTCATAGCCAGTCTCAAAGCAAGTCTATACTTGTAGAACATGCCATGTGACAAGGTTAGGTTTACTGAGCTGAGGTTAACTTAGGTTAGCTAGCTCTATCTCACTCCTAGCCAATCATTAACCTTAAAAGCACTCTAGAGTTCTTAGAATCTGTTCATGTAATTATTATTCTTGACAGTACTTTGGAAATTACACCCTGAAAAATATCAATCCCCTTGAATTTTTTTTAAACTGTTAATATTATTATTATTATTAGCCAAGTCACTTTACTAAAATTTAATTTATGTGTATTAGTTGATATGAAAGTCTCTACAACCAGCCATGCTTGCACCCACTTTTTGCTTTCACTTTTGCTCCCATATTAATGCCAACTCTTATAACTATAAGCAACAGCAAAATGTAAATGGAATAATATTTCTGATAATGTTCAAAACTGAAGTCCTGAGGTCTTGGGTTTGAATTCTCAACTATGATTGTCAGCCAATGAGTTACACTACAGAAAACTTTTTATTTTTGTGTTGTGTTGCATGATAATTTGCCCATTTCGCGGTGTAGTGGCTAGTATACTTGGGTGTTATCCCAGAGGTTTTGGATTCCAACGCGACTATGGCCAGAATTTAATTTTTGATCTGAGAGTTGGAAGGTTAGGTTAGGTGAAGTTAGGTTAGGTGAAATTAGGTTGAGTAAAGTTAGGTTAGGTTAGGTTAGGGGGGATTGTTTTAGTAAAACACCACATTTGACCCCACTTTTTACTCATACATTTTGCTCCCCCTTTGTGCACTCACTTTTGCTCGCTCTTTTTGCTCCCACTTTTGCTTTCACATTTGCTCCCACTTTCTGCTCCCATATTTGCTCACACTTGTTTGCTCCCACTTCTGTTTACACGTTTTGCTCCCACTTTTTGCTCCCACATTTTTTTGCTCTCATATTTGCTCCCACTTTTGCTTACACTTTTTGGTCCCACTTTTTTCTCTCACTTTTTTCTCCCCCTTTTGCTTTCACAGTTGCTCCCATACTTGCTCCTACTTTTTTGCTCTCATATTTGCTCCCACTTTTTGCTCTCACTTTTTTTTTCTCACTTTTTGCTCCCACTTTTGCTTTCACATTTGCTCCCATACTTGCTCCCACTTTTCCTTTCACATTTACTCTCATAATTGCTCCTACTTTCTTCAGATCCCACTTTTTGCTCCCACTTTTTGCTCCCACTTTTGCACCCACTTTTGCATATACTTTTGCGCCCACTTGTGCACTCACTTTTGCCCCACTTTTGCACCCACTTTTTCACCCTCTTTTGCACCCACTCTTGCACCCACTTTTGCACCCACTTTTTCACCCACTCTTGCACCCACTTTTGCACCCACTTTTGCACCCACTTTTGCACCCACTCTTGCACCCACTTTTGCACCCACTTTTACATTCACTTTTGCACTCACTTTTGAACCCACGTTTGCACTCACTTTTACACTCACTTTTGCTCCCACTTTTGCTCCCACTTTTTGCTCTCAATTTTTGCTCCCACTTTTTGCTCCCAATTTTTCTCCCACTTTTTTGCTCCCACTTTTTTGCTCCCAATTCTTGCTCCCACTTTTTGCTCCCACTTTTTTTTGCTCCCACATTTGCACCCATATATGCTCGCACATTAATCTATTGTTCTTATTACCAAGTTGTCTTTACTAGAGCTTAGTCTAAGCTTGACAGTTGATATGGAAGTATCTGTGACTAGGTATGGTAAGCCTCATGCATTCTATAAAGGATATTCATATATTGTGAAACGAACCAATAAAAATGGAACTGTTATTTGGCGTTGTACAAAACAACGTTCAAAACAATGTCGCAGTGAGCTAAAAAGCAAAAATAGTGTTGTTTTAAGTGTCAGTGATCATCAATGTAGTGTACTGCATGAAACACTGTTTCTGTCAACAGAAAATCATGAAAATGTTAAAAAGCAAGTGCTACAAAACAATACTACTATTGAAAATAATTCAATGTTCAAAAAACCCTTAACATTATCAAAAGCCACGCAGACTCTACATGAGGACACTGTAGAGGAAGAGGAAGAGGAACAGGAAGAGGACCAGGAATATTTAACTGGTTTTAGTAATGTTAAGGATAATGTTGAGGATAATTATCGTGATTATAATAATAATGATATAGATCATGCAGCTTATGATTATGATAGTGATAATGATCCAAAACAGGACAATAACGTTTTCATGCCTATTGTTTACCATGGAAGAAAAAAGATCTACAACAAGCTTTGTTTTTAAAACTATAACACACTATCGTAAAGGCAAAGACTTGTATTAAGTGTGCTTTTTATTGTCATAATCATGTATACTCTGCAATGTTAAATATTCTGACTTCTATAGAAAATAAAACAACATTGTACCATTATTTTCATTTATTTACAAACTTTATGTACATTTTTTTTTGGTTTCATGATAATATTTTTAAGACAATACTAAACACTAAGACATTATTATTCTATACACATATTTTTTCTTTCAGTCCATTGTCATGACTTATATCTTCCATTATTATTTGACTTTTTTTTATTTAATTAAAACGAATCATGCACCTATTGTTTTTAAAACCTTCATAAATTAAGTGTACAGGTTGCACAGCATTATTGACTTCATCAAAAACACTCTCCGACATATCATTAAACCGTATAGGCAGAAATGTCTCAAAGTTTTCACATACACAAAGTACACGATCACCATATGCTGTTTTCAATTTCCGAATCTTGATAATGCGGAATGGAATATGCGTTGGCAATTCGCTGAGCTTCTTTGTCTCTAAGCCACATGATTGTCCCACAGCATTCAAAACATTCATTGTAGTAGTCTATAAACAAAACAAAAGCATATCTATTACACTCTAAAACAGCTTTAATAATATTGTGCAATTAGGGATTTTGCACTATGCATGGCGAATAAATTATACTAGTTATGCAAGAAATGCCCTAACTGTAGCAGATACTACTTTTCTGCATATAGCACATGTGTTAAGTTCTAATGCCCACTTGACACAGGCTATCATGTGTCCACAGGGTAAAAATACAACACCTAGTTCATCTTGATAACAAATTTTACATAATTGTTGGTCACACTTTTGTATCTGTTCGTAACACAAGTCTTTTCTTTCAGCCTTATGTATTTGCTCCGCGTGCTCTAACTCTAAAGGCACTGTTATGTCTTGTGCTGCAATCACTTTTTCTTTACGAATAGTGTTCACAAATTCCTGACCTTTAAGCAACACCATGTATTTACAGTTTGGTAACCAACGAGCGTGTTGCACAAAAGGGTCATCAGTCATTTGCCAATCCTTTAAAGCAAATCCACAATAAAAACATATTGTTTTATCCCCTTCACCAGTATAAAAAAATCCAGCTTCACTTAGCTGTTTGGTAAGGTGTTTTAATATTAATGGCCAAACATTTTTATAAGATTCGAAACGTTCTTCAACAGAGCTGTACTCTGAGTGTGCTAGTGCTTTAGTCTTGCAAACTCCCAATTTTTCAAAAGCACACGCCAATTCAACACTGTCTATGGCATATGGACCACATATATCGACACTACCGTTGGCTGATAATACATCATTATTATTATTTATTTGTGATTCAGCAACGTAAGTAGCGGCCAAAGGCCTTGTGGTTCGGTAAAATGAATGCACGGGTAGGTTACCCACTTGCTTTCCAAGCATGTAAGGACAGTGAGGAGACCATCGCAAATGGTCTCTAAAGGGATCATCCCCTTCTTCCCAGTGTGAAAGTTCAATACGACAAAACACACAGCGCACCACATCTTCTAGGTTCAAGTAAAAAAAACCGGCTTTTGCAAGTTCATGCGTCGATAAAAAGCCTACAGGCCAGGATTCAAATGTTAAAAAAAAAGGAAGATTGTAGTTTTACGTGACCGTGAATCTTGTGATTATAAGCCACGGGACCTCCTTTTTACGTGGAATCCGAACCACAGGACATGGCATTTCACTTCGAAAATCTCACATGCATTGACCGGGAACCATCGATCATGTTCTGATTTTAAATTTAACCCACGTGGTAAACCAACTTGCTCACTTGTTGTATTTGGTACTAACGCCATGTGTTATAATAAAACTTTTTCTTATTGTAAGTTATTAACATTGCACAGAGTACTTTAAAGCATAATGCATGCTTGTTCACTGTCTGTTCATTACGTTAATGGCACATGACGACACCTAAAAGCAAACAAAATAACCCATCACTCAATCAATCAATCAATCAATCAATACTTGTAAATAAAACGTTAACGTTAATTGGCATTAATATATCAAAACACCAATAAAAATAAACTGTATGTTGGCACTAACAGTAACCCATGTAGGCCTACTTATTTTCTTCTTTATAAAGCTACAGTCATTTACATTCCCCCACCCTCCCTTTAACCAATATATAAACAAAAATGAATGTCATGTCATTTTTGTTCACATTATCATGTTCAAACCTGTGGATATTCGTTGAGTCCATAGGGAACCACCCATAAATTAAATTTATTATTTTTATTTTTAGAAAATCCAACATGGCCTTGTACTTTTCCCAGTCAACAACAACAACATAGCCATTAATCAAGAAAGCAATCATTGTCCCAGTCATGTACAAGTAATGATTTTTTTTTTGTCTACGAGTTTTCAGTAGTGGTAAAATGGAATAGCATTTTTAAGTTGGACTTACCTGAGTTTTAAACAGTTCACTCTTTGGCAGTGGTTTCGCTTTAGTGCGTTTCTGGTTTTTTTCAGCGACTGCTACGGCGGTAAGGCTATTCTTTCCAAGTTTCTAAAAAATAAATAAAATAAACCGCTATAAATACCTAAATTCAGGTTAATACATACATTTCATAAAATAATACATAAAAGAAAAAAATGAAACAAGTTAGTTTAAAAAAATCATCTCACCTTTACTTGCAGTGACTTGTTGCTTTTCCCTTCTAGTGGGCTCAAAAATGCAATGGTTTCTTCTCCCTCAGACATGTAAGGTATGCCGGTTATCTGCAAACAAATAAATAAATAAAATCATTAATTACCTAATCAATAAATAATTGCATGTATTTATATATAAATCAATAAATGTATAAATGAATAAATATATACCTACCTCACAACAAGAATAAGTATTTTCCACCAACACCAAAACTGTTAAACAAGGCCAAGTGTTTCACACAACGCTGTAGCGTGTTCAAAAGTAGTCACATAAGTGCGAGTGGAAATGTCAGCGACGTGTCTTTATATATCACATTGCATGTATAATCGTTTTTTTTCCCACGCTTTGAACATTCTCTTATCGTGCACGTGGGCAGCTAACGTCCCAGGCGAACACCTGTGCCGAATCAAATTTCACCTGAACTTGCATTTTGTCACGTACGAAGCAAAACAGGATGTGACTTGTTAACAGTTATCATGCACGTGGACAGATAACGTCCAAAGTGAACACCTGCGGTAGATCAAATTTCACATGGACTTGCATTTTGTCACGTACGAAGCAAGACAGGATGTCACTGGTTTAGCGTGCCTATGGTTTCACACATGTGTGCACGCCTTTCGCACTTCCCTGCCAGCACAATGGTCAGATTATTTCACCTTCAAGCGTCTTGGTCATTTTTTCCATTGCACCTGTTGTCAAGTCAGATCGGAGCCTTCCAATAAGCTCAAATGACCTTCACCTCCTGTAAGTTTGTTTTCTGTACTCGCTTCGATCAACATAGAACCAAGTTCTCATCACCGTTTACACGTTAAAGGTAAAAAGTGTGAAAAAACGTACCCTCGCTCTGTCATACACCGACCCGTCGAAATAGCGATTGATCTATTGAACACAGCCACCGTGGTCAGCGACAGGTTCGTTGAAACACACACACACCCAGCCGTATCGTCTCTCTCTCAACCGCCACGCTTCATGGACATTATAAACAGGCAAAGAAAAAGAAAACGTTATTTCAACATGTATGGCGTTAGGCCCTTTGTGAATTATCTTTTTGGAAAAAAAATATCTACCACATTTGAAAGGGGGCGTTAGCCCGAGTCCTAGGACACCTCGTACACGTCTCTAGCGTTATTGGTTCGTGAAATATCGGCAAAAATCACAAAAAACACGTGTTTACCCCAAAATCGAGTTTCCCAAATTTTTTAAAATTACAATGAGTGGTCCATAGCAAAAAAGGACATCACCCCGAGTCCTTAGACCCCTCGTTCATGCCTCTAGCATGATTGGTTCGCGAGATATAGCAAAAAGTCTAAAATCACGTTTTTACCCCAAAAAGACTGTGTTTCCAGATTTTCACCTTTTCGACACCTACATTCCCGTAAAGAGCACGACGAGACGAAAAAAACGAATCCAAGCACGCCCTCCTAGCATGGCTCCTTCCATTCCAAGGTCGCAGGGGCTCACCACTTGCTAAGTGGAGCAGCTCTGTCCCCATCCCACTACTACAGGTTTTCATCCTAGAGACTTGAAATTTATTTTGGGGGTAGAGGGGGTAGGGATCATTGATTTACGTCAAACAAACGTTTTCGTAGAGTTCCTAGTTTACAAAATATAGGATTTTCAAAATTCGAGTGTTTTCAAAAAAAACATAAAAAATAAAAAAGTTTCATTACAGAAAATAAAGGGCATAAAGACCATTCGTTTGAGCCATGACACAACGTTCTATCATGTTTAGTTTTCAAACTATCACCTAGTTTCGAAAACAAAAATTTTCAAAAAAAAATTGAAAAATATAACGAGTGGTCCATAGCAAAAAAGACGTCAGCCCGAGTCCAACGATACCTCATTTGTCAAAATCGGACCATGGGTTCGCGAGATATGAATAAGCAAAAAGTGTGTACTAACTTTTTGAGCACCTTGTGCGTTAGAACACCCACTACTCCACTACTATCGGATCGCTTGGGGCAGCTGATAACAACACAGGTACTGTAGTAACTCGCCTCCAGGCTTCCATTAAGATTTTTCACTCGTCTAAAACAAACGTCCGGCCTGTACTTATCTAAGCATTTTATGTGCCTTCTGTAGGGAGTCCAGCATTCACATCCATAAAGAAGTGTTGGTATTACAATAGCTTGATATACAAGGGGCTTTGTCCGAGTGTTGACATCCGCACTGTCGAAGACCCTCTTTCGCAATCGACCGAAAGCTGCACTGGCGCAATTCAAGCGGTGTTGGATTTCTGCATCAATATTGGTATTAGCTGACAATGAGAGATGACTACCAAGGTACGGAAAGTGCTCAACATTCAATAATACCTCGCCCTCAGCAGTAATGACAGGGGCAGTAACACGTGAATTATGCGCAGGCTGATGTAGAATCTGAGTCTTTTTGGTATTGAGCTCTAGACAAATGCTGTTATATGCAGCAGAGAATGCATTTATCATTATCTGAAGAACTTCTTCCGAACCAGCGAGAATAGCATTATCATCTGCATACTCGAGCTCCATTACACATGTTGTGAAGACCTTGGTCTTTGCTTGTAGTCGGCTGAGGTTGAATAAGCCTCCATCAGTTCTGAATTCAATTACAATGCTTTGTAGGACTTCATCCCTAATAAGGTGAATTATGGTTCCACCGAAAATTGAGAAGAGCTAGGGGCAATAACACACCCCTGTTTAACCCCAGTAGTTATTTGAAATCGTTCACCACATGTAGCGTTAGTGATAACAGTACCATACATGTTATCGTGCAGAAGGCGCAAGAGTTTAATAAATTTTGGTGGGCAGCCAATGAGCGCTAAGATTGTAACCTAACAATGGTAGGTTACAGAGACTCTTTTTGGTATTTTATTTAGTTATTTTTTATTTTTTTTTGTTGCCAGCCATGGCCACATATTGGCAGGCCACTACAGAGATCTTATGAGTTTTGCCTTGAGATTCTTTGCTGGTGGGTGGCCAAGTGGGTGGACCAGGTGGCCTTGGCTATTGCATATGTGTTTTAGCATATAGGTCAAGATTCCTTGACCTGGCATGGTTACCATGGAGATGGTGTTGATTTTTGGCTAGAGTGGGTTTTCAGGCAAAATGGAGTCCAGTTGTTGTGTGTTTGAATGGTGAAGAGATTGTTTATGGATTAGGGACTGGCAGATTGTTGATGTATTTTCCAGGCAATGGATAAGAGAGGCCTGCTTACATCTACATAATAATTAATATTAATAAATAAATAGTGTATGAAGATCGAAGTTTCTGTCTTGGCCTTAGTGTGGTATTCATGCAAGCATATTGCCCCACTGCCTGAAGTAATAAATATTTAAGAGGATTATGGTAATCCAACAAGGGGTAAGTTTTATATAAATTACAACATCGCCCAACTGTGGGGCATGTTGTTGTTGTTGGATTTTGACAAAGAAGATTAATATAAATATTACATTGTCGCCGAACGTAGGGGCTGAAAGAAGATAGTTTGGTGAGAGTTCTTATAAATATTACAAGATTTTCCAGAGAGTCACTCTGTTAACTGAATCAAAGGCTTTAACAACGTCAATGAATGCCATATACAGAGGGCGATTTTGTTCTCTTGCCTTAGTTGCATTTGTCGGACACAGAAAACCATGTCGGTAGTTCCACGATTGGCAGCAAGTGGCATTAGTCGTGTGGCTAGAATTCTAGCAAGAATTTTCCCAGCAACGGAGAGTAGGGATATTCCGCGATAGTTACCACCAGAGGCGGCTCCAGGGGGGGGGGGGGGGGGGGCGGGCACGTGCCCTCCCCAAACGACCGGTCTTGCTTGTATTTTCTTGTTGACAGGGAAGCTTCTTGTTTCCTGAATGTAGCGTTCTGCTTTATAAACTCCTTCGCACACTGTCTGCAGGTGATACGTTCTCGTACGTGTGTGTGTCGTTCACCACTAAACTACATTGCACTTTTCTTACAGGAGAGCTTTTGCGTTCCTGAGTGAAACATCAGCGTACAAGCATGTTCCCGCTGGTTTGTTCGAATGTGTGTCATGCTATATGTCGGATCTTACCTCAAGATTTTGGCTATTCGTGGCCTTGTTTAAAAAGGCTTGTAGTATGACTTTGCTCTCTGTTTAGGCGTTCCTATCATTTACACACCAGTTCCGCACTTATTTCAACTCGTTACACTAGTACCGCTTCTCTTAACGTTACTTCAGCATATGATGTACTCCATTACAAAAACGCTCGATTTCGCGTCACATCCATTTTAGTCTACTAATAGTCTAATCTCGATTATTCTGCACATAATTTTATAATGTTATGCTCTTGTACGATAATTTAGCAGGGACTGTACGATATTCGTATTTGAAAATGTGGCAACACTGCGGCAGTTCTGATAGATTCGTTGTTCTGTGCTGTGGTACGGTGTATGATTATAAGTTCTTGAGAGATATTAATACAAGTATGAGTGGTGGCGAAGGAAAGAAAAAGCAACTTGGAATAGACTCGTTTTTTACGAAAAATAACAACGTAAGATAAAAATGCCTACCAGTGTACTCTGTCCTACAAGCTAGATGTGAAGGGTACCTAACCTAACATTGCAATGCTGCCCTAACCTAACAGCATTGTAATATACAGATAGGTACTACGCTTATTTACAGTGTTTATTACGTACATAAATTGTGGTTCTTAAGTGGTGTTTTTAAATCCAAAGTTTAAAACTCTAGTACGGTATCAAAAATGCGATAGCAATGGCTCCACGCGATAGTTACTTAGTTTCCATTATTTACAGGTTAAGTCTGCAATTTCTGTCATATACTGTGACACAAACGTGATGATACTGAGAATATTGCTGAGTCAATGACAAACAAATAAGTGAATAATAGATATCCGGTTCAGTAACCTTCTAGGTTAGATAACTTGAATAATATTTGTAGATGTTAAAGCCTCCATAAATACCATCACCAAAGTTCAAGCTCCTTTGTGACACCCACCTTCCATTTTTTTACCTATTTTATTTTCAGGTAGAAGACAACAATGAACTGGAAGTGGTTGAGCATTTTTCCGAAGATACAGCTTCTGATTTTCACCACAATGAAATTGACTAGAATAATACTACAACATCAGCTGCAACAGGAAACTGTGATGTAAGCCTACTCTCCTCAGATAATTACTTCTATTCTATCAAATCAAGCTTCCATAGCATCACTGAAAAATGTAGAAAAGTACCAGTTGTTGAAACATTCATGGACCCCCTCTGCAGACTACACATTTCCTATGGTTCCAGAAGGAAACAAAAATCGTTCTTTTCAACGTAGCTGGTTAAAAACCTATGAATGGCTAGCTTACAGTGAAGAAAATAGCGGAGGTCTGTCCAAAATTTGTATCTTATTTGGCCGTTCTTGTTGAAGGGAATGAATATTTCTCGTACTTTCTAATCTCGCTCTCATGTAAATATCGTTTGTCTTTTGTCAAATGTATATTCTTTGACTTTATGTTCTTTTCCTTTTGTCTGTATACTGTATCCTGTGTCTTGTTCAATACAATCTAAGTCAACATGTGTTCGTGTATTTTAATCCGTTCAACCCGTGTTTAACTGATACAATAGAAACCCATGCATAGCACAAGTCGTTTCAATAGGTTATGGACCCAGACATAACGGTGTTCTGTGATCATTTTCTTCTGTGAAATTTAAAGTGTGAAGGCAAATGAGTGAACATGCTTCGAGTCCTTGTGCCTATGGGTTTCCGAAATTGAGTGGTTGAGAGGATTATTCGAACTGGTCTTTTGGGATGTCAAATTATCTCAAAAAGCATGGATTGTGGGCGTGTCCGAGGCACAGATGTGTCGAGGGACATGATCGGCGTGACGAGAGAGCGCTGGCGGATATATGTCTCATGGTGGCTGTTCACAATTATCCCCATGTTCGAGACTGTGCAAAAGCTAAGGATGCCTGGCATGCCCTTGAATAGGCTTTTTAAGATAACGGAAAGTGGAGGTATATCACGCTGATGCGAAATCTGTGCTCGCTCAAGTTATCAGATTTCGATTCCATGGACAAGTATATTGGTGAGGTTATATCAGTTACACATAACATAGCAGCTCTTGATGAGCCTGTCGCTGATAAGTTTGTTGCTGCTATGATACTTCGAGGTCTTGCTGATGAATACGATAACTTAGTTATGACCGTAACCTCAACATCGGAGGAACTACAGTTGGAACGCATCAAGTCTATCTTGTTGGACGAAAGCTTTCGCCGAAGTCATGGTGAGAAGTCAACTGATGGGGCAGCGCTGTACAGCAACACCAAGAAGGAAGTCAGGTATGTCAAGAAACTAAAGAGCTCTAGTGAAAAAGCGGTTGACAAAAGTCGATGGAAATGTTGGATTTGTGGTGAAAAGGGTCACGGAAGAGGCACTTGTCCACAGAAGACAAAAGTTCAAAGTGCACCGAAGTGTCCAATATCCAATAAAGGTCTGTTTTGTGCTTTAACTGCTCGCGTAGCAAAGAATTGTTTCGTCATTGATTCTGGTTGTAGTGCTCACATGTATCCTAATGTTAAACTTATGTTAAACTTATGTCAAATTATACATGCAATGATGATCCTGATATAAACATTGTAATTTGTAATAATGATAAGTTGTCTGTACAAAGAGTTGGTGACATTGCACTTAATGTAAGCGACAGTATTAATAATCTATCAGACGTGATGCATGTTCCAGGACCGAGTGTTAACTTGCTGTCGGTAAGTCAGATGATTAAAAGGGTGCTGTTGTTGTGTTTAACAAAAATGGATGTAAAGTCTTGGATTCAGGGAATTGCTCAGTGAATGGTAGCGTGCTAGCTACTGGTTCAGTTTTGAATGGTCTGTATTATCTGAATGTTAACCAAGATATGTCTGCCCTTGTTGGTGATGTTTCTGATTACAATTTGTGGCATCCGCGGTTGGGCCATGTTGGACAAGAGAAGTTACAGGTCTTCAATCAAATGTCTGATGTTAAATTTAAGGAAATACCAAAGGAAATGTGTGAACCATGTGTTCTCGGGAAGCAACAAACGCAGTCATTTCCACAGGTAAGTCACTCGAGGAGTGAAAGTTTTTTGGACTTGGTGCACTCTGATCTGTGTGGGCCGCTCCCTGAGACCTGGAATGGTGTTAAATACATGATGACAATAATTGCCGATTTTTCCAGGCAGATTTTTGTTTATTTTTTGAAACAAATATCTGAAACCAAGGAGAAAGTCGAGGATTTTGTAGCATATTGTGAAACTCAGAAAGGTAAGACACCAAAGATTTTTAGATCTGACAATGGTAAGGAATTTGTCAATTCTGACCTGAACAAATATTTCAAGGAAAAAAGGGATTGTGCAACTGAAAACTGTAAGGTATACAGCTGAACAAAATGGCGTAGCTGAACGTCACAATCGTACCATTATGCATGTTGTTTACAGCAGGATTTTATGAAATCTGTGGGCAGAAGCAGCCAATACGGCAGTGTATATTTTTAACAGGAGTCCTCATAGTAAAGTTGATAATGCCATACCAGATGAATTCTGGACTGGTAAAGCTGTAAGTCATGATAATATGAAAATATTCGGTTGCGATGCTTATGACCATGTTCCAAAACAGGTGCGTACTGGTAAATTGGAACCCAGAAGCAAATGTTTTGTGTTTGTTAGGTATGATGGGGAAAAGAAAGGTTACCGTCTGTTTGATCCCAGTAAACCTAAAGATATATTTGTAAGCACAGTGTTAAATTTGTAGAAGATAAATTCACCAGATATGCTGAGAAAAATGTTCAAATGAGCGATGTATTGTCCTTTACATGACATTGTATATAATGATGAAAACAGAATTGGACAGGATAATAACCTGCCAATCATTGAAGTTTCAGTTGCTGGTCAGGTTAGTGACAACATTGATGTTCCAGGTATTGCTCGGGTTAATGAAGACATTGTTGTAATTCATCTCTCCCTTTAAGGGAGAGATGTCCAAAACAATTTCCTGATTATGAGGTCTATTTTGCTGAAAGTGGTGGTTATGTGGAACCAACCACTGTGTCTGAAGCACTTAACGGTAAGGATGACATGCAATGGAAAAAGGCGATGGAGGAAGAACTCAAGTCATTTCATGATAATGATGTATGGACATTAGTTGAGAAACCTGATGGAACAAATATTGTAAGATGCAAATAGGTGTTTAAAGTGAAGCGTAATACTGAAGGTAATGTGTCTAAATTTAAAGCACGCTTAGTGGCTAAAGTTTGTTCTCAACGGTACGCAGTTGATTATCTGGAAACTTGTGTACCTGTAGTGCGGTATAGTACATTGAGATTATTTTTGCTCTTGCTGTAAATATGGATCTGGAAGTTGATCACCTTGACATTTCAACAGCTTTTTTCAATGGCGTTCTTAAAAATGATATTTATTTGTACCCCCAGAAGGCTATGAGTGTGACCGTTCTAAAGTTTGTAAGTTTCGAAAAGCTGTTTATGGCTTGAAGCAAGCATCTCGCACTTGTTATAAGTGGGTTCATGAAATTCTTACTGAAATCGGTTATAAGAAGTCTCTTTATGAACCATGTGTATATTACTGTAAAGATTCATCATCTTTTGTTGTTATTGCCCTCTATGTTGATGATTTTTTTGTATTTTATAATAATCATATCCAAGTGGAGAAACTGAAGTCTGTGTTGCATTCTCATTTTAAGATCAAAGATTTGGGACAAGTCTCTAAATGTCTGGGGATGAGAGTTCAAAGAAGCAAAGATTGTATTAGATTGGATCAGAAGTGTTATCTGTTAGATGTGTTGGATAGGTTTAACATGTCAGATTGTACTCATGTGAAAACTCCAATGGAAACAGGTTTGTTGTTGGAGAAATCCACATCCTGTGACAAATCCTATCCCTATCAACAGGCTATTGGTGCTTTGTTATACCTTTCCATTTGTGCCAGGGTAGATATTGCATATGTAACTAATTATTTGAGTCAGTTCAATAATTGCTATGGTAAGGAACATTGGACATGTGTCCAGAGAGTGTTCAGATACTTGAAGGGTACGGTGGATGTTGGTATCATGTATAAAAAATCAGAATGTGATGTTAAGGGTTTTGTTGATGCTTCTTTTGGAAATAATTTAACGGATAGGAAATCTGTGAGTGGTTATGTATTTAAATATGCAGAAGGCCCAATAAGTTGGGAAAGTAAGAAACAGCCAGTTGTGGCACTGTCTAGCACTGAAGCAGAATACATAGGTCTGACTTTAGCATGTAAAGAAGCTCTGTTCCTTAGAGGTTTCTTCTTTGATTTGTGTAAGGTAGGAGGTCCAATTCAGTTGTGTAATGACAGTCAGAGTGCTCAGAGGTTGGCTGAGAATGAAGGTTTTCATCAGAGAACAAAACACATAGATGTGCGCTATCATTTCATTAGGGACATCTTAAAGAAATGCAAAGTAAAGTTGTTCTATATGCCTACTGCTGAAATGATTGCTGATGTATTGACAAAAGGTCTGCCAATTCATGGTCATGTGAAATGTGTTACTAACATTGGGTTGTCCTAAGTGCAGCATAATGCAGCATTGCTCGATTAAGGGAGAGTGTTGAAGGGAATGAATGTTTCTCCTACTTTCTAATCTCGCTCTCATGTAAATATCGTTTGTCTTTTGTCAAATGTATATTCCTTGACTTTATGCTCTTTTCCTTTTGTCTGTATACTGTATCCTGTGTCCTGTTCAATACAATCTAAGTCAACATGTGTTCGTGTATTTTAATCCGTTCATCCCGTGTTTAACTGATACAATAGAAACCCATGCATAGCACAAGTAGTTTCAATAGTTCTGAAGGAGGAGCAAATGATGTAAAACTTGGAAAATTGGTTTGCGAGCCAATGAAAACATACAAGAAAGCTGTGGAATTACTCAAGCGCCATTCAAACACAGAATACCACAAACGAAGCATTGTTTCGTATCATAGTTTCTTAATGATACATGAGAACAAGGCTAATGATGTATTGACCAGCATGTACAATGCAGAGAAACAATTCACTGAAGAGAACCGCAAAAGACTTATACCTATCATTAAAACAGTAATTTTATGTGGTAATAATAATAATAATAGATATGACGGAGTCTTAGACATTGATGGAAGTTCGGTCGGTGAAGGAAATTTCAGAGCATTATTGAAATTTATGATGGATGCTGATGATGACGTTTTGGATTCCCACTTGAAAACTTGTGGAAATAACGCCAGTTACATTAGTAAAGGCGACAAAAATCACGACATGGATGTCATACGTTGTTGGCATGTTTAATAACCCATTTGAATTCAGTAGGCCGTATTCAATGGCAAAATTAATCTCGGGATTTTTCGCCAACACAAAGTTCCTCCATTCTCCACTAGAAAGCGCTGTAGTGTCAAGGAGCTTAGATATCTAACCTCTTTGACTTTCATAGCGTTCAAAGGAACGATGAAATTCGACACGCAAGCTGCCCTCTGGGTGTCAATTAACAAAGCTTGTACCCGGCACCCGAGGCCATACGATATTTTAAAAAATATTAATTAGTAAAACAACTCAAAACGATATTATTGAGTGTTGCGGTGAAGTAATTACCGAAAAGTTTGTGACAAAAATAAAAGGTTCAAAGTTTTCCACTATTATGGCTGATGAGACTACTGATGTATCTGTCAAAGAACAGCTTACATTTTGTATAAGATACTTCAATACTAAGGAATTTAGGATTTAAGAAGACTTCATAAAGTTTGTTGATGTAGGGGATCTCACAGGTTAGAACCTGGCTCACAGAATATTACAAGAGCTTGAAAAACTTGATATGGACATAAATGACAGCCGAGGACAAGCTTTTGATGGTTCCTCAAATATGAGTGGAATATTTAAAGGTGTGCAAGCTCGCATTGCTCAGATCCAGCCATTAGCTACCTACAGTCACTGTGCCAGCCATAGGCTTAACTTAGAGGTCAGCAAAGCGTGTACTGTGTCTAGCATTAGAAACGTAGTAAGTGGCATACCATCTTTGGCCAATATTTTTCGAGACTCAGCCTCAAGATTTTAAAAGCTCGAAGACGAAATGCAGGGAAATCATAACCTCAAGCCAGGAAAGCATGGGCTCAAAACGTAGGGTGAAACAAGGTGGTTGGAGAGACATGAGGCTGTACTGACGTTCATGGAAAATCTTCCTGCTCTACCCACCGTTTTGGAAACTATTTCCAACTCTCCTGATGGCAGGGGGAGCAAAGCCTTTCCACTCCTCGACTCTATCATGGCATCAGAGTTTTTGATAAGTGTGGTTGTGTTGGCTGACACTGAGAGTGACGTTACCCCTTGCAAGAAAACTACAAGCAGATTACATGGACGTCCTTAATGCAATGCAACTTGTTGAAGCTACAATAGCAATTAATCAAGAAAAAAGGGACTCTACTCAAAAATTAATTCAAAGCATTGTTTGAACAATCAAGAAAGCTAGCAGAAGAGATGGGCACAGGCATTCAAACACCTAGAATAACAAACCTTTAAAAGAACAGATCAAACCTACAGGTTGAATCAATTAAAGACTACTTTCGTAAAGCAGTCTTCATCCCATTTTTGGACTTCATTTTAGATTAATTAACTACAAGATTTCTGAAGAATGAAATGCAGTGTGTGGGAAAATTCAAATGCTTATGTCACCAAATTTTGAAAAGGATTACCAGACTGAAATCCTTGAAGGAGCTTCCTTGTACAAAGATGACTTGTCCTGTTTTTATGCTTTAAGAGGAAAGCTGCAAATCTGGAAGAACTGACGGCAGTCACTTCCAGAAAACAAGAGGCCAAAACACCCAGCCAAAGCGTATAAATTGGCTGATGCTCTTCCAAATGTGAGAATATTACTCCAGTTACAACAAGTACAGCTGAGCGTTCCTTCTCAGCATTGCGCCGTCTGAAGACGTATATGCGGAGCACTATGTCGGAAGACAGACTTAATGGATTGGCTTTACTGCACATACATCAGGGCATGTCAAGTGAAATTAAGCCTGAAGAAGTGTTAGAAGTTTTTGCTAGAAAGCATAAGAGAAAACTTGCCCTAACACATCTGTACATTTTACGGAAGTAGACAAAATGAATTGTCTCTATGTACTTTTTTGTTTTTATTTGTTTGTTTTACAAATAACACAGCTTTTATTTGACGTAGTTGGAATTTTTATTCTTATTAACATCCTCTAAAAAATTAAGTAGGTCCCCAAAATCAAGTAGGGTGCCCCTCCCAGAGAGAAATTCTGGATCCGCCCCTGATTACCACAATGGGTTGTGTCCCCTTTTTTAAATATGGCTACCAACAAAGCATCACTGAATTCAGCAGGAATGGTTTCAGAGGTCCATATTTTGACAAAGAGTTGATGAAGATGCTCAGTGAGGATTTGACCACCTTCCTTGAAGAATTCCGCTTAACGTGTACACCCTCACTAAGACGGGTAAGCTAAAGCAACTTCTCAACACCTTGGAAAAAATTAATTAAAATCACTGCGCTCCAGGAGACACTCTTCACGGACGAAGAACACTTCAACACAGAGAATTTCCGAATCTACAAGGGAAAACCTGCCATCAAAATTAATGACAACTTACCTCTCCTGGGAACGGGATTCACCGTACACAATTCTGTGCCCGACTCGATCATCGACTTCACTTCTCCAAACGAAAGAGTCTCTTTACTATTAGTAAAATCAGCTAATAAAGCTGCAACGTGCACGTCCCCACAAATCAACACAATAAAACCGACCCTGGAACCGTGGGCAATTTCTGGGAATCTTTGGAAGAAACAACCAATAACAAACCAAGACACCATGTGAGAATTTTATTAGGCGATTTTAACGCACAGTTAGGTAAAGAACGGACATTCAGGGATACCACAGGCCTTCATACTAAACACAAATGTACCAACAAAAATGGGGAAAGATTAATTGACTTCTGTAGAAACTTCGGACTTAAAATCATGAGCACCCAATTTCAAAAACCTGCACATAAATTGACCACATGGAGATCACCCAGTCTTAAACAGGGTGAGTACCAAATTGACCATGTTGCAATCTCCAAGAAAAACATAAAATAAATTTTGAGCGTCAGGTCTCGCAAAGGCGTCTTTGAATCAGATCATTATCTTCTCCAAATAGAGACAGAATTCCAACCAAATAGATGACAAAAATGCCCACCCACAAATTTCAGACCAGATCCGGAATACCTGAAACTCCACAAGGAAGAAATCATTTTGCAAATCAATCAGGAGGAATGAACAGACTGGAGGATCAGGAAGCCATGAAACTAGGACAACCACCTCGCTCCAGGAAACCTCGCTGGTGGAACACAATTTGCGATCAAGCAGTTGACAATCACACAATGGCTTGGAAAAAAATTCACAGTAGCCAAACAAAGTAAAACTGGGAGAACGTTCATACCACTCAAAAACAGGCCTCAAAATAATTAGGAAAGAAAAACGAAGATATGACAACAGACTCCACGAAATCCAGCAGGATTTCACCAAAAATAATACTAGAAATTTAAGACATTTAGAGAAAATCTACGGGGATACCAAGCACCCAGTCGGTGCTTCAAGAGACACGACGGCTCGTTGGAAACTTACCGGTACTCCAAAAATAATTGCAAACTATTAGCCCAATATTTTAACTCTTTTCTTAACTGTGAACCACCTCTAGTAAAACTTGACTTCTCCCCTCCGATATTCATACACTTGGACTCGCAAGCCCCCCGACATTGAAGAAATTAAGGAGATAATCCGTCAACTCAAAAACAACAAAGCACTAGGGGAAGATGGGATCATGGCTGAACTCTGGAAACTGAATGATCCCACACTGACGCGGAAATTCCATTCCATAATTTCAGATATTTGGACAACGGAGCAATTACCAGATGACTGGAAATGCGCTCTGATTCACCCGTTGCACAAAAAGGGCGACAAGACGGATATCAACAATTATAGAGGAATCTCCATGCTCCCGGTTCCTTATAAAATCCTGTCCAGGGCACTTTTGAATAGGTTAGAACCCCAAATCGATCCACTCATTGGTGACTACCAGGCTGGATTCACAAAAGGGTGATCGTGTGCTGAACAGATCTGGTGCCTAAAGACGATCTTACAAATGAGGAAATGTAGAAATACCGTGATTGCATTCATAGACTTCTAAAAAGCATACGACTCTGTTAACAGCGACACCCTCTTCAAAATCATTGAAGAATTTGGGATCGATCCTAAGACACGCAAAATCATAGAACAGACACTTACAGGAACAATATCCAAAGTGAAATTCATGGGCGAAATATCAGAGCCCTTCGAAATCAAGACTGTAGTCAGACAGGAGGATGGACTATCCCAAATCCTCTTCAATATTGTTCTGGAGAAGATAATAGGGAATGGGAACCTCTTGTAAAGGGCATTCAAATTGGGATTAAGAAAAGAGAACCGAACTAAAGTTAAAAGTCTCGCTTTCACGGACGATATTGCAATGGGAGTGTTCTGGGCGAACTTCGTGTTGCCGCCACAAGAGTACAGCAGGGACCAAAGTGGTCCAGGCACATATGAATTTTGTTACTAGCTGCATAGAACTCCAATGTGAAGCTACTTTTGTATTCCTTGACGCTGCATAACACTCGCCATTAGCAATATTACGTATTGGACCACTGTCATCGTAATGTACAGGCCATCATGCAGCGACTCTTAACGATTGATCAGCGGATCGGTAGGGGTAGAGATGGCGTCCATTTTGCTTTGTGCTGTGTTGTATATATCTTTTATGAATGAGTATCCACGTGAAAAGTGATACTTTAGAACGCTTCTACTTACGTCAGCTAGAATTAGGATTATTTATTTTCTGAAACAAATGTTCATTTTGTAGGTAGGTTATTGTATCTACGCAAATTTTGCGTTGCATGTTTGTCATCACACAGAAGGTTATGTTTTAGTTAGGACCTCTATATCACTTATTATTTCGACTCATACAAGGTTTTTTGGATGGTAATAAAATATTGTTCGTTCAGTAAAACTCCTTCCCAGGTCGCAGGTATGTCAAAAGTTTGTTTATAGCAACTACCGGTATTATGAAAGAAATGATAATGTGGCTTGCTTCTCCTTCCCCACCACGCCAATTTAAGAAAGCAATGCATACACAAAATTCCTAGAAATTATTGGTAGGTACATTACGGGAAATACAAGAGTGTGTTTTAACATTTCCTTGAAAGTAAGATACCATTCTTCTGGAGAGAAGAGCTAATCGCCTTGATGGTAGGTTGTTAGTTAATATGGTTTCAATTATTGTAAGAAGTTCTCAAACTTCAGCCTATGCTAGGACTGGAAATATTTCTAATATGATACCGTAATGCTGAGTTAAGTTACTTACCCCATGTAAAACAGAGAAGCGATATCCAGTATTCAGTATCTACTGTGCATTGATTACAGTTAGAGATCGGTTACATTGTGCATTGTCATCCACGAGCAGTTCAGGACGTGATCTGTTGAATAGCCAAGAGTGATGTGGGGTTTTCTCAGGCATCTACCATAAACCTTTTCAAAGCGGAGAACAACGAGAAAATGGCCAAGAATAGATCTTATTCTCGACGTCAAAATGCTGCAATTTCGCCTTGTTTGTGTGTTTCAACGTCCTAGTAAATATACCGGCAATGTACCATCGGTCGGATTCGAACAAGCGGAGCGATAATTAGGCGTATGTAGTGGTAACGGATGGAAGTACCAATTAGCCCTAAATAGCATTGCTATTTTTCTACGCCTTGAAGCGGGAGCGTAATTTATATTAGGTTTAAAGAGACTGCGTGCGAAAGGAGCTATCTGACTGCTGCTGCGACTATAACGACCCTAGGCGTGACGTCACAGTAGGAGCCTTACGGCCTGTACATTACGATGGCAGAGATTGGACCCGTGCTAGTCATGCTGCGCTCTGGTGACAACTTTTGACAGTTACACGCCCATTGTCGCAGACGACAGATCGGAAGCGACTTACGCAGTGGAAAAGCTCCATGAGATTGCACAAAAGGCGGATTACATACTGTATCTCTTACGACAAGACTGTAATATATCTAATAATCCCTTCCCTGTAGTGGTCTGAGTCACTGCCATCGAAATGTACAGGCCATCATGCAGCGACTCTTAACGATTGATCAGCTGATCGGTAGGGGGTAGAGATGGCGACCATTTTGCTTTGTGCTGTGTTGTTTATATCTTTTATGAATGAGTATCCGCGTGAAAAGTAATACTTGAGAACGCTTCTACTTACGTCATCTAGAATGAGGATTATTTATTTTCTGAAACAAATGTTCAATTTGTAGGTAGGTTATTGTATCTACGCAAATTCTGCGTTGCATGTTTGTCATCACACAGAAGGTTATGTTTTAGTTAGGCCCTCTATTATCACTTAATATTTCGACTCATAGAAGGCTTTTGGATGGTAATAAAATGTTGTTAGTCCAGGAAACCTCCTTCCCAGGTTGCAGGTATGTCAAAAGTTTGTTTATAGCAACTACCGGTATTATGAAAGAAATGATAGGCCTATATAGATAGATAGATTTTATTAATTCCATTTGATCAAGTACATGTATACAATACATTTTTGATATAGGACACGTCAGAATTTACTTCTATAAAATAAAAGTACTAACATGGTATATATTACTAATTCTATAACTATTTATAACTTGCATATTAAGGCTTTCACGGCCCGGATTATTATATAAATAATTCAAGCTTTTGGGCTAATGCCGTGTGTATTTTTAATTTAAACCATACGTTTCGGAGAAACCTTGCCTCCTTTTTCAATGGAAATAAACAATGTGGCCTAAGAAAGTATATCAATGAGATTACAAAAAAAAATATAGATAAATTCCTCTGTTCGTCACCAGAGAGCAGCTGCCAGAAATTACTGTATGGACCATGGTGGAACGGCTGACAGAGTAGTAAGTAACGAGAAGGTAAAGGGGCGGGTGAAAATATAGAAACTCCTCGAAGAATGAGGAGGGGGGGGGAGGGGGAGGGTTAGATGGATATAAGGAAACATAAACAAAAGGGAAGTGTATCTGAACGATACCTAACGTCATAGAGTCAACGGCGAAAAAACAGATGGAAACTCCTCCAGTGACGAACAAAGGAGATCACATCCAGGCTCGGAGCCCTAGAGGGAAAATGTACAATTTTAAATATGTGAAGAACAGAGAGACTGAGAGGAACTATCGCCCTAGATCCTTAATAACTGGTAGCCAAGTGTCACTTAGCTGATATCCAGTGTCTCTGTTAAAATTATTGGGATTTTTACGAATTTCAACTGCCTCCCTTATAATTCTAGACCAGTTGTGCTTAACAAGGGCAAGCGCATGAGCATCCTTGAAACATACATCGTGCCCTGAAGACAGGGCATGTTCAGCTATAGCTGATTTGTCAGGTTGGTTTAGACGGATGTTCCATTGATGCTCTTTGATGCGAGTTGCAATGGACCGTTTTGTTTGTCCAATGTAGACTTTTCCGCAAGTACATTGGACTTCATACACCCCAGGTTGTAGTATTGGGGACAATTTATCTTTGTTTAATGCTAAACGTTGACCAATTTTCGTCATAGTGCCGAAAACTGTTTTTATCTTGTGCTTGCGAAGAATCTTAGCAACGCGGTCAGTGGTGTTGTGAATATAAGGGAGGTAAGCAGTTCCTCTCACGTCGGAGCTCTGAGAAGGTTGTCTATCCCTCCTTCTGGGATGTAGGGACCTATATATAGTGGATTCATTATAGCCATTACCCTTAAACATGGTTTGTAAGGCATGTAACTCTTCCTGAAGAGTTGATGCCTCACAAATACGTTCCGCTCTTTTGGCTAGAGTTGTTACAATTCCTTGTTTTTGTGCTGGGTGGTGGTGGAAGTCCGCATGTAAATAACGGTTAGTGTGAGTTGGCTTACGGTAGACGCTGTGCCCCATGGAGCCATCCGCTTTCCTCCTCACAAGAACATCCAAAAAAGGTAAGCATCCCCCTGACTCTAGCTCCATTGTGAAGTGGATTGAAGGATGCAGCTGATTTAGGTGGTTCAGAAAGTGGTTCAGTTTCTCAGAATCCTCCTCCCACACCACGAACGTATCATCCACATACCTCCACCAAATCACAGGTTTGAAAGACGCCGAAGATATAGCCTCCCCCTCAAAATGTTCCATGAAAAAATTTGCCACGACAGGCGAGAGTGGACTTCCCATGGCCACACCATCAGTCTGCTCGTAATATTTACCATCCCACAAGAAATAACTGGAACACAAGCAGTGGTGGAATAATCGGGCAATGTCCTCAGGAAACAAATCCTTGATGAGTGACATGACCGAGTCCACCGGCACTCTGGTAAACAAAGACTCTACATCAAAACTCACCAAAATAGCATTTGGTTGAACTGCGATGGTTGACAATTTTTCGACGAAATGGGTTGAATCCCTAATGTAGGACTGTGTACGCCCCAAGTGCGGCTGAAGTAACTTGCTGAGATATTGCGCAAGAGCATAAGTTGGAGAACCTATTGTGATAACAATTGGTCGAAGAGGGACGTCATGCTTATGGATTTTTGGAAGACCATACAATCTCGGAGGAACATCATCTCTCGGAATAAGACATCTTCCCTCTTGTTTTGGAATAGATGACAGTTTAACAAGCTTAGCAGTGGCATTGGATACACGAGTGGTTGGATCACGAGTGCACAGTCTGTAGACAGGATCAGATAACAGAATCGAGATTTTACTTTTATATTCAACGGTATCCATCACCACTGTCGCATTTCCCTTGTCAGCATGAAGAATAGAAATGATGTCATTATTTCTTAGTTCCTTCAATGCCTTTCTTTCACCCCGAGTTAAATTGGGTGCGGGTACTTTAGAGGATCTTAATATCCTCACACTTTCTTGTCTAAGATCCTCTAAAGTACCCGCTCCCAATTTAACTCGGGGTGAAATAAAGTCATTGAAGGAACTAAGAAATAATGACACCATTTCTATTCTTCATGCTGACAAGGGAAATGCGACAGTGGTGATGGATACCGTTGAATATAAAAGTAAAATCTCGATTCTGTTATCTGATCCTGTCTACAGACTGTGCACTCGTGGTCCAACCACTCGTGTATCCAATGCCACTGCTAAGCTTGTTAAACTGTCATCTATTCCAAAACAAGAGGGAAGATGTCTTATTCCGAGAGATGATGTTCCTCCGAGATTGTATGGTCTTCCAAAAATCCATAAGCATGACGTCCCTCTTCGACCAATTGTTAGCACAATAGGTTCTCCAACTTATGCTCTTGCGCAATATCTCAGCAAGTTGCTTCAGCCGCACTTGGGGCGCACACAGTCCTACATTAGGGATTCAACCCATTTCGTCGAAAAACTGTCAACCATCGCCGTTCAACCAAATGCTATTTTGGTGAGTTTTGATGTAGAGTCTTTGTTTACCAGAGTGCCGGTGGACTCGGTCATGTCACTCATCAAGGATTTGTTTCCTGAGGACATTGCCCGATTATTCCACCACTGCTTGTGTTCCAGTTATTTCTTGTGGGATGGTAAATATTACGAGCAGACTGATGGTGTGGCCATGGGAAGTCCACTCTCGCCTGTCGTGGCAAATGTTTTCATGGAACATTTTGAGGGGGAGGCTATATCTTCGGCGTCTTTCAAACCTGTGATTTGGTGGAGGTATGTGGATGATACGTTCGTGGTGTGGGAGGAGGGTTCTGAGAAACTGAACCACTTTCTGAACCACCTAAATCAGCTGCATCCGTCAATCCACTTCACAATGGAGCTAGAGTCAGGTGGATGCTTACCTTTTTTGGATGTTCTTGTGAGGAGGAAAGCGGATGGCTCCATGGGGCACAGCGTCTACCGTAAGCCAACTCACACTAACCGTTATTTACATGCGGACTCCCACCACCACCCAGCACAAAAACAAGGAATTATAACAACTCTAGCCAAAAGAGAGGAACGTATTTGTGAGGCATCAACTCTTCAGGAAGAGTTACATGCCTTACAAACCATGTTTAAGGGTAATGGCTATAATGAATCCACTATATATAGGTCCCTACATCCCAGAAGGAGGGATAGACAACCTTCTCAAGCTCCGACGTGAGAGGAACTGCTTACCTCCCTTATATTCACAACACCACTGACCGCGTTGCTAAGATTCTTCGCAAGCACAAGATAAAAACAGTGTTCGGCACTATGACGAAAATTGGTCAACGTTTAGCATTAAACAAAGATAAATTGTCCCCAATACTACAACCTGGGGTGTATGAAGTCCCATGTACTTGCGGAAAAGTCTACATTGGACAAACAAAACGGTCCATTGCAAATCGCATCAAAGAGCATCAAAGGAACATCCGTCTAAACCAACCTGACAAATCAGCTATAGCTGAACATGCTCTGTCTTCATGGCACGATGTATGATTCAAGGATGCTCATGCGCTTGCCCTTGTTAAGCACAACTGGTCTAGAATTATAAGGGAGGCAGTTGAAATTCGTAAAAATCCCAATAATTTTAACAGAGACACTGGATATCAGCTAAGTGACACTTGGCTACCAGTTATTAAGGATCTAGGGAGATAGTTCCTCTCAGTCTCTCTGTTCTTCACATATTTAAAATTGTACATTTTCCCTCTAGGGCTCAGAGCCTGGATTTGATCTCCTTTGTTCGTCACTGGTGGAGTTTCCATCTGTTTTTTCGCCGTTGACTGTATGACGTTAGGTATCGTTCAGATACACTTCCCTTTTGTTTATGTTTCCTTATATCCATCTAACCCTCCCACCTCCCCCCCCCCCTCCTCATTCTTCGAGGAGTTTCTATATTATCACACCGCCCCCTTTACCTTCTCGTTACTTACTACTCTGTCCACCGTTCCACCATGGTCCATACAGTAATTTCTGGCAGCTGCTCTCTGGTGACGAACAGAGGAATTTATCTATATTTTATGTAATCTCATTGATATACTTTCTTAGGCCACATTGTTTATTTCCATTGAAAAAGGAGGCAAGGTTTCTCCGAAACGTATGGTTTAAATTAAAAATACACACGGCATTAGCCCAAAAGCATGAATTATTTATATTTATAACTTATTATGATAACAGATCTCAAGAGATACAATCTTATTGGACAACTATTTACACCTTACTCTATTATCATAATATGAAAACTTAATTCTATAAATACAACAACTTACAGCTAGGTATTACAATTAAAATAGAAAAGTAAAATATAATTATAGATTTCATCACTCCTATACGCTAAGATATTCAACTACAGAGTAAAAGCAATGGCACTGCAGATAAGCTTTCAACATTCTGTCAAAGGTTTTTATTTTTGGGGCAAGTTTTATATACTGTGGTAGTTTATTGTATAATTTAACTCCTGTGTGAAAACTTCCTTTTTGATATCTGCTTGTGTGTGTGAGTGAAATATGAATGTTTTGATTTTGTCTTGTGTTATGCCTATGCACATCATTGTTTGTTTCAAGAAAAACATCCTTATGCATTAAATTCTTTTTAAAAACCATAATACTTTCAAAGATATATATGCAGGGCAGTGGGAGAATGTTTAAATCTTTAAACAAAGGTCTACATGATTCTCTAGTGTTAACATTTGCCATAATTCTAATCGCCCTCTTTTGTATCCTAAACGTGCTTAGTACATCTGGCGACATACCCCAAAATATGACCCCATATCTTAAGTATGAATGGAAATTAGCAAAATAAGTATTTGTTAATGTGTGCATGTTTGTGCAAGTTTTCTAAATACGTAACGCAAAGCACATCGAGTTCAGTTTAGTATTCAGATATTGTATATGTGTATTCCATTTCAAGACATGTTGTATCCACAGTCCTAAAAACTTTGTTTCTGATTTATTTTCAATTTGATGATCATTTAATGTTATATTGGGCTTCGCAAGATTTCTATTCTGTATAGTGTGGAAATTTAGACATACTTTTTTATAGTTTATTATGAGGCGATTATCTTGTGACCATTTGGTTAACTCTAATGTAACGGAGTCAGCAGACTGCTGTATGACCTGTTTAGTTTCACATTTTATTACGAGTATTGTATCGTCCGCAAACAAAATGTCCTTATGTGAATGAACGTTCTGTGTTATATCATTGATATATAGAAGAAAGAGTAGTGGGCCCAAAACCGATCACTGGGGTACTCCAAATTTAATAATTCCCTCATTGGACAATGTTTCATTAAGTAATTTGGTTCCATCATCCTTGTGTCTCAAGCTTACTCTTTGTTTACGCCTTGTTAAGTAAGACTCTATCCATTTATTAGCTAGACCTCTAATACCATATTGATTTAGTTTTGTAAGGAGGATTTTATGGTCAACAACATCAAATGCTTTCGATAAATCCAAGAATAGGCCAGTTACATGTTCCTTATTGTCAATTAATTTCAGTATACTATTAATTCATTCATAAATTGCTGTCTGTGTAGATTTTTCCGTTCTGAATCCATGTTGTGAGTTTGATAATATTTTATTTTTTTCTATAAAATTTATCAGTCTCTTATACATGATTGTTTCCACAATTTTTTCAATACCAGATGGTAAGGTAATAGGACGATAGTTATCTAATTCATCTTTTGAACCTTTTTTTTGCACTGGAATTACTTTTGATAACTTCAAAATATCCGGGTAAGTTCCTGAGAGAATTGAACTGATATTAAGTGTGTAAGTGGATTTATTATATTTTCTGCACATTTCTTTAAATTTGCATCAGGGATGCCATCAATGCCAGCACAGAAATTATTTTTAGCTCTTTTATAACTATTCTTACCTCTTCACTTGTGACATGATTTATAAATAAAGAATCACTTCATATATTTATTTTATTATTAGAATTTAGTGTATCTATCTGTGATTTATTTAATAATTTTTGTGGAATTTCCAGAAAATAGTCATTAAAAGTGTTTGCTATTTCCTCTGGATTATCAATCACTTTATTATTTCTGGTCAGTGTAATGTTCCTTTGTATTTTAGCAGATTTTCCAGTTTCTTTCTTTATCACGGACCACATAGCCCTGCTTTTATTAGATGATTGGGAAATAAAATTTTCATTATGCATTTTCTTTGCTAGTCTTATTACCTTATTTAATATGCTAGTGTATTTTTTGTAGTATAAATTGAATTCAGGTGTTGAGTGGTATTGTTTATATAATTTGTGTAGAAATTCCTTTCTTTGACATTAATTTATAATCCCTGTTGTTATCCAATTGCTAGTTTTGTTATTTTGAACAGTTCTTTGTCTAAAGGGGAATGCTGTTTCAAAATAGTGTTTTAGGGTAATGTTAAATACATTAAATTTATCATTTACATTTTCTAGTTTATACATTTCTGACCATATTTCCTTTAAGTCATTGAAATATGTAACATTTGTTTCAGTGAATGACCTGCACTTTGATTTTACTCCATTATCATTATTATTGATTGTTTCGGGTACTTCAAAACTCAGTATTTGTCCATGGTGGTCACTAAAACGTGGACAATTGACTTCTATTGAATGGTGATATTTATCTGTATTTATAAAAAAAATGATCAGGAGTGGTTTTACTAAATTTTGTTATTTTTATTGGGGTATTTACTGTAGGTTTCAGTCCGTAGGAAATTAGTAACTGTGTTAATAATTCACAATTTCTATCACATTTTATGAAATCCACATTTACATCCCCACAAATTAATATATCGAGATTTACTTTTCTCATGTTATTGAGTAACAATTCTAATTTATCTATAAATAAAGGAAACTTTCCTGACGGAGAACGGTATACGCATTCAATTATTAACTTAAACTGCTGTATTTTTACGCCAGAGAATTCAAAATCATATTCCATAATTAGATAATCATAAGCTGTTAACTGTTCATGATCTAAATTATTTCTTAAGAAGATACAAGTACCACAATGGCTAATATAAGATGTAGAGTATTTACTAGCTAGTATCAACCCTGGGAATTGAATTAATTCGAGATGTTCCTCTTTCAGCCAATGTTCTGAAATACATAGTGCTGAGATGTCTTTAAGTTCATTTTTAAGCATTAGATTTATGTAATCAATTTTAGGATAGACTGAACATTCTGGTGGTAAATTTGTTACTTTTGCAAGATTGTGTTGGTGATTTATTTACATTATTATTATCATAATTGTTATTATTATTGTTGCTAGACAAATCCGAAATACCATTGTTGGACTCAGTTAAATTCGATATCAAAAGATCTGAATGCCAAACCTCACGTTTGGCTCCTTTTATCAGTTTCCCTGCTTCCACTCTAAAGATATTACTGTTGAACTATTCTTACCATTTGAATTTACAATTTTGCAGATTTCATCACTAAGATACTCTTTTCCTAACCTATTTAAGTGTAGGCCATGCCGAGTGTGGAACTTCCTGTCTAATTTACTTACATCTATAATTTGGACATTGGGAGAACTCTTACAAATTTTATGAAATTTTCCATTTGTAGCCTCTATTTCTACATTTACATATGATTTGGGAATTAAGTCGTATCTCTGCGGAATGTTTACAATAATGACATTTGTGTTATTCATGGATGGCAATGTACCCTCTAAATCTTTGATTACCTTTTTACTCTCGTTTCTATAGACGTTGTTTGCTCCAGCGATGATTACTGCATAGTCCTTTGAAGTAAGAGACGCACACTCTTCTACCATCCCTTTCGTGACCGCTGCAATTGAAGGTCTTACTGTCGAAGTGACCTGCATTTCTCCGCTTCTCTCCAATACGCTAATGTGGCATGCTTCTCCTTCCCCACCACAACAATTTAAGGAAGCAATGAATACACAACATTCCTAGAAATTATTTGTACATTATGGGGATTACAAGAGTGTGTGTTAACATTTCCCTGAAAGTAAGATACCATTCCTCGGGAGAGAAGAGCTAATCGCCTTGATGGTAGGTTGTTAGTTAATATGGTTTCAATAATTGCAAGAAGTTCCCAAACTTCAGCGTATGCTAGGACTGGAAACGTTTCTAATGTGATAATGCTGAGGTTAAGTTACTAACCGTATGTAAAGCAGAGAAGCGATATCCAGTATTCATTATTTACTGAAGTCAGTCCGAGTTACATTATTTGTGAGAATGGTCTCTCGATCAAGCTCAAGTGAATATGATAATATTTTCGTGGCAGCATTTGTGTAGGCTACTGAATTTACATTAATGGGATTGTTAGCACCTGGTGTATGTACTGTGGCTATTGATACCTGATTTCAAAATTACAACCCATTGTAAATTCCTGATGCAAGAAACAAGTTAGATTGAGTCATAGAAAATAAGTGCTGTTAGGATAGGCCCTGTTTAAGTCACCTTGAGGGTGGCCTGTGCATTGATTACAGTTAGAGATAGGTTACATTGTGCTTTGTCATCCACGAGCAGTTTAGGACGTGATCTGCTGAATCGCCAAGGGTGATGTGGGGTTCTCTCAGGCATCTACCATAAACATTTTCAAAGCGGTGAACAACGAGAAAATGGCCAAGAATAGATCACATTCTCGACGTCAAAATACTGCAATTTAGCCCTGTTTGTGTGTTTCAACGTCCTAGTAAAGGTACCGGCAATGTACCATTTTGTTCACTCTCAAAATACCAGCTAAATCGGCCGGATTCGAACAATCGAAGCGATAATTAGGCGTATGTAGTGGTTACCGATGGAAGTGCCAATCAGCCCTAAATAGCATTGCTATTTTTCAACGTCTTGAAGCGGGAGCGTAATTTATATTAGGTTTGAAAAGACTGCGTTTATATCTTTTATGAATGAGTATCCGTGTGAACTGCGACTATAACGACCCTAGGCGTGACGTCATAGTAGAAGCCTCACGGCCTGTACATTACGATGTCCGTGTCTGAGTCAACCAACAACATTGCCCACAGTTGGGCGTTCATTGAAACCATTCTGTTCCAATATTGATATTTAAATCGATAAACTTATCTTCATTCTTATTGGTACGTCCTTCATCTAGCCACACGCTGGTGTGTCATTGTAATAAATATAAAATCCTCCAAGCTTGCCATTGTAATAATTAATATGATAATCCGAGCTAGCCACCTCACAATAGTGGGACTATAATACTAGCATAAATGACATCACACAAAGAACAATACAGACTTCTCAAAATACACTATTTATTAATAATAATTCTTCCTCGACTATAACAATAATAATTCTCCTTTTCCGGTCATTCTCTGGCAATCATAAACTATCAATACCTGTTTGTCAGACATATAAGCAGGTTTCCATTACCTGCATCTCTTGTACAATATCAGCAACAACTTGCATTCTTTACTACTCACAAATTCTTCTTTTCTGGTCGTACTCTGACCATCAAAAACTATCAATACCTTTTTGTCAAACATATGAGCAGGTTTAATTTACCTGCATCTCTTGCAGAACATCCACCACAACCATCACTCCTCTCTCCCGAAACCAACTGCCAGACCCTTTTCTAAAAATCACACAATCCTCAACCCCCAACACCAATCTCCAGACCAGAGAGCACAACAATTTCCACATCACGTTTTCATCAAAGGCCAGCCTCCATTCCGCATGGCATACTATCTATCAATACCATCATCATAGAATACTAGTCAATTCAAAGCAAACCTTGCCATTAGCAAAGCCAGCAATGGCCAGACCACCACCAAGAATCTCTATGGCACTGAACACACAAGATTCTCCATGGTGCTGCACCAACAGGTGGCCATAGCTGGCAACCTGATAGAAATGCATAATTACTACCAACACAACAAACTAGAAGCAGCCTCTGTAACCTACTAAAGTTCGGTTACAAGACCAAATACTCTATATTGTGCTCAATTAGACACGGCTGACTGGCATCGAACTGGGGTCTTTAACAAGAAGACCAGGCCCATGATTCTGCACAGAATCGAATCATTGCTCTCTGAGGGGGAACAGCCACAGTGAACCCGAAGAACAATGAGTTATATCTGCATATAATTATAATAGCAGGATTTCACGGCCAGAACGGGAATATTATAGCGATTAAGGTGGATTATTGCAGAAAATACCATCCATTGTACGTTTTAGATGCTAGAACGCAAGAAAGCGAGCCAGCTTGACAGTTGAAAAATCGTGGTTAGCAAGGGGGCGTTACTAGGTGACGCCAAGGAACTAATTCTCGTCTGCACTGGGGGAGCGACCAAAGATTAATGGCTTTGGGAACCACAGTCTAACAAGGCGAAACATGGGAGTGGGGGCGGTCGCCAGTAGGAAATATAAGCCGAAGCTGGCGCAGGGGCTAATGCGCAAGATGGCCGCCGCGCGCAACAAGCCCTATGTCATTCTTATGGAGGGGTCAGTCAGAGCTGGCACAGGGGCTAATGGGCAATATGGCTGCCACGTTGTCACAGGGGGAGGTCGGCCGTGTAGTTGCTAAATGGAATATTTATTATTATTATTATTATTATTATTATTATTATTATTATTATTATTATTATTATTATTATTATTATTAGGTAATTACTGATTGATAGCTTGCCACGGTGGGTGTGTGGTTATCGTGTCGGACTACCAACCCCAAGCTTGCAGGTTCGCTCTTGGTCGTGGTAAGTGATTTTTGAAAGGTGGCAAAAATTAAGACACGCATGTCATACGATGTTGGCATGTAAAATAACCCAGGGAGAGGTCGGCTATGTAGTTCCTAAATGGAATATTTATTATTATTATTATTATTTATTATTATTATTAGGTAATTATTGATTGATCATGTACAATCAAGACCAGCCTTATATTGCCCCACTTTATGGTGTAGTGGCTACCATTTTTAGCTGTTATTGTGGAGGCTCGGTTCGAGTCCTGGCTTTGTCAAGAAATTTAATTCTAGGCTGAGGGTTGGAATGGGGTACACTCAACCTTGTGAGGCAAAACTGACAGGAGCTGGCTTTTGATTCATACCGCAGCCATTCTGCCTAACCCAACTTCACCTAACCTAACCTAACCTAACCTTACCTAACCTAACCAAATCCCACCTTACCTAACCTAACCTAACTTCAAAGTCAGAATGTACATTACATCTATTGTTTTTATACCCTCATAAATTAGATATAGAGAATGTCCACTACGATTTAGATCCTCGAGCACATTTTTCTGACATATACCATTAAAACGTGTAGAAAGGAATGCCTGATAAATTTCACTAACACATAATACAAGTTCACCATACATTGTGTCCACTTTTTGAATGTTAATGATACGGAAAAGAGTATGCATTGGTAATTCAGTGAGCTTTTTTCTCTCTAATCAACAGTTCTACCCCCATAGCATTGTGAATATTTATTGTAGTAGCCTATAAAGAAACAAAAAAATCATGTCTATTACAATTTAGCTATAAGTGACCAGAACCACCATAACATTTTATTCTAATAAGGAAATTTCCATAATGATAAGAAAAAAAAGCTTACCATAATGATGGATTGTGTGTAAGTAAACGTCTTTTGCTGCTTGACGCCACTACTAAACTGATAGTCAAACAACAGACAAGTGAGTTCATGTTTCGCTGACGTAATCGTATGTTCCCACGCACTTCCTGTGTGTTGCACGCGCCATAGTGGCTAAATTTGAAACCAGATGAGATGATTTGCTGACGTAATCGTATGTTCCTCTGCACACACACGCAGGCCCCTGTAGACGGATCCTTGTGGACGAGTCCCTGTGGACGGGTCATTGTTGACGGGTCCTTGTGGACGAGCCCCTGTGGACGGGTCCTTGTTGACGGGTCCTTTTTTTTTGACTAATCCCTTTAGACCGGTTCCTTTTGTCTGGCTCATGACCCCTAATGCTATAATGAAATTAAACGTTGTTCCACATGATACGCAAGCAAAGAGCCGATCGCTACTATGAATTAACATGTTTGCTTTTGTTTTGTTTTTACGCATGTGCACTTGTTTTTTTTTGTAAGAGGGCGGGCTTTTTGAATGCAGATTTATAAATGAGTTATTTTTTTTAATTACCAAAAGATCCAAAACTAATAGGTAATTAGCTTTTAATATCTCATGAACCAATAAGGCTATGGGACTTGTATTAGAGGTCGTTGGACTTGAGTTGACATTTTGTTTTTGAATGTATTATTTTTTATTTTATTTTTTGTTAAAAGGGCCTAACTACACTTTTGTTAATATCTCGCTAACTAATAATCATAGAGGGTCAAGTGAGGTGTCATGGGACTCAGAACGGTCAACCCTTTTCCATGACCAACGAATTTACCCAAAAGATTCAAAACAGCAAGGTCAATGACCTAAGATTTTATAAACTAATAATTGAATATTAACATGTGAGGTGTCATAGGACTTAGAATGGTCAACCCTTTCCCATGGTCAATGCAGTTACCAAAAATACCCAATACATCAAGGTCATTGACCTGAGATTTTATAAACTAATAATCGGGTACGAACATGTGAGATGTTTACCATGTGTGATGAAACATATCTAGGTAGAGAAAGAATTAGTGTAGGCTACATGTATGGTGACTGACAAGTATTTTACCATTGAAACTTGTTTTCAGATCAAACTGCAGTATAGAGAGAGTATAGGTTGCAGGTATGGGTTAATAAATAAGAAACGGTGTACGCAAACTCTGATTTATCAAGAAATAAGAGTAGACTATCTTTATTTGATTGGTTACAGAGGATAGCTAAAACACAAACATGGTCAGTGGTTACCGAGACAAAATGATCGCTACACACAACAAGCTTTAAATACTTGAGGCCAATAATCAATACACACACACTCGCTTGTTCTAAACTAAACTGTGTTGCTGTCAGTGCTCAGAGAGTAGGCTGATGACGAAATGCATTGCTAACAGAAATATAAACATTTCCGGTTGTCTAATGTTACCAGCTATCCATTTATTTATTTATTTTTGTGTTGCAGTGGTTAACACTTTTTGCTCTTGTATTGGTAGTCTTAACTCGATTTCCAGGTCTGAGGCCTAGAACGAGTCGAACCAAGAAACAAGGGCATGGTGGTGCAGTGGTTCAGCTGTTAGCCTTTCACTAGAGGGTTCGATTACAGGTTAATATGCATGTCATAAACATATTAAACAAAACAAAACAGAGATAACGTTTAAAACTGTTTACATTTGTGACTTTTCAAATTATTACTTGGATTACAAATACAAAGGTGAACTGGGTTTGATATACAGTTAATGCTGTCTATCACACACTCGACTGTAAGAAAGCCAAAAGAGCAAAAAGGCTTAGGTAGAGCAGTGGTAAAATTGCTATATGTAGAGAACTACCTGGCAAAGCTATATCGCATAAACAGTGCAGGATACAATCCAGCAATCAAATTTGTATCTTGTGGAACAGAGAAATGCACTTACGTGAGAAAATGCAAGTTCATGTGTAATATGACCTAACACACAAGTGTTCACCTGTGCACGTGCACAATAAGGGCTAACAAGTCACATTCTGTTTAGTTCGTACGTAACGTTAGGTTAGGGCTAATGCACACACTCTAGTACACGAGGCACATACCATTTGAGAGCAGGTCAAGGGATCTAACTTGGTGGATGGATGTGTTCTAACGAGTCATTTGTAGTTGAAAGAGAATAATACTTGTTCTTAAGATGATAAAACTGAGGAGATGGTATGTACAGTAAGACGTCTTGTTATTTCCTGTGTAATATTACAGACATGGCAGAGAGCACACAGTTCTGTTGCTATGACTACGCTGCAGTAATTTGAAACCCTACGTGTTCATTAAGACAATGGGTGATGATTATACAAAGTTAGCAGTCATTGGATATTACACAGGTGTTCCTTCCGGTGTCATGTTGCTGACATGGCAGAGAGCGCACAGTTCTATTGCTACGACTAACGCTGCAGTAATTTGAAACCCAAGGTGATGATCAAGACAATGGGTGATGATTATGCAAAGTCAGCAGTAATTGGATACCACACATCAACATTGACTAAATAATAAACGTGTTGTCATAACCAGCAGAAACCTCATTTTAAGATTTTAGATTTTACATTTTAAATTTAAGATTTTTTGATTTTTAGATTTTACTATTTTACATTTTCCTAAAAGAGTAAATAACAAGGTCACATACCTAACCTCATTAAACCGAACTTTACCAAACCTAACTTAAGCTAATCCAAAGGCTAATGCACATACCCAAAGCATATAAGGTACATGCAACTATCCTTATGCTAGTCTTACTGGTTACTGTACAACATGATAACTACCCAAACGGATTTTGTTTTTCATTTTGTTGTTTACACATATGTCATTTTTCCAATTTCCCATTTTCAGTTTTTTTTAATGTCAGTTTTAAGTTTTTCAATTTCATAATATGGAAACATGGATTTTGCATTTTGTTGTTTACACATTTATTAATTTCACAATTTCCCATTTACAGTTCCTAAAATGACAGTTTAAAGTTTTTCAATTTCATGATATAGAAACATGGATTTTCCAATTTGTTGTTTTCACATTAATCAATTTACCAAATTCCCATTTACAGTTTTTAAAATTTCAGTTTAATGTTTTTTTTCTATTTGTTAATATGGAAACATGGATTTTTCCAATTTGTGTTTTACATGTTCATTTTGCATTAGGAGTGGAGAGAGGTGGGTAGTAATTAAAAATGTGCAAGCAGTGTCCATTGTTGACAGGTCATTGTTGACGAGTCCTTTTCATACAACAGAAAAGTGAGTTCATGTTTCGCATGCATTACCTAAAATGCAATACCATGCAAGTGTTTAACATTTTACAACTAACCTGTTGGTATGATTTGCACACTACAAAGGTTATATCTGTTCTGGTAATAGAATTATTTAGCGTTGGCTTTTATATTTAATATGTACAGTTTAAAGTGATAGAAAAGTGGTAGACAAGTGGTAGCAAAGTGGTAGACAATTGGTAGACAATTGGTAACAAAGTGGTAGAAAAGTGGTAGCAAAGTGGTAGCAAAGTGGTAGAAAAGTGGTAGCAAAGTGGTAGAAAAGTGGTAGCAAAGTGGTAGCAAAGTGGTAGAAAAGTGGTAGCAAACTAGGAAAGTGGTAGCAAAGTGGTAGAAAAAATATTACATGTATTGTTAAGAAATAGTTTAAGCGGTTTCATGGATTCATTACACAATAATTTTTGCATGACAAAGCTCATTTTCTATATCCAATAGTTCTTCCTCATATTTAGTATGACCAGTTTACACATTTATCAATTTCACAATTTCCCATTTACAGTTCTTAAAATGACAGTTTAAAGGATTTCAATTTCATGATATAGAAACATGGATTTTCCAATTTGTTGTTTTCACATTTATCAATTTACCAAATTCCCATTTACAGTTTTTAAAATTTCAGTTTAATGTTTTTTTTTTCTATTTGTCAATATGGAAACATGGATTTTTCCAATTTGTGTTTTACATGTTCATTTTGCATTAGGAGTGGAAAGAGGAGGGTAGTAATTAAAAATGTGCAAGCAGTGTCCATTGTTGACAGGTCATTGTTGACGAGTCCTTTTTATACAACAGACAAGTGAGTTCAAGTTTCACATGCATTACCTAAAATGTAATAACATGCGAGTGTTTAACATTTTACAAATTAGCTTATGTGTTAGTTTATGTGTGGGGTCTTATGTTGGGCATTTTGTGTTGGCTTATTTAACAAGTTATTTTGTCAATGCATTTAGTGGATTTTTCTCTTGGTCTTGGAATGTATATCAGTCCATTTTATTACAACATAATGCTTACTGCCATGTTTGTAAGCAACAACAACACACTAAACTTTCAAAAAATCTAAAGTACTCTAAGGTACTCTCAACTCGTACTCTTACCTCTATCCCATGCCAAGTCAAGACCATTATTTTTTTCAAAAAAAAAGGTGAACGGGGAAAGTAGACTATATGTTTAAACTAAAAAATCATATAAAGTCATATGTTAACTCTAACACCTACGTTTATCCCATTCTTAGTCGAAAAATATTATATTTTTTAAATTTTTCTAAAAAATAATTGGAAAGTAGGCTATATTTTTGAAAACTAATCATTCTATAAAGTCATATATAGACTCAACCAATGGCTTTTATATCCTTAATCGTTAGAACAAAATATGGAATTTTTGACATTTTTTTCCAAAAATGTTCATTTTTTTAAATGGACTATATTTTGGAAACTAGGAATTTTACAAAAATTGTGTTTGACATAAATGACAGGTATTTACGCCCTCTACCCACAAACCAAGTCCCAGATCTCTGGGACAAAATCCAAAAATGTTTAATTGTGAAAGTAGGCGATATTTTGAAAACGTATCATTCTAAAAAGTCATATATAGACTCAAACAAATGTTCTTGAAGTTATTTAACGTAAAAACAAAACTTAACATGTTTTTCATTTTTCCGAAAAAAGTCCAATTTTCAAAATTGTCTATATTTTGGAAACTAAGAATTTTACAAAAATGTTTGTTTAACGTAAATGGAAGGTGGTTACCCCCTCTACCCCAAAAATAAATTTCAGGACCCTAGGACAAAAACTGTGCAGTAGTGTGTTTGTACGGGTTCAGATGCCTCCACCTCCACACAAGATGGCGGCCGTAGCTTAACTTAACCTAGCCTAACCTAACAAGATGGCGGCCGTAGCTTAACTTAACCTAGCCTAACCTCACAAGATGGCGGCCGTAGCTTAACTTAACCTAGCCTAACTTAACAAGATGGCGGCCGTAGCTTAACTTAACCTAGCCTAACATAACCTAACCTAACCTACGAGGTGTGATCAAAAAGTTCCAAAAATGTGGCTGCGACTTAACCAAACCTAGCCTAGCCTAACCTAACCTACAAGGTGTGATCAAAGAGTTCCAAAATGGCGGCCATAGCTTTACTTAACCTAACCTAACTTAACCTAAACCTACGAGGTGTGATCAAAAAGTTCCAAAATGGCGGCTGTAGGTTAACTTAACCTAACCTAACCTAACCTAACCTAAACCTACGAGGTGTTATCATAAAGTTCCAAAATGGCGGCCGTAGCTTAACTCAACCTAACCTAACCCTACGAGGAGTGATCAAAAAGTTCCAAAATGTGTGGAGGAATCTGGAGGAGGAGGGTGTTTGTAGAACTCTTTAAAACTACTGGGGTGGGGGTGGGGGTAGTAAGAAATAAAAACAGTATTAATTATTATTCAGCATAAGAGTTTTTTAATTCGTTAAAACGTACAATACATCTATTGTTTTTATACCCTCATAAATTAGATATAGAGAATGTCCACCATGATTTAGATCCTCAAGCACACTTTCTGACATATCATTAAAACGTGTAGGAAGGAATGTCTGAAAATTTTCACTAACACATAGTACACGTTCACCATACATTGTGTCCACTTTTTGAATGTTGATGATACGGAATGGAGTATGCATTGGTAATTCAGTGAGCTTTTTTCTCTCTAATCCGCAGTTCTGCCCCATAGCATTGAGAATGTTTATTGTAGTAGCCTATAAAGAAACAAAAAAAATGTCTATTACAGTTTAGCTATAAGTGACCAGAATCACTATATATATCATTTTATTCTAAGAGCTTTCCATGATGATAAGAAAAAAAAGAGCTTACCATAATGATGGATTGAGTGTAAGAAAACGTCTTTTGCTGCTTGATGTCACTACTAAAGTGATACTCTTACAACAGACAAGTGAGTACATGTTTCGCTGACGTAATCGTATGTTTCCACGCACTTCCTGTGTTGAGCGCGTCATAGTGGCTAAATTTAAAACTCTAGATGAGATGTTTTGCTGACGTAATCGTATGTTCCCCGCACGCACACTTTGGACGGGTCCTTTTTGAAGGGAGTCATTTTTTTTTCGGGTCCGGGAGGACGGGTCCTGGTTGACGGGTCCCTGTGCGCGGGTCTGATCCCTATGGACTGGCCCATGCATTTTATCCAAATTATGTCAAAGGGACAGGTTAGTTGTAAAATGTTAAACACTTGCATGGTATTGCATTTTAGGTAATGCACGCGAAACATGAACTCACTTTTCTGTTGTATGAAAAGGACTCGTCAACAATGACCTGTCAACAATGGACACTGCTTGCACATTTTTAATTACTACCCACCTCTCTCCACTCCTAATGCAAAATGAACATGTAAAACACAAATTGGAAAAATCCATGTTTCCATATTAACAAATAGAAAAAAAAACAACATTAAACTGAAATTTTAAAAACTGTAAATGGGAATTTGGTAAATTGATAAATGTGAAAACAACAAATTGGAAAATCCATGTTTCTATATCATGAAATTGAAAAACTTTAAACTGTCATTTTAAGAACTGTAAATGGGATATTGTGAAATTAATAAATGTGTAAACAACAAAATGCAAAATCCATGTTTCCATATTATGAAATTGAAAAACTTAAAACTAACATTAAAAAAAACTAAAAATGGGAAATTGGAAAAATGACATATGTGTAAACAACAAAATGAAAAACAAAATCCGTTTGGGTAGTTATCATGTTGTACAGTAACCTGTAAGACTAGCATAAGGATAGTTGCATGTCCCTTATATGCTTTGGGTATGTGCATTAGCCTTTGGATTAGCTTAAGTTAGGTTTGGTAAAGTTCGGTTTAATGAGGTTAGGTATGTGACCTTGTTATTTACTCTTTTAGGAAAATGTAAAAAAGTAAAATCTAAAAATCAAAAAATCTTAAATTTAAAATGTAAAATCTAAAATCTTAAAATGAGGTTTCTGCTGGTTATGACAACACGTTTATTATTTAGTCAATGTTGATGTGTGGTATCCAATTACTGCTGACTTTGCATAATCATCACCCATTGTCTTGGTCAACACCTTGGGTTTCAAATTACTGCAGCGTTAGTCGTAGCAATAGAACTGTGCGCTCTCTGCCATGTCAGCAACATGACACCGGAAGGAACACCTGTGTAATATCCAATGACTGCTAACTTTGTATAATCATCACCCATTGTCTTAATGAACACGTAGGGTTTCAAATTACTGCAGCGTAGTCATAGCAACAGAACTGTGTGCTCTCTGCCATGTCTGTAATATTACACAGGAAATAACAAGACGTCTTACTGTACATACCATCTCCTCAGTTTTATCATCTTAAGAACAAGTACTATTCTCTTTCAACTACAAATGACTCGTTAGAACACATCCATCCACCAAGTTAGATCCCTTGACCTGCTCTCAAATGGGATGTGCCTCGTGTGTGTGCATTAGCCCTAACCTAACGTTACGTACGAACTAAACAGAATGTGACTTGTTAGCCCTTATTGTGCACGTGCACAGGTGAACACTTGTGTGTTAGGTCATATTACACATGAACTTGCATTTTCTCACGTAAGTGCATTTCTCTGTTCCACAAGATACAAATTTGATTGCTGGATTGTATCCTGCACTGTTTATGCGATATAGCTTTGCCAGGTAGTTCTCTACATATAGCAATTTTACCACTGCTCTACCTAAGCCTTTTTGCTCTTTTGGCTTTCTTACAGTCGAGTGTGTGATAGACAGCATTAACTGTATATCAAACCCAGTTCACCTTTGTATTTGTAATCCAAGTAATAATTTGAAAAGTCACAAATGTAAACAGTTTTAAACGTTATCTCTGTTTTGTTTTGTTTAATATGTTTATGACATGCATATTAACCTGAAATCGAACCCTCTAGTGAAAGGCTAACAGCTTAACCACTGCACCACCATGCCCTTGTTTCTTAGTTCGACTCGTTCTAGGCCTCAGACCTGGAAATCGAGTTAAGACTACCAATACAAGAGCTAAAAGTGTTTACCACTGCAACACAAAAATAAATAAATAAATAAATGGATAGCTGGTAACATTAGACAACCGGAAATGTTTATATTTCTGTTAGCAATGCATTTCGTCATCAGCCTACTCTCTGAGCACTGACAGCAACACAGTTTAGTTTAGAACAAGCGAGTGTGTGTGTATTGATTATTAGCCTCAAGTATTTAAAGCTTGTTGTGTGTAGCGATCATTTTGTCTCGGTAACCACTGACCATGTTTGTGTTTTAGCTATCCTCTTTAACCAATCAAATAAAGAGAGTCTACTCTTAATTCTTGATAAATCAGAGTTTGAGTACACCGTTTATTATTTATTAACCCATACCTGCAACCTATACTCTCTCTATACTGCAGTTTGATCTGAAAACAAGTTTCAATGGTAAAATACTTGTCAGTCACCATACATGTAGCCTACACTAATTCTTTCTCTACCTAGCTATGTTTCATCACACATGGTAAACATCTCACATGTTCGTACCCGATTATTAGTTTATAAAATCTCAGGTCAATGACCTTGATGTATTGGGTATTTTTGGTAAATGCATTGACCATGGGAAAGGGTTGACCATTCTAAGTCCTATGACACCTCACATGTTAATATTCAATTATTAGTTTATAAAATCTTAGGTCATTGACCTTGCTGTTTTGAATCTTTTGGGTAAATTCGTTGGTCATGGAAAAGGGTTGACCATTCTGAGTCCCATGACACCTCACTTGACCCTCTCTGCTTATTAGTTAGCGAGATATTAACAAAAGTGTAGTTAGGCCCTTTTAACAAAAAAAATAATAATAATACATTCAAAAACAAAATGTCAACTCAAGTCCAACGACCTCTAATACAAGTCCCATAGCCTTATTGGTTCATGAGATATTAAAAGCTAATTACCTATTAGTTTTGGATCTTTTGGTAATTAAAAAAAATAACTCATTTGTAAATCTGTATTCAAAAAGCCCGCCCTCTTACATAAACCCCAAGTGCTCATGCGTAAAAACAAAACAAAAGCAAACATGTAAATTCATAGTAGCGATCGGCTCTTTGCTTGCGTATCATGTGGAACAACGTTTAATTTCATTATAGCATTAGGGGTCATGAGCCAGACAAAAGGAACCGGTCTAAAGGGATTAGTCAAAAAAAAGGACCCGTCAACAAGGACCCGTCCACAGGGGCTCGTCCACAAGGACCCGTCAACAATGACCCGTCCACAGGGACTCGTCCACAAGGATCCGTCTACAGGGGCCTGCGTGTGTGTGCAGAGGAACATACGATTACGTCAGCAAATCATCTCATCTGGTTTCAAATTTAGCCACTATGGCGCGTGCAACACACAGGAAGTGCGTGGGAACATACGATTACGTCAGCGAAACATGAACTCACTTGTCTGTTGTATGACTATCAGTTTAGTAGTGGCGTCAAGCAGCAAAAGACGTTTACTTACACACAATCCATCATTATGGTAAGCTTTTTTTTTCTTATCATTATGGAAATCTCCTTATTAGAATAAAATGTTATGGTGGTTCTGGTCACTTATAGCTAAATTGTAATAGACATGATTTTTTTTGTTTCTTTATAGGCTACTACAATAAATATTCACAATGCTATGGGGGTAGAACTGTTGATTAGAGAGAAAAAAGCTCACTGAATTACCAATGCATACTCTTTTCCGTATCATTAACATTCAAAAAGTGGACACAATGTATGGTGAACTTGTATTATGTGTTAGTGAAATTTATCAGACATTCCTTTCTACACGTTTTAATGGTATATGTCAGAAAAATGTGCTCGAGGATCTAAATCGAAGTGGACAGTCTCTATATCTAATTTATGAGGGTATAAAAACAATAGATGTAATGTACATTCTGACTTTGAAGTTAGGTTAGGTTAGGTAAGGTGGGATTTGGTTAGGTTAGGTAAGGTTAGGTTAGGTTAGGTGATGTTGGGTTAGGCAGAATGGCTGCGGTATGAATCAAAAGCCAGCTCCTGTCAGTTTTGCCTCACAAGGTTGAGTGTACCCCATTCCAACCCTCAGCCTAGAATTAAATTTCTTGAAAAAGCCAGGACTAGAACCGAGCCTCCACAATAACAGTTAAAAATGGTAGCCACTACACCATAAAGTGGGGCAATATAAGGCTGGTCTTGATTGTACATGATCAATCAATAATTACCTAATAATAAATAATAATAATAATAATAATAATAATAATAAATATTCCATTTAGGAACTACATAGCCGACCTCTCCCTGGGTTATTTTATATGCCAACATCGTATGACATGCGTGTCTTAATTTTTGCCACCTTTCAAAAATCCCTTACCACGACCAAGAGCGAACATGCTAGCTTGGGGTTGGTAGTCCGACACGATAACCACTCACCCACCGTGGCAAGATATCAATCAGTAATAATAATAATAATAATAAATATTCCATTTAGCAACTACACGGCCGACCTCCCCCTGTGACAGCGTGGCAGCCATATTGCCCATTAGCCCCTGTGCCAGCTCTGACTGACCCCTCCATAAGAATGACATAGGGCTTGTTGCGCGCGGCGGCCATCTTGCGCATTAGCCCCTGCGCCAGCTTCGGCTTATATTTCCTACTGTCGCCCACAGAAATTAATTGATTACAGCCAAATGGAGCAATGAATTGAGATGAGACTTACACCCAGATGCATGTATTCTAGGAAAGATAATTTAGGAGTGTTCTCATGCCTAAATTAAAGCCTGCATCTATAAAGGAACCTCTGCACAGACATCATCCGCTACAGAGTAAGGATTTGGGAAGGAGCCGAGGAGAATTACCGGAGTAGCGTCATGACGCCGTGGAAGAAAGCAATTAATTATAATTAATTGGCCAAAACGATTGCCTGCACGCGAGTGATTTTGGGACCTCCACGCATAGACAAATAAGGATCATACTTCACTTTGTCTGAAAATGTATTATATCAAGAAGACAGTCGGTACTGGGAATCCAGTGAACTAATTTTAATAAGGAAGCTTTATACAGGAGAAGCTAGAGCAGGGAAGGCAGTTCGTCTTGACTCAACCCGTGAGCTAACACGCTGCCGGATCACGCAAGGAAGTGCGCAGAATTTATAAAGTATCAACGCTCAAATATACTAGCGGTGAACAATGAAAAGCATATCATGCGGCTTAATAACAGTAATTATGCATCATATAAGAATTAGTCTACGGCAGACGTTTAAGCAACAGCATACGCGAGTGTAGAATCAGTACAGCGTAGAGATAATTTAGGATGTTTTTAGACAATGAACATAACCAGGAAGTGTTATCATGGGAAAAATAACATATTATTGTGGGAACCGGATGAGGATCAAGAAGGCCGAGTATGGGATCTAGCGGGCGCAGGAGTAAGCTCAGCGCCATTGTCTGAGAATAAAAAGATGAGAAGCAATATTCCGAGTTCCGATGAGCCGCGAAACACATTCCCTTAATTCTCTACTGTATTTTAATCAGTTTCATTGTTATAATAAATAATTCAGTTCTATATTCGATGCTTGTGAGTGTCATGATCTGGAAACCGTTTCCCACAAATGGGGGCTCTTCCGGGATGAACTGAAACAACGAGTTACGACGCAATCCACGACACGAAGTACGACGCAAAATACGACGCTATTTTCGACGAAGTGGACGGCTAATCATATTTGTTGCTGTTGCTTACGACGTTGACGACGAGACGACGTGCAGTTTTGTGAGCCCACGACGTGCGAATCTACGACGAGGATTCATAGGCTAGCAAAATTTGTTCTTCAGTTTCAGTGACAATTATTGGTGCCGTAACGACGACGAGGGTCGGAATCTAAACGACGACAGAGGATTGTGGATGTGGTAAGAGGATAGCGACTCGTCAGAGAGAAACGACGGGAAGCGGTATTCAACGATATCACCTACAAATATCACCGGTTTGGTGAATGAGGTTAAACAGGTTTGATAGCGAGGTTTTGAGGAAGCGATATTGACGGAAATCTACTTGATAGACGTGAGTAAACAAATAAGATGACTACACTCGGTGCAATAGAGAAAATAAATAAGAACATAAGTGATGCTCCGGTCAAAGCAATCAAAGTTTTACATAACCTCATTTTCGAACATATACCAGACGACAGGAAGAATCGAAAGCGACTGCGAGAGTTTCCTGGATTCGATTTTGACGAAAATTCCATTGAAGAGGAAGCTAAGAAGAAATTTATCGAAGAAACATTTTCCAAGGCTGATCTGTTGCGTGTTTCTGAGATTCTTAATACCGAATCGGGACAAAGGAGGTAATGATTAACACCATTTGTTATTACTTGAGAAAATTGGATGAACTCGCAACTAATATAGACGATGATGACGAAGATGAAGGAGACGAAGAAGACGAAGAGAGCGAAGAGGAAGACCAGCACAGAAGGTATAGAGAACAACATAAGTTTTCATTGTCGTTCCGCGACGTAGAGGGCGCTATGAAAACATTTAACGGTAAGGATGGTTACCCAGTGAAGAAATGGATCGCAGATTTTGAGGAGACGTCAATCTTGAGGGGATGGAGTGAGCTGCAAAAGTTTATTTTCGCTAAGAAATCACTCGATGGTTTAGCTAAGCTTTTTATTCAAGGTGAGAAAGGACTGACGTCCTGGACTGCACTGAAGAAGGCCTTGAAAGAGGAGTTTGACGTGGCGGCAAGCAGTGCAGAAATTCACAAGTTGTTAACCCAGCGACGAAAAAAGCGCGACGAATCTCTACAGGAATACTTTCTTGTGATGAAGGAAATCGCCAGTAGAGGTGATGTTGAGCAAGTTTCTCTGTGTCAGTACGTGATTGATGGGATCGAGGACGATTCAGGATCAAAACTTCTTCTCTATGGAGAAAAAAAATCCAAGGATTTCAAGGAGAATATGAAAAGTTATGAGATGGCAGTGAAGTCTTTGCCAAAGAAAAGCACAAAGTATAATAACAGTAATTTTCAAGGAAGAGCCAAGAGTGCCAACGAGAAGGACGGAAAGTGCTGGGGCAGTACAAAGAAGAAAGAGGCGAGTAGTGGAGATAGATGTTATAATTGCGGTGGATCTGGTCATAGTTCAAAGGAATGTGAGCACAAGAATAAAGGCAAGAGATGTTTCAACTGCAACGAGTTTGGCCACATTTCATCCGAGTGCAAAAAAGAGAGGAAGAACGATAAGAGGAATAATCAAGGTATCAATCTTATTGATGAAAAGAAAAGCTGCCTCAAGTTCAAAGAGGTTAGTTTGGGTCAGCAGAAACTTCAGGCACTTATCGACTGTGGCAGTCCTTATAACCTACTGCGACAAAACATCCATAAGACCATGGGTTCCCCAGGATTGAAGAGCACGGATCTTGTTTTGAAAGGATTCGGTAATGGTTTTGTTGCTCCTCAAGGTTACTTCACAACAGTCGTTGAAGTAGAAGAGCTGGAGTTCCAAACCAACGTTTATGTTGTTTCTGATGATACTATGGAGTCGGACATGGTTATTGGTAACGATCTATTGGATCAGGGTGAGGTCATCCTGAGCAAGCAAGGAGTTACCATCAAGAAACTAGAGGTCCCAATGATGTTGATCGGGGTAGCCGACGAACAGGAGTTGGATATCGAGAACTGCGTTGATGAGGAAAAAAGGGAACAGATCCAGGATTTGGTAGCGAGATATGTACCAAAGAAGACGAAATCTACTGATGTCAAGATGAAGATCACATTGAAAGAAGAAAAACCGATATTTAGCAGGCCCAGACGAATGGCACCGCTTGAGAACGAATTTGTCGATGAGCAAGTCGAGGCGTGGCTGGAGGAAGATATCATAGAACCGAGTCAATCAGAATATACATGCCAAGTGGTGGTAGTCAAAAAGAAAATGGAATTCCGTTCAAGATCGTGACTGACTGTATGGCATTCCAAAAGACAATGCACAAAAGGGACCTGGTCCCACGAGTAGCTAGATGGGCTATGGCCTTGGAGGAGTTTGACTATACCATCGAACACCGAACTGCAACCAGGATGAAACATGTCGACGCCTTGAGCCGATGCCCAGCAGTGATGTTTGGATTCCCTGATGGCCTTGCAGCGAGGATCAAAATCGCCCAGAGAAAAGACGAAGGATTGACAGCGATAAAAGCGACACTGGAGAAAGGGCCTTACGAAAACTTCATCTTCAGAGATGGACTGCTATTTAAATTTGTTGACGGGCGAGAGACGTTGGTGGTCCCGCGAGCAATGCACCATGAAATCATCAGAGATGCACATGAGAAGGGACACTACGCTGTTAAAAGAACTGAAGAAGACGTGAAGCAGGAATATTATATTCCAGACTTGGCCAACAAGGTGAAACGAGTCATAGCCAACTGTGTGAAGTGTCTGGTGGTTAACAGGAAGGCAGGCAAGAAAGAAGGTTGGTTACATCCGATGTTCAAGGAGAGTGTGCCATTGCACACCTACCACATGGATCACATTGGACCACTTAAGTCTACACACAAGGGATATGAACACATCTTCTGTGTGATAGACGCCTTCACGAAGTTCACCTGGCTGTATCCTGTGAAAACTACCAAATCGGCCGAGACGATTGAAAAGATGGAGTTTCAGAGGACGAACTTTGGAAACCCAGTTCAAGTGATCACCGACAGGGGGCCATCGTTCACCTCCCATGAGTTCCAGGACTACTGTAAATCACAGAGTATCAAGCACGTCTTGATCACAGCTGGACTGCCAAGAGCCAATGGTCAAATCGAGAGAGTCAACTCAACAGTGACCAAGATCATCGCTAAACTTAGCATTGACGATCCAACAAAATGGTACAAGGTTGTACCATCTGTCCAACGAGCTATCAACTCTACGTTCCAGAGGAGCATGGGAATGTCACCTTTCGAGCTGCTGACAGGAGTCAGAATGCACAACCAAAATGATCTACGTATAGTGCAACTCATCGAAGAGGAGCTGATCGATTCGTTCAACGAAAAACGTGATCAGATGAGAGAAGATGCAAAAAAGCAGATAGAAAAAGTACAATCTGAAAATCGTGCTGAATTCAACCGACGACGTAAGGAGCCTAAGAAGTATCAGGTCGACGACCTGGTTGCCATCAAACGCACTCAGATCGGTCCACATCTGAAACTAAAAACCAAAAGTCTAGGACCTTATCGAGTGACTCGAGTAAAGCTCAACGACACATATGACGTCAGCAGAGAAGGAGACCATGCTGGACCAAGAATCACATCGTCCTGTGCGGAGTTCATGAGGCCCTGGCCGGGCGGATTTTCTTCATCCGGGTCGGATGAGGATCAGGACGGCCGAGTGTGGGAACCGGATGAGGATCAAGAAGGCCGAGTATGGGATCTAGCGGGCGCAGGAGTAAGCTCAGCGCCATTGTCTGAGAATAAAAAGATGAGAAGCAATATTCCGAGTTCCGATGAGCCGCGAAACACATTCCCTTAATTCTCTACTGTATTTTAATCAGTTTCATTGTTATAATAAATAATTCAGTTCTATATTCGATGCTTGTGAGTGTCATGATCTGGAAACCGTTTCCCACATTATTGTAATGATCACTACAGTTATGGGAGCCTGGGAGGCGTCACAAGTAGTCGCGACCTAGGATTGAACAAATTTGCAGTAGAGGAGACATAAACTGTAGGTGACGGGAGTCGAACACACACACGAAAGATAGACTTTCAAGGAGAACAGCGGTTGTCAGGAGTTAGCTGCATCGCATCTCTGAGGTCAGGTGATAGTGGGAATCCAATCAAGGATCCATGTGTGAAAATGGTGCGAGAATTGTGTATAAAGTTATATTACAGTGATTTTTTTAAAAGTGTTTATGTTTATATGGTAAAAGAATGTGTATCGTGTCAAAGTGAAAATGCCAATAGTGAAAAATATAATACAATGTGTCGTGTGAATAATATCATGATGGCTTAAAATAAGCATCATGGTAGGCGAATGGCTGGCATGCTGGACCAACCCAGCTAGAATGAAAGTGAGTACAAATTTAATATGTTGATATGATTTAATTGGCAACTCAAACTAACACTTGGGGCGCTGCGGTCGGTCTGGATAAGTAGGGTAAAAATACTCAATAACATGCGTTTGATATGGAACACGTTTTATTTTTCGGTTATAATCAGTAAATGTTGTCCCTAAAATAATGACAGTGTTATTTTCAATTGTATATATGTATAAATGTGCGATACACGTGATCTAATTTGTGTGTTCCACTGGATTTTATGTGTCAATTGCATATTAACAAGTATCGGTTGTCTGCTGGTATTTGTTTTTGTGCAGTTCGGGTCATGGCGCTGTTACGTTTAAAAGCTATATTTGAGTTTGCTCACTGTACCATAGATTCTAGAAATTATTTGTTGCTTGGTAGGGCGAAGGAATGAGTTTAACTTGTATTAAAATTCGGGGTAGACAGGAATTGCTTGATTTGGATGGTAGGTAATAACCCTTCGAAGTCAAAATTAGGCCTATATGACTCGCAGTGAAATGGCTCGGATATCGCAGAGCGAGGTGATGGTGGTTGGTAGGGTTATTGGAAATAAACTAGGGAGCGGAGGATACCTGACTGATGAAGCTTGGCTGTCTTCCCTCGGCTGGTGTAGGCTTGGCTGTCTTGGTACGGCTTGGCTCGGCGAGACTGTGCTTGGCTGTCTAGGTGCGGCTTGGCTAGGCGTAAGTGAACAACCCGTTCTGTCGTCAGTGAGTGTAGTGGTGAGTGGTCCAACCCGCTCTTGTTGCCCGTATTTATTTGGTATAGTCACCTTTCGGCTATTGCTATTTGCATCTTTTGGAATGTGATGAAAACGTATATCCGCAGCCCTCTTATACATCGACTTACAGCCGTAAACTGAGCAATATACTATCCATTTACTCATTTTGCACTCTTATCAACGAGTAAAACTTATAACTTATGTATAAACACGAAGAATTTACCACGATCTGCTCACCAATACAAGAAACCGTATACAAACAGTCACCACGTGACAAATGTACCCTACTTGGTAAGTTTCTCATTTTTACCGCTAGATGTCATATCAGATAGCTGGAGTTGCCAATAGCTCACCATACAACGAAGCATCACTCTAAGATTAAGAATGAACAGTCATTTATGTACGAGATCACATCCCTCGTATTTTGGTAAAATATGGCTTGGAGGATGATTTGTTTACTGCCATTTAGGCGTAAGACATTGATGAAAGTAACGGTAACGTTAAATAATAATAATAATAATCTGGGGTCGGTAACAATAATGAATAAATAATGGGCATGTCAGGCCTATAGTACGTACAAAGTGTGTCATGTCTAGCGTGTTGTTGTAAATAATAAGAAAGCGACATAAATATCGAGATAAAGAGAGCTTTTCAGTGTCAGTAAAATGTTGAATAAATGTTTATTATGGTATATTCCACAGGGTTGTATTTGAGAGCCATTAAGTTAGTTAAATGTAAGCCAGTAAATTTATATTTGTTTTGGAGCTACGTAGAACTTTGGCTTATGGGTAATTGCATAGAGGACGTGAGTGCTTTAAGAATTGAGTCATCTGTAAGAAATATTGTTTGAGCCGCGATCAGCGAGAATGTAACGTAGAATCAAGAGATTTACGTCAATAAGTTGCGGGGATCATCCGAAAATAGCTGCGCGTTGGCGAATCTAGTCGGCTAATCTTCGAATCTACGATATAGTATTGCCTTAGAGCATACGTGTGTTATTCGCAACAGAGTTGGGACAGAGGCTGTCTGTATCCACTGTTCGCAGAATTTTCGCCACCAGAGATAACTGTTTGAGACCCTAGGAGACCTATGAACCCTTCAGAATAGCAGTGTTTATATGCAAGAATCTTGATCAAGGGGTCGCGCTCAGTTCCTAGTGAGATGTTTACGTTCGCCAAACAACATGCTCTACTGAGGTAAGGGTCATAGGATTAAAACTATAATTAAGAAAGAAAGGTGACAAGGCATAAAATAATTACATGATTTAATGACTAATAGTGCATAAGAGGAATAAACAACAATGATAAAAAATCCTCCCTGAATTTTCCCATGACAGGAATATCTATCAATGCTGAGGAGTTAGACGGATCTCCCCTTTATAAAAATGTGGATCCTAGTTCCACTAACTTGCATTTGGATTTTATGTACGCGTAATGACTAACTACGAGGAATGAGTACTTTGGATGACTGTTCGTTTACAGCGGGTTAACAGCCACGATGCTTACGAACAATCATCTCGTAAATCAACGTTTACGGATATGGAACATGACACTAATAAAAACCCTTAAAAATTTAATGCTGACACACACACTAAAAATCTACTATTTACAGAAATCTCCCTCGAGACCCTCCATTAGCGCGATGACGCACTTGACAAAATGAGCTGCCAACTCCGGCCAATTGCTCAATACACAAACAAGGAAAAGACAGCATCGCACGTGACTTCACGGGTCACTGATATGGAATATAAACATGGACTTAAACCAACAACAACAAAAGCCTGACCGGCTGAGATTACTTTATATGAACAAAACCGCATGTTAAGCTAACGCTTCGGAGATTATCGTGATTCGTAGGCAACTCCCATTTATTTAAACAATTTTTATCATTGATCAGTTCTTAATTCTGTATTTCAAGTAATTATGGAGCCAAACAAGCACTCCCCACTAATGACCTCGCTTGCAACCTTCAGTCCGTCTTGTGAAACAGCTCCCCCTTCCTCAATACTTGTCATTGTCCCAACTCCAGTGTGTAAAAATAACTGACCAGCTGTGCCGTTATCTCAAAGAATCAACAGCAACAAATCTCAACCACCTAAACATATGGTCAGACATTAATCAAAATAGCCACAATTGCCCTCGCAAGGTAACAATATGGACATGGCACCAAGCTGACAGAAATCAGTCTACGCTGAAATTCCCACTTGTAACGACCACAAAATACACACACTCACACTTCTGGGAATGACATTACGTTTTTCACACAGGTCGGCTGAATAGATGCTCACAAACTATTTAAAAAAATATTAACACCTACGATAGAGCTGACTGCTCTTCGTCACAAATCACATTGCTCCAAAGGCGATAATCTCACTGAATCTGATCAATAATAAACCTTAAAAAGATTAATTACCCACCAAACTACTGTATAATTATATTAATTCAGTCCTACTTCTGATACACAACATATCTCCGAGAGACGTTTTTAACCGCATTGCGTAACATATGCAAACACGGTCGTCCACATAGCTACGTTAGTTAAAACAACAAACAAACAAGAACCTTCTACTAATAACATTTATGCGAGCTGCTTCCATGCAAAAGGTGTGTCAGACCAAAACTAAGTATACTACGTTAATCACACAAGCAAAATATTTACAAAACAAAATATGTCCCATATACCATAAGTTAATTTATCAGATAATAAGAATATTATTTTGTACTCATCCTCGGCCAGTCACCCGTCAAAGGACATCAGATGCCATCTCCCAACTGAATGCTTCTTAGCTCATCTCAGCCATCTGGACGGAGTGTTGATAGTTCCAAACTTCTTCCAGGATAAGCGATGTCATCTCTCGTGCTGATTCAAAAAGTTAGATTATTATACACTCGATATCTGACTACTAAATTCGCCGTTTCAGGTACTACTTTCCCCGGAACAGTCTGTTGGCGAATTTTCGATGCTACTGTCCCTACAAAATATAGTACTGTGACTATCTATCACTGAATTTAACACATTTATTAATAATTTCTGTGTCCACATGACACGCAAAAGTATAATAGCCTGTGTCCACCGACACACAAAATATAATAAGCTGTGTCTTCCGACACACCACAGTATAATAAGCCAAGTCTTGGCTCTGCATGCCACTTATAAATGAACCGGCCCTAGGTATTGATAGAGGGGGAAATTATATAAAAATTTCTCAAAATAATAGTGGTACAGGAATGAAATAAATATCACTGAACTCGTAAAATTGCGCAGGTCAAGAATATGCCCATTAATCCTAGAATCGATCGTAGAGATGTTGTCTAGCCGATCTCCCACGTTAATGCTAGCCATCGCGTGCCCAAGCTAGACTTGCCGCGCTGGTAAGCATTCTTCTCCCATTGGTTCCACATTTTCTGTAACTTGGCGGTTTTTATCAGACCTTGGCCTCGAAGGAGTGTCTAGTATTTTCATCAGCCACTCACGTTACTGCATCATATTTTTAGGCGCGAATATTACAATGAACATACCAGAAGCGTGTCTCACTGCGCGTCCCATCTATTTTGAGGTAGCCACCACCTGTCCTTCTGAAACATTGCTATGGTCTATCTTTTCACAATCCTAAGTATTTAGCCTTTTGTCAAACTGCTGCAGGTATGTCCCCATTGTCTCCAACAAATGCTTGAAATTTCCTCATCTCCGTCTGGCTATTTTCATGACGCTGGTGGAAATATTTATTAATTGAAGAAATAAAACATCGAATCATTTATCCATCAGAGGGTAAAGGGTTCACATCTCCTCCACTCACAAAATTTCGAACTTAGGAGAAAGTCGATAATTTTAAAAAGACTCCCGTAGGCCAATTTGTTTTATTTCAGAATCACCCCTTTTCTATTACTTGGTCTAGCCACTCCTGTCTTGAATGGCATTTACTCGTTTTATTTCCTGCTTGTAATGACCCTCTCAACTGCTTGCATGACGCGCTGGTGCCTTAGGCAACACTCTGCTCGTCTCGTTAATGTTTGTCAACACCAATTCCACTTCCTTCTTCACGTGCCGTACTCAACTGCTCCCCGTCCACTTGGTTGATATAGGACGTCCATATATTTAAACTGCATCATTATTTCGGCGCTTCCATGGTTCGCTTCTACGATATTTTTTTAAGTTGGCTGCATTGTAAACCGACATTGTTCCTGTGCTTAACTCTTTCACTCTGTATGCATTATTTCCAAGGTTTCTTACAATAGAATAGGGTCCTATGAACTTTTCGCAGAATTTGCTGAAGATCTTCTTCTCTGGATCCGATGTAGCGGGTCGTTTCACCAAAACGAGCTGGTTGATTTCTAGATCACTGTGAAACCTCTTATTTCTCACTCGCCGTAATCTGCGATCTGCTTGTTTTCTCATGTAGGCTCTCGTTCTCTCAATTCGCAGGTCAGGTGCTATCTTGGGATCTTGTGGGCAGTTAATGATGCTTTTTCACGTCCTCACTGGATACTCGTTTTTGTGTAAGACCATAGGGATCTGTCCTGTTGACTCGTGCCTGGTAGAATTCATGCATGTCTCTACATCCTTAATTTTATCCACCCATTTATGATGTTCTTTGGGAATAAAGATTCTCAATTATGATGTTACACATTTTATTGCTCTCTCACTTGGATTAGCTTGGGCATGTCGGACACTGCTTAAAACGTGTTTTATACCCATGTCCTCCATACCTTTCTTGAATTCGGCGCTTGTAAAATAACTGCCATGGTCTGACAATATAAATTCTGGTTTTCCAAGGATTGGAATAACTCTATTTCGAATACGACTGAGTACTTGTTTCGATGTAGTTTTCTGAATGGGGCATAATGCGACAAACTTAGAAAACACATCAATGCACACTAGCAAGTGACGGCAACCTCGCCTTCCTTTCGGAATTGGACCGAAACAGTCTAGGGCCAGTAGCTCGCATGGTTTCTGAGGTAGCAATGGTCTAGGATACTGCCTCATTAAATAGTTATTGGGCTTTGTCCTCTGACACGGATCACAAGTCGTAATGACGTCACATATAGTTGTTCTCATACGTGGCCATGTAAATGTCTCTCCTATTGTCGCTTCGCACTTATCTACTCCGACGTGTCCGTAACTTTCGTGAGTATGCCATGTCAGTCCTCGCTGTAAGGATGCAGGTACTAATATGCGTAACTTGGTGTGGTCATTATCTACCCATTTGTGCAGCAAATTGTTGACATAAACATATCTTCCTTCTTTTGCTTTCGCTTCTCGAAATGCAGGTGTTCCTGTAGGTAGCTGCTTTCTGAAGTATTGAATTAATAGCATCATCCATGGTTCCGCTTCCTGTTCTCTCTGTATCTCACGTAACTCCTCCAAGAATTCCCGGTCCTTCGGTGTTAACTCCAAGTGTTGTACCATCGCTGTTTCTTCATTATCAGGCTCTGGGTTCCTGCTGAGTGCATCCGGAATCACGTTGATCTTCCCTGGACAATGTTCAATCTCAATGCTAAACTGCTGAATATATATAGACCAACGTGTCACACGTTCGCTTGCCATCGACGTCTTAAACAAGAATGTTAGTGCCTTGTGATCAGTCCTGACAACAATGGGGTATCCATAAATTATTCTTTTCCATTGTTGGAGCGCATGAAGTATGGCCAACAATTCTAGTTCCGTTACAGTATAATTGCGCTCGTGCTTACGCAATTTTCGTCTGACAAATGCCAAATATGTTTTATGTTGCAGGTTAGCTGGATCTTCTTGGTAGAGCATGGCACCTATACCAATTAGTGAGGCATCCGCTTGGATTAGAAATTTGTGCTTGAAATCTGGATATCCTAACTTAATGCAGTTTTCCAGTAGCTGTTTTGTTGCTTGGAACGCCTTCTCACACTCCGCATTCCACAACCATTTATTATTCTTTTTTAGCATTTCCTGCATTGGAGCTACAGTTTCCGTGTAACCTGGACAGTTTTCCTTAAAGAATCCCGTTACGCCTAAGAAATCCCAAATGTGCTTGACTCTCGTTGGTGTAGGGAAATTCTTTATCGCTTCGATCTTAGCTGGATTTGGCTTCACTCCCTCCTTGTCAATGATGTGACCCAAATATAAGATCTCGCTCTTGAAGAAATGCGATTTCTTCAGGTTTACTTTGAAATTTGATGCACTAAGGTTGCCTAATACTTTATCTAAATTTTCCATGTGAGTCTCAATGTTGTCGGATGCCAGCAGAATGTCATCAATGTAGCGTACCGTCATCTCCTTAACTTCCTCGGTTAGATTCCGGTCCAGGGCTCGGATTAAAGCACAGCCCGCTGTTTTGACTCCAAAGGGCATTCGGACGAAGCAAAACGTTTGGTTATCGAATAAGAAGCCAGTTAGAAGCTGTGACTTCTCATCCAATTCAATATGGTGGAAACTGGACATCAAGTCAACTGATGAATAAATGCTTTTGTATTTAAAGCCTTTTAGTACGTCTCTGATAATTGGCGCTCTGTCATATTCAGGAAAAATGAGTTTCATGTTGACATTTCTGGCATCTAAACAAAGTCTAATAGATCCATTTGGTTTTGTGACTGCCAAAATCACATTTAGATAAGGTGTAGGTGTCTTCCTTATCACTCCAGCTTGTAACATCTCATCTATAATGATCTTGACTTGACAACGATATTTTTCCGGAATTGGATACAATCTACTTTTGAAAGGTGACCAATCCTCGACTTGCATTGAATATTTGAAATTTAATATTTTCCCAGGTACTGTATCAAATACTGCTTTGTGTTTCCTTAAAATCTCTTCCAATTGTTTTCTGTGTTCACCCCCAAGTTGAATGTCATTGAGCCGCTCCTGTAGTAATTTTTCAAATTGTGCATCACTGTCGTCTCCTTCCGTTAATAGAGACCATATCTCCTGTGATTCACTCTCCTCATCTAGTTCCACAACAGCTCCTTCTATGATGTTATCTTCTGCCTTTCGTATCTCCTCTTCCGTCTCTTCCGATATTGCTTCCAATGCCCAAGAATTTACATCTCTTCCGGTAGTGATTTCATCCATATGCAATCCCACATTCTTCAGCTGATCATACTCTCTAAAACTGACTGTATTCTTGTGCAAATCTATCACTGCTTGATAGTCACAAATGAAATTTGCACCAAGAATTATATTGAAATTCATCTTTGCCATGATAATGAATGTTTGCCCAAAAGTGTGTTCCAATATGTTCAGCTCTAAGTATGCCTGACGTTTACAAGTGACGGTGCGTTCAGGAATAACACCCCTCATTTTGAGCTGTGGTACGGGAATCACAGGAATATTCTGACTCCGTCCCAACTCTCGAACCAAGGCCTCCGATACCAGACTGATCTGCGACCCCGTATCCAATAAACATCTTATATTAATTCCACCAATCCTCGCGTAAATAATGGGTAACTGCCTAATTTCATCGTTCCGTGGTTTCACCGTCTCATCCAGGCACTCTTCTGGCAAAGCAATCCATTCTTGTATGTTCGCTACTATCCATCCATCTTCAACTTCCGACTGTTGCGTTTGTAGACTGTCTTCTTTATCCAAATTTAGCTTTTTTTAGCTCCGGTGCGACTCCCATCATCCTTTTGTCGCCCATGCCCTTGATATTCCTCTTGTCTCAGTAGACTTCCAGCTTCCTCAGTATGTGTGTCTGGATTCTTCATGTTCCCAATGGCTTTTTCCCATCTTCCTAGCTCTCCACCTTGACTAGCGTGTAATTCCTCTAGGTAATTTTGTGATTGAGCGTGCCTATCATCCCAGTCATTTCGATAATTACGTGGCTCTCCTTGATTTTGATCTCTCCTTCCTTTCCATCTTTGATTAGCATTGTAATCACCGTATCTTCCATAAGGCCTGTCATTTCTTCGATTTTCACGCCATTGCTGATACCCTCTATGTTGATATCTATTGTTGCCTTGGTATGACCTATTGTTATAGTTATTCTCGTTACGCTGGTATGGTCTGTTTTCTCCTTCTTTCTGGTTTCGCCTAGGTGTGGAGGTGCTTGTATTAGTACCCTGCGTTTTAGTGTTTGCCTGTTTTGGTTTTATGACCTCTGTCGTATTGACTAACTCCAGCTGTCTTCCTCCTCTATAATGATTATGAGATGTAGTCTCATCTATCTGGCGTAATATCTGCTCTGCATGTATGGCCGTACTAACGTTCGCTGCGACTAGTACTTGCTGCACGTTGACTGGTAATTGCCGCGCTATAGTCAACACCAGATCCGCTTCATTTAAAGGGTAATCAAGGTCGCGAAATTTTAGCATTTGCATGTTAAAGAAATCTGAGTATTTCGTTTGCTGGGTAGTTTGGTATTTTCTAGAGTAAAGCTCCATCCTTAGACTCTGTTGTAATGCTGGCGACCAGTACTTGCGCAGAAACGCTAATTTGAAATCTGATATAGTTCCAAATGTATATTTGAAGCTTAAAAACCATGTAAGGACATTTCCTGATAAAAATCTCTCCATCATCCTCAATCTACGTGCTTCAGGTACCCCCGTGTCATTGTAATGATCTTCAATTTCTTTAATAAAAGCTTTAGGTGTCACCCCTGAATTCTCCGTGTATTTCTGCGGTTTATAATCGTTCGAGCGAATTACTTGGATAAGTTGTGTGGGCTGATGACGTCTTGTGGCGTGGAACTCCTTTCGATATTCTTGCGAAACCCTTCCGTGTTTGTTGTTAATGGGCTCTCTGTCTGAGCTTGACTCCCTGCTGTGCTTGCCTCCCCCGGGCTATTTGAGTCGTCCTGCCTATCTCTCATTGTTCCCGTTTTAAATATCGAGGATTTTTCTATCGACCTCAATTCAGTTTTTATGATCCTGTCTGTTTGTTCTTTAAGTTTACTCTTAATTTCTTGCTCTAATGCTTGAATACGAGTATGATTTTCGCCTACTGTCTTAAGGATGGTTGATCTTTCCTCTTTAGAATCGATATTCATTTTTCGCCAATCTTTCCTTATTTGCTCCTTAATCGTGCTTACTTTCTCCTCAATCTGGCTTTTAGTGTCATCCTGATTGCTTTCTATCTGGCTCAGCCTTTCGTCGATGGTATTCTTTAATTGATTCTGATCCGCTTCTAGGCTTTTCCATTGCTCCGCTGATTTTATTACGAGACGGTCCATATCTTTAATTATGCCGGGTATATTTTCATCTACCGCTGATAATTGTTGTTGATTGACCTTGCCGCTCTTTTCCATTTCCTTAAATCGTCCTTCTAACTTATCCTGAGCTATCTTGACCTCGCTTGTATTCATAGTGCATGCTAGTTCAATTTGCTCTAATTTAGCTAACACCGTTTCATCCAGAATGCTAAGTTTTTGATCAAAAATACTTTCCATTTTCTTAATCTGATCTAATTGTTTTTCATTGTTTTTACTAACATCTAGGGCCAGCAATACCATCTGTTGATTAGTGTGATCTTTCATTTCTGCGGTTAACGAAGCTAATTGGTTCGTGTTTTTAACATTCTGCGCCTCTAACTGCGAATTTATAGTGTCATTGATTTCATTTTTTTAGTAATCTAGCTTGTTCCGCCTGATATTCATTTTGTTCAATCCTACTGTTATTTAATTTTGTCCGCAATGATTCACTTTGTTCGGATAATTTGTTTATAGACTCACTTTGTTCTAACATAGTATTGTTTAGTGATTCACTTTGTTCGGATAACTTCGCGTTTAATGCTTCACTTTGTTCTAACAAACTATCGTTTATTTGTTCAGATAACTTCGCTTTTAATGCTTCACTTTGTTCTAACATACTATCGTTTATTTGTTCAGATAACTTCGCGTTTAAGGCTTCACTTTGTTCTAACATACTAGTGTTTAATGAATGACTCTGTTCCGCCAATTTAGTGTCCAACAATTCCTGTGTTCTCCTAGCCGCACTCTCAATGATTTCTTGAATCTGTTCCACCATTGCCATGTTATACACTTTATATGAGACATTAGGGAAATGGCATAAAGCAATGCCCCTCGACACACACATACAATCCAATGCACATTTAATTTCTTTACCCAACTCAGTTCATTTATTTTTACATTTAATCCCACTAGTCGATTGCATCTCTGAGTGGTTCTAATTTTACTCAATTTAATTTAAACCCAAACACATATTTAGTCATTAAATTGTTATCCTGATCTGATATTAACACTGACTAATTAACAAAGTATTAATTGTCATTTAAGGCTACCAGCCTCCTAACATTTTCATGAGTTTGACTTTCTAAACAAATCTAGTTTTAACTTTAATCATTGGGCGCCCGGTATCAAGTATATTAATTTACTTTAATTCAAAAGACAAAAACGTGAACCGTATTTTACATTGCAAACTCCTGATTTTAATTTATATTTCACACATTTGGCGGTATCCTCTTCGCCTCAATTACTTTTAATAAAATATCACTTTCCGGTGATTAAAATACTGTCATAACTGCCTCCACTTGTGGCCTGTCAGTTTTACTCAAATACGCCAACTAAATGTGTTCCAGCAGCAAACCAGCAACAAAATTACACCTTCATTGTTGCGTCAGTTTGAAAACCCAACTACACTTACATTGACATGTGCAATTTCTTTGTCGTTACACCTCAGTGAACCGCCCCACGCTTGGCCGCGCCAGTTTACTTCCTATGAACCCTTCAGAATAGCAGTGTTTATATGCAAGAATCTTGATCAAGGGGTCGCGCTCAGTTCCTAGTGTGATGTTTACGTTCGCCAAACAACATGCTCTCCTGAGGGAAGGGTCATAGGATTAAAACTATAATTAAGAAAGAAAGGTGACAAGACGTAAAATAATTACATGATTTAATGACTAATAGTGCATAAGAGGAATAAACAACAATAATAAAAAAATCCTCCCTGAATTTTCCCATGACAGGAATATCTATCAATGCTGAGGGGTCAGACGGATCTCCCCTTTATAAAAATGTGGATCCTAGTTCCACTAACTTGCATTTGGATTTTATGTACGCGTAATGACTAACTACGAGGAATGAGTACTTTGGATGACTGTTCGTTTACAGCGGGTTAACAGCCACGATGCTTATGAACAATCATCTCGTAAATCAACGTTTACGGATATGGAACATGACACTAATAAAAACCCTTAAAAATTTAATGCTGACACACACACTAAAAATCTACTATTTACAGAAATCTCCCTCGAGACCCTCCATTAGCGCGATGACGCACTTGACAAAATGAGCTGCCAACTCCGGCCAATTGCTCAATACAAAAACAAGGAAAAGACAGCATCGCACGTGACTTCACGGGTCACTGATATGGAATATAAACATGGACTTAAACCAACAACAACAAAAGCCTGACCGGCTGAGATTACTTTATATGAACAAAACCGCATGTTAAGCTAACGCTTCGGAGATTATCGTGATTCGTAGGCAACTCCCATTTATTTAAACAATTTTTATCATTGATCAGTTCTTAATTCTGTATTTCAAGTAATTACGGAGCCAAACAAGCAGTCCCCACTAATGACCTCGCTTGCAACCTTCAGTCCGTCTTGTGAAACAGCTCCCCCTTCCTCAATACTTGCCGTTGTCCCAACTCCAGTGTGTAAAAATAACTGACCAGCTGTGCCGTTATCTCAAAGAATCAACAGCAACAAATCTCAACCACCTAAACATATGGTCAGACATTAATCAAAATAGCCACAATTGCCCTCGCAAGGTAACAATATGGACATGGCACCAAGCTGACAGAAATCAGTCTACGCTGAAATTCCCGCTTGTAATGACCACAAAATACACACACTCACACTTCTGGGAATGACATTACGTTTTTCACACAGGTCGGCTGAATAGATGCTCACAAACTATTTAAAAAAATATTAACACCTACGATAGAGCTGACTGCTCTTCGTCACAAATCACATTGCTCCAAAGGCAATAATCTCACTGAATCTGATCAATAATAAACCTTAAAAAGATTAATTACCCACCAAACTACTGTATAATTATATTAATTCAGTCCTACTTCTGATACACAACATATCTCCGAGAGACGTTTTTAACCGCATTGCGTAACATATGCAAACACGGTCGTCCACATAGCTGCGTTAGTTAAAACAAACAAACAAGAACCTTCTACTAATAACATTTATGCGAGCTGCTTCCATGCAAAAGGTGTGTCAGACCAAAACTAAATATACTACGTTAATCACACAAGCAAAATATTTACAAAGCAAAATATGTCCCATATACCATAAGTTAATTTATCAGATAATAAGAATATTATTTTGTACTCATCCTCGGCCAGTCACCCGTCAAAGGACATCAGATGCCATCTCCCAACTGAATGCTTCTTAGCTCATCTCAGCCATCTGGACGGAGTGTTGATAGTTCCAAACTTCTTCCAGGATAAGCGATGTCATCTCTCGTGCTGATTCAAAAAGTTAGATTATTATACACTCGATATCTGACTACTAAATTCGCCGTTTCAGGTACTACTTTCCCCGGAACAGTCTGTTGGCGAATTTTCGATGCTACTGTCCCTACAAAATATAGTACTGTGACTATCTATCACTGAATTTAACACATTTATTAATAATTTCTGTGTCCACATGACACGCAAAAGTATAATAGCCTGTGTCCACCGACACACAAAATATAATAAGCTGGGTCTTCCGACACACCACAGTATAATAAGCCAAGTCTTGGCTCTTCATGCCACTTATAAATGAACCGGCCCTAGGTATTGATAGACGGGGAAATTATATAAAAATTTCTCAAAATAATAGTGGTACAGGAATGAAATAAATATCACTGAACTCGTAAAATTGCGCAGGTCAAGAATATGCCCATTAATCCTAGAATCGATCGTAGAGATGTTGTCTAGCCGATCTCCCGCGTTAATGCTAGCCATCGCGTGCCCAAGCTAGACTTGCCGCGCTGGTAAGCATTCTTCTCCCATTGGTTCCACATTTTCTGTAACTTGGCGGTTTTTATCAGACCTTGGCCTCGTAGGAGTGTCTAGTATTTTCATCAGCCACTCACGTTACTGCATCATATTTTTTCTAGGCGCGAATATTACAATGAACATACCAGAAGCGTGTCTCACTGCGCGTCACATCTATTTTGAGGTAGCCACCACCTGGCCTTCTGAAACATTGCTATGGTCTATCTTTTCACAATCCTAAGTATTTGGCCTTTTGTCAAACTGCTGCAGGTATGTCCCCATTGTCTCCAACAAATGCTTGAAATTTCCTCAACTCCGTCTGGCTATTTTCATGACGCTGGTGGAAATATTTATTAATTGAAGAAATAAAACATCGAATCATTTATCCATAAGAGGGTAAAGGGTTCAAGAGGCTGTCTGTATCCACTGTTCGCAGAATTTTCGCCACCAGAGATAACTGTTTGAGACCCTAGGAGAGCCCATATATTAATTGATCTGCCCTTAGAGGTAAGACTAATGGTTCTTTGTACAGGAAACGTCGATTTCCTCTTGTTATATGCATGTCGTCCAGTGAGAGAACTGTGAAACTTACCTGAGACGCAAGCAAATGCGACTGATGTCGACCACAGAGCGGCAAAGCTATTTCGTGATCCATCCCTTGCCATGAATATTAAGTAGGAGCCGAGATGAGCCCATTATATACTCTAAATGTAGGTATTAAATAATTAGATTTACTCAATTTGTAAGGACACGACCCACTCAGGGTACCTCCAGCACAGCTGCACCAGTGAATGAACTTGACTCTGCGGTAAGTCAGACGGGGTGGCAGGTAGTTCACTAACCGGCGGCCATCTTGGCGAGGCCAGCCATGACTAATTCATTGTTCGCACGGAAAGGAAGTCAATAGACCTGATCCTTTTATTTTAAAATTGTAGTGGGACACTGAAGAATCTCGATATTTCGAAAAGTAATTAAGGTATGCTTCATGTGATGATATCAATTGAATTAAATGCACTATTTCCATACACATGCAATGTTGAAATGTTGTAATCGGATAATATTTGACCCAGTTACTCTCTGAGGTGGAATTAACTGTACCAAATAAATAAAGGCATTTTTAGCCTACTTTTCACATTTTGCAAAAATGAGGAAAAAGTAGACTTATGAGATCGATCCGGGAAAATGTGTGTCTGTCTGTCTGTCCTTCTGTCTGTCGGTCTGTCTGGCTGTGTGTGTGTCCCCCCCTATCAACTCCTAAACGGCTGCAGCAATCAAAACCAAATTTAGTATGAGTAAAGATGTGCACCGGAATATCTCACGTCCATATTTGAAAATGATGTCAGTGCTACCAACTGCAGAAAAAACGCACTAGAAATTTGAGCACCATGTTGGATATCTTGCAAGGTATGCATGGGAGCTATTCCAAAATTGGCACACATGTAGATAATACTATTTCAGTTTAATTTCCAGGAGGCCAACCATGACAGTGTTGCCAAAATAATTTTAACCCTTCTGATAGGTCCAATGTTTAAATGCATATAACTTCTACACTATCAATTGGATTTCAACCAAATTTTGTATGTAATATCTGTACATAAACAGATATGAATGAGCGTAATTTTAAGAGCCACCAGGGCTGACAACTGTTAATAATTGCTCTCTTTTTTTTAAATCCAAATACCAATATATCAGAAAGTATGCAAGCCAACAGCTTTAAACTATGCACACGTATATTCTGACAAATTAGATTAATTTCGAGTAACTTATATACGTCAGTTCTACCAACATGATTATAAGCCTGCTGATACGACCAATTTTTAAATACATGTAACTTCTATACTATCAGTTGGATTACAACCAAATTTCGTATGTGCTATGTGTACCATAACAGATATGACTATAAGTATTGTTAAGAGCAATCAGGGCTGCCAACTGTTAATAAATGCTGTCTATATTTCTTTTACACTAATATCAATATACCAGAAAGTATGCAAGCCAACAGCTCTATACTTTGCACACGTATAGCACCTGACATTCTAGATTAATTTGGAGTAATTAATACAAGGCAGTGCTGCCAACATGATTCTATGCCTGCTGATAGGTCCAATTTTAAAATACATGTAACTTCTATACTAACAAATGGATTTCATCCAAAATTGGCACAACAAGATATAATAATATTTCAGATTATTTCTGACCAGCACACGCATGGTATTGTTGGCAACATGCTTTTACGCGTGCTGATAGATCCAGTGTCTAACTGCATGTAACGTCCATTGGACTTCAACCAAATTTTGTATTCTGTACCTTAAGAGATTGAACTAAGAATATATTCAGTCGCCAGGGCTGCCAACTGTAGTGATCTATTAGGCTACATTATACCAGGTATATTTTGAACTAATTAGATATTTCGATATTACCAACTTAATTTCGTCATTATTCTAGATAGGTTCATATACTGTAGAATAATCATTGGCATGAAAAGTAGGCTGTATAGTTCTTCACGGAACTTATTGTTGTAAAGTGTATTTGCCCAGTTCACACTAATTTATTCATACGGGTAGCGTAATTTGAATGACATGACACGTTTGTAACGATAATGTTTTGACCAGACCCAGAAAATCGTTGTATGGTGAAGCTATAAAAATATCTGTATCCATGTGTATTTTGGAGGGGAAAGTGTACCACTTCAGCGTTTGAAATTGATGGGAAAAGAATACGATTCGCACGACACAACACTTATTAAACAAGGCATAAGCTAATGAATTAATGTTATTTAAAATAAATGTCCCGTGTAAAACGGATAAATGATTAATAATTGCAGATTCAATGTCATTTAAATATAATTTGTGTTTATTATGTTGTGATATTCCAGTTTGTGTTAAATCGTGCCACGTGAAGAACACTATGGACACTCGCAAATGTCAAAGAGTATCAATAATAGGATGTTTTGGATAGACTTGAGTGCGGTGAAGCACTAATTTTGAGGAGAAGAGACTCGCCGATAATTTTGATTTATGTTGTGGGAAGTAAATGTAAAGTATTTTTTTGTGTTGTATGTTGTATTGCCATAAATTACTATCATTAAATGTTATACTTAGGAATATGTTGTTTCTTTCAAGTAGAGTAGTCACCTGACAGACTCAAATCCTGAATATGTGATCGTATAGTGGGTTGGACGCCCCATACCTCGAAAGACCGTGAGTTAGCTGGGATACGAACACATGTTCCATATGATGACGAATGGGTACAATATGGAGATAAGGCCAGAAAATAAATCCCCTTTAAGCACCAAATATTGTAAAATCGTCCAAGTCTGCACTTTTAAATACCGGTACCTTGGCGAAATTCAACAGCCCTCAGGACTTAATCGAATCGCCAATGAAGACAGAATCACTAAGCTCCATAAGGCCTACAGGCTAACGTGGGTCCATTACAACAAGAAATGCATTTCGACGAACGCCAAATTACGACATTATGAAACAGTTATTTTTCCAGAAGCAACATATGCCGCTGAAACAATAGTAATCAATGGTCATTCCAAGATTAGGGAACTGGTAAAGAAGGAGCGAAAAATTATCCGAAAGATCTACGGAGTAATCAACAGACACGGCATTTGGATGAAGAGACCTACTACAAAACTCTATCAAAAGACCAACACGGTAACAGACAAAATTAGAAAACGCAGAGCCAAATTTTACAGTCACATCCACAGGATGGCCACCTCCAGATTGCCAAAGAAACTACTTGGTATCATAACACAGAGTAAATGCAGCACAGAATAGCTTAAAGAGGTACAGAGAGACTTGCAAGTAATAAGCATAGAAAATTTCGAAGACCGAACTGAGTGCCACATGAAAATCGCGAATGTTGACTTTCAACCTCACAACATGATCAAATTTAGCCAAATATTGCAATAGAGCATAAAAATCCCTGAACTGCATGTAGTTTCTTCTAAAACTGATTCTCTGTGATCGACTTCTCAAAATACACTATTTATTAATAATAATTCTTCCTCATCTATAACAATAATAATTCTTCTTTTCCGCTCATTCTCTGGCAATCATAAACTATCAATACCTGGTTGTCAGACATATAAGAAGGTTTCCATTACCTGCATCTCTTGTACGATATCAGCAACAACTTGCATTCTTTACTTCTCACAGGCTCACAGGCTAAGTTCTGTTGAGCCAATGTCTTATTGTAGCAATTATGCATTCCAGAACTTCTCTCCAAATTCTGCTTTGTTCTAATATTTGTTGCTGAAGAAGTGTTGTCAATTGCTGAGCCTTGCTTTAACCTTCGTTCTAAGCTTCTCCACTTCATAAACGCAATTCTATGGGCAGGGCTGTTTTCATGATCATGAATGTGCGGATTTAATGTTCTCAACACTGAAAATCCTTTTCATGTTTCTTTGAGGAAATAACACACAACTAAAACAAAACACAGCTTTTTTGGACGGAGAAAAAAACATCCATGGTCTGTTAAACTTTTCACCGTTCTTCACAGTTTTATCAAACCAATTTTTATGCAGAGAACGCCCTGATTCATCCGCAGGAAAAGTAGAATCTTTACTTAGTAACTGATAAGAGCCTGGCATTACAACTATATCACGTAATTATTGTTAAATCTCCAATGTCACTTAACCACATTTTATCAAAATTGTCATTGTCATGTTGAATCAAAGTTTCCTTGGGCTCATTTATAGCCTATTTTCAATTTTGAAAAAAAAAATAGGCTTATGAGATCACCTTTTGTCCGTGTGTGTGTGCGTGTGTGTATGTGTGAGGTGTGTGTGTGTGTGTGTGTGTGTGTGTGAGTGTGTGTCTAATAACTTCTAAACGGCAGGAGCGATTTCAATGAAACTCGGTAAGTTCATAGCATTATTCCGGACGACCCCGACCCTGCCCGTTAAATTGTGTATCCTCTCACCAATCCAACATGGCGGCTGTGCGAAATATTTCACCAGCATTCAATATCTCCGAAACTATTCACGATATCACCATGGAATTTTTACGGTGATAAAAGAAACTACTAGAAGTTCACCTATGTGACTTTTGAAAAACTGGTAACTAAAAAACCAACATGGCGGCCACGCGAATTTGCGACACTTAAATAGACTTTCCTCGCGATTTAACCAACCTAACGCAATAAAACTTGGTACAGTATATGTTTATACACATTGTAATGCACCGACGTCTAACTTCGTTCTATTGTTTACATAACCACAAGATGGCGGATGTGCGAAATATTTCACCGGCATTCTATATCTCTGAAACTATTAGCGGTACCACCCTGAACGTTTGTACGGAGATAAAGGGCACTACTGGAAGTTCATCTATAAGACTTTCAAAAACCGGTTAACTACAAAACGAACATGGCGGCCAAGCGAATTTGAAAATTTTAACTAGACCTTTCTCGCGATTTAATGTTACAAACGCAATTAAATCTGGTACAGGAAATGTTTATATACATTGTAATGCACAGGTATACAATTTAGTTCAATTATTTACATAACCTCAAAATGGCGGCTGTGCTAATTTTAAAATTAAATTTTTATTCCTTCTGTCGTAATCATGCGATCGAAGTGAAAGTTTTAATAATGAACCTACGCAATAATTTTCCTTTAATGGAACATGACTCTATGGCCTATACATTTAACAATCCAACATGGCGACCATCCGAAATATTTAGACGGCTCTGAATATTGCATGTGAGTGTGTCTGGTGACAGACTGTTTTAGTGGTAGTATTTGTTGTTGGTGGAACTTTAGTATTTTTTCGTTAGTAAAATTTTGGTATTTAATTGTTAGTACAGTAGAAGGTTAGTATTTTTGTTAGTAGAATTGCTCTTTACTTATTCTAAAAGGGAGTAGCAGCCTTTCAGAATAAATCAATTCTTTACTAGTCATATAGACGGTTAAGATATTGATAATACAAGCCAAATAATGGCTACACTGCGTCCTGCTGCACGGCTGAAAGCAAGGGGAAACTACAGCCGTTTGCTATTCCCGAGGATATGCACCTCTCTATGCACAGGGGCCGATAGCCTAGATGTTAGGCCCCTTAAAACGACAATTATCATCATCATCTCTATGCATAAATACATGTGATGATGGCCTCCTCCCTTGTAAAATTTCAATCCGGAGGTAAACTAGTCCCCCGTTCGGATCTCCGGGTGGGGACTACTCGAGAGGGGGTTAACATCACAGAAGTGACAAAGAGGAACTCTGACATTCTACGGATCGGAGCGTGGAATGTTAGAAGTCTGCTAGGAAATGGAAGGTTAGAAAACTTAGAAAGGGAAATGGATAGGTTGAGGTTGGATTTGGTTGGGATTAGTGAAATGCGCTGGCAGGAATAACAGGACTTTTGGTCAGGAGACTATAGGGTCATTAGCACTAAATCAAACAATGGCCAAGCAGGGGTTGGCCTCATATTGAGTAGGAAACTTGGACAGCGGGTGGAATATTATGAGCAATATAGTGAACGGATTATTGTAGCAAAAATAAAAACTAAACCTACCTGCACCACAGTGGTACAAGTCTATATGCCTACCAGTCAAGCTGATGATGAGGATGTTGAAAAGGTCTACGATGAAATAGACGAAATTCTGAGGTATATCAAGGGTGATGAAAATGTTATAGTAATGGGAGATTGGAATGCTGTGGTAGGAAAAGGGAGAGAAGGGAAGATAGTAGGAGATTTTGGATTAGGTGAAAGGAATGATCGAGGAAGCAGGCTGGTAGAATTCTGCACTGAGCATGAGTTGGTCATAGCTAACACCTTATTCAATAACCACAATAGAAGAATATACACATGGATGAGACCAGGAGATACAGGGCGTTACCAAATCAACTTCATTATGGTCAAGCAGAGGTTTCGAAACCAGATTTTGGATTGTAAAACATATCCTGGTGCTGACATAAACTCTGACCACAATCTGGTTGTAATGAAATGCAGATTAAAGTTGAAGAAACTGAAGAAAAGTCAAAAGCCAAAAAGGTGGGCAATAGACAGACTGAAAGAGAAGGATGTAAACGAAAGATTCAAGAAGAGTATAAAGGAAGGACTAATGAAAAACCCTAAACAAACTTCAATTGCAGACGAATGGGCACTTTTGAGGAATGAAATAACAAAATCCGCAGAAGAAAACATTGGTAAGAAAGAGAGAATAGGTAGAAAACCGTGGATCACTCAGGATATACTCGAATTGATGGATGAAAGGCGGAAGCACAAGAATGTAAGAGATGAAAAGGGGAAAGCAGAATACAGACGTCTGAGAAATGAGGTTAACAAGAAGTGCAAGGAAGCGAAAGAAGAATGGTTGAAAGAGAAATGTGCTGATATAGAAAATTGTCTGAAATTAGGAAAAGTAGACACAGCTTATCGAAGGATTAAGAATACTTTTGGGGAAAAGAAGACTAAGTGCTGTAATATTAAGGACACAAATGGAAAGCCTCTAACAGATAGGGAAGAAAAGGTTGAGAGATGGAAAGCTTACATAGAGAGTTTGTATAAGGGAAAGGAGATTGAGAATCATGTAATGGAAAGGGAGGAGGAAATTGATGAGGATGCGAAAGGAGATTTAATATTGAGATCAGAATTTGATAGAGCTTTGGAAGACTTAAGCAGGAACAAAGCACCAGGCATAGATGATATACCGATTGAGTTGCTACGCTGCATAGGAGAGGAAGGTCTGATCAGGTTATTTCACTTGGTGTGTAGGATTTATGAGACAGGTGAGGTACCCCCTGATTTCAAGAAGAATGTAATCATCCCTATACCAAAGAAAGTGGGAGCTGACAGATGTGAAGATTACCGTACAATCAGCTTGATTACTCATGCTTCAAAGATCCTGTCTAGAATAATTTACAAGAGGATTGAGAGCCAGATAGAAACGGAGTTGGGTGAAGACCAGTTTGGTTTCAGGAGAAATGTAGGAACAAGGGAAGCTGTACTAAGTCTTAGGCTGATTTTGTAAGGTAGAATAAGGAAAGATAAGAGAACGTTCATGGCTTTTGTAGACTTAGAAAAGGCTTTTGATAACGTTGATTGGACTAAATTGTTTGACATTTTGAAATCGATTGGAATAAAGTACAGGGATAGGAGGGTGATATACAATCTATACAGAAACCAGACAGCACTCATTCGAGTTGAAGAACATGAGAGAGAAGCTGGTATTCAGAAAGGTGTAAGGCAAGGCTGCAACTTATCACCCATACTTTTCAATCTTTACATTGAACAAGCAATGAAGGAAATTAGAGAAAAATTTAAAGTGGGAGTGAAGATTCAAGGAGAAATAATTTCAACTCTGAGATTTGCTGATGACATCGTCATCTTGGCCAACAAGCCTGAGGATTTGAATGAGTTTTTGAATGGTATGGACTCCGTCTTACGGAAAGAATTCATGATGAAAATTAATAAATGTAAAACAAAAATACTGGAATGCAGCCGAAATAAATCAGAAACCTCTATGGAGATCAAATTGGCAGGTGAAAAGCTGAAGGAAGTAGGAGATTTCTGTTACTTAGGAAGCAGAATAACCAGTGATGGACGAAGCAAAGAGGATATAAAAAGTAGGTTGGCTCAGGCAAGAAAAGCATTTCTACAAAAAAGGAATCTGCTGACATCGAATATAGATTTAGGTATTAGGAAGTCATTTTTGAAAGCCTTTGTCTGGAGCGTGGCGCTCTATGGAAGTGAAACTTGGACTATTGGTGCAGCAGAAAAGAGGAGAATTGAAGCATTTGAAATGTGGTGTTACAGGAGAATGATGAAGATCAGATGGGTAGATAGGGTTACAAACAAAGAGGTATTAAGACGAGTGGGAGAGGAGAGATGTTTCTGGCGACTTCTAATGAAGAGAAGAGATAGGTTGGTAGGACACATACTAAGACACCCAGGAATAGCAAGCTTAGTTATGGAAGGAAGGGTCGAGGACAAGAACTGTAGGGGTAGACCAAGGTTAGAATATGTTAAACAGATTGCCTCGGATGTAGGGTGTGGTAGCTATGTAGAGATGAAACGATTAGCTCAGGATAGGGAGGCATGGAGAGCTGCATCAAACCAGTCAAAGGACTGAAGACTCAAACAACAACAACGAATATCTACGAATCTATCATAGCAATCAAACTGAATTTTTTATGTTCATAGGGGCTATGAACTTAAGTTCACCTATAGGACTTTAAATAACCTGGTGATCACAAATCCAACATGGCGGCGACGCGAATTATAAATATTCACAAGGTCGTTTCTCGCAATTTAACCATCCGAGTGCAGTGAAACGTGGTACAGTAAATCCTTATACGAATGTTAATCCACTGGCATCTAATTTATTTTAATTGTTTCCAGAACCTTAAGATGGCAGCTGTGCGAAATTTTAAAATCTCCTTGTTACTTCTTGTGTCCTAATCATGCGATTGAAGTTTGAATGCTACACGTACACAATAATCTTCATGTAATAGTACATAAGTCTAGGACCTACATATACAAAATCCAACATGGCGACCATCCGAAATATTTAGACGGTTCTCAATATCTACGAATCTATTACAGCAATCAAACTGAAATTTTGTATGTTGATAGTGGCAATTAACATAAATAGGATATATGAAAATGGGCTGCATAATTCTTTACGGAACTACATACTTGTTGTTATTTGAACTCGATGAAGGTCCAACGCCAATAGCACTTGATTCCAAGAATTGGATTGAGAGACTTGAATCGTATGATTTAAGACTTTTACCATCAAGTTCAAGCCAATTTATTAACTACTGTAATATTTTATTCATTAATCTCAAGGCTTAAGTTGATACTGACAAACTCACATTCTTTCTGAGTTTCATTGTTTTCAGAGTACAGTGATCCTGTTATAAAAGCTGTCATAAATGATTTCGAACTCTCAAGTGCTTTGGTACGTTGCTGTTTCAGTTGTCTATTTTGAGCCCCACTAGCCTTGTGTCATTTCATAATGGAAACTGAAATACAATTAAACTAATTACCTTATACTACTATCAATTATGATTCTTGGTGTTGATCAATAATGATTCTAGGTTAAAATTGCTTCAGCCAATAGCAAACGAAATAACACACTCTATTTATTTATTTTAGTTGTAAATTGTTTTAGGGAATTTCACCTAATATTTTTTGCTAGTGCTAATTGCACTTACCTGTTTTCTAGTTGTGTATGAACAGGAATTACTCGTACTTTTCAACTAAACGTGTAAACACACTGTATATTCACAATTCATTGATACACAACGACTGCAAAATGAACGCAACTCAACTCCACAAATGAATTAAGTAAACTAATGGTTAAGGTTAAGGAATGCACTTCATTACTAGCAAACTGTACCACCGCCAACCCTTAAAACTCTGGTACATTTATGTTGCACTCCCCACCCAGCTACAAAACTATCGCAACACAATAAGCTAGAGACAGGAGGACAAACCGGGTCAAAGCCCGTGGAATGAAAGCGGGGTTCAAGCCCAGACCAATAATAAACCTAAAATAGCCTGGTAAATGAATAAGTACAATACCATAAAATTAATAAGAGATTAATTTCAACCAGAAGAGATATACCCTTTTAACACACAAATTACGGTACAAATATGCATGCAATATACATGTATGAGTATACCGTTCTCCGTCAGGAAAGTTTCCTTTATTTACCGGTATAGATAAATTAGAATTGTTACTCAATAACATGAGCAAAGTAAATTTCGATATAATAATTTGTGTGCATGTAAATGTGGATTTCTTAAAATTTGATAGAAATTGTGAATTATTAACACAGTTACTAATTTTCTATGGACTGAAACCTACAGTAAATACCCCAATAAATATAACAAAATTTAGTAAAACCACTCCTGATCACTTTTTTTTAAATACAGATAAATATCACCATTCAATAGAAGTCTATTGTCCGGGTTTTGGTGACCACCATGGACAAATACTGAGTTTTGAAGTACCCGAAACAATCAATAATAATGATAATGGAGTAAAATCAAAGTGCAGGTCATTCACTGAAACAAATGTTATATATTTCAATGACTTATTAAATAAGGAAACATGGTCAGAAATGTATAAACTAGAAAATGTAAATGAAAAATTTAATGCACTTAACAGTACCCTAAAACACTATTTTGAAACAGCATTCCCCTTTAGACAAAGAACTGTTCAAAATAACAAAACTAGCAATTGGATAACAACAGGGATTATAAATTCTTGTCAAAGAAAGAAATTTCTACACAAATTATATAAACAATACCACACAACACCTGAATTCAATTTATACTACAAAAAATACACTAGCATATTAAATAAGGTAATACGACTAGCAAAGAAAATGCATAATGATAATTTTATTTCCCAATCATCTAATAAAAACAGGGCTATGTGGTCCGTGATAAAGAAAAAAACTGGAAAATCTGCTAAAATACAACGGAACATTACACTGACCAGAAATAATAATGCGATTAATAATCCAGAGGAAATAGCAAACACTTTTAATGACTATTTTCTGGAAATTCCACAAAAATTATTAAATAAATCACAGATAAATACACTAAATTCTAATAATAAAATAAATATATGTAGTGATTCTTTATTTATAAATCATGTCACAAGTGAAGAGATAAGAATAGTTATAAAAGAGCTAAAAATAAATTCTGTGCTGGCATTGATGGCATCCCTGAGGCAATTTTAAAGAAATGTGCAGAAAATATAATAAATCCCCTTACACACTTAATATCAGTTCAATTTTCTCAGGAACTTACCCGGATATTTTGAAGTTATCAAAAGTAATTGCAGTGCACAAAAACGGTTCAAAAGATGAATTAGATAACTATCGTTCTATTACCTAACCATCTGGTATTGCAAAAATTGTGGAAAAAATCATATATAAGAGACTGATAAATTTTATAGAAAAAAAAATATTATCAAACTCACAACATGTATTCAGAACGGAAAAATCTACACAGACAGCAATTTATGAATGTATTAATAGTATACTGAAATTAATTGACAATAAGGAACATGTAACTGGCCTACTCTTGGATTTATCGAAAGCATTTGATGTTGTTGACCATCAAATCCTCCTTACAAAACTAAATCAATATGGTATTAGAGGTCTAGCTAATAAATGGATAGAGTCTTACTTAACAAGGCGTAAACAAAGAGTAAGCTTGAGACACAAGGATGATGGAACCAAATTACTTAATAAAACATTGTCCAATGAGGGAATTATTAAATTTGGAGTACCCCAGGGATCGGTTTTGGGCCCACTACTCTTTCTTCTATATATCAATGATATAACACAGAACGTTCATTTACATAAGGAAATTTTGTTTGCCGACGATACAATACTCATAATAAAAGGTGAAACTAAACAGGTTATACAGCAGTCTGCTGACTCCGTTACAGGAGAGTTAACCAAATGGTCACAAGATAATCGCCTCATAATAAACTATAAAAAAACAGTATGTCTAAATTTCCACGCTATATAGAATAGGAATCCTGCGAAGCCCAATATAACATTAAATGGTCATCAAATAGAAAATAAATCAGAAACAAAGTGTTGAGGACTATGGATACAACATGACTTGAAATGGAATAAACATATACAATAACTGAATACAAAACTGAACTCGATGTACTTTGCGTTACGTATTTCGAAAACCTGCACTAGCATGCACACATTAAGAAATACTTATTTTGCTTATTTCCATTCATACTTGAGATATGGGGTCATATTTTGGGGTATGTCGCCAGATGTACTAAGCACGTTTAGGATACAAAGGAGGGCGATTAGAATTATGGCAAATGTAAACACTAGAGAATCATGTAGACCTCTGTTTAAAGATTTTAACTTTCTCCCACTGCCCTGCATATATATCTTTGAAAGTATTATGTTTTTTTTAACGAATTTAATAAATAAGGATGTTTTTCTTGAAACAAACAATGATGTTCATAGGCATAACACAAGACAAAATCAAAACATTCATATTTCACACACACACACACACACACACACAAGCAGATATCCAAAAGGAAGTTTTCACACAGGAGTTAAATTATACAATAAATTACCCCAGTATATAAAACTTGCCCCAAAAATAAAAACCTATGATAGAATGTTCAAAGCTTATCTGCAGTGCATTGTTTTTACTCTGTAGTTGAATATCTTAGTGTATGAGAGCGATTAAATCCATAATTATATTTTACTTATCTATTTTAATTGTAATACCTAGCTTTAAGTTGTTGTATTTATAGAATTAAGTTTTCATATTATGATAATAGATTAAGGTGTAAATAGTTGTCCAATAAGAATGTATCTCATAAGATCTGTTATTATAATAAGTTATAAATAGTTATATATTATTATTATATACCTATTAGTACTTTTATTTTATAGATGTAAATTCTGACGTGTCCTATATCAAAAATGTATTGTATACATGTATTTGATCAAATGTAATTAATAAAATCTATCATCAAATACAACATTCTAGTATACTCTTCTTCCATGCATTACTCTCATACATGCAAATAATATTTAGAAGTTTTGATACTCACTGATTTGTACTCCTTTCCAACATCAAACAACATTAGGCTTTGGTACTCAGACCAAACCCATAGGTTGGTTAACATCATGGATGTATTTTAACAGAATGGGGAAGATTTTCCACATTTAATATTAACACTATTTAGCATCCGGTCGGTGCTTCATATTTCTCCTCTCGGTATTTTGGTGAAGTAACCTATTGCCAGATCACGCAATCTGTGGATCTTATGTTCACATTTAATACACGCCGAAATAGCAAGTAATAATAGGGCATACACGAGGGTAAACGGAACATGTTATCTATGAACCCAACTCGCTGACATACAGTGGCGGCTCGTAGATGAAAAATCAGGTGAAGAGCGAAACTCTAATCTCAGCAGTGCTTGATTGCTTTTGTGAATATTGTTGTTTTTTTTTCGTATTTTAAAGCTAAAATATCTACTCGGTCGTCCTGAAAATGATTTTTGTGACTTCTCATTTTCACCACCAGGCATATGCTGGGATGGTTCCTTTTAATAGGTCCACGGCCGATTTCCTTCCAAAATCCCTTCCCTGACCCGCCCTGCAAACAAAATGCATGGCCATTGCCTGCATTAATAGAATTAATATAATTCCTTAAAGTTCCCACGAGTTACAGTAAAGTTTAAAGTTCATAGGAACTCTCTTCCAGAGGTTATGACGAGAGTGAGACCTCAAGTATAGAACAACTCCAATTACAAGCCTATTTAAAGTCACATTCTCATTATATCTAACTCCACATACAGTGCTTGCAGAAAGTTTAGGGACAGGCCTAAATTTCGTTTGATGCACATTTGTCCCAAAAGTAACAGCATTTCAGTTATTGTTTTACATTATGTTATTAGACATCTATATGAGGGGTTTTCATTAAAAAGTTCGCTGCTCTAGCTCTAATACTATTGGCGATGGAATGTTTTACCTTTTTGTAAACAGGGCAAAAAAACTGTTTTTCCTACTAATGAAATGTTTTCGTTCTCAAAAACTGCTAATCCTACAACTATGAAATCTTTACTGCTGTTTTACTACAATATATCAATCATAAACATAAAAATACAACCTAGGTAAAGAAATTACTACTCATTTGATGGCCTCTCAAATAAACATTCTTCCCCGGTAATTTTGGCGGCAAAATTGGTCAATTTCGTTCCATGATATCTTCCGATTGGCAACATTTCTAGAAAGTACCCACAGCCGATCCATCACAAACAAGATACGGAGAAAACAACTGCGTAGTCAGAATAGCTCGAAGTGTTTCCAATCGGAAGTTATCGCGAAACGAAATTGACCAATTTTGCCGCCAAAATTACCGTACTGGGGAAGAAAGTTTGTTTGAGAGGCGACCAAATAAGTAGTATATTTTCCAGGGTTGTTATTTTTATGATTGCTATATAGTAGAAAAACAGCAGTAAAAATTTCATAGCAGTAGGACTAGCAGTTTCTGAGAAAGAAAACAGTTTTTTTAGCCTTGTTTACAAAAAAAAAAACATTCCGCCTCCAAAAGTATTAGATCTAGAACAGCGAAATTGTAAACAAAAACCCCTCATATAGATGACTAATAATATCAAGTAAAACAATGACTGAAATGGTGTTACTTTAGGGACAAATGTGCATCAAACGAAATTTAGACATGTCCCTAAACTTTCTGCAAGCACTGTAGTCTTGCATTTTCCCTCAAGGCGTCAGATAACGTGGTAGTGTTTCTTTTGAGTGTTCTAATCTGTAACTGGCACTTCAAATGTTCCTCTCTGTCTTTGTGTTTGTTCAACCCGCGCGTAGGCCTAATGTTTTGGAAATCACCGAAACTTGTTGATTCCACACACCACATTTGTTACTAAAAAGTAAGCAAGGCTAACAGAACAGGTTGTTTTTAAGAATACAACTACTGCACAAGCATGTGAACTGCTCGAACCAAGATCCCTTGCAATGAAGGCTATAACATTTGCCGGGTTTCTTAATATCTTTTTAGTACACAGTTCTATTAATTAATTTGGCCGTCCACAATTTAATAACTCCCCTTTGTCTTCGTCTTTCCACCTACTGAAGGGAATTTCTAATAAAAGTAATACCGTGTCTTTCACTGGAAATATTATTACACTAAAAGCCATCAACTTTCATCAACAACAGAGTAAGTAACGTAATAAATAAATATTATTTATTGGGAAAATAAATACAAGCTTCAGCATAAAAGAAAAGAAGCCTGACTCAACGCCAACTTTCAACAACTGGATTTGACGTATTGGCTTGGAGACACAGCAAAGTCTTCACTCGACTGTCTAACGGCAGGTAATGACGTCACACCCGATGTCAGGTTGCCATGGCAACGAGACGAAGTAGCTGACGTAAACACGTTACTTCGTCCCCTGCAGATTCTCCTCCAAGTTACGACAGCACAATCTAGCGACAGGGAGTTCAACTGACACAAGGCCGTCATAGAGCCTCGCCAGTAGGTAATCTGTGAGCCTCGCTTGCGTACCTTCTAGCAACGGACTGTAGAAATAACAGTACACTATAAAAAATACACGATAAAATAGCGCAAGACAACTGCAACATTTTCATTTAAATAAGAAAATATGATGTTTATCTTATGAGATAGCTAGTGAAGAGGCTCTTCACTCCCTTCACCTGAATAGCCGCTACTGCTGACATACTCAGCCCAAAACACAAAAAATATTTTTGTCATCATTATCTTCCTTCCAAGTATTGGACCAAATGTCCCGTCACAGTCTTGCACTTTCCCTCCATCTCTTCACCGGACGTCCTATCGATCTATTTCCCCGTGGCTGGTAGCGAAGGATCTCCTTTGGTTATCTTCCAGGTTCCATCCTTTGGACATGATGCTTCCAGATCTCTTGGTAGTTAAAAATGTATGTAGTTATTGGTTTCACTTTTAGTTCCTTCAGCACATCCTCATTTCTCTTATGATCCCATTTAGTACAGTCTGCCGTTCGGCGCATGAATGCCATTTCGCGTGCTGTGAGTCTGGAGATGTCCTGAGATCTTAATGTCCATGCCTCATTGCCAACGCTTAGGGTTGGTCTGGCTAATGTGTTATACAAACGTAAGCGTGTATGCCTTTGGACAAGAGATGGCTTCATGACGTGATTGATAATTCCTGTTGTTCTGGTATAATTTGTTATTTTTGCAGTTATGTCTCGTTCTTCTTGAAAAGATAAATGATATTCTAAATACTTGAATTCGTTAATTCTTTCTAAAATTGTACCTTCCAGACAAATTTTACTGGGGACATGGTCCTTACCCTTAAAGGCCATTACTTTAGTCTTTTCAGTAGAAATGCACATGCTGAATTTTGATGCCACTTTCTGGAGGTTGAATACTGACCACTGCAGATCATCTTCAAATGCTGCTACCAATGCAACATCATCAGCAAATAGTATAGCGTCTACATTTTTAGATGCCTGCTGATAGGTATTGAACCATGTCTTTCACACCTCCATTCCCTTATTATAGCATTCATGTAGATTATGAATAGCAATGGAGAGAGTCCAGAGTCTTGTCTTACTCCTCTGCTGATTGGCTTCCACTCAGATTTATGATGACTTAAACTTACTGCTATAAATGTACCACTATACATGTTGTAAATGTTATCAATTAACTGTTGGGGGACACAATCCCTGGCCAATATGTCAATAAGTCTGTTTCTGTCAACAAAATCAAAGGCTTTCTTAAAATCAACAAATGATATGTGTTTCTAAATTGAACTCCCTGTGTTTTTCGATCAAAATTTTTAAGGTGAAGTCGGCATCTGCACATGTGCGACCTTTTCTAAACCCATGTTGTTCATTACCTATTACCTCAGAGTAATGTTTCAATAATTTTTCTTTAACAATGTTTGCAAAAATTTTGAATCCAGAGTTAAGTATACTGGTACTTATTCCTCTATAATTTTCCAAATCTTCCATATTTCCCTTCTTATGAAGAGGAACAACTATTGCCTTTTGCCAATCTTCTGGTGGCCTGTTACCCATCCAGATTAAATTCAATAATCTGAGAAATCTTTTCTTGTAGGCATTGCCTGAAAATTTCAACATTTCTGCATTTATTGAATCTTCTCCAGGTGTTTTCCCATTTCGAAGTTTCTTCAAGACCTGTTCTAATTCTTCGAGTGTAATATTTTCCGAAGACTTATTGTTAGATTCTTGTAAAACAATTTGTTCAATATTTGCACTCAACCCAAGGCTCTGAAAATACTCAAGCCATTCCTTGTGAGATATTGCATTATTTTTTACATTTTCTTTCACTTCCCTATTTACTTTTTCCAAAATTGTATAGGTTTGTGGTTGCGGTCTTGTTATGTCAGTCTCCAGGTACGAGACAACGTTTTCCCAACTTTCCCTGTGTTTTTTACGATCTTCTCTTTTTGCTATTGCTCTCTTATGATGATATTCTATTTTATCTTCTAATTTACCAGTTAATAGAAACTTTTTATATGCATTTATTTTTCCGGATATTACTTTCGCATTTCTTCGTCCCAAATTCTTAAACCCATTCTCTTTTGTCACCTTCTTTTTCCCCCCAACTTTCAAATGCTGACTGTTTTAGAGCTGAACTCAAATTGGACCACTCGTCTTCCACATCCGTCAGAAAGTGGAATCGTCTGAATGTGATTATCAAGCCTGTTTAGGTATAGCCATTTTATACTGGGATCATTTAAAAGGATAACCTTACCTCCTATACAAAGTTTCGTTTTCCTGTGTTCTTTGTTTCTTTTTCTTGAACCACTGTGTTTTTAAAAGAATAGGGGCAACTAATAAATAGTAGTATGTTTCCAATTCAGGACCTCGATAAACTCTTGTATCCAAAACTGAATCTGCCAATTTTCCACTACAAATGATATAATCAATAATTGATTTCTGATATCTTGCGGACCGTGTATATTTATGACTGTCCTTGAGTGGAAACAGTGTGTTCATAATCCGGAAATATTTTCGTATCAACAACAACCTAAGAACTCCCAAGTCTGAGCAAACTAAACGGGTAATTTCGCATTAAATTCCAAACACTTCAGGACCTTACCGTATTATCAAAGGCAAGCGTATTTGGGAAACATTCTCTCCACTCGACCAACTCTTTAGCATTCATCAAGGCAAAAAATCCAACTTATATATCTCGTGACCATCAAACATGAATTACGACATTCATCTCTTTCCTCTTTAACAATCTACTACATGTATCTTAAAAATAACTTCGTCATGACAACGGCGACAATCCAATTCAGCACAGAATAGCGTTAAAAGTCATAAGACTTCATTGGCAAATTACACACAAGAAAGGATAATATAACTGAACATGAGAGACCAAACCCTTCCTTACAAAACGAGCACAGAAAATTTTTCCCGTTATACGCCTCAGTTCTAAATTACATTAAATAACAGGTAAGATTACGAGCTAGAAGGTGGCGACACAATTTAATAAGCGACGCAAACCACAATAAATTAAGGTCTCAGAATCTTAACTTTCTAACGGCACTATAAATGTTTCACGATTACGCCTTCCCGAGAGCCCCCCGGGCTCCGGGAAACGGCTAGAGGTAATGTCTATTGACTCTCTTACATTGTCGTCAAGTCACACGTTCTCACTTATTTCTTTTATATATTAATCCCGTCGTGGTACCAACAGTGCAGGCCTGCTCTATTTAGTAGTAGAGATTGGTTCAACTTAAAGGAAAATTCAGAAAAGGTAGACGGTAACACGATCGTATCTTTCGCACGGCTAAGCATCTCGATATTTCTCTCTAAGCTTTCTGATGCTTCGAGGTTGCGAATTCCCATTTCGTAACTGACGTCATCTGGAGAAAGAAAATCCATAAACGAAATAATACGTGCCATAATGATCATCAATAAATACAGTAACCCCCCCCCCCCCCCCACACACACACAAAATATATATCTAATAATCAGTAACGGCTTTTCGGGTGCATCAGGTACAGCCCGGCTGCACTAACATTTCTCAAACCAATTGTCTTATCATTTTCTGAATCCCTATATTTTCTCTTTAAAACCTACCGTATTCGTTAAAAAGAACGAAGAGTGCGCTTTATATGTTGTGATTACACAACCGGCGTAGCGCTCTTACTTATTAGTAATTAAGCAAGCCCCGCAGTTGGTTTCCTTCACGATTGCGCCTTGCGGGATGAGTGCAGCCTTGCTAATGCTCACAGCAGTATGGGCTGACTTGTGACGTATAACTGAACGGTTGCCATGACAACGTGCCAAACCGCCAGCAGTATGTATACGGAACTATTCCGCTTGGTGTGGCTTGGTGCAGCCGTTCGATCAAGCGGGATATTTGGCTGCTTCGCACGAGCTGTGACGATATTATCCGAACGCACCCGAATATAACTCGGGCTCCCCACTGGTAGACTGTTCCAACAGTTGAAACAAGAAGCTTGTTATACATTTGAACGTGTGGTGTACGAAGTATTCTTTAAAAATTGTGGTGTTAAATTGTGATTCTTGGCCGTGTGGCGCATTAATTGTGAGTGAAGTGTAAATAGAATGAGCGCTTTTGAAGAGCATACAGTAGCAGTGGCGTTTTTATAGTTACTGTGCTAAGCTTAACATAATTATAGGTGTATGTTTGGAGAGGAAGTGCGTTTGAAATTCAGTTATGTCATAAATATAAGTACGAGTATGTAGAGTGAGAGGTTGTATTTAAATCTTTTCTTATAGTGTGAAATAATAGTGTTCCCTCCAAGGCGTGTTTTAACATGGAACCGTCCGTAGATTTAGTTTGTATTTTAAGAGAAACTCCGTTTTCTAAACGGAAGGAGGAGGATAAAAAATAAATTTTATCAAACAATCACCCCAACCACGTTTGACATATCATAAAAAAACTGGTTCTGCCTCCGGAAGGGTGCACACGCGAAATTTCCAGGTATCTTGGTATAGTAGTTATCCGTGGTTAGGCGGTAGTCAGTATTTGTAGAAACTCTTTTGTTGGCCTTGTCTTATTGTAGGAGTGAAACAGGGAGTCTGGAATCACACAGGATTTGAAAATATGTCCTGTGCTACTAGGTCTTTCCAAAAGCACGAAGGTTCCTCGGAGCATATAAAAAGTGCCGTGGGATTTAAAGAACTTAAAAAGAATCAGAATCAAATTGCTGACTCTTTAAGAGAAAATGTTTGTCTTCACATCACAAAGTTTAATGAGAATGTGAGGCTTAACAGACTTTTCATGCGATTACCAATCGATTCAGTTTTATTTCTGTCTAAACAGGAAATGGCATTTAGAGGCCATGATGAGAGCGACTCCTCCTTAAATAGAGGGAATTTCAAAGAACTGTTGAAACTTCCAGTCTGCAGCTGCTCATTAGAAATGCAACAGCATTAAGTTTCGATAAAGAAACTTTTTAGCGGAGAATTGAAAACCATACAGTGTGAGCTAATAGTCTGCATCTATACCTTCATTAGGGATGCTGTAAAAGAAGACATTTTATAAACCCCTTTCTTTTCAGTTCAGGTCGACGATACAACTGACATCACAAAGAAATCGCAGTGTTCGGTGATACTTTGGTATATTACTTACAAAGGTGCGCTAATTGAACGGTTTCTTGGCTTTTATGATGTTAGTTCGGACCGTACAGCGATTACTTTGTTCCACTTGCTTCAGACTGTTTTGAGTGAATTTTCTTACAAAACTAAATTGATTGCCCAGTGTTATGACGGAGCTAGTGTCATGGCAGGTCATCTAAACTGTCTTCAAACTAAGGTCAAGGAAGATGCCCCTCAAGCATTATTTGTACATTGTTTGGCACACCGATTAAATCTAGTGGTAAAGCAAAGCATTAACAAAATATCCGAGTGCCGTTTTTTTTTTTTTTTTTTTTTTTTTTTTTTTTTTTCGAGTCTGGGTGGTATTCCCTCATTTTTTCATTCATCAGCCAAAAGAACTTACGTCGCCGATTCAGTAATTACGAAACAAATACCATCTGGTGTGGATATACGTTGGTCGTCACATGGAAAACTTTTAAACGTGGTTGTCGAGGAGTGGGAGGGATTGAAAGACACTTTTGAAAGACTTGTGCACGACCCTGAGTCAGACGAAAAGACCATTCGTCAATCAGAGGGGTTGTTTAATAACTTGAATAGCTTCCAATTCACATTTTTATCAATGGTATTCAATGACATTTTTGAGCTTGCTAATATGTTGTTTAACGTGCTCCAAAAGAAGTCTCTGGACATTTACTTCTGCCTCTCAAAAATAAACACTACGCGGCAACTGATACTAGGTAAAAGGAATGAAGAAACGTTTAAAACCTATTTTCAAATGGCTGAGAAGAGAACTAAAATTGAACTTAACCCACCATCGGTATCGTTGTTAGGTTGCTCCTAACTAAAACATTCCGTATTAAGAAAAGTTTTTTGTTCTAAGACTCAACCTTTTCAAACTCCAGGTATTCTCAAATGAGGATATGAGTCACATGTTTTGCTTTGTTATGCGATGATTCACGCACACGTGTCACGTGTGGGAAGGTGGGAAGTCAGTGTCACAGGCAGTGTTAGGTGGCTTCTAGCCTCGATACCTTTGGCGTTACATTTTTTGCGCGTTCCGTGCTGGTGAAATATTTTTGTGAGAAGTGTCAAAGTGAAGTTTTAAAGGCTAATAGGCCTAGTGAATCTGTTCTTTAGGCTGGATTGAAGAAGAGGACGACGTATTTATAGATGTTGACGGCACAGGCTGTGCTTCCGACTGTCTAAGTGATGCTCCTAGTGAACACTCCATGCATCAAACTGATACTGAGCAATCCAACGATTCAGATAGTTGTATTTTATTTTTTTATCATATGGCTTTTAGTGCCAGGAGTGTTCGGTTCGCCGGAGTTAGTAGCTGCTTCAAGCGGACACCCATGGGGTGAGCCACAAGTACCGTCGCGTGTGGAGTGTTGTCTGGGGAAGGAAAGTGTGAATGTAAGGACTAGATATAAGGACTAGGAATTGGAAGGTATCTGCTATGGCCTATAGTTAGGGACCAACCCCGGCATTTGCCTGGAAGGAAAATGGGAAACCACAGAAAACCATCTTCAAGGTTGCCGGCGGGGGGATTCAAACCTCCTCGCCTCCCGGATGTGAGCGACTGCCTGCAGCCACGCCGTAACAACCACGGCTAACTCACTCGGTATTCAGATAGTGAAATGAGTGTACAGGACAATGATAGAAAATAATGTGGTTTACAAATCATGATCAAATTTGTTGTTTAGCAATGTAATGCCAATGTTTTTGTTCTTTTTATAATATTTAGTAATGTTTATGTAGATGTATGTATATATAATGGAATAACATAAAACGAGTCTAATAAAACAAAATTATAATTACCTTCTAAAAGAACTAAAATAATGTATGAGTCAAAATTGTAGTAGTTAATATTTAGGTAATAAACTATTGTGGCTATATACAAAAATCTAAGTATATACTAACCTAGATATAGTAATAAATATCCAAACACTGATACAAATTTATTCTAAATGCCAAGAAGAGCCCGTATAAGCACTAAACCATATACCAAGCTGCAGAGGCGTAGCTAGACCTGAAGGGGCTCCGGGGCAAGAAGATGAAATGGGCCCCCCTCGCTATCTTTTGAAAACCTGACATAACTGCAGGCCTTTATAACATTAATAATGTTTGAAGATAAGAACTTATCAAAGTGACTTCCCTTTTTCTGGAAATATTTAATTTATACTTTGGCTGTAGCTCCATAAAATGTCCTAAATAATTGTGATATATAATACTACTGTATAGCTTTTCAATTTGTGAAATTGTGATATCGTAATAACAAAAAAATACGTCTACACAAATATCAATTAGAAAGAGAAGAAAACTGCATGTAAATATATATTATAAGTACACATATTTGTTATTTTATTACCGACAATAATGAAACTAGATTAGAAAAAAAAGGGAACAGATAGGATCGTCTATGAAGTACTAGGCTTTAAAAATAAAATACACGCCAGGTCGAAAGCTCAAAATTATAAATGTATTAAGCTATGCAAATAACTTGATTATAAAATAAATCTATAAATTTTTAAAACTCAGCAATTCTTCTAGGTTTGTGCCGTGTCTAGTGTGGGGTTTCGCCTAGGACACCAAGCTAGGCTCATCGGCGGGCTCTTGGTGTCCCCGCCCGGACCCCCACAGGAGTGACGAACTGCGCGTCACCTCCCTTTATATTAGGTGCAACTGCACCACTTGACTGCGAGAACTAAAAGTTCAAGCAGCCTTAACCTCCCTATGAAGGCTTCCAAAAAGATGGTATATTGGCTTTCACGGCCGGTGAATTAAAACTCAGCAATTCTTCTAGGTTTGTGCCGTGTCTAGTGTGGGGTTTCGCCTAGGACACCAAGCTAGGCTCATCGGCGGGCTCTTGGTGTCCCCGCCCGGACCCCCACAGGAGTGACGAACTGCGCGTCACCTCCCTTTATATTAGGTGCAACTGCACCACTTGACTGCGAGAACTAAAAGTTCAAGCAGCCTTAACCTCCCTATGAAGGCTTCCAAAAAGATGGTATATTGGCTTTCACGGCCGGTGAATTAAAACTCAGCAATTCTTCTAGGTTTGTGCCGTGTCTAGTGTGGGGTTTCGCCTAGGACACCAAGCTAGGCTCATCGGCGGGCTCTTGGTGTCCCCGCCCGGACCCCCACAGGAGTGACGAACTGCGCGTCACCTCCCTTTATATTAGGTGCAACTGCACCACTTGACTGCGAGAACTAAAAGTTCAAGCAGCCTTAACCTCCCTATGAAGGCTTCCAAAAAGATGGTATATTGGCTTTCACGGCCGGTGAATTAAAACTCAGCAATTCTTCTAGGTTTGTGCCGTGTCTAGTGTGGGGTTTCGCCTAGGACACCAAGCTAGGCTCATCGGCGGGCTCTTGGTGTCCCCGCCCGGACCCCCACAGGAGTGACGAACTGCGCGTCACCTCCCTTTATATTAGGTGCAACTGCACCACTTGACTGCGAGAACTAAAAGTTCAAGCAGCCTTAACCTCCCTATGAAGGCTTCCAAAAAGATGGTATATTGGCTTTCACGGCCGGTGAATTAAAACTCAGCAATTCTTCTAGGTTTGTGCCGTGTCTAGTGTGGGGTTTCGCCTAGGACACCAAGCTAGGCTCATCGGCGGGCTCTTGGTGTCCCCGCCCGGACCCCCACAGGAGTGACGAACTGCGCGTCACCTCCCTTTATATTAGGTGCAACTGCACCACTTGACTGCGAGAACTAAAAGTTCAAGCAGCCTTAACCTCCCTATGAAGGCTTCCAAAAAGATGGTATATTGGCTTTCACGGCCGGTGAATTAAAACTCAGCAATTCTTCTAGGTTTGTGCCGTGTCTAGTGTGGGGTTTCGCCTAGGACACCAAGCTAGGCTCATCGGCGGGCTCTTGGTGTCCCCGCCCGGACCCCCACAGGAGTGACGAACTGCGCGTCACCTCCCTTTATATTAGGTGCAACTGCACCACTTGACTGCGAGAACTAAAAGTTCAAGCAGCCTTAACCTCCCTATGAAGGCTTCCAAAAAGATGGTATATTGGCTTTCACGGCCGGTGAATTAAAACTCAGCAATTCTTCTAGGTTTGTGCCGTGTCTAGTGTGGGGTTTCGCCTAGGACACCAAGCTAGGCTCATCGGCGGGCTCTTGGTGTCCCCGCCCGGACCCCCACAGGAGTGACGAACTGCGCGTCACCTCCCTTTATATTAGGTGCAACTGCACCACTTGACTGCGAGAACTAAAAGTTCAAGCAGCCTTAACCTCCCTATGAAGGCTTCCAAAAAGATGGTATATTGGCTTTCACGGCCGGTGAATTAAAACTCAGCAATTCTTCTAGGTTTGTGCCGTGTCTAGTGTGGGGTTTCGCCTAGGACACCAAGCTAGGCTCATCGGCGGGCTCTTGGTGTCCCCGCCCGGACCCCCACAGGAGTGACGAACTGCGCGTCACCTCCCTTTATATTAGGTGCAACTGCACCACTTGACTGCGAGAACTAAAAGTTCAAGCAGCCTTAACCTCCCTATGAAGGCTTCCAAAAAGATGGTATATTGGCTTTCACGGCCGGTGAATTAAAACTCAGCAATTCTTCTAGGTTTGTGCCGTGTCTAGTGTGGGGTTTCGCCTAGGACACCAAGCTAGGCTCATCGGCGGGCTCTTGGTGTCCCCGCCCGGACCCCCACAGGAGTGACGAACTGCGCGTCACCTCCCTTTATATTAGGTGCAACTGCACCACTTGACTGCGAGAACTAAAAGTTCAAGCAGCCTTAACCTCCCTATGAAGGCATCCAAAAAGATGGTATATTGGCTTTCACGGCCGGTGAATTAAAACTCAGCAATTCTTCTAGGTTTGTGCCGTGTCTAGTGTGGGGTTTCGCCTAGGACACCAAGCTAGGCTCATCGGCGGGCTCTTGGTGTCCCCGCCCGGACCCCCACAGGAGTGACGAACTGCGCGTCACCTCCCTTTATATTAGGTGCAACTGCACCACTTGACTGCGAGAACTAAAAGTTCAAGCAGCCTTAACCTCCCTATGAAGGCTTCCAAAAAGATGGTATATTGGCTTTCACGGCCGGTGAATTAAAACTCAGCAATTCTTCTAGGTTTGTGCCGTGTCTAGTGTGGGGTTTCGCCTAGGACACCAAGCTAGGCTCATCGGCGGGCTCTTGGTGTCCCCGCCCGGACCCCCACAGGAGTGACGAACTGCGCGTCACCTCCCTTTATATTAGGTGCAACTGCACCACTTGACTGCGAGAACTAAAAGTTCAAGCAGCCTTAACCTCCCTATGAAGGCTTCCAAAAAGATGGTATATTGGCTTTCACGGCCGGTGAATTAAAACTCAGCAATTCTTCTAGGTTTGTGCCGTGTCTAGTGTGGGGTTTCGCCTAGGACACCAAGCTAGGCTCATCGGCGGGCTCTTGGTGTCCCCGCCCGGACCCCCACAGGAGTGACGAACTGCGCGTCACCTCCCTTTATATTAGGTGCAACTGCACCACTTGACTGCGAGAACTAAAAGTTCAAGCAGCCTTAACCTCCCTATGAAGGCTTCCAAAAAGATGGTATATTGGCTTTCACGGCCGGTGAATTAAAACTCAGCAATTCTTCTAGGTTTGTGCCGTGTCTAGTGTGGGGTTTCGCCTAGGACACCAAGCTAGGCTCATCGGCGGGCTCTTGGTGTCCCCGCCCGGACCCCCACAGGAGTGACGAACTGCGCGTCACCTCCCTTTATATTAGGTGCAACTGCACCACTTGACTGCGAGAACTAAAAGTTCAAGCAGCCTTAACCTCCCTATGAAGGCTTCCAAAAAGATGGTATATTGGCTTTCACGGCCGGTGAATTAAAACTCAGCAATTCTTTTAGGTTTGTGCCGTGTCTAGTGTGGGGTTTCGCCTAGGACACCAAGCTAGGCTCATCGGCGGGCTCTTGGTGTCCCCGCCCGGACCCCCACAGGAGTGACGAACTGCGCGTCACCTCCCTTTATATTAGGTGCAACTGCACCACTTGACTGCGAGAACTAAAAGTTCAAGCAGCCTTAACCTCCCTATGAAGGCTTCCAAAAAGATGGTATATTGGCTTTCACGGCCGGTGAATTAAAACTCAGCAATTCTTCTAGGTTTGTGCCGTGTCTAGTGTGGGGTTTCGCCTAGGACACCAAGCTAGGCTCATCGGCGGGCTCTTGGTGTCCCCGCCCGGACCCCCACAGGAGTGACGAACTGCGCGTCACCTCCCTTTATATTAGGTGCAACTGCACCACTTGACTGCGAGAACTAAAAGTTCAAGCAGCCTTAACCTCCCTATGAAGGCTTCCAAAAAGATGGTATATTGGCTTTCACGGCCGGTGAATTAAAACTCAGCAATTCTTCTAGGTTTGTGCCGTGTCTAGTGTGGGGTTTCGCCTAGGACACCAAGCTAGGCTCATCGGCGGGCTCTTGGTGTCCCCGCCCGGACCCCCACAGGAGTGACGAACTGCGCGTCACCTCCCTTTATATTAGGTGCAACTGCACCACTTGACTGCGAGAACTAAAAGTTCAAGCAGCCTTAACCTCCCTATGAAGGCTTCCAAAAAGATGGTATATTGGCTTTCACGGCCGGTGAATTAAAACTCAGCAATTCTTCTAGGTTTGTGCCGTGTCTAGTGTGGGGTTTCGCCTAGGACACCAAGCTAGGCTCATCGGCGGGCTCTTGGTGTCCCCGCCCGGACCCCCACAGGAGTGACGAACTGCGCGTCACCTCCCTTTATATTAGGTGCAACTGCACCACTTGACTGCGAGAACTAAAAGTTCAAGCAGCCTTAACCTCCCTATGAAGGCTTCCAAAAAGATGGTATATTGGCTTTCACGGCCGGTGAATTAAAACTCAGCAATTCTTCTAGGTTTGTGCCGTGTCTAGTGTGGGGTTTCGCCTAGGACACCAAGCTAGGCTCATCGGCGGGCTCTTGGTGTCCCCGCCGTGAAAGCCAATATACCATCTTTTTGGAAGCCTTCATAGGGAGGTTAAGGCTGCTTGAACTTTTAGTTCTCGCAGTCAAGTGGTGCAGTTGCACCTAATATAAAGGGAGGTGACGCGCAGTTCGTCACTCCTGTGGGGGTCCGGGCGGGGACACCAAGAGCCCGCCGATGAGCCTAGCTTGGTGTCCTAGGCGAAACCCCACACTAGACACGGCACAAACCTAGAAGAATTGCTGAGTTTTAATTCACCGGCCGTGAAAGCCAATATACCATCTTTTTGGAAGCCTTCATAGGGAGGTTAAGGCTGCTTGAACTTTTAGTTCTCGCAGTCAAGTGGTGCAGTTGCACCTAATATAAAGGGAGGTGACGCGCAGTTCGTCACTCCTGTGGGGGTCCGGGCGGGGACACCAAGAGCCCGCCGATGAGCCTAGCTTGGTGTCCTAGGCGAAACCCCACACTAGACACGGCACAAACCTAGAAGAATTGCTGAGTTTTAATTCACCGGCCGTGAAAGCCAATATACCATCTTTTTGGAAGCCTTCATAGGGAGGTTAAGGCTGCTTGAACTTTTAGTTCTCGCAGTCAAGTGGTGCAGTTGCACCTAATATAAAGGGAGGTGACGCGCAGTTCGTCACTCCTGTGGGGGTCCGGGCGGGGACACCAAGAGCCCGCCGATGAGCCTAGCTTGGTGTCCTAGGCGAAACCCCACACTAGACACGGCACAAACCTAGAAGAATTGCTGAGTTTTAATTCACCGGCCGTGAAAGCCAATATACCATCTTTTTGGAAGCCTTCATAGGGAGGTTAAGGCTGCTTGAACTTTTAGTTCTCGCAGTCAAGTGGTGCAGTTGCACCTAATATAAAGGGAGGTGACGCGCAGTTCGTCACTCCTGTGGGGGTCCGGGCGGGGACACCAAGAGCCCGCCGATGAGCCTAGCTTGGTGTCCTAGGCGAAACCCCACACTAGACACGGCACAAACCTAGAAGAATTGCTGAGTTTTAATTCACCGGCCGTGAAAGCCAATATACCATCTATAAATTTTTACTCATTGTTTAAAAAAATTGTTGAGTTATTATTATTAAATAAACTATTTAAAACAAATAAACTTATTAACTAACCTAATTTACACAAAACTTTTTTTCCTACTCTTTGCATCTGCAAACATGTTATTTACATGTGAGAAGTTACGTTTTCGAGCTCTGTCATTTTCAATCGATAAAAGGGCCAACCCACTTAAACGTTCTTGGATCATTGTGCTTCTTAGGTAGGACTTGATACTTTTCAGCTTGGAAAAAGATCATTCTGCTATAGCCACTATGATAGGTACAGTCAAGAACATAATACAAGCAGTACACACGTCAGGATAGCTTGCAACCAGAATGTGATTTTCAATGTAAAGGAGGTCTATCAGTTGCTTAACAGTCGACATTTTCTTAATTTTAGAGGAAGAAACATGCACGCACGCTGGAAATTTGTGCAGGAAATGTTGGCGACACATAATCAGAAAAAAAATTGGCGAAACCTTTTGCCTCTTCAATCAGTTCGTCATCTGAAGCGTTGCTCAAGAAATTAGGCTGAACAACTTTGTAGGCATTAATAACTGACTTCATGCCTTCAAATCTGCTGTTTAACTGAGCCATAATTATATCAATCATGGACTAAAACACAGATACCCGAAATCTAGTTTCAGGATTTAGAAACGGTGGTCTACACTCAGTTCATCAAAATGCTTTTTAACTTGCTTTAGTCTTCTCTCAGAAAACTCACAAGGCATTCCGCACTTGGAGCCCATTTTTGAAGCTTCTTTTACTTACAAGGTCCTCAAATGAATTTCTTAGTTCTGTAACACCTAATAGATCAAAAGCTGAAACAATATCCATATTTTCAGTTTGGAGACATTTACATACGATGTTCAGTTGCTGCAAAATCGTTGTTTGTACAACTAACAGAACAACACATTCAAAACTTTCAATTTTGTTTTTAAATCCTATTGAATCATTCCTTTCTTTTGTCTTATTACTTGTCAAAATACGTTTGTTTAGCTCTCTTAATACATCGCCAAACCTCTCCTTTAAAGAACAAACTGCTTCGTACCTTCCCGACCATCTTGTTGGGTAGAATGTTTTTAACGTCATGTTTGCATTTTCAGATGCATCTTGCAGCACCAGCCAGTGTTCGATACTGTGTCAAAAAAGGTTGTAGACATTTTATACAACATCAAAATACTGTAATATTTCTCGATTCGCTTCTACAGCATTTTTCAACACCAGATTTAAATTGTGACTTGCACAATGTAAAAAATTTGCTTGGCTTCAATCTTTTTCTGCAGTCCATTATATACTCCACTCATTACGCTTGCGCCGTCATAACCTTGGCCACAATATTTTTTTTTTCAATTCAAGACCTTTATCTTGAATAGATTCCACTATTTGACTTGCCAAAACCAAATGCACTTTGATCTTCAACTTTGTAAAAGACGTAAACGTCTCGAAAATCTTTACTTTTTGGGTTTATTTTTTTCATCATTTACCACTTTCACGTTCCTGAAAACATTACTTAACTGATCAACTTTACTTATATCCTGAGTTGTATCCATAATAAGAGAGAAAATGGAGAGCAATACATTTCATATTTGATTTCTTTCAGTACCGAACTTCATTTGACATCAAAGAAATAACTTCATTTTGGATGACAGGGCTTAAATTGTTTACACTTCCTGCTGGCTTTTGCAAAAAGGTTTTTTGTACAGGGTCATAGTCAGACAGAAGTGGGGCCGATAACCTAGATGTTAGGTCCCTTAAAACAACAATTATCATCATCAGACAGGAGTTATTTTATAGACAAGAAATCTCCTTTAATTGGATCTTCCATTTTACTACTTCTTCCGAGGAAAACAAGGTTACAGGTGGTCAAAGTTAATGAAACATTAACTATTATTTCTAGAACGTTCCCCCAGTAATTTTTCTCTTCCTTTATCTGTTTTTATAAAGCATCGCTCATTGTTTCATCATTCCTCCATTTCTCAAATATAACACAAGAAAATATGTGGTTATCCGATTGTTCATGAGTTTTAATTATATCAGAAAGAGTTTTCCAGTCGTTTAGTCCCGTACTACCGAAACTGTTCTCTGAATGTTGTGGAAACAGCCAACATGGTTGACCGTAGACACGGTCTAACCTTTGCAAATAGCAAAGCCAGAGTCTGTTACATTTCATCCCAGAACCTGATATAAATCTGTAGTAATTATTCATTCATTCATTCGTTTATTTGCAATTGGGGCTGTGTCCCCAGGTGGCAAATTAGATATACATAACAAATAAATAATTGTACATAACAATTCACTAACAATTAAACTGTAGTATTTACACAAATAGTCAGTCTTTTCTTAAACACACCTATATGTTTTGGAAAAGGCTCTAAGACTGCGGCAGGTCGAGAGTTCCAATTATCAATGGCACGGTTTACAAAATAATATTTACCATAATTTGTTCGCTGTGGTCGGCCCTTAACTTTGAAAGGATGATCGCTCCTACCCATGTAAGTAGGCTTTTCCATACGTTTGCTAAGCTCACCCCATGCTGGTTGATTTGTATACTCGTTGTACATAGAGCAGAATCTAGATTTCATCCTCCTAGCCTCAAGTGATTCCCACCCAAGTTTCTTTAACATACGGCTCACACTGCTCCTGGGATTAAAGTCACTGAGCACAAATCTAGCGGCCTTTCTTTGTACCATTTCCAACTCATTTATGAGCCCTACTTGATATGGATCCCAAACCGCCGAGGCGTATTCCAGAATAGGTCTTACAAGTGACAAATATCCTAATTATTTAGCAGAGGTACTACTTCCTTTTAATACCCTCATTACAAAGTGCAGGGATTTGTAAGCTTTAGAAACTACACATCCTATATGACTACTCCATTTCATATCATTTCTTACGTGAACACCCAAATATTTGCAAGAATCTTCTTCTACAAGTATTTCCGAGCCAATGTTATATTGAAAATCTTGCCTCCGCACTTTCCCTATTTGTATTAGACTAAATTTTCTTGTGTTTATTTTCATTTTATATTCAATCGCCCACTTATAGACCAGGTTCAGGTCATCTTGGAGTACTGCATTGTCTTGTGAGTCATGTATCTTTCGATATATTACACAATCATCCGCAAACAATCGGCAGTCTATGCGAATCCCATTTGGTAAGTCATTTATAAACGCCAAAAATAACAAAGTTCCGATTACGCTACCCTGAGGGATACCCGACGTTACGGTAATTTCATCCGAGAATCGGCCTTCAACTTTCACTTTCTGGAACGACCCGTCAAAAATTCTTGGATCCATAAAATTACTCTTCTATCAATCTTCGTCGAAGCTAATGTATGGAGTAGCATGTCATGCGGCACGACATCAAATGCCTTCGCAAAATCTATAACTACGGCGTCGACTGAAACTTCATCATCTAACGATTCGCTAATATCTTGAAAAAGTGATAGCATCTGACTCTCGCATGAGTAGCCTTTCCGAAATCCATGTTGCCTATCATTAAACCATGATAATTTCCCACTGTTCTCTCAAGTAGTCGCAAATGAGATGCTACGTCTGTTTACAAACGATGGACGTAAGACTAACCGGCCTGTAGTTGCCCAATTCAAGTCTGCTCCCTCCCTTAAATATTGGGACTACCGTAGCTCTTTTCCAGTCATCCGGGATTTGTGCATTGTTTATGGGCACATTAAAAATCACCTCTAAGTATCGTGCCACGGCCCTACCTCCTAGTTTAAGTACTTCACTAACAATATTATCAGGACCCTTCGATATATTGTAACGTAATTTTTGTATTAGCTTTACAATTGCTGACTGGTTTATTTGGAGAAGTGGAGCCCCTGATTCACCGTTAAGGTCCAACACACAGCTATTGGATTTATTGAACACACTACCATAAAAGACATTTAATTCATTAGCAATGGCTTGCTTCTCAGTAATTAATGTACCGTCACTGGACATTATCATCGACAAATTATTTGAATTTCCCTTTCTTCTCCTAACATAACTGTAATTTTTTTTCCACCCATCGCCTCCCGAACCAAGTAAACCTTGCATATAATTGTCATGAGCAGCTCTTTTTTTTTAAGACGAGCTCTCTTGATAAGGACTTAAATTTCAACATATACTTGTCACTATCATGTCTTTTATTGTATAATTTCCTAATTTTCCGTTTAAGACTCCTGATTTCCCGTGTGTAATACTCAGGATCTGGGTTTTGTTTCAGTAATTTAAATGGAACAAATTTATTAATAGCGCTATTTAAAATTTTCAAAAAGTTAGTCCATAGGATATTAATGTGATTTCCTTCCGATGCCCATCCTTCAAATAGCTCATTCCTATACCCCTGAAATTTGCCCTGATCCGCCCTGCGATACTGGAATATGAACTTATTTGCTACATCAGAGTCTAATTTTGTAATGTCACCGTATCTAATATTTAATTCAACCCCAGAATGGTCACTAATTCCTGGTACTTTCAGACAGTTAATATACAGCTCTACAGGCCTTACGAGATAAACATCTAAGGTATTATTGCCTCTAGTTGGGAAGTCAACTACTTGGGAAAATCACCCCTCCCTTAAGAATTTGTTTGCAGCGCCCTGAGCTTGACCACAGCTAGTTGACTCACCAGACCAGTCTACTTTGGGGAGGTTTAAAACTCCCGCAATTATTATACTCTTTTTCATAGCATTACCCGTACAAGTTTTATCATACAGTGTGTCGAGAAGCGAAAAGTTATCTTTCGGTGCTCTATACGCCCCTATCACCTGAAGAGTGAATTTATTCCCTTTATCCGAAATTTGTACACATAACATTTCATGATCCGTATCAGCCCACTTTAAGAAACTAGCTATATTTTTGCGCACACAAATAAATAGCCCACCACCTCGCTTCCCCCGATCCCTTCTGTACATTTCGTAGGTCCCTTGAATTATTTCATTACTATTTATATCCTCATATAACCAAGATTCAGTAGCAATGACAATGTCCGGAGAATACGTCTCTACAAAATTCCAAAATTCAATTAATTTATTTCTTAAACTCTGACAATTAACCTGCAGTAATCTTTGAGTCTTACCTCCGCAGCAAATATCCCGAAGTAGCTCCTTCTGTTCCCGTCGGCTGGCAACCTCTAGACCTGCTCCTCCTCACAATGGCCGGCACGAACCGATGACCCTGTCATGTAGGCTCCCTAGGTTAAAAGCGCCCCGTCGATTTAAATGCAGCCCGTCTCGGGCGAAGTCACGGCCACCAATCCAGCAGTCAGCATCTACGTACACTAATCCCAGTTGTGCACAAACCCAGTCCATGCGGTCATTTACAGTCTTAACTCGCCTTAACGGAACATCTCCCCGCCGAACAATGCCACTCATTATAATTTTTGCATTTCCAAACTTGCTTTTAGCTTTTCTGCCTAGTTCGTAGAGCTCCCCCATGATGTAATCAGCTGTAGCCCTCTTCTTCAAATCGTTCATCCCAACATGGAGCAACAACACTTAACTTTGTCACAGTCCTCTTCATTTACTTCTTCCACTTGTTGGGCAAGCTGGTCAATTTTAATCCCCAGATAACACCGCACTTTCGCACCTGATTTCCTCGAGATATTCGCACTCCATCGTATCATAGAATCACCCATTATGATGACGTCATCCTCAGTTTGCTCCTGCACGCCCTCTTCCACACTGATCCCAGTAGAAAGCCGTTCAGTCACATCCTTCACCGTTTCCTCTGATTCACGAAGCTTTTTTCTAAGTTCCTGTATTATTTGATCACTTGCTTTGATTTGCACCCTCAAACAGTCCGGCGTATCACATACTTTACAAAACCAATTCCCGACATCACAATCCTCCTTCTTGACCTTAATACAGCCGAAGTGAAACCATTTCTCACATAGTCCACACTGAACACCGTTCGTTAATGTTTTACTGCACGTCGAACACTTTAAAGCTGCCACTGGATCATTTGCCTGATTCATATTTGGAGTAACAGGGCCTGGATTCACTTCCACTCCACCAATCACTAGCAATGCAGCTATCACTAGGGCTATGAACCACAAGTTACTAGGGCCCGTACGCACACACAGACACCGGAAATCCCGACTACCCTTCACATACCACAGTCCGATCCTCGAGCGATAACATTCCAGAGAACAACCCATTTCAGCGCACCTGAGAGCTCGGGAAAAACACAACCTTTCACTTTGACTGCCAACTGCAGAATATCAATTAGTTGAAAATGATCTCTTACTTCCTCGTCCATCAGGCTGTTTTGGAAAGGGACCACGAGCTTGACAAGGCCCCGATGCAATGATTAACCTTTTCATTTCTGGATTATTGAAGGGACTGGGAAATTCAATTTTGTCTTGCAAAACGTAATTTTCAGAGTGTCCAGTTTCAGTAAAGCTTACTGCATCCTTGTTATTATCGACTGGCTGATTAAGACATGAAAGGCCACTATGAGTGGTCGGAGCATCGATTTTATGTACTTCAGACTGTTGATGAGCGTCATCATCTGAAAGAAATACATAGTGAATAATATTGAGCAATAGAATTTAGTGTAGTGTTTTATAGTTGATTGCAGTGTTTAATTTGTAGAAACAGATTCAACTAACTGTTGGTTGGTTCCTAAGTTGAGGGGCTGCGACAACTCAGTCATGTAGCCCCGTGTACTTTGGGTGTGTGTAGAATCTGTCTGATAACCGATGTTAATTGTGATGACTATATTAGTGTGTGCTATCTGTTTTTTTAATTCAAGTAAGTACTGCAGACTTTTGGATTTTGCAAATAGTTCCCACTTTTGCTGCCAAACGCCACCATCAACGACTACTAGTTCAGAACTTAGCTACCAGACGCCACCGCAGTCGGCTCTTGGCAACGAACGTAGGAACCTAAGAGCGTTGCTTACATTCTTAACCCATACAATTTAGCTTCACACAGGTGTAATTAGTGGAAGGTTCTTTAATATGCCATAAATCTATGACATGGGACCGCCGGCTTTACTTCCCTTCCGAAGGAAGGCATACTGAGGGATTTTTAACGCTCTTACAACTAACTGTTGAACCAAGCCAACTAACTGATTATTGGTTGGTTAACGGAACAAAAGGACTGTGTCACCAATGATAGTCGTCCGTTGAAACGATGCATACTGTATACCCGATACAGTGTGAGTTTTAATGTGAAGTGAAAAACAAACAAATGTGTTCCGTCCAAGTGAAGTGAATCAACCGTCGCAATTCGCAAACCGCTTCATTGTTTGTTCTTATCACACATTCTATGCTTTTTATAATATTAACGAATTATGATATTAGTTATAAAATGTTACGTCCTGACCAAATTGTTAATGGAGCTCTTAATAACAATAATTTTACTTTGTTTAACAACTTATAACACTTTTAGAGTATGGTTTCTTTGGTTTCGTCTTACCTTCATTATTTTCATTTTCTTCGGTTTGATCTTTTATCTGCTCCGAAACGTACTCGAAACCTGATTGAGTTTGAGGGTGCAACGAGGATTTAGTACAAGCACAACCCATCTCCTGTTTATTTCTTTTATCCTTCCTTCTTTTATCTCCGCTTTCATAAGTAAGTTTCATAGCTTCGTTAAAAAAATAGCACAATGCAAGCCACAACTTAAGTTCAGCCACAACCGGGAACCGCTGTGGCGACCTACCAACTACACTACTGCTACTACTCTGCTACTGTGCATTGCTGTGGTGTATGTCGCAGTGAAGTGGGAAGGGGGGGGGGACGATGAGTCATGGCCATGCGCTGAATGGGGAACAATACATTGTCTGTCCGGCGCATGGGTCGTGCGCCCGGTTATCAAAAAATACTCATAGAATACCAGACAAATGGATGCATATAACTTACATACAGATTGCAATGACCGCGACTAGAAAACACAACTTTAGACGCATAGTTCCGTACAATTGGGGCCCCTGAACTAAATTGAGTTCTAGCCTATATGTTTTCTTGTACTAATTATATTTATTTATTATTATTTATTTATAATTTTTCTTTTAGGGTTTGGGGGCCCCCTAACCTCGGGGGCCCCGGGGAGGTGCCCCGCTTGCCCCATTGTAGTTACGCCCCTGCCAAGCTGATGTTAGGGAGCGCCTATACACGCTACCTCTCGCGTAAGTGTGGACAACGCTACCGATGGCGGGTTAAAAGACATTCTGTTTTAAAAACAGAAAACGAGGTTTTCCTTAAGTATCGAGTGATTTTGAGATATTGGATATAGTCTCCGTAGAAATTGATACAAGATTTCAAGATATGCAGAAGCTCCAGTTTCTTTGCTTAGGAGATAGCTCTAAGTTTGAAGAATATTCTAAAATCCTCTCTCTTGATGCTCTAGAGAACTTAAAAATCTCTTATCCCACGATATTTGACACACACAGGTTAAAAAACGAACTTCATTACAATCTATTCTGATTCTACCTACAAAAACACCAGTTTGGAGGAAATAATTTTGTCGCTCAATAAGAATGAACTTAACGATGTGTTCAAAGAAGCGTATAAATTATTTTGTTTAATACTTACTATACCGTCTACCAGTTCCTCAGTAGAAAGAAGCTTTTCATGCCTTAAGCGGATTAAAACATACTTAAGGAATTCAACATCCCAGGAGAGGCTGACTACGCTGGCAACCATATCCCTAGAGAAGTCACTGCTCAACGACTTGATGAATACAATGCCCTTTTACGATGACATCATAGACAAGTTCAATTCTTCAAAGGACCGAAGAATAGATTTAACATACAGTACAAGCAATAGACGTGACCGAATGTGAGTAATATTTGCTCTTATAGTTAATTTTATACTTATGTTGTGCATGAAAATAATACAGCGGTCGATTTGTATGCCATTGTCTTCCCAAAGCATCACCCCGATACCAGATATCCTCCTAGCTAGATGACCCAACACACCTATTCAAAATGTATGCGTTTACAGCACACGAGCGCGTGTTGGGCTGCACCGAACTTAAACCCCACGAGCCGCCGCTGCTAATAATACCATGCAAAATAACTAAGCAAGCTATACGAGAACTACTCTCAAACACCAGCCGGAGACTGTCATGACGACAACACAACCAGTCGGTGTTCTAGTTATCTTATATTCTTTACCAGGCTTTATGAATTTCAACTCTGAGATTTGCCGATGACATAGTCATCTTGGCCGACACACCTGAGGATTTGAATGAGGTTTTGAATGGTATGGACTCCATCTTGAGGAAAGAATTCATGATGAAATTTAATAAATGTAAAACAAAAATATTGGAATGCAGCCGAAATAAATCCGAAACCTCTATGGACATCAAATTGGCAGGTGAAAAACTAAAGGAAGTAGGAGACTTATGTTACTTAGGAAGCAAAATAACCAGTGATGGACGAAGCAAAGAGGATATAAAAAGTAGGTTAGCTCAGGGAAGGAAAGCATTTCTACAGAAAAAGAATCTGTTGACATCGAATATAGATTTAGGTATAAGGAAGTCATTTTTGAAGGTCTTTGTCTGGGGCGTGGCACTCTATAGAAGTGAAACTTGGACTATTGGTGCAGCAGAGAAGAGGAGAATTGAAGCATTTGAAATGTGGTGTTACAGAAGAATGATGAAGATCAGATGGGTAGATAGGGTTACAAATGAAGAGGTATTAAGACTAGTGGGAGAGGAGAGATGTTTCTGGCGACTGCCAATGAAGAGAAGAGATAGGTTGGTAAGACACCCAGAAATAGCAAGCTTAGTTATGGAAGGAAGGGTCGAGGGCAAGAACTGTAGGGGTAGAACAAGGTTAGAATATGTTAAACAGATTGCCTCGGATGTAGGGTGTGGTAGCTATGCAGGGATGAAACGATTAGCTCAGGACAGGGAGGCATGGAGAGCTGCATCAAACCAGTCAAAAGACTGATGACTCAAACAACAACAACAACAACAACAACATGAATATATTAGAATGAGTGCAACCAGGTACCTTTAGCAACAATAAATATAACATTAATTGAACTCCGCAAATGTGGCCCAGTTAAGATAAAGGAAATGGATAATAAACAAGGAACAGGTCAGAAAATGAACCATCGCGGATGCTACCACTCATGTACCACCACCAACCCTTAAATCTATGGTACATTTATGTTGCACTCCCCACCCAGCTACAAAACTATCGCAACACAATAAGCAAGAGAGAGGAGAACAAACCGGGTCAAAGCCCGTGGAGTGAAAGCGGGCCTCAAACCCAGAAACCGATAATAAACCTAAAATAGCCTGGTTGGTTGGTTCTTAAGTTTAGGGGCTGTGACAACGCGGTCGTGTGGCCCCGTGTACTTTGGGTGTGTGTAGAATCTGTCTGATAACCTGTGTTAATTGTGATGACTGTATTAGTGTGTGTTATCTGTTTTTTAATTTAAGTACTGCAACTTAGAATTTTTCAAATAGTTCCTACTTTTGCCGCCAAGCGCCACCGTCAATAATTACTAGGCCAAGTTCAGAACTTAGCTACTAGACGCCACCGCAGTCGGCTCTTGGCAACGAACGTAGAAACCTAAGAGCATTCTTTACATTCTTAACCTATCCAATTTAGCTTCACACAGGTGCAATTGGTGGAAGGTTCTTTAACATGCCATAAATCTATGACATGGGACCGCCGGCTTTACTTCCCCTCCGAAGGAAGGCATAATGAGGGATTTTTAACGCTCTAAAAAAATCCGACGGCTTCGGCCGGGTTTGAACCCACTATCTTGGGCATAGGAGCTCAGCATGCTACTGACTAAGCCACCGAAGCCGCCCTAAAATAGCCTGGTAAATGTATAAGCACAATACCGGTACCATAAAATCAATAAGAATTTAAGTTCAACCAGAAGAGGTATACCCTTTTAACACACAAATTATGGTACAAATATACATGCAAGAACCACTGATCTCTATACATGGATGGCTGGTAGGTAAGGCAGCAGTAAGCCGAATAGACGATGACAGGTATAGCAAGATGGCAGCGAGCGCATGGTGCAATATTGCGAATCCGGCTTTGTGATTGGCTACTGGTAGTTTGATGTTATACATGTATTTATACTGGCAGTAAATATTTTGTGTTTCTTGTAGTTGTAAAATTGGCTGAATTTGGTTATTTAAAGCGTAAAATCTTAGTTTTAAGTACCGGTTTGGTGACCCATCATCCCAGGCAAGCCGGTAATACCTTTACTTCTCAGGCAGATAGGTCGCTTAGCCGTAATTTTGAAGTTATTGTGAAGTTAATAATACATATGCGGTGCTGAAGCAGACGTGATCGGGCTAGGCTATTGCGTGTTTAAATTTGAACCCATTGCAGGGTTTTTCGGTTCTGGGTGCGAATAGTTCACTTAATAGTTGTAAAACGGTGGGGAGAGTATATTTTGAGTAGGGTTTTAGTTGTGTTACGTTTTATGTGGAGCTGAGGAGTGAAATTGGTTTGGCTTCAAGTGCATTTTTGGCTTTGATCTACTTCCCGTTATTATTAAGTTTATTGTGCTGCTAGCGTGATTAAAAGCTGTAGTATTTGATGTAGAATGCTGGGATTACTTGGAGGAAGTGTTGGTTATTTCATGGAAACATGAATTCATTACCATTTACCGATTACGATATGTCGAATTTAGGCCTGTATAGTGAGCTACGTTTAGGCCTATAGGTACATCATTTGAAGAATGCATAATGTTGTGGCATATATACATGTATACCGTATATACAATTTACAAGAATGTTTCCAGAAATTGTTTTTCTCTCGTTACTCTGTTACTGATCGCTGAGAATTGCTGAGTGCTAATTGTGTGTACTCAGCACCTAAGTTGATATTTGTCAGCCGTTATTATACATTCATTTTTATTGATATTCCAGAGATTTACAGACCTCGGAATGACGTGTCAGTGATCCCAATGCTCTTATGCTATGAGTGAACATATCCCTATATTTTTATGTGCTCCAAAGCACCATTAATTACGATTTAAAATTGACTAAATTATCATTGCTTGCCCATAAGGAGGGCTGGAGAATGGGTAGACCAACATGGCGGACCGCGCGCTCAACCTGGCGTACTTTCTCGTGCAGCGGAGAGCTGCCATCAGCGATCCATGTATAGAGATCAGTGGCAAGAACCCATCAAATACAACAATCTAGTATACTCTTCTTCCATGAATTACTGTCACACATGCAAATAATATTTAGAAGTTTTGGTACTCACTGATTTGTACTCCTTTCCAACATCAAACAACATTAGGCTTTGGTACTCACCCCTAACTCATGGGTTGGTTAACATTAATTTATTTACCATCATGAATGTATTTGAACAGAATAGGGGAGATTTTCCACCAAGGCTTCATAACGTAACAGAATTGTCAAAAATAACGAATTAATTTTTGTTACGTTACTGCTTCCGTACCCAAAACAAATGGTATATGAATAACGTTTTTAGTGCGGCAACGAAATAAGGGGTTATAATTTTCCCTGGTTTGTACTATTAACGTTATAACCAACAGGGGAAAAGATTCCGTTATTTTCAAATGCGCTGCCGTTAATAACGTTATAAATCTAGTAACGGTATGAATGCGATTATGACCCGCTGCGCGCCAACAATAACGTTATTCAGGCAGAGTGATCGATTCGGTTATTTCCAAATGCAAACCTACTAATAACGTTATAAGCCTGGTAACGATATACGAGAGATTTTTACCAGTTATACGCTATCAATAACGTTATTCCGGGCAGAAAAGATAATTCCGTTATTTAGAAATGTGAACCCACCAATAACGTTATAAGCTTTGTAACGGTATACGAGCGATATTTACGAGCTTTGCGCTGTCAATAACGTTATTCATGGTAGAAAAATATTTCTGTTGTTTAGAAATGCGAACCCACCAATAACGTTACAAGTCTAGTAACGGTATACGAGCGAATTTTACCAGCTATACGCTATCAATAACGTTATTCAGGGCAGAAAAATTAATTCCGTTATATCGAAATGCGAACCCACCAACTGCGTTATAAGTCTAGTAACGGTATACAGGCGACTTTTAGCAGCTATGCCTTATCAGTAACGTTATTCTAAGCGGAGAAATTGATTCCGATATTTCAGAAAAGAATCTCGTCAATAACGTTATGGAAGTATTTATTTGCCCGCCACCCGGACAAGCATGGAAGGTGACAATGAACTGACGATGCTGGGCAAATATGTAATTCCAGGCCAATTATTTCTTCAAACATAGGATAATTAGCAGATCAGTGCGAGAAATCTCGTATGTTCATAACCCACACATTCTCCAATAGGTTTATAATGTGCCCGTCAGAGGAGCTATCAGGGTTGCCAACAGCCGAAACGACATCCCCAACACCTCACCTGCCGGACCCATGTGCCATGAGGATCAGGTGAATTTCTTATAGGCCATAGCGGCACGAGAATCCTTGATCCAGGGGATCCGTGGTAACATGGTTGCTAAAAATGTCATAGACAGCGCAAGAAAATAAACCTCCTAAAGCTAGACTGAGAAATAAACTTCCAGGCTTAAGTAAAACATGTAGAAATATTTATTCAAAATACTCAGACACCTAGTCTAGTTCGGAGGGTTTCAATCGGCTAATCCGCAAACTAATAAATAAACAAAAATAAAAGATCAGTACCCTACCTGTAAACTACTGTAAACCCTCGCGAAAGATCTATCTGACAAGTAAAGCAACAACAGCAACACTGGGAAACTGGTACGGCAATAATCTCTAAGTCAAGTTACAAAATAAGCTAATAACGGAATTTACATTTAACAGGGTAGCAACAGCAAGTCTAAGTTAGGATGATACCATTTCCTCATTTACATTTATTTTTAAATAATCTAGCTAATTCCTAACAATTAATACAAAATTTACGGAGATGACGTCCGTAAAGCAAAACAGTTAGTACAAATCTACATGACAAGCCGTCAAAAAAAACATGAAATGCCCTCTTACAATCTAAAAAAGGGTAAACATGGGGTTATCATACACTTGAATAAATTATAACAAGACCATAAACAATATTATTCCTGCCTTCGCCCTGGGTTACTCTTTGTAAACCAGTGTCATCTACGTGCATGTTAATTACGGTGGCGATTGCGTAGTGAAAACTACGTCTAACGTCGCATGAGGCTCACGCTCCACCAGCTACTGACTAATGGTTGAGCAAGCACTCCGTCGATAAAAATTAGTGTCATCTATCCTAGATTACTTCCACAAAAGAAGCGTGCACAAAGCAAGTGTCAGCCTGCTCGTCCAAAATGCAAGAAAATCAAGGTAAAATGCTATAAATAGTTAATTATCATCAGTTTATAATAATGACGTTGTGATTATTAGAATCGTTGGTTTAGATTATCGCTGGTTTATGGCGAATAGGCTGACAATCCTGAATACCTTGGGGTCAGCAGTAGCAGTCTCGTGCGAGATCAATCTCTGCTATAAAACACCGTCAACGAGCTCTCCCGCTCGGACATAACAATAACACAGGTTATTAGTGGCTCTCGGCTCACTTAATTTACCTCTGGGTAAGGCCTGGAATGAACATCAGTTACCTCCCTACAATAACACAGTCAACAGAATCGAAGTCTGGACACACATAAATATAGCCTCTATACAGGTGCCTCATCTAGCCTCTTAATTTGAACAAATAAACCTTAACATAACGTGTAATCATTCTGAGATGAAGAAGAAAGATGGTCGCTTCAAGAGCGATGCAAACATATGGCTCTCGCCAGTCATCTCGAAGTAGCAAAACATCTGATTATTACAAAATGGTGGCCTGGACATTGACCTAAATATGAGACACTGAAAAAGTATGTCTCACTGAGTGAGTGGTGCTCCAGTACATTGCATGCTGGGAACTGTTACCACCTGTCCATGATTCGAGCTAGCCTCGCTACTCTCAATCATCCACACAGAGAGTTTAGAAAATGAACAACACTGAAGGCTTTCTCGCAGAAAGTCCTATCAGAAAACTGGCCTTGTTATCATGTCCCAGATATAACACAAAATCACATAAGCATTAGGCTTAAAATCACGCCTCAAAACAATGCACAAAGACGTAGCATGTTTGTAAAAGTCAAAGAAATGAAAAATACAGATATTCCACTTAATCTGAACCTCTTTGAAATGTGCAGATTTGTCAGTTCATAACTGCTCTGTCTAATCATAACCAAAATAATAACTGTGTTGAAACACTTGACACGAAATAAACATCATAAAGGCACAAATCTTACAGTTGCTACGTTTGCCAATTATACGGCATTCATTGCAGGGTTCGATGCTAGATTGCATACAAAATGTAACACCCTGAATGTGTCCATGACTCGAACTGGATGGCTTCATAGCACATCAAAATAAAAATGACATTGAATTACAAAACTGATAGCTTCAGTCGGCTATCTAACGATACGGACTGTTCTGACTAAGTCAGTGGCGTGACAACATTTACTAGAAAGGGGTGTTATAAAAATAACACTGGCCATGACGTCTGATCGTCATCCCAAATAACAGTACACAAAATCACCCACCTAGTGTTGAACAAAACGTAGTAACAAAGACTACAGTCACGCTTAGCGATGTCCATCAGAATGCACCGTGATCGAAAAGAAATTCAATCACAACGGGTGACTAACGAATCACTGAAAGTGAACTACACGGATTAATTCTAACAGTACAAAACCTACCTATGGCTTGTCAAGAAGTTCAGCTGATTCTACAATAAACTACAATAAACTACACTAAGCTACTCCACAAAAGAACCTCACAAGGAATGAATTATTCGGACTCACAAGGAAAGATGTCTACATCTCAGTCGTTCCAACGACCTGAGGGATACAATAAGGCTTTGGTCTCCGGACAAGGGTTGTCCAATCCGGGCCTCCACATAGGCTTTATCCATCTCCACGGCCTTTATTCGTCCTCGTCGTTGTCGTGATGATATGACCAGACTCCTCCCCAAAGTCGTCATTTTCCTTGGTTTAGCGGATGCTAAAGTCATGGTTCTCCCGTCATCGGCTGTAGTTCTCCGGTCCTCTCCTTCACATGATGAAGCTTAACAGCTCATCTCCACAGGTGATGCGTAACAAAGATCGTTGTACACGTGGTTATCAAGAAGTGACATTTTGAAGTACGAATTTACCACTTGAAAATACGAAAAATGAGTGTAGCAATGCTGCACTGAAACTAGCTTTAATGTGGTACTAAATTCACTGCTACTACACGGCGCAGATGGTTTATAAATTGGCCATGCACTATTATCTGCTTCACTAACACAGATTTTACTTGCCCACAAATCACGTGGCATCGACGTTGTGTTTCACAGAAAGGAATCGCACTTGCGATCAAAGCAATATTTGTAGTTATGAGTGTTGAAATGATTCACTCGGTTAATGATAATTTCACAGTGAATGATATATTTTATCACCACTTGACGATGTCGAAATACAATGTTCAAACACGTGGTTGAAAATGTGGTGTTCCACAATTATAATCACTTTTCCAAAAATCCACAGTATTCGTAGCACAAGCCTTCTCCGGCTGTAATATTCACTAATATTATGTACTGTTCGTAGTTAAATAATGTGAGATGCACTAAGATTGCTTTCCTCGCCTTCAGGCGGACTATTACATCGTCTTTTAGACGGACTTGACAAGAACACATCCAACTTGGATGGTAAACCAAACACACGTGGGAAGAGCTCAGTCCTGCGCTGCGTGAACTCGTGAATACACTAGTCGTGCAGCGACTGTCTGGTTCCGGTTCGCGTATCTGCGAGGTTACTACCTTACCAAAAGCAGAAATAACATTCTAAAGAATGTTTCGGTGATACAGAATTACAACATGAGAATATCTGAGCTTCGTAGAAAATAGAAGTGTCATAATTTAGCCTCAGATTATTTAATAACGGTTTTCTCCATAGTCAAAAGATCAACCATTTATAACTACAAAGAATGTTAGCATGTGGCGACAGCATGGTCGGTCAGTGGGTACGTTCTAAATTGATGCATCAAAAATGCGTTGCGATGATAAATATCACATAAACCAGTGCTTAGAGGGTTCATCTGCCTCTCCCTCGTTTCAAATAAAAATGAAGGAATGCATTTTTATTTGTCTCCAATTCAAGCTCAAGCTTGGTGATATTTTTCCCATCATTCCATCGGTGGTTCTATTCTTGATTTCTTCCATCGGTGGTCCTATTCTTGGATTGCGTCGTTCGTCAGCAAGAATCTCCCTCGTAGGTACTTTCTTCAGTCGGAGTCTTCCTCGAAGGGTGTTCTTATTCCATCTTCATCCTCGTTCCTTTGCCTTTCTGGCATCGTTCATCCTCACGGAAATCTTGACAAATCGTCGCTTGTCCATCACCGGCTCTATACAGTGGATTTCAGCTTCGACAGTCTTCTGATTTTTCTTCTTGGTGTGCGAGTTTTCCCTCGGAGTTCAGTTTTGGTCAACCTCTTCCTGTTGCTCGTGGAGTTGTCGGATGTATTCTCGACTCTCCTGTGCTCGTCCTCTCCAATCTCTATCTTCCCTCTCTCTGGGGTCTCGATCGCGACGATAGCCTCCGCTATAACGATAGTCTCGACGAATTCTTCCTCTTCCTCGCTGATTCTCTCCTGTCCCACGACGGTTGTTGTCGTGACGACGGTTATTGCTCGTCCCTTGGTTGAAACGTCGGTTCCAATATCCCCTATTGTCACCTTGTTGTCTCCCTCTCGCATATGGAGTATTATTCCAGTTACTTTGATTGGGATTGTAACTTCCTCTATTCTCATTCTGAGTCTGACTTTGCTGTGGCGTCTGACTAACTTTATCCACAGTAGTCAAGTTCACGTGGCGTGTCTCTCCTTTGGTTGGACGGTGGCTTGAAAATTGTTCAGTATTTGCGTCCAATCGCCTCAGAATTTGGTCACATTGCTGGAAGGTTGTTGCTCCCGCAGCAATTAATACTCGTTGAACATCGGCTGAATATTGCCATATAATAGTGTTCACTAAATCCTGCTCTGATTGTGGGGTTTGAAGACATCTGAGTTTCGTCAGCTGGGTTGCAAAGTAATTTGCATAACGTGTAGGCGTATTTGAGCTGTATCGGCGAGTGTACATCTCCGCTCTGATACTCTGCTGTATGTCGCTCGACCAATAAGTACGTAACAAAGCTTCTCTAAAATCCTGGTATCCAGTAAAAGAGTATTTAAAGGCCCTGAACCAAGTGCTAGCTTGACCTTCAAGAAGACGCTCTATGACCCTGAGCTCTCTTTTCGGTGTCACCATAGTGTCAAGTAGATAACTCTCTAGATTTGCCAAAAATTCGACTGGTGTAATGCCGCTACCAGTACATGAGAATCGAGCTGGTTGCTCTTCTCTTCATCGTATGATCATCACATTACCTTGATTGTGCTGAGTTTGTGCTGGTCTAAACGGATTTGCAGTGTAATTCAGCGTTGATTGAGTATTTACGTTGGCGTTATCACCGAAGTATGACTTCATGAATGGTGATGTTGCGCATGGTATCTGCGAATCTGAATGGTTGTGTTTCGGGTGGTGCGCTCGGTTGAATACAGGGCGATGTCGATTGTACGAATTGTGGTCCTGGTGTATTCTGCGTTTCAGTTGACAGTGTGGAAGTTCGAGTCTCTCTCGGTTGAGCTTCCAACTTATCTAAACCTCACTCAATAATTTCGAGGCCTGGAATAGTCTTTGCATCAATCTTACTTCCAAGATCGTTTAATTTCAATTCGACCCTTTCGATTTTTCCTTTGAGGTTTGAGTCGACCTCTCGAATCGCTGTCCTAAGGTTGTGGCTAAGTTGAAGACGCTCTGTCAGTGCAACTTCTTCTAACCTTTTCTTCATGGATTCTACTTCCGTTTCGAATTTGGATACGTCTTCTTTGACCTGGTAAACGTCCTCGTTAACCTCTGTGACGTCCCCTCGAAGTTCTCTTACTTCGTCTCGAACACGAGCTACTTGAGCTTCTACAACATTTTGTGTTCATTAAGATCTCCTCTTAATAATGAGATGTCAATTTTCGTTTCTTCTCTATGAGTGTGTACGGTTTCGCGTAACTCTCCCACGGTGTCCGTTAACTGATTAACGTTCTTCGTATTCGTCGCTAGTGTTTCTCTGAATTCAACCATGTCGTCAGCGATAGCTTTCACATTAGCGTTTACGGCATATGCTGCTCCTCATATCAAGGTTAATCCTACATTGACTGCAGCGATATCCCTCTTGACATTGTTGATAAATCCCTCGACGTTTGTGAGTCGATGACCAAACTCTTCTCTAGTGTGATCCAAATCAGCCCTCATATCGATCTGAACTCTATTTATGTTCACCTTAATCTGAGTGGTGTGTTCGCCTAACCTGGTCTGAACATCTTCCCTTGCTCGGTTCATTTGATCGGTTAACTGATCTATCCTATCATTTGCATTCAGCTGGTGTCGCAAGACATCAACTCTAACTGCGGCTAAACCTGCTGTAAGGTTATTCCTAGCCTCTTCCCTATGAGAATCTATGTCAGCCCTGACCTGAGTTAGATCAGCCCTAACATTATTTACAGTTCGGGTGTTGGCTTCGAGATCAGCCCTAACATTTGTGATATCAGTCCTAACGTTATTGATAGTTTGAGTATTCACACACAAGTCACCCCGGACTTCACCTAAATCATCTCGGACTTGTTCAACATTTGCACTTACAGTTCCTAAGTCACCCCGGACTTGTTCAACATTTCCACTTACAGTTCCTAAGTCACCTCGGACATCAACTAAATCAGTTCTAATCTGTTGGAGGTTGGTGTTAACAACAACCAACATCTCCCCATCACCCGACGAATCGTCTCCTCATCCATGACACAAGAATATATATGAGAGAACAGAAGGAGCATTACAGAAAACTTACAGCTATGACTAGTTACTTTTGCGGTATAGAACAGCCTGCTTTCTCTTGAATAATTATTATAAGTACTGCTGGAGTATGCGAAATAAGTGCTTCTACATTTATATTAACAACAACAAGCAAAGCAAAGTCTTACATTTACTTAGGATGAGGCATCATCAAAGAAAAACCTATCCTCCAATTATCTATATTACAAAGCCTCGCCCCATGGACTTAAATCACGCGCGAATGCCATGCGGTTAATTGATCTGCAGTACGATTTCTTAAGTTCGTCCCAGTCCAGTCAATTTACCTTTAATCACAATAAAATCCTCATAAAAAGAGCATGGAGCAGAAGGTCACAATGTCTACATCGGCACAACCAGTTGGGCGCCAAATATAGAAGAGGGGTAGTTATGTGCCCGTCAGAGGAGCTATCAGGGTTGCCAACAGCCGAAACGACATCCCTATCACCTCACCTGCCGGATCCATGTGCCATGAGGATCAGGTGAATTTCTTATATGCCATAGCGGCACGAGAATCCATGATCCAGGGGATCCGTGGTAACATGGTTGCTAAAAAGGTCATAGACAGCGCAAGAAAATACACCTCCTCAAGCTAGACTGAGAAATAAACTTCCAGGCTTAAGTAAAACATATAGAAATATTTATTTAAAATATTCAGACACCTAGTCTAGTTCGGAGGGTTTCAATCGGCTAATCCGCAAACTAATAAATAAACAAAAATAAAAGATCAGTACCCTACCTGTAAACTACTGTAAACCCTCGCGAAAGATCTATCTGACAAAGTAAAGCAACAACAGCAACGCTGGGAAAATGGTACGGCAATAATCTCTAAGTCGTGTTACAAAATAAGCTAATAACGGAATTTACATTTAACAGGGTAGCATTAGCAAGTCTAAGTTAGGATGATACCATTTCCTCATTTACATTTATTTTTAAATAATCTAGCTAATTCCTAACAACTAATACAAAATTTACGGCGATGACGTCCGTAAAGCAAAACAGTTAATACAAATCTACATGACAAGCCGTCAAAAAAACATTAAATGTCCTCTTACAATCTAAAAAAGGGTAAACATGGGGTTATCATACACTTGAATAAATAATAACAAGACCATAAAAATATTATTCCTGCCTTCGCCCTGGGTTACTCTTTGTAAACCAGTGTCATCTACGTGCATGTTAATTACGGTGGCGATTGCGTAGTAAAAAACTACGTCTAACATCGCATGAGGCTCACGCTCCACCAGCTACTGACTAAAGGTTGAGCAAGCACTCCGTCGATAAAAATTAGTGTCATCTGTCCTAGATTACTTCCACAAAAGAAGCGTGCACAAAGCAAGTGTCAGCCAGCAGGTCCAAAATGCAAGAAAATTGAGGTTAAATGCTATAAATAGTTAATTATCATCAGTTTATAATAATGACGTTCTGATTATTAGAATCGTTGGTTTAGATTATCGTTGGTTTATGGCGAATAAGCTGACAATCCTGAATACCTTGGGATCAGCAGTAGCAGTCTCGTGCGAGATCAATCTCTGCTATAAAACACCGTCAACGAGCTCTCCCGCTCGGACATAACAATAACACAGGTTATTAGTGGCTCACGGCTCACTTAATTTACCTCTGGTTAAGGCCTGGCATGAATATCAGTTACCTCCCTACAATAACACAGTCAACAGAATCAAAGTCTGGACACACATAAATATAGCCTCTATACAGGTGCCTCATCTAGCCTCTTAATTTGAACAGATAAACCTTAACATAACGTGTAATCATTTTCAGATGGAGAAGAAAGATGGTCGCTTCAAGAGCGATGCAAACATATGGCTCTCGCCAATCATCTCTAAGTAGCAAAATATCTGATTATTACAAAATGGTGGCCTGGACACTGACCTACATATGAGACACATCATTTAAATGTTAGTAATGCTATGAGTATTGTCAAAGAGTCTGAAAAAGTATGGGCCGCTTTCTCGCAGAAAGTCCTATCAGAGAACTGGCCTTGTTATCATGTCCCAGATATAATACAAAATCACATAAGCATTAGGCTTAAAATCACGCCTCAAAACTATGCACAAAGACGTAGCATGTTTGTAAAAGTCAAAGAAATGAAAAATACAGATATTCCACTTAATCTGAACCTCTTTGAAATGTGCAGATATGACAGTTCATAACTGATCTGTCTAATCATAACCAAAATAAAAACTGTGTAGAAACACTTGACACGAAATAAACATCATAAAGGCGCAAATCTTACAATTGCTAAGTTTGCCAATTATACGGCATTCATTGCAGGGTTCGATGCTAGATTGCACAAATTGTAACACCCTGAATGTGTTCATAACTCGAACTGGAAGGCTTCATAGCACATCAAAATGAAATTGACTTTTAATTACAAAACTGATAGCTTCAGTCGGCTATCTAACGATACGGACTGTTCTGACTAAGTCAGTGGCGTGACAACATTTACTAGAAAGGGGTGTTATAAAAATAACACTGGCCATGACGTCTGATCGTCATCCCAAATAACTGTACACAAAATCACCCACCTAGGGTTGAACAAAACGTAGTAACAAAGATTACAGTCACGCTTAGCAGGGGTAGAAATAACATCTTGGCGATGTCCATCAGAATGCACCGTGATAGAAAAGAAATTCAATCACAACGGGTAACTAACGAATCACTGAAAGTGAACTACAAGGATTAATTCTAACCGTACAAAACCTACCTATGGCTTGTCAAGAAGTTCGGCTGATTCTACAATAAACTACAATAAACTACACTAAGCTACACCACAAAAGAACCTCACAAGGAATGAATTATTCGGACTCACAAGGAAGGATGTTTACATCTCAGTCGTTCCAACGACCTGAGGGATACAATAAGGCTTTGGTCTCCGGACAAGGGTTGTCCAATCCGGGCCTCAACATAGGCTTTATCCATCTCCACGGCCTTTATTCGTCCTCGTCGTTGTCGTGATGATATGACCAGACTCCTCCCCAAAGTCGTCATTTTCCTTGGCTTAGCGGATGCTAAAGTCATGGTTCTCCCGTCATCGGCTGTAGTTCTCCGGTCCTCTCCTTCACATGATGAAGCTTAACAGCTCATCTCCACAGGTGATGCGTAACAAAGATCTTCGTACACGTGGTTATCAACAAGTGACATTTTGAAGTACGAATTTACCACTTGAAGATACGAAAAATGAGTGTAGCACAGCTGCACTGAAACTAGCTTTAATGTGGTACTAAATTCACTGCTACTACACGGCGCAGATGGCTTATAAATTGACCATGCACTATTATCTGCTTCACTAACACAGATTTAACTTGCCCACAAATCACGTGGCATCGACGTTGTGTTTCACAGAAAGGAATCGCACTTGCGATCAAAGCAATATTTGTAGTTATGAGTGTTGAAATGATTCACTCGGTTAATGATAATTTCACAGTGAATGATATATTTTATCGCCACTTGACGATGTCGAAATACAATGTTCAAACACGTGGTTGAAAATGTGGTGTTCCACAATTATAATCACTTTTCCAAAAATCCACAGTATTCGTAGCACAAACCTTCTCTGGCTGTAATATTCACTAATATTATGTACTGTTCGTAGTTAAATAATGTGTGATGCACTAAGATTGCTTTCCTCGCCTTCAGGCGGACTATTACATCGTCTTTTAGACGGACTTGACAAGAACACATCCAACTTGGATGGTAAACCAAACACACGTGGGAAGAGCTCAGTCCTGCGCTGCGTGAACTCGTGAATACACTAGTCGTGCAGCGACTGTCTGGTTCCGGTTCGCGTATCTGCGAGGTTACTACCTTACCAAAAGCAGAAATAACATTCTAAAGAATGTTTCGGTGATACAGAATTACAACAAGAGAATATCTGAGCTTCGTAGAAAATTGAAGTGTCATAATTTAGCCTCAGATTATTTAATAACGGTTTTCTCCATAGTCAAAAGATCAACCATTTATAACTCCATAGAATGTTAGCATGTGGCGACAGCATGGTCGGTCAGTGGGTACGTTCTAAAGTGATGCATCAAAAATGCGTTGCGATGAAAAATATCACATGAACCAGTGCTTAGCGGGTTCAATAATGAGAGACTTAAGGAGAAAGGTTATGTTTTTATTTCAACCAAATGATTATAGAACACTATTTACATTTCAGGTTAAAGGAAAGACCTCAGAATGTTAATATGACATGAAACAGGCGTCACAGCGGCTCGTGGACTGCAATTATGAAGCGTATTTTCCTACAGGAACAGTGTTTGCAAATCGCACACTTCGTACAATTTTTTAACATTCATTTTTTAAAGATATTATAGATATTTATGAAATTATAGTGAAATAAGTCACTTCTAATGTCTATTCTCTTTCATTTGAATGCTCATTTGTCACAATCGGTCACTTGTGAGCGCCGCAGGAGGGATCTATAATACTGAAATAATAATATGATTACTTCTCGAAATATCAATAATAATCAACATAGTGATTTCAATCTGAGCGCGTGCCCCATCAGACAGGGCAAGGCACCTTGCTCGTTTCGATCGCGGTCATACTGTAGCCTACATTACAAATATGTTTCCTAAAATCAATACGATGGATCCGATTGATTCGAAATATTTCTTGTTGCTTCATATAGGGGTTTGGAACATAGCCTATTGTTCATCAGTCCCATGTAGTTGAGGTGTTTATGGAATTTGTCTGATAAACGTTGTTATTTTTGGAGTTGGTCATGGCCTTGACTTAGGAACTATCCAAGTATTTTCCTGGAGTAGAAGTGGGAAACCACGGAAAAACACTCTAAGATGACTAAGATGGGAATCGAACTCACCTTCTCGCCGTGTTGCCATATAAGACAGAGTGTAACCTACACACCAAACTTTCACTCCTTTGAGACCAATAAGAGCATTTCTTTCCTAAATGAGACCTCCCATTCTTGCTTTTCGATCACTTGTTGGTCTATTTTCACTTAGTAGTGATAGAAGCCAACTTTCAGTGATGGTTATTTCTAATGAAGAAAGCTATTCAGTCGGTCAACACGAATTTCGTGTTGACCGAATGAAAAGCTTTCTTTATTATTTTCATTTATGAAAAAATAGGCTTATGACATCACATTTAATCCGTGTGTGTGTGCGTATGTGTGTGTCCTCCCCTAATAAAATATAAACGGCTGGAGCGATTTCAATGAAACTCGGTAAGATCATAGTACTATTTTGTCCGACCCCGACCGTGATCTTCAAATTTTATTACAGCTCACCAATCCAACATGGCGACTGTGCGAAATATTTCACTGGCATTCCATATCTCCGAAACTATTACAAATATCACCCTGACATTTTGTATGGTGATAATATGAACTACTAGATGGGACTCTCAAAATTCCTGTTAAGTAAGAAACGAACATGAGGGCCAAGCGAAGTTAATAAATTAAAGTAGATTTTTTTTTCGCGATTAAACCATCCGAGTGCCGTCAAATGGTATAGCAAATGTTATACACCTTGTAATGCACTGACATCTTATTCAGCTCAATTGTTTACATAACCTCAAGATGGTGCCTATGTGAAATTTAAAAATTTATTGTGCCATAATCATGCGATCGTAACCAACGTTTAAACAATACACCTACCGTACGCAATAATCGTCATCTAATAGTGCATAGCTTTATGGTCTACAAAGTATATAAAAATCCAACGTGACGACCATCCGAAATATTTAGAAGATTCTCAATGTCAACTAATCTATGACAGCAATCAAACTGAATTGTTTTCATAACCACAAGATGGCGGCTGTGCGAAATTTTAAAAACTCGTATTTAGCCTATTTCCATTTATGAAAAACATATGCTTATGAGATCACCTTTTGTCCGTGTGTGTGCACCAGGGCCGTGCAATGGGCAAGGTGAAGCAGTGCTAGCGAGAAATTTAGTACTAGTGCCAGTGAAGCGCAGCCCTATCCTGCCCATTTCTGAGCAGTGCAGCCCGACATCACACTAGCACTGCAGCGCTTAGTCGCACAAGCACTGTCCATTTGACCGGGTACTGCAGTAGGTTTGGTACTGAGCGCAGAGCCTGGACACTAGGCACACTAGAGCCAACATTTCGTCATATTCGTGGAGTCTGCCGTACTCATGACGTATTTTGTGCATGGGGAGCACAAAATTATAATAGTGGGAAAGTCACACATTAAGGCTGTGCGGTCAAAAATTGAAATTTTATTTTTATTTTTATTTTTACTCTTAATCTCTAATGTAGGTCTTTGTGAGATATTATATGCGTTTTAAAGAAAATAACGACGGCTCGTTTGCTGAGGACATGGCTTCAAAGTGGCTATTTTGAGCGTTAAAGGTACAATCTCCACGACGAAACTAATAATCGGAAGACACCGAAATTTATGTACAACAACCCCTGTAGTAGTGCCTGCAATAGGAACAATTCTTATTACGAAATTCAAATTTTGTATTAACCTCTTCAGATTTGAATACCATTTTTAGTGAGAAAAAATTGTTATATTAACTTCAAAGATTTATTAATTTGATGTGGCTCTTATTCTGAGCAGTAGAAAAGTTCGATAAAGAAAATTGGTTCAGCGATATACCCGTGGTGATTGTACCTTTCACACTCTACAAAACGCAGGTTGAATCAGTCACACACACATACACACACGCGCGCACACACACAGCGGTAAGACAAGGTCTTGGGCAAGAGCGCGCTCGGGCACCTGCCTTACCCTGTCCTTCAACACCTTTGCTATCGCAGCTTCCGCCTCCCTCCCGCCCTGACTCATCATGCCAGTCCACACGACCACAGACTAGAGCAGAGTTTACCAACCTTTTGAAGTTCACGGCACCCTTGAAAATAACATTAAACACTAGGGGCACCCTTCCTTGAATAAAAAATAATTATGTTTCATATGTAAATTTATTGAAATATTTTATAATAAGTAACGAACACCATAACATAATACAGTCAACTTTACTACAGTCAGTGAGTAAAAATGCATCAAAATTTTGTTCGATAAATCGTTAATATGAAACTTGTGATTGATGCTTAGAGCACAGGTACGTGATATCGGGCCTTGCAGTTGACAATGAAACACGCAAATCATCCTCAAGGTTATTCAGTCTATTTCTTGCTTTGGATTTTATTGTCACCAGAGCAGAGAAGGCTTGCTCGCATAGATAGGATTTTGGAAAGGGCGAAAGTGTGTTAATTACTTTCTTCATTAGGTTAGGATACTACTCTCTCCGCTGAAGCCCAAAAGTAGCCACCGACGCCTCACTCTTGGTGGACTTACCTTTGAGTGTGGAATCGGCACAAAGATCAATAAATTCATCTCGTTCGCAACCAGTGAAATATATTTCCTCGCACAATGAAATCAAATGATGAGACAACCCAGTTGACATTCATAGTGGAAATAGATGGAAAGTATGTATCTATTGCTTCTTGCAATCTTGATAAGTGATCACAAATGCGGTCTTTCAGCTTACCCAGATCGTTATCTACTGCCAGATGAAGAAAGTTTGAAAGATCTCCTTTCTGAACTGCAGACGTCCAAGAACTAAGTTTTCTTTTAAAATCTTTCATTTTATTGGTTGAGGAAATTATTGTTTCCTGTCTACCCTGCATTGAAACATTCAGTTAATTCAGTTTATGAAAAATATCTGCCAGATACGACAGTTCCAAGAATCAGTTAGTAACAGCTCATAAAATGTATCTTGATTTTCATCCTTAAAAAGAGTTTTCACCTGTTCTCTAAGTTCAAGAAACTGCTTCAATACACGACCCCGCGACAACTACCTTACTCTGTATGAAGTAACAAAGAGGTATGAGGTGCATCCGTTGCGAGACATAACTGTTTAAAAATCCTGCACATTAAAGGTCGAGACTTGATGTAGTTCACCATTTTCACAACTTCGTTAAACACTGCAGCAAAATCTTGAGCTCTTGCAGTAAAAACCTTTAAATTTCCCAGACATAGATTGTGCACCATCTGTACATATACCACAACAGTCTTTCCATGCCGGCCGAAGTCGTCGGATTTTTTAAGAGAGTTAAAAATCCCTCAGTATGCCTTCCTTCGGAGGGGAAGTAAATCCGGTCGTCCCATGTCATAGATTTATGGCATGTTAAAGAACCTTCCACTAATTACACCTGTGTGAAGCTAAATTATATATAGGTTAAACAATTGACTAACGTTCTTAGGTTCCTACGTTCGTCGTCAAGAGCCGACTGCGGTGGCGTCTGGTAGCTAAGTTCTGAACTAGTAGTCATTGACGGTGGCGTTTGGCAGCAAAAGTCGGAACTATTTGAAAAATTCAAAAGACTGCAGTCCTTACTTGAATTAAAAGCAGATAACACGCACTAATACAGTCATCACAATTAACACCGGTTATCAGACAGATTCTACACACACCAAAGTACACGGGGCTACATGACCGCGTTGTCGCAGCCCCTAAATTTAAAAACCAACCAACCAGTCTTTCCATGAAAGATCTTGGTCATTGAAAAAGGAATTAATAGAAACAAAAATATCATGGCCTGAAGTTGTAGTCTCCAGCGGTCTACAGAACAGAAACGGCTCATTAATATCTTTATCATCAATATATCTGGTAAAACCAAGGAGTTGCAGTTTGTCACCACTATCGATACTCTCATCTACTTGCAAAGCAAATGCTCTATCAGTTTTTCTTTTCCCCACGACTTGTTCGTTGATATTGCAAACATTTCAGATATCCTGCGACTGATTGTGTTGTTGGAAAGAGGAAATTTCGACATTTGATTAGCTGCTCCTTCACCAAGTATTGTTGAAACTATAATTTTCCATGCAGGACCTATGATTTCCTCTCCAAGAGTATGAGGTGTGTGTGTGATTTTTTTTCCTATCAGTTCTGCTACTTTAAACGAGGCTTCAAGAGCAGTATCACTTATGGTCATTCTCTTTACCATTCGCACAGCTGGTTTTTTTTCTCCCCTTCTAGTACACGTGAAAAATATAACACACTCTTCCCTGACCCACTAGGATGCTTAATTGTGAGATGCCACTTCAGTTTGCTAGGTACTGCACCATTATTCATAAAGGGCTTAAGTACAGACATGGTTACAGTATTTTGGGAACGCCCTGTAACTTTCTAACTTGCCTCTGAAGTCGATCATAACAGCTGGTCTGCAGCAAGAAAAGTCATGCTATCATGAAAGAGATCGGCAGAGCTCGTGTTTCCGACGAGAAACCCGAAGGTCATCGATAATAACCATGTTGACTGTGTCTAAGACCATATCTATCGATTCACCTGAGAGTGATTAATACAAATTAATGCATATTTAGCGCTATATGTAAGCAGCTACATACGTCTGTGTGTATATTTCCATGGCAGAAAGCTATTATTAAGAAAGCTATTATTAAGAAAGTATGAAGAACAGAAGATGATATGTTAACTCACTGCTGATTACGTTTCGACTGCGATATATTTCGTATCGAGTCATGACGTGTGAGGAAGGGGGGGAAGCAGATGTGAGACTCAGACGACCTCGTGGAGAGTGCAATGAGTATAGAACTTGACAGCGTAGAGGTTTGAGCTGGAAATCAGTGAAAGTGAAATCGCCAGCTAACGGGAGTTTTAAAAACGTGTGACCGTGCTGAAGTGTATGCTAGTTTGTTTAGCATTCTACGTGAAGTAGAAACGTGTTTAATAGGGCTCAGACATGGTCTTAAACATGTAATAGTTTATCTCTGCGACCGTGTTTCTACAGCAACTAACGGGCCATGCGGATGGATACTTTTATAATCCCGATCGCGAGCTCAGCCGTGATGTGTCACGAAACTCTGCATATAATCCGTCGTGGAAATGCAGCCTAGATTTGATTCACTCTTCACAGTGATTATACCTTTTGAAAAGAGTACATTCTCAAGCAAGGTGTCAGGGGGAAGGGACAATATGAAGCTTATATCCACTACGATGGTAGGCTAAATTGATTTAAGAATACTGCATTAGCAGGGTGCAGCGGGGACTTGTTGACGGCAACTTTCATTTAGCATGAAGTGTGCACGCGACTCTCGTGTTGTAAGGGACCGCGTCGACCCTCGTGAACTTGTTCATACGCGCGTTCACATATTGGAACTTGTTAGTGACTGTTCGAGTTCACCTTCGCGTCGTGACGAGTTGATAAACTGTGTGCGGTCCATCCGTTGGTGTTCGAATATGTATGGGAAGATATCGCCAGGATATGTTGGAACTATTTCGACCGACCGGGTGTGGTTCGAGCCTGGGAGGACTTTGGTTCGTTCTATGGAAACCCAGTTGAAGTCCAGCATATTTTCTGTTGGTTTGGAGCTGATTATGGCCAACGATATCCTTTTTTCCTCATCTAGATTCGCCAAAGGTACTGATCACTTCAACTTGTTACAGTAGTGTAGCGTGGACATTTATAAATACCACTTTGCCATATTTGATTTTGTAGTTTAAATGGTTGAGTAGAAAGTGCAGGTTCGATGTTCATTTCGAAACTGACCTTCTATGATGCCAGGATTTTGACTCATAAAAATGAGTGCATCCTTTGTGTAATTTTGATGAATAAATTAATAATTTCAGTAGTATTTTACAGTATTTAAACTAATATGCTCATTCTTATTTGTCGAGAAGCAAATGTAGGAAGAAGATTTACAGTTTTTCTTGTATAAGAACATTTTAGTAACACAATCTTTCTTTTGAGAACTTTGGTTGAGTTTTCATATTCTAGTGCATTGTTCTTTAAGCACTTTCGCTTGGATTATCGTATTCTTTGAGGGGAAGTTTCCTTTTCGTATTTTGATTAAGATATTAGGAAGTTTTCGGACCCAGTTATTCTAAATGTTACTTCGAGTCCTTGGACTATATTTTCTTCAGTTTTTTTAATAACAGATTTAACTTGTGTTTTCTGAGCGTGATTTTCGAAATGGATTGCCTAATGGGTCATTAGTCGCTTAGCCTTTGTTGCTAACCTAGATCCATACTGTAGGTCTAATCCATCGACATTTTCGCGTTCGGGAAATTCAGGGAGGATCTTATTTTGAGATTGAATTTATCTTTATAGATCTCTTTACAACCTCAGTTTGTGTGGTTGGGCAGCGTTATATACAGTTTCTTTTTCTTATGAAGTTAACACTGGATTAAATTGATATCATTGCCTTTAGTGCAATAGTTTTTCTCTAGTAAGAGGGTATTTGAACGACATCCAAGTTTGCGAGGATAATCCCAGGGATGACTTACTATAAGTCATACGTTTAAGAATTATGGATCATGTAATAAATCAATGTAAGGCAAGTTTTTAAAGATAGGTGGAATATTTCTGAAATCCACTGGGCTTTGTTGGTAATCTGTTACGGGATCATATTTTTCGAATTCAGGATTTTTACCATAAACAGCTGATTTGCATAATTGTGGATTTATAACAGTAAGGCTCCTATTATAGGTGCATGTTCGACTTTAGAGAGGCATGTACTATGAGTAATGTCTTTGTGTTTAAGTATATTGATGCAATGCTTTGTAAAGCATATTTTTCTTGTTGAGGATTGAGCCAGGTGTGCCAATCAGGATTAGATTGATTAGGGTTTTAACCCAGAGAGGTGTTGTTTTAACCTAGTATGGTTAATATTTGGTCATAGTTAACTTTATCGCTGTTATCGTGAAAATGCCTGTGTGAAGATTAATATTTTTCTGAGCAATATTATTGGGAATCTTGAGTGGATATCCGGTTAAATATTTCCAGTAAAACTAATATAACAATTTTGCCATAAGATGTATGTTTAATAAGGAAACCGATAACTATTTAAGGCTGACTTTATGATTAATTTTTGCTTAGCTTAACTGTTCGGCAGAATTACCCTAAACAAGAAATGAAATAATATTAAACAGAAAGGAATGTCGTGACATCAAGTCAGTGGGAAGAGAATAATTGAAATTATTCTGGATTTTTGTGCAAATTATATTCTGTAAATAGACCATATGAATTTCTTCGTTCAATAACAAGAACATATAATGTTACTGAAGATGTCGCGTAGGATTATTAATTATAATCAGGATATTTTTGTATAAGATGTTATTTCCGTTAAGGAACCGAAATTAATTTAATGTATTCAAGTCTTATAATATTTCTCTTTTTGTAAATGCTTACCCTATGGGATTGATCATCATTATTATTAATATGCCTTATATTATAATCAGCTAAAAGTTAGTTGTGACAATGGGTAATATATTTTTTTTTTAGAAAGATAATCCAATATTATCAATGAGATTGTTTTTTTTTTTTTTGATTGGTCGTGGTATCGACGAAATTGATATTTCTCTGTCTTGTTTATTCTTACAATAAACTACTTTATTACTTGGTTTTAATTATTGCGTGATGCTTTATAGAGGTGATGGAAGGGTGTATTAAGGGGGCCATCGCTAGGTATTTTAGTGTTTACCACACCTTTGAGATTCTTTCTTCCTCTTGAAGAATTCTTGTGTTTTGAGCTAGTCTTTTCTTTTTCTGAGCCTTGGTCAGTCTTAATACATCCTGTTAGGTATTCGAGTGGCCCTATTATCCCTGTGTCTGTTGGTAGAACTTGGGGGGTCTTTAGAGCCGGGGCATTTTCAGGTTCTACGATCCAGCTGCTATCCAGGGATTCAACAGGTATTGGTAGGTAAAAGGGTACATTAGGTGGCGCCCAGCTCAGGGGCTTCGAAAAACTGGAATACCAGAGCGAATACCAGGGAGTTGAATGCCATAATTCTGCCAAAATTGAAACTGAAAGTACAAAGTGGAAATTAGTTTTATGATCATGTAACACAGATCGCGAATTGGAACACCGTGTTTCTTGTGTGACTATGAATCGAGGCGATAAAATAATGGTGAACCAATATTTTGGCACGAACTATTGGAATTCCTATGGAACAAAGCAATTACGAGGATACTCGAGCTACTTGACTTACAAGTGGTATTGCAACCATTATTAATTTTTATTTTATTTTATGTATTGGAGTGGTGCCACACGCTTTGTTAATAATTTGTTCTACTTGTTTCCGGCTGATGATCATTGCTGACATCATTAAAAATAGAAGTATTTGTAGTAAATTTAAAATTTAAGTAATGGTAGAATCATAGACCTTCACCGATATAAACCAACACGCACTTGTATATGGTCGATCCCAAATGAAATGGGGCACTTTGTGTTTAGACATAAGTTTATTTTAAGGTAACGCCAGACAATAAGAATGAGCATGTATGGTAAATGGTGGTTGTTTGTAGATGTTCTCGTTGTGCTTTGTTGGTGTGGTATTCTTATTTCTTGTGAAGTGTAGTGAAGCATGTCTGAAGGTAATATGGTGACTGTTGGTGACGTTAAGAAGATGTTTGAAATTCTTCAACATAAAATGGACAATTTGAATCAGGACATAGAAAATATTAAGGTCCAAACTAAATCTGCATTAGACCATATGTCTGAAACTGTTATTCAAAGTCAGGGAGTGATAAAAGATGCAGTTGCTGAAGGTATCAGGGGGGAAATTGATACTATGCAATCATCATTGAAGGCTATCAATGACATTTCTAAAAGGGTAGAAAAGAAGGTTACCAGTGTAGAATCTAACATCGAAGATATCCAGGATGATAATAGAAAAACTCAACTAGATATGAGTACACTATGGGCTAATGTTGGCTTGGTACAGGTTGCCCAAGAAAGAATCCAAACTAGTCAAACATCAATCCAAACTAGTCAAACATCAATGCAAAATAGTCAAACATCAATGCAAAATAGTCAAACTTCAATGCAAGCAGATCTTAACAATATCCAAACTAGTCAAACTTCAATGCAAACAGATCTTAACAATGTTCAGACTAGTCAAAGGGGAATTGAGGAAACTGTAAAGGATGTAAACTCTAATGTAAGGATTATGCAATCCCAAATCAATGATTTAAGAACAGATGTGGGATTAATAGAATCCAGTCAAAATAAAATGGAGCTAGAGGTCCGAAAAATCGAATCTAGTCAAAATCAGACAGAGGTTAAGTTAATGGAGCTAGAAAAATCTAATAAAGAATTTCAAGTTGAGATTAGACTAGACTTTGAAAAGAGTGTGAAGCTCAGTAAAAAAAAATTTAGAAGCACTTCAGCTGCAGTTTTCCCATGACACTAATCAGACCCAGAATAGCCTGGAGCAGTTGAAATGTGAAATGGGGACACTCCGAGCTCAAGTCACTGATCATACGAAACTTCTCAGGGATGATTTTGACATCGATTTGAAAGGGATCATAAGTGATAATATTGTAACATTTCGTCAAGATATTATGAAAATTAATGAGGAATGTTTTAAAGTTGAGAAATCTAAGTTAGAATCTAAACTTGCCACTGGTCTTGCAACTAATAGCAAAGACATAATAAATGTTAGGGAAGATCTAAGCAAAAGAATGGATGGAATTCAAAATACTCAGGTTAATAACATATCCGATTTAGAGAAACGTATTAACAGTGTTGAAACTAAAGTCGACCAAAGTAAGATAGAGTTAAATGAGGTCAGGGAGAAGAAAACTTCCGAGATTAATGAAATTAGAAAGGGTCTCGAGCAAATTAATCTAGAGGGGCATATCAATTTAGATACTCTAAAAGATCAATTGCGATCACTTTTACAGTCCGATTTTCGAGTTGTAGTTGAACAACCTGAAGTGATAGTACCTGATGGTAGGGAAAGGATGATGCAGGAATCTTCCAACAACGAACCCAACGTTCGGCTCAGTCAAATGGAACATTCGAGTCCCATTCGAACAAGCAGGGAAACTTTTAGTTCTCCGAACCCCAACGTAGGCGTGGGTGATTATACTTCGAAATCATTGGAAAGGACACCGAATGTAACCATAATACGAAATTTTGATGACAAACCTAGGAAGTTTAGCAATTTGGATGGAATGACACCAATCGAATTTGTCAAGACATTAAGAGATTACTTTTTGGAGTCACATGTGCCACGTGAGCGTGAGCTACGTATGGTGGAAAGGTTTCTCACCGATGCTCCGTTACAATGGTTCAGGGCTTTTCGTTACACATTTGACAACTTTGAGCAGTTTTCGGAAGCCTTCATACAAAGATTTTGGTCGATCGAGGTCCAACAGAATGTGAGATCAGAAGTCTATTCACGCAAGTACTCCAGTACAGGACCAACCAGCTACGCTGAATACTTTGCGTGTCAGTTAGCAAAACTCCGTTTTCTTCAGCCGCCGTTAACCCAGGAAGAACTCCTTGAAGCTATCTCACGTCAATTGCCTGCGGAAGTAAGGAGATCAATTATTTCTTCCGGAGTATCGTCTTTAACGTCGTTAGATGACTTGTTACGTCGATTAGATCACATGAGTATGATGACGCAACCTACTATAGTCAAAAATGCCAGGCAGGAATCGAAAGTTGTAAACGCGGTAATGATGAACCGTACACAGCAGACGGATCGTTTCGAACAAAGAAGAGATGATAGAATAGGTCCTATTAGAAATACCCATCAGGAAGAGAGGAGATGGGAAAACCAACGTAGGGACGCCCAGGAGAGGCCTTGGCAACGTCTCTACGAGGAGAGAAATTTTTATCGAAGAGATAATGATCGAGACCGGAATGATCATCGAGAAACGCCTTATAATAGGAATTACAGATATGATCAAAATAATCGAGATAACAGATATAATAGGAATGATAGAGATACCCGAGACAATAGAGATAACAGATTTAATAGGAATGATAGAGACACCCGAGACAATAGAGATAACAGATATAATAGGAATGATAGAGATACCCGTGACAACGGAGATAACAGACAAAATCAAGGGTACTCAAGATACAACAATTATCGAACGGAGGCGTCCGATAAAAAAGTGCAACAGGAGAGGCTCAAGAGAGGGCGAGATAAGTCCACGGAGGTTGGACGAAGAAAATCGAAGGAAAGAAAGGATGAAAATCTAGATAAGTCACAACCCAGTACTAGCAGAGAAGGTCGGAGTTCAGAAAGAGCTCCGGATCGAGAAAAAAAAACGCCAATTTCCGGGCGAAATTAATAACTGATGTTGCCACGCATTCCTCTGATATCACGATTTTTGAAATATTTGAAGCTACTGACGAAGACCTTCTATTTGAACCAGAAACGAAACCGAGAGGAAGGATAGTTGAACTTCCCGTTATTGATATACTAATTGGTCTACAACATTGTAAAGCCTTGATGGACACAGGTGCTATGATCTCAATAGTTGACGAGGACTGTTTTGAAAGATTGAAACCAGAAAATCAATTTACCATTCTTCCAGCATCTCCAACAAAAATTCGTGGGATATTTAAGGATAAAACTATGAAATGCAAATTGCAGATTCTAATGAAATTCTGGATCAATGAGAGAAGTTACGAACATATTTTCATAGTCGTTAAGAATATTAATTTTGACGTCACACTAGGGATCGATTTTATTACTCAAGCTAGAGCAATCATCGACATGGACAAAGGAATAATAAGATTCAAGGAAGAAAGTATAGAGGATGTAGTGATGGAAGAAATGGATGGAAACGAAATTAATAGAGATATCCCTAGAATGGAAATCCTAGATCACGTAGTTGAAGAAACTGAGCAAGTGAGGGAACAATATACCTTGAAAGCCGAGGGATTTAAAAATGTGAAAGAAGAATTTGACGACTTGATTTGTCAGTTTGCGGACATCTTCGATGATAAACCTGGTTTGATTAGAGACTTCATGCACCAGATTAGGCTAATAGATGAATCCCCTTATCAAGCCAAGCTTTATCCTATCCAAGAAAAATACCATGATGAGGTCAAAGAGATTATAGATAATATGGAGAGAGATGGTATAATAAAAAAACAGGCTTCTTCGTATTTGAATCCAATAACTGTGGTAAAGAAAGCGAACGGACAACTGAGGCTTTGTTTAGACGCCAGGAAGATCAACACGAGAATCATGTTAGAAACTGACCGTCCACCAAAAATTAGAGAACTTTTGAAAAAGTTCAAAGGTAAAGCGTGTTTCAGTGTCCTCGACCTAACCGCTTCCTTTTATCAAGTAGAGCTGGAGGAAGATAGCCGGCAATACACCGGATTCTTATTCGATCAGACCACGTATGTTTTCTGTCGCGTTCCTTTTGGAATGGTGAACAGCGGTCCGGCTTTGATCAGAGCCCTTGATAGCAAATTAACGGAAAGCGTGAAACGTAACGTTATCTGCTATATCGATGACTTGATAATCTCTTCAGCGAATGTTCAAGAACATCTTGTGCACTTGAAACAGCTATTCGAGAATTTAAGAGAGGCCAATATTAAGGTCAACATGCATAAGTGTCAATTCATGCATGAATCTATCAAGTTTCTTGGCCATACTATTGATCAGTTTGGGTATCACCCAAACTTGAAGAAGATAGACGCCATTTCAAGATTTCCTCGTCCCGCAAAAGTAAAGCAGCTCCGTGAGTTTCTGGGCATGTGCCAGTTCTTGAGTAGCCACTGTCCGGGATATTCAACTACTATGGCCCCTTTGTATGAAGCATTAAAGAAAAATAATAAATGGAAATGGACAGAGGATACGAATAGGGCATTTGAAGAGGCCAAGCTCATGCTCCAAAACTGTGTAAAGTTGGAATATCCTGAGTTTGATCGGATTTTTTACATCGAGTCTGATGCTTCAAAAGTAGGTATTAGTGCTGTCCTCTATCAAAAGGACGAGGAGGGGAGGAAGCACTACTTGGACTTCCACAGCAGAAAGCTGCAGGAACACGAAAATAATTATTTCACCTCTGAGCTCGAAGCATTGGCATTCATATCTGCGCTTCAAAAGTGGAAGAAACTTCTGATAGGACATCGAGTGGTCATTATCACGGATCACAGAGCGCTTCAGTTCATGATGCAAACCGATCTTTCCAGTGACAGATTGACGAGGTGGACATTGTTTCTCCAGCAGTTCAATGCCACTATCGTGCATCAGCCTGGAAAAGATAATCTTCTCGCGGATGCACTCTCAAGAAATCCAGTTAGTAAGATCGAGATTAACACTGTACAGTTGGAGAGGGAACACGAACTTACCCTGGAGAAGCTAAAGAAGATAGCGGTGTCACAGAAGGGACACACCCCAACTAGACATATGTACAGGTTTTTGAGAGGTGCAATGGACCATACCGATCTTGACTACGAGCAGACTAGGAAGCGATCTGAGAAATTCCTGGTGTATGATGACGTCGTTTGTAAATACATTGACCGAGAGAGGACGAAAATTAGAATTGTAGTCCCTCCTAAACTGATAAATGGGTTGGTGTGGTTAGCTCACGGCACCATTGGCCATGGGGGTGTCGACAAAACGTTTAGAACGTTATTGGAAACATTCACCTGGACCAAGATGCGGGGCACTATAGCAGCCATTATCAGATCATGCCAGGAGTGCCAACGAGGGAAATACCCGTCGGCGTTATCAAAAGAGAGACCTCGAGCCATTATTCCAGAAAGGCCGAGAGAGCTAATGGCTTGCGATATCTTCGGTCCTTGCCCGAAGGGAGCTAGGGGAAACCAGTTTCTCCTAGTCACAATCGATGTATTCTCAAAATACGTGACTCTCGATCCTATGCAGAGGGCTACTACAGCTCAAGTCCTTAGCCGTCTTGAAAACAGTGTGTTTTCTAAGGCAGGAAATCCTGTAACTCTCCTATCGGATCACGGAGCTCAATTCACTTCGATGGAATTTGAGAATGCCATGATTAGACTTGGTGTCAAGCACGTGTTTTCTAGCGTTAGATATCCGGAATCTAACGTCTCGGAACGTGTTATGGCAGAAATTAGCAAGTTCGCGAGAATTTACTGTCCTGAGGATCATGCGAGCTGGGTCAAGTTCATCCCACTCATGGAAAGATGCATGAATTCCACATTCCATGAGAGCTTATCAGATATACCTATGGTTGTTCACCATAATAAGAGGCCAGAAAGAGCCTGGACAGAGATCGTGAGATTTCTACCTAAGGACAGGGAGCCTACAGTCCAAGAAAGAATTAATTCAGCTAGAGAAAGCTTGATGGATGCAGCCGAGAAACGGCATAAACGAATCAGAAATAAAAGATATCGGCCACCGATGAGAGTAGGCGAGATGATTCTCGTCAAGAAACCGACGAAAGCAGATGTGGCTAAGAAGCAATTCACCAAGTTTTCCTATGTCTTCCACGGACCCTATAAGATTGCTAGGTCGTTCGGAAATAATTGTTATGAGGTAGTGAGCCTAAATGGAAGAGAAATGATAGGTCGTTTCAATGCAAAAAAACTGAAAAGATATGTGAAGAAGATAGACTGAGTGTTGACTGAATAATGCTACATATGCTGAGATTACCTGGAATGGTGTAAATAAAAGCTGAGGAGACTTTTGTTTAAGGTATCAAAGGGAAAATGCACCATTATTCATAAAGGGCTTAAGTACAGACATGGTTACAGTATTTTGGGAACGCCCTGTAACTTTCTAACTTGCCTCTGAAGTCGATCATAACAGCTGGTCTGCAGCAAGAAAAGTCATGCTATCATGAAAGAGATCGGCAGAGCTCGTGTTTCCGACGAGAAACCCGAAGGTCATCGATAATAACCATGTTGACTGTGTCTAACACCATATCGATCGATTCACCTGAGAGTGATTAATACAAATTAATGCATATTTAGCGCTATATGTAAGCAGCTACATACGTCTGTGTGTATATTTCCATGGCAGAAAGCTATTATTAAGAAAGCTATTATTAAGAAAGTATGAAGAACAGAAGATGATATGTTAACTCACTGCTGATTACGTTTCGACTGCGATATATTTCGTATCGAGTCATGACGTGTGAGGAAGGGGGGGAAGCAGATGTGAGACTCAGACGACCTCGTGGAGAGTGCAATGAGTATAGAACTTGACAGCGTATAGGTTTGAGCTGGAAATCAGTGAAAGTGAAATCGCCAGCTAACGGGAGTTTTAAAAACGTGTGACCGTGCTGAAGTGTATGCTAGTTTGTTTAGCATTCTACGTGAAGTAGAAACGTGTTTAATAGAGCTCAGACATGGTCTTAAACATGTAATAGTTTATCTCTGCGACCGTGTTTCTACAGCAACTAACGGGCCATGCGGATGGATACTTTTATAATCCCGATCGCGAGCTCAGCCGTGATGTGTCACGAAACTCTGCATATAATCCGTCGTGGAAATGCAGCCTAGATTTGATTCACTCTTCACAGTGATTATACCTTTTGAAAAGAGTGCATTCTCAAGCAAGGTGTCAGGGGGAAGGGACAATATGAAGCTTATATCCACTACGATGGTAGGCTAAATTGATTTAAGAATACTGCATTAGCAGGGTGCAGCGGGGACTTGTTGACGGCAACTTTCATTTAGCATGAAGTGTGCACGCGACTCTCGTGTTGTAAGGGACCGCGTCGACCCTCGTGAACTTGTTCATACGCGCGTTCACATATTGGAACTTGTTAGTGACTGTTCGAGTTCACCTTCGCGTCGTGACGAGTTGATAAACTGTGTGCGGTCCATCCGTTGGTGTTCGAATATGTATGGGAAGATATCGCCAGGATATGTTGGAACTATTTCGACCGACCGGGTGTGGTTCGAGCCTGGGAGGACTTTGGTTCGTTCTATGGAAACCCAGTTGAAGTCCAGCATATTTTCTGTTGGTTTGGAGCTGATTATGGCCAACGATATCCTTTTTTCCTCATCTAGATTCGCCAAAGGTACTGATCACTTCAACTTGTTACAGTAGTGTAGCGTGGACATTTATAAATACCACTTTGCCATATTTGATTTTGTAGTTTAAATGGTTGAGTAGAAAGTGCAGGTTCGATGTTCATTTCGAAACTGACCTTCTATGATGCCAGGATTTTGACTCATAAAAATGAGTGCATCCTTTGTGTAATTTTGATGAATAAATTAATAATTTCAGTAGTATTTTACAGTATTTAAACTAATATGCTCATTCTTATTTGTCGAGAAGCAAATGTAGGAAGAAGATTTACAGTTTTTCTTGTATAAGAACATTTTAGTAACACAATCTTTCTTTTGAGAACTTTGGTTGAGTTTTCATATTCTAGTGCATTGTTCTTTAAGCACTTTCGCTTGGATTATCTTATTCTTTGAGGGGAAGTTTCCTTTTCGTATTTTGATTAAGATATTAGGAAGTTTTCGGACCCAGTTATTCTAAATGTTACTTCGAGTCCTTGGACTATATTTTCTTCAGTTTTTTTAATGACAGATTTAACTTGTGTTTTCTGAGCGTGATTTTCGAAATGGATTGCCTAATGGGTCATTAGTCGCTTAGCCTTTGTTGCTAACCTAGATCCATGCTGTAGGTCTAATCCATCGACATTTTCGCGTTCGGGAAATTCAGGGAGGATCTTATTTTGAGATTGAATTTATCTTTATAGATCTCTTTACAACCTCAGTTTGTGTGGTTGGGCAGCGTTATATACAGTTTCTTTTTCTTATGAAGTTAACACTGGATTAAATTGATATCATTGCCTTTAGTGCAATAGTTTTTCTCTAGTAAGAGGGTATTTGAACGACATCCAAATTTGCGAGGATAATCCCAGGGACGACTTACTATAAGTCATACGTTTAAGAATTATGGATCATGTAATAAATCAATGTAAGGCAAGTTTTTAAAGATAGGTGGAATATTTCTGAAATCCACTGGGCTTTGTTGGTAATCTGTTACGGGATCATATTTTTCGAATTCAGGATTTTTACCATAAACAGCTGATTTGCATAATTGTGGATTTATAACAGTAAGGCTCCTATTATAGGTGCATGTTCGACTTTAGAGAGGCATGTACTATGAGTAATGTCTTTGTGTTTAAGTATATTGATGCAATGCTTTGTAAAGCATATTTTTCTTGTTGAGGATTGAGCCAGGTGTGCCAATCAGGATTAGATTGATTAGGGTTTTAACCCAGAGAGGTGTTGTTTTAACCTAGTATGGTTAATATTTGGTCATAGTTAACTTTATCGCTGTTATCGTGAAAATGCCTGTGTGAAGATTAATATTTTTCTGAGCAATATTATTGGGAATCTTGAGTGGATATCCGGTTAAATATTTCCAGTAAAACTAATATAACAATTTTGCCATAAGATGTATGTTTAATAAGGAAACCGATAACTATTTAAGGCTGACTTTATGATTAATTTTTGCTTAGCTTAACTGTTCGGCAGAATTACCCTAAACAAGAAATGAAATAATATTAAACAGAAAGGAATGTCGTGACATCAAGTCAGTGGGAAGAGAATAATTGAAATTATTCTGGATTTTTGTGCAAATTATATTCTGTAAATAGACCATATGAATTTCTTCGTTCAATAACAAGAACATATAATGTTACTGAAGATGTCGCGTAGGATTATTAATTATAATCAGGATATTTTTGTATAAGATGTTATTTCCGTTAAGGAACCGAAATTAATTTAATGTATTCAAGTCTTATAATATTTCTCTTTTTGTAAATGCTTACCCTATGGGATTGATCATCATTATTATTAATATGCCTTATATTTTAATCAGCTAAAAGTTAGTTGTGACAATGGGTAATATATTTTTTTTTTTAGAAAGATAATCCAATATTATCAATGAGATTGTTTTTTTTTTTGATTGGTCGTGGTATCGACGAAATTGATATTTCTCTGTCTTGTTTATTCTTACAATAAACTACTTTATTACTTGGTTTTAATTATTGCGTGATGCTTTATAGAGGTGATGGAAGGGTGTATTAAGGGGGCCATCGCTAGGTATTTTAGTGTTTACCACACCTTTGAGATTCTTTCTTCCTCTTGAAGAATTCTTGTGTTTTGAGCTAGTCTTTTCTTTTTCTGAGCCTTGGCCAGTCTTAATACATCCTGTTAGGTATTCGAGTGGCCCTATTATCCCTGTGTCTGTTGGTAGAACTTGGGGGGTCTTTAGAGCCGGGGCATTTTCAGGTTCTACGATCCAGCTGCTATCCAGGGATTCAACAGGTATTGGTAGGTAAAAGGGTACAGTACCATGGCCTCGTGTTTCGCCACAAACTAAACACACAGGGATAGGGTTTTCCTCGTTCTTATTCCACGTAAATCCATACACTACGTAACTGTCCTGGTATGTTCTTTTCTTTCGTTTGTCTTCTTTATGTTGAATTCGACGGTTCGGGAGTAGGAGCCGACTGCTCACTTTCACTCTCCAGGCGTTTACGTTTAATAATGAACTTGTCCATAGCTAAACACTGCTACTGTAATCAACGCCAAGAAAACATGTTAAAGTGGCGTAGGAACGGGTACACTTTTATATATTTATATATATGTAAGTGACTGATGTGAAACAGCTTTTGTCAAAGCATTTCGGCCCTGAGTGGCACAACAGAGAGGATCTAGGCTTCTACCGAGACTTGCTACTATGTGGCGAAGACATAGCTCGACAAAATGTATCTGAAGTAGAAGAAGAAGAAGAAGACCCCATGGAATGACCTTGCTGTGCAGTCCAATAGACTCTATTTCGCCTAGTTTGAAAAGCTGTGAGCATATTGTGAATGGAAATTTAAGGTTGAAAGGTTACTTTTATTGTATACTGGGTAGTTTCTTAGAGAACTTTAAAATATAGCAATAATTTCACTTTCACATAGAAACCATAATTACTGACTTAATGAAACTAATCCAAAACTACTTAAGTCCTAGATCCTGTATCGAAACTGCTTAAGTGCAATATATTTTCTATTATTACGTAAAAACTGCTTTTACTGTATTTTTAAAACATACATAAAATGAAAACTAATCGTATTTTGTAACTATTATACAAACTGTTTCTATTTAAACGCGCACGGATAACTCAAGACAGTTTTTTGCCATTTCTCACAAATTTCATGAAATTGACTTAGGTAGTTCTGGAATTGGACGACTCACATACATATCTTTATAACCTCTGTTATTTATTTTATTTGTTATTTAATTTCCAATGAATTTGTTATTATTAAGTCCCTTTTTTTTGTTAAATTGTATTGTTTGTTTTCTTACTGTCAATACTTTATATTGTTATACAGTCAGTATAAAATGGTGTACTTCGTGCCTGTATCAGATTATTACTAAAAAAAGATGTTTCAATATAGAACAATATGATATGTAAATGATTTTTCAAAATCTGAAATAATACAATTTATTTTCATGAGAATATTTGCTCATAATAAGATATGTGTGTGTTTCGTTTACAGAATGTTAAAAATTATTTATGAGTTACTTTATAAAATTCTGTAAGTTATATTCGCAGAATAAATCATGTTTAAGTTCAATAGAACTTTATAGGCCAGGCGACAGGTCGAAAAACAAAAGCCTCAATAAGGAAATTATTAGTGGAAAGCTGGAAATTGCTTTAATCGCTTTATTTTGACCCAGCTATTACTCTCCCAAGTTTTCCCCCTCAAGCGAAGTCGGCGTTGGCCCTTCTGGCCCTAAGAAGGTACCATTTTTCCTTTTTTTTTTTGCTAATATCTCCCAAACCATCAACTTTATCAACAAAATGCCTATTATAAAAATAATCTACAGTACATTTTCTACAAAAATGCTCTCTACCTTTTGTCTCTAATGTGAACTGATACGATGCTACGACCATTCAAATTGGAGCCCTTTTAGATTCTTGCGGAAAAGCTATGGAAATGATATGCCATATCAAAGTTTCTACATATTATAAAATATTTGTCAGCATTCCAGGTGCACAAGCTGTTAACTTGTTACAAGTATAACAGATTTTCAATGTAAACAGCTGTGGCCTCAATTTCTCCGTCATCGCTTTCATCGTCTGTATCGGTACATTTGTCCGACGTCACAGGGCGCTCAAGATTAACATCGATGTCTCCGTCACAATCATCCATATCATCTTCCTCGGCAGCATTTGTACATGACCGTCCCATACAATTCATGCAGATTCTGGAGCATCGGAGGCCAGTTTTCCTGCAACCACAAGCTGCGTTACATCCTTCCGAACATTTGCTGGACACTGTGTTTAGAAGCGTTTGTGGCACCGGATCCCTCGTAGGTATGGGAGCCAAACCACATTGAGAATTTTTCCAGCCCCAATCCAGTGGATTTGTATCATTTCCATACCATGTTTGGATTTGATGATATGTTCTTAAAGAGTGCTCACGTGCCGCTGATTCGGTGGGAGGTAAGCTTGCGAGATTAAATCGATGTTTGCTTAGAGATTTTTCAAACAGTTGGAACCGCAGCTCATTCAGGGTATTTCCCGTGGATTTGTTGTCATAAAGCCCAGCCAAAACCAACTGGCCCGCTTTGTCAATTTCATCGGGGTTTGCGTTCACGTCTCGGAAAACCCTAACAGCTGTCTGCAGTTCCTCATTACTCTTCAGCAGTGTTACGAATTTCATTTTGCACTGCCTGTGAAACAAAAACGTTATATCGCACCCACTAAACGCATGCAAAAAGAGGAAGTTTTCTTGCACACATGTTGGGAGATTGAAACTTGTTGTGAAAAATAGTTGTTGTTTGGTTGAACCTTGGCCGGGTTTCATAAAATACATTTTCGTGGAGGGTGGTACACAAGCCGCCAAGATGACCAGGATATCTATATCTTCAGCCACTATAATGACAGAATTGTCGGGCCGAGATAACTCGAGTGGGGTGGTAACGATGAGCACATCGGCATGTGGAGCTTGTCTGGTTTCGATTCCTTCGCTTTCGAATTTGACGCGCAACAAGTCGATCAATCTTCGTTTGTTTGTGACATTAGACAAAAAGTTTGCTTGTGGCATAGGTGCCGTCATGGACTCATAAAAAAAAACATTAGCAGCTTCATGCTTGTGCGATCGTCGAAGACGTTCAACGGACTTGGTACTGCGAGCTGCTGGGTCGTCAGGATACCCATCGAAAATAATGACACTGTTCTTAAAGTATCTTTTAACGTAACTCGCATATTTGGCACTAATGTCGACAAAAGTATCGGTTTGGTGCCAAATTACACGGTGCAGAAGATATCCTCCGTCGAGAACATGATGTAGGTCCTCAAATATGGGCTCATCGGTAACGGGATCGAATAATTTATAGAACACAGACTTTTGCGTCTACGCATTCCCGCTTTATCAAAGATCGCAACCGGATACGGAGCTAGTTCAAACTGGAAATATTGTTTCAATTCTGCATCGGATTTCTTTGCAAGGCAAATGCTTTGGAAAAGCACAAGAGAATCAACAGGAATATCCGTGTTGCGGATTTTTAGCCTATTTTCAATTTTGAAAAAATAGGCTTATGAAATCACCTTTTGTCCGTGTGTGTGTGCGTGTGTGTGTCCCCCTAATAAAATCTAAACGGCTGGAGCGATTTCAATGAAACTCGGTAAATTCATGGCGCTATTCCCGGCGACCTCGACCGTGCCCTTCAAATTTTGTTACGTCTCACCAATCCAACATGGCGGCTGTGCGAAATATTTCACTAGCATTCGATATCTCCGAAACTATTACCGATATCACCCTGAAATTGTGTACGGTGATAAAGGGCACTACTAAAAGTTCACCTATGAGACTTTCAAAAACCTGGTGACTACAAAACCAACATGGCGGCCAAGCGAAGTTGAGACTTTTAAATAGACTTTTCTCGCGATTTAACTACCCAAACGTAATGAAATTGGGTACAGCAATTGTTTATACACATTGTAAAGCACTGGAGTCTAATTTAGTTCAATTGTTTACATAACCTCAAAATGGCGGCTGTGCGAAATATTTCACTGACATTCTATATCTCCGAAACTATTACAGATATCACCCTGCAATCTTGTACGGTGATAAAGGGTACTGATACAAGTTTACCTATGTATATCTCATAAACCTCTAAAGTACAAAACGAACATGGCGAACAAGCGAAATTTGAAATATTTTAATAGACTTTTCTCGTGATTTAACTCTCTGAGCGCAGTGAAATGTGGTACAGTAAATGATTTTGCAGATTGTAATGCACTGCCATTTAATTTAATTCAATTGTTTACATAACCTCAAGATGGCGGCTGTGCGAAATTTTAAAATTATGTTTTTATTTCTTGTGTCGTTATCATGCGATTGAAGTGAAAGTTTGAATAATGAACCTAGGCAATAATTGTCCTTGAATGGTACATAACTCTATGGCCTATATATATAACAATCCTAAACGGCGAGCTTCCGAAATATTTAGACGGTTCTCAATATCTATGAATCGTTTACAGCAAACAAACAGATTTTTTTATGTTCATAGAGACTATGAACATATGTTCACCTATAGGACTTTCAGTAACCTGGTGATCACAAATCCAACATGGCGGCGACGCGAAGTATAAATATTTAAATGGACGTTTCTCGCGAATTAACTATCCGAGTGCCGTGAAACGTTTCACGTTAAATGCTTATTCAAATGTAGATCCACTGGCATCTAATTTATTTCAATTGTTTGCATAATCACAAGATGGCTGCTGTGCGTAATTTTAAAATCTCGTTTTTACCTCTTGAGTTCTAATCATGCGATTGAAGTTTGAATACCACACGACCACAATAATCTTAATGTAATAGTACAAAAATAAAAATCCAACCTGGCGACCATCTGAAATATTTAGACGGTTCTCAATATCTACGAATCTGTTACAGCAATTAAACTGAAATTTTGTATGTTGATAGAGGCAATTAACATGAGCAGGATATATGAAAATAGGCTGTATAGTTCTTCACGGAACTACTTGTTATTTTCGAATTTACCGCGCGGAGAGGCATCACGCCATTTTTTCTAAGGAACTTCACATCGTGAAAATTGTTGCCGGTTATGCCTTTTTGTGCTGCTATTCCAATTTCATAGGCCATATGACAAGTGATTTGTCCATCCCCGACAACTCCTGTGCTTAACGAAACAACGTGTTGTCCACGAGGAAAGGGATCGTGAGTTGATAACCATCCAACAAATTTTCTCAAGTCCGCATCATCCCGCGAGATCCGCGCACACCGTGCATCCACATGCTGTTCTGTAGTCGAAAACTCAATATTGCAAAATGATACTAATGGTATGTATTTTTCCACAGCTGTTTACATTGAAAATCTGTTATACTTGTAACAAGTTAACAGCTTGTGCATCTGGAATGCTGACAAATATTAAAACATGTAGAAACGTTGATATGGCATATCCTTTCCATAGCTTTTCTGCATGAATCAAAAAGGGCTCATCTTTGAATGGTCGTAGCATCGTAACGGTCCACATTAGAGACAAAAGGTAGGGAATATTTTTGTAGAAAATTTACTCTAGATTATTTTTTATAAGAGGTATTTTGTTGAAAAAGTTGAAGATTTGGGAGATATTTGCAAAAAATTGAAAAATGGTACCTTCTTAGGGCCAGAAGGGCCAACGCCGACTTCGCTCGAGGGAGAAACTTGGGAGAGTAATATCTGGGTCCAAATGAAGCGATTAAAGCAATTTTCAGCTTTCCACTGATTATTTCCTTATTGAACTACCTGTCGCCTGGCCTATTATGCGAGTTGTAATCTTCAATATATATCAAAATAATATATATATATTACAATTTGCCTTACGTCGCACCGACACAGATACTGTAGGTCTTATGGCGACGATGGGATAGGAAAGACTAGCAGTGGGAAGGAAGCGGCTGTGGCCTTTATTAAGGTACAGCGCCCATTTGCCTGGTGTGAAAATGAGAAACCAGGGACAACCATCTCCAGGGCTACCGACAGGGGGTTCGAACCCACTATTTCCGGAATGAAAGCACACAGCTGCACAACCCTAACCACAACCTCACTCCGTGAATCATATCATACTATATCAAAATATAATCATAATAGGCCTATATCATAATATATTCTTTTTTATTGGGCTGAACGGAGGGAGAATACCTACTGTCGACCAAAGTATTACGTGCACTCGAGTTTGAAGAGTGTTTGTGAAGTAACCAATAGACCTACATAAAATCCGATACCATCATCATTTTCGCCGTTCTATTTTACGTTAGTTCATGTAGGTTTGGAATTTTTAATTTATATTTTAATATTTTTTATCGCAGTTGGAACACAAAATGTGCCCATTTTTAAGCGTGTTTCAACCATGCGTCACATTTAAGAATTATTATCTCAAAAACCCGTCATCAGATCAAATGCAAATTTTAACACAATATACATTGGAATGTTGTATAACTGGTTTATTAATTTCAAAATTTTGTGTGTCCAAGAAACAAAGTTGTTATCATTTTGTAAGGTAACTTTTTCTCGGTTCGGGGTGGTTGGAAAATATAGCTCTTGGTCGCGTTGTAATCCTTATACATCAAGGAGTTATGCTGTATGACTGTGAAATACGTAAATTAATTCACTTATTTTATATCGGTTTGTATTTGTTCGTGGAAATAAGGCATGATTCACCTGCCAGCCGCTCCGGCGTTGCTGAGATGGAGCCCATCACTGCCGAGCGAGGCGAGGTCGTATTTCCCCGTTCAAATATAAACCGATATAAAATAAGTGAATTAATTTACGTATTTTAAAGTCATTCAACATAACTTTTTGATGTATAAGGAATATAAGGTCCTAAGGTGAACACGGATGCGTCCGTTTACCGGAGGCAGTTCCACAGCATAGTTCACCAATTTCCGGACGCTGGCATTCTATACACGGATGGTTCGAAGGTGGACGAGAAAGTGGGTTGTGCTTACGTTATTGATGGTGCAAATACCAAGATCTCTTTGCCTGAGGCCTGTAGTGTGTTTACTGCGGAGCTCGTTGCCATCTATGAAGCTCTGCAGTTTGCACTACAGGATGCACGAATCCACTTTCTCGTGTGTACCGACTCTTTGAGTTCGTTGCAGTCAATTGCTACATGTTTCCCGCAACACTCCCTAGTGCAGCGAATCCACGACCTACTAGCCGGGCTGTGCCACGCTGACACTCGAATCACCTTTCTGTGGCTTCCAAGCCACATGGGAATTGCGGGAAATGAGTTAGCGGATCAAGCTGCAAAAGAGGCGGTATCACTACCACCTCGACCAATGGAGGTACCTGCTAGAGATATTCGCTCTCAGTTACGCCTACAAGTTCTGGCTTTTTGGGAGAGTCAGTGGCTAGCTGACCCACTGCCCAGTAAACTGAGAGCGATCAAGGGATCTACTCGCATGTGGCGGAGCTCCTTCCGGGCCTGGAGAGAGTCCGTCATTTTGTGTAGGCTAAGGATAGGTCATACAAGATCCACCCACTCGTACCTAATGAGAAGGGAAGACCCCCCACTTTGTACCTGTGGAGCCGTATTCACCGTGGCCCACATTTTCACCGAGTGTGTGGATCTTGCTGACTTACGAAGAAACCTTGGTTTGCAGACGACACTCAAACTTATATTAGCCGATGACGCGGTGGCTGCTGATCGCGTTATCCGCTTTATAAGTGAGAGTGGGTTAGGGCCAGCAATCTAAATTTTCCAGTGAACATTAACTCAACGACTTGTTCGTTTTTGAATGATAATGTTTTGTTTTTTCCGTAATTTTTGTTTATTTTTATAATTTTTTATTTAATTGTTTGTTTTTGTTTTATTAACTTTTGTTCCTTTTAAATTTAGATGTCCACCTCAAAATTTTAAATTCAATTCAAAATTTGTATTCTATAATCTGTGTTAAGAGGGGCAGATGACCTCGTAGTTCTGCCCCTTAAAACAACAATAACTAACTAATATAACGCGACCAAGAACTACATATTCCAACCACCCCAAGCCGAGAAAACGTTACCTTAGACAATAGATAACAACATTGTTTCTTGGACACGAAAAATTTTGAAATTAATAAACCAGTTATACAACATTCCAATGTATATTGTGTTAAAATTTGGATTCGATACAATGAAGGGTTTGTGAGATAATAATTCTTAAATGTGACGCATGGTTAAAACACGCTTAAAAACGGGCACTTTTTGTGTTCCAACTGCGATAAAAAATATTAAAATATAAACTAAAAATTCCAAACCTACATGGACTCACGTAAAATAGAACGACGAAAATAATGATGTTATTGGATTTTATGTAGGTCTATTGGTTACGTCACAAACAACCTTCAAACTCGAGTACACATAATACTTTGGTCGACAGTAGTCCACAAATTGGCAATACGGCTCGGAAAGCAAGTCTGGTTTGTTTTTCAGATGCAAGGCAACGCTATCAGTGAGAGAGAGAGAGAGAGAAGACATTGATGGACGAGGAGAAGCGGGGGGAGTAGGGGCGGAAGGAGGTGATAATTGAAGGGTAGACACGTCACTAACACAAATGCAGCGGCTGCTATCGGTAATACAGTAGTGCTGCCATCTCTTGCCATGCGATTGACGGCGGTGGAGATCGCACAGCCTTAAAGAAACACACCGAAGACGTATAAAACATTATATTTGAACGTTCAAGAACCAGATCTGCAACAAGGATACAGGAAGTTGCAAATTTTTTGGGTTAGTTATTGTTGTTTTAAGGGGCGGATATATAACAATCCTAAAAATGGAATCAAGCATATTGGTAATCATGCATGTGACAGTAACAGGGGCCGGTATGGAATCAGAAGAGTTAAAATATATTTTTTAAATTTGTTGATATAAGAACACAAACAAGCCGAGGTAGCTACACACGCTAACGTGCATGGTCAGACTACACCGAACTCGAAATACCACACACAGCCATTTCATACCTTACCTCATTAATTTCATTTGTCATTAAATCCCCTCATGAGATTGACGTTATGAAGGGCATCCATCCGTAATATCATTCCCACAAGGAAACTGTCTCACCGCATCCCCTACCTCCTAGCAACCGAAATAATTACGGGTAGAACAAAAAAACTACATTAGGATTATAAAGCTATAGTCTATTTCAATAACAAGATTCTGAATTCACCAACTGATTAGATTGATGCTGTTCAGGGATACGTAAATTCGAGAAACGTGCGTTAGTAAATTTATCAGGTTTTAAACTGAACAATATTCCGTCGCAACCTGAGGTAATTTATGTCTTTTATTCGTATTTTCAACATCGCCTGAAACAATAACTCACGGAATTTACCTACACATAAGATATACGGCAAAATAAGCAAGTTGACATGAAATTCATTATTTCGACAGTATGGAGACCAAGAGTGCTATTCATTGTAAAACAATTTTGCTCTGAAAATTAAAAAATATGTAGGCTGACTTTCTACCAGCTTGTCGGTATTTCTTTCGGTTGTTTGTTGGTTTTTGGAACTATTCGGCTCTAGGGTTATGGTATGTGAACCATCTCTCTAACTTATAACGGGCTATGTAATGCCAAAAATATGAAGAAATGTGTTGCCTAATATTCAGAAATTACATGGCATCGTGCAAAAGATTGCGCTGACAATAAAAGAGATCACCTTGTGGTGTAGCGGCTAACATTCTTAGCTGTCGCCCCCGTGGTCCGGGTTTGATTCCCTGCCCTGCCAAGAAATTTAATTTCGGTTTGAGGTACTGAAATGGTATTGATGATACGTAAGTCATCAAAGGGGTGATCATTTCGAGGACTTGCACCAAGTCATTGGGCACGTGTTTGCTTTTTTCTACATTCTTATTATGCAATTCGAACATTCATATGGTAACTCTGAGAGAAAATCCCCTCGTAGAGTTGTTAGAATAGCTTCCGTAAAATATTCTAAAAGGCCAAAGCTACAAGTAGCCGTCGTGAGTTAATCCAATTGCATATTTATATGTAATCCACACATCGTATTTAAGACCATTTGATTTTCATAGCATTCTATGTTCTGGGAACAGGAAAACCTCGAAGCTAATTTCGCAATTTTCAGTGAATGAACATCCAAAGTATAGTAATCATCATGTAGGGGGACTGTGCCACATATATACAGAGAGTGCAAGAGTTGCTTGAAGGCATGGTGACATGGTGCGTAATTTGTGTTTGTACAACGAATGAGGTTGTCATTACGGTGATGATGATGATGAAGATGGTGGTAACTTACGATGAAGAAGGTGATTTACTAGTTAGGAACCAAAGGAATACTTGAGACTTAAGGCTTAAGCGGATGTATGGAAAAAACAAAATGAACTTGCTGGTTGTTTTCGAAAGTGTCTAATCACCATATTTTATGGAGAACAATTTATCCAGAAGTACACATGAAAGGAAGTAGCCAAGCAAAGTAAAAATAGATGGAGGCAAAGGTTGCTCTTGTGTGAGACTGTATGCTGCAAACACTGCGGAGTGTCTGATAACCTAGCTCACATTCAAACACCATAATTGAGAAGGGGATTCACTACAAACTTTAGGAATCACCGAGATATGAGAAGTATCTGTAACATTTCAGAAATGTAAGGCGATACATGTTTTCGTGTCTTCCTCGTGTTAGAAGTAAATGTACAATAGGATAATAATTGTTATTGGCCGTAAGAAGGATACAAGATTTATGCTGGGCCCCACCATCAGATGTGAACTATCGGCATAACAAGACAGATCGTTTAGAGCAGGAGTTCTCAAACTTTTTTGTCGCACCTCCTGAAACACGAAATATCTAGCGCCCCCCCCCCCCCCCATCCTCCCCCCTCCCCCTATTCTCATTTCCTTTCTTAGCACTTCTCATAGGCTACTTCCCACACACAAAAAAGATCACACAAGATCTACTGTGTATGCTACTGCCTAATTAGGATTTCAACTACCAGTTACATTAATAATAATAACACACAGTGCACTATTCTTAGAACACATCACAGTACAACAACGTTGTGTAAAAAAAAGTCATGCATATGTATTACTTTTGCTTATTAAAATAGAAACAACCGCTGCACGTGCAGTTATTGGAATTGTGCAAATTTTGTTTGTTTCACTAATTAGCTCTTTAGCTGTGACACCTGTGTTCAGAAATGCTTTTCATTCATTCATTCATTCATTCATTCATTCGTTTATTTGCAATTGGGGGTGTGTCCCCCGGTGGCAAATTAGATATACATAACAAATAAATAATTGTACATAACAATTCACTAACAATTAAACTGGAGTATTTACACAAATAGTCAGTCTTTTCTTAAACACACCTATATGTTTGGGAAAAGGCTCTAAGACTGCGGCAGGTAGAGAGTTCCAATTATCAATGGCACGGTTTACGAAAGAATATTTACCATAATTTGTTCGCTGTGATCGGCCCTTAACTTTGGAAGGGTGATCACTCCTACCCATGTAAGTAGGCTTTTCCATACGTTTGCTAAGCTCACCCCATGCTGGTTGATTTGTATACGTGTTGTACATAGCGAATAGTCTAGATTTCATTCTCCTAGCCTCAAGTGATTCCCACCCAAGTTTCTTTAGCATACGGCTCACACTGCTTCTGGGATTAAAGTCGCTGAGCACAAATCTAGCGGCCTTTCTTTGTACCATTTCCAACTCATTTAGGAGCCCTATTTGATATGGATCCCAAACCGCCGAGGCGTATTCCAGAATAGGTCTTACAAGTGACAAATATCCTAATTATTTAGCAGAGGTACTACTTCCTTTTAATACCCTCATTACAAAGTGCAGGGATTTGTAAGCTTTAGAAACTACACATCCTATATGACTACTCCATTTCATATCATTTCTTACGTGAACGCCCAAATATTTGCAAGAATCTTCTTCTACAAGAATTTCCGAGCCAATGTTATATTGATAATCTTGCCTTCGCACTTTCCCTATTTTTATTAGACTACATTTTCTTGTGTTTATTTTAATTTTATTTTCAATCGCCCACTTATAGACCAGGTTCAGGTCATCTTGAAGTACTGCATTGTCTTGTGAGTCATGTATCTTTCGATATATTACACAATCATCCGCAAACAATCGACAGTCACTGCGAATCCCATTTGGTAAGTCATTTATAAACGCCAAAAATAACAAAGTTCCGTTTACGCTGCCCTGAGGGATACCCGACGTTATGGTAATTTCATCCGAGAATCGGCCTTCAACTTTCACTTTCTGGGAACGACCCGTCAAAAATTCTTGGATCCATAAAATTACTCTTCTATCAATCTTCGTCGAAGCTAATTTATGGAGTAGCATGTCATGCGGCACGACATCAAATGCCTTCGCAAAATCTATAACTACGGCGTCGACTGAAACTCCATTGTCTAACGATTCGCTAATATCTTGAAAAAGTGATAGCATCTGACTCTCGCATGAGTAACCTTTCCGAAATCCATGTTGCCTATCATTAAACCATGATAATGTTTCCCACTGTTCCCTCAAGTAGTCGCAAATGAGATGCTCCATCTGTTTACAAACGATGGACGTAAGACTAACCGGCCTGTAGTTGCCCAATTCAAGTCTGCTCCCTCCCTTAAATATTGGGACTACCGTAGCTCTTTTCCAGTCATCCGGGATTTGCGCATTGTTTATGGACACATTAAACATCACCTCTAAGTATCTTGCCACGGCCCTACCTCCTAGTTTAAGTACTTCACTAACAATATTATCAGGACTCTTCGATGTATTGTAACGTAATTTCTGAATTAGCGTTACAATTGCTGACTGGTTTACTTGGAGAAGTGGAGCCCCTGATTCACAGTTAAGGTCCAACACACAGCTATTGGATTTATTGAACACACTACCATAAAAGACATTTAATTCATTAGCAATGGCCTGCTTCTCAGTAATTAATTTACCGTCACCGGACATTATCATCGACAAATTATTTGAATTTCCCTTTCTTCTCCTAACATAACTGTAAAAAAAAATCCACCCATCGCCTCTCGAACCAAGTAAACCGTGCATATAATTGTCATGAGCAGCCCTCTTTTTTAAGACAAGCTCTCTCCTTCTATTCGTCATGGTTGAAGAATGAGCTTCGTATCTTCCTATTGGACAGCAGTCCTACACTCGCAGCCTGTCCTTCTATTCGTCATGCTTCAACTCCACAACTCGAACACGAGACAACCAACGTACCTCCGTATGCAATAGAAGCGAATCATGTGTGGATCCCATCTCCTCGCAAAGAATGGAAAATAGCCGACTGTTTAAAGCTCTTGCTTTCATAAAATTTACAACACTAATTACATCGTTCAGCACTTGATTGACTTCCGGTTGTTGTACTTTTGAAGCCAATGCCTCCCTGTGTATCATGCAATGTGTGAATTTTAAAGAATTAGTAACAGCACTCACTCTCGCTCTGAAATCCTTTCTAGTTCCAGTAAATGTCGACACCCCATCAGTACATATACCAACACAATTTGTCCATGAGAGATTGTTGTCAATAAAAAAGGAATTCACAAGAGAAAAAATATCTTCGCCTGTAGTCCGCCCTTCCAGAGCTTTACAAAATAGAAAATGCTCGTGCATTTCATTTTCATGACAGTAGCGTATAAAAACAAGAAGCTGGGCACTGTTTACGATATCAGTACTGTCATCAAGTTGCAGGGCAAATTTGGGGCTATCATGAAGGCGTGGTAGCAATTGATTTTTTATGTCAGAGGCTATTACATCAATACGACGAGTTACTGTATCATTTGACAGCGGTATCGACTTCAAACACTCGCCGAACTTTTCTCCTTGCATGAACATTTTCACGGCTGAAGGAAGAAGTAATTTCTCACCAATAATATGTGGTGATTTGGATTTTGCAATTAAATAGGATACCTCCAAGCAGTGGCGGATCCAGAGGGGGGCCCCAGGGGCAAGTGCCCCCTCCGAAAAACCAGTTGTCTGCTACATTGATATTGCCGATACAAATGATTGTTCCTCCAAACTGCACTGCAAGTAAAATCTTTGCTGTATTGCCTGCATTCATGAATGTGGTCAATGTTAGTTATCATATTGTATGTAATGGCAACACTGTTAATATAATCGCTACATCGACAGTGTTGCAAGTGCAGAGAGATCTTTCAGCAACCTGCAACTTGGTATATCATCGCTACGAACGCGAATGACAGAGGAAAGGTTGAATGGCTTGTGTGTTATTTGTTCACCGTGATATAAATGTTGACGTTGAAAAAGTTCTAGAACGTTTCTCTAAAGGGGGTGCACGAATGATCGCCTGGATTTTATTTTGTAATAGGCATGTATTTTTCCTAGGATAGTCACCAAATAGAATCCCAATCAGTATTCAATACAATTGTTTTTTGTATTTATATTTATGTGACTATAGTGACTCAGTGTCTGACAATGTTGGTACTATGTACATATCTTGTAACATTTGTATAGTAGACTTGTATATTGTCTTCAGATAGTCACTATGATTGCAAATGGTTTTAATATATATTAGACTGTGTAATGTGCATTAAAATGTGGAAATGTTCATATTCTGTAGAATTAAAATGTTTTTCTCCATAATGACAATGACTTGAAATTGAAACCAATAAACCATTTTAATAAAATTCATTTCTTGTAGAATTATAAAATCTGGTGGCTGGATGTTATGTGTAGTGTGTGTAGATTAAATACAAATTTAATAATTTTATTACATATTTTCTGTTGCTACTCTGAAATCCTAGAGTGCCCCCTCCGAGGTGAACCTCTGGATCCGCCACTGCCTCCAAGGATGCTCTTAGCACTTTCTTAAGAACTGTTGCGCGCTTTTCGAGGAATATAACATTTCCTTTTGGTTGTTGCTCGTGGCGCTTAAAAAATGCTAAAGGTTTACTTACACAGTCTGGATGTTTAGTCTGCAAGTGTCTCTTAAGTTTCACAGGCTTCAAACTGTCTTTTGTGAAAATCTCCAAACAAATAACGCATTGAGGTTGTTCCTGATTATTATTTGAAAGAATGCTGGTAAAACCTAATGTCAGATAATCGTCTTGATATTTACGCACTTTCACTTTGTGTGTAGAATTAATAATCCTCATGGGAGCAGAAGTAGACGCGGAAGAACAATGGACTTGGTTTAAATTCGAACCTTGTTCTTTTTCCGAAGGAGGGCAAGCACTATCACTTTCATGCGGTATTTTCTTACCACTTCTAATAAGTCACTTATCCATGGGTAATGGCGTCACCCGTATCAGTTTATTGTAAAGTTGGCTAACCACGCACTAGAATCACTGCCGGCTGGATCGCAACACTCATGGTTGCTTTAAACTGCCTGCCCATTCGACGATTACAGCATTGGATTGAGCGTACAACCTCGTTTCCAAATAAAGGCGCTAGGAAGCAGCACCAAGGCACTGTGGCAGACATAAGTTTTGTATTGATGTTAATGGAGCAGTTGTGTTTGGAATGTATTCTGAATGATTTTATAATGCTGTACTGCTGAGTGCCCTTTTGTAAATCAGAACAGGGCAAGTTAGAATACCGAGGAATCTCATTTCATGAGATACCATCGGACAAATCACTGCGTGGAATGTGGTTACGTGCAATTTCCAGAGAAGGTGACGCAGGGGAAGCAAATAAACAAATAAATACATACATACATACCGGTACATGAATGAATGATTGAGTAAATACGTGAGACAATAAATATGTAAGTAAATAAATATGTAAGTAAGTAAATAAATAAGTAAATAAATAAGCAATAAATAAGTACACAAATAAATAAGAAAATAAATAATTAAATAAATAAATGTGTAAGTAAATAAGTAAATAAATACGTGAATAAATAAGCAAATAAATAAGTAAATACATAAGTAAACAAATAATTAAATAATTAAATGTGTAAGTAAATAAATATGTAAATAAATAAGTGAATAAATAAGCAAATAAATAAGTAAATAATTAAACAAATAAATAAGAAAATAAATAATTAAATAAATAAGTAAAAAATAAATGTGTAAGTAAGTAACGAAATAAATATGTAAGTAAATAAACAAATAAGTAAATTAGTAAATAAATAAGCAAATAAATAAGTAAATAAATAAGTAAATCAATAGATAAGAAAATAAATAAGTTAATAAATAATTAAATAGATAAATACGTAAGTAAATAAAGAAGTAAATAAAAAATAAGTAAATAAATAATTAAATAAATACATATGTAAGTAAATGAGTAAAAAATATATACGAGAATAAATAAATAAGTAAATAAATAAGTAAACAAATAAATAAGAAAATAAATAATTAAATACATAAATATGTAAGTAAATAAACAAATAAGTAAGTAAATAAATAAGCAAATAAATAATTAAATAAGTAAAAAATAAATAAGAAAATAAATAAATGTGTAAGTAAATAAGTAAATAAATATGTAAGTAAATAAACAAATAAGCAAATAAATAAGTAAATAAATAAGTAAATCAATAGATAAGAAAATGCATAAGTTAATAAATAATTAAATAGATAAATACGTAAGTAAATAAAGAAGTAAATGAAAAATAAGTAAATAAATAATTAAATAAATACATATGTAAGTAAATGAGTAAATAAATATATACGTGAATAAATGAATAAGTAAACAAATATATAAGAAAATAAATAATTAAATACATAAATATGTAAGTAAATAAACAAATAAATAAGTAAATAAGTAAGTAAATAAATAAGCAAATAAATAAGAAAATACATAATTAAATAAATAAACATGTAAGTAAATAAACAAATAAGTAAATAAATACGTAAATAAATAAAAAAGCAATAAATAAGTAAAGAAATAAGAAAATAAATAAATAAATAAATTTGTAAGTAAATAAATAAGTAAAAAAATAAACAATCTGTCCAAAAAATCTGTAAAAATGTATAATACAGCCATCACAATAAGACGGGTTATCAGACAAATTCACCTCACACCCAAGTACATGGGGCTACATGACCACGATGTCGCAAAGCCCCTAAATAAATCATCATCCCATTTTTCGGGGGCCGGAGGCATTTCTTTTCCCTGTCTTTTATTGTCCTTATTCTTTTCTTTTCATCTCGCGAAGTATGTAAGTTAGATTTAAGTCAGTTAGAAGTAGTTATATTTTTATTATCGTCTGCATAATTACGGGAAATGCGTTAGACATTTCTCCCCTTAAAAACAATCGCCTCCACATGTATTTTTGCTTTCCTTTATACTGAAAATTTGCCCGTAGGTATGTGTCTGAATACTTTTAGATGTTAGAATAATAAAGGAACTAACTTAGTGTAATGTTTTCACGACCGTCAATCTCGATATTAAGCCTCCAAACATAACAATACTTCGTTTCAGGTATCTTCCCCTTTAAAAAGCCGCGGCAATCTCAGTGCCTTGGTGCTGCACCTAGAGGTGAATTAATGCATATATCTTGTACGCCTGTGAGTGTCGAATGGGCAGGCAGTTTAAAGCAACCAGGAGTGTTGCGATCCAGCCGGCAGTGACTAGAATTCTCCTGGTCACTCACTGTCTTTGAACTGACTGTAAAGGCCTAGCTGAATTCGAATCGGCAATGGCAGAAATAGAAGAATCCATTCTTGGAATCCATTCTTGAAAGGAAGTGGCGGTCACATTGTCAAGCGGCTTATTGTCATTAATAAGTGTTTGGTAAGAAGCCTCCGTGGCTTAGGCGGCAGCACGCCGGCCTCTCACCGCTGGGTCCGTGGTTCAAATCCCGGTCACTCCATGTGAGATCTGTGCTGGACAAAACGGAGGCAGACAGGTTTTTCTCCGGGTACTCCGGTTTTCCCTGTCAAAATTTCATTCCAGCAACACTCTCCACTATCATTTCATTTCATCAGTCATTCATTTAATCATTGCCCCAGAGGAGTGCGTCAGGCCCCGGCAGCCGGCACAGTTCATATCCTCGCCGCTGGATGGGGGCTTCATTCATTCCATTCCTGACCCGGTCGGATACTGGAAGCAGGCTGTGGATTGTCATTTTTCAAGTGTTTGGTAAGGAGATGTCACTGCGGGTGGTGAGTGAATGGGAGCTGTCTGGGAAAAGTTACTCGCCACCTTTTCTCAGAATTCCTGCTGGCAGGATCTACTGTGAAATAAGATGGCAAAGGTACGAGTTTATTATTCTTGAATGGTCTTGGGAGCTACCTGCCTATGGTAGGTTCATGAATATGAGGATAGTAATATTTGTTAAAGAATATGAAATATAAATATTTCAATCAATTCCCCCCCCCCCCCCCCCTTTATAACTCTCTGCGCCCCACTGGGGGAGCGCGGCCCCCACTTTGAAAATCCCTGGTTTAGAGTAAACGATAGGCTTCAAAGAGAATCGAAAGCTTGTGGTATGTTTCGAATAAGGGAAAGGAACAACATCAACATATTTTAATAACTTATCGTGTTTGGGAATGTCTAACTTAAGTATACAGTAAATGGCATAATTTTGCTATCAAATGAATCCATTCAATAATAGAGAATTGATCTACAATGTACTCGGGAACAGAATGAGACGTAGTCTATTGGTATCCAATAAAATTTTATTGCTAATAATAATAGTCTAATAATAATAATAATGAAAATGAAAATCCACAGCCTGCTTCCAGTCTCCGACCGGGTCAGGAAATAATAATAATAATAATATTAATATGAAGAGAAGATGAGAGAAGAACGGCTTCGAGAAATCCAGCCGCGACAGGCTGGCCACGCGCCCCTGAACTGACCAGTTCCAGCGTAGACAGTGCTGACAGTGTGCGCCTGGGCCATATGGCCCTAAAAGCACTTGTCTGGCTTGCAAGGTACCACGACATACTATACACCAGGGACCCGTAACTTAACGTAACGGGTAACGTAACGAAACTCGAGGTGTAACAGTATCATTCGGTTACATGATTTCGTTCGGTACTGCAGTAACGTTATAGACTCTTCGTTACATGAGCACGGTACAAATTGGAACTCTATTCCCATACGGTACACGGTGGAGTAACGTTACTCATTTCGTTCCATGCACCATTCGGTACAGTTATAACGTTATTGCCTCTTCGGTACATGGGCACGGTACAGATTGGAACCCTACTGCCATGCGGTATACGGCGGAGTAACGTTCCTCATTTCGTTCCGCGCACCATTCGGTACACTTTTAACATTACGACCTCTGCCATGCATCGATTCGTTACTGAATGGATCTCTAGTTTTGCACCGGAGTAACGCTCCTTTCTGTTACACGCAAGTGTACGTACTTGAACGCTGTTGTTATTTCGAGATATTATTGAAGTTTGGATGGAAGCCTTGTGTATGCAAATTGATGGGAACGTTACAACCAGGGCTAGATAACTTAACCGTAACCGTAACGTAATTAGGCAAAGTACCGGAAAACTCCATGATTGCATTTAGGTAAATGCGTTACAGAACGAAACACTTCGTTTCGACAAGATTACCGTGTTTATCATATACTATCACAATAACGTTAGCGGCTTCGGTGGCGTAGTTGCTAGCATGCTGAACTGCTGTGCCCAAGATAGCGGGTTCAAACCCAGCCGAAGTCGTCGGAATTTTAAGAGCGTTAAAAATCCTTCAGTATGCCTTCCTTCGGAGGGGAAGTAAATGATGATGATGATGATGATTGTTGTTTTAAGTGGCCTAACATCTAGGTTATCGGCCCCTAATTATCTGGGTGATAGCGACAATGTCAATGAAGTGGAAACCAGAACGAAAATTAAGAGAGAAGGAAAAGACGTACAAAAAGGAACTCAGATTGAAACTACTCACATAATGGAGAGCGATAACACTTACAAAAGGGAATTTAGAACGAAAATACTCACAAAAGGAATAGATTGAAAAATACACACAAAATGCAGGTTAAGTTCAAAATACGCACAAATTGCAATGTACAGTCGAAATACCTACAAAATGCAAGTGAAATTCAAAATACTTAGAAAATGAAAATGAGATTGAAAATCCGTACAAAATGCAATTGAAGTTCAAAATACTTACAAAATGTAATTGAAATTGAAAATAAACAGTGCAATTTGGATTGAAAAATGCACATTTCAGATTCCAAATAATCACAAAGTACAATTGATATTCATTTTTTATTTTGTTATTTAGTCAATTTACCCCTCTAGGTTGGTGGTTCCCACAGACTCAGCGAGGGAACTCACCACTACCGCTTCTATGGGCAGTGTCCTGGAGCTTGGAACATCTGGTCGGAATGGATACAACTGGGGAGGTGTGATCAGCACTTCGCCCAGGCGGCCTCACCTGCAAAGCGAACAGGGGCCTCATGAGGGATGGGAAGGGATGGAAGATTGGGATGGATAGGCTAGGAATAGGGAAGGAGGCGGCCGTGGCCTTGAAGAAGGTACCATCCCGGCATTTTCCCGAAGACGAAGTGCGAAACCACGGAAAACCACTTCGAGGGCGGCTGAGATGGGAATCGAACCCCCTCTACTCATTTGGAACACCCGAGGCTGAGTAGACCCCGTTCCAGTCCTCATACCACTTTTCAAATTTCATGGTAGAGCCGGGAATCGAACCCAGGACCTCCGAGGCGGCAGCTAACCATGCTGACCGCTACGCTACGGAGGCGACATTGATATTCAAAATACTTACAAAATGCAATTGAAATTGAAAATGCTTACAAAATGTATTGTAGATTCAAACTTCTTAATTGGATGGACAATATTTACAAAATGCAATTTAGATTGAAAATACTTACAAAATGTAATTTATATTCAAACTACCCACAAAATGCAATTGAGAATAAAATACTTGCAAAATGCACACCCTACAAAATGCAATTCAGATTAAAATATATGCAAAAAGAGGTTTAGATTGAAAATACAAAATGCAATTAAAATTCAAAACACTCACAAAAGTCCCAGCCCCTATATTGAAAGACTTACTAAAAAGCAATTTAGATTGTCAATCCGTACAAAATGCAATTGAGGTTGAAAACACTCACAAAAAGCAATTTAGATCGAAAAGACTTACAAAATGCAACGGAGATTGAAAACACCTACAAAATTCGTGTAGAAAAAAAATCGCTAAATGGAATTTAGATACACGGGGGTCCAATTAACAAAAACAGTGCGGGAATCTTAAAGAGCAAAGGAAATATAATGAAAAGAAAACAAGAGGTCTGACCCCTCGAAGAAGGAGGGATCAGGAGAGATTAGACAAGGGCCAATTAAGACGGGAAATTGAAAGACTCCCTAGGCCTCGGATACCCTAATACCGTCGCGGTCAAGAGAACAAGAGTTGACCAAGGGAGGTTGAGAGGAAAGAAGACGGAGAGGAGCCCGGCACAAGTAAGTGGAAGCAATGCCGGACTCAGCTGAGGTCCCGTGGTCGCCAACCCACGTCCCACTAGATGTGAGCCCCTGGGTGAAGTAAAGCAGGTGGTCCCATGTCATAGATTTATGGCACGTAAGAGATCCTTCAATAGACTAAATTTGTTTGCAGGTTAGATTTCGTCGGAACGCTCTATCAAAAGTTTCAACGATCACCACTAGGTATCATTGATATTTGGTAGCAAAAGTTGGAACTACTTGAAATTGAACGGAAATTATAGCTCACCATAGGGGTGTCCACTGGAAGCAGCTATAGACTCAGGCGAGCCGAGCATGTTCCTCGGACAGTCCCGGCAATAAAAGCCTTACATAAATAAATAAATAAATAACAATAACGTTAAATTCAGTAACCGAATTAAAGAACTCTATTATTCCGGTCCTTACCAATAACGTCATTGGGCGCGTGGCTCACATAGTGAATAACTGAATAACGTTATTGGCATCATTTCGTTATTAGTTCAACCTGATGTCGAAGAACGAAATTGAACGAACTACTGACAATAACGTTATCGCAAGGCGGGTAATGGACTTTCCTCATAAAAAGGTTATTCGCCTATTTACGTTCTTTGTCATACCCATTTTTTTATTTTTATTTATTTTTAGTCGTATACCCTCCAGGTTGGTGGAACCCACAGACTCAGCGAAGGAACGCACCACTACCGCCTCTACGGGCAGTATCCTAGAGCTGGGAACATCGAATCGGAAGGGATACATCTGGTGAGGAGTGATTGGCACCTCGCCCAGGCGGCCGCACCTGCAAAGCGAACAGGGGCCTCATGAGGGAAGGTAAGGGATGGTCAGGATGGATAGGCAAGGAAGAGGGAAGGAGGCGGCCGTGGCCTTGAAGAAGGTACCATCCCGGCATTTGCCCGAAGACGAAGCGGGAAAACACGGAAAACCACTTACTCATGTAATTTATTTCAGGATTAGGGCATAACCCATCTCTTTTGGGTACATTCGTGTTGACCGACTGAAAAGCACTAAACTCATGTTCATTTTGCATTAGGAGTGGAGAGAGGTGGGTAGTAATTAAAAATGTGCAAGCAGTGTCCATTGTTGACAGGTCATTGTTGACGAGTCCTTTTCATACAACAGACAAGTGAGTTCATGTTTCGCATGCATTACCTAAAATGTAATACCATGCAAGTGTTTAACATTTTACAACTAACCTGTTAGTATGATTTGCACACTACGAAGGTTATATCTGTTCTGGTAATATAATTATTTACCGTTGGCTTTTATATTTAATATGTACAGTTTAAAGTGATAGAAAAGTGGTAGAAATGTGGTAGCAAAGTGGTAGACAAGTGGTAGACAATTGGTAACAAAGTGGTAGAAAAGTGGTAGCAAAGTGGTAGAAAAGTAGTAGAAAAGTGGTAGCAAAGTGGTAGAAAAGTGGTAGCAAACTAGAAAAGTGGTAGCAAAGTGGTAGAAAAGTGGTAGCAAACTAGAAAAGTGGTAGCAAAGTGGTAGAAAATATTACATGTATTGTTAAGAAATAGTTTAAGCGGTTTCATGGATTCATTACACAATAATTTTAGCATGACAAAGCTCATTTTCTATATCCAATAGTTCTTCCTCATATTTAGTATGACCAGTTTACACATTTATCAATTTCCCAATTTCCCAATTACAGTTCTTAAAATGTCAGTTTAAAGGTTTTCAATTTCATGATATAGAAACATGGATTTTCCAATTTGTTGTTTTCACATTTGTCAATTTACCAAATTCCCATTAACAGTTTTTAAAATTTCAGTTTAATGTTTTTTTTCTTCTATTTGTCAATATGGAAACATGGATTTTTCCAATTTGTGTTTTACATGTTCATTTTGCATTAGGAGTGGAGAGAGGTGGGTAGTAATTAAAAATGTGCAAGCAGTGCCCATTGTTGACAGGTCATTGTTGACGAGTCCTTTTCATACAACAGACAAGTGAGTTCATGTTTCACATGCATTACCTAAAATGTAATACCATGCAAGTGTTAAACATTTTACAAATTAGCTTATGTGTTAGTTTATGTGTGGGGTCTTATGTTGGGCATTTTGTGTTGGCTTATTTAACAAGTTATTTTGTCAATGCATTAAGTGGATTTTTCTCTTGGTCTTGGAATATATATCAGTCCATTTTATCACAACATAATGCTTACTGCCATGTTTGTAAGCAACAACAACAACACACTAAACTTTCATAAAAATCTAAAGTACTCTAAGGTACTCTCAACTCGTACTCTTACCTCTATCCCATGCCAAGTCAAGAACATTTTTTTTCAAAAAAAGGTGAATGGGGAAAGTAGACTATATGTTTAAACAAAAAAAATCATATAAAGTCATATGTTAACTCTAACACCTACGTTTATCCCATTCTTAGTCGAAAAATATTATATTTTTTTAAATTTTTCTAAAAAATATTTGGAAAGTAGGCTATATTTTTGAAAACTAATCATTCTATAAAGTCATATATAGACTCGAACCAATGGCTTTTATATCCTTAATCGTTAGAACAAAATATGGAATTTTTGACATTTTTTCCAAAAATGTTCATTTTTTTAAATGGACTATATTTTGGAAACAAAGAATTTTACAAAAAGGTGTGTTTGACATAAATGACAGGTATTTGCCCCCTCTACCCACAAACCAAGTCCCACATCTCTGGGACAAAATCCAAAAATGTTTAATTGTGAAAGTAGGCAATATTTTGAAAACGTATCATTCTAAAAAGTCATATATAGACTCAAACAAATGTTCGTTAAGTTATTTAACGTTAAAACAAAACTTAACATTTTTTTCATTTTTCCGAAAAAAGTCCAATTTTCAAAATTGTCTATATTTTGGAAACTAAGAATTTTACAAAAAAGTTTGTTTAACGTAAATGAAAGGTCTTTATCCTCTCTACCCCAAAAATAAATTTCAGGACCCTAGGACAAAAACTGTGCAGTAGTGTGTTAGTAGCGGTTCTAAATCCACCTCCACCTCCCCACCTCACAAGATGGCGGCCGTAGCTTAACTTAACCTAGCCTAACCTAACAAGATGGCGGCCGTAGCTTAACTTAACCTAGCCTAACCTAACAAAATGACGGCCGTAGCCTAACCTAACCTAACCTAACCTGACCTAAGAGGTGTGATCAAAAAGTTCCAAAAAGGTGGCTGCGACTTGACCTAACCTAGCCTAACCTAACCTAACCTACAACGTGTGATCAAAAAGTTTCAAAATGGCGGCCGTAGCTTCACTTAATCTAACCTAACCTAACTTAACCTAAACCTACGAGGTGCGATCAAAAAATTTTCAAAATGGTGGTCATAGCTTAACTGAACCTAGCCTAACCTAACATGACCTAAACCTACGAGGTGTGATCATAAAGTTCCAAGATGGCGGTCGTAGCTTAACGCAACCTAACCTAACCCTACGAGGTGTGATCAAAAAGTTCCAAAATGGCTGCCGTAGCTTAACTTAACCTTTTATTGATCCCTTTTGATTGACCCCCTTTTGATTGATCTCTGTTGATGTATTCCTTTGGACTGGTCCCTGTTGACTAGCCCCTTTGGACGGGTCCTTTTTTTGACGGGAGTCATTTTTTTACGGGTTCCGGAGGACGGTTCCTTGTTGACGGGTCCCTGTGGGCGGGTTCTTTGGACTGATCCCTATGGACTGGCCCATGCATTTTATCCAAATTATGTCAAAGGGACCCGCCCACAGGGACATATTATGAAATTGAAAAACTTAAAACTGACATTAAAAAAAACTGAAAATGGGAAATTGGAAAAATTGGCATATTTGTGAACAACAAAAATAAAATAAAATCCAGTGGGGGGGGGGGGGGGTAGTGATCATGTTGTACAGTAACCTATAAGACTAGCATAAGGATAGTTGCATGACATCTAAAACACAAATTGTAAAAATCCATGTTTCCATATTAGCAAATAGAACAGAAAACATTAAACTGAAATTTTAAAAAACTGTAAAAGTGAGTTAGGTAAATTGACAAATGTGAAAACAACAAATTGGAAAATCCATGTTTCTATATCATGAAATTGAAAAACTTTAAACTGACATTTTAAGAACTGAAAATGGGAAATTGTGAAATTAATAAATGTGTAAACAACAAGTAGTTCCGTGAAGAACTATACAGCCTATTTTCATATATGCTACTTATGTTAATTGCCACTATCAACATACACAATTTCAGTTTGATTGCTGTAATAGATTCGTAGATATTGAGAACCGACTAAATATTTCGGATGGTCGCCATGTTGGATTTTATATATGTAGGTCCTAGAGTTATGTACTGTTACTTGCAGATTATTGTGAACGTGTAGTATTCAAACTTCAATCGCATAATTAGGACACAAGAAAAAACAAGGAGATTTAAAAATTTTCACAGCTGCCATCTTGAGGTTATGGAAACAATTGAAATAAATTAGACGCCAGTGGATTAACATTCGGATAAAGATTTACTGTACCAAGTTTCACTGCACGCGGATGGTTAAATTGCGAGAAACGTCCATGTGAATATTTATAATTCGCGTCACCGCCATGTTGGATTTGTGATCACCAGGTTATTTAAAGTCCTATAGGTGAACTTAAGTTCATAGCCCCTATGAACATTAAAAAATGCAGTTTGATTGCTAAAATAGATTCGTAGATATTCAGTATCGTCTAAATATTTCGGATGGTCGCCATGTTGGATTGTTAAATGTATAGGCCATAGAGTCATGTACCATTAAAGGAAAATTATTGCGTAGGTTCATTATTCAAACTTTCACATCGATTGCATGATTATGACACAAGAAATAAAAACTTAATTTTAAAATTCGCACTGCCGCCATCTTGAGGTTATGTAAACAATTGAACAAAATTAGATACCAGTGGATTCCAATGTGTATAAATATTTCCTGTACCAGGTTTCAGTGCGCTTGGAACATTAAATCGCGAGAAAGGTCTATTTAAAATGTTCAAATTCGCTTGGCCGCCATGTTCGTTTTGTAGTTAACCGGTTTTTGAAAATCTTATAGATGGACTTCCAGTAGTGCCCTTTGACTCCGTACAAAATTTTAGGGAGATACCGCTAATAGTTTCAGAGATATAGATTGCCGGTGAAATATTTCGCACATCCGCCATCTTGTGATTATGTAAACAATTGAACGAAGTTAGATGTCGGTGCATTACAATGTATATAAACATATACTGTACCAAGTTTCATTGCGTTTGGTTGGTCAAATCGCGAGAAACGTCTATTTAAAAGTCGCAAATTCGCTTGGCCGCCATGTTGGTTTTGTAGTTACCAGGTTTTCAAAAGTCACATAAGTGAACTTATAGTGGTTCCCTCTATCACCATAGAAAATCTCATGGTAATATCGGTAATAGTTTCGGAGATATTGAATGCTGGTGAAATATTTCGCACAGCCGCCATGTTGGATTGGTGAGTCGTAATAAAATTTGAAGGGCACGGTCGAGGTCGCCGGGAATAGTGCTATGAACTTTCCGAGTTTCATTGAAATCGCTCCTGCCGTTTAGATTTTATTAGGGGGGGACACACACACGGACAAAAGGTGATCTCATAAGCCTATTTTTTCAAAATTGAAAATAGGCTAACAAAATGCAAAAATCCATGTTTTCCATATTATGAAATTGAAAAAAACTAAAAACTGACATTAAAAAACTGAAAATGGGGGAATTGGAAAATTGACATATGTGTAAACAACAAAATGAAAAAAAAAACGGTTTTGGGTAGTGATCATGTTGTACAGTAACCTGTAAGACTAGCATAAGGATAGTTGCATTTACCTTATATGCTTTGGATATGTGCATTAGCCTTTGGATTAGCTTAAGTTACGTTTGGTAAAGTTAGGTTTAATGAGGTTAGGTATGTGACCTTGTTGTTTACTCTTTTAGGAAAATGTAAAAAAGTAAAATCTAAAAATCTTAAATATAAAATGTAAAATCTAAAATCTTTAAATGAGGTTTCTGCTGGTTATGACAACACGTTTATGATTTAGTCAATGTTGATGTGTGGTATCCAATTACTACTGACTTTGCATGATCATCACCCATTGTCTTGATTTTTCAAATTACTGCAGCGTTAGTCATAGCAATAGAACTGTGCGTCCTCTGCCATGTCAGCAACATGACACCGGAAGGAACACCTGTGTAATATCCAATGACTGCTAACTTTGTATAATCATCACCCATTGTCTTAATGAACACGTGGGGTTTCAAATTACTGCAGCGTTAGTCATAGCAACAGAACTGTGTGCTCTCTGCCATGTCTGTAATATTACACAGGAAATAACAAGACGTCTTACTGTGCATACCATCTCCTCAGTTTGAACATCTTAAGAACAAGTATTATTCTCTTTCAACTACAAATGACTCGTTAGAACACATCCATCCACCAAGTTAGATCCCTTTGACCTGCTCTCAAATGGCATGTGCCTCGTGTACTAGGGTGTGTGCATTAGCCCTAACCTAGCGTTACGTACGAACTAAACAGAATGTGACTTGTTAGCTCTTATTGTGCACGTGCACAGGTGAACACTTGTGTGTTAGGTCATATTACACATGAACTTGCATTTTCTCACGTAAGTGCATTTCTCTGTTCCACAAGATACAAATTTGATTGCTGGATTGTATCCTGCACTGTTTATGCGATATAGTTTTGCCAGGTAGTTCTCTACATATAGCAATTTTACCACTGCTCTACCTACGCCTTTTTGCTCTTTTGGCTTTCTTACAGTCTAGTGTGTGATAGACAGCATTAACTGTATATCAAACACAGTTCACCTTTGTATTTGTAATCCAAGTAATAATTTGAAAAGACACAAATGTAATCAGTTTTAAACGTTATCTCTGTTTTGTTTTGTTTTGTTTAATATGTTTATGACATGTATATTAACCTGAAATCGAACCCTCTGGTGAAAATGCTAACAGCTTAACCACTGCACCACCATGCCCTTGTTTCTTAGTTCGACTCGTTCTAGGCCTCAGACCTGGAAATCGAGTTAAGACTACCAATACAAGAACTAAAAGTGTTTACCACTGCAACACAACACAAAAAAAATGGATAGCTGATAACATTAGACAACCGGAAATGATTATATTTCTGTTAGCAATGCATTTCGTCATCAGCCTACTGTCTGAGCACTGACAGCAACACAGTTTAGTTTAGAACAAGCGAGTCTGTGTGTGTATAGATTATTAGCCTCAAGTATTTAAAGCTTGTTGTGTGTAGCGATCATTTTGTCTCGGTAACCACTGAGCATTTTTGCGTTTTAGCTATCCTCTTTAACCAATGAAATAAAGATAGTCTACTCTTAATTCTTGATAAATCAGAGTTTGCGTACACCGTTTCTCATTTATTAACCCATACTTGCAACCTATACTCTCTCTATACTGCAGTTTAATCTGAAAACAAGTTTCAATGGTAAAAGACTTGTCAGTCACCATACATGAAGCCTACACTATTTCTTTCTCTACCTAGCTATGTTTCATCACACATGGTAAACATCTCACATGTTCGTACCCGATTATTAGTTTATAAAATCTCAGGTCAATGACCTTGATGTATTGGGTATTTTTTGGTAAATGCATTGGCCATGGGAAAGGGTTGACCATTCTAAGTCCTATGACACCTCACATGTTGATATTCAATTATTAGTTTATAAAATCTTAGGTCAATGACCTTGCTGTTTTTGAATCTTTTGGGTAAATTCGTTGGTAATGGAAAAGGGTTGACCATCCTGAGTCCCATGACACCACACTTGACCCTCTCTGATTATTAGTAAGCGAGATATTAACAAAAGTGTAGTTAGGCCCTTTTAACAAAAAAAAATAATACATTCAAAACAAAATGTCACCTCAAGTCCAACGACCTCTCATACAAGTCCCATAGCCTTATTGGTTCATGAAATGTTAAAGAGCTAATTACCTATTAGTTTTGGATCTTTTGGTAATTAAAAAAAATAACTCATCTATAAATCTGTATTCAAAAAGTCCGCCCTCTTACAAAAAAAAACAAGTGCACATGCGTAAAAACAAAAACAAAAAAACATGTTAATTCATAGTAGCGATCGGCTCTTCGCTTGCGTTTCATGTGGAACAACGTTTAATTTCATTATAGCATTAGGGGTCATGAGCCAGTCAAAAGGAACCGGTCTAAAGGGATTAGTCAAAAAGGACCCGTCAACAAGGACCATTTCACAGGGGCTCGTCCACAAGGGCCCGTCAACAATGGCCCGTCAACAATGACCTGTCAACAATGACCTGTCAACAGGGACCCGTCCACAGGGACTCGTCCACAAGGACCCGTCCACAGGGGCCTGCGTATGCGTGCGGGGGGACATACGATTACGTCAGCAAATCATCACATCTAGTTTCAAATTTAGCCACTACGGCGCGTGCAACACACAGAAAGTGCGTGGGAACATACGATTACGTCAGCGAAACATGAACTCACTTCTCTGTTGTATGAGTATCAGTTTAGTAGTGGCATTAAGCAGCAAAAGACGTTTACTTACACACAATCCATCATTATGGTAAGCTCTTTTTTTCTTATCATTATGGAAATCTCCTTATTAGGACCCGTCCACAGGGACCGGCGTGTGCGTGCAGGGGAACATACGATTACATCAGCAAATCATCTCATCTAGTTTCAAATTTAGCCAGTACGGCGCGTGCAACACACAGGAAGTGCGTGGGAACATACAATCACTTCAGCGAAACATGAACTTACTTGTCCGTTGTATGAGTATCAGTTTAGTAATGGCATCAAGCAGCGTTTACTTACACAATCCATCATTATGGTAAGCTTTTTTTTCTTATCATTATGGAAATCTCCTTATTAGAATAAAATGTTATAGTGGTTCTGGTCACTTATAGCTAAACTGTAATAGATATGATTTTTTTTGTTTCTTTATAGGCTACTACAATAAATATTCTCAATGCTATGGGGGCAGAACTGTTGATTAGAGAGAGAAAAAAAAAGCTCACTGAATTACCAATGCATACTCTTTTCCGTATCATTAACATTCAAAAAGTGGACACACAATGTATGGTGAACGTGTACTATGTGTTAGTGAAAATTTTCAGTCATTGCATTCCACACGTTTTAATGATATGTCAGAAAGTGTGCTCGAGGATCTAAATCGTGGTGGGCATTCTCTATATCTAATTTATGAGGGTGTAAAAAACAATAGATGTATTGTACATTCTGACATTGAAGTTAGGTTAGGTTAGGTAATGTGGGATTTGGTTAGGTTAGGTTAGGTAAGGTTAGGTTAGGTTAGGTTAGGTTAGGTGAAGTTGGGTTAGGCAGAATGGCTGCGGTACGAATCAAAAGCCAGCTCCTGTCAGTTTTGCCTCACAAGGTTGAGTGTACCCCATTCCAACCCTCAGCCTAGAATTAAATTTCTTGACAGAGCCAGGACTCGAACCCGAGCCTCCACAGTAACAGCTAAAAATGCTAGCCACTACACCATAAAGTGGGGCAATATAAGGCTGGTCTTGATTGTACATGAACAATCAATAATTACCTAATAATAATAATAATAATTATAATAATAATAATAATAATAAATATTCCATTTAGCAACTACATAGCCGACCTCTCCCTGCGTTCTTTTACATGCCAACATCGTATGACATGCGTGTCTTAATTTTTTCCGCCTTTCAGAAATCACTTACCACGACCAAGAGCGAACCTGCAAGCTTGTGTTGTTAGTCCGGCACGATAACCACTCACTCACCGTGGCAAGCTATCAATCAATAATTACCTAATAACATTATTAATAATAATAATAATAATAATAATAATAATAATAATAATAATAATAATAATAAAGACTAACCAACAAATCAGTTGTTTTCCGTGGTCCACAGTAGGCCAAAATCGAAGGAATAATAATAATAATAATAATAAATAATATTCCATTTGGTAACTACACGGTCGAACTCCCCCTGTGACATTATGCACGGTCTCAGAGTATGGCGGCCATCTTGCGCATTAGCCCCTGTGCCAGCTCTGACTGTCCCCTCCATAAGAACAAGACCAACTACAATCCTCAGACCTTAATGTAGAAAAAACATGGCGGCGATGGTTGCCCTACCAATAGCTAAGGTCATGTTATCGGGTTTGTCACAGTTGGGGTAAATTATTATTTTTACTCACCTAAGAGCATAATATATATCGCAAGACAAGACTAGGTTCCGAAGAAATATGCATCAATAATTTAGACTTGCCTGAATTAATTTATCTATATAGTTCTGGCCTCGACTTATAGGTTTCTTCGTCTTCACCAAAGGGGCAGCTACAATAGTCTCACTGTTTCTGTGGTTGAATAAGAAGCTTTTTTGGCGACTTATCACGATTTGTATTTGAGTTCAGTAATTATAGAATAATATTATTAGCAAAAAATCAAACAGATTCTGAAGTAAGTGAGAAGAAACTATCCGGTTACTGAAGTGCTGTCCCAGCACATGCAGAGTATTTGTGTACACAATCGGAATGAGAATAGTTGCCTGAAATAATCGAATCAACTCCATAGAGATACAATTCAATTAAGACCTCTCGTGGAATTGCCTAAAATCTCGAGTAAAACATCACACCGAATTAGTTGATAGTAATATGCAAAGAAGTCGTCGTGTGGATATCAGAACATAATTATGGAGAATACTACACACAAGGGAGACGATAATATGTTACCATCTAACCTATTAAACATTCACTGTTACCGTTTGGAATAGTTGTACACAGGAAATAGTTGATTTAGTAAAGTAATATAGGTTGGAAAGCACCATCTCCCTCTTACGGAATTATCGCGGCACACCATCTCGCAATATAAGTACATAATTGGCAAGGTACTCACGACACTTTATTACACACTTCATAATAAAAAATAACTTGCAAGCTGTAAGAATCACAAAAGTATGAATAATGACGGAACACAATGAGTTCACTGTTTGGCACAGGGGGGAACATCTTCCTTAACCAATAAAACAGTCACTGTATTATTTGGCGTGTATACAAGGCAGTGTAGAACATCTGCCAGACTGGTAATGATTTACGGAGGCACATATTGCTGAGCGTTCAAGTTAACGTCAACGGTTTGGTCTAGCCGTAGATGCTCGTTGCGTTTTCCCTTTACGAACTTAAGTTCGACACTACTGACGTGGACTAATCTATTATTATGTTGTCACTAACTAGCAAATCATTGCGGTGTATATTCTTGAGACATTTCTATTATGCTTTAGTCTTAGGTAATTCAACATCCGAAGTAAATGACACAATGCCATCGGTTGACTGGACAATCATCACACAAACGAACCAGTCCATATTAAGCGTATTATCACATATTTACATACGATTGCAGTACATTAACGCGAACTGGACTTTACAGACATACAGAAGACACTAAAAATTACAGATGAGCGACAGTTTATCCCAACTTTCATCAAACGAAGCTAATCAAAGCTAAATAGTGTATCCCAGCAACGAATGTAAACAAACAATATGCCGGGGCTTCAGCATACGCCATTTTCACACTTTCGAGACCTGCATTAAGGTCTGAGTATTGTAGTTGGTCTTGATAAGAATAACATAGGGCTGGTTGCGCTCGGCCGCCATCTTACGCATTAGCCCCTGTGCCAGAACCGCCCTTTATATCCTACTACCGTTTCTTCACTGAGGGTAAATGCTGGCGGTACAAAGTTACAAACTCTACCATCTCTTGTAGCCTTACGCAAAATCCAGCATTGATAACGCTCATTTCGTTGTTATTCGTACCGACAACATTATTATTATTATTAATGTTCTAATTATCTTAGGTGTGTGTGGAATCAGTGTGTTAACCAGTGACATTGTGTTGGCTGTGGTAATGTGCGTATTTGTAATTGGGGCTAGGTTTGGGAAGGAAATGATCGTGGCCTTCACTTAGATACCATCCGGCCATTTGCCTGGCTTTGAAGTAGGGAACCATGCCATTCCACCTCCAGCATAGCTAGTTAGGAATCTAACCTATCTCTTCCAAACTATCCTCACGTGGCTTAGTGTAGTGTTTAGCGCCGATGACCTCGTAGTTCCTCCCTTTTCAACCCCAATAACTAATAAACTAACTAACTAATTAACTAAATGACTAGGTAGTGTACAGTTTCTAGCGCTGAGAATAGAAATATCTTTGCAGGAAGAGATGGGGATCGAACCCCAGTCCATTAAAAGAGGAGTCACATTGAACATTCATGTTATGGAAGGTGGCTTTGTGTAATTTTATTTCTGAAATATTTCCGGATTCCACAAATCGTGAAAGACACACGTCCAATTCCAAACTGAGCTTACACAACTGCTTTGATTCCTTGTTGTGCATTATTTACTTTCTCTCAACTATCTTGGACAATTTGAGTTACGTAACAGTCTTCAATATAATATACAAATTGTATCGAACTAAAAATCTGACACACTTGAGTGATTAATTACAATAGGAGTGGTAAAAAATTATTCGTTTTGTTTTTTCTCTTCTTTTTCTTGGTCAGATCACCCTCCTGGTAGGCTTCTCCCACGGACTCATGGGGGATCCAACCTTATCGCCTCTACGGACAGTGTCCTGGACCTTCACATCCAGTTGGGAGATACAACTGGGGTGAGAAGCTGGACTAGCGCCTCGCCCAGGCGGCATCACCTACAAAGCGAATCGAGGGTCTCATGAGGGACGGGACGGGATGTGAAGAATGGCACGGATATACATGGAAGAGGGAAGGAGGCGCCCGTGGCCTGACGGTAGATACCATTCCGGCATTAGCCCGAAGACGAAGTGGGAAACCACGGAAAACCTCTTCAAGGATTGCTGAGGTGGGAATCAAATACTCTCTACTCATTTGGATCACCTGTGGCTGAGTAGACCCCGTTCCAATCATACCACTTTTCAAATTGCGTGGCAGACCCAGGAATCAGACTTCGGGCCTCCGGGTTGGCAGCTAAGCACGCTGCCCGCTACACAACGGAGACGACCCAATATAAAATTATAATATTATTTATGGTGGAGTGAGAATAACATTGTGCTATCAAATTATATTATGTTACACGGAGAGAATGACTATTAAAGGTTTTCGACTTCGAGATTCGACAGCACAAAGTGGGATGGATACAATAAAATTATTTAAAAAGAAATAAAATATTGGTCACAAGGGCGTCTTGAACCCAGGACCCTTCCATTACGAAGCTACAGCCTTACCCCTCGTACAGTTTTCCAGTATATCTCTATGCTCACATGGTAGCCTATGTAACTTAATCCGAATGGATGAAGGTCGAATGATTTCAGTTTAATCTTTAAGACCGGCAGGAATGCATTCTTCAGTGCCTAGCTTGTTTCCAACTTACAGTGACGTATCCTAATGACTGATTTCCATTAATAATTCCCTTTAACAGCAGATATTACCCTCAATTGACAACATTCCACCATCTTTGATTGCTTGGAGCGCGCCCTGCTGACCCAATCGGAACAGGCGGTACACATGCGGGAAACGTTACTTAAGCCTGTACCGAAACTGCGGCTACATCCAACCTTAACGTTACAGCCTGTACCGTTTCTTCTCTGACGGTCAATGCTGGCGGTACAAAGTTACAACTTCTACCATCTCTTGTAGCGTTACGTAAATGAAGCTCATTTCGTTGCTATTTGTACAGACAACATTATCATTATAATAATGAGTATTATTATTATTATTATTATTATTAATAATATTATTATGTTAGGTGTGTGTGGAATCAGAGAGTTAACCCGTGATATTGTGTTGGCTGTGGTAATGTGCTTATTTGAGATTGTGGCTAGGTGTGGGAAGGAAATGACCGTGGGCTTCACTTAGCTACCATCCGGGCATTTGCCTGGCTTTGAAGTAGGAAACCACGCCATTCGACCTCCAGGATAGCTAGGTAGGAATCTAACCTACCTCTTCTAAAATATCCTCACGAGGCTTAGTGTAGTGTTTGGGGCCGATGACCTCGTAGTTTCTCCCCGTTGAACCTCAATAAAGAACTAACTATCTAACTGACTAAGCTAAGTGTACACTTTCTAGCACTGAGGCTAGAAATATCTTTGTTGGAAGAGATGGGGATCAAACCCAGGTCCTTTCATATAGGAGTCACATTGCACACTCAGTTCACCGAAGGTGACTTTGTGTAATTTTATTTCTGAAATATTTCCGGTTTTCTCAAATCGTAAAAGACACACGTCCACTTCCAAACTGAGCTTACACAACTCTATTGATTTCTTGATGTGCATAATTTTCTTTCTCTCAACTATTTTTGACATTTTGTCTTACGTAACAGTCTTCAATATAATAAACGAATTGTATCGTACTAAAAATCTGACACACTTGAGTGATGAATTACAATAGGAGTGTTTTTTTTTATATTTTTTTTTAGTCGTTTACCCTCCAGGTTGGTGGAACCCACGGACTCAGCGAGGGAACTCACCACTACCGCCTCTACGGGCAGTGTCCTAGAGCTGGGAACATCGAATCGGAAGGGATACAACTGGTGAGGTGGGATTGGCACCTCGCCCAGGCGGCCTCACCTGCAAAGCGAACAGGGGCCTCATGAGGGAAGGTAAGGGATGGTTAGGATGGATAGATAAGGAAGAGGGAAGGAGGCGGCCGTGGCCTTGAAGAAGGTACCATCCCGGCATTTTCCCGAAGACGAAGTGGGAAACCACGGAAAACCACTTCGAGGATGGCTGAGGGGGAATCGAACCCCCTCTACTCATTTGGGCCACCCGAGGCTGAGTAGACCCCATTCCAGTCCTCGTACCACTTTTCAAATTTCGTGGCAGAGCCGGCAATCGAACCCAGGACCTCCGGGTTGGCAGCTAACCATGCTGACCACTACACAACGAAGACGACCCAATATAAAATTATAATATTATTTATTGTGGAGTGAGAATATCATTGTGCTATCAAATTATATTATTTTACACGAATAGAATGACTATTAAATGTTTTCGACTTCGAGATTCGACAGCACAAAGTGGGATGGATACAATAAAAATGTTTTAAAAGAAATAAAATCTTGGTCACTAGCGCGTCTTGAACCTAGGACCCATCCATTACGAAGCTACAGCCTTACCCCTCGTACAGTTTTCCAGTATATCTCCATGCTCACAGGTAGCCTATTTAACTTAATCCGAATGGATAAAGGTCGAATGATTTCAGTTCAATCATTAAGACCGGCAGGAATGCATTCATCAGTGCCTGGCATGTTTTCAACTTACAGTTACGCATCTTAATGACTGATTTCCATTAATAATGCCCATTAACAGCAGATATTACCCTCAATTGACAACATTCCACCATCTTTGATTGCTTGGAGCTCGTCCTGCTGAGCCAATCCGAACAGCGGTACACATGCGAGAAACGTTACTCAAGCCTGTACCGAAACTGCGGCTATATCCAACCTTAACGTTACAGCCTGTACCGTTTCTTCTCTTACGGTCAATGCTGGCGGTACAAAGTTAGAACCTCTACCATCTCTTGTAGCGTTACGAAAAACCCAGCATTGATGACGCTCATTTCGTTGTTATTTGTACAGACAACATTATCATTATAATTATGAGTATTATTATTATTATTATTATTATTATTATTATTATCTTAGGTGAAGCCTCCGTGGCTTAGGCGGCAGCACGCCGGCCTCTCACCGCTGGGTCCGTGGTTCAAATCCCGATCACTCCATGTGAGATCTGTGCTGGACAAAACGGAGGCAGACAGGTTTTTCTCCGGGTACTCCGGTTTTCCCTGTCAAAATGTCATTCCAGCAACACTCTCCACTATCATTTCATTTCATCTGTCATTCATTTAAGCATTGCCCCAGAGGAGTGTGTCAGGCCTCGGCAGCCGGCACAGTTCATATCCTCGCCGCTAGATGGGGGCTTCATTCATTCCATTCCTGACCCGGTCGGAGACTGGAAGCAGGCTGTGGATTTTCATTCATTATCTTAGGTGTGTGTGGAATCAGTGTGTTAACCCGCGACATTGTGTTGGCTGTGGTAATGTGCGTATTTGTAATTGTGGCTAGGTTTGGGAAGGCAATGACCGTGGCCTTCACTTAGCCACCATCCGGGCATTTGCCTGGCTTTGAAGTAGGAAACCACGCCATTCGAGCTCCAGGATAGCTAGGTAGGAATCTAACCTATCTCTTCTAAAATATCCTCACGAGGCTTAGTGTAGTGTTTGGGGCCGATGACCTCGTAGTTCCTCCCCTTTGGACCTCAATAAAGAACTAACTAACTATCTAACTAACTGACTAAGCTTAGTGTACACTTTCTAGCACTGAGGCTAGAAATATCTTTGTTGGAAGAGATAGGGAACAAACCCAGGTCCTTTCATAGAGGAGTCACATTGCACACTCAGTTCACCGAAGGTGACTTTGTGTAATTTTATTTCTGAAATATTTCCGGTTTTAACAAATCGTAAAAGACACACGTCCACTTCCAAACTGAGCTTACACAACTGTGTTGAATTCTTGTTGTGCATAATTTTCTTTCTCTCAACTATTGTGGACATTTTGTGTTACGTAACAGTCTGTAATATAATAAACAGATTGTATGGTGCTAAAAATCTGACACACTTGAGTGATGAATAGGAGTGGTAAAAATTATTTGTTTCGTTTTTTCTCTTCTTTTTCTTAGTCAGATTACCCTCCTGGTAGGCTTCTCCCACGGACTCATGGGGTACCCAACCTTATCGCCTCTACGGGCAGTGTCCTGGACCTTGACATCCAGTTGGGAGATACAACTGGCGTGAGAAGCTGGACTAGCGCATCGCCCAGGCGGCCTCACCTACAAAGCGAACAGAGGGTCTCATGAGGGTCGGGACGGGATGTGAAGATTGGCACGGATATACATGGAAGAGGGAAGGAGGCGCCCGTGGCCTGACGGTAGATACCTTCCTGGCATTAGCTCGAAAACGAAGTGGGAAACCACGGAAAACCTCTTCGAGGATTGCTGAGGTGGGAATCAAATACTATCTACTCATTTGGACCACCCGAGTCTGAGTAGACCCCGTTCCTATCATGCTGCTTTTCAAATTTCGTAGCAGACCCAGGAATCGGACTTCGGGCCTCCGGGTTGGCAGCTAAGCACGCTGCCCACTACACAACGGAAACGACCCAAAATAGAATTATAATATTATTTATTGTGGAGTGAGAATATCATTGTGCTATCAAATTATAATATTTTACACGAATAAGATGAATATTAATTGTTTTCGACTTTGAGATTAGACAGCACAAAGTAGGATGGATACAATAAAATCATTTAAAAAGAAATAAAATTTTGGTCACTAGGGCGTCTTCAACCCGGGACCCATCCGTTACGAAGCTACAGGCTTACCCCACGTACACTCTTCCAGTAGATCGCCGAGCTCACAGGTAGCCTACGTAACTGAATCCCAATTGCTGAAGGTCGAATGATTTCAGTTCAATCATTAAGACCGGCAGGAACAGAGGCGTATATTGCGGGTGTTCAAGGTGTCCACTGGACACCCTAAAAATTTGTTTTTTGTCTTTCTTTTTTTCACTCCCTCTCATTAGAAATTAACTGTATATGATTCAAGAATATATTTAATTTATTACCATTTAAATCTCAAATGCCTGCCGGCTGGATGAGTAAATAATCGCCAGAATGACGAGCATGGCTTTGGTGGGCTGTGCTGTTCCTGCCTCCGGACATCTTAGCTCCAAAATACCGCTGTTCTTGCCTGCGCGCGCAACTGCTGGGGAGGGGGAACTCGCCCGTCACAAGCGGCCAGGTCGTGCGGCAAGACAGCAGCTCAGCTCATGCTCGTATAATATAAGTACGGTGCTGTGTTCAGGCCTAGTGTGGATCTTCCGTGTTGACACCTGTGCTTGGAAATGTATACTGTTGTAGATCTCTTGCAAAAACCATTGTCTCTTCGTACATTAGAAGATAAATTAGATATTGTGAGTAAGGGTAGGCCTACCACCCCGCCACTTTCGAATTTAGTGCAACAATATAAAGCATACATTAGACATTTTTCTACTTCACAGTATGAAAATGTAGACTTGTTAGCGGGTTGTGAAACTTCTAACAGATTATTTTGTTGGCCATGCTTATTGTTTTCTAACAAAAATGATGTTTGGAGTAAGCATGGGTTTGCTGACTTAAATCACTTGTCTAGTGCACAACAGAAACATTCAAAATCTCAAACCCATGTCCAATGTTTTCTGAAATCAAGACTTTTCGGCAGACAGCGAATTGATACTTTACTTGATGATCAGCGTAGAATTGATACCAATAAACATAACGAAGAGGTAAAGAAAAATAGAGCCATATTAATACGAATTATTGATGCTATTTGCCGCCTAGCTAACCAGGATCTACCTCTACGGGGACATGACGAATCAGATGGCTCTTTCAACAAAGGCAATTTTTTAGAATTTTTGAATCTTAAAAAAAAATATGATTCAATTTTAGAAAGTCATCTAAATTCTTCCACAGTATTTCGAGGAACTTCTCCCGCGATTCCAAATGATATCTGACGTAGAAAAAGAAGAAATAAAAAATGAAATTAACTACGTTTCGTTTGTAGCTATAATGCTGGATGAAACGTCAGTTATTGAGAATAAATCTCAACTATCTACAGTTCTCCACTATGTAAAGGGCAGCACTGTCTATGAAAGATTCTTGGGCTTCGTAGATGTTAGTGCAGATAGAACAACAAATGGTTTATTTGCTCATGTAGAACAAGTAGTAAGTGAATTTAGAATTTCCATTAAACTGGTGGGTCAGACGTTCGATGGGGCTTCTGTAATGAGCGGTCATGTGAATGGCTTACAATCTAAAGTCTTATCGGGCTATACAAACGCAATATTCACCCACTATTATGCCCGTGTTCTAAATCTTCCTCTCCAGCAGAGTGTATCGGTGAATAAAGAATGCAGAATATTTTTCCAAACATTGACTGGACTCTCTGCTTTCTTTTCTGAATCATCTAAAAGGACATATGCGCTGCAAGAATTTGTGCAAAAGAAATTACCCAAAGTAGCACCAACCAGGTGGAATTTTTAGTCTACTTTTCACATTTTGCAAAAATGAGGAAAAAGTAGACTTATGAGATCGATCCGGGAAAATGTGTGTCTGTCTGTCTGTCTGGCTGGCTGTGTGTGTGTCCCCCCTATCAACTCCTAAACGGCTGCAGCAATCAAAACCAAATTTAGTATGAGTAAAGATGTGCACCGGAATAGCTCACGACCATATTTGAAAATGATGCCAATGCTACCAACTGCTGAAAAAACGCACTAGAAATTTGAGCTCCATGTTGGATATCTTGCAAGGTATGCATGGGAGCTATTCCAAAATTGGCACACATGTAGATAATACTATTTCAGTTTAATTTCCTGGAGGCCAACCATGACAGTGTTTCCAAAATAATGTTAAGCCTTCTGATAGGTCCAATGTTTAAATGCATATAACTTCCACACTATCAATTGGATTTCAACCAAATTTTGTATGTAATATCTGTACATAAACAGATATGACTGAGCGTATTCTTAAGAGCCACCAGGGATGCCAACTGTTAATAATTATTCTCTCTATTTTTTTATCCAAATACCAATATATCAGAAAGTATGCAAGCCAACAGCTTTAAACTATGCACACGTATATTCTGACATTTTAGATTAATTTGGAGTAACTTATATACGTCAGTTCTACAAACATGATTATAAGCCTGCTGATAGTACCAATTTTTAAATACATGTAACTTCTATACTATCAGTTGGATTTCAACCAAATTTCGTATGTGCTATGTGTACCATAACAGATATGACTATAAGTATTGTTAAGAGCAATCAGGGCTGCCAACTGTTAATAAATGCTGTCTATATTCTTTTTACCCTAATATCAATATATCAGAAAGTATGCCAGCCAACAGCTCTATACTTTGCACACGTATAGCACCTGACATTCTAGATTAATTTGGAGTAATTAATACAAGGCAGTGCTGCCAACATGATTCTATGCCTGCTGATATGTCCAATTATAAAATACATGTAACTTCTATACTAACAAATGGATTTCATCCAAAATTGGCACAACAAGATATCATAATAATTCAGATTATTTCTGACCAGCACACGCATGGTATTGTTGGCAACATGCTTTTACGCGTGCTGATAGATCCAGTGTCTAACTGCATGTAACGTCCATTGGACTTCAACCAAATTTTGTATTCTGTACCTTAAGAGGTGGAACTAAGAATATATTCAGTCACCGGGGCTGCCAACTGTAGTGCTCTATCAGGCTACATTATACCAGGTATATTTTGAACTAATTAGATATTTCGATATTACCAACTTAATTTCGTCATTATTCTAGATAGGTTCATATACTGTAGAATAATCATTGGCATGAAAAGTAGGCTGTATAGTTCTTCACGGAACTTCTTGTTCATCACGAATTTGCCCCACTGCAAAAGAATACAGATCCGAACTTTGTGAGTTCTTCGAAAATATCATAGAAAATTTTGGTGACTGGGATAGTGAGACAGTCTTAAAACCACGAGGGGTTTTGGCTTTTCTTCAAGATGTTGAAACTATATTTCTATTGTAAGTATTTTCTATATTACTTGCTTACACAGACATATTGCACAATCTTCTACAAACAAAGGATTTCGATATTCTTTACCGTAGCAAGAAGGTAAATGACATCAAAGATCAACTTCAGTATGATAGAGAACATTCTTATCCATTAGTTTGGAACAATGCAATTTCAAATAAGGACGAACATTCTCAGATCAAACCAAAGCGGCACTCTCTAGATAACAATGAACAAGAACATCGTTATCGCCGCCTATACGTGGAAATTGTCGATTGTTTAATTCATCAGATTGAATGTAGGTTATCTCAACTTGAGAAATTGGAATATTTTGATTTGCTACATCACCATAGGTATATTGAATATAAGAAAACATTTCCCGAATCACTGCTACAAAAACTTTTGGCTCAATACGGAAATTTATTTGACCGCATTGGATTGAAGAATGAATTAAGTTTTCTCTACAAATCAGCTGAATTTCATGGGAAAGATGTTCACGAACTTGTTAGTTTTATGCATGAAAATAACCTCGCTTCTGGATTGGGTGAAGTTTGTAAACTGGCTAAATTAATACTGACAGTTCCTTGTACTACAAGCTCTGTGGAACGTTCATTTTCTGCATTAAGAAGAATCAAGACTTACCTACGAAGTACTCAAACACAAGAAAGACTGAGTAACTTAAGTTTGTTATCAATCGAAAAGGAGTTAGTACACAAAATGAAGGACAAAGACTCATTTTATAATGCAGTGATTGAGAAGTTCTCTTCTCAAGAACGAAGAATACAGTTGATGTTTAAATGAAAGAGGTAGGCCTACGTGGTTTTAATATCTAAATTTATGAAATATAACCTATATGTCACTTTTAAGAGTTCTGTGAGGCTATAGATCAACTGTATATATATTTTAACAGCACACCCATACTTTTGGTCCAGCATACGCCACTGGGCAGGAATGCATTCATCAGTGCCTGGCATGTTTTCAACTTACAGTTACGCATCTTAATGACCGATTTGCATTATAATGCCCATCAACAGCAGATATTACCCTCAGTTGACAACCTTCCACCATCTTTGATGCCTTAGAGCTAGCCCTGCTGAGCCAATCAAACAGGCGGTACACATGCGAGAAACGTTACTCAAGCCTGTACCGAAACTGCGGCTACATCCAACCTTAACGTTACAGCCTGTACCGTTTCTTCCCTGACGGTCGATGCTGGCGGTATAAAGTTACAACCTCTACCATCTCTTGTAGCGTTACGTAAAACCCAGCATTGATTACGCTCATTTCGTTGTTATTTGTACAGACAACATTATCATTATAATAATAATTATTATTTTTATTTTATTTTTTTTTTTATTTTTTTTAATTTAGTCAATTTACCCTCTAGGTTGGTGATTCCCACGGACTCAGTGAGGGAACTCACCACTACCGCCTCTATGGGCAGTGTCCTGGAGCTTGGAACATCTGGACGGGAGGGATACAACTGGGGAGGTGTGATCAGCACTTCGCCCAGGCGGCCTCACCTGCAAAGCGAACAGGGGCCTCATGAGGGATGGGAAGGGATGGAAGATTGGGATGGATAGGCTAGGAAGAGGGAAGAAGGCGGCCGTGGCCTGACAGTAGGTACCATCCCGGCATTTGCCCGAAGACGAAGTGGGAAACCACGGAAAACCACGTCGAGGATGGCTGAGGTGGGAATCGAACCCCCTCTACTCATTTGGACCACCCGAGGCTGAGTAAACCCCGTTCTAGTCCTCATACGACTTTTCAAATTTCGTGACAGACCCGGGAATCGAACCCAGGACCTCCGGGGCGGCAGCTACCATGCTGACCGCTACGCTATGGAGGCGACATTCGTATTTATATTATTAAAAATATTTATTATTATTAGCATTCTTATCTTATATGTGTGTGAGGAATCTCTCTGGTAACCTATGCCATTGTGTTGCCTGTGGTAATGTGTGTATTTGCAATTGAAGCTATGATTTGGACGGAAATGACCGTCACCTTCAGTTAGGAACAATCCGGGCATTTGCCTGGCGTAGAAGTAGGAAACCACGCCATACCATCTACAGGATAGCTAAGGTGGGAATCTAACCTACCTCTTCTCAATTATACTCACGAGGCCTAGTGTACCCTTCCTAGCACTCAGGCTAGAAATGTATTTCCTGGAAGAGATGGAAATCGAACCCAGGACCATTAAAACAGAAGTCTGATTACACACTCTGTTGACGGACGGCGGCTTAGTGAAATTTTATTTCTGAAATCTTTGTGATTAATCAAATCGTAAAATAGCACACTTTACTTCATAACTCTGCTCCGCCATATTTGATTCCTTGCACCCGGGCCGCGTGCTGTACCGATTGAAACATGCGGTACAGCTTCGATTAACGTTACTCATGGCCGTACCGAAACTGCTACGAGATCCAAATGTAACGTTACAGCTTGTACCATATCTACTCTGTCGTCCAATGCTCGCGGTACAACACATGCGGAATAGCTGTAACGTCACTAATGCCTGTTCCAGAACTGACGTTATATGAAATGTAACGTTACAGTCTGTACCGTCTCTACTGTACCGATCAATGCCTACGGTACAACTGTTACGTTACTACTGTAACGTTACACTTGAATATAACGTTAGTTGCGGTACAGGCAATAGTAACGTTACCAAGCCACATCAGTTCCACGTTACGTAACGTGTAACGTAACGTAACGTAAAACTCAGTGTTAAAAACGTTCATTTCGTTAAGTTACGGGTCCCTGCTATACACAGCTCACTCAGCTAGCGGCAGGCGGCGAGAGTCAAGGACACAGATTACCTACTGACATGACATGACGTCACGCGCTTGTGGCTTACTTCTTAGACTGTTCGTAAGGGTGCAACAGGATAGAACATACTACAGGCACTACCTACGCAGGGCCTTGGTGTGCACCCTCTCCCCCCCCCCCCCCTCCCAACCCCCTAATCCCACCCCTCCCTCCCCACATAATAAAATCTAAGCGGCTGGAGCGATTTCAATTAAATTCGGTAAGGTGATAGTACTATCTTGGCCGACCCTGATCGTGCCCTTCAAAGTTTATTATGTTGCACCAATCCCACATGGTGGTTGTGCGAAAGATCTCACTGGCATTCTATATATCCGAAACTGTTACCGATATCACCCTGACATTTTGTACGGTGATAAAAGGCACTACTAGATGTTCACTTACGTGACTTTCAAAAACCTGTTAACTACAAAACGAACATGGCGGCCAGGCGAAGTTGAACAATTAAATAGACTTTTCTGGCGATTTAACCATCCGAACACAGTGAAACATGGTACAGCAATTGTTTATATACATTGTAATGCACTGACATCTAATTTTGTTAAATTGTTTACATAAACTCAATATGGCGGCTGTGCAAAATTTTAAAATTAAGTTTTTATTTCTTGTGTCCCAATTATGCGATAGAAGTCAACGTTTGAATAATGAACCTATGCAATAATAGTACATAACTCTATGCCCTACATATATTACAATCCAACATGGCGAGCATCTGAAATATTTAGACGGTTCACAAAATCTATGGCAGCAGTCAAACTGAAATTTTGCATGTTGATAGAGGCTATAAACATAAGTCCACCTTTGGAACTTTCAATAACCTGGGGTGCACCAATCCAACCTAGTGGTGACGCGAAATTTGAATATTTAAATGGACGTTTCTCGCGATGTAATCATCCGAGCACAGTGGAACTTGGTACGGTATATGCTTATACAAATTTTAATCCACTGGCATCTAATTTATTTCATTTGTTTTCAGAACCACAAGATGGTGGCTGTGCGAAATTTTAATATCTGTTTTTTTACTAATTCGTGTGTCCTAATCATGCGATTGAAGTTTGAATAATACACCTACACAATAATCTTCATGTAATAGTACATAACTCTAAGGCCAACACATATAAAAATCGGTTACCACAGGAACGAAATGTAGTGTTGCCAGAAATAATGTTACTTCAATAAGTCTCTCAAAGAAATATCCCTTAATACCGTAACTTGGACTAATATTCGGAATTTTCGAAGTGAAATGCCATGTCCTGTGGTTCGGATTCCACGTAAAAAGGAGGTCCCGTGGCTCATAATCACAAGATTCACGGTCACGTAAAACTACAATCTTCCTTTCCTTCCTAATATTCGGATATCGGTTATGGTAGGAACAACAAAGTAGCGCCCACCAGAAAGGACGTTAATTAAAATTTTCTCTCGTAAAATAGATCACCTTAATCGTGCAATGCGTACTAATAACGTTATTCAGATATCGGTTTATATCAGTGGCTTGAAAGCCATATAAATCACTGAATTTCACAGTTCTGAGTTCTGTGGAACTTCGCTGAAAATTACAGTGAATATCCACTGACCTTTCCAGCAGTGAAGATCCACTGAAGTTGTCAGTGAATGTTTACTCGCCTTTCCCGGGATTATTTATCTGATTTTCTAGTAAACTAACGATAATAATAATAATAATAAATAACCATGTTTAACGAGATGTACAAGCCTTAATAATCAATTTGGTTAAGGTTAAGACTGAGAAAAAAATAAAAGTATATCACGTTGCCCCATGCAGGGTTTGAACTTTGATCTGTGGGTAGATTCATGAAATCGAACTGGAGCTAATGTTGATAACTCAGTGAAGGATATGGCAATAAGTACACATGATGTTCAGTGAGTTAAGTTTGTCGCTTAACAGTCTTTTTTAGTGATGTACTAAGAAGTGGTTGCTACTGCTGTTAAGTCAGCAGGTCTCGTGGTTCTTACTTCTGATGAGTAGTATCTGATTTCTATGAATGAGAACTCGTTGGTTAGTTTGTAGATGTAATTATTAATCTTTGACAATCCAATATATACAAGTTAACACCAGACAGTCAACCTGTTTAGTTGCTGCTGTAACTGGAAGTGACCTTTGCTTCTGAGCCCAGGTCTTTTATACAAAATCCCTTCATAACAATGTGCGTCACAGTAGGGGGGCGCACTCGATAACATGTATGTGGAAATATACATCTTACAGGATATGGACTCATGTCTTTGATAACAGTTCCGTCAATTTGATCACTCACAGCTGTTGGAGTCAATACATCTGAAATAACATATTGAATAATCATATGAGGAAATGTACAGGGTCATTTCCTTAGTCCTTCTAGGAAGTATTTGATAAATAATAATCTACAGATAGTGAAGTAAATGTGTTGAAGATAACATGTTTGTGAAGGAAGCATGCAACGTAATTTCCTTGGTTCCAAGAATGAGCATTGTTCCAGTAAACACATTGATAATAGCATATTGAGGAATACATTGGGCAATGGTGTTCCTTCTATAGGAAAAATGACCATAACCTTTAGTTTAGAATGGAGTCTGGGGTTCGACTCTGTACGGGATACACAACTAGTGCACCATAAAATAGCACTGATAGTCTCACAGAATGTTTCACTTTAGGATCAGCGACTAATGCAATGATGTCCCAGTGACCGACCCAAGACCACTGAACTCCTGAGTATTTCCACCAAAGGTCAGTTATAAAGCATTTCACTGAAGATTTCAGAAAAAAAATCCCTGAAACATTTTAAGAGAGCACGCGGAGTGAAACTTAATAAAAGCTTGTAAAATACCGTGTGTGCGCAACTATTATCACGTGCCAAACGTTCACGTGCTTCGGTGCCCCAATAAACAAATAGACGTCTATAGACGCGTCTACTGAGGTCTAATAGACGTCTAGACGTCTGTCTCTAGATGTCAATGGAATAGCTTTGAATGACAATGACGGTCGACTTCGAACAGTTTTCATTTGAAATGCTGCAGTTATTGCTTACAACAGTCGTACCTGATACAGTCTAAAATTCGTATAAATATCGTCGAAATATCGTCTTCCATATACGTACTTGACACGTCTGAAGGATCAGAGAAAACACTCTTTAAAAATATTTGTATTTCAAAAAGATGTATGCGTAAGTCTTGGGGGTTCGAACAGGTAGACTACAAGTACCCGGTACTAGTCCAAAATTTGTCGGAATGTCGTCTTTCCTAAATATTCGACGCGTCCATGAAATCATATAAAAATATGTATTTTCAAAAGATTTTTGCGTGTCTTAGGAGTTCGAACAAGTACCAGTATCCGGTACCAGTACAAAATTCGTCTAAATATCGTCTTTCCTAGATGAGAATTCGATACGTCCACGAAAACAGATAAAAACAGACTGCGTATTTCCAAAAGATTTATACATGTTAAATTAAAGTGGTTCGAACAGGTATCAATACGCATCTAAAATGTGTTTATATGTAGTCTTCCATAAGGTAAATTCGACGTGTCCATAACATCAGTAAAAAAAAGATAATACAGAGACTAGACTTTATATCATTTCAAATGACGCATGCTACAAATCCCACACATGTTAGAAAGGCTCAGGAGGGCTTCTCGCGAACGCCAGACCCCAGGAGTAAACTCAGACTCAACAGTCTCCAATACCCTTTAACTTAGGCTTCCCGCGCGGGGAACGGAGAGCGGGAGGTGCACTCTGCTGCATGACGTTACGCACTCGCCGTCTCCGTATCGCATAACGCCAGACCCCAGAATTAAACTCAGACTCGGTGCATATGCACTGAACAACATGATGACGTCATACACGCCGTATCCGTAACGCAAAACGGTTGACCAAAGCATAACGATGAAGTCGACAAGATCATTTGAAATGTTAAAAGTACCCTTGTCAAAAATAGAAGAAAACGTAACGACATCTAAAAGAACTTCCCACGGCAAATAGACGTCTATAGACGTTTAATAGATGGACTAACAATATCTAAATGTCCTCTATGAAATGTACTTCTAGCAATAGATGTGAAATAGATGCTTATTAGACATGGAGAAACTTGCTGTATCAGAACATCTGTTGTATGTCTAATAGACGTCCATTAGATGCGATCATGTGCAGTCTATTTCCGTCTATCGATAGACACACAAAGATTTAGCATGTATTACACTTTCGGTAAATAGACGTCTATTAGACGTCTATTAGATGACAAACTGTAGAGTCTATTCCTAGACTCAAAGTAGACTCAAAGTGTCAGCAGCTTAATTTTCCATCAGACAGGTAATCTAATAGACGTCTATTAGATGACGTAATATTGAGAGTATTTCTGTGTAGCCATAGACATAACATAGACATTACATTTCAGCGTTAGTTTATTGAAATCAGGTAAGTAGACAATTAATAGACGTCTATTTGATGAAGTAATCTATAAATTTAAGACAGTCACAAAACTTCACTAAATAGTATTTCAAGCAGTCAGACAGCCGTCTAATAGACTTCTATTAAATGGTGGATGCTTTCTATCGATAGGCTTTAAGGATATTCATCCAATGTGACCACATAGGAATTTAAAAGTGTTGTGGTTAGTGTGGTTTGAGCCATTTCACATGGCCATAGCACTAGTTATATCACGTAAAAATTCCCTGAATAGTTAGCGATACACGAATACCACAGACAGGTTATCTTGTACCCAGCGCCCGTGGTCCATTGGATATCGTGCCGTTCTTCGAAGTTAGAGGTCCTAGGTTCAAATCCCGGTGAGTACAACATGGAAATTTACCCTGAGGTTTCAAATTGTCTGAAGCCGTGCCCAGGGCTTGTGTGGATGGAAGAGACTCTAAAGTCAGAGAAATGTGGATATGATTTTTATTTAGTTTAAATCTTTAGTTGAAAGGGACCCTCTACACGCCATCTATGCTAGACCGTCTACTAGACGAAAAAATAGGCGACATTAAGGCGTCTATTAGACGATAGATTACACCAAATTTAAACCAACAATAATTGCTCTAAACGTCTATTAATATGCGAGTATTTTACGTCTGTTAGACGTCTATTTGCCGTGAGGGAATTATTATATACATCTAAAATCGATCTATATAACGTCTAAAAGTGGGACAAAAAGTGGACTTCTAGACGTCTAATGGACGTCTAACGTAGATTTGTAATAAACGTATAGGTGTCTAGGGATGGATATCTATTACATTTCTATTAGACGACTATTTGTTTATTGGAGATCTACAAAAGGATTTTTATTGAGGGCTTGCGAGTCCAAATTTCCTTTGGGCCATCTTAAAGGGCTGACCTACTTCTGTACACTTTTGCTTTTAGCCATTGTCCAGACTTACAAAGTCCCTTAAGGTGCCCCCACTTCTTTCGTGCGCTGTTATGTTCCAATCCACTGCTGACGCTACAACCCAGGTTACAGCGTTTTGTTTTAGTTTCCCAGTAAGTTCAAAATCGCAAACCATTATGCACTCCGCTGCACTCCCCGGATGTATTCTCCGTAGTATAGCAGTCGTCCAGGTCCAAACTGTTCGAGCCTCTTGGCAGGATATCACTCGATGCACTAATGTGTCGACATCTTCACATCGTCTACATTGAGCAACATCAGCCATATTGTGAGGTATGCGTTTAGTCGCTGTAGGCACAATGTCGTTGATCACAGAGTAGAGTGTGGATCTCCACTGTGTTGGGATGTATTTATTTGAGGCATTCAACCAAATCATTCTCCAATGTCTTTGGGTGAATTTATGTTCTATTGATAGCAGCTTCTGTTGCCCCTTCAGTAAATAAGTGTATACATTCTTCGTTGAATTAAATTCCCCCTGACTTTTCCTCTCCTGAGGTAAACTGTCGATTATATTGATAACGGCACGAAAAGCCTGGTGTATGTGTCTATGTCGCCCACTTATCGTGATAAGTGCTGGTGGGTGAAGAAAAGTCAGTTCTCTTTAACTCCGCGTTCCTGACATTGATCGGAGGATGGTGCGTCCTAAGAGAGCTTTACATTTCATACCGACACAGGTTAGATTGAGGCCTCCTTGGAGATTTGGTAAGTACAATTGATCACGGGCTACTCTGTACTGCGATCCTCTCCAAAAGTAGTGACCGATACACAATTCTAAGCGTTGGCTAATTTGTTTCGTTGCAGGTAAGAATTGTGCGAGATACCATATCTTGGATAAAGCAAACACATTAATGTGCCATACTTTCAGTATGAGATTGAGGGGCCTGGTATGTTGCTGGAATAAGGTATGCCTCACTTTATTGATTACCATCGCCCAGGTTTCACTAATCATGTCTTGACATTTTTTCTGGAAAATAATTCCCAAAAATCTTCAACTTTTGCACAATAGGTAATGATCGAGTAGGCGTGGGTAACGGGTGTTGCCCAAGCAACATCATTCCAGACTTTGTTGGATTGACTTGGCATCCAGATGTTTCCTGAAGCTCGTTTATGTTAGTCAGCGTACGGTCTTCATCGTTTTCGTCTGTGAGAACAATACATACATCATAGGCATATGCTCGTACTGCCACTTTCTTCTCATTGATCGTCAGACCTGTTACATTCTGGTTTATCCTCCGGAGGAAGGGTTCCTGTGCTATGATGAACAGGATCATAGAAAGTGGGCATCCTTGACGAACAGATATACGGATGGGTATTTTCGAAGTGAGATGTCCATTAATGATTACTCTAGATTGTGCTGTTCTGTACAGCCCTGTAATGCATTTAATCAACCTGATAGGAAACCCGAAGGTTCGCATTGTAGACCATAGAAATGAATGTTTTTTTTCTATCAAAGGCCTTTTGAAAATCGAGACTGACGAGTGTCGTAGGGAGAAGATTAGTTGAAGGTTTCTCATGTACAATAATAATATTGCTTAACACCAACAAGTTCGAGATTATATTTTTTCCTGGAGTAGCACAGGATTTCCACTGCCCTATAATTTGTAGCAGTTGTGGTTTGATTCGGGATACTATGATTTTGTAAAGATTTTGCAATCTGTTTTGAGAAGTGTGATAGGTTTGAAATCCTCCATTCCAAGTGGTCTTCTGATCTTTGGAATTAAAATAATAATTCAAGCAGTAAATTCTTCAGTTTTAATTTGTGGGTTTCCCATAATCTCCTGCTAAATTTTAGGGAGATCTTCTCCTAGTACATTATATTCCACATTAATTGATAAAATTCATATGGTATTCCATCAGGACCAGGAGAGCGGTTACGTTGAGTTTGGCGTTGTGCTGTGAAAATCTCCGCCGAGATAATACCACTTGCCAGCATAGATCCGTCCTCTGCGGTCAGTCTGGGTAGGTTTTGATGTAAGCTCCCATCTGTTTGCTCTATATTTTGTTGGACGTCGGAGAAAAATGTTGTGAAATACTTTGCACCAATTTGAAGGATATCATCCATGTTCGACAGAGTGCAGCCATGCTCGCTCCGAAGTTTAGTAATGGTGTTTTGCTGCCCTTTACGCCTTTCTGTTAAGATATGGAACAGTGATGAACGTTCATCTTCTATGACTGAGGGAATCTTTGCTCGAATACATTCACCGTTTAAATAATTTACCTGAATATTTAAAATTGAACGCTTAACCTCTTTCATTTTGCCAAGGACATCGTCGCCATTTGCTTGCTTTTGCTGAAGTACATATAATGCATCATAATAAACGTTTAAAGTACTTCTCCTCTCACAGGCACGCTGTTTGGAAATTTGCCGGAAAAACATTTTTATAGCAGGTTTTACAACCTCGATCCACCAAGTGATATGATATGGATATTGCGACCTTTTACTGCGCAGCTTCATCCCAAGGGTTTCAAATTTGTTTCGCACATCTTGGTCGTGAAGGAGGGATGCGTTTAGTTTCCAATACCCGTGTCCATATATAGGTGGTCGTGACGGAGTTAAATATCGGAAATATAGTGCGTGATGGTCACTGAAGGATACTGGCACTACTGTGGAACTATGCAGGCTATCTCGCATTCCTCATGCTATATACGCCCTGTCTATTCTAGATGCTCATCCGGCACTATAAAAAGTAAATTGGACGTCAGTTCCATGTTTAAGTTCCCACACATTATGGAGGTTAAATCCGTCTACGAGACTTTTGAGGCTGCGTTATTTGTTGAAAGCGCCGTTTTGATCTCGAGGATTTAAAACACTGTTAAAATCGCCTGCTAATATGATAGTAATATGAGAAAGTATCCGATGTCATCTTCAAATAAATCTTCTCCTGCCAGACGACCTTGTGATCCAGAAGGGGCGTAGACATTAACAATTAATGTGTCCTCACATTGCAGATCAATTATTCTGCCACTCGTGTGTAACTCCACTTCCGAAACAATTAACCCTAACCTGTAAACGACAGCTGTACCTCGGAGAGATGGGCCAACATTTGCTATGTATTCGTACCCACTCAACCAGTCCAAGTTTGGATCATTTACTCCCTGAAGCAATAACATGTCAATATCATGAGTCCTGAAAAGAATCCTGAAGTAGAAAACGTGTCGTCAAACTTATGATGCCATTTATATTTAATGTGGCAAAACAACGCGAGACACTCATATGGAAGAACAAAAGGATGAAGATGACATGCATCAGTATGTTTGAGTGCATTTAAACGACGATGAGCAATTATTTGAGGGGATCATTGGAGTGATGTTTTACTGGTGTGCACTTCCAGTGATTTACGGCGACTACCTGATGCGCTTCGTGTTTGTGTGTAATATGATTTAACTTAATCCCTCGCAGTGTTTTTGTTGACAGTTTTTATGTGAAGAGCATGGGTGTCCTCAATGTTGGCTTTATCTGTGACCTTGGGTTTAGCTCCTGTTTGTGGAGGTAGGGCACTTCCACTGACGTCCGTGACTTTGTTTTTACTGACACTGATTGCAGCATCAGAGGTGGATGTAAACTCTGCCCTCAATGTAGTAGATAGGGTTTCCTGAACTATGGCTGTGCTTTGCGCGTGAAGTAATTAGGAGCGAACGGTATCGTTAGATGGAGGGTGCTTCGAATGTACTGAGACTGTTGGGAAGCCTATTACTTGTGAGTGTTCTCGTTCGTCTTGTATGGCATCCTGAAATTCCATGTCTTCCGACCACGTAAATTGGATTTTGGGTACGTCAGTAGTGACAGGTTCGTTAAGGCTAAATGTCCCGACATTTTGGTAAGAAAATATTTCAACAGATGGCAGCACAGACGAAGCTGATTTTTTTTTATTTTTTTTTCTCTAAGAGGAGCTCCAATCTGCGATTTGAAAACTGCCATGTACTCTGTCGAGTAGCAGAATTGAGATTAATTCATCGCAAAATTTTTAATTTCAAAAACAGAAAAGTTGCTGTTTTTATTTTAAATATCTGATTACAATTTAAAAAAAGCGGGTAATAAGAAAGTTGAGTTTTATTCACTGATTTCAAATCCGTATCGAAAACCTAAACCGGTTGAATAGAATCGTCGGGATCACTTGGGGAACTTTGTGAATAAGAGTGTAACTGTACTTGGAACAAAAGGCGTGGTAACCTATAGTAGAACAAGGTCGGAGTGAGCGAGGGGGGGAGCCAAAGTCAAGTGAGAGAGCGATGCCCTTACCTGACGGTATGGGATTCCTGAGCATCTAGTCCGATGTTGTGATTGACTGTGACTGTGATGGCTAGTTCGGAATGATTGTCCAGTTCTGGATATATCTGAGTGATCATTTGATATCTTACCTGTTAGTACTTACGACTTCTAGTTTTCTATGTTGTTTTTCCTGTTTTTAGTTCATAGATTCCATTAATTACTTTTTACTCAATTTATTTTACCTGCAACAGTATTATTATTAGTGTTCGTTAGGTGTTCTATTTTCGGCACTTTATTTTTGGGACAGCGTATCTGGTAGAACAAATACATGTACGATGTACATATAGGTACGACTGATGGAGAGCATTACTGTCATCAAGTGCAGTTAGTTTTACATATTAGGTGAAAAATGGAGCCACCACCAAAACTGATACAAGGCAGCACTGACATGCAAAACGAAATGTATTATCAATTTAAATTAGCGGCGCGAAATTAAATTGTTCAAAGGAATAAAATTTCATTCCTGGCGCGAAATAAAATTAGTAACAGAATTTTAATTTCGCTGCAGGTGCGAAATAAAATTCATTAGTCTTTTAATTTCGCTTCCGGCGCGAAATAAAATGCATTACTGACTTTTAATTTCACTCCAGGCGCGAAATAAAATTCGTACCAGACTTGTAAATTTCGCTCCCAGCGTGAAATAAAACCCGTTACAGACTTTTAATTTCGCTCCCGGCTACAAACAGAATTCTTAACAGACTTTTAATTTTGCTCCTGGCGTGAAATAAAATTCATTATAAGACTTTTCATTTCGCTCCTGGCGTGAAATATAAATCGTTAGTCTTTTAAATTCGCTTCCGGTGCGAAATAAAAAAACATTACAGACTTTCAATTTCACTCCGGGCACGAAATAAAATTCGTTACAGACTTTCAATTTCGCTCCCGGTTCGAAATAAAATTCATTACAGACTTTTAATTTCGCTTCCGGCTCGAAATAAAATTCATTACTGACTTTTAATTTCGCTCCCGGCTCGAAATAAAATTCTTTACATACATTTAATTTTGATCCTGGCGTGAAATAAAATTCGTTGTAAGGCTTTCAATTTCGCTCGTGGCACGAAATGAAAACCGTTACAGTCTCTTAATTTTGCTTCCAGTGCGAAATAACAGTTTTTTACGACTGTTAATTTTGCTCCTGGTATGACAAAAATATCTGGCCCCATGGAGTTGGGGGTAGCATGCCTGCCTCTCACCTGGAGGCCCCGGGTTCGATTCCCGGCTCCGTTAGTGATTTTAGAAACAGACGTGTGGGTTGGAAACGGGTGCACTCAGCCTCGAGAGTAGCTGCCTTAAAGTCACGAAAACCAAGATTAACGGCCGAGGGAACCCGATGCACTGACCAATATCTGCAGACCAAATGGCTGGGCAGCGGTCGCTTGGTAGGCCTAGATCCTTCATGGGTTGTAGTGCCACGGTTTATTTTAATGACACAAAATTCCCAAACAGCATTCAGTATCACCTCTGTCGTGAATTTAAAATGCATGGAACATTTCATTTCATGTCTGAAATTAAATCTGGTCTGACATGCGAAACAAAATGGCTGTGGACGCGTAAACATTTTAATTTCGCCGTGATCGCGATATTCGGATGCGAAATGATATTGATTGTCAGAGCGAAATTTAAAATGGAAGCAACATTTTATTCAAAGCACAATAACATAGTGAAACGTGACGCAAAACTAATTCCAGTGCGAAACGAAATACTGTACGTATCACAGGGGTTTGATTTCGTGCCATGGTCAGTATAAATGCGCTGAGGGTAACAAGGAAGTAGTAAGGAATGCCAAGCCCCCCCCCCCCCAAAAAAAAAAATCTGGATGTGTAAGAATAAAGAATGTAGAAATGAGAGGAATGACCTCTCACCCCTGTTGTTCGAGTAACCCCCTCCGGAACAGAACTCCATACACGCCGCTGGTACTACCACAGACGAGTTACTGTTATTTGTAACTCTTCCGTTAGTCAACAATAATTTGCTCAATAACTGGGTGGGGTACAACGTATATAAGATGTAAGTAACGCTCCTGGAAAAAAAATATATGTATTATATTTAAGATCACTAAAATTGCTGTATTATAATAGTGACCATAAACTAATACATGTAATATTTTCCATGAGTGTTATTTACATATTAATGTACGGTATATACATTGTACCCCGCCCAGTTATTGGGCAAATTAGTGTTGACTGACTGAAGAGTTACAACTGACAATTTTGAATTGGAGTGGGAGTTCTTCACTTATCTTGAATGTCTGTCCGCACAGCACATTCGTCTTCTTGGTCGCTATGGAACAAGTAGAGGTACTTGTTGCCCCATTGTACACAAAGTATTGCGTTATGAACGTCAGGGAGGGCCAGCCACGAGTCCGAGGTGCAGTCAACGACGATGGTGATGTTGATGCCATAGCAATGACTTTCTTCTACACTGGAGTGATGACCATTGTATGACTCACGTTGCTGTTGCAGCCCAGCAGATTGTGCAGGCGGTGTACGGCAAGACTGCTACTACTGCCAATGTCAGGACTTGGAACATCGCACCGAACATAATATAACTTTCGAAACGAATACATTTTAATTTCAACAACGAAATGAAATGTTCCATGCATTTTAAATTCACGTCGGAGGATGAAACTAAATACCGTTTGGGAATTTTATTTCACACCGGGTGCAAATTTTATTTCGCGCACGGAGCGAAATTAAAAGTCTGTAACCGAGTTTTATTTCGCGCCGGGAGTGAAATTCAAAGTCTGTAACGAATTTTATTTCGCACCGGAAGTGAAATTAAAAGTCGGTATTTAATTTTATTTTGCGCCACGAGCAAAATTAAAAGTCTGTAATGAATTGTATTTCGTGCCGGGAGTGAAATTAAAAGACTGCAACGAATTTTATTTCGCACCGGAAGCGAAATTAAAAGTCTGTATCGAATTTTATTTTGCGCCGCGAGTGAAATTAAACGTCTGTAATGAATTGTATTTCGCGCCGGGAGCGAAATTAAAAGATTGTAACGAATTATATTTCGCGCCAGGAGTGAAATTTTATTCAATTGCACAATGTAATTTCACGTTGCTATTAAGTTCCGCGTTGATTTCGCTACGTCATTTCGCTTCGAATTAAGTTTCGTTTTGATTTAATTTCCCGCCGACAATCATTATCATTTCGCTCCCGAGTATTGCGCTCACGGCGAAATTCAAATATATTTTCCCCCACAGCCATGCATTTCGTTTCGCATGCCAGCCCTGATTCAAGGGCATACCACTAAAGCACAGGGGGGATTGCGACTAAGTACTGTACCAAGGAAAGGAAGCCAGGCCCTAAAAAAAAACCGATACACACACATAAGATTTTTTCCCCTAGTTTATATCTGAAATTATATATTTCTTTACGCTTGCATTAGAGAATCTGTAAAGTACTGAGCAGTTTTGATTTCACTTATATTTTATCTGTACAAGTTGGATGACTAAACGTCACCCCACAATCTGCAAGCTACATGGCTGAACAGCGGTTGGTTGGTAGGCCTAGGCCCTTCAACGGCTGTCGCGCCACGGGTTTAGTCTTTTTTTAAACTTCTAATATATAAGTGCAAGAGTACAAGACCACGAACTATTCAGTGACAACTTTTTTCAGAGAAGCAAGATTAATTCAAACGGAAACAATGCGTTGTGTGGAAAAGTAAGACGTAGCCATTGTGAAAATGGAAAATTGGTCTCCGTAAATACTGACGACAGTCAAGAGCCATGTTCTCTAGGTGCAAGCGTCCTGCATAAATATCCACTTCCTTTGTACGACACAGAAAACGAAGAGAAGTCCCAGCAGAGCTTGTGAATTGGCGTATTGAGGGAAAGATAAGGTAGGGAACTGAAACAATGTTTCTTACAGGAGAAGTTTATTGCCATTCAGAAATTCCTTCTTATTTTATGATTTTCTTCCTAAGAAACTGTCATCAGTCAAACATCTCTCATTGATTAGTTCAACACCTGTCAATCAACCTACCATTGTGGTTGCACCTGAAGTTCAGTTGTGTCTTGTGTTTCCCAGGGTTTTCCACACTCCCTCCAGGTAAATGCTGAGATAGTACCTTACTTGAAGACTCAGGGCACCTGCCCCATCCCTGACTCTATTACAGTAACACACATAGTCAACTACACGAGACTGATGACCAAGATATCCCAAGCCCCTACAATGTATTATTATCTGTTAATATTTGAAAGAAAACTAGCACAGTAGCGCCACCTGGTGAAATAGACATATACAATAAAGAAGAGAACAAAAGACGAGTCAGTGCAAAGTCTGTGCGTGTTCGCGTGACATGTGACAAGCATCTCAAAATATGATTTGTATTTTGTATTGTATTTCTCACTTGATAAATAAAGATTTACATTAAAACTAACAGGTTATGGGCCCAGGCCACGTGTAAATGGTATTATCTCGTGAGTGGATCCGAAGCTGAGCGCCTGTGGAACACGTGCTGTATTTTTTTTGTGAGTAAGGACCTCAAAATGGCAACCGGCAGTGACTACAAAGTTCAAGTGGATAAACTTGAAGGACCTGAAGACTGGGCAAAGTGGAAATGGCATGTGTTGATGGTTTTGCGGTCGTATGAACTGGAAAATATTGTTGATGGTTCGAAAAAGTGTCCTGTGTTGCCGGCAGATGCAACTGCGCAACAAAAAGCGGCATATAAGCAGTGGTTGAAAGACGACGCGAAAGCGGCCAGTTTGCTAGCAGGTGCGCTAGGAAAATCTGTTGCCGAGCTCGTGTTGACGTGCACCAATGCCAGTGAAATTTGGACAAAATTGAGCGCACGGTTCGAACGAAGCAGTACGCAGCGACTGAACATGTTGATCGAGTCATTCTTCCGAGTGACACGTGACGACAAGGAGGACATCAGCACCCATGTCGCGAAGTTACAGAAACTTTATCAGGATCTGAACGACGAACTCCAAAAGCACAACGAAAACACGTTATCTGAAAGGATTTTCAACGGTCGGATTTTATCCACGCTGGGAAAAGAATATGATAATTTCAAGGATGTGTGGGACACGATTCCGACGGAAAATCAAACTGTGAACTTGTTGATTGAAAAATTGTGCACGATTGAACTGCGTGACCAAGGAAACGTGGAATCGACTGCGTTTGTGGTACGTAGTGTTCCCAAGAAGCATTCCCAGTATGGCAGTGGCAAAGGCAGCGCTGATGACAAGTCGAAGAAAAATATTCAACGAGTAAAGCAGAAGTTTCCATGTTTCAAATGTAAGGAATTGGGCCACTGGGCAAGTGAATGTCCAGTGAAGAAGAAAGAGGGTGACACTAGAAACAAAAATAAGGAGAACAATGCTTCGTTTCTGACACATGCGATGAGTGCGTTAGACGGCGACTTTGTTCAAGCCGACGAGTGGTACTGCGACAGTGGCGCCACAAATCACATCACCGCGAACAAACAGTATTTTACAACATACGTCAAGTTTGCTGCTCCAGAGAAGATTTTGCTAGGAAAACGAGGTGTGAGCATGCTAGCTCACGGCAAAGGAACTGTAAACATTCAAGTGCAGCTGAACAACGCTTGGTTGAGTGCTGAGATGACTGAAGTTTTGTATGTTCCCGATGCAATGGCTCATCTGTTTTCTGTGAAAGCTGCTGCAAGTAAAGGTTTTTGTGCAAGACTTGACGACCTAACTGTTAGAATTGAAGAAAAGGTTACTGGAAAGGCGATGATGGCTGGACGTGTGAGTCATGGTCTGTATGTACTTGACATGCGCGTCGTGAAACCGGCGCAACCCATTCAAGTGAATTTAGCTACATCGTCGGACAAACTGCAGATCTACCATGAACTATTTGGTCATCAACACAAAGCGCATGTCAAGAATGTACTGAAGCAGATGAACATCAATGTAGACATGTGTAAAGAGGATTTCTGCGATGGATGTGCACTGGGAAAAATGCATCGACTGTCATTCAAGACACGAATGAATCGACCAACAGCCACCGGTGAACAAATCCACGCCGATGTGAATGGACCAATGTCTACTGAATCTCTTGGAAAGGCACGCTACTACGTATGTTTCAAGGATGATTTCAGCAAGTTTCGACGAGTTTTCTTTTTAAAGCACAAAAGTGAAGTGTACACCGTTCTGGAACAGTTCCTGAATGAAGCCAAAACAAATGGACACGTCGTGAAGCTGTTCAGGTGTGATGGAGGAAAAGAATTTGATAACAAGAATGTTTCTGAACTACTCGCAAGCAGAGGCATAGAACACATCATTACTACGCCGTACACACCACAACAAAACGGAGTTGCGGAACGTGAAAATCGGACGATTGTGAAGTGCGCACGCAAAATCTATGCTGAATCCCAGCAAGTTAACGAAACAACTTTGGGCTGAAGCCTGCAACACTGCGGTGTACCTCCTGAATCGCACTGGGAAGTCATCCATTGAAAACAAATCTCCCTATGAATTGTGGTATGGACGACCAGTGGGAAGTCTCAGTCATCTGAAGATCTTCGGAACAGAATGCTACGTGCATATCGACAAGAATTTTCGCTCAAAGTTCGACGACAAAGCTGATTTTGGACTTCTGGTTGGGAACGTGAACGACAGGGATGGATTTATAGTCTGGATTCCAACTCAGGGAAAGGTTGTTCTAAGCCATGATGTGAAATTCAAACCTGAAGTTGTCTGCAATCTGCGCGCCAACGCCGGAAAGGTTGAAGTCACGCTTGAAGAACGTGTGGAGAGGAATCAGTCTAATTCATCGTCTGATATAGGCCTACAGAGGAGGTCAGAGTCAGATGAGAACTTAAGCGAAATTGAAGATTTTGCTTCGGCATCCAGTTCCGGAGGAAGCGAAGATGAGGAAGAAGGAGAGACTGAAGAAAGAAGGAAAAGCAAACGTGAAAGTAAGGAGCCATCGTGGATGATCAGTGGAAATTACATGTACATGGCTGGACCATCTATCGTTGAAGAGAATCCTGACTCATACTCTGAAGCGCTGCAGTCTAGTGATGAAAATCAGTGGCTGAAAGCAATTAATGAAGAATTGGAGTCCTTAAAGGAAAATGATACCAGGAAATTGGTTGAGCGTCCAAATGGTGCATGGGTCCAAAAAATCGGTGGGTTCTTCGACAGAAGACAACGGACAGTGGAGAAGTTCGCTTCAAGGCACGATTGGTAGCCAAAGGCGATGTGCAACAGCAAGGAATCGATTATGAAGAAACATTCAGCCCTGTTGCACGGTATGATACCATTCGAGCTCTGTTGGCAGTAGCTGTTGAAAAGGAGATGAAACTTGGTCAATTTGATGTCAAGACGGCCTTCTTGAACGGCGAGCTTGAAGAAGATGTGTTCATGGAACAGCCAGAAGGTCATCAGGACGGTACTGGCCGAGTGTGTCATCTAAAAAGAAGCTTATATGGTTTAAAACAGGCTCCACGCTGCTGGAACAAGCGTTTCAAGAAATTCATGGAGAAAGCTGGATTCAAAAACAGCAAAGCTGATCCTTGTCTCTTTTACAGCAACAAAAATGGAAAGTGGTTGGCTGTTGTAATCTTTGTGGATGATGGTCTGGTAATTGGCAACGAAGAAGACATCGAGCAGTTCATGGAAAAACTTCAGCAGGAATTTCACACGACCAGAGGATCTCTCAACAATTTCCTGGGCATGAAGATACAACAAAACCATGATGGATCAATTGCAATCAGTCAAGAGGATTATACGAGGAAAATCCTAGAAAAATTTGGGATGGCCGAGTCAAATGGAGTGTCTACCCCAGTTGGACGCGAAGAAAGTGAAGACGGAGAAAAGGTTTCAGCGAGGGTTCCTTATCGTGAGGCGGTGGGATCCTTGATATACCTGACTACAGCTACACGTCCAGATATCGCATTCGCGGTCATCAAAGCTGCTCGAGCCATGGAGAATCCTACAGTTCAAGACTGGAGTCAAGTGAAACGGATATTTCGATATTTAAAGAGCACAGTGAACCATGGAATCGTCTATAGGAAAGAGGACGTTTTGAAGGTCTACAGTGATGCTGACTACGCCGGTGACAAGAGGACGAGAGGTTCAACGACGGGTGTCATTTCGACCTACAATCATGGAGCTGTATCGTGGAGAAGTCAGTTATAGAAGTCTGTGTCAACATCGACAACTGAAGCTGAAATTGTGTCTGCAAGTGAAGGAGCAAAGGAGTTGATTTGGCTGAAAATACTGTTTTCTGAATTACTGGGAACTGCTGACAAACGCTTTACATCGACAATGCTGGTGCAATTAAATTGGCTATAAATCCGGAGTACCATCGAAAATCCAAGCATATTGAGGTACGTCATTTCTATGTGAGGGAAAGATTTTTGGACGGAGACCTTGAGCTGGAGCATATTGACGGGACCAATCATTTAGCTGATCTTCTAACTAAACCTCTGGAGAGGGACAGATTCGAGATGCTGCGTGAGAGGATTGGCGTGCAGAAGATGACCTCTTAGAGGCTGAAGAGTGTTCAATAGTTCATCTTGTTTATTTTTTATTTGTATTTGATTTTTCTTTGGAGAAAGTGTTAATATTTGAAAGAAAAATAGCACAGTAGCGCCACCTGGTGAAATAGACATGTACAATAAAGAAGAGAACAAAAGACGAGTCAGTGCAAAGTCTGTGCGTGTTCGCGTGACATGTGACAAGCATCTCAAAATATGATTTGTATTTTGTATTGTATTTCTCGCCGGCCCCGTGGTGTTGGGGTAGCGCGCCTGCCTCTCACCCGAAGGCCCCGGGTTCGATCCCCGGCTCCGTCAGGGATTTTAAAACTGACGTGAGGGTTGGAACGGGGTGCACTCAGCCTCGTGAGGACAATTGAGTAGCTGTCTGACAGTGAGACAGCGCCCCGATCACGAATACCATGATTAACGGCCGAGGGGACCCGACGCGCTGATCACGCGTCACCCCAATATCTGCAGGCCAAATGGCTGGGCAGCGGTCGCTTGGTCGGCCTTAGCCCGTCATGGGCTGGATAGTGCCAGGGGTTGTTTTTATTTTGATTGTATTTCTCACTTGATAAATAAAGATTTACATTAAAACTAACATTATCAACAAGAAAAACAACAAGAATGTTTGAGGAAGTAAGAAATGTATATGTACAAACTCATTGTGTCAACGTTACATAAGCGTGACATTACTATAATTTTATTGCTCAGATATTGTTCCACGCCTAGGCACTTGTACATGTAACTCGCCGAACTACAATATTCGTCAACTCGGCGTGTTCATCATTTTCCCTTTTCAAAACAATTCCCAAACTAATTCTGACGATTCCATTCACCCGATTTTATTTATGAAAAATGCATTGGAATCAGGAAATAAATCTCCGTTTTCGTATTACCAGTTTTTTCATATTTTAAGCAGAAATATAAAAAACTGCTAGTAACGTTGTTGTTTTTCATATTTTGGAAAAATGCATTGAATTAAATAAATTCTATTGCACTCTTAAAAAAGAAATTGTCTCACTTTGGTGCTGCTACGTGGTGTCAGAATTACAAACTAAAAATCGGGACATTAGCGTTAATAGTATGTGGCTGCTGCACAGACTGCTGTGTTGGCTGGCAGGTGTGTCCCTTCCCCGTGCTGTCCGATCGTGACGTCACAGTTCCCTCTTCATTGCTATGTAAAGTAGTCAGTGATGTTTCTGCTACGTTATCTGATGGTTGAGTTACTTCCGCAATGCTATATGTGTTTCTAGAATGGGGCCTGTTATGAAGGGTCTCTGATATGGTTGGATATTCAGGGGAAAGTACTGCAGTTTCCATGTCCGTAGTGTTGCTTGGCTTACTACTCCCATCAGACTCACCCAGCACCGTGCTGTAGGATTGTTGTCTGACTTGAAGTACCGGGCGATTCCTTCTGTTCGGACAGTCTATTTGTAAGTGGGAGGTTTCTTTACAATAAAAGCAATACTTAGCTTGTCCTTCATATGTTAACACAACTTTATAATCACTGACCGTCAAACATGATGGTATGGGGTATTTTAGTTCAATTGTTACAATACGTATGCCATTACTTACAGCAAAAAATCCATATGCTTCATTCCAGCACTCGTTCCGTATGTCCTTGATAACTCCATACATAGAAAGCACGCAGGAGAGCCTTTCGTTGTTGACTTCGGGAGGTAGTTTAAACAGACACGCACACGTTTTGTCAAAGAGTCTGCAGCAGTGATAGTTATCTTTGTTGTGTTACCGCTAGCTAGCCGGAAGGATCTCACACCTTCATGTCGAGAAAATATGTTTTCATAAAGTAAGGTGTACACTAATTTAATGTACACTGAATTTTCCCCGTTTTCTAGTTGATTCGCTAGTACTTGATCTCTATTAAGCTTCAGGTCGTTTGCTACCCACCTAGGCCTATGTATTTCAAGTGATGTCGGTCTGTTGTTCCTTTCTTCAAAAGCGCATTTAATAGTGTTTTTCCGGACATTCGCCATTTTCACTAGTTCAACAAGACGTTCCGCGACGAACTATAGAGCCTACTTTTCTTAAACTTTAAGATTCATGCCAATGATTAATCTATATGGAACTATCTAAGTTAATGACGAAATTAAGTTGGTAATATCAAAGTTTCTAATTAGTTCGAAATATTCCTGGCATAATGTAGCCTAATAGAGCACTACAGTTGGCAGCCCTGGTGACTTAATATATTCTTAGTTCCATCTCTTAAGGTACAGAATACAAAATTTGGTTGAAGTTCAATGGATAACATGGACGTTACATGCAGTTAGATATTGGATCTATCAGCGCCCGTAAAATCATGTTGGCAGCAATGTCATGTATGTGTTGGTCAGAAATAATCTGAAATATTATGATCCATTGTTGTGCCAATTTTGGATGGAATCCATTTGTTTGTATAGAAGTTACATGCATTTTAGAATTAAACCTATCATCAGGCTTACAATCATGTTAGCAGCATTGACATAATATTAGTTACTCCAAATTAATCTAGAATGTCAGGTACTATACGTGTGCAAAGTTTAGAGTTGTTGGCCTGCATACTTTCTGATATATTGATATTAGGGTAAAAAAGAGAGACAGCAATTATCAACAGTTGGCATCCCTGGTTGCTCTTAATAATACGCATAGTCATATCTGTTTATGTACGCATAGTACATACGAAATTTGGTTGGAATACAATTGATAGTATAGAGGTTACATGTATTTAAAATTGGTCCTATCAGTAGGCAAGCCTCCGTGGCTCAGGCGGCAGCACGCCGGCCTCTCACCGCTGGGTCCGTGGTTCAAATCCCGGTGACTCCATGTGAGATCTGTGCTGGACAAAACGGGGGCAGACAGGTTTTTCTCCGGGTACTCCGGTTTTCCCTGTCAAAATTTCATTCCAGCAACACTCTCCACTATCATTTCATTTCATCTGTCATTCATTTAATCATTGCCCCAGAGGAGTGCGTCAGGCATCGGCAGCCGGCACAGTTCATATCCTCGCCGCTAGATAGGGGCTTCATTCATTCCATTCCTGACCCGGTCGGAGACTGGAAGCAGGCTGTGGATTTTCATTTTCTATCAGTAGGCTGACGTACTGACGTATATTAGTTACTCTAAATTGATCTAGAATGTTAGGTACTACACGTGTGCAAAGTTTAAAGGTGTCGGCTTGCATACTTTCTGATATATTATTTGGTTAGAAACATAGAGAGAGCATTTATTAACAGTTGGCAGCCCTGGTGGCTCTTAAGAATACGCTCAGTCATATCTGTTTATGTACACATAGTACATACGAAATTTGGTTGAAATTCAATTGATAGTGTAGAAGTTATATGAATTTAAAAAAATTGACCTATCAGCAGGCATAGAATCATTTTGGCAACATTGTCATGTATGGCCTCCTGAAAATTAAACTGAAATATTATTATCTATATATGTGCCAATATGTACGGTACCTTCTAAGATATCCAACATGGAGCTCAAATTTCAATTGCGGTTTTTCAGAAGTTGGTAGCACTGACATCATTTTGATATACATGGACCTGAGATATTCAGGTATAGATCTTTACTCATACCAAATTTGGTTTTGATTGCTTCAGCCGTTTAGGAGTTGATAAGGGGGGGAGGGAACATACACAGACAGACAGGCAGAAGGACAGACAGACATTTGCCCAGATCGATCTCATAAGTCTACCTTTTCCTCATTTTTGCAAAATGTGAAAAGTAGGCTAAAAATACAATACCCTATCACGGTAAGCACTTCCGAGTATTTATTAACCTCGCGGCTAAACTCAGAACCTAACACGACGTAGGTCGCTAAGTAACACTTCCACTCTTTCTACTCTATGGAGTTCTCCAACGCAAAATGTATCAAAATGGTGCCATTCTCAATCGATGATGCCGTTTGTAATATATAAACGATATCCGAATAACGTTATTAGCCCGAATAACCGTATTGGAGGAATATTTTTCGAGAGATGTACCGTATTCAAAAAACTTTATTTCTAGTGAGCACTACCATTTCGTTCCTGCGACAACCAATATCCGAATAACGTTATTAGTCCGAATAACGATATTGGGGGAATAATTTTCGAGAGATGTATTCAAATAACGTTATTTCTAGTGAGCACTACCATTTCGTTCCTGCGATAACCGATATCCGAATAACGTTATTAGTCCGAATAACGGTATTGGGGGAATATTTTTGGAGAGATCTATTCAAATAACGTTATTTATAGTGAGCACCACCATTCCGTTCCTGAGATAACCAATATCCAAATAACGTTATTAGTCCTTATAACGGTCTTCTTCTGTGGTGTTCAATCCGAAGATTGGTTTGTAGCAGCTTTCCATGAACTCCGGTCTGTGGCTAGTCTTTTCATGTCCAAGTAATTATCGCAACCTTTGTCGTGAATGATTTGTTTTATGTATCCCAGCCGTGGTCTACCTCTACAGTTCTTTCCTTCCACATTGTCCTCCATTATTGTGTGCAGAAGACTTTCATGCCTCAAGATATGTCCAATCCAATTGTCTCTTCGGTGAGTAAGCATATTCCATAAATATGGTTTCTCTCCAATCCTCTTCAGCGTTTCTTCATTACTGATTTTGTCCACCCATGGAATTTTTAGTATTTTCCTGTAGCACCTCATTTCAAAGGCTACTATTCGTTTCTTATCAGCCAAGCTAAGAGTCCAGGTTTCACTACCATACAACAGTACGCTCCACACATATATCTTCACAAGACGTTTCCTGAGGCTCATACTAATGTTTTTGCATGTAAAGAGCTTTCCTTTCTTGTTGAATGCTATTTTGGCTTGGTTGATGCGGCTGACTATTTCTCTTCTACTTCTTCCATCTGCTGTTATTTTGCTACCAAGGTAAGTGAACTCCTGTACATTTGTCAGCTGTTCTCCATTTAAAGTACAACGAGGAGGTTCATACTGCCGGCTACAGAGAAGAACTTTGGTTTTCATTTTGTTGATCTTCATGTTATATTTGTTAAAGGTGAATTCCATTTCTGCTAATGCATAATTCAGATCATCTTCGTTTTCTGCCAAACTGCGATATCATCCGCAAAGCGAAGCATGGTAATTCTTTCTCCTTGAATCTTGAGACCTCCAGTCATCGGCAAATTATCATTTACTTCATCTATTGCTTTTTGGATATATGCATTAAAAAGAATTGGTGAGAGCGAACAACCTTGCCGAACTCCTTGCTTAATGTTGGCCTCTGTTGTGGAATCTCCACATCGTATTACGGCTATCTCGTCTTCATACAATTTCCAAATTGTCCTCCTGTCCTTGTACTTAACACCCAGTTCTTTCAACACCATGAATAGTCGATTCCACTCAACCTTATCAAATGCCTTTTCCAGGTCTACGAAAGCAATGAATGTATCAAGATCTTTTCTTAGTCGTTTCTCTATAATCATTCTTAAAGCTAGCATTGCTTCTCGAGTCCCTCTACCCTTCCTGAATCCAAATTGATCTTCTGTCAACGCCAACTCTACCTTTCCTTCAATGCGTTTCAAGATAATGCTGGTGAGTATTTTAGAAGCATGGGTTACAAGGCTTAATGTGCGATATTGGTAACATCTATTAGCAGATGATTTCTTTGGAATGGGCACTATGACACATTTCCTAAAGTCCGATGGGATATGTCCCGTGTAATACATTTCACAAATCACATCAAATAGGGCTTTCTTCACATTGTCTCCAGTGGCTTTTTTCAGCTTTGCTGGTATATCATCCTTTCCGTTTTTCAGCCTTTCCATTGCTTGATTAAATTCATCCAGGAGTATTTCATCTCCCTCATCTTCTTTATCTACTAGCTCTTCATTTTCTAGTATTTCACAAGGTGTATGTTTTCCTCCATATAAATTCTCAATGTATTCTTTCCATTTTGAGCCAATTTCAGAATCTTCATACACCAGTTCTCCATCATCTGTCTTCAGTACATTGCACCTAATCCTCTTGTCCCCGAAGAATCTATTGGCTACTTTAAACGCTGTCTCAAATTTGTGATTCTTAACTAGTTCTTCTACTTCCATGCATTGCAAATCCAGAAATGTTTCTCTGGCTGCCTTCGCCTCTCGATTTATTTCGTTTCTCAATTTCCTGTATAGTTGTTGTCCTTCTTCAGTCGCAGAGTTCTTAAACTTTCTTCTTGTGTCTATCTTCTCAATGATTTCATTAGTTATCCAGGCTTTCCCATTCTGTGCTTTCGGCTTTCCCACATCTGTTGCTGCTGTTAGAACACTTCCCTTCCAAGCATTCCACTTATTCTCCATACTTCCTAAGTCTATTACTGATATGTCTGCCAGAAGTTCATCTGTCTTCTTCTTAAAATCTATAGCACGGTTTTGATCTCTGAGAGCTTCGGTATTCCGTTTTTGACTGTTCTTCCTTTTCAGTTTCTTCAGTTTTAGTTGGCATTCGCTCAAAACCATGTTGTGGTCACTACCAATATCTGGGCCAGGGCAGCTTCTACAGTCCTTCAGCTGTGTCTTAAATCTCTGCTTAACTAAAATGTAATCAATTTGAAATCGATTCCCACCACCTGGCATTGTCCAAGTATAACGTCTTCGTGCATGGTGTTGAAATAATGTATTTGCAACCACCAGCTGATTGTAAGCACAGAATTCTAATAAACGGTTTCCTCGATCGTTCCGTGTGCCAAGCCCAAATTGGCCCACAGCCACTCCATCTTTACCCTCTCCAATAACAGCATTCCAGTCTCCAAGGATAATCAGATTCTCATCTCCTTTAACACCTTTGATTAATTCTGTCAGATCATTGTACACTCTTTCCACTTCTTCATCTTCGTGAGCAGTGGTTGGCATGTAGACTTGAATGATCACGGTGTCCCTTGGTTTAGTATCCAATTTCACTAAAATCAGTCTTCCACTCTGCTGAACTCTGAATATTTTTCGAGATATGTATTTCGATAACGTTATTTCAGGCGGGCACTACCATTTCATTCGTGCGTTAACCAATATTCGTATAACGTTATCAGTCCAAATAACAATATTAGGACATTTTTTTCGAGATATGTTTTCCGATAACGTTATTTCAGGCGGGCACTAGCATTTCGTTTCTGCGATAACCGATATCCGAAAAACGTTATTAGTCCGAAGAACGGTATTAGGGGATATTTTTCGAGAGACTTATTCAAATAACGTTATTTCTGTCGGATAATACTACATTCGTCTCTACGATAACCAATATCAGAATAACGTTATAAGGACCAATAACGTCGTTACCATGCGATACAAATGACGTCCGGTTATGAAACGTAACGACCACAATGTGACCAAGACCCATTTTGTTATATAATCTACCCAAACAACCATTTTCGTTATGTTAAGTTATGAAGCCTTGTTTTCCACATTTAATATTCACACCATTTAGCAACCGGCCGGTGCTTCATATTTCTCCTCTCGGTGTTTTGGAGAAGTAACCTATTGCCAGATCACGCGATCTGTGGATCTCATATTCACATTTAATACACGCCGAAATAGCAAGTAATAATAGGGCATACACTAGGCTAAACGGAACATGTTATCTATGAACCCAACTCTCTGACATACACAGCCCAAAACACAACAAAATATTTTCGTATCAATATCAACCCAAGAACTCCCAAGTCTGAGCAAACTAAACGGGTAATTTCGCATTAAACTCCAAACACTTTCAGGACGATACCGTATTTCAAAGGCAAGCATATTTTGGAAACATTCTCTTTAATCCACTCCTTAATTAGATGGACCAACTCTTTAGCATTCATCAAGGCAAAAATCCTACTAATATATCTCGTGACCAACAGCCATAAATTACGGCATTCATCTCTTTCCTGTTTAACAATCTACTACATGTATCTTTAAAAAAAAACTTCATCATGACAACGGCGGCAATCCAATTCAGCACAGAATAGCGTTAAAAGTCATAAGACTTCATTGGCAAATTACACACAAGAAAGGATAATATACGGTAACTGAACATGAAAGACCAAACCCTTCCTTACAAAAGGAGCACAGAAAATGTTTCCCGCTATACGCCTCAGTTCTAAATTACATTAAATAACAGGTAAGATTACGAGCTAGAAGGTGGCGACAAAATTTAATAAGCGACGCAAGCCACGATAATTTAAGGTCTCAGAATCTTAACTTTCTAACGGCACTATACATGCGCTGGCTTAGGACCAGAAAGCGTATCTTAATAGGATTTCCATTGTAGATACGCTGTTCTGGTCCTAAGCCAGTGAATTGTTTCACGATTACGCCTCCCCGAGAGCGTGCCGGGCTCCGGGAAGCGGCTAGAGGTTATGTCTATTGACTCTCTTACATTGTCGTCAACAGTCACACGTTCTCACTTCCTTTTTATTTTAATATATTAATCCCGTCGTGGTACCAACAGCAAATAGCTTATAAAGATAATAGCGGAAACTCCTCGCCAAAACAGGAGACAGCGCACCCCAGCACCGCCTAGCGGTCCGAGTTGGCAACGTAAGACCAGCTGACTTACAACCGTGAGATCGAACCAAACAATTAAAGAAATTATTGACCTGTGGATGATCTAATTATCCAATTGTAATGGTTGGTACTGGGAGTATTTGTGCCATATATGGCTGTAATAATTATAAACAACAAAGTGACCCAAAATCTTTCTTCAGGTTCCCAAGAAATTATTGTAAACAAGTAGCCTACCATTACACTGATAGTTCGGTTTTCTTTTAATACAGAATGCTTTTACAATATAATTTAGCATATTTTAGCCTGTTCTTTATATATTTATAGATGCACGCTGTGGGTTATTCGAAGCCGAAGAGCTGACTTAGATGACGTATTGAAAAGGAATGGCCCAGAACATTTAAACAGAACTCATGTTGTATGCTCAGACCACTTTGTGGAGAAAGATTTCAGGAACAAAAACTTGTTATGTCAAGGGTAAGATCTTTGTAGGTTGTTGATAGTAGGCCTAATGTTAATATTGAAATAACAACCTTTATAAAACGTGGTGACTCTACGGTACAGTAGGCCTAACATTTAACAACATGCTTCAATATTTCCGATTGAAAGTGTACGTAGTTATTTATTGTTGCTGTAAGGGGCGGAACAGCGAGGTCATCTGCCTCTAAAGTGTACGTATTGCACTATTAAAGCTAAGGAGGTTGGTGTAATCTAACAAGTTCAGAAACACAAATTTTAATTTTACTGACTTCATTAGGAAATATAGGAGGTAACTGTTTTCTTTTAATGTAATTAAGCGTGTTCAACTCGTTTTTAAATACCAGTATGTCAAAAAGGATAGATTAAAACCAATGTGCTAATATTTCCTTGTAATTAGCCTATCAGTATTTGGCCTGGTGCAGTGCCTTCAGTTCTACTGCCTATGGCAAAGCAAACTATATGCAGAAACAGTCCAGTATTTTTTAGAATTCTATATAAATATTGTACAGAACCAAGTATCTTTTGTTTCTTTTAACACTAATCTTTAAGTTATTTGCTGCCTAAATATCAAGCCGAGACATATTTTGACTTCGCAATGCAATTTTTGTCGGTGCGCACTCTAAAATGCTAGCTGTGGGTGGCAAGGCGAGTAATGCTGTCAACTCGCACCAAGAGATGGCACTGTGATCGCTGTCCCCAAACGAGCGCATGCTTTTACGGCCGAGTTTCCGCTAGTGCAGGTCCGCGAACATCGCTGTTTGCCAACCTGAAGATCCAAACCTCCGTTCTTCTCGCCCGCCGACAGATTAGCAAACTTCTAATAACTTCGAGAGTAGTTTCATGGTGTTGTCAGTAAACATACTGCTCGGGTTTTCAAGCATGAAAGATCCGAACAAACAGAATTATTCACAGATGGAATTAAGGTCTAATAGATATGTATATTCTGACATGTTCCAAAATGGGTTTCAGAAGATATTCAAGGCGTATGTTTTAATTACAAGGAATATTCATAGATGAAATAAGGTTTAGGAGACATATCTATTCTGACTTGTTCCAAATGGGTTTCGGAAGATTTCTGGGCGGGGTATTAGTAACAGACATGTGACAGCAACTGTCACACAAACGTCAATAATGTTGTGACTTAGGGCCGATAACCTCGATGTTAGGCCCCTGAAAACAAAAATTATCATCATCATCATCATGTTGTGACTTTATGAGAGGCGCACCCAGACTTTTGGTTTGGAGGGGGCTTTCCTCAATAACATGATTTCAGCTATGGAAAGAGAATGAGTCCATTATTAGTCTTGTATGTAAATATGTATGCTATATTTGAGATCATATGCATAGAAAGATATTCTATAAGATCAAACATACTGTAGAATGCTCTGTTAAAACCAATACAAAAGATGCTATTGGACTGGAGATTATTTAAACAAAATGTGCATTGGTTTTATACAAATTTTAGTTACAGTACCATTGAGCTAAGGCTATACAAGTAATAAAAAGGAACTGCATGAATTTTATCAAGAATTAACTTTTGATCACAATCAGAGAGATGGTTGGTTCTTAAGTTTAGGGGCTGCGACAACGCGGTCATGTAGCCCCGTGTAGGCCTACTTTGGGTGTGTGTAGAATCTGTCTGATAACCGGTGTTAATTGTGATGACTGTATTAGTGTGTGTTATCTGCTTTTTAATTTAAGTACTGCAACTTAGAATTTTTCAAATAGTTCCTACTTTTGCCACCAAGCGCCACCATCGACTACTAGGCCAAGGTCAGAACTTGGCTACTAGACGCCACCGCAGTCGGCTCTTGGCAACGAACGTAGAAACTTAAGAGCGTTGTTTACATTCTTAACCTATCCAATTTAGCTTCACACAGGTGCAATTAGTGGAAGGTTCTTTAACATGCCATAAATCTATGACATGGGACCGCCGGCTTTACTTCCCCTCCGAAGGAAGGCATACTGAGGGATTTTTAACACTCTTAAAAATAACGACTGGATTGCTCTGCTCACTATTATCACAACTATATATCCAGCTACCAGGATCGTCAATTGATGAGTAACATAATTTATCTGCAATCATTTACTAAGTTTTGAGTTATTTATATCAAGAACTAGTATAGGTTTTAGGAAATTAATAATAACATTTTGATTTTGAATATGTAAATTTAATTGGAACTAAAAATTACATTTTAAAAATTACGAGATGTAATTGTATATCATAGTGTTATGGATTGTAACAACTATTTTATGTACTGTACGTGGAAATATATGTTATTTTAATTTTCCTTAATAACTAACATTATAATAAAAAAATCTTTAACATTTCCAGAATTTCAAGTTGAACAGGCTGAATGCAAGTTTAAACGAAGAGTTGAATACAAATCATGTATTAATGAATTAACATTAGCGTTGTTTGAATCAAGTGGAAACTCAAATTTCACAGAACAAAATCCAGTCGCCTAGCAGATTTTTTCAAAACGGAAACTACCTCTGTACTGGTGACTTCAATTTCCCGATGAATATTCAGTGCTGTTAGTCCAGTCAGCCTGTCTGCACCCATGGTATTCCTAAGATATGTTTTCAGCCGACGCAGTGTAGAAAATGACCTATCAGCAGTGCTTGTAGTCACAGGGATGGTACACAAATTCTCACCAATGTGTGGATATTAAGAAACAAGTCCTTGTCACATAGATTCAACACATCGATTGCATTTTTAGGGATATTAGCGTGAGTCTTGAAGCTCTTGTGCCACAGTTCAAACTCAGCCATAAGCAGGCCTTTGCTGTTTCCTCCACTTTCAATTATGTCATTCTTATAAAAATTACACAGCTGTAAGAAATCAAGTTGCATTTTTTCTTGGAAGGTTTCTTTATGTGTATGTGATGCATTGGTTGATGGCAGTAAGCACTCAAAACTTTTTAATAAGTCTTTATGCTAGATCAGCCGCGGCTCGTGGTGTTGGAGCTGGGGAAGGTTCAGCACGTAGTGGCAAAATGCTGGTATAACGCATTATACGACACCCACATACACGGCTGCAGGATTTTTAATTTCACGGTGAAAGGTGAGGGAGCTCAGAACAGACTTACAGATTGGCACCATTATGTTATTTTAGAAAGCATTTTTTTTTTCCTAATTAAAATGAATGTACTTACCTAGTTTCAACATTCAGGAAGAGGCAATGCATTCCGTTTCTAATTTAACCTACTCCCCATTCTAATTAGTCCCGATCAGAGGAGTCTGTTTCACGGTTGTACACTACCAAACAATCGCAATTTACTTAGAAAACACTGTGCTTACCAGCTAGAACTGTAAGGGAATTGATCTGTAACATAGTCCGAAAGCGAACCCGATCTTGAGGGATAAATGGAAACAAATAAATAAACACAATTGTAGATATTAAGAGCAGTGAAGCTACTTGCTATTACTTTATATAAACACATGACCTTTAATTCATAGGTTTGTAAGTGAAGTCTGCCCTCCTCTCCTTTAGAGCTGCAAAGTGGTCAATGACAAGCTCATTGACGTTCGGTGACTCCAACAATTCCTTTTCTGTGGAACACATTGCAAGTGCATAGTCGGCCTTCCTTCATTGTGTTTCGTAAAAATGTTTTCACTCGTTTTAGGGTATAGAAACACCGCTCTGCCTCTCCTGTGACCCTTCACAATCAGCCTAGTTTCGTGGTCGAGTTTTTTGCCCGATACGCTACCAACTGAATTCATTGTCTTGTAGACATACACTTACCACTACTGTAGCTGGGGTTGCCAGACGTTCCGTTTTACCCAGAACAATTCCGTTGTTTCTTGTTTTGTTCCGCGTTCTGTTTTAATCTTTAACGGAACGCCAAATATTCCGGTTTTTTTTTGGTTCATTTGATAGTATATTCAGTTTTGCACCAATTTTCAAATGTCCCGCTTCAGAATTGATTGTAATATCTAGCTTGTTTTCTGGTGATACATGTGCAAGTTTGAAAGAGAAAATGACTTCTGTGTCTGTGTTAGATAGATGGATACATGTTATAGATATATTAGGGGCAACAACATTAAGGAGAATCGTAGTCCTAGTGAAGTTAATACTCAGCATGTCCCCCTCCAATGCATTTACGGAGAGAGTTTTTTCTGTCATGAATATCAATTGGAGAGATTGTACAAACAAACTCCATTGTTCACATATTACAATTATGACGAAAATTGTAGTGAATTTTATCAGAAGGTACTTACAAATAAAAGATGTTTGCAAAGGTTTGTTCAAATGAAAAGCATTTGTAAGTTGCTGGTGCCATAGGCCCATATGATATGTGTATTTGATTATGCAATGCTTATTTAATACATGAAAATGAAAATCCACAGCCTGCTTCCAGTCTCCGACCGGGTCAGGAATGGAATGAATGAAGCCCCCCCATCGGTAGGATATAGACTGTGCCGGCTGCCGAGGCCTGACGCACTCCTCGGGGCAATGATGAAATGAATGACAGATGAAATGAATTTATAGTGGAGAGTGTTGCTGGAATGAAATTTTGACAAGGAAAACCGGAGTATCCGGAGAAAAACCTGTCTGCCTCCGTTTTGTCCAGCACAGATCTCACATGGAGTGACCGGGATTTGAACCACAGACCCAGCGGTGAGAGGCCGGCGTGCTGCCGCCTAGGCCACGGAGGCTTGCTTTATGTGTATTATTTATTACAACGTTTGACGATCTTGATTAAAAAAATGCAATGGCAACCCTAACTGTAGTCCATAACACGCAAATTAAGTCTTGCCACTGACAAACAACATAATTAATGAACTAATTAAGTTACACCAACGATTTTAACACGCGAACACTTGTTTACGAATACGCAGCATGGGGGGTGGTATATTTTAAACAGAATACTTCCCTTAAGTCTCGGTAGATGGCTCTGCTACCCCTTGCCACCTCATGGTGCTATCTGGCGGAAATATTTTAGTTATTATACATTAAGGGATACCATTTGAGTTCTCAATAATGATTATCACTTATTAGTCATATCTAACTGTTTCTGGTAACTTGTCATTATTAATCGTTCGGAGAGTGAAAGAGGGAAAAGATAAACTTTCATGAGAGTGGTTTCAGTCTCCTTGAACAACTTTGAATGCATCCACAGAATAAGAATATCTTGTCGTCGTTGGCAAGCCTGGCTTAGGCTGTAGTCGCCTGAGCCTTCAGCGATACAATTGAAACGAATGGAACTTTCATAACTACGCCTCCCGTCCCTGTTACATAGGAAGGAATAGGACATCGAAGGCGCAGCCTAACGGCGCTACTATCCATCTGAAAAACATTCTTTATCAACAGTTCAAAATATATTGACTCGTGACTGAATGAATTGAGTGAAATTTATAAATGTTTCCAATCAATATAAATTATAAATTCCTCAATTAAATACGGTATGTATATTTATAGAATCTTTCAGGAGAGGCTCCGCCTAAGAGCCTTTAATGACCAGCCGCGCCTGTGCTAGATGAATCGAGATTCCAATGAAATAATGAAAGAGTCAATCCACGGGATGAAAACAGATCTTTTATAGTATAATTCTGGAGTTTCTGCTGGTATGTTGCTTCTGTTCAGTTGTCTTCCAACTGTTCCGAGGCATCGAAATTATTGAACCGCAGTTATTAGCAATTTTGGTAGTTCTTCAAACGAGTAAAATTCTTGATCTGCATTTTTTCTTAGAGATTTTAAGCTTTCAATCACAGTTTCAGCATGTGTAATTGCAGACAAAAAATCTAAATCAGTTCCCTGATGCTTTTTGCTTAGGTTTACTGTGTAACCAAGCAGTTTTTCTGATGCCATGAGAGAAATTATAAATTCACCTTGGCTTAAGGCTTAAGAGCTCCTGAAGAAGATTCCCTATCATTCCAGTTTTTAATCTCCTCTGACGCTACTTCAAGAGGTTGCAGCAGTTCTATCATAACAAAAATAGCATCGTGCCTTTGTACCCATCTCGTTGGACAAAGCTGCAGGAGTTTTTTCTTGTTGGTTTCAAGATTTACCTCAGATTCAATGCACTGTTTTAAAACTGCTTGTCTTTTAGGAGTGTTAAAAAAATCCCACAACTTCTCCACTATTCCAAAGCAGTTCCTGATTGATACAACCTCAGACGCGGTCGACAATGCCAGGTTAAGGCTATGAGAAGCGCAATGCACGTATATTGCTGTGGGGTGAGCTTCTTGGATGCACGCTTGAGCCCCTTTAAACTTTGCACTCGTGGCAGCCGACCCATCGTACCCCTGGCCACGTAGGTTATTTATGTCTATATTACTGTCTTCAAGACCTTTAATCAATGTTTTTGCCAACACGCTACCCATAGTAGAGGTAAGAGGCATGAACTTCAAATATTGCTCACATATTTCATAACCATTTAAAGTATTTGGCGTTACATAACGTAAACACAACGTAATTCACCAGCCGTGAAAGCCAATATACCATCTTTTTGGAAGCCTTCATAGGGAGGTTAAGGCTGCTTGAACTTTTAGTTCTCGTAGTCAAGTGGTGCAGTTGCACCTTATATAAAGGGAGGTGGCGCGCAGTTCGTCCCTCCTGTGGGGGTCCGGGCGGGGACACCAAGAGCCCGCCGATGAGCCTAGCTTGGTGTCCTAGACGAAACCCCACACAAGACACGGCACAAACCTAAAAGAATTGCTGAGTTTTAATTCACCAGCCGTGAAAGCCAATATACCATCTTTTTGGAAGCCTTCATAGGGAGGTTAAGGCTGCTTGAACTTTTAGTTCTCGTAGTCAAGTGGTGCAGTTGCACCTTATATAAAGGGAGGTGGCGCGCAGTTCGTCACTCCTGTGGGGGTCCGGGCGGGGACACCAAGAGCCCGCCGATGAGCCTAGCTTGGTGTCCTAGACGAAACCCCACACAAGACACGGCACAAACCTAGAAGAATTGCTGAGTTTTAATTCACCAGCCGTGAAAGCCAATATACCATCTTTTTGGAAGCCTTCATAGGGAGGTTAAGGCTGCTTGAACTTTTAGTTCTCGTAGTCAAGTGGTGCAGTTGCACCTTATATAAAGGGAGGTGGCGCGCAGTTCGTCACTCCTGTGGGGGTCCGGGCGGGGACACCAAGAGCCCGCCGATGAGCCTAGCTTGGTGTCCTAGGCAAAACCCCACACAAGACACGGCACAAACCTAGAAGAATTGCTGAGTTTTAATTCACCAGCCGTGAAAGCCAATATACCATCTTTTACAAAGAAAACTGTTCAACAGTTGAAATACGGTATCAGACGTTTCATCTGCGAGAACACTAAAAAACTTAGCTTCTTTTACTTTACTTGCTATTTTTTTCAGTTATTATTTGGTTACAAGCATCGACGACTTGATTTTGAAAATTCCAACTTATATAGGTCGCATTTTTGCCACTTCCCAAAGTGATCTTTCAAATTGTTGTCACCTGCTTCAATTCTAGCTCTGAACAAAGCTCTTAAGTTCCCCTCAATTTCAAATGGTTTGCTGTCAATTTGAAACTGACCATAATCTCTATGGCCCCTAAGGGCGATATTTTGCCTGCCACACAAAATAATAGTTTCTATTATTGGAATTATTCTTTTCACATTATTCTGGTCTTGGACGTTTTTTCCTTTATCAAGAGATTTGTCAATCGGTTTCATTCGGCAGTCCATAACTCTTTTAAAGTTAGCTGCGCTTATACATGAGTCTTTATGATACTGCGAGTTTGCATGTTTTTCAAACTTTTCTAGTGCTTTTTTCCAGTTACAAAAACCTTCAACAAGTTGTCCAGTATGTTGAGACTTACTCTTACCTACTTCTTTTTTTGAAAAAAGCATACAATGGACACAGTATGAAGAGTTTTCAATTCCAGAATACGAAAGCCAGGTATATTTCTTTAGCCATGAAAACGAAAATTTCCGTTGTTGGTTCCCATGCAATCTAAAAGGAAAGTTACAGTTGCTGTGAGGAACCCATTTGTCATTCAAAACTTTGAACTTTTCATTGTCCGTCAACACTTTGTTTTTAAATAAACCAATGTCCAAATGCATGTTATGTTTACTTACAACGGCCTTAGGCCTGCTCACATTTGCCTCTGGCTGTTTTCTATGCTTGCAGTCCTTGTTAACAGTTCCTTACTCGTTGAAGGATTACCACATTCACTAACACTAACCACATCTTATTTATTGATTTTTACCAGTTTAAAGTAGTTTTGCATGTTTGACTTTCTTTTGTCTCCCATTACTACTAGTCCAATTGGACACACTACGAACACCAATTGGCAATAGAAAATACAAACACAACAACAATCAACGAGTCAACTTTTACAAACACCACCACTGACTTGACGCCTGACACAGAGCACAGCACAATACCTTGGGGAGAGAAATTTTCACCGCTGTCCCACGCGCATCTTGCTCCGAGCATAGTTACGACAACGGCCGAAAATATCCGATCGTGTTGTGTTTACAATATCTATTATTATCATTCAAGTGTTTCATACATATAGGCCGAACATAATTCTATTTTAAGCCAGTAGAAAATCGCAAAATGTCCAACGTTCCAACACTAAACATTCTGGAGCCCATTATGCAATAAAAAAATAAAATAAAATGTTTTTAAAGTGTTCCCAGGTTATTTTTTTTGGGGGGGGGGCTTAAGCCCCCCACCCCGCGCCGGCACCGTCATCAACCACGCATCCCCTCTCCATCACCACTCTGATTCCGGCTCAGGCGCTCTGTTCGCCCGTACATCGTAAACTTTTCCTATGTGCTTGGCGCCCACTATCTATTTAGTACTGTCTATAAATAGTTTAAAACTAAACATTCATTTCATTCCTAGATAATATTACTGCAGTATTTAACAAAGTAATACAGAAAATTTGACCAATAAAACCATATATTTTTCCTGAGAAAAAAAACTGCTTGCGAGTGTCGTGATATGAAAGTTTACCAAGAGTCTTGATCTGGATCTTGGATTCCTTAGTGAACTCAGGTCACTGCATGGATCGTGGCTCACTTGACAGTAGGTATATATCTGGGTGACATACACCTCTCACCCTCGTGTATTCCCTTGCTGCACGAGTCCTTCGCAGTTCACCTGGCAACATGCCCTAATTTCTGGCATTGATTGCAGCGATAGGTGGAGTGTACGATTTGACCATTACCTGTGTACCACACCTAATTGAATGTAGACAGTATTGCGTTTGCTGTGAAACAATTTTCTCAAATCCCAATCGGATCTTAAACAAGCATTACCGAGTATCTTACGAAGGGTGATCAGAAACTAAGGTTAAGAAGCCGATATTCCTGGCGTTTTGTCTGTTCTAGATAAAATAGTAGTGTGGGGATAAATCTAGTAGATGCAGTTGGTACATAGTTTCAGCCAACCACCGCCTACAGCAATATTTGTAGACAAAATCTACAATAATGAAGACTAGTTTGGAAAATTGGTCTCTCGAAGAAATCCGCTCAGTTATTCTATTTCTGTGAGCCAAACATGTAACCATAGCTGCAATTCACCAGCAGCTGGTAGAGGTTTACAGAGAGGCTGTAATGTCTCGTCAGCATGTCGCAGAATGGTGTCGAAAATTTGAGTCTCGTAGAGGAAAAGTCGCAGATGAGGATCACAGTGGCCAACCCAGCACGGCATCAACAGATGTGAAAAGCTCGCATGGAGGAGCTGATTCAGGACAACAGGAGGATCACCTTACATTCAAAACGCCAAGTCTTTGCGTAGTGCTCAAGTACTATTGTCCACGGTTCAGATCGAGGTTCAAGGTAGAAATGGGTATGTCGTTCGGAAGGGTTTTGTCACATTGTTCACAATATTCTGCAGTACTGGAGTGTTTGTTCCAGATGGATTCCACGAAATCTGTCCAACCAACACAAGGAGAAGCACATAGGGGCCAGTCTACAACTTTTGCAATGGTTCTCCAGAGAAGGGAACAGTTTTCTCCACCACATTGTCACAGGTGACGAGACATGGATCCACCACTACACTAAGTGATCGTCAATTGAGTGGAAACATCCCACCTCTCTACAGTCAAAGAAGTTTAATGTGACGCCATCTGCCGGGAAGGTGATGGCCACAGTTTATTTTGGGACAGCGCGGATGTCATACACGTGAAGGTTTTGGAAAGAGGTCACACAGTGACCACTGACTGATACTGCGAGGTCTTGACACGATTGCGCGTAGCAATCAGAAGGAAACTGCAGGACTTCTCACTAAGGGCATCATATTACTTCATGGCAACGCACGACCTAATACAGCCCAGAAGACCACCTCGCTGTTGATGCGGTTTTGTTGGGACATCATCGACCACCCTCCCTACAGCCCAAACCTCACTCCAAGCGACTTTTACCTTTTTTATTTCACTTGAAGGAGCACCTAGGATGCCGACTATTCACATCAGATGAGTTGAAACACCTCACGACATGGCTGAACAAGCAAGGACAGGATTTACCAGGAGGCAATATTCAAACTCGTCCCACAAAGCGACAACTGCCTGAACTGGTATGTCAAAAAATAACCTAATGTCTGTACTATCTGTTGGCTATATTGGTTGTATGAAATAAAAAGTACGCATTTCACTACAGGCTTTGTAACCTTAGTTTCTGATCACCCCTCGTACAATTGGGTCCCAGATCATTTTATATCATTGAATGTAATTACACACTAGCCAATTACAGGAACTTCCAGTAGCCATACTCCATCCTCCACTGCCAATGTCAGTACTGTCTCCCCTTCAGTGTTTAGTGTGTATGATTTTAGGGTTGTTAGAACATAGGTTATATGTATGGGCACAGGGGAATGGAACCCTTATGTGAAAAACATTCAATGGGACTGTGTTTCTCCCAGGCAATCTTCAGCCCTGAGGGTGACACTTGCACAAGGAATGAGAAAAGCTACCCTGATGGGACATCAATTGTAATGCGCCACAGCAATTTAATTAATTAATTAACTAATTAACCCATAAACGCCTAGCGTTACCATATGGTAACGCAGTACCGATCATTGCATTTATTGCTCTACAGGACCTTTGCCAGATAAAGATATTCAAACTTTGCGCTTATATGATCATGGAAGGTCTATTTATTCATTTCCCGTGCACTAGTCGCTAGGGAATGTCTTGGGTGATGTCGCAACAATCGTGTGCATTTCGAGGTTTGCTTCTCACGTCGTGATGGCATGCCGCAAAAGGTACGGCATGCTAAATTATTGCGTGAAATGGAAATAATTTACTTTGTCTTCAGGATTATGGTAGTAAACATATCTAATTTATAATTCAGTAACATATCTTACGTGTAACTTTACACCGGCTCATGCCCGGGAGTAATTTTCCCAGCGTTACCATATGGTAGGCGGATACAGGGTCAGTGGTAAGGCAAGATATTTTCTGTAGCACATTCATATGAAATGAGTTAGAATACATTTCATGCATTTATACACAAAACGTTTTTCCATATACAGCTTTTTTAACAGTGCATGACTTGATATAATATGTTTTATGTCACCGTACCATATTTTTTTATGCCAGTACCGTATTCAAGACCATACCTTCGCCGAGATATCTGGCTGCAGGCAGTGTTTCAGAAAATACAATGCTTGAATTATTTCGATATTTCAGAGGTCTAGACTGGCTGCGTGGCTCAGCGGCAACGTTCTCTCTTGCTGTGCCCAAGCTGTTCACTTTTCAGTGAAATTTACAAAGTTCACTTATTTTTATTATAACATAACCTCTTACCTGTCAGTGTCATTCTCTCCTTTTTTTTCTCAATTTGTACCAGCTTGCACGTGTTCCGCGATACTGAACTTTTCCGGAAGTAATGCTGGTCACGAGGTTCATTTTCAGTTGGCCCCTTTCTCTGATTGGCCTTCAGCGGCTTCGAGAAAGCTCCACGCTCTCGTATTGGCCGACGTCATCTGTCCACATCACGCATCCAGCACGTTGGCCGGTATATAGCCTGCCCTGGCCTACATCAACAGTCTGTCTCCAGCAAGTCACAATGCCAGTCACTCATCTTCAGCCATCTTCACGCTGTTCGCACAACTCTTGAAAGTGTCGCAACGCTGTGTGCTAATGCATCGCAAAATGCTTCTAGTCAAACCAGCAGTGCATTCTAAAATCTAAGAAATCTATATAAGTTAACATCGATACTTGGCCTACGTCAGTTTGTCGTAAGCAAAAACAATAAACAAATTTTCTTCTGTGCTGGGCACGAAGTCTTCAACATTTCCAAGACGGAAAAAAGTGATCAAAACTGAGTTCTACGAAATCTATATAAGTTTACATCGATACTTGGCCTACGTCAGTTTTGTGCTGGGCACGAAGTCTTCAACATTTCTAAGACGGAAAAAAGTGATCAACACGTTCTTCCTCCATTTCTATTATGTGGAAATTCCTCTACACCAACGCCAACAAGCTAAGTGTTTATCATAACCTAAAACATTACTAAACTTAAAAATGTATCTTTCTTTTTTAGGGTTATGTTACATGGCTTAAATAACTTGTCAAACCATGCCAAACTAAACTTATTTCCTTCTATTAAGTGGTTTAAGCATGTATTATGCCTTTAAATTGTGGGCTATGAGAAAACAACTGTTCTCTCTCTTTCGCATGTTAACTATCCTTCAAAACAAATCATCCTTTTCTCTATTTTTGTATAAACTATTGGGCTTAACACCAGTTCACCTCTCTGACGAAGTGAATGGCTTGTTCTCTATTTAATCTATCAAGGTGTTTTTGGGAATGCTCCCATTTCAATTGTAAACAACCTCGCCTTGTAACTATCAGGCGACTAGCGGGATGTTATCCCTACTGGTATGTTAATGTTGATTTTTCTGTAAATAAACTAGCCTACTCTCAGTGTGCAGTCCTAGGCTAGATTTTAAGCCATTATTGAGCACTATAGTTACTCACTAATTTACCCTGCATAGTTCTACTTTAGACAAAGTGGTTACTTATTCTCAGGTTTGTTGGCATTCATAGCTTATGAAATCTTGCTCGCTTGTTGTCGGCCTGTCAAAGGTCACATTTCCATTACATGTTTCTATATTTATTTATTGTTAATCTTTTGAAAGCTTATGAAATCTTGTTCGCTTGTTGACATGTTTATATATTTATTTATTGTTAATCTTTTGAAAGTTGTTTTTGAATAAAATACCACTGTTATTGGCAAACCGTTTCCATTGCTATTAACTCATCAATGTTCAATCTGTTCCTACTTAGTAAAGTTCATTTGCTTATTAAACTAGAAGCTTCACTTCTAGTCCTTCCCGAAAGAGGAGGTCTCGCATTGACAGATCCTAACCACAAGCTTTCAGGATTGAATCCTGGTGCAGTCAGCTGGCATTTCAGGGTGCAAAAATGCGAGGGAGTCATATCAGTAGATTTACTGGCATGTTAAAGATCCCCTTTAGGCCAACATTCCGGCAACCCTGCCAGAGCAGTTAAAAGGGACGTAAATCCAATAACATAATTATTATTTAGAAGTCTAACCTTGGCAGAAATATTGGAGGAAGGGGAAAAGGAGTAATGACAACATGATTATTGCTTGCTGGCATGAAAACAGCACAGTAACTGTTGCCTCCACGACTCTCTGTTTTTTCCCCCCTCGAACAGGTCGCAAGATTCTCTCGGGATGAAAAGAACTGTAGTTACAATCCCACGTCCTCTCCTGATCGGCACCTATAACAAATTTATGGGGAAACTAACCTTATGGATGAAAATGTGAACTGATATCACCTGTCAGTAAGAAACAAAAAGTGGTGGTGGGCCATATTTTCTTGGCATCTTGACGAGAGTCTCCAAAAAGCATGGTACCTTATTACTATGTAACGGTAAAGAACAACTCAACTGGAGTTCAAGTGGGAAGTGGCGCAATTCTATGTGAAACCGTATGGTGTAGAACCACGTAGAGTCAGGTGGCTCCCAACAGCACGTGCAGTACAGCGCCGCGACATTGAAGACTTGTGATATGATGGACGCAATCTTCTGGTCATCAACGTCCTAGGACATAAGCAGAGGCGGTGTGCCAGTGAATTGTGTGTAAGCAGTGTCTGCACTGCATGTTGTAAATGTGATGTGGGACCGTGCATATTATCATGCTTCTTGCCGTTCCACACCATGTAACTAGTCACTAGACCAGGGGCGGCCGCTCCTTATGTGCTGAAGTGCTGCAGCACATTGCTTTATTTAAAAATAAATTATTTTAATAGTAGGCCTATTATCTACAAATACAACGCTTTAAGAAAGACGTCAAGCAAAGAGTAGGAAATATTTCTACTCCCCTCACAGAACAGGTACGGTACGAGGTATCTAGGCGTACGCTCCACTCCGTGCACTACCTTAGCTGTGCAGATCACAGCCCAGCGAGAATTTCCAAGTTTATTGGCAGGAAGCGTGAATTTTGTCTTCTGCGCATGCGCGCCCAACTTTTCCCTTGTGTTCTGGATGTGCTGTTGGGACAACAGCTAAGACCAGTCATCACAGCGATTCTTTGTTCGACCACAGAGAAGCAGCACTGGTCACACGGAATGTGAACGTGGCCAGTGGCACTATCTGGACTCAGGAATAGGATTTAAGAGGGAATCGCTCAAAGAAAATGGGGTAAAAAAAAGCAGAGGAACCCATCAGCTGTTTTCGCCAGAAGGTCTTTTTCAATACTCCTAACTTACTTATTCTATAGCCACATTTTGTAAATCGATGTACTATAATAATTAGAATGTTTATGTCGTCAATTAAGGACATGATTATTGTGATGCCTAGTTCATAAATTTCACTATAGCAAAATAACATGTGATTTTGCATTATGGCGTTGCTGGTTTCATTTTAATGCTTTTGGTAATACTGAGTAGTACTGTTTTTGAGCGGTCACAGCAAGTGTTTCCGAGTTCGTGAATATTTTGTAATTGCAGGTGTTTTTGTGTGCAGTGCTTAATTAATTTTGTATGAGGAATGCGTATATGTGTTGAGTTTGTTTGCGTGTTTGTGCAATATGGAAAACTCAGAGGAGAGCCTCTTGAAAACCCCATTTTCAACCAGAACTCTTGAAGAAAAAACTAAGGTAAAGAAGTTAGGTAGACCTACCCCGGACTGCATTAAGTTTTGTGGTGCGTTTGAATTAGCTTTAAGAGGGCACGACGAAAGTGATAATTCAGACAATCCTGGCGTTTTCATGGGCCGTCTAGCAGATTGAATTTCTGGTATAGACAGTTCAGTCAAGGAGCACATTGAATCTAATCGAGTTTTCAAAGGGACCTCAAAAACCATCCAGAACGAGCTGTTGGACTGCATGCTTGGAACCTTAAGAGAAGTGACAGCAGAAGAAATGCAGCAAGCATATTTTGTTAGTGTGATGGCCGATGAAACTACCGATGTTTCAGAGCAGACACAGTTAGTGTTGGTATTTCGGTATGAGGAAGATGGTATTCCATACGAACGATTTTGGGGCTTCTTTAAACCGGAAGATCAGAATGCGGATTCCCTTGCATCATGTATTTTAAGTGTAATGGACAACATGTTTAACGCTACACCGCACAAAGTTATTGCGCAGACCTACGGCGGGGCATCAGTAATGAGTGGTGGTAAAGGTGGAGTGCAAGCAAAGATAAAAGCCTGTTATCTCAACGCCCATTACATCCACTGCTATGCACACCAACTGAATTTAACAATGGAACATGCAGCTTCGCAGAATCAGTCGGCTAGGATGTTCTTCGCTCACCTGTCAGCGTTCCCTGCTTTCTTACCAAGGTCGCCGCAACGGACGTCTGCTTTAGAAGCAGTGGCAGCTCGAAGAATTCCAACAGGACCAGCGACTAGATGGAATTTCAGGTCGCGCACCGTAAATGTGGTGTACGAGCAAAGGGTATCCATAAGGGAGTGTTTATTAATGCTAGAGCCTGAGAGGTGTTTCTCATCGCTGAAGAGGATCAAGAGCTTTCTGCGGAACACCATGGCACAAGAAAGACTAAGTGCCCTCGCTATGCTCTCCATTTAGAAGAAGATGGTCTCCAGTATGGGGGGGGGGGTTCAATGCCAGGGTGATTGAAAAGTTCTGCAACAAGAAGGAGCGACGTATGGACTTCATTTTTCGACACTGAGTGAGTGTTTCTATATGTTTATATATATAAAAAAAAAAATGGAGGGAGTGTTAGGCCTACAGCACACAACTAATTTTCTACACCAGCCGCCACTGCACTAGACTATATGATCGAAGGTTCAAAGGTGTCAAAATACTTGCTCAGTGCTTTTTAAAGTGTAATATTATCAAGATAAGTATTTAGCAACAAATATGAAATTGGTAAATTATTGTATTTATAAATCACCATTCAGAATATGCAGTAAGGGAGTTCAAGTGGGAAGTGGCGCAATTCTACGTGAAACCGTATGGTATAGAACCACGTAGAGTCAGGCGCCTAGCGTTATATATATGTAACGCCCTGTATTTCCGGAACTTACGATGCCACCTTCGTAAAATATGGTTTGAGCAGCTCAATAACACCCTATGGTATGACTTATTAATAAAAAAGCAAAATTTTCAAAAAGTATTAATTCGGGCGTTTATGGGTTAATGAATACTTAAATAGATTGATCAAATCCTTCAATCTAATCAATAAGTGCCAAACCACAAAAGCATGCATACCAAAGTTCAAAAAAATAAGGACAAAATACTAAAACAGATTTTTAAAGTTTATTTTGAAAATACACAAGACCTTACATAATCACTGATCAAGAGAATTCCACAACAAATAGCATGTTTTTATACATATTGCTTTTCTTAATAGCATACTGAACAGTATGATTCAATTTACTGAAAGAGAAATATTACAAATAGTTATTTAATAATAATGTGAGGTCATGGACACACAAATCCACATCAGAGGCAAGGCTTCATCAGTTAAATTTGTGGAAGGAATGAGTAGAAAAGCAATATTTGAGAAAGAATTTGACCAAAAAATATATATATTCCTAAATAATAAGAATAAAACACACAATATGATTTAAAAGTATTCAAGAATGAACAACCAATTCAAACAAACCATTCCAAGGGGTATTAATTTAACACAGTTTTCAAAAAGGCACTGTGATTTTTATTTAATAAAAAACAAAACAGTAAAATTAATAAATCACCTTATCAGAATATTGAGAAGATAAAAATATTTATAAAAAAAAACACCAAGAAAACATATAAATAAGCATTTACATAATAGTATTTTCTGTGTGCCTTAGACTAAAGGCATAGAACAGACCAACTGGCGGGCCAGTAATATGAAATAATGCTACAGTATGTTGTTCTTGCATCTCCACATACACAGTTAGGAAACCTTAAGAAAACACCAGAAACTATTCACTAGGAACAAAGTTACATTGTCCAAGTCAAGTCCCACCATCAAGAAATTTATATTTAAGATATGAGGACTTCATTACATCATCACAGTCATTAGCCCATGTACTTAGGCATGTGTTGTATCTGTCTCATAACCTTTGTTTTGTGATATCTGTATTAGAGACCATCTGTACAAGAGATATTCAGAATCTACAATGCAAGAAACTGCAAAGAGAAAAGAAAATGATTAAAGATAGAATACACAAGGAAATGCCTTTTAAACCATTTGAAGGTTTTACTCACAAATTTTAATTTACAGTCCCTCAAACAAAGAATGAGCACACTCCTAGCAACTGCACATTACTTTATTTAATGGATTAAATGGAGCTAATGTGAACTTCAATTCATTACATACCATCATTCCATAGCCCAAAATAATCCAATAATATTAACCACACAGGAGCATGCGAACTGCACATGATGGACAAATTTCATTAAAGATTGTCGTACATAATCAAGTGTTACAAATAGCTGGGAGTACATTATTGTTATTTATGTCAAAGTATAATGCAGGTTGCAAAATTTTCTCTAGAGCTAAATATGTGTGATTGTTCTGTGAAGAAATCTTAATGCTGGAATTTCCTCCACATGAATTCCTTGGTATTTAAAATTCAAACAGACAAGGCAATTCATAGCCCAATTAAGAAAATGAGAAGAGTACATTCCCAAGCAAGGAAATGTTGCACAATAATCAGAAGCACATACAAAGGGTTACACTTCCTGCCTTTTCTTTTTGCAAGATGCATGGAAATTCAACCCTATGCTTTCTTTCTAATTAGTTAACCCATAGCCTGGCCAAACTCAGTAAGCAGCTGCACAACCACTAATAAATGGGCAGTTGAACACACAGGATACTCATCAAAATTCACCCTGACTTAAATGATGCATTTACCAAAACTTCCAGTAGCAATTTTACATAGCCAACTATAATTCAAGTTAAAAACTGACCGACTTGCTTGCTGCTGCGTTTTCTATGTCATAGTGGTAATGTACGTGACTAACAACTTGGCAGTCTCTGACCTAACCAACCATCGTATCAACTCAATGTATAAAAAATAGCATGGAAATTATTTAAAAAAATAGAAGTAGTGAACCTCACGTCTTCAACCCAAATCCATCCAACTTCCAAACAGGTGCAATTGAACACCACACAAAAACTCCTCATTCTCTACTCACGGCTGTAGATATTGTAAAAACTGGTCAGGCAGCACTCCTCGAGTCAAAATCTTGAACCTGACACATTCTGTCAGCCAACATCAAGTTATGGTATTTAAGAATATAAAAAGTGGCTTCGAAGTTTGTGTGGTGTTTGCTGAAAAGCACTCCAAAAGACCCTGGTGAATCTTGCAAACTCCTACGCACGACTTATAAGTCAGATTCACAGTACAACTCCCACCCTAAGTCTCAATGAGGGGTGCATTATACATTTGGCGTGCATTAGTTTGTCATTCTTGGTGCTAGGAGCTTGCCTATTCACAGACACCATTCTGTGGTTGGCATTTACGAGAAGTAAAAGGAAGCAGCAAGCTGTGCTAGAAATGAGAATGTGGTGCTCTGCAACACAAAATAGACTTCTCAGTGCATTCCTGCCTTAACCAGAGGTTCTTCATAAGGAATGAGCATACACATTGTTTGTTGACTGCACTTTCTGAGCATTGGTAAGTTGTCAAGTTCCAACTTCCAAAATAGTGCCAGCATAACAAATAGAATAATAAAGTGTGCCAACTCATCTGTAATTATAAAGATGGAAACCATGATTAACCAAGATAATTACTGTAAAATTTTGTAAAAATTCATTCACATTGTAAGCAAAAAGCCAGGAAGTAATTTTTGACTTGATTTTGTTTAACTTGGTTCCCTTTATTTTAAAGAGCTCTGCGATTATACAATGATAACTTCAGTATTGCAACTATTTGGCAGTTGAGAGTATAAACAGAGAGAGAATTAAACCTGGGAGGCTAAACTGATTATAAACCCCTGCTCCAAACAATATTATCATTGAATTATATTAGTAGGAATATTCCCTGTATTCACATATAACAAATAACCCACATAATTGGAATGTAAAGTTGATTTCCAGATGTCTCACTGGCACCTCTACCCTAAAATTAGGATTTACTTAAGCAAAAGAAGAGAACTCTTAAGTAAGGATGAACTGACACACAAGGCAGACAGAGCACAACTTAAAGGTGCAAGATACAGAATGGAAGACAGATATGTGCAAAGAAACTTGACAAATATTTATGTATACACATATTTTAAATCAATGCCTTTCCCTGTTCATTTATCCCAAATGAGATGGCTTCTTAATTCTGAACTCTAGTTAGGTAACGCAATGCTGATTTCCCATTGGGGAGAAGGACACAAGGTTGTCATATTTTAATTATCTTACAAATGCTATCCGACTGTGTTGAGATATTTTGGGTTTTTAAGCCCAATGTTTAACCAACCGTTCCTATCGATCCCAGGTGCATATACACATGGCAAGTATTTCCTCGTTACAAGAGAGAGAAGGTACAGTAAATTGATGTCTGCTGGCATTAGAACAGGTATTCACTCTCCTGACTTTCCCAATTTACTTGGCCATGGACAGCTTGTGGCTGGTCAATGACAGCCAACACCACTAGTCTGGCCATGGTAGTGTTCCCAGCTATACACTACAGCATGTTCTATATTTTATCACATATATCTTAAATTCCCCATCTGGGTGGTACATAATAATAATAATAATAATAATAATAATAAGTGAAATCCTCAGTATGTGAAAAGCAACAACAACCATTTCTACAGTAAATGCCAAATGGGTAACATAAGATTCTGTGTATACTGTACTTCATTCCACCTCTTAAGAACCCAGAGCTCATACGTCTGACCTAAGCTTACCTGTCACATGCCCAATTGGTAAAAGGACATGACCGAGTGTCTATTTGAGAGCTATGTAGTTGTCTCAAGAAATCTTCCCTTACAAACCTGTCACTGTCGGGTAGTGGAGTGAGGGACAGAGCATTTTACTCCTGAACACAAATACATGCTACTGGAACTGTGAAAATTGTGTGCTTAAATCCACAAAAATAGTAACTGGAGAATTTCACCACCTGTCAGATGTTTCATATTTAGAGTTTATGGTTTAAACATTAACAATAAACATACAATTTATCCAAATATGTTTAAACTGTTGTGTATTCAAGTTGTATGACCTCTATGTAGAAGTTTTAGTAATTTTGAATTAGCAACAAAACACAAAATGCATCCTTTTGTGCTAATTAATGCAGGACACTATTTTGGTTTTCTATAGAATTAAGTACAGTAATTTATTTTAGAGAAAAAATATTAAAATAAGAATACAGTCAAAGTTTAAAATGCCGACTGTTTAATGACTAAATTGAAGTTTCCTGTAAATTTGTATATGTTCAACTGTGTATATTTATCGTGGCCTAATCCAAGGTATGTTCACTACTTTCATCTGTCTTTACTTTCTGTTGTACCTTACTGTACTTTGTGAATTATAATAATAATAATATTAATGAATTACATGATATTTAATATTTCTCGAGGAAGACCTGAAAATGAGACCACAGTTGATATTTGAGCCCAATTTTCCTGCTAACCAGGTAAGTGTGTTCAGCCATGCAACTAACTACAAATAACTTTTAGATGGAGCGACCAGACACTGTTGAGGTGGCTCCTGGATTGACTTACCAGATTACAGTGATCACAAGATGACGCACAGAATAATATTATGTGATTATTATATTATTTTAAAATCAATTACATGTAATATTGGACATAAATCGATTGTTCAACAAATTAGTTATAAAATCCTAAATCTGAAAGTTTTGCTTCTACAAAATCCTAAATTTTGGATTTTAAAATGCTAAAAAACCACAAACATATTCTGAGTTTAGTGTCTGTTCTGAAATAGTGAAGAGTGATACAGCAATTTCTCCAATAATGACACGTCTAAACTTGGACATGCACCTTTAATTTCCTCAACCAAATATTTCAGAAAACAATGTTGTTGAATTGACAATTCCATGTCACTCAATACATTCTATGTTCAAACTCTAAATGGTACTTAACAATACTTATGTACAAAGATACAAATGACCACTCTCAGCGTTTGTTACTATGTAACAGGCAATATTCATAAAATTCTCTTTATTATATACAGCTTCCTCGTCCTCCTCTACATATAATAAAATGCATAATCCACATTATATTCCTCTTACCTCCCCATAAAGGAGAAAGAGCAAGACAACAGTAAATAAAAATTGGTTTTCCATTCACTGCTGGGTATTTCTGTTTAGTACCTTAAATTGTATTTAAAATCACAATACAACATATAATAACCTTTGAAACACCAATAATTTGCTATCATGTTCAGTTACAGGCGGTGTCCTTATAACATAAGCACTTTTTGTGGCAACAAAGAAAATGAACTGTCATGTGTATACCACAAAACAGTCGGTCGCAGTAATCACACTATTGTGTATTCAAACACAACGCAAAACAGCAGATGGCATATCACTTCCCAGCATAACACCAACAGCATCATCCCTGAAAAGAGAATTGTGTTGTAACAATCTCCAACAAAAATTACAAGAAAGACAAAAAAGACAAGAAATAACATTTTCTCGGACTGAAATGGAATGGGGTACATACTTGGTTATCCTATAAAGCTACGACTGTGTATTAAAGTTATTTCTGTAGGCCTCTTCTTAGAAATTACAGCAGAGGCCTCTCAGATCATCAAACAACATCAGCGGAGAAGAACGTCGGACCCTTAAAGAGGTGCGAAGTAATTAAAGCATTACGATTTTACCCGCAGACAAAGACGTGGATCAAGTTCACAGCCTCCTATCAGACCCAGCTTATAAGGGGATCGCGAGGAAACTCGTAAGGAAGATAGAGCAGACGATCACGCGGCTAATTAAGGAGTCATCTATTCCAGAAGCGAAGCAGAAATCCTTAGAACCTTGCTACTCAAGAACTCCCACGTTCTACGGCCTACCTAAAATACACAAGCCCGATGTGCCTCCGAGACCTATAGTTAGCACCATAGCGTCCCCAACTCACGATCTTGCTAAATATTTGAATCAGGCCCTGAAGCCATTATTCCCACTGCCAGCCTCTCACGTCAGAAACTCACAACACTTTGTAGATATCATAGCGAATATAAACATGAGTGACAGCGATCTACTGGCAAGCTTCGATGTAGAGTCCTTATTTACCAGGGTTCCTGTACCCGACGCCATACAGATAATCGGGGATATGCTTACAGTCACCGGAGGTTCAACAGACTTAATCGACTTAGCTGAACACTGCGTTAACTCCACAGTTTTCGTCTTCAATAGGCAGATGTTTTAACAATTGGAGGGAGCAGCCGTTATAGGCCAACATTTTCATAGCAAACATCGAGGAAGAAGCTATAAAGGAGATCCCATCGAAATCTAAGTGTTGGTTCAGATATGTATACGTCTTTTTGATATGGAAACATAAACACAACACACTTCAGGACTTCCTAGACTTCATGTGCTCCAGAAATCAGAGCATAACTTCACAATGGAAGTAGAAGAAAATAATCAGGTGGCCTTCTTAGACGTTCTGCTCTATAAACGAACAGATGACACACTTGGACACAGGGTCTATAGGATGGGCACTCATACAGATCGGTACCTACATGCAAACTCAAGTCATCCACCATCGCAGAAGGAAATGGTAGCTAGGACACTCCTCACCAGAGCCAACCGCATTTTCGATAAAGCCATCGTAAATGAAAAGAAAAAACGAGTATGGATTACGCTCCTAGCTAATGGATACAGCAAAGGGCAGATAAATAGGGCCATACGGAAAGTAGAACAAAGCCGAGGAAGTGCTGAAAAAGAAAAAAAGAAAACGAATGTAGGCCCCTCCATAAAGCCTTTTTACTGAATTTACAGGGGCTGACAGATCCACTAGCGGAAAAAAAAATTCCCAACACCAAAAAGGGGTTGTGCTAGATTAACAAACGTTGGTAGGCGTGTTTATACATCTGAAAGATGACGGTGATTCTAATTTTCCGCAAATCACAGTAGTGTGACCTTACACATCAGGTTTGCTTTAAATACGGTCAGTACTGTGAGAGAGCGTTAGTTACCTGTGAGATTGGACAGAGCGACTGTGAGTTGGTCAAGAATGTCTTTACGACGACGAAGAGGCCAGTATCAACAGCTCGCTGCGTTTCAATGAAGCCGTGTAATAGGGCTACGTGAAGGTGGATTTTCCTTCCGCGCTATTGCAGAACGACTTGGCAGGAATGTCTCCACTGTGCATAAGTGGTAAGTACGGTCCCAAGAAGAGCAGGCTCCAGACGTTCTCGTGGCACCACCCACAGGGAGGACAGCTGTATTCGGTGTATGGCTTTGGCGCATCGGACAGAGTCTGCAGCAGCACCGGGCGTTCTAGTCTGGGGAGCAATTTCCCATGACAGCAGGAGCACTCTCGTGGTTATCCCACGCACCCTGACTGCAGATGTGTACGTCTGTCCGGTGATTCGATCTGTTTTGCTGCCATTTAAGAACAGCATTCCCGGGGGTGTTTTCCACCAGGATAATAGACGTGCTCTACAGAGTGTCGATATGCTGCCTTGGCATGCTCGATCCCCCGATCTGTCCCCAATCGAGCACATATGGGACATCATTGGACGACAACTCCAGCGTCATCCACAACTGGCATTAGCCATCCCTGTATTTACCGACCAAGTTTAACAGGCAATGAACTCCATCCCACAAGCTGACATGCGGCACATGTACGACAACGCATGCCTGCACTCAACAGTCTGGCGATTATACCGGTTATTAATGGACCAGCTTGACACATTTACGATGGCTATTCTCGCATGGACATTAACCTATTGTCTTGTACTTTTAATCAATTAAATATGTTACCTCGCCAAATATATTGTCGAAATTTCCGTACTCAGCATTCCTTATTTCATGGTGTTGGGATATTTTTTTCTGCCAAGGTAGAATCGCCAGGTTCCTAAGGAAATACAACATGACAACGGTTATGCAACCCACAAACACGCTGACGCAAGTGGTGCACAAATCAGCCGAGATAAAGCAGCCAAACGAGGACGCAGGAGTTTACAAAGTGCCTTGTTCCTGTGGACAGGTATACATAGGGCAAACAAAAAGATGAGTTTCCATTACGATGTCAGAGCACATTCGAGACACAAAACAAATAAACTACAGATCTGCAATAGCTGATCCTAAGATTTATGATCGCATGTTTAGCATTGAAAAACCAATAAATATTTTGCAGTTTGTATTAAATATGCATACATTAAATATCACAAATAGTTGGCATGCGAGACAGAAGGCATAGCGACAAGATGTTCTGATTTAACATTTTCGAGATTCGAGGTGCCGCAATGTATTGGCTCATATGAACATCATATAAAAATATTTATAGGTTACTGATATGCATTGCCATAACAAGAGCATTAGAAAGGACAGTAATAAGAATAGCAACAATAAGAACTGAATGAACATCGAAATATAGACTTGATGCACTTAGTAGGATCTAAGATTGTATCAGTTCCAGAGGTATGACTACATGCGTAATTTCAACTCCGTTTACAACTACATTAAAGCTTTACTAGTTTATTTTTAAGATACTGTTTATTTTCAGCGGAACCATAATTACTAATAATTTTATCAGACGAGGAATATTTACAAAAAATTTCATAGATATAGTTTTCAGAAGATTACACATATAATAACCTATAAAACAACATTTCATATATATTTTTCAAAGATTATTTAACATTTTCATAGATATTTTTTAAGGATTTATTAATGTTTTTTCCAAAGGATTCTCTTAAAAACTTACTGTAAAGATATCCATTTCTCAATTTAAGTTTACTTTAGGATAAGTTTTCTCTTAATTGTGCTGAAGAAGAAACCATTGTTGTTTTGAAACATGTACACTTCACATAGTCTATAAATTGTACACATTTAAATGTGTGTGTTTTTTTTGTTGTTAGTATTGATTTGGCATATAATTAACATAAGTGTTTCTTAGGTATGCTTTCATCTAATATCAGCTCGAGAGTTGCGGCAGATAAACACAAAGCTCGCAAAGAAGCTGCCATGTTGTTTACATCTCCCACATGGCCCGATATTACCCTTTAACGAATTGATCGCCAGCGGTCAAGATGGAAACTATTCTTTGTTTACTTGTGTCACACGTCAGCCTGCTTCGTTGGCAGGTACAGTTGCGCGAGTAGGATATGACTCAGCTCCAGCAGCTTAAGTCATCGTTTAACTGTCCATGGTAACATGAGCTCCAGTGACGCTTATCTGACGCAATGCTACTTGACTTTTGTGCAGACTGCACTGTGTCATCGCTGTGTCCTCCGCTTCGTCCCGCTAGAATAGCTTCGTGTGCTAGAAGTTCACATTGATAACCAACAGATGGAATACAAGTGTGCAGATTCCCTGCTCATGCTACAATAAACAACAAACGCTGGCGCAACCACGCTCAGTGGCAATCAAATGTTGAATGGGTAATACCTGTGATGATACAAATTCGTTTTACTCCAACACAATGCCATGTAACAGTAGGAGATGCTCCCCTGCATAGAAAAATACCCTGTGTTGCATTGCATGCTAGAAGTTCACATTGATAACCAACAGATGGAATACAAGTGTGCAGATTCCCTATCGCCAGTTCTGTACGTCAAACTGCTCCTGGGATAGGATTGGAGCTCGGTATGCACATATGTAAAATGGCGTAAGTGGTTAAAAAATAAATAAATAAGTTTAAAAAAAGGGGGCCATAGAAGTAAATAAGTGTTAAGCACACAAAAGAACTCACCAATTTAATCATCATTTTCATATGTTGGAGAAGTTGGTGAATACGAAGGTGATGTGGGTGAATATCCTCCACCAACACCAGGAGAATAAGTTGGAGATGATGGGCTATAATTAGGAGATGTAGGAGTGTAAGTTGGACTGGTTGGAGAATACTTGGAGCTAGATGGAGAATACTGTGGACTGGTCGGAGAATACGAAGGACTGCTTGGTGAATAGTTAGGTGAGGTAGGAGAGTAGCGCGTAGAAGCACTGGACTGATGTTTCGGAGAGCTTGGTGAATAAGATGGTGATGTTGGGCTATAGGTAGGAGATGTTGGGGAGTACTGAGGAGATGCAGGTGTGTACTGGGGAGATGACCCAGCAAATGATGGTGAAGTTGGAGAATATGATGGTGATGTAGGAGAGTATTTTGGACTGCTTGGGGAATAACTTGGACTAGCAGGGGAATACTGAGGAGAACTGGGAGAATATGAAGGACTCGTTGGTGAGTAAGATGGAGAAGCTGGAGTATAATTTGGAGAACTGGGTGAATAACTTGGACTTGTGGGAGAATATGAAGGGCTTGTAGGGCTGTAGCTGGGACTTGTGGGTGAATATGAAGGGCTTGTTGGGCTGTAGCTAGGACTGGTGGGTGAATATGAAGGGCTAGTAGGACTATAGCTTGGGCTGGTTGGACTATAGCTGGGAGAAGTTGGACTATAACTGGGACTTGTAGGCGAGTATGAAGGACTTGTTGGGCTATAACTCGGACTGGTTGGTGAATAGCTAGGACTTGTAGGACTGTACGATGGAGAGGTAGGACTGTATGATGGCGATGTGGGTGAATACGATGGGCTAGTGGGAGAATATGATGGACTCGTAGGAGAGTAGTTGGGAGATGTTGGACTGTATGAAGGACTTGTGGGAGAATAATTCGGGCTCGATGGAGTCATGCTTGGTGAAGTAGGTGCATATGCTGGACTGGATGGTGAATAACTGGGTGACATGCCACTCATAGGACTGGGAATGTATGGGCTCTGTGAAGGTCCTGGAGATGAGGGGCTTCCAGGCTGAGGAGACCAAGGAGAATATCCAGGTGACATTCCACTTGCATCGCTGGCTCCAGATGGTGAAAAGCTGGGACCTCCTGGAGTCATTCCACTTCCAAGCACTGAAAATTTCAAATAAAACAAAAATGACACAACCTTGGCTAAGGAGGGTTTGTACATCTTCAAGAAAACTAGGTACAATTCAAATCTATTTAACATTCTGAAAGAAAATGTTTTTAAGTGAAATTTACAGGCTACAATGACTGTAGCAAATACAGTATAAACTAGGGGACCCATGCGAGAAATCTAGCATTTCAAAATCATTGCCATTGTGCATTAACCTCGCACAACAGTAAGGCTCGATGCGGCACAGTTCTGGCAGGGGCTATCATCTTCTTTATTTGTTTAAACATTTCTTTATAAACAAATTGTGCAATTCACCACTGCTCCGGGTAATGTTCTTTCTTTGGAATGCTGATTTGTTTTACTGAACCTGTGAGTGCCCCAAATACTACTGAAATAATACAGAGTCCGCCAGAAAAATGTATAAACTCTGTCAGACGATATCGGGATATGGACATTGTCAACTGTTATCATTGTTTTTAAATGTCGTAGTACAGTCTTTCGCTCAACAGATGTCGGTACTTGCATCACGATAGTGGGAAAACGAAATGGTTGGAGCACGCTTGACGTTCGAGCAGCAAAAGTACAGTCTGAAGTGGTTTATCAGATTTGATAATGCTGTCGAAATGCATGTCAGTGGAGGAGGGAGTTTGAAACAGAACCCCCAACACGCCTAACAATTAAACGCATTACTGGGAAGTTTGAGAGGCATAGAACGATTTGTGATATTCACCAAGGAAGATCGGGAAGAACGCGTACAGCTACTATCCTGCTTCTTCGGCTCATGTGTTGGAAAAGTTAGCTAATTCTCCACAGAAGTCTGCTACGCAATGTGCGCGGGAAGTGGGGATTAGCAGTACAAGTGTACGACGAATTTTGAAAACAGCTAAGTGGGAAGTTTACATCCCACGTTTACTGCCTGCGCTTAATGAGGACGATCGTCGAATGCAATTTTGCAAAAGGTATCAGCAAATGGTAACCCCAGATGAACAATTTCTGACGAAGTTAGTGTGGTCTGATGAAGCCCAGTTTAAACTTAATGGAACAGTGAATCGACATAACTGTGTCTACTGGGCTTCGGAAAATCCGCATATTCATGTGGGCAAGGCGGTCAATCTACCAGGGGGTTAATGTCTGGTGTGGACTGTTGTCGAGGGGCTTACTAGGACCGTTTTTCTTTGATGGTACTGTCACTGGAGCAGTGTACTTGGGAATCTTACGCACATTAATTTTACCAGCTGTACGTGTGCTTTATGGAGCAGATGATGAAGTCTTCTACCAACAGGACGGGGCGCCACCACACTACCATGTAGCCATACGAGCTTCCCTGGATGACAATCTGCCAGGACATTGGATTGGACGAAGAGGGCCCATTGAGTTCCCCTCACAGTCGCCAGATCTTACCCCTGTGGACTTTTACTTGTGGGGAAATGTGAAAAATAAAGTCTATCGACGTAAGCCGTGCACGTTACAGGCCCTTCGCCAGGAGATTACAGCGGCATGTGCGGCGGTCCCCATTGAATCATTGACAGACGTAGTTGCAGCGACCACTTGTCGTTCTGCTATGTGTCTGGCAGCCTACGGTGAACATTTTGAACATCTCATGTAACCATATGTTTAACTGAAGACAGTACTACATGTGTAATCAAAATTTAAATGTAAAAGAAACACACAATAAATAGTTTTTGTTCCGTAAAGAGTGTATATATTTTTCTGGCGGACTCTGTATACTGTATATGATATGCCACTTATCATTAGACCCAGGGGTAGAGCCGGTGTGCCATGGCGCCACCAATGTACCCTCTCAATAACAGTTTGTATTACATTCAAATTTCAAGGAACTGGCAAGCATATCTCATTCTGCATTCATTTGAAGGAGCATGCAAGCTGACATGTGCTCTGGCGGCGCTTTCCTGAATGCGCAAGCCAGGTCACACGGGCTTCACCTCCGAAAATAAGATTCAGTACCAATAAAGGTTAGTTTGGCTTGGCTTTGCATGGGTTGTATTGTGTTCTGTTGGGCCACCGATTACCCTGAGGTAGAGCCAACAGCCCCACGGCGCATTCACCAGAGTGCAGCATGTAAGAGCAAGCTAGAACTGCTTGAAGTGATATCGACCACCAGAGTACAACATATGGCAGCACGATGCAGTGAGCGCAGCTCCAGGATTCCCAATTTAATGCTTTGTCACTATATCTGGCGACTATTAAATATATACAGTACAAGTTGTGATTAGTTCTTTCTTGTTAAGACATTTAGAGACTTTTTCACACTCATATCAGTGGCAGGATTTTTTTTTCTCTTTTCTATTTATAATGTAACAATACGGATTTTTTGCAGTAAGTTTTGCTTCGTTTCGTTGGCTTAAGTTGGCGACACAGTTCCACCTACCAGAAAGCAAACACAAATCCTCAGATTTGTTAACTTTTCTGGTGGCATTGCAAGTGTTTAATAGTAGCGTCGTTATTTCTGTGCTTAGTTATATTGGGTGCAGCGGATATCCTTACCAAGTTTGTATCTGTATGTAAGGTAGTCTTGACCGTACGGCATCTTGTTAATTTTTTTTTACCTGTTTATTTCGCGGTGGCAGCTGAACTTGTTTCAAAGTTGTATTGCATGTCTTGCACAATTACACAGTTAAATACTGTGATTTTGAAACTCAGGCCTATGGCATAAAATATGCAGTGTCTATACTTGCAAAGTTTGAACAATTTGATTGCAAATTTTGAATTTGCTGGCACCACCAAGAGAATTCTTACCAGCCGCCACTGATTAGACCCTGGGATCACAACATATTTCTAATACAGTAAAATTCCTCTTGTTCGGCAATAACTGGCGGACTAGTGCCCGATAAATAATGTTGCTGGTTAACTGAGATTTCCTCCAAAAATGAGGTATTATAAACTATACTGTATACTCTTATGTATGACATACCATGTACTGTAAAAGGTTTCAATGAATGGATTTATGCATATTGTAGAATTTCCTAAGGTTATACTGTTAAAAGTATAATAATGTTATTTCAAAAGATAAGAAATACAGTACATATTTCAGCAGGTACCTAACTGTATAAATTAAAGGACCTACTGAGAATATATTACATCATAACTCAGAAGCATTACGATATTGTTACGGCTGTGAGTTTGTGTCATCGCTCGCCGCATGAGTCACAACTGCCCCAGGGCTGGGCTGTGCCCTGCCTCGTGTATTGCGTACGCCTTATGCAACAGGGCTACTAGGACAAAGGGATGGTCCAGAATATTCGTGACTGAGCCAGCGATGGAAACCTCGGGAAGCCGTGAACCCTGGATGGATCTAGAAGCATTTATTGAGTCACCGGCCTGCTATATAAGTGCGACCTGTCAAGCAGTGGGGGTTGTTGTGTTTTACGAGCTAGTGCGAGCGATTATCCTGAGCGACAGAAGTGTGGCGACTTGCGAAACCCCTAGTGGAGCCGATTCTCTTGACAGCGAAGGGAGTGAGGAGCTTACAGAGGACTGCCTGTGTTTTGAGCGCGTGTGATTTCACCGAGCGACAGAGGTGATTGTGGTGCATTGTGAAACAGTGTGTAGTACAGTGACAGACTTAGTGCAGCTATTTCCAGCTAGTGTACGGGACCGGACTCATTAGCAGAGGATTAACTGTGGTCTGTTGACAAGTGAAAGGAGGCAAGAGCGCTCCATAAGGAAGAGACTTGAGGAAACTGGAGTAAGGTACTAATTGCTGGTATTTGCTGATGAGTAGTGTATCTTTCTGGCCACAATAAAGTTAATTATTTCTTTAAGCAGTAATTGGTGTTGTGCTTTGTACCCACCGTAATCCAGTTAACAAAAAGGCCACTAGGGGGGTGGCACGTAACAATATGTACACAAATTAAGTGAGGAAATAGTGTAGTCTGTCTACAGAACTACCAATTTAACTGGTATAAATCGCTACAAAATCTAAAAGAAGGAGGGTGGTGCAGCAAATAATGTTTTTTAATTCAGATGACTAACAGTCAGGTTGAACCACGGCAAGAGAAGATTGTAACTCCATATATATCAACCAACAAGGAATTTCACTGTCACCATTACTATTCATCACAGTGATGGACATAATCCTGAAGAGAATAAAAGAAGAAAACGGTAATGAAATAAATGCCAGTCAACCCCATTGAATATATACAAGTGACTACAAATCATACTTTGCTAGAAGAGGTCTGCAAGAAAGACCACATGATCTAAAACAACTGGCCCTCTGTACAATAGAAGAAAGATATCCGTCTAATCAATGGCTAAAAATATTTACAGATGGCTCACAAGACAAAGATGATGATGATATTTGTTGTTTTAAGGGGCCTAACATCGAGGTTATTGGCCCCTAATGATCTGGGTGATAGCGAAAATGAGAATGAAATGGAAAGCAGAACGAAAATTATGCGAGACGGAAAATACGTACAAAGAGAAACTCAGATGGAAACAACTCACAATATGGTCTTACAAAAGGGAATTTAGAAAGAAAAGATTCACAAAAAGAATAGATTGAAAAAGACCCACAAAACGTAGGCTAGATTCAAAATACGTACAAAATGCAAAGTAGCGTCGAAATACTTACAAAATGCAACTGAAATTCAAAATACTTACAAAATGCAAATGAGATCGAAAATACGTACAAAATGCAATTGAGGTTCAAAATACTTACAAAATGCAATTGAAAATTGAAAATACACAATGCAATTCAGATTGAAATAGGCCCTATCCCAGTTCCAATCCAAATTATTCACAAAGTGCAATTTAGATTGAAAATACTTGACAAAATGTAATATAGATTCAAGATACCCACAAAATGCAATTGAGAATCAAAATATGTGCAAAATGCCCACCAAACAAAACGCAATTTAGATTCAAAATTCGTGCGAAATGCGGTTTTGGTTGAAAATACTTACAAAATGCAATTGAAATTCAAAATACTCACTAAAAGGCCCATCTACCTGCATTAAAAGACTTACTAAAAAGCAATTTAGATTGTCAATCTTTACAAGATGCAATTGAGGTTGAAAACAATCCCGAGATGTAATTTAGATAGAAAAAACTTAAAAAATGCAACGTAGATCAAAAATGCCGTAAAAAAATCGCTAAAAGGGAATTTAGATACACGGTGAACCAAGTTACAAAAACAGTGCGGGAATCTTAAAGAGAAAAGGAAATATAAGGAAAAGAGGAGAGGAGAGGGGAGAGAGCAGAGGGTCCGCCCCAAAGGTAAGGGACAAAAGTGGAAAACGGACCCAGCTCAGGAATCCCTCGAGGTCGCCAACTCCCGAACTCACCAGCCATGAGCCCCTGAGGGTGTAGCATTATCTAGGGGGCACCAGAAGTGGTGGGGCTACATACACTCTGCCTCCTTAAGGGCCTTGAGCACAAGGCAGGAGGTAAAAGGAAAAGAAAAAGAAGGCTGACCCCTCACAGAAGGAGGGTATCAGGAAATATGAGACAAGGGCCAATTAAGGCGGGAAAGTGAAAGACTCCCTAGGCCTCGGATAACCTAATACCGTCGGGGTCGGAAGAGAACAAGAGATGACCAAGGGAGGTCGACAGGAAAGAAGACGGAGAGGAGCCCGGCACAAGTAAGACAAGACAAAGAAAATAGAACTGGAGCAGGAATACATTCATCTCTCTTCTCACTCTACTTCCCAGTAGGCCAAAACAAACTTTGATGCTGAGCCAAGAGCAATTTCACATGCACTCCATCAGTTATTAGGCAGGAACATTGATTATCAAAAATGTGTTATCATTACAGATTCAAAAGCAGCCATCCAAGCCGTCTCGTCAAATTATAAGCCTCAAAATAAAGAACTGAAAGAAATCTTTTGTATGATAAAAACCCTTCAAAGACTCCACAAACAGATCTCATTTCAGTGGATCCCTTCTCATGTTGGAATAGCAGGTAATGAAGAGGCAGATTAGCAAAAAAAAAAAAAAGTTACCACACTATAACTACCTGTCAGACTGATTTTATGCCAGCAAAAAGGATCTTGAAAAATACTATCAAAAACAGGTATGAAGAAATGGCAAAGAAAACAGCAGAAACCAAATTATGGAGGGACATTGATGCTAAATGGGATCAATATAAATTAACACCAAGAAGAGAAGCTATAGCCTTCTTCAGACTTAACACTGGCCATGACTGCCTTGCAGCTCATCTGAAACGAATCAACATCCTGAGATCTGAAGAATGCACACTTTGTCACGAACCTGGAAGTAAAATGGATAAGGGTCACCTGCTACATTGCAACAAACTTGATGTGACTGCTAGAACTTCAGGAAACCTCACACAACTCTATTGGAATGCAAGAAAGCTGATGGATTGGAATCTGGGCTAGCCATAGGAAACAACAACAACAACAACACAAATGCCCTTGTCCTTGCAGATGATGTCATGATTTGGGGAGAAAGTGCCAGAGAGGTACAAGAAAAATTGGATGAATGGGACAAGCTGTTCAAGGAATACGGGTTGAAAATAAGTCTGAGTAAGACAGTAGTGATGACAACAGGACTTTCTAATGCAACCATTTACTTGAATAATCAGCCTCTACAAATTGTTGGTCAATTTAAATATCTTGGTGGCACACAGAGTAAGGATAACAACAGCAACAGTGAAGTAACAAATAGGATTAGCAATGCAGCCACCTTCTATGCACAAGTTAGACCACTACTGAGGGATAATGAAGTGCCCAGGAAGTGTAAACATATACTGTTTAAGACATACTACAACCTAATTCTAACTTACTGAGTAGAAACATGCACCCTGTCCAGAAGAGAAGAAAGTAGGATTCAGGCATCCGAACTGAATTTTATAAGAACAATGCTTCAAAGGGCAAGGAGAGACAAAGTAAGGAACGAAACAAACAGGACAGAGGCTGGCATAGATATCTGTGCTACAAAATATTTGCAGAAGCAATGATTAGGATGGTATGGGCATCTTGAAAGAACACCAAAAGCTTATTTCAACAAGATTATCCCAGGAAAAAGATCAGTGGGAAGACCAAAGAAGAAATGGTTGGACCAAATCAAGGATGATCTTGAAGACAAGAGGCTAGACTGGAGAAGGACTCATCAAGACCAACTAGTCATGAACAGGAAAAGGTGGTGAGGGCTCGTTAACAGCACCCGGGCGACTGGAGCTGGAATTTGATGATGATATATCAACCTGTTTACATGCCTCTCTTTTAAAGTTTCAAAAATTCAGTTTGAATACAGTGCAACATGCAAGAGTGCTGACATGTAAGAGGAAAGATCTACTTCCTTCCATGAGCCTCAAGCTGTCAGCCGAGTGTCATCTTCCCCCCCATGTGGCTCGACTTACCGTTTAGATAACTTCATGATCAAGTTGTAAGAAGACACCTCCCCAGTAATCCTGTCTCCTCAGCATCATAAATTATTTCTCCTTCTTCATTTCCCAGTTCCAATGATCTCGATCGGGGTGTGAATCGAGAACCTCCATACTTTTCTGTCTTTCCACCGCTCTCGTCCTTCCTGTATATCGACCACTTTCACTCCTCTTTACTCAATGCTCCCCCTCACTGAATCCATTTACCTCATCCTTTACCTTCCCGTGACTTTCTTGGTAAATACAGTGGAATCTCGTTAGTACGTTTTTCAAGGGACTGAAAAATTTGGACGTCATACGCGGGAAAACGTACTACCGAAAAAACCATACTGCATTTACAACGTATAAGAAAGAATGCGGCGTATATATGGACGTCAAATCGCCGACCTTAGTAAGTGATTGTATGCACTACTACAGTCACGACATAAACATAGGTTATCAGTAACTTACACGGAATAAATAACATAAAAATGAATTACTGTACCTCTACACGACAGTATAATACAGGGTCTTTATTTCTGCTTAACAAGGACATTCTCGCTCTCGCGCTCCGCCAGTGATGGCTCAGTTACCGGCGATCCCGCGCACGCATATGTTTGAAGCACGGGCTTGCTTGAACCACTTCAATAAAGCGCTTTCTAGTTGAGGAAACTGTCCCTCTCGCACACGTTTCCTTTTGCCGCTCATTCCTTCTTCAAATGCACGTTCGATTTCCTTTCTTTTGCCGAGAATCGTGTTCAGTGTAGACGGAGGAATGTTCCACTTTCGCGCTATATCCACACGCTTCATGTGAGGATTGCATTCCACGTCTCGAATGTATTTCATCTTCTCATCATTAGTTATCTGCCGTACTTTCTTCTTATCCATTATGAAACACGCAATAAAATAGGTCATAACTGGACGTGAACACTAAGAACTAGAAGACAATAGTGCGGAATACGAAGACAATAATGCGCCTACGTGAGAAATAAACGAAGGGAAAGGGGTGGAGGGCAGCGGGAGAGAGACACGTCACCTGTGTTGCGTCATAGCTATAGCCGCTTCTCTGCCGTCAAACACAATGAAATCATCTACACTGTCAATAACTAGCAGAGAATATGAGACAATATCGCGTCGTGTTTTCCAGAAGCCGAATTTTATAATGAAATAAGAATAAAATACGGTTCACTAACAAATAGTCAACGGAAATTTGATCGTTGTAAGCGGGAATAGAGAACGTATTAAGGGGATATATCAACATGAATTTAGTAGGATAGGGACTTGAGAAAGGGCAGCGGGAGAGAGACACGTCACCTGTGTTGCGTCATAGCTATAGCCGCTTCTACGCCGTCAAACACAATGAAATCATCTACACTGTCAATAACTATCAGAGAATATGAGGCAATATAGCGTTGTGTTTTCCAGAAGCCGAATTTTATAATGAAATAAGAATAAAATCAGGTTCGCTTACAAATAGTACAACGGAAATTTGATCGTCGTAAGCGGGAATAGAGAACGTATTAAGGGGATATATCAACATGTATTTTGTAGAATTGGGACTGGGACTTGAGAAAATCATCGCGCTAAACGGGAAAACGTCGTAACCGAGAACGTGCTAACGAGATTCTACTGTAATCGCTTTGGGACTGTGTGTTCTCCCATTCGCATCATATATCCATACCAGGATGTGAATGGGAGAAGACACGAGTCCCGAAGCGTTTATTTTCCCTCATCTATAAATTACTGAAATGTTTCTATGTACAGTGGAATCTTGTTAGCACGTTCTCGGTTACGACGTTTTCCTGTTTAGCGTGATGATTTTCTCAAGTCCCAGTCCCAATTCTACAAAATACATGTTGATACATCCCCTTAATACGTTCCCTATTCCCGATTACAACGATCACATTTCCGTTGTACTATTTGTACGCGAACCGGATTTTACGGTATTCTTATTTCATTATAAAATTCGGCTTCTGGAAAACACGACGCGATATTGCCTTATATTCTCTTATAGTTGTTGACAGTGTAGATGATTTCATTGTGTTTGACGGCGTAGAAGTGGCTATAGCAATGACGCAACACAGGTGACGTGTGTCTCTCCCGCTGCCCTTTCTCTCCTTTCTCAAGTCCCTATCCTACTAAATTCATGTTGATATATCCCCTTAATACGTTCTCTATTCCCGCTTACAACGATCAAATTTCCGTTGAACTATTTGTTAGTGAACCGTATTTTATTCTTATTTCATTATAAAATTCGGCTTCTGGAAAACACGACGCGATATTGCCTCATATTCTCTGATAGTTATTGACAGTGTAGATGATTTTATTGTGATTGACGGCGTAGAAGTGGCTATAGCTAAGACGCAACACAGGTGACGTGTCTCTGTCCCACTGCCCTTCACCCCCTTCCCTTTGTTTATTTCTCACGTAGGTGCATTATTGTCTTCGTGATCCGCACTATTGTCTTCTAGTTTTTAGTGTTCACGTCCAGTTATGACCTATTTTATTGCGTGTTTCATAATGGATAAGAAGAAAGTACGGCAGATAACTAATGACGAGAAGATGAAATACATTCGAGACGTGGACTGCAATCCTCACATGAAGCGTGTGGATATAGCGCGAAAGTGGAACATTCCTCCGTCTACACTGAACACGATTCTCGGCAAAAGAAAGGAAATCGAACGTGCATTTGAAGAAGGGGTGAGCGGCAAAAGGAAACCAACTCAAACTAGTACTGTACTTAGACAAGATTCTAATCATCCAGCTTCCCAAAAAAGAGCAGCACTCGCATGTTTCGTCAATAGAGCATTGAACGTCCCACTATCTGACGTAGATTATCGTAAAGAAGTTTCAGTAATTCACCAAATTGCCGAAGCTAATGGATTCAATAGTAAATATGTTAACAATATATTTAACAAAATTAAAAACAAACCCGTTTCCAGATTAACGAAAGAGGACAAAGAACCTTCCACATACACAACGTTTACTTTTGTGAACCAATCCACATAAAATGTTACTAGTGTACTAAAAAAATATAAAATAAAAACAACGTTCAGAACCAATAACACTAATCATAATAAATTTTTCAACTCACATATTCTCAACAAAACCAACAAATACAGCTATTCAGGTGTCTACAGGATTAAATGTAACGAGTGTAATGCCGATTACGTGGGTCAAACGGGGAGAGGGTTCAACACCAGATTTTCGGAACATGTCAATGCCATCAAACACAATAAATTATCAGCGATGGGCAACCACATGGCAGAAACTGGGCATAAATTCACAACCCTAGACAATGATTTAGAAATTTTACATCAAGAAAATTAAGGCATGCTCATGAACATTTTGGAACAAATAGAAATTGATAAAGCACAGAGATACAACCCTTCACACAATCTTAATGAAATAATATTTGAAACCAGCATTTTATACAGAACACTAATAGACGAATTATATTGTAATAGATAAAATTCCCGCTATATTCCACTATTCATACCCATCATTCTTCATAACATACTAAAGATTGACACCTCTCATTCCACGTAGTAATCAATCACCATAACAGCAATACACGGCGCGTCAACAAACCTCACTCATTCTCATTTCCTTAGCCTCCCACCTTCCACAACCCTAATCGCTAACACTCAGCTGTAAGAGTCTTCGCAAGGCGCATTCGGTTTGTTTTTGTTCACACCCGAGCGGACTGCAGTTTTGGCGGCGCGTAACGCGGCCACAAGTTTTCTCCGCCCTGACGTTTGCTAGGAGCAACAGGGGGACTAGAGTGGTCCCACGATGACGCAGTGGGGGCAGCGGACCTCAGCACCGGCCCAATTCAGAAGTTCTGGTGCGCCTAGGCCTTAGTGATCGAATAAGAGTATCTTCTTTGGAACGTCGAGCGGGAATTGTAAATAATTATTATTTCATTATTCATTATTCTTCATGTGATTTGTATGTGCTTATACAAGCAAAGCTTTTCCTTTGTGAAGTTTTGTTGGACAGGCTGATGAAGGGGGAGTATTAGTCCCCGAAACATGTCCCTGTAAGTAATGCAATAAACAGTACTGAAAGACTGAAATTTTTATTATTCTTTCAAAGTTCTAGTTACGTCAATACAGACATTATGAAAAGGAAACGTGTGCGAGAGGGACAGTTTCCTGAACTAGAAAGCGCTTTATTGAAGTGGTTCAAGCAAGCCCGTGCTTCAAACATATGCGTGCGTGATCGCTGGCAATAGAGCAGTCACTGGCGGAGCTCGAGAGCGAGAATGTCCTTGCTGATCAAATATAAAGAAAGACCCTGTATTATATGTGTTTGGAAGCGGATGGGGAACATTTTCAGCATCTACTGTAAATCATGGCCAGTAAAACTGCATGGTAGGCTACTGTTGAGCTTCCAACGTGAAATTCTTCCATTAATTTTGCCTGGCTAACTCCTTTTTCCATCTTATCCAGCAATTCCAACTTTTACTTGATGCCCATGTAGGAAGAGAAAGACAAGGTTATGCGAGTGTTCTAGGACCAGAGGGTTGGGGCGGAAGAAATGAGGAAGGAAAGAGACTGTTGGACTTCTGCCAGAGGAACAGCCTGCTAGTTGGGAACTCCTGGTTTAAGAAAAGAGAGAGCCACACAATCACATGGTACAGTGATGACTTGACCAGGAAGTCGGTGGTCGACTATATACTGTATGAGAAAGAACTAAATAAGAACATCACGGACATAAAGGTTATACCATCGGAGAACCTGGATAGCGACCATCGATTACTGGTAATGAACCTGAGAGGGAGTAAGGAGAAGAAAGGGACTGAGAACCAGGAAAGACGTATAAGGATATGGAAACTGAAAGAAGGGGATAGAAGGGTCGAGTACCTCAAAATGGTAAAGGAAGGAATTCCAACAGATGAAGAAAGAGGGGTGGAAGAGGAATGGGCTAGATTTAAGAAGACACTAGTAGGTGCAGCAGAAGCGGTATGTTGGAGGACAAGTAGTAAGAAGAGGTGGAAGGAAACACCAAGGTGGAATGAGAAGACAAAAGATATAGTAAGGGAAAAGAATGGAGCCTTTAGGAGGTGGTATCAAAATAGGACTGTAGAGACAAGGGAAGAGTACCAGGAAAGAAAGAAGGAGGTGAAGAGAGTAGTGGCTGAGGAGAGAAGAAAGTGGATGGAAGAGTGGACAAAGATGATGAAGGAGGATAGTGAAGGTACAAAAAAGGTCCTGTATGGGATGGTAAAAAATAAGAGGCGGAAGGATCCTACGGATTATGTTAGAATGGTGAACAAAAGGGGACAAGAGATAGAAAATAGGGAAGAACTGAAGAAAATGTGGAAAGAATATTTTGAAGAACTTCTGAACCCAAATGGAAAAGATGGTGAGGAGGAAGAAATCGGGGAAGAGGAAGATGAACTGCAAACAGAAAAGGACTTAAGATGGAAAGAAGTGGAAGATGCAGTGAACAAGATGAAAGGAGGGAAGGCACCGGGTGTGGATGAGTTGAGTGTGGAGATGGTGAGAGCAGCAGGAGAGGTGGGGATACAGTGGTTGTACCGAGTGATGAGGACAGCATGGAAGGAAAGGAAGACCCCAGAGGACTGGAAAAAAGGAATAATTGTCCCGATCTTCAAGAAAGGTAATAGAACAGATTGCAGAAACTATCGGGGAATAACACTGATAAGTCATTGTGCAAAGTTCTTCGAGAAAGTTTTGGAATAGAGAATTAGGACAAGGATAGAAGGAGGGATGAGGGAAGAACAACATGGCTTCAGAGCAGGAAGGTCCACAGTGGATTTGATTTTTGCTGTAAGGCAGTTACAAGAACAGCACTATGAGTATGGAACAGATCTACTGATGGCCTTCCTGGACATTGAGAAAGCATATGACAGTGTATGCAGAAACAAAGTATGGAAGTCCCTGGAGGATAGAGGAGTAGAGAAATGGACTGTAAAGAGGTTAAAGGAGATGTACAAGGGGAGCGTGAGCTGTATGAAAGTGGGAGGAGAGAGATCAGACTGGTTGGAACAGAGAAACGGCCTGAAACAAGGAAGTGCACCGTCACCGTTACTTTTCATTGTGGTGATGGATGACATAATGACCCGAGTGGCACAAGTAATTGGGGAAGGAAAGATGAAAGCAATGGTGTTTGCAGATGATTTGATGATTTGGGGAAACAAGGAGGAGGAGGTACAGGAACAGTTGGACGTGTGGGAAGGAATAATACAAGGATATGGGATGAAATTTAGCATAAATAAGAGTGAGATGGTGATCACAACAAGGAAGAAGGAAAGAACCACAACGGGAATAACAATTGGTGGGGAACAGCTGAAGAAAGTGGAGAGTTTCAAGTATCTGGGAAGCCTGATACAAGATAATGGAAGAAACGACAGAGAAATAAATGAGCGGGGGAGGCAGGCAGAAGCATTTCGGAGGAGTGTGGGAAGCACGTTATGGAGCAAGGATGTCCCTCAGAACAGCAAAAAGATAATATATCGGACGTACTATGTCCCTATCCTGACGTATGCCTCGGAGACCTGGGTTATGAAAGGAAGGGAGAAGAGCAAAATACAGGCCAGTGAGATGAGGTTCTTGAGAAGCAGTATTGGAGCTACAAAGATGGACAAAATAAGAAATGAGAGAACCAGAGTAATGAAGGAGGAACCATTACAGGATGGTCTAGAGAAATCTAGACTTAGATGGTATGGACATGTAAAACGAATGGAGGAGAAGAGGATACCCAGGAGAGTACACGAGACGAAGTGGGAAGGAAAGAGACCGAGAGGAAGACCGAGAGACAGGTGGCTGAAGGGGGTGGAAGAAAGCGTGAAGAAGAGAGGAGAAGACTGGTCAAGGGTGGAGGCTGAGAGATGGTGGGAAGACAGAAGACGTTGGAGAGGCTTGTGTTCCAAACAGACCCGGCCAGTGGCTGGAAACTGTGCAAGATGACGATGATGTCAGAGCTTTTCTCTTTCATATCTCGGATTTATCTACCTTGCTGCAATTCCACCTGCAGACTCTAATGAATGAACTGCATGGACCAATTCTTATACCAAGTCCATTGTTGGTACACTGATGATGCACTTCATTTAAACCAAAATGTTAGCTACGTAATGGTGTGAGCATGCCAGAAAGCAATAAGGACCCTTGAACATTGTGTCAAGAGTTTCTGCGAATTTCTGAACTTTCCTTTCACATTAAATTTATTTTTTTACAACCAAAAGTTCCCTTGTTCTGTAATGGCCAGCTAAGAGGAATTTTACTGTAGTTGCATTCACTCTCAATAAGGTCCTGTACAAAAATGTACTAAACCTCAAGATTTCTGCTATTCACACAGCATAAACCCAAAAAATATCAAGATGTCCAGCACATTTCCAGAACCAAAAGATTGTCAGGTTGGGAAACAGGTCACAAGTGACGTATGCACAGGGAAAAAGCAACGTAGCACGGCATAAACAAGATAAGAGTAATTTGACAAAAATCAGACAAAAAGTTTATTTGTACGTCTTGAATACTGAAAGGCTGTTTATCATCTTAAATATTTCAGTCTCAATGCCTTTCAGTCATATGAGAAGTTTATGGTGTTTGAAGCCATTTTCAATGTTGCCTTAGTAAATGAAGTTTGATGTTTTTCAGTTGATCAACACGATTGTACCCAATTGTGATGGGTTATTCCCTAATACTGGAAAAAAATGGACACGAGATTAATAAATAACTATTTTTTTCAGGTTTGGGGAATCTCACAATTGGGTACAATCGTGTAGACCGACAGAAAAACCTCAAACTTCATCATATGAGAAGAACAAAAGTGTTTGAAAATTATTCTAAGTTGCTTTTCTATCTTTTCTGATTTTCCAATGATGAACATGCATGCAAAAGCAAAATCTGGTACATGATACGTACTATTAGCAGGAGACCAAACACTGCTGTAACCTGGTGTGGATACTTGGTTCCAAGGTGTCATCTGAGGGCTCATAGATGGTGTGGCAGCACTTCCGAAGAACATACCCACACCCCCCATCATACCAGCTCCAACACTCATAGGAATCTCAATTCCCGCTTTACACTTCTCTGCATCCAAGAGAAGATCGAAACAACCTGTAACATTTTAACAACCCTCTCAGTAAAAATCTACAAGGGTCAAAATCATAAAAATTGTAATTTAAAAAATTGCATCACATACACTGACATCCCAATTTAACATTTCTAGAAATAACATTTGCTCGCAATGAACGTTATTTTCATTGGTCCCAGCTATTATGCTATAAAGGCAATGTAAAAGAGGCTTTAGTTCAAGTTTGTCGATTTCATGTATAACCTCTATTTAAGGCACGAATTATAAGGCCGCTGCAAGAACATTGATGCTGATTTAATGTTTATAAGGTTCCATACAATTTACTTGTAGGGCATTTTCTCCCTGCTATGACACAAAATGAAGTCGTCAGGTAAAATCCTGGACGAAACTCGACACAATAGACTGGGAACGGGCGAAAAATCTGCGGTTAAATATTCAATGCTTGCTCAATAGACATAACTACAATTTCTATAGCATCTTATCTAAAGTGAAAGTCTGTATGTATGTATGTATGTGGGTATGTGGGTGGGTCTGTTCCGTATACAAATCTATACCGTTACACCAATCTCAACCGAATTTTGCATACACATAGTTTAGGACCCAGAAGGAACCGCTGGCTACATGAATTTTCGATAGTCTTTCTCATTCTTCTGATTTCGACCCTTTTGCACTCCAGCACATGCTAATCAAATCATAAAATATACTCATGAAGGAATGGCAAGGCGGATAGTTTCCATGGCAACATAGCTCAAGTCGAGACACGGCCGACTGGATGCCATTTGCGCTCTGCACTACAGGTATAGAAAATGAGGATCTTTACTTGAAATCCCGTTAGTTACTCAACTACTCACACAGCACTGTCAACCGAGTTTAGCTTAACAAAGACTTGACACTATCTTCTACTATATATTTGTCAAATACCACTCACTCACTCATTCATTCATCACGAAATATCAGAAACCATCAAACGGATTGGAATGAAATTTGGTATGCAGCTTCCCCAAGGGCCGCAAATGCCCACTAAGAGAGGATTTTTGGATATTCTGGTTCTAAAGGGGTGTTAAGGGGGTAGACCTGCATTTCATTGAACAGCAATATCTCCCGATTGGTTTCATTGGGGGATGTGATACTCGGCACATAAACTCATCATTAAAAATAAGAAGACACGAGTCGGAGGGTTTTTCGATGTGGTGTATATTATGAGGTGAAAGGGGTGAAAAGTGGGGATTGAAAGATTCCTAACGGAGCGTGTATATCTTAAACGACATAGGCGAGGAGTTTGAAACTCAGCGGGAAAAAATCAGCATAAAAATAAGTAAATATGTGTTTGACCGTTTTATCATAAATCCAATTTAAGGGGCCCATGGGGAGGGGTGAAATTCTGGAGGGGGGGAGAGAAACAGGAAAGAAAGTGTCCTAACTGATTGACTGACCGACTCACTCATCAAACTCAGGGGGAAAAACTGCTTTAAAGTAAGTAAATAGCTGTTCGACAGTTTTTTTTTTTCATAAATCAAATTTAAGGGGTTCATGGGGAGGGGTGAAATTCTGAAAAAAGAAAATTGAAAGAAAATGTCCTGACTCACTCACTCATCATCGCCCAGCCAAAATTATTGAAGTTAGAAACATGACAGTTTCGGGATATGTTCATTGTATTTCAAAACAGTCTACTAAGGGAGGATTTTCGGATATTCAGGTTCTAAAGGGGTCTTAATGGGGTTAAACCTGCATTTCATTGAATAACAATATCTCCCGATTGGTTTCATTGGGGGATGTGATACACGGCATATAAACTCATCATTAAAAAGTAAGACACGTGCCTGAAGGTTTTTCGATGTGGTGTATATTATGAGGTGAAAGGGGTGAAAAGTAGGGATTGAAAGATTCCTAACGGAGCGTGTATGTCTTAAACGACATAGGCGAGGAGTTTGAAACTCAGCGGAAAAAAAATCAGCATAAAAATAAGTAAATATGTGTTTGACCGTTTTTTCATAAATCCAATTTAAGAGGCCCATGGGGAGGGGTGAAATTCTGGGGGGGGGGACAGGAAAGAAAATGTCCTAACTGATTGACTGACTGACTCACTCATCAAACTCAGGGGGAAAAACTGCTTTAAAGTAAGTAAATAGCTGTTCGACAGTTTTTTTATCAATCAAATTGAAGGGGTTCATCGGGAGGGGTGAAATTCTGAAGGGAAAAAAATTAAAGAAAATGTCCTGACTCATTCACTCACTCATCATCGCCCAGCCAAAAATATTGAAGTTGGAAACATGGCATTTTGGGGATATGTTCGTTGTATGTCAAAACCGTACACTAAGGGAGGATTTTTGGATATTCAGGCTCTAAAGGGGTCTTAAGGGGGTTAAACCTGAATTTCATTGAATAACAATATCTCACGAGTGGTTTCATTTGTGGATGTGATACTCGGCATATAAACTAATCATTAAAAATAAGCAGACATGTGTCTAAGGGTTTTTCGATGTGGTGTATTATTATGAGGTGAAAGGGGTGAAAAGTGGGGGTTGAAGGATTCCTAACGGAGCGTGTAGGCCTATCTCTTAAACGACATAGGCGAGAAATTTGAAACGCAGAGAAAAAACATCAGCTAAAATGATAAGTAAATCGGTGTTCGACCGTTTTTTCATAACTTAATTTAAGGGGCCAATGGAGTGGAGTGAAATTCTGGGGGAAAAAGGAGAGAAAGTGTCCTAACTGACTAACTCACTCACCAAACTCAGGGGAAAAAGACAGCTTTAAAAATAAGTTAATAGGTGTTCAAGTGTTTTTTCATCAATCCAATTTAAGGGGCCCATGGGGAGGGGTGAAATTCTGGTAAAAATAATTGAAAGAAAATGTCCTGTCTGACTCACTCACTCATCACGCCCAGCGAAAACTATTAATGTTGGAAAAATGAAATTTTGGGAATATGTTCGCTGTATGTCGAAAACGTCAACTAAGGAATGATTTTTGTTTATTCGGGTTTTAAAGAGATGTTAAGGGGGTAAACGTGCATTTCATTGAATAACGATATGTCATGAGTTGTTTCTTAGGGGATGTGATATTCGGTATATAAACTAATCATTAAAAATAATCAGACATATGTCTAAGGGTTTATCGATGTGGTGTATATTATGAGGTGATAGGGGTGAAAATTGGGGGTTGAGGGATTCTTGACGGAGCGTGTATCTCTTAAAGGACATAGGCGAGAAGTTTGAAATTCGGTGGAAAAAGAACAGCTTAAAATACAAGTAAATAGGTGTTCGACTGTTTTTTTTTTTTTTCATAAATCCAATTTAAGGGGCCCTTGGAGAGAGGTGAAATTCTGGAAGAAAAAAAAAAACAGGAAAGAAAGTGTCCTAACTGATTGACTCACTTACTCACTCATCAAACTCAGGGGGAAAACAGCTTTAAATAAGTAAATAGGTGTTAGACCGTTTGTTTCATAAATCCAATTCAAGGGGTTCATGGGGAGGGGTGAAATTATCAAAAATAAATGAAAGGAAATGTCCTGACTGACTCAGTCACTCATCATAGCCCAGCCAAAATTATTAAAGTTAGAAACATGAAATTTTGGGGATATGTTCGTTGTATGTCGAAAACGTCCACTAAGGAAAGAGTTTTGAATATTCAGGTTCTAAATAGGTGTTAAGGGGGGTAAACGTGCATTTCAATGAATAACAATATCTCACGAGTGGTTTCATTTGGGGAAGTGATACTTGGCATATATACTAATCATTAAAAATAAGCTGACACATGTCTAATGGTTTTTCGATGTAGTTTATATTATGAGGCTAAAGGGATGAAAAGTGGGCGTTGAAAGATTCCTAACGGACCGTGTATCTCTTAAACGACATAGGCGAGGAGTTTGAAACTCGGAGGAAATCAATCAGCTTAAAAATAAATAAATAAATAACTAAATAAATAAATAAATAAATAAAATAAATAAGTGTTCGACCGTTTTTTCATAAATCCAATTTAAGGGGCCTATGGGGAGGGGTGAAATTCTGGAAGAAAAACGTCCCCTAAGGAAGGATTTTTGGATGTTCACTCTCATCGACCAACCCAAACGATTCAAGTTAGAAGAATGATATTTTGGGGATATGTTTGTTGTGTGTCGAAAACGTCTACCAAGGAGGGATATTTGGATATTCAGGTTCTAAAGGGGTGTTAATGGGGTTAAACCTGCATTTCATTGAATAACAATAGGACACGACTAAGACACGAGCGAAGCGAGGCTAAAAATGAGATGATGTGCGTCTATGTATTACTCAATCGCGCAAGTACCACTGGTCCGATTTACATGAATTTTACATGGAAGTTGCTGATTTACCTGGTTAACATATAGGTTACTTTTGATTTCAATACTTTGTACTATTTAAAGATGGCGACCATTTTAGTGACTTCACTACACCCTTTGGTTTAAAACTTTCATATTTCCATTTCAAATACAAAGAGAACGCTAAGAAATAGCAAACTTTTGATGGTATATACGAGGTTATAAATTACATTTTCTATCCGAAAGGTATCTCCAACCGTTAGCGAGTAAAACCTAAATTTGTGCTATAAAACACGGTCAACGCCGAGCGGTGTAGTTGGACAAAATGTTCCATCCTTAATCTCCCTCTGCGAAGCACCTCGCCTATCCCCTGTTTTAACTGTCACCTTCATATTTTAATTTATTTATGACGCGTAGCGAAGCACGGGTACTTCAGCTAGTGTTACATATGCGCAACAGGAATACACACTGCCCATGAAGAGTAACAAAGAGCACACATTAGGCGATGTGTGTATAAATTATAATTTTGTTTGCAGATTTATTGATAATGTTATCGGCTAGCACATTCTCCGAATTTTTCCAGTTGCTGTTAATTGTTGAGATTAGGAGTCTGCAGTAAATTCAAATGTCAGATAACCTAACCTAACTTTCTTGATTTAGGTATGAGCAAGTCAGTGCACCTCTTTTGAACAAGAACACATCACGTCATGTCAATAGGAACTGCATTAACATTATTTGTCAGGTTGCTGTAATAAAAAAATGTTTTCTTTGTATTTTCCAAGCAATCAAGTACTTCTTACGACTATAAGAACAGTTTTAATAACACACGAACAACCACTATTTACTAATCATGTGAAGCAATGTCACCAACTTCAACAACTTGGTCATCAAATTACACGAGTTAAAAATGCATTTTTAAGCTAATATAGTATTATTTTTGAAGAAGGAATTTCAGAGGCTTACTAAACACTGTAAACAACTGAAATAAATATTTCTGCATTGATAAAAGGAATCTAACACTTTATACAGGTGATAAGTAATTTTGCACACAATAAGATTTAGCAATACTGAAGCCGAAATATTCTGTTCCAAGATAATTGCGACTCGTGCCAGTGTAGAAGACAGAATCTATATTGAATATTTCGCCACAACTGTTGACTATGTGATAATTTACCATTTTAACCAATAATTTGTATGAACATCTGAAAAAAAATTCAATATGCCTAAAAATACCAGTATGTAAAATATGCATTAAATTTGCCGCAACTTCCATCAAAAATATAATACGGCAAAGTAGAAAATTATACACACTCCACCAGTGAGTAAAATAAGTCTGGTCGTTAAGACAAATAATGAGCACACCTTTCGTACCTGTATTGGCCATCCCAACAGCGGATTTACAAGAGCTTTGCTGCGATGTTAGGATTACATTAAAAATTATGTTATAATAATGGTAGCCATACAGCCGAACTGTTTTCAGGACCATGTAAACCACATTCAATGGGCTCAAACTTACGCAAATGTGCCTATGAGAAACTTAACCTACAATTTTCAAAATTCTTAATTTTACTAAGTAATATGGACTTGAAGTTAAATTTGTGTAAAATTACCTATCAAAAATTTTTTAATTAAGATTTTGGCCAATTAACCCGATGGGTGCTACACCCGCCTATAGACGGGCTGACGCGGCCGGTCCACCAGTGTTACGCCCGTCCATAGACAGTGCACGAGAACTTTTATTTTCTTCAGTTTCCCGGTTCACTCTCGAGAGCCAAATCGATGACTGGGATGTTCTGCCATCTGTTGGGCATTATGTGGAACTAATTGAGCACGACTTATAGCTTCGGGAAGTGACTAACAGAGCGTTTTGTAGACGTCTGTCCTCTACAGCCGTCATTCATCCGTGATATCAACAAACATGGCGGAACAACAAGCTAGTTGCTCTAGTCGCAATGTTATTTCAGATCAAAAATTCCTTCAGTTATTAACCACAGCGGAAAGTGATGATGAAGACTATGATTTTAATGTACATACCTGCCAACCTCTCAAAATGAAAAATCGGGAGATTCGACGCGGCGGCGGAGGGGGAAGAGCGGGGGGGGGGGGGGGGGGGGGGGGTGCAACATAATACATACACAAGCTAAGACATTACAGCAAATATATAAGTTACACTATTAAACTGTACATGACTAATATGATATGACATCCCAGTTTACAAATGTACTTGAGTAATTTTAAATTCTAACTAGTCTATCACGCAAGCATACATACCTTTCTTTCGACCACACTCAGGCATACAAAACTAGTGACGTATCGAAGATCATATTATTGGTCGTTGTTGCAGGTGACTGTGGCTGATTTTGCCCTCTACAAAAAGGTCTTGCTATATTCTTGCTCAAAACACTTCCCTTTCTGAAGAGACTTCAGAGTTATAAGTTTGTCCAAAGTCTTGTCGGAGAGAGATGACCTGAACTGCGTTCTTTTTTTTCTGACAAGACTGAACATCCTCTCACACTCGGCATTACTTTGCGGAATGGTCAGAATGGAAAGCATAACTTTAGACAATTTGTCATACTTGAGTACCCCACCACTACATTTCATTTGGCCTACCAGTGCCCACTTCACATCAATTCTCTCTTCTTCCTCAATAGATGTTACATCTTCAAGTTGGAAGTTAAAGAATTGGGAATGCACATTTCTGCAAGGATGGCCGATGTTTCAGTTCTGGCTGAGCCATATCTCCCGGCAAATTTTGAGTCTGGGAGCATCTTCCTAAATAAAGGACCAGCATGATCGAAACAATTGACAGGGAGGTTATGTTCAATAATAAACGATGTGAACAATACTTCTGCACGTGTTATATTGTCAGTGTCTTCCTCCTTACACTTGAAATTATCAAGTTTCTTGTTTTTTTCCAACACATTGTACATTGTCTTTATGTTTCTTTGAGCGCACATGTTTTGAAATGTCCCCCTTTCCACCATGCGAGATGCTGAAATCACACCTACAGACACTACAAAATGCAAATATTGCGCCTCTTCTTGACTCAGTTGGGTGCGGAAAGTTATCTTTGTGCACACTTTTAAATGTCACATCATATTTCTTCGCCATATTACCGAGGAACAGACGCAATCACTCAGATCGAAAAATCACAATAGCCTACCGGCATATTATCGCCAACAACATCTAACAAAGTTATACACAAATCATATAATGTCACGTGTGAAAGAGATACAATATTCCGCAGCGTACAACAAACTACCTTTCACCCACAGGTCGTTATGCAAAACATCTAGGAACAAGCGCTGAATTAACCATCGACTATTTCAAACAAAGACGTATTCGAAGCTAACTTTTTATAACAGCAGGACGCGACGCGGGACTCGGGAGTTGTCGATTATCGATACAGAGCAAAACTGTGGTATCGAGATATAACTTCAAAACACGTAAAATCGATCCGTTCGATAGACGATTGGAGTGTCATCTCGCACATTCAATCCGAAATTACGCGTGGAAATTTTGAAAAATCGGGAGATTTAATACGTTAAGCGGGAGGGCGGGAGAAATGGTCTGAAATCGGGAGTCTCCCGCCTAAATCGGGAGAGTTGGCAGGTATGAATGTATCAGCGAGTGATTTTGAAAGTGAAATATTTTTATTTTGGGGCCTTTACTTTGTATAAAGATGATGTACACGCAGGCACAAAAAGTTAAATTTTCATATCTCGCACAATTATAGAACATAAACGTAGGATTTTCCATTTGCATTTAGATATGTAAAGAAACAATTTTAAGCTGATGGATTGGAATCCGGGCTAGCCATAGGAAACAACAGAAACATTTATAAACATTTTAAGCTATTAACCCCCGCTGATAGGTTAAAAATTGTGGCTTCTACTTTTTTCATTTTTTTTACATACGAACGAAGAAACTCAGCACTGAGGTACCATACAGTTAAATGGAAACTCAGCACTTAAAAGGTTCAAGACCGCTTAGAACCTAAGACTATGATACAGTGGTTTTCTTCTTCCCTTCTACCCAGAACTTTGTCATACGTTAGATATCCAGTTCAATAGTATGATTTTAACAAGACATTTGGCATACCTTATCAAATATGACACAGGTTTGGTTCCAATACCCCCCATCTCCCCAAACCTTTTTAACAGGTCGGAAGTAAGTAATAAAATGTTGCTTTACGTTCTCAGGCTCTATAGTAGAAAGTGTGTGTGAGAATTGAAGAACAACCAAAAACGAATGGTATACCACGATCAGAAGAAATGGAGAGCGTTTTTTTACTGGATATGGAAAATGATGATGGTGGTGGTGGTAGTGACAGGAGCTTACAGACCTTTTACATAGGCCGGAAATGCATCACAAAAGATTGTGGGAAGTTTTCTATTCCCACGCCACCAAGTAAATGTTATACACAGACATGTCAGAATTATTGCAGTTCATAAAGCATTTGGAACATTTATGGCACCAATATAGGCGTACATAAAGGAAACAGATAAGCGCAGGTACTCAAACCTTTCTATAATAGAAAGTGTGTTTCTAAGAATTGAAGAACAGCCAAGAACAAATGGTGTACCACGATCAGAAAAAATGGAGATCGTTTGTTTACCACACCCAAGAAACTGGAGATGGAAAATGATGATGATGATGATGGTGACAGGAGCTTACAGACCTTTTACATAGGCCGGAAATGCATCAGTAAAGATTGTGGGAAGTTTTCTATTCCCAGGCCACCAAGTAAATGTTATACACAGAGACATGTCAGAATTATTGCAGTTCACAAAGGCTAGAAGAAGAAGAGAAAGCATTTGGAACATTTGTGGCACCAATGTAGGCGTACGTACAGGTAACAGATAATCGCAGGTACTCGAACCTTTCAAATCCATCCTAAATTCACGGTTCGTTTATGGTTATTGTTTGTATTGAATAAAGAGATGGGCTGATTCATAATGGAAAGTTGTTGGTTCCATTCCCACATGCTACTGACAACAGATTGATCTTCAAAAAGTAACGGGCATTTTCATCAATTCGTTCATCTAAGTAATGGCATAACAATTAATTTTAAAAAGTAACATTTACTAGTTACTAGTGACCATGTTACTCCCCAACCCTGCTATAAGCCAATGTATGATGAAGTTCTGGGAAGAAGGAAACCATTGCATCATAGTCTTAGGTTCTAAGCGGTCTTTAATTGACCAAACTTTTAATTAAAAAGTTTTAGATATCCAATTAAGTAGACTGACCTGTCCCAAGACGAGGCAGTTGACCCATGATGATATTCTCCGACACACCCCTCATTGGGTCAACCTCGGCGTGAGAAGCTGCATCCATCAACACATCAACTGTCTCTTCAAAGGAACACCTCATAAGTGCACCAGTATCTTGCCTATTGATACCATGACGAGTGATGGCCATTAGATGACCCTTGGCAGTCATTACGTCACAAAGCAAAGCTAAGTGTCGGTAGTTTACGTACAGACCATAGAACTGCAATACTGTGTTCATTTCTTTCTCCACAGATTTTCGCACAGCCTCAATGCCAAGTACCTATAAAATACCGAACAAATGAACTTCAATACTTTATTAAATATAACACACAAATGTTTCTATTATAATAAATTACAGTAAACATTGTACGGTAATTATCTGAGAAGAGCAATCAAGTGAGGTTCTATAAAAGTGTCTGGCATTTCTAATTTTCAATGTACACAATTAAATCCCCATTTGCTTACAATTCTCAACAATTTTAGCCTATATTCAAGGAAAAACAATCACTGGGGATACAGTAACATTGATTTTTCTACAGAGATCACCGAATTATACTAAATGCAGGAAAACACTAAATGAAGATTCTACTGAAAATTGGAAAAGAATGAATCCATTAGGGATGGGACGTTACCACTTTTTCTTGACACTCAATACTACAAGTATTCTAAAAAGTTGTCATTATACCCATATGTTCTATTCTTGATACTTAAGGGAAGTTATGATTGAGCACTTAATTACATGGCATCCCAAGCTGCCAAATTTTGGGAAGGCTGATGGTGGCTCTAGAAACATTTGCTGCTAGTGGCGTTGTGAGCCTCCAGTAAAAGATTTGTACTTCCGTAGACAAATCAGTAAGTTCATGGGCTGGGGATATAGTGTCACTGCAGTGTACCATAGCAAATAGGTTGTGTAGCAGAATGGTGATATGTCAGTTATTCTCTCGCCCCAGCAGGAGGCAGTTGTGCGCATACACAGTAAGCTCAACTATGGTCTCGGTTGTGAAGGATAGCTGAACGTGAGCACTGGAATTCAAGAAAGGCACAGTTCGAACAATAAGCAAAGTCCAGTTCTGTCAAAAACTAGACATAACTGCTAAAGAAATGTTTCAGTATTCAAGCAAGTATACAGTGATAACATCTTTGGCCACAGATCTCTGTTTAACCCCTTTAATGTGGTACAGTATCTATCATTTATACACTAATAAGTGAAAAATGTCTTTTTCTTTTATGAAATAGCTATGTTTCAAGAAAATTATCGAAACTCCGTTATTTTTGAAGACAGTTATGGAAGTAGAAAACAACCTGCTTTAAAACACAGTAGTGAAGACAGTTATGGAAGTAGAAAACAACCTGCTTTAAAACACAGTAGAACTCCAACTATCCGAATCAATTGGGACCGGACTCCATTCGGATAATTGGATTTACATACATGGTATAAATACATATGTATTTTAAAGAAAAGGAGCTTATTTTCGGTACTGGATGCATTTTTAATTATGCAATTAAACACAAAGGAAACACTTTTACATGTTATATAGCATACGTACTGACAAGTGCTGTACAACAGTAGTAAATGAAAGTCATTGTTTGCTGAACAACTCGGTCCAAGTAAGCTCATCATCTCAATAATGTCCGCGCTGCGCCTACAGCTTCGTGGAGGGAAGGACAATAGCATGCCTAGACAGAATCATTATTTTGCGAATCGCAGTAAGTTTGAGTCTTAATTATTATTATTTTTTCTGAAGGTGATTCGGATAGTTGGAGTTCTACTGTACTAGCATAATCACATGCTACATTACATTTGCACTACAATATCATGTTGGCTCATTCTCCAGAAAATCTCACTTTTCTATGCACAATAGATTTTCAGTTAAAAAAAAAAAAGAATAATGAATTATGACCAAACTTATTTAGGAATTGAAATTTTGAAATACAGCGGGTAGGACTCGAACCTAGTGTCACTTAATTGCACAAGAGAATAAACGTGAACTGTGTTTTTGTTATTTAGTGAGGTTATCGATGTTATATGATGTTTTACACCAATAAGTGGGCTGAGGAAGAAAACATTGTGTGTTTTCGAAACATGTACCTGTAGAATTTTTATGTAAGTAAAAAGTATTGATTTGGCGAGAAATTTATGTTATACTTCATGCTAGTGTCACTTCCAACTGAAACTTATTACTATTGCCATTGCTGTCGTAACTGCCTGCAGGTTTGTCTCTAAATCAATAAAACTGTCATGCATACTGATGACATCACCCCAAGGTTAACACCCCTGTTTAATGTTATCACCATATTCACTACCTGTCTGAGGAACTGCATCCAACCACCGACATTACATAACTCGGATATCTTCACATCTTCATGAGATACAAAGTAATCATCAGCACACTCATAATTAATATACTTGACTAAATTGTCGTTGTACTGGAATATATCCCACGTGGTGGAATAACATGTTGCTAATGTGTGAGGCACAAAAGGTTGGCCACTTTCAAAATCATAACTTCATAAACAAAGGGATTAGCACAGTAGTTGTAGTAGATTTGGGAACTACAAGATGTATTTGTCCAGTACTGCTCGTGACCTGTCATGATCTGTCAGAAAACAGAGAGCTAGAAGAATGAAGGGAACAGCTTATGCACTCACTGATATTCTGTAGGTTAAATAGCAACAATGTTTTGAAGAGGGGAGAGAGACTCAGGAGAATGAGCATACTGGTCAGCCACAATATTGCCAGAGGTGTTTCCAGTAGCTATACCAACATTGGTAGACATGCGCAGAGACTAACGACTATTTTGAGAGACAATGTGCATCTGTTTATGAGTATGCACCAAGTTGTGTAGCAACTGGCACCAGTCAAATTTAGTGACTGTACTATGCAATACGACCAAAGCCTCCATCTGCTTGAGTTTATAAATGGTAGATGTACAATCCAGGTGAACAACACTACACTATTTGTGATTTTGGGTTCATAACCCCACCATTGCTCTTGTTGCTTTGTTCATGCACTTGAGTGTGTATGTGGGATCTGAACAGTTAATGACAGTTAAGTGTTTTGTATTTAAAATATACTGTGCCTCTTCATTCATCATCTTGTACAGGTTCCAGCCCCAGGCTGGGTCTGTTTGGAACATAAGCCTCGCCACTTAGTTCTTTCTTCCCACCACCTCTCCGCTGTCACTCTGGTCCAGTCCTCCCCTCTCTTCTTGACACATTCCTCCACTCCTTTCAGCCATCTATCTCTTGGTCTTCCCCTTGGTCGTTTCTTCTGCATCTGCATCTCATGTATCCTCTTGGGAATCTTCTTCTCATCCATTCTCTTTAAGTGTCCATACCACCTCAGTCTTGATGTCTCAATCCTACCTTGCAAGGGCTCCTCTTTCACCATTTCCCTGACCTTTTCATTCCTCACCCTGTCTCTTCTTGTTACTCCGATCCTACTTCGCAGGAACTTCATTTCACCTGCCTGTATTCTGCTTATGTCTCTTTTCTTCATTGTCCACGTTTCTGAAGCATAGGTCAGTATTGGGATATAGTAGCTTGCTTTTTTGTGGGACATCGTTATTCCACACTAAGCTCCTAATGCTTCTCAGAAATGCTTCTGCCTGTCTGCCACGTTCCGTAATCTCTTTGTCATTTCTCCCAGTTTCCTCCACTATACTTCCCAAGTACTTGAGACTTTCCACCTTCTTCAGCTGTCCACCTCCAAGTGTTATCCCACTCATTGGTCTGTCCTTTTTCCTGGTCGTTAACAGGATCTCACATTTACTGATGTTGAACTTCCATCCGTACTCTCCCACTGTTTCTTCCCAAGCCTTCAGTTGCTCCTGAATTTCCTCCTCCTTGTTTCCCCAGACCATGAGATCATCTGCAAACACCATTGCTTTCATCTTATCTTCTCCTATCGTTCCTGCTATCCGTGTCATTACCTCGTCCATAACCACAATAAAGAGAAGGGGTGACAGCGCACTACCCTGTTTCAGGCCACTCATTTGTCTGAACCAGTCTGTTCTTTCCCCTCCAACTTTCACACAACTCACACTTCCACAATACATCTCCTTCACTCTGCCTACAGTCTCTTTTTCCACTCCCATGTTTTCCATTGCTTTCCAAACCTTCTCCCTGCACACACTATCATAGGCCTTTTCGATGTCCAGGAAGGCCATCAACAGATCCTCTCCAAATTCGTAGTGGTGTTCCTGGAGCTGTCTCACTGAAAATATGAGATCCACTGTTGATCTCCCAGGTCCGAATCCATACTGTTCCTCTCTCAATTTTCTCTCCACTTTGGCTCGTATTCTACTTTCTAATATCTTTTCATATATCTTGGCACAGTGAGGTATGAGTGTGACTCCCCTGTAATTTCTGCACTCCTTTCTGCTTCCTTTCTTAAACATTGGGACAATTAATCCTTTCTTCCAATCTTCTGGGGTCTTTTTCTCCTTCCATATCACCCTCATCACACGGTACAGCCACTGTTTCCCAACCACCCCTGCTGCCTTCACCATTTCAACACCCACTTCATCCACACCTGGTGCCCTTCCTCCTTTCATCTTGTCTATAGCCATTTCCAGTTCTCTCCAAGTCAGGTCCTTTTCCATTCCTGTGTTGTCTTCTCCATCTTCCAATACATTGTCTTCCTCCCTATGACCATTTTGATTCAGCAAATCCTCAAAGTACTCTTTCCACACGGTCTTGAGTGTCTCTTTGTTGTGTACCTCATTTCCGTTTTTGTCCATCATTACCACATCCTCTCGCAGACCTCTTCTCTTACTTTTGACCATCCCATAAAGAACTTTCTTATTTCCTCTGCTGTCTTCCTCCATCATCTCTGTCCACTTTACCATCCACTTCTTCCTCTCCTCTGCGACAATCTTGTTTGCTTCTTTCTTCTTTATCTTATAATCTTCCCTTGCCAGATCAGTTCTTTCCTGGAACCACACTCTGAAAGCCTTGTTCTTCCTTCCCACAGCTTCTTTTACTCTCTCATTTCACCATGTTGTCTCTTTACACCGCTTTCTGTTGCTTGTTCTTCCACATACTGCCACTGCAGCTTCCACCATTGTGTTTTTGAATTGCTTCCATTCCTCTTCCCCTGTTTTAGAATTGTCTGTTGGCATCCTTTCCCTTATTATCTTCTGGAATTCTTCCTTGACTTCCTTTTCCTTGAGTTTCCATACTTTGATTCTTCTTTCCTGGTACTCTGTCCTCTTGCTATCCTTAACAACTCCCAGGTTCATTACAAGTATTCTGTGGTCGCTATCTAAGGCCTCTGATGGTATTACCTTGTGCCTCTTCATTGTTGAGACAAAATTAATGCATTGAATGTACTTTGATATAGCCTGGAACAATATTTTCCACATTCATGGCATATAATTGTACTTGTGAATATGCATCTAATGACAGTTCACTACTCCCCTCATTTGTGCACCAAAAATAGAGGACAGAGAGAGTGGGTATTGCTGGGTAGTAGAGGAAGTTTCACTGGAATTCTTCTTCCGATAATGAGCAGAATGTCTGTTTGTCAGTCAGTGTCTCTCTCTCTCGTAAGGAAAATAAAAATAAAAAATGAACATAGCAAGTGGATTCAGACTTTAAACAGAGACAAAGGGGTTTATCAAAAATTATTGGCGAAAACATCCACTTAATCCCCCCTATCTGAGACACCCTGCAATAATCTAAATCCATCGTTGGTGAATAACATTTTCCCTACAGTTAAATGTGAATGAAACAATTATATGAAGTAGTGGTTTATTGTAAACAAAGGACATAAAAATGCCAAAAGGAAATGCTGGTTTTAGTTTTCTAATCGGTTTCGTTACGTGATTTGTAAATACAAACTGTTAGCATAATTATTTTATAGCAAGATGAATTATTTCGACTATAGGCAGTTGAGAACAGAAAAGAAAGCCTAAAAAAATAGTTATAGAATTGAGGGATGAAAATTAATTTTTCACCCCCAGCACTGCCTAGTCTTGCCCATTGCAGAGCCCTACTCCGTATATACACAACCAGCATTAAAGAGAAGCCATTTTTCATTGTTGCATTATTGACAATTGATATTATTGGATTATTTCGCACAGAACAGTATTAAGACTTCTTCTCCTCCTTCAATTCCCTTATGCCTTCAAGCGTCAGGGTAGCCTCGTTTGAGCCATTTCTGCCATTCTGCTCTATTTCTGCACATTCTCTTCATTTCCACAACAGTTTTGTCCCAATAGTTTCCACTCCGATCGTCGTTTATATCCGTCCAATCCGAGGCTACTTGTAGTTCTCTGAATCACTTTACCTCCACATGGGTGATTAGCCCAATGTAGAGTGGTTTGTTGGATTACCTTCCCATCCTCCACATGTATCCTCTGGAGACAGGGTGCCTCAGATGATCAGGGTTTGGGCAGGCATTTCCTCCTTACCCACTTAGGTATGGTTTTCCCGCCAATAATCGGGTGGCTGATTGCAGTCGATTCCCACTGGGCGATGGGGCCGCCACATCCCTACGCTGACCAGGATTTATTTCTTGGGTGAAGGGCAGATGACCTCGCTAATCTGCCCCTTAAATCAATTCAAAATTGAACTTCTTTCTTTGAACTCTAATATCTTTGATTATTAGATTTACTATAACATATATGATTCTTATATTTTTCCTTTCACTTTTACTATTGTTTGAATGTAACCTTGGATATGGTATTTATTTCTTACATAATCTGAAAACTTCTCAAGAAATTACTGCTTTTATGAAAGTTACTCAAATTCAAAGAATTCAGAGTTATAGTTTGGACAGAAAGTGGATGTCTGAGCAGTCTGTAGACATTCCACAATTTCAGATAAGTATCCACATCGGATCTATCAACACAATAGTAGATAAACACTATTTCGTGTGTTGTAGTTATAACTTTATACCATCATCACAACAGAGTACTTGTAAGTCATTTCTGCATAGTAGTTGACAATTCTACAGTAGTTTAGGGCTTATTGCTTAAGGGTATCTTAGCAATAGTAGCTACACCTTCATAGATTAGTTGGTGGAGGAAGACTGTTTTGTTGATGGGATCGTCATTTCTAAGTTTTGCAACATTAGAATAAATTATTCTTTTTTTGGGTGCTTAATGTGTTTAATATCAGTAATAATTATCAGACTTACTAAGTTTTCTGACGGGTTCTTTTGTTTTGTTTTTGGAGGGCAGAGATTGTGTGTGTTTTATAGAGCTATTTATCTTGTAGATTTGGAGCTGATGATGGTCGGCTTGACAAGCAAAACATGTCATCCCTTAGTTTTCTCCTTCTTCAACAGTCCATAACATAATACAGGTATGTATATTAATCACATGTAATTTATTTCAGGTTATTTTTTCACATATTCCAGGAATTGGAGTTATTTTGTGTTGAGAGACTGTAAGGTACAATATCAATATTGACAACCAGTATTGTTCTCATGCCAGTTGAGAAGATTCCCACTGACTCTATGGGCTCAAGTTCAAGCGTGCAGCGTGTCAAACCCTCTGAAGGTCATTATCGAACCACAGCATTGACGGATGCGAACTGTACATCATGCATGCCATTGTGTGGATGGGCCGCAATATCAGCGAGAGAACGTGGGCAGATGACCTCGATGTTCTACCCCTTACAGAAACAATTACCATCACCACAATGTCCCATAATATATCAAGATCCCTGATCACCGGCGTCTTGAGTTTATCTGCACTGTGCAGCTTATATGCCAGGGGTCATTATCAGGCCACAATATCCACGGGAGGATGCTTCACAATCTTGGATGTGGCAGTATTCAATAACTGGTTGACAAAGTTTCTGCTAACCTTTATCTCGAGTTAGCATCCATTGTACACAGTGTATGCCATCAGTCATTAAGTCGCAGTATTGGCAGCTGAATGTCTAGCGTAATATGCTTTCGGGATTGCTCGGGAGTTTGTTGTGTGGATTAAAAATTATCAAGCGATACCTTTTCTAAGATCTATCATGGATGAGTACTTCGATACCGGCAAGTATAGATAGTATCTATGTCCCATCCCTAAATTCCACACATCCATGTAACGAGAGTATCTGACCCATCCATAGATTCCACACATCAGTGTTTATTTCACATATCTATATAATATATTTTGTTGGCCACGGTATTATTTGTCAAAATGGTCTGTTTGTTTTCTTTTGAAATAAAATAACTTTAAACATATGCACTAAACTGTTCTACCATTTATGGCAATGAAAGTTCTTTGTCTTTGTTTCAAGACTATGCTTCAACAATCGGTCAACACAAGAGTGCCCAAAATACACCCGTGTTGACCAACTAAAGAGCAATTCATGTTGATTGATTATATAGGTAACACTGAACAATGGCTTCTAACATTTGAATTCAAGACTATGCTTGGTAAAAATCCCACATACTATGCCTGAATACAATAAGAAGGTGGAAGGACAGTTCAGTTGATGTAAACACCAACAAAACAAATACTCACAGAGAAAATTTCACAGATGTCGTTAGAGAAGGTTCGAACAGGGTCCACATCACGCTCACTGAGAACCTTCATCATACTTGTACCATCAGTTTCCAGTAGCCATTCTGCAATAGCCTTAAATTCACCAGTTTCAGTTACCACAATCCTTTTCTTAGAATCTGTCTGTGGCAAGTGCATGTACACCTTGCTAATAGCCTCAATACCCTGAAATACAAATGTTTACAATATACTACAATGAAACATACCACATTATATATATATTTGACCAATAGCAATAGAACATAGCACATTTTTTAAAAAATAGTGCAAACATGATAATATTGTTAAAATTAGATGTAAAAGGCGACGAATAATTCAATACAAGTCAACTAATGCAGTGTGATCAACAAATTTGCAAGGTGTGGTGTCATCATCAAAGAAAGGAACAGAGTGGGTAATATTAGTGTTCAGCATAAAATGTGAAACACTGGAGATAATATCTTGAAAAATATAACATTAAAAAATTGCTAAAATCCATTTGTGAAATTCCAGGCCCCTTACAATGGAACTGTCAATGAGCTCATATCAAAATATTATCTCAATTTGTTTTCCCATGCACAATATTTGTCAGCTGAAACTTACATAGGGAACTTAAGCCATGATTACGCGCAGGGAGAACCTTTAAAAATTATAAAAATTGCTGTCTTTATACTCTCCTAGTGGCATGAAAAGTATGGAAACCCCTCCACCTTGTGCTAGCCGGGATAATCTGTTCTCATGGCAAGTCAGTCATATTGCCTTATGCATATGTGTGCCCATAGATGTGCATCATTACATTACAGAAATATTAGTTCAGTCATGCTGACTAGGACAGCATATAGAGCACAACATAACGTTATTTATGGGAAAATAGAATCTGAAGATGTTGGTGTACAATAAGACTTTAAACAATGCAAGTCTTGGTATCAGATCCTGTGGCTGAATGGATATTGTGTGAAGTATGCGTCTGGCAGATACATCAAGAGATTAACAACAGAATACAGAAAGCTTCCAATTTCTATCAGGCAACGTCAGCTACTTTAGGATGAAACATTTCCACAAGCTTCCAAAATTAGTTTGGTCAAGATATACTTAATACCTATACTAACATATGGACTGGAAGCATCAACCTTTACTGGACCAACAAACAGTCGTCTCCAGGCAGTAGAAATGAAGTTCCTCCATTCTTGCCTTCAAAAGACGAAAATGGACAAAATAAGGAATGAGGATATCAGCCAACAACTGGGATCGGAAAGGAGCCTGCTGGGCTCATGGTGACGTTTTTAAAAATCCAAATTTTTTTCTTCTTTTCTTTTCAAGAATGGAATTGAGGTTAAGATATTATCTATACATATATTTTCACCTTTTTGCTAATTTTGCATGTAACATGTGAGAAAGTAATCACAATAATCATGGTGAAGTTGGATTTTTGGAAATACATAAGACTCCTGCGCAAGCACGTTGAACTTGGGAAGAAGTTACGCATAATCCTAAGTGATATTTGTCCATAAGAACAAAAACATTAATTATTCTTCTCACATACCCTGTTAAAGCTGATGATTTTACAGGCTTCTGTCAAACTGTATATGACACACATACTTAACTCATATGCTTCTGAAAGCATACATAGTGGGAACTGATGGTGAAAACACATTCAATACAGTCTTCTTGAGGAGGAAGTTTTCAATCACTTTACCACTTTAGTGTAAAAATTGGAATCTCATGAAGTAAAATAATTACATACTTCTTAAAATTATGTTTACAGTACTTCTGTTGCATTTTCTAAAACTATGTTTGTAGTATGTAATGCTTTTCAATGAAGATTTTTCATAAAATATTATTTGTATACAAATTACATTAACAAAGAGATGACTTAAGCATTGATAAAGAATATTTCCTTGTAATTTTGTAAAAATCCATACAAAGAGAACAAAGAGGGGAAATAGATATAAAAAGAGTTATTCTCAAAGAACAAAAAAATTTGTATAGATTTGAACATTACCATTCAAGCAGAAGGCTGATGTTCTGCCCTTTTGGCCACATAGGTTAATGCATATATTTGCAAAGTCAAACTACTCATATGCTGTACAAACATCTTCAGATTCTATTTAAAAGAAAAATTTTATATCGGACACTATGTTATCCTTAACGGCATGACTGAACAAATAATTATATAATGTAACCACAGATTTCGATAAACACTCCGATATACAGAGCTCTGCACATCAGGCGATGTCGAGTGAACATACGACCCTGGCTAGCATCAAGCAGAGGGGGTTCATGCATTTCACAACACAAGCATAGTACAAAGACAGCAATTTTGGCCATTTTTAAAGGTACCTCCTGTGGATAATCACAGCTAAAATTTCACATGTAGGTTCCATTTGACAAATACTGTGCATGGAAAGGAAACTAGATGAAGTTTCGATATGAGGTCATAGACAGTTCCCTAGGGCCTCTCAAACTCGCATTAATGACAACAAAACACGACCAATTTGAGCCCAGAAGCAGTTCTGATCTTTGCACTAATATAAGTAAAAATTAGGATAGATTCAGAAAAATTAAACCACCTCATCAATAGGCCATAACCACAATATTGAACAACATAATTTGTCAGTAAAAAATATAATAAAACCCTGTAAGTTTCCACAGATAATGTTTTGCTGCCATATGAAAATTGATTTCCTACCATTTACATCTCTAAAGTGCTTTACAAAAAAATAATTGTAAAAAAACATATAATTAAAATAGGCGATTTTTGTTTACTCCAGATTGCGAGAATGGCTGAACCAATTGACTTCATAAAGCAATCTCACCCAAGCTCTTGGCCTGTTGAAATACTGAGTGTCTTTAATAGAAATAAGTAGTTCTGTGAAGAACTAAACGGTCTATTTTCATATATCCTACTTATGTTAATTGCCTCTAACAACATACAATTTCAGTTTGATTGCTGTAATAGATTCGTAGATACTGAGAACCGTCTAATACTTCAGATGGTCGCCATTGTGGAGTTTTATATATGTAGGTTGGTCCCTTAGTTTAGGGGCTGCGACAACGCGGTCATGTAGCCCCGTGTACTTTGGGTGTGTGTAGAATCTGTCTGAAAACCGGTGTTAATTGTGATGACTGTATTAGTGTGTGTTATTTGTTTTTAATTCAAGTAAGGACTGCAGACATTGAATTTCAACTAGTTCCTACTTTTGCCACCAAAGGCCACCATCAACGACTACTAGTTCAGAACTTGACTACTAGACGCCACTGCAGTCGGCTCCTGGCGACAAAAGTAGGAATCTAATTAGAGCGTTGTTTAACCTATAATTAATTTAGCTTCACACAAGTGTAATTAGTGGAAGGTTCTTTAACATGCCATAAATCTATGACATGGGACCGCCGGCTTTACTTCCCCTCCGAAGGAAGGCATAGTGAGGGATTTTTAATGCTCTTAAAAATCCGACGACTTCGGCTGGGTTTGAACCCGCGATCTTGGGCATAGAAGCTCAGCATGCTACCAACTACGCCACCGAAGCCGCTTTTATATATGTAGGCCATATAGTTATGTACTATTATATGAAGATTATTGTCAAAGTTTAAAATACCGTATTTGCTCGCGTATATCTCGCACCCTATTTTTTTATTTGAAATTTCAGGGGAAAAAAGTACTCGCATATATTTCTGATGCCGTCATGTAAATGACTGTAATAACCTTGAGGTAGAAACACGTTCGATTTAGCGCGCCACAACAGTCGTCATTGTCCAGGAACTTACCCAAAGCGATACCTTAACGCGATTAGCGCGCCACAACAGTCATCAAAACGCGATGTTATTGTTTGTTTTGGCGGCATAGGTTTCCTTTATTGTTGCCCGTCAGTTGCCTTGTAGACATCAGTACCGGTACGCTGGCTTTGAAGATAAAGGAAATCTGCGCTATACCACTCGCGCCAACATGCTCGTATGTTTCAAAGATTGCACAAGTAGGCCTACTGTTACATCACAGAGAAACGCAGTTCAGTCTTCTCGAATCTCAATGATTTCGTCTTTATGCATTCGTCGCAACAGAGCTTGGCCACGTGCAAACATGCGGCACGGCGTGAGTGTAATAGCACGCGGTACATCGTTAGTCTTTGGCCGCGGTCGGCTAAGTTCGAGCTCGCTCATGTAGCGAGGAATCGATATGGAAGATGATCGATCGTATCGATCGCTAAGCGTCTGCGCTCTAAATTCCTTTTCTGCCTTCAATCATCTTTAACGAGTATATTAAGTCTTTTTCATAGGTTCTTAATGACACATAACCATAACGAATAGAAATAAATGGTGTCAACGGACATTGTTTCGAAGAGCTTCTTGAAGACTTGCATCGCAAATGCATTGGACGGAAGTCAGGATGAAGCAGTATGGGATGATGACCAGAATGATGCACGCGAGAATACCTCGGAGATTGGCAGCAGTGACAACGAATAGGGCGAGTACCGTATGCCAGTTGCCTTGTTTCAATCATGCAAATTTTGTGTTTTTTCGGGAATACGGTCATTCCCCGCGTATATCTCGCACCGAAAATTTACGCACATATTTTCGGTAAAAAAAAAGTGCAAAATATATGCGAGCAAATATGGTATACACCAATACTTAAACAAATACAGTATATCTATTATATATTGTACATGTTTCGACCTGACCTTGAGGTCTTCTTCAACTCAATTAAGATTAAAATAAAATACTAGAGATGTACTTAGTTTTTAACCGTTCGAAGGCAAAACCCGAGGATGGGATTCTGTTACAGATTAAATTCTTTTACATATTTTACACAATACCTGACATGAAATACCTGCCTACAAATTGTATGCATTGTACTCTTCACTACTTATAATAATTTGGAGGATGACATATTTTGTTTGTCATGCAAATATCTTCATATCCAGGTTAAGCTAATATGAGCAATCATATTACTGAAGTATAAATAACTCATTGATGTTTCATTAATTACATTTTTATTTATATATTTTTTTTTTTTAATTTTGTCCCTTCTTTTTATAATACAGTATAAGATATTGTCAAAGTCCCTTTTTTTTTTTCACATTAACATTGCTTGAATATACACCTATTATTATCATCTAAATTTAATTTTATAATGTCTGCTTTGAGGTTTTGTGGGTATCTACCGACCTACCTAGAGATCTCGGGTTCGAATCCCGGACGGGGTAGATATTTTTACTACCAGATTATCATTTTAAATTTTGTAAATATTGTCAATTGAAATTACAGTACAGTAAGTATGTAGTTAGTTTTAGTTGTAAGTATGAAGTTAATTTGTTTATTAGATATATGTCATTGTTCTATTAGACTGTGGTATGTGAGTGTGTCTGGTGAGGGTGCATGTGAGTGGGCCTGGTGACAGACTGTTTTAGTGGTAGTATTTGTTTGTTGGTGAAACTTTAGTATTTTTTTCGTTAGTAGAATTTTGGTATTTAATTGTTAGTAGAAGGTTAGTATTTTGTAGTAGAATTGCTCTTTACTTATTCTGAAAGGGAGTAGCAGCCTTTCAGAATAAATCAATTCTTTACTAGTCTAATAGACGGTTAAGATATTGATAATATAAGCCAACTAATGGCTACACTGCGTTCTGCTGCACGGCTGAAAGCAACGGGAAACTACAGCCGTAATGCTATTCCCGAGGATATGCACCTCTCTATGCATAATTATATGTGATGATGGCCTCCTCCCTTGTAAAATTTCAATCCGGAGGTAAACTAGTCCCCCGTTCGGATCTCCGGGTGGGGACTACTCGAGAGGGGGTTAACATCACAGAAGTGACAAAGAGGAAATCTGACATTCTACGGATCGGAGCGTGGAATGTTAGAAGTCTGCTAGGAAGTGGAAAGTTAGAAAACTTGGAAAGGGAAATGGATAGGTTGAGGTTGGATTTGGTTGGGATTAGTGAAATGCGCTGGCAGGAAGAGCAGGACTTTTGGTCAGGAGACTATAGGGTCATTAGCACTAAATCAAACAATGGCCAAGCAGGGGTTGGTCTCATATTGAGTAGGAAACTTGGACAGCGGGTGGAATATTATGAGCAATACAGTGAACGGATTATTGTAGCAAAAATCAATACTAAACCTACGTGCACCACAGTGGTACAAGTCTATATGCCTACCAGTCAAGCTGATGATGAGGATGTTGAAAAGGTCTACGAAGAAATAGATGACATTCTGAGGTATATCAAAGGTGATGAAAATGTTATAGTAATGGGAGATTGGAATGCTGTGGTAGGAAAAGGGAGAGAAGGGAAGATAGTAGGAGATTTCGGATTAGGTGAAAGGAATGATCGAGGAAGCAGGCTGATGGAATTCTGCACCGAACATGAGTTGGTCATAGCTAACACCTTGTTCGATAACCACAATAGAAGAATATACACATGGATGAGACCAGGAGATACAGGGCGTTACGAAATCGACTTCATTATGGTCAAGCAGAGGTTTCGAAACCAGATTTTGGATTGTAAAACATATCCTGGTGCTGACATAAACTCTGACCACAATCTGGTTGTAATGAAATGCAGATTAAAGTTGAAGAAACTGAAGAAAAGTCAAAAGCCAAAAAGGTGGGCAATAGACAGTCTGAAAGTGAAGGATGTAAACGAAAGATTCAAGAAGAGTATAAAGGAAGGACTAAGCAAAACCCCTAAACAAACTTCAATTGCAGACAAATGGGCACTTTTGAAGAATGAAATAACAAAATCCGCAGAAGAAAACATTGGTAGGAAAGAAAGAATAGGTAGAAAACCGTGGATCACTCAGGATATACTAGAATTGATGGATGAAAGGCGGAAACACAAGAATCTAAGAGATGAAAAGGGGAAAGCAGAATACAGACGTCTGAGAAATGAGGTTAACAAGAAGTGCAAGGAAGCGAAAGAAGAATGGTTGAAAGAGAAATGTGCAGGTATAGAAAATTGTCTGAAATTAGGAAAAGTAGACACAGCTTATCGAAGGATTAAGAATACTTTTGGGGAAAAGAAGACAAGTGCTGTAATATTAAGGACACAAATGGAAAGTCTCTAACAGATAGGGAAGAAAAGGTTGAGAGATGGAAAGCTTACATAGAGTGCTTGTATAAGGGAAAGGAGATTGAGAATCATGTAATGAAAAGGGAGGAGGAAATTGATGAGGATGCAAAAGGAGATTTAATATTGAGATCAGAATTTGACAGAGCATTAGAGGACTTAGGCAGGAACAAAGCACCAGGCATAGATGATATACCGATTGAGTTGCTACGCTGCATAGGAGATGAAGGAAAAAGGAAGCTTGTAGTTTAACGTGACCGTCAATCTGTAGATCATAAGCCACGGGACCTCCTTTTTACGTGGAATCCGAACCACAGGACATGGCATTTCACTTCGAAAATCTCACATGCATTGACCAGGAATCGAACCCGGACCGCCTTGGTGAAGGAGATGAAGGTCTGATCAGGTTATTTCACTTGGTGTGTAGGATTTATGAGACAGGTGAGGTACCCCCTGATTTCAAGAAGAATGTTATCATCCCTATATCAAAGAAAGTGGGAGCTGACAGATGTGAAGATTACCGTACAATCAGCTTGATTACTCATGCTTCAAAGATCCTGTCTAGAATAATTTACAAGAGGATCGAAAGCCAGATAGAAACGGAGTTGGGTGAAGACCAGTTTGGTTTCAGGAGAAATGTAGGAACAAGGGAAGCTGTACTAAGTCTTAGGCTGATTTTGGAAGGTAGAATAAGGAAAGATAAGAGAACGTTCATGGCATTTGTAGACTTAGAAAAGGCTTTCGAATACGTTGATTGGACTAAATTGTTTGACATTTTGAAATCGATTGGAATAAAGTACAGGGATAGGAGGGTGATATACAATCTATACAGAAACCAGACAGCAGTCATTCGAGCTGAAGGACATGAGAGAGAAGCTGGTATTCAGAAAGGTGTAAGGCAAGGCTGCAACTTATCACCCATACTTTTCAATCTTTACATTGAACAAGCAATGAAGGAAATTGGAGAAAAATTTAAAGTGGGAGTGAAGATTCAAGGAGAAATAATTTCAACAATGAGATTTGCTGATGACATCGTCATCTTGGCCGACAAGCCTGAGGATTTGAATGAGTTTTTGAATGGTATGGATTCCGTCTTACGGAAGGAATTCACGATGAAAATTAATAAATGTAAAACAAAAATACTGGAATGCAGCCGAAATAAATCAGAAACCTCTATGGAGACCAAATTGGCAGGTGAAAAGCTGAAGGAAGTAGGAGACTTCTGTTACTTAGGAAGCAGAATAACCAGTGATGGACGAAGCAAAGAGGATATAAAAAGTAGGTTGGCTCAGGCAAGGAAAGCATTTCTACAAAAAAGGAATCTGTTGACATCGAATATAGATTTAAGTATTAGGAAGTCATTTTTGAAAGCCTTTGTCTGGAGCGTGGCGCTCTATGGAAGTGAAACTTGGACTATTGGTGCAGCAGAAAAGAGGAGAATTGAAGCATTTGAAATGTGGTGTTACAGGAGAATGTTGAAGATCAGATGGGTAGATAGGGTTACAAACGAAGAGGTATTAAGGCGAGTGGGAGAGGAGAGATGTTTCTGGCGACTGCTAATGAAGAGAAGAGATAGGTTGGTAGGACACATACTAAGACATCCAGGAATAGCAAGCTTAGTTATGGAAGGAAGGGTCGAGGACAAGAACTGTAGGGGTAGACCGAGGTTAGAATATGTTAAACAGATAGCCTCGGATGTAGGGTGTGATAGCTATGTAGAGATGAAACGATTGGCTCAGGACAGGGAGGCATGGAGCGCTGCATCAAACCAGTCAAAAGACTGAAGACTCAAACAACAAACTTAAGTCTAATGTTTGTTTGATATGAAAAAAATTATGTGATAAAATGTAATTAAAAGAATGAAATAAAATAATAAAAATGCATATCCTTACTATGTAATATTAAATGTAAATAAAATAAAATATAATATTGGGCTCCACTGCACATTAAATCCTTTTCCAAAATACAGATAGAAAAACAAGAAATTTTGTTAAAATAAGTGTAAATAAAATATTGCGCTTTATATTAAAAATTCAAAAATTCATATCGAAAATTAAATAATTTAGAATAAACAAGTGCCGAATATCAACAAATATTTTAACTGTGTTGCCTGAAATGAGTAAAACTAAATCATCTTCCAAAATATGGTGTGTGAATTTTGTTTTCAGGTGCCAACCAGTCAGTGCATCGTTTGAATTGTCAACCGTGTTGTATAAATGGAAAAATCAGTCGGAAGACTAATTCACATATCGCACCCCCGCTGGAAGACTGCCACAAGTCAAAAAAGACACATTTTCAGGAGAAGCATTTAAAGATGTTGAGCTAATGGGAAAAATATAAATATTTACATAATTAAAGTGAAAGTAACCTATTACTAACTCCTAACATCATCTAGTACTAAGTTATACAATAACATACAAAGTTCATTCATAGATTATAATTATGTGTTTCAATAAAAATAATAGTAACTTTCAGTTATGGCAGTTTTCTATTCAGTGCCGTAGAATTGCTATTTATAGGATCTGAGTTGTGGCAGTTTTACAGGACACGGACTTGATCATAGGCATTTATAAGTACCACATACTGTACCCAAGGGAGAGGTACAGTATCGAACCCATATCCTTTTATTTCAAAAAGAAAGAATTAATGCTGGTTTTAGAACGGAGTTCTGAAGTTAGTTGAGGAGTAATACAGCATCATATTGCGTGACGCATGGATAAGTTGTGCAACTCAACGAAGCAGGACCACAGCTGCAAGATGATGTCACTGACGACTCGGCGGGAACCAAGTGACACAACGGATCGAAATAGCATGGGAAATTTTCCGTTCTTTAGAGAGAGAAGAAGTTCTCGGGTAAAGGCCTTAGTCAACACTAAAATGGCAACGCCGCAGCAAGGGAGGAGTCATGAAATCAGAGAAATAATTAAAATTTAGCCATTTGCGGGCATTAAACTAAAGAAAGGACTCCGTCAATGTTAATTATCCAGGGAAAAAGATTTCTTAGAGTGGATAAAGTTAATAGTAATTGAACAAGAAAGAAGTGTCAAATCAGCATTACGCAGTCTGTGAATTCCCGAACCAGGAGCTTGTGGTAGGGGACAAAACGAAGGCACCACCAACGTAATTGAGGAGCTCATTTTAATTAATATTAAAGATTTGTATGATCGATTTTTGGAAACTTAAGATATTTTTGAGACATTTAAAACCTCAGCTTTTCAGAGATATTTTTTATAACATCGTAAGACGATTATTTTGGAAAATGGTAGTGGAGAAGATGAGGAATTGATTTATATTTAGCAGATTTCAATATAAACCCTGGAAGCGCCAGGAAATTCATTCAGTCTAGGTGAACCCTAAGGAGAGGGTGTCACGCTGTTTCACCAACATTCAGTCTTCAGCGTCCGAGAAGGGCGTGTTGCTGTTTCAACGAAAACCTTCAGTCTTCAGCGTCTGAGAAGGGGGTGTTGCTGTTTCACAACGTATTCAGTCGTATGAACCTCAGGGGAGGTCATACTGTGCAACAAGTATTCAACAGTACATGCAGTAATCATCAGACCACGTGCGGTCGTGCTGCTACATAGCACAGGCAGTTTTATTCAGTCCGGTGGGACTTGAATCTATATCACGACGCGGAAGTACTTTTGAGAGAAGTACCGTTCCAGCATTCATCAGTGTCGGCGCGCATTAAAACATTGAAGTCCTTGTCAAAGGAAAAGTATCGTCAAACTTCGAACATTTAACAGTCTACGGACTTAGGCCAAGTTTTATACTTTGAGCAACATACGTTAGCCGGCGAGGGTAATCGAAGCCCAGACACCAGTACTTGAAGTTACATCGTAAGATCTCGAAAGTATACGAGACATCATTAGAGAAGTGATACTCTGAACGTTTATCCCAGTGTGTTAAATAACCACGGTAGGGTCGAACATAGCAAGCACCTAATTTTCCTGAATTGAGGAGGTTAGCGTGATAAGTGGCGATAGAGTTAGAAGTCTACAAAATAGGCATCAGTAGCCACGTGGAATTACAGGAAGGACGTGGGAAGTATTCCACCAAGTAAAGACAATAGTCATCAGAATTCAGTTCAGACGCGAAGTACTAAAGACAATTGTAGAGCGCAGTAAAGTGAGTACCGCGACTCCAGGGGAAAACGTTAAACCATAGACCGTTTACCATATAAACAATTGCATACCGAAAGAGACAATATTATCGTGCCATAACTGTAAGTGCCGATAAATTCAACACCAGAAGTAGGAGAATCTTCATAGCCAAGGAGGGGAAAATTCGAAAGAGACTGTCATTATCCAAACAGGAATTAGTAGGCAGCAGTTGAAACTTGCACCCCTAGGATCTGGATCGAAAGAATTCACGTGTGTAAGGCAGTGCTAGATGCCACAAAGTAAAATTCATTGTGTAAATATAATTATTAGTGAAATTTATATTTTAGTGATTCTTTTTAGTGTATATGAAATGTGTAATCCCTCATATCAATTTAAATGTGTTAAATATGTGTAAACTAGAGGGAAATTTAATTAGTGATAATATGAGTGTCAACATGGTGTGAGAAATTTGCGTGGGCAAAATGTCGCTCCACTGGGATCCGTACAGTTTGGCCGGATAAATCATGTAAGTAGAACCAAATTTTATTATGTGTTTTGGACTTGGGAAGCTCGTGTAACAATAGTAACCATGGAGAAAGTATTCTCCAACATCGAAAATAAGGGATGTTAAACTGTGTAATAATGAGAAGTGCGGGATCTAATAAGGAAAGTAATAATTACTTGAATGTAAAATGTGTAATCAAAGAAATAGTATTCAGTGGAATACCAGTAAATGGAAAGGAATAATGTTATTTAAGGGCAAGCAGGATAATAATAATAATAATAATAATGTAATGAAAGAACAAATTGTTGAATTAATATTCAAGTATGAGCCATTATGTGCTGAAATACTAATAATAATAAGGAAATGAATGAATAAGTTGTTGGATTAATATTCAAATATGAGCCGTTATGTGCTGAAATAATAATGAAAATGATAATTATTGAACCAGTTGTGTTCTTGTAAATGAAAAGTCAAGATTGCGTTAAAGGCAAAACTATTATTTTTGGATGGAGAAATTAATTATTTTGGAATAAATATTTGGCTTTGAAAGGCATCACGAATGTATTGATCGTCGCCAATGAGCGCTTATATTATTAATTGTCACGCTAAAATATGCGGGGAAATAATGCCAGGAGATTATGATTGTGGGGATCAGCTGGACCGAGTAAATGATTATGTGTGTGTTTGCCATGACAAACTTTGAAGGGTGCTATTGTTGTTAAGCACGGGGATGAGTGCGAATACCTCCCCAAATGTCACTATTATTATTCGGACGAGTGGTCAGATACCATCGCTCCATGTGTAAGCCCTAAATCCTTGAGAATGGAGATGTCCTCGAGGCAGGCCAGATAATCGAACCGGTGTTCTCTTACGTCAAAGCCCCTTAATTATTATTGGTTTTATTGAATTCTTACCTGCCAGTGATAAACCTCCGCAATTATAATTATACCTGAGCCAAGGAAATAGGTCATTAGAACCTCATATGAAAGTGATGTGTGCCTTTCCAAGTCTTAAGAAGTCACGTTTGTTTGAAAGCAGTTGTAGTGTCCCGTCTAGGAGGGAGGAAGGTATTGACTCTTCCTCGCTTGTCATAAATCAAAGCCTCAAGGGTCTTGACTTTAATGAAGACCACTGTTGAAATAGGCCAGTAACAGAGCCAGACACTGTCTGTGGTCTGTCGTTATATAAACCTCTTAATGGACCGGTAATCTGTACCGAGTTTTGCTATGATTATTTATCCTTGCTATTGCAGTTTCAGGGTGTCTACTGTACGGATGAAGTAAAAATTAGTTACGTTTTAGGTACCTCTTAGTTACCTTTTAGTTAATTTTAGTTACCTTTGAATTCAAGATACGTCTGCGGTCTGCAAGCATAGGCGCTCATCACGCGGTGAAGAAAAACAACAATTAACTGTTTTTAAAGAGGTTTGTTATTTATCGTATGGCTTTTTGTGCCCGGAGTGTCCGAGGACATGTTCAGCTCGCCTGAGTCTGTAGCTGCTACCAGCGGACACCCTTAGGGCGAGCTACAAGTTCCGTTTAATTTCAAGTTGCTACCAGATATCAATGATACCTAGTGGTGAACATTGGAACTTTGATACAGCGTTCCGACGAAATCTAACCTAACAATTTAGCTTCACACAAGTTTAGTCTGTGGAAGAATCATTTACATGCCATAAATCTATGACATGGGACCGCCGGCTTTACTTCCCCTCTGAAGGAAGGCATACTGAAGGATTTTTAACACTTTTTAAAAAATCCGACGACTTCGGCCGGGTTTGAACCCGCTACCTTGGGAACAGCAGTTCAGTATGCTACCAACTACGCCACCTAAGCCGCTTTAAATGAAATGCACATGATGTTATACAAATTTAAACAATAATAAATATATACTAGATATTTAATATCCAATGAGTTGTTTCAGCTAATATGTCGTCTTGTGCACAATATGTTGTTATAATTACGGTACCAAGAGGTTGCTCTGCTCTTGACCATATGGCGAGATTTCCTTCGTCCCTGTGGTAGGTCGCGAAGAAATGTATGCGATGTTACGCGATCGTCACCGAATTCTGTCTTCGCAGTCAAATACGGAGAAATATCGAGATGTTACACGATCGGCGCTGGTCTCAGTTGTTTGATGAGCTTCCCGTAGTTTTCAGGATAGAACACGGAGAAAATTCGCGATTTAGATAATCAGTGTCACTCTTAGTCATTCGACGAGATTTCCATTGTCCTTTAGGTTGGGCACAAGAAAATATAGCATTATTACGCTATTGGCGCCACTTGCTGTCCGTTTGACAAGAATACAGTTGTCCTCGTCATTGAATGCGGAGAAATATCGCGATGTATCGCAATCGCTGCCGCTCTCGGCCGTTTTACGTTGTCCTCGAGATATTATGCAATCGTCGCCGCACCCGGCCGTTCAACGATTGTCTGCCTGTCTATCTGTCCTAACAGAATGGCTGAGGCAAGCTCAAGGTTGGGCATGGTTAAAATTCACGAGTAGTTACGAACATGTTGTTCGGTCGGAGCCGTGATTCCCTTTGTCCCTATGCTGTGGTTGGGAGTTCATCAGTTCAGGGTGGATCACGAGGAGGATTTAGTATTTCGATGCTAAGTAGGCTGTCATTTTGAAGTGGGTTGATGCACTTCTCGCTCCCCGTACGCTTTTAAGTATATGGTCATGGGAAAAGTGGCAAGTAGGTTTATTGATGGGTGCCCCATTATGGGTGCCCCATTATGGGTGCCCAATCACCTTTGACAGGATTCCCGCAGTCCTCGTGATCACACGTTCACGATAGGGGACGGATTTTATGATTTTACGCAACTGACTTCGATCTCTGTCCGTTTGACGAGATTCCCGTAGGCAAGTCGTGCGGTCAGCCGGCCGTCTTGAGGATGCGATTTTGGAGGATGAACGTTCGAAGTAGGTACGGTATGGAATATTACGAATTATTCTGAGAGGATTACACGAATAATACGACAAGAGGGCAAGTTTTATTTCGACTGAGAACCACGAATTATCCACAAGTTATCGAAATAATCGGTTAGATTATATATCCGATGGAACGAAAGTTCGAAGGAAAAATCGACTTATAACGGAATTTCGAATTAACCATACTGGATGTCGCAAATTTACTTGACATATTTTTTAAATAAGTTATATATATTTCGAAGATTTTTCGCATTTTTTTCGAAATGGTAACATTTCGCAAAATTGCGACATTAAATTGTTTCGCGTTATATCTGGACTTAAATTTGACATAGTTTCCAAATAACACAAATGAGAGATTTCTTTTTAGTTTCGGAAGCATTCGCGAATTAACGTCTCGCGAAAAGTCAGGTTTCCTAATACAGTAACACAGAAAAATATTTCACACGAAACTTAAGTCTTCTTGATGCCGAAAATATACTTGAACCGATGTATACCACTCAAGGCATCCTCAGTATGTATTTCCTTGAGGTCGAGCACGGAGAAATATAGCTTAGTACTATGCAATAGGCACGGCGCCGCTTGCGTGAAACTCGCTCCATCGCAATCTCTGAGCCTAGCGGCGCGAGTTTAAATGATTCAACCCGCCTTCAGAAAATTTTCGTTACCCGTTTGTAAAATTCGTAACTTTTTCGTTACTTTCGTTACCCATTTGTAAAATTCGTTACTTTTTCGTTACATTCGTTACCTGTAGACACCCTGAGTATAGGTCCGCATTTCATGAATAATTAAATTGTCATTTGAGACAATAATGGAAATCCCTTTGGTATTGTTACATTTTATATGTTATTGTTCCCAAGTATTTATGGAAATATTCGGACAGCTGGGAGTCTGTCTTGATTTGATTTTATCATTAATTTCCATAACTTGTGGTACACGAGTTTTCCCTAAGACAAGTACAGTTTGGTAGTTTGGAAAGAGAGATGATACAGTGTGAATATCATGTGGTACCCAATAGATGGTAATTGTTGACACCATTTATAAACATTAACTCAAATTTATAATAATATTAAAGTTAAGAATATTTAGTGTGTTTTGAATAGATAATTTTATGTAATGATTTTTTTACAGAGACTTTTAGAGCTCGTTTTCAGTAATTTTTGTATTGAAGCTAAATGGAAGTGAGAGCAGTTTTGATATTTTTGTTAGGTTCAGTGGAACCTCAAATAGTGATTTTTATAGATTAATGTTGTAATTGTTCCTTGTTCATTAGAACTAGTCTGAAGCTTATTCAGTTATTATGTTTGTTTGTAGCGCCTAATTTTGATTAATTAAATAGTTTTTATAGTAGGATTTTGAATTTTATTTCATTGAAGTGTTATCCTAAGCTTGATCCTATAATGTGTGAATCACTCAGTGGGAGGACGTTCTATGCCCCGAATACATAAGACTGAGCAGTTGGACAGTGATTTGCATATTTCTTGTACGTAAGGGCACAATACTTCAAAATTCATGTTTTTTGGCTTGTGGCAGTCTTCCAGCGGGGCTGCGATATATTACAGTATATTATTATTATTATTATTATTAATCTTGATTGGTCACATTGGACCACTTGAGTCGTTCCACAATCACTTCTTCTTTGAAGGTAGTACTGCTTGGTTCTTGCGCTCTTTCCAGTACTTTTTCATTCTTTCAGATCGGGATTTTCTCAACTCATCATTACAGTATATAATACACTCACCGGCAAAAAAAAAAACGCAACACTTGATTTTTTAAATTAAAACTTGCATATTAGCTGCATTCTGTCTCAATTACGTCACTTTATACTATTATCAGACCTTTCTCTGTTCAGAGTGTTTGTTTACCATCCATTTCCTTTAAATTATCGATATAAAGTTTGATTTATGACACCCCAGTTCACTATCTAGCCCAGGCAGACTGTACGCCTCCATTTCCATTAGTTCATTTCCTGCAATAAACTTCAAGTGCTTGGGTGATAAGTCTCATCCCTACAAACCAAATTTGCTTTGTTTGATAAAATGTATTTTTCAAATGACTTCTCATCAGTTTTTAAGTTCTTATTGCAAAGGAAACATGGTTCTTACACGCGAAGAAGCTGCAAGAGCTGTAGTCTTGATTTGAAGATGGAAGAAGCATGCCATACGTTGCAAGACAGTTAAATGTCAATGTTTCGACCATCCAAAGGACATACCAACGGTATGGGGAACTTGGAACATACCCCAGGAGGCGTGGATCAGGCCGCAGAAGGGCAACATCAGACAGAGATGACCAGTAACTGTGACTCCAAGTTCTGAAGGACCAACACACCACAGCTGTAGAAGTAAGAAATCGGCTTCAGCAGGCGACATTTCAGTGAGAGGACAGTAAGGAGAAGATTAAGAGGTATAGAAATCTTCTCCAAAAGACCTGCTACCGGCTCTAGATTGGAACCTCAACATCGCAAGGCACGTCTTCACTTCGCTCGCCTCCATCAGCAATGGACACAACAGCAATGGCAAGCCGTTCTCTTCACAGACGAGAAGAGATTCGGTCTCAGATCGCCTGATGGAAGAGAAAGAGTGTGGGGGAGGGTCGGAGAAAGGTTTTCTCCTGTAACTTTTTCCTCCAGGACTGCATTCGACGGGAGTTCTGTCATGGCCTGGGCCGGGTTCAGTATGGATGCCAGGACTGAACTTGACGTAATTCAGAATGCGACTCTCACAGCTGACCAGTACATCATGGAAGTACTTGAAAACCATGTTGTACCATTTGCTCCATTTGTCGGGGATGCATTTCGCCTGATGCACGACAACGCACGAGCACACACTGGCCGATGTGTCCAGCAGTACCTGCATGTGGTTGGAATCTACGCACTGGACTGGCCAGCTAGGAACCCTGACCTCAATCCAATTGAACATATTTGGAATACGTTGGCCAGAAATGTTTGGCACGTGCTCCTGAGACTCTCCAGCAACTTCGGGTGATTCTGCATGAGGAGTGGGAACGCATCCCACAGGAAAGCGTTTCACAAATCATCGCAAGTATGGCAGAGAGGTTACGCAAGGTGATTCGTGCTAGGGGTGGAAATATCAGTTTTTAAGTGTTCAGTTCTTGTGTCAGTACCCAAAGAAATGAATTAATTCTGTAATTATAAATCTTGCAACTCAGATTAACATATTTAAAACGACTTTGTAATTTACTCAAAATTTAAGACTTTTTTACTTTTTTTTCTTATTCTAGAAAATGGAACAGTTTTTTATTTGAAGCTGTTTTCTAATGTTTAGAAAACAATTATGAATAATTTTTACATAAGAAAAACTTAATAATTAAAAAATACAAGTGTTATGTTATTTTTGCCGGTGAGTGTATATAGATGAGTGGCAAATTGGAATTTAACCAAGTGTTTTGTATTATGAAATGGAACTCTAGTAATAAAATCTTGATATCAATAATTCTTTGTACCCAATAAACAATATTCGGTTACGTATGAATCTCCTTTAACAAAACATATGTACATTTTTCTTATAACGATCTCTTGTCAAATGGACGGGGTTATGCATTAAACAGCTATCCACCAAAAGCTGATATTGAGAAAAACGTGATTGAAAGTTTTGACATTTAAACTATCACAAATTCTCTCCTGTTAGCCAAGTTTGAGTTTTAAAAGCAAACAAACCCTTACCTATATGCATTGTTGACAGTTATTGCGTTTAAATTACAAAAATACAGCAAACAATTGATTTATTAGCAATTGACACTTAGCTGCTTTATGTTATCTGTGAGTTTAGTTACGCATAAAACTGCTAAGCGCCATTTTTGGTGAATAGCTTGTTGTTACGTTATTTTATCGAACACGATAGTTATGCGTAAACCGTCTAAGCACCTTTTTAGGCTCTTAGCCCTTTATACATTTTTATTTTAACGCCAGTTTCTGGAGACTTTGGCGCGTACAATGAGTACTCCTGTGTCCTTAATTTCAATTTTATTCTCAGTAGTCTAATAGAGACACAGATACATTTGAATACCAGAATCAAACTTAAAGCAATAATTATACTAAATGAACTAATGCTATGAACATTGGTGTTACATTCTACTTTATGATGTAAATGTTTTCCACACAATAGGAAATTGACACAGTCTTGGGTTTCATCTTGTATCGAGAAATCGAGTTCACTACCAAAACCCTCGATGTCGTCAAAACTGTTTCCATCGAATGAAGGCCTTCGTAGAACTCCTTGGCATCGGATGGTATCAGATGCATGGCACTTTTGAGATCCTGTAATTTTGGCTCTGATATAGCTTTTCCGTTTGGCCATAGAGCATTAAGGCAAACGCTGAGGTTATTCTGGTCACATTGGCGTGCGCTATTTCTCCTCTTCAAATTGATTACTTGGCCGTCTTTGTCATCGAAAGTACGTTTTAAAGTCAACAGCCATGGGCTTTCCTTACTTATTTCAATTTCCCGTGTTGTTAGCCAGCTTACCCCATTGCCATTGGTATCTTTCTTCCTATTTATTATTTGTTTCTCAACGGATGCCGTGCCCACAAAATCTTCTCTTTTCATTTCTTTCACGACCAGTTTGTTCTTCTTTCGGCAAGTTCTCATTACTTCCTTGTAATCTTCTGGTGTTTATAGTCTTTGATGAAACTTCAAGGCACTTTCAATATCTCCGAAATCATCATCATTGGGTAAATAGCTGAGCCCGGAAACCAGAAATCTCATTTTTATTGTCTTTGGAGTTGGATGTGACTCCATGACAGACTTCAGCATTAGGACCATTTTTATGTTCCAATTCTGCCCTCCGCCGGAATCGGACCGAAGCACAAGTTGTTCCGTGCCTTTTTCTAAAAAGTTAGTGATGTAATTTCTTAGACAAGAGCCCACTTTTTGGGCTCCGCGCCCAGCTTGGCCCTCGAGCCACAGGTAGCAGAAGCCTTTGTTCGATGAAGCGTCATGAATTCCACTGTTATACAGCCATAACTGACGTTTGTAGAATATTATGTTTGTTGGAATTCTCGGCAGGGGCAGTGTCCTCTGCATATCAAAGCTAAGCACCGACAGTCCATTAATTTCGGTTGCTTTTTGAAAGTCACTCTTCATTGTACTTCGAACATTTTCTGCATCCTCCTGATGAGCAAGCAACTTTATCTTTAGCACATCAGTGTCACCATTTTATTGTTTATTTGAGCATTTGTAGAGTCACAAAAGTTGCATGTGTCTTTCTTAAGCGGTTTTCGTCGTAGGTTGAATCTGGAGTAAAATACTTTCTTATAGCATTAGAGGGAAACTGGCTGAGAATATTCCTTTATGTATAAGTCATACATAAATGGAAGTGTGACATGTGATGGGAGAAAGAGAGTGCTTGTTTCTGATCTGCAAGAATGTGACTTGCACTTAGGAAATTTATTAATGTGCTCGATAATTTCAGCCATCTTACTATCAGTTATTCTGTTATAACCTCCTGATTTACCTCTGTTATCCTTAATAATTCCTTGTTGTTCGTTGGCTTTCTTAAGATAGTTGTTAATGCGATCCGCTGATATTCTTAGGGTCTGGACAAAGCACATTTTACAGACTGATACTCCTGCCAGAGTGTAACTTCTCGTCAAAGCTCTTCTACTTACATCTTTTGTCCTCTTCCTCTTCACTTGGTTTACGATTACTTTCTTAGCAATGTATAAAACTTTACCTTCGTAAGGCAGGGCCCAAAATCTGTCAAAATCTACCTTCCTGTCTTCTAGACTAACTTTTCTATGGCATTCTGAACGGCAGTGAAAATCTCGGAATTATTTTGGTTCAGTGTTGGCTGATATAAGATTCATTCCCCTGGCATCTCTTCTTTCGTTCTTCTCTACTCTGATCCGGATATTTTCTTTTCCGTCCCTTCCTTGGCCTACCAATCGACTGAGAGTTTTGGTCATTGCATTCTGCATTATCATTGATTCGCTTCTACAGTAAGTTAGTAGTTCCATTATATTCATCTCCTGATAACACAGCTGAAAGGGGGTCAAATTCATTGTTATTAGTTGGCTGGAGTTTGGAATTATCAGCTACAGAGTTGACAGGTTCTACACTTGGACCTGCCTCATACAACAGCTTAGCTGCAGTGTTATTTTCAGATAAAGAGTACAGCAAATCATAACAACTACTGCCACTAACAGTTTGAGGAGGGGTTGGATCAGTCGAACCAACTTCTTGTTTAGAGGTGCCTGAGCTTGATTCACTGGAGTGGTACAGCACGGTGCTAGTGTCATTATCTTGTATTCCCTGTAAGTATATCAAAAAATGCTAGGCAATTTGCGCCCGCCAAGTGCATTTAATATAATAAAGAATTACTAAAGAAATGATTTCAGACTTTGTATGGAATAGAAATTTTGTAACCAACTGCTGAAGTCTATTTGGTAGGGCTGAGTTAGTTCAATGACGTACACATGGTAAATGAATATCAATAATGACGTTTGATATTGCAAGGAAAGTTGAGTTGTGTACTGTACTACAAATAGGAAGTACTTCTAAATACCTACCTTGTATACGTGTGAAGTTTCTGAATCATCAGGGTTATTCTTCTTCAGCAGCAAAACTATTTTCTGCGCTCTGCTTGTCATGATGCACACACACACACACACGCGCACTCATTGAGTAGTCAGAAAATTGTCCCGCGAGATTAAATGAGGCAAAATAATATTCTGCAAGCTGGGTGAATGTGATGGACAGTTCTATTCTCGCCATGTCGTCTGAGAACGAGGTTGCCAAACTGTATAAGCCGAAGTTACAGTTGACCAAGCACTGAATCATGTGTCTGGTATTGCAACGCAGAGTTTTATGACCTCAACTATCACATGGGTGGTCAAGCGACAGAAGGGTGATGACTGACGTGGAATTTCCGGTCCGTGTCAATTCCCAAAGTAACTCGATCAATCCCTTTCTGCAAGCATACTGAGTAAAGCGAAACAACCCAGACAAAGCGTGAGAGATTATGAAATGTCGCTTGGCTGTTTCTTGCAGAACTCAATATAGCGTTTTGAAGGATAGCTTCATAGTTTCGCCTCATAGCCGATTAATGCAAAACTCTTAACCTAAGATAAAGGGAATGGCGCTTAGACTTTTCTATAAAATTAAGGGTTAATATTAAGAAAAATGGCATACTTATGTAAAAAGAATGTAGTTCCAGACCATACACACTAGATGGTGCCAATAACTCAATTTCCAAAAATTGGCGCTTAGCCGCTTAATGCATAACGCCGTCCAAATGTGAACAGATCAATGTCAAAACATGTACAATATAAAATAGATATATTTGTTTAAGTATTGATTGGCGTATATTTTAAACTTTGAATTCATCTATCAATACGAATATCAACAAACATATTGCTATCATGATATGGATCATGAAATGTTATGTGTACAAATTTCAGATAAAGGAAATAAATTCCCTCTTCAGGTGATAGGGGCGTATAGAGCACCGAAAGATAACTTTTCTCTCCTCGAAACACTGTATGATAAAACTTGTACGGGTAATGCTATGAAAAAGAGCATAATAATTGCTGGAGATTTAAACCTCCCCAAAGTAGACTGGTCTGGTGAGTCAACTAGCTGTGGTCAAGCTCAGAGCGCTGCAAATAAATTCTTAAGGGAGGGGGGATTTTCCCAAGTAGTTGACTTCCCAACTAGAGACAATAATACCTTAGATGTTTATCTCGTAAGGCCTGTAGAGCTGTATATTAACTGTCTGAAAGTACCAGGAATTAGTGACCATTCTGGGGTTGAATTAAATATTAGATATGGTGACGTTACAAAATTAGACTCTGATGAAGCAAAAAAGATCATATTCCAGTATCGCAGGGCGGATCAGGGCAAGTTTCAGGGGTATTTGAATGAGCTATTTGTAGGATGGGCATCGGAAGGAAATCACATTAATATCCTGTGGACTAACTTTTTGAAAATTTTAAATAGCGCTGTTGATAAATTTGTCCCATTTAAATTGCTGAAACAAAACCCAGACCCTGAGTATTACACACTAGAAATTAGGAGACTAAAAAGGAAAATTAGGAAATTATACAATAAAAGACATGATAGTGACAAGCATATGTTGAAATTTAAGTCCTTATCAAGAGAACTCGTCTTAAAAAAGAGGGCTGCTCATGACAGTTATATGCAAGGTTTACTTGGTTCGGGAGGGGGTGGGTGGAAAATTTTTTACAGTTATGTTAGGAGAAGAAAGGGAAATTCAAATAATTTGTCGATGATAATGTCCGGTGACGGTAAATTAATTACTGAGAAACAGGCCATTGCTAATGAATTAAATGTCTTTTACGGTAGTGTGTTCAATAAATCCAATAGCTGTGTGTTGGACCTTAACGACGAATCAGGAGCCCCTCTGTTCCAAATAAACCAGTCAGCAATTGTAAAGCTAATACAAAAACTGCGTTTCAATGTATCAAAGGGTCCTGATAATATTGTTAGTGAAGTACTTAAATTAGGAGGTAGGGCCGTGGCACGATACTTGGAGGTGATATTTAATGTGTCCATAAACAATGCGCAAATCCCAGATGACTGGAAAAGAGCTACGGTAGTCCCAATATTTAAGGGAGGGAGCAGACTTGAATTGGGCAACTACAGGCCGGTTAGCCTTACGTCCATCGTTTGTAAGCAGATGGAGCATCTCATTTGCGACTACTTGAGGGAACAGTGGGAAACATTATCATGGTTTAATGATAGGCAGCATGGATTTCGGAAAGGTTACTCATGCGAGAGTCAGATGCTATCACTTTTTCAAGACATTAGCGAATCGTTAGACCATGGAGTTTCAGTCGACGCCGTGGTTATAGATTTTGCGAAGGCATTTGATGTCGTGCCGCATGACATGCTACTCCATAAATTAGCTTCGACGAAGATTGATAGAAGAGTAATTTTATGGATCCAAGAATTTTTGACGGGTCGTTCCCAGAAAGTGAAAGTCGAAGGCATATTCTCGGATGAAATTACCGTAACGTCGGGTATCCCTCAGGGCAGCGTAATCGGAACTTTGTTGTTTTTGGCGTTTATAAATGACTTACCAAATGAAATTCGCAGTGACTGTCGATTGTTTGCGGATGATTGTGTAATATATCGAAAGATACATGACTCACAAGACAATGCAGTGCTGCAAGAGGACCTGAACCTGGTCTATAAGTGGGCGATTGTAAATAAAATGAAAATAAACACAAGAAAATGTAGTCTCTTAAAAATAGGGAAAGTGCGAAGGCAGGATTTTCAATATAACATTGGCTCGGAAATACTTGTAGAAGAAGATTCTTGCAAATATTTGGGCGTTCACGTAAGGAATGATATGAAATGGAGTAGTCATGCAGGATGTGTAGTTTCAAAAGCTTACAAATCCCTGCACTTTGTAATGAGGGTATTAAAAGGAAGTAGTACCTCTGCTAAAGAATTAGGCTATTTGTCACTTGTAAGACCTATTCTGGAATATGCCTCGGCGGTTTGGGATCCATATCAGGTAGGGCTCATCAATGAGTTGGAAATGGTACAAAGAAAGGCCGCTAGATTTGTGCTCAGTGACTTTAATCCCAGGAGCAGTGTGAGCCGTATGTTAAAGAAACTTGGGTATCACTGGAGGCTAGGAGGATGAAATTTAGACTCTGCGCTATGTACAACACGTATACAAATCAACCAGCATGGGGTGAGCTTAGCAAACGATTGGGAAAGCCCACTTACATGGGTAGGAGCGATCATCCTTTCAAAGTTAAGGGCCGACCACAGCGAACAAATTATGGTAAATATTCTTTTGTAAACCGTGCCATTGATAACTGGAACTCTCTACCTGCCGCAGTCTTAGAGCCTTTTCCCAAACATATAGGTGTGTTTAAGAAAAGACTGACTATTTGTGTAAATACTCCAGTTTAATTGTTGTATAATTGTTATTGAATTGTTATGTATAATTATGTATTGTTATGTATAATTATGTATTTTTTATGTATATCCAATTTGCCACTGGGGGACACACCCCCCATTGCAAATAAATGAATGAATGAATGAATCAATGGCAAATGTATTTGCATTCTATGAAGATTATTGCATAGGTTTATTATTCAAACTTCAATCGCATGATTAGGACACAAGAAAGAAAAACGAGATTTTAAAATTTCGCACAGCCGACATCTTGTGGTTATGAAAACAATTGAAATAATTTAGATGTCAGTGGATTAAAATTTGTATTAGCATTTACCGTACCAAGTTTCACTGCAGTCGGATGGTTAAATCGCACGAAAGAGTTTGTGCTCACCAGGTTATTGAATATCCCATAGGTAAACTTATATTCATAGCAATTATCAACGTTCAAAATTTCAGTTTGATTGCTGTAATAGATTAGTAGATATTGAGAACCGTCTAAATATTTCACATGGTCGCCATGTTGGATTTTAAAATACAGTATGTAGGCCATCGAGTTATTTTTGAGATTATGAAAACAATTGCTGAACCATGTTTCACTGCGCTCGGATGATTCAATCGCGAGAAAAGTCCATTTATATGGTTCAACTTTGCTTGGCCACCATGGTCGTTTTTACTTAACAGGATTTTGAAAGTCACATAGGTGAACTTCTAGTAGTGCCCTTTATCACCATACAAAATTTCAGGGTGACATCAGTAATAGTTTTGGATACAGAATGCCGGTGAAATATTTTGCACAGCCGCCATGTTGGTTTGGTGAGAAGTGATAAAATTAGAAGGGTACGGCCGGGGTCGGACGAAATAGTGCTATAACCTTACCGAGTTTCATTGAAATTGCTCCAGCCGTTTAGATTTTATTAGGGGGGGGGGGGACACACATACACAACAAAAGGTGATCTCATAAGCCTATTTTTCATAAATGAAAATAGGCTAAAAAGTATGTTGCCGTATATTTTTAAATTATTGAAGAAAAACCCAGCATTACTGGCACACGTGTGTGCGCACACTCGCTTTCGCCCATGACAGACAATGGTGGACAGAAGATGCAACGCGTTGCTCTGATCGATGTTTGTGATGTTCCCACGAGATTTACTGGAATAAAATTATAAAGGTAGGGAAATATTAATAACTACGTACAAGTTGTCCGGGCTTCTAGGTCGTGGTCCAGGCAAGACGTTAGCTCCGAAAACTGTGTTCGGCATTATCAAGGGTCCACTCCTTCCATTCGTCAGCAGTGGACTGAGGACCAGAAGAACGCTCCCACCCTAGCCAGGCAGTCTCCCAGGGAACACCCGGCCTACACGAGGTCGGTTGCCACAGTTGGAGCACGCACCGTACCCAGGCCACGCATCATATACGTGAAGTTGGACACTCTAGTCGGACTGCGAAGATAACACCCGGCTCACAGGGTATATACTGTATATGGGGAGCAGTGGAGCTGGTCCTTAGTTCACTGCTGACAAACGGAAGGAGCAGACCCTTGATAGTGCCGAACGCAGTTTTCGGTGAAACATCAGGAATTTGTGTTTATTCAAATTAGCAGGTTCCGCCAATCAATACCTTAATGCTTTAACATAAACCCTAGGTGCAGTACATGTTTCGAACCATTATCGGTCCTTCATCAGCTGACTTAATGTCTTGTCAACAGCATAACACATAAAAACACTGAGCATTGACACAAAGATATGCATACACGTTAAAATATTCACAATCATTCATTAAAATTCATTAAAAGATATTCAAGCTTCAAAAAATTTACAAAACCCTGCAAGTTCAATTGTTCCTGTTAAATGATGCTAATTCTCTTGATTAGCATCTTGTCAGTCCATTTAGTATTCCTGTTCTCTTCACACGTGAGCGGCGAAGTCGTACAAATTGTTGGGTTGAATTTTGCCATGTATAGGGAGCGAACAAATGGATAAAACTGTCCCAATTGCGCGGCTCGAAGCAAATGAAAAATTCTAATTAATTGATTGATCCTGGCAGCAAAGTAATCCTCTGTTAAACAAGAAAAGAAAAAAGGTATTGAGACTTGCATTTAGTGGAGAAACAAGAGAGAAAACTAGGCAAATGTGATAGTCTACGAGAAGCCTCTACTGAAAGTGGAAGTGACAACTCATACCTCGTATGCGAGCAGTGTACGCGCCGGCTGAACTGCCAGCAGCAACTGAGGTGCTATTCTGAGCGAGGTCAGGTCTGTGAAAGGGAAAGGGGGGAGGGGAGCGGGGTGGGGAAATGAAGGAGTGGGGGGGAGTAGGAAGGAGATGAGTGGGAGGAATCCGGGAGGGGGGAGGGGGGGGGGGGGGGGGGGGGGGCAGTGCAATCTGGTGTGTTCTCTATGGGGGCTCTGTACGTCTCCTATTAGTGACGTAGTTCGTCAGTGTTTCGTGCAGAATGTTGGTGTCATAATTGATATCATTAAGGTTGTGTGAGGGATTATTCCTTAGGGCTTGTTCTATTTCTATTTGTTCCAAAATGTTGAGCATACACCCTTTGCTACAGTAGTGTAGAATTTCCAGATCATCTTCGATTTTCGAAAAATTAAGATTGAACTCCTTCATATGATTACCAATGGCCGAGAATTTTCTGTGTCTTATCGCGTTAACATGTTCATTATATCTAATTTTGAAACTGCGTCCGGTTTGCCCTATGTAATCCACATCACAATTTTGGCACCTTATCCAGTAGATTCCTGATTTTTGAAATTTATCTTGCATGTTAACAGACTTAGAATTAAATAAATGTTTCTTAGTGGTATTGGTTGTTCTATAAGCTATTTTTACATCTTGTTTTTTAAAAACATTTGTAATATTGTGGGTGAGTTGGTTTGAGTATGTGAAGATTGCGAAGGGCTTTTTTCTTTTCTATTGGTTGTAATTTAGTTACCGGTCTATTCTTGATTTTACTTAAAAGGAAGTCAACGTAGGGCTTGCTGAAACCATTAGCTCTAGCGATTTGATGTATGATAGAAAGCTTGTTGTTCCCGTCTTCCTCTGATAGGGGTATGCTAACGGCCCTATTAATAAACGCTCTAAATGCAGCTTTTTTGAATGATTGTGAATATTTTAACATGTATGCATATCTTTGTGTCAATGCTCAGTGTTTTTATGTATTATGCTGTTGACAAGACATTAAGTCAGCTGATGAAGGACCAATAATGGTTCGAAACATGTACTGCACCTAGGGATTATGTAAAAGCATTAAGGTATTGATTGGCGGAACCTGCTAATTTGAATAAACACAAATTACAATTGTCAATACGGACCAAAAATGGAAAATTTTCCCGAAACATCAGGAGCTACCTTCCTGCCTGGACTACGACCTACAAGCCCAGACAACTTGTAAATAGTTATGAACGCCGGCCATGAAAGCCTAAGCTGTAGGAACATTTTGTTGATGATGTTCCCATGGAATTTATTAGAATATAATTATAAAGGATGGGAATTATTGAATATTGAAATGGCAGTTGTGTGTATAAGATGTTTACTTACCTATTTAGTATGCTCCTTTGCTGATTTGATAGCTCAAGTGGTAGTGTTGGCTACTGCGACTATATTATGCAGAGTCAAAGGAGTTCAAATCCCACCTTGGATATATTTTTTATTTTCGTATTCTTCCTTGCTATTGATATTCCATTGTCAAAAACATATTTCACTTTTATTACTCCCATTAAGTAACAAAAGGGGGCAGATGACCTCTCTGTTCCACCCCTTAGACAAAACTAACTAAAGTAACAAAATCTCTGCAATTTACTTAGACACACATTTTAACTCTTGCATGTGCAAAAGACTGTGCAACATGGTTTTGAAACTCCTAGCTGTGGCATAGTGAGCCAGGGCAGTCAGTCATTGTCTGTCAAGAATATATCATGATGATTCTACGAATTGTTAATCCTCTCCTTTTATATCCTATAGCTATGTACTGCTAGAAAGAGACTACACCGTACTGGGCCAAGTCTGGAAAGTTTTCTACAGCCAAGCTGTACAGACAGGCTTATTTCATATAGAAAATAAAGATGAATTTTCATTCTCTGATATTGTTTTCTTGAGAAATGTACAAACCAAAATTAGAAAAAATGAACAATTACCTAAGACACAAAAAGTGATGATTACCATTCAGTAATTTTCCTCTAATGTGCCTTACAACACAATGTAAAGTGTTGTGTTTTTTTTTTTTTTTGTTTTTTTTTCATACTATACATTTTAATATTTTAACCAATAGTTTTGTGTTTACTAGGTTTAACAAAAATAACTGCATATAATTCGTGGTTTTCGATAATTTGTGGAGTTCAAGCATTAATTACCGTGAATTATTGGGAGTGCACTGTAATCGTGAGATAAGTGACAATTACTCATATAATTATGTTTCAGAGAATTTTTGCTCTTCTTCAGGGGGATGCTTTAAACAGTTTTAAACAGAATCAAAAACATTGAATAATACATGGTTCATTGAAGTTGAAAAAGATCTTCGAGAAGTAGGAATCACACCTGAAGATATCCAGGAACGTGCATCTCTCCAGAGAAGACTACGAGCATACAAGAGCTTCCAAGTTAAGCCAAAATTGAAAACCGGCAAGAAGTGGACTGATGAAAGAAAGGACGCTCACAGAACGCAAATGCGAGAATATTGGGGAAGAGTTAAAGCTCTAGGGTGCAAACGGTTGAAGTAACTTGGTCCTCAGCAGGCCGAAACAAAGAAAGAAAAAAACGTGAACCTTCGAGAAATAAAAATTAAATACTTAAAATATAAGTAAAAACAGTAGGGATCTAAACAGTAGGAAATTGTTTCAAAGTCAGTCTACATATCCAACAACATGTAGCAAATTTAAGTCAAAAAATTGTTTTCTTGAGAAAAGTAAATGCATAATAATTCCTAAAATAATAAAAATGATACAGGGTGGAACACAAATAGATATTATGATGCGGAACACCTTGCAGCAGACGATAGGTAATGCTGGGTAATTTACTAACCTCAACTTTTGGTTTCAATCACCTTGTAAATTGCTTCTCCTGTTAGCTGTTAAGAATCACAGTGCCTGGTAGTTGCCCCAGCAATTAATATATATGGATCATTCTCAATGTTCAAAACTACTGACCTGCAAAGTCATATCTGAGAGCATATTGGCTTCAATGCATCTAAGGAACATGTCATCCTCCATCTTGTCAACAGACTCCTCTTCATCTTGGAACTTGTTGTCATCACTGTTCATTATGCGAATCCGAAGTACCAATTTTTCTGCATTGTCATCATTGAATATGCAGTTTAGATCATCTCCAAAGCCAGCATTGATCTTCTCTGCAATCTGCTCCATAGTCAGTTTCTTATCTGCAAATTCATATGGGAAAATATCACAGGTAAATATTGGGACCCAAATTATTAACCAGCTACCTCTTAGTGTTATAATTTACTACAAACGAACGGCCACATGCAGTCAATCCTCACCCTTATAATCTCCCTCAGAATTCTCTTTCCTCTTAATGTATTCCTGTTCTGGCCCCCTGGATTACTGCAAACAGTACTCCCATTTGCCCACGCACTGCCCTTTTTTTTTTTTTGCTCACAGTGCCTGGTAGTCAGGGCTTCCATCCACTCACTCGTCCAAAAATAATGAAATAGCGAGTGTTATTTCTTCAAAAAAGGTAAAAAAAAAGGTGAGTTTTTGTATGAAAAAGTGAGTAAATAGTGAGTAAATTCATAGTATTATTCGCATTTATGGCCGTATATCTGGTTCATAATTTTAACTTTTGTTGATATCTGTAGACACAATTATGGGGGGGGGGGGGGGACTTGGGTGGCTAAGCTCCCCAAAACCAACCATAGCCCCCCAGAAATGTGAAAAAACTGGATTGAAATAGACAAAATTTTTAAGAATGTGCATCTGAAAAACAAATTAGCCCCCCAAAAATGTCAACCAAATTGTGTCTTATGTTAATATCTCTGAGTACCGGTACTGTTTGTGATTTTTCATGTAGTTAGATGACACTTGGAAATAATGGATGTATGTATGTCTACCCCTTATTATTCCCGTTTTCCAATGGGGTCGGGGATGAGATGCGATGGAAGTCTTTGTGGCGATGGTTTTTACGGCCGGATGCCCTTCCTGACGCCAACCTCATGAGAGGAGTTAATGAGAGATGAAATGAATGATGGCGAATGAAACTGGGCAAGGATGTGGAAGGAAGCGGCCGTGGCCTGTCAGAAGGTACCGTCCCAGCATTTGCCTGGTGTTAAAAATGGGAAACCACGGAAAACCATTTCAAGGACGGCCGACGGTGGGGCTCAAACCCACGCGTCTACCGAGTCAGCAGAGAGCTTGGCCCCATGACCTAATGCTGCGCGTTAGCCAGCGTAGCCACTACTGTCGGTTGGAAATAATGGATACCGCAGGAAAATCAATGCAACACTCAAGAAATTTAAATCACAAAAAAAATATAAATTCCCTTCTGGGGATTAAATGAGAAGGGGAATTTTTCCTCAGCTTGTGTAGGTAGCAGTGAACGGCTTTGAAGGCGGATGAGGAACAAGTGTCCCAACGGCAGAGAAGGCGGAAGAACTGTCACCAGCAGCGTCTGTACTCCAGAGGAGCGGCTGCAAAAGGCGTCTGTTCCCCCATGTTAGGGGCGGTCTAAAGTAAAAACCTGGCAGTAGGTTATAAAATGCCTTTGGGTGTGGCGAGCCCATCGAACAAATAGCCTATATTATGAAAGTTTGTGAATTGAGGCCTCGGAAACAGCTAGGGCGTTCCCCGGAGGCGACGCGCAGCTCCCGGTGTCCTGGGGGAGCTGTGAGAAGTAGGCTACCAGACGTAACGAAGGTTGGTTTCATTAATGTCATGACACTCAATAGAAAGGTAGAAGAGCTGGTTGATTATATGGAGAAGAAAGATATAGCGATGCTGGGAGTGAGTGAAACGAAATGGAAAGGGAAAGGGCGAAAAGAAGTGAAGAAAGGGAAAGGGTACAGATTATATTGGAGTGGAGGACAGAAGGCAAAGAATGGCGTTGGTGTCATATTGAGAGAGGACCTAGACCAGTATGTTGAAAAAATTGACCCGATTAGTGACCGGATTATCAAAGTCAGGCTTGGACTTGAGAGTGGTACAAAAGATTTTATACAGGTTTATGCTCCCCAAACAGGGAAGGTAGATGAATGTCTAGAAGAGTTTCTAGAAGAGCTGGAAAAGTGTATAGAAGACAAAGAAGTGATAATAATGGGAGACATGAATGCACATGTGGGAACAGATAGACAGGGAAAAGAAGAGATTATTGGCCCGTTTAGCTATGGAAATCAGGATGAAGAAGGAGACCTGTTAGTAGATTTCTGTAGGAGGAATGGATTAACTGTTGGAAATACGTGGTTTAGGAAAAAGAACTCGCAAAAAATAACTAGGTATGGATGGGGAGACAGGAAGATAAAGACAATGATTGACCTTATTCTGGTGAAAAATGAAAATCCACAGCCTGCTTCCAGTCTACGACCGGGTCAGGGAATGGAATGAATGAAGCCCCCATCTAGCGGCGAGGATATGAACTGTGCCGGCTGCCGAGGCCTGACGCACTCCTCTGGGGCAATGATTAAATGAATGACAGATGAAATGAAATGATAGTGGAGAGTGTTGCTGGAATGAAATTTTGACAGGGAAAACCGGAGTACCCGGAGAAAAACCTGCCTGCCTCCGTTTTGTCCAGCACAGATCTCACATGGAGTGACCGGGATTTGAACCACGGACCCAGCGGTGAGAGGCCAGCGTGCTGCCGCCTAAGCCACGGAGGCTACACCTTATTCTGGTGGAAAAGGATAAACAAAGACAGTTAGTAGATGTGACAGCTATGCCCAGAGGAGATTTTGAAGGAGACCACAAAGTGGTGATAGCCAAAGTAAGGCTTGGTAAAATCACAAAACTAGTAGAAAAAAGGGAAAGAAAAATAAAGGTATGGAAACTAAAAGAGAAGGAGGTAATGGAAAAGTTTCAAGAGGAACTAAAACAGGAAATTCCCAAAGATGAAGCAAAAAGCATAGAAATGGAATGGACATGTTTTAAGAATGGATTTGTGAAGTGTGCAGTAAACACTTGTGGAAGATTATCAGGGAGGAAAAAGGAAAGGGAGACTCCTTGGTGGAACAACAGGGTAAAGGAAGCAGTTAAAGAAAAACAAATGGCATGGAGAAAGTGGATATGCAGCAAAGATGCAGAGAAATGGCAAAAATATAGAGAAGCCAAGAAGGCATGTCAAAAGATTGTACAAGAAGAAAAAAGGAAAAGCTGGGAAAGTTTCACTGAAACTCTAGAGGAGGATATCAAAGGAAGTAAAAAGGTTCTATATGGGCTAGTAAAAAACAGTGTGAAAGGTAGGGAAAACACAAAATTTGTAAAAACTGAAGCGGGACAGAAGTTGTATGAAAGAGATGGTATATTGAAAAGATGGGAAGAATACTTTTCAAAGCTACTGAATGTTAAACACATTGAACTGGATGAAGAAAGGGAACAAGAAGGAACAATGGAGGAAGAAGAAGAACAAGAAAAGGAGATATATATGCTAGAAATAGAGGAAGCCATAAAGAAGATGAAGAGTGGCAAAGCACCTGGAGTGGATGAGGTGACCACAGAAATTATAAAAGCAGCAGGACCAGTAGGGTTGCAGTGGCTGTATAGATTATTTAGAATAATTTGGAAGAAGAAAGAGATCCCAGAAGAATGGAGAAAGGGTTTAATTATCCCACTTTTTAAGAAAGGTGACAAAAAGGAATGTAACAATTACAGAGGGATCACCCTTATTGCCCATGTAGCCAAGATCTTTGAGAGAGTATTGGAAGGTAGACTGAGGAGGCAGACAGATGGAGAGATGGAAGAAGAACAGTATGGTTTTAGGAGAGACAGATCAACTTTTGATCTAATCTTTACACTAAGGCATATGATGGAGAAAAGATGGGAGTTTGGAAAAGACATGGTGATGACTTTTATTGATATTGAGAAAGCTTATGACAGTGTGCCTAGACAGGTGGTGTGGGATGTATTAAGAAAAAGGCAAGTTAACAGTGCAGAAGTGCAAATGGTGAAAGCTATGTACAAATATTGTGTCAGTAGCATCTGTCAACTGAATATCGAAGGGATAAGTCGAGCGAAATGTGATTATCTTTCCAGGCTCTCGCAGAAATATGCAGTTGATGTCATCGTGCTCCAAGAAACACACACAGCAGACGAACTACAGTTACAGAGTAGAGGTAAAATACCAGGCTTTAAATTGATAGCCTATAACTGCCATCAAAATTACGGCCTTGCAACGTACGTCAAGAATTATATAACAAATTACCAGCCACTCTCAGTAAACTCTGAAAATGAAATTTTTACTACTGCAGTCAAAATTGAAAACTTGACGATAGTTAATGTTTACAAGCCACCAAATACTAAATGGCCTAATCCCCCTCTACCATCTCAACAACATCCAACTATATTCCTTGGTGACTTCAACAGTCATCATCATCTTTGGGGATACAACAAGAATGACCTTAACGGTAAAGCTCTTGTGGACTGGATGGAAACGGAAAACCTGAAATTGATTTATGATGCTAAAGACCTGCCTACTTTTAATTCAGCTCGCTGGTCTCGTGGCTACACCCCAGATCTATGTTTCACAACTCAGCTTCACAATTCACTCACGCAAGTTCGACGAACGGTGCTCAACGATTTCCCACATAGTCAACACAGACCTGTTATCTTGGAGGTGGGGATGTCTATACCTGTTATACAATCACATCCTAAACCGAGATGGAACTTCAAGAAAGCCAACTGGACTGAATTTGCAAAGCAAACAGACTCCAATATCAGATGGATCAAACCAACATACAACAACTACAGCAGATTTGTTGGGGTCATTAAAGGTGCAGCCAGGCGATGCATTCCTAGGGGATACCGCAAAGAGTACATCCCTGGTTGGAGTGCAGAGAACGAGGAATTGCTAAGAGAATATGAAGAACATCTTACTTCTGACAATGCAGCAGGTCTCCTCCAATCCCTGGATGAGAGTCGAAGAAAGATCTGGCATGAAACAGTAGAATCCCTAGATTTCACCCACTCTAGCAGGAAAGCCTGGTCTATCATTAGGAAATTAGATTCATCAAACCCTGCAACTAAAAGATCGAAAACTGCCATCAACCTGAATGATTTTGCTAAACATCTAGTATCAGTTTCCAAGAACACAAAAGACAATCAAACCAAAAGGGATATCAAATTACAGTTGAACACCAAGAAAAGAGCAGCCATACAGTCTTCTGAATTCTCCATTGCATTCCAAGAAGAGGAAACTAAAGATGCAATGAAAAGTATGAAACTAGGGAAAGCAGCTGGATTTGACGGAATATACCCTGAATATCTGGTTCACTGTGGACCAGCTACAGTAAAATGGCTAACCAACTTCCTTTCAAATATCCTGCAAACTGGAAACATCCCACCTCTGATGAAGAAAACAAAAATAATAGCCATACTGAAACCAAATAAAGATCACACAAAAGTGGAAAACTATCGTCCAATAGCACTTCTAAGTGTCACATACAAGCTTCTTGAGCGCCTGATCTATAATAGAATTTTTGAAACAATCAACAACCACATTCCTATAGAGCAAGCAGGATTCAGACCTGGGAGAAGTTGTAGCGATCAGGTACTTTCTCTCACTACGCACATAGAGAATGGGTATGAGAAGAAATCAATAAGTGTGGCTGCCTTTTTGGATCTGTCAGCGGCCTATGATACTGTTTGGCGAGAAGGACTCCTATTGAAATTTGTGAGTGTTATCCCATGTCGTAAACTTGTGGCCTTACTTAACAATATGCTAAGTAATAGGTACTTTCAGATCTACTCTGATAATGACAGAAGTAGAGTGTTTACATTAAACGATGGTTTACCTCAAGGATCTGTCCTGACTCCCCTCCTTTTCAGTCTGTACATACACGACTTACCGGAAACATCTTCAAGAAAATTCATTTATGCTGATGACATTTGTTTGGTGACTCAGTGCTCCGAATTTTCTGACGCTGAAACTACTTTATCCGCTGATCTGGAAGCCTTGGGTGTATACTTCAAGAAATGGTGCCTCCACCTAAATCCTCAGAAAACAGTTGTATCTGTATTTCACCTACGCAACAGACAATCTAATTACAAACCAGAAGTCGAATTCAGAGGCCAAGTGTTACCGTACTGCAGTACACCAAAATACTTGGGAATAACACTAGACAGAACTCTGACTTTTAAGCAGCATCTATCAAATGTGGCTGCTAAAGTCAAAACTAGAAATAATATACTTCAGAAACTTGCTGCTACATCATGGGGAGCTAATACTCAAGTTCTAAGATCCACAGCTTTAGCCCTATCGTATTCTGTTGCTGAATACTGCTGTCCAACCTGGATCAATAGTGTTCACACTAAGAAGATAGATGTGCAACTCAATCAGGCAATGCGAATAATCACGGGATGTATTCGGAGCACGAACACGCTATGGCTGCCTGTTCTCAGCAACATTCCACCTCCAGCCCTAAGAAGATCAGATGCTCTCCTAAATTTATGGGAAAACATTCAGCAGAATCCCCAGCTACCCATTCATCACGATATTGCACAAGCAGAACATCAACGCTTGAAATCAAGGAAACCACCATGGCGCACAGTAGTCAACCTTGAAGGATCCTCTTTCAACGTTAACAATTCATGGAAAATACAGTGGGCTGCACAAATGGGGATGGGCTAGCTCTGCAAATTGTGACTGTGGTGCCTCCTTACAGACAATCCTTCACATTGTTGCCGGCTGTCCTCTTCGAGCTTTCGAAGGAACGATAATAGACGTCCACCATACATCGAAGGGAGCAGTAGAATGGGTCAAACAACTAGACCTAGATAGATATTTTATTCAATTAATTCCAAAGAGCCATAGGCTCGTACAGAGGAATTGTACAGTAATATGTGTGTTTACACACCAAGGAAGAAAATTCTGTAGGTAACACAAATTGATGAATAAGGACATAGGCCTATTATAAGGTTGATACCATATCTAAGATTGTTTAGACCAAGGTCCCTTAAAATGATAAGCACTTAGGATTTTTAATCTTATACATAACTTAACTTATTTGATGTATTAAGATGCATCGAATTTTTCCCACAATACTTCCATAGTTTTCCTCTTAAATACCGACAAAGTTGGTGCACTTTTTACTTCATCAGGAAGTTTATTATATGACTGTGATGCAGAGAACTTGAAACTATTTCTACCATATTTAGAAGAGTGAATGATATATAAGGCTACGTCCTTCGCATGCCTAGTTCCATAAGAATGATTGTCTGAGTTCAAGATGTAGGGAGAGCTATAGAGTATTGTGTTGTGTTTAATCTTGTATATTAGCATAGCTGCTCGGAGTTCTGCACTTATGCTGAGGGGTAGAATTTTACTTTTGATGTACAGATCTTTTACTGGAGTGCAGTAAGGAAGGTTAAATATGTTTCTAATAGCCCTATTCTGAATAGTCATTAAATCATTCAGTGTGGATTTCCTGCAGTGAGCCCAAATAACATTTAAATATTGGAGCTTGCTATGTACAAGTGAATAGTAGATTTGTTTTACAAGGTTTAGGGGAATAAGATACCGAAGTTTCCTTAGGATCCCCACTACAGGTGAGAGTTTCTTAGCAATTCGTTCAACGTGTTCAATCCAGGTCAGGTGTTTGTCGATGATTAGACCTAAATACTTTGCCTGATTAACCTCTTTTATTTCAATATTATTTATATATATTTTGTCATGTGTGATTTCTTTCATGCTTTGTTTTGAAATTACCATGTAATTGGTCTTCTGTAGGTTCATTGTTAATTTATTGGCCTGGAACCATTGTGAGAGAGTATTTATATCTTGTTGCACATTTTGTATGATTTCAATTATGTCTTTCCCAGTGTAGAAGATATTTGTATCATCTGCATACAATTTGATATGCCCTCTCAAATTACCTAGAATTATAAAATTGTACGAGCTTGTGACTGCACATTTGTCCATTCATTTTGTATATATATATGTAAAATCCATCTACATGCATTCTTCATACGATAAATAAATAAATAAGTAGCGTAAAGACCACTATAGGAGAAACAGAATGGTTCAAGGTGGAAACGGGTCTCCGTCAAGGAAGTGTATTGTCCCCCTTACTATTCATCATAGTCATGGATGAAATCCACAAGAATGTTAAACAGAGATTGGGACAAGAGGCAATAAAGGCCATGCTGTTTGCAGATGATATAGTGATATGGGGTGAGGATGAAAAGGAAGTACAAAAACAAGTAGATGTATGGAACCAAGAGATTGAGAAGTTTGGGATGAAAGTTAGCACAGAGAAGAGCAAGACAATGGTAATGTCAAGGGGAAGTAAGGAGGGAAGAGGAAAGATAGAAGTGAACGGAAAAATTCTAGAAGTGGTGAAAAGTTTCAAGTACTTGGGAAGTGTGATCACAGAAGATGGAAAGATTACTGAGGAAATTGGAAAGAGAATACAACAAGCAAACAGCTTCTACCAGAGTGTTAGGGGTATTCTGTGGAACCAAGATGTCCCAAAGAAATGTAAGCAGGTATTATATTCAACCTATTATGGACCCGTACTAACATATGCAGCTGGAGCATGGACCACTACAAAAAGAGAGGAGAGTAGAATACAAGCAGCGGAGATGAAATTCCTAAGAGGTATAGAAGGGAAGACCAGAAGAGATAAAATCAGAAACGAGGAGATAAGAAGGAGGACAGGAATCTTGAAGCTGCAGGACAGGATAGAAACAACCAAGTTAAAGTGGTATGGACATATGATGAGAATGGGAGAGGAGAGAGTGCCAAAGAAAGCTTTTCTGGAAAAGGTTTCGGGGAAGAGACCGCGCGGAAGGCCCCGAAAGAGATGGGCAGATACAGTGTGGGAGTGCGTGGAGAAGAAGGGAGGAAAACCTGAAGATGTACTTAAAGGGGGAGAGGAGTGGTGGAGAGACAGGCAACGTTGGAGGTCCGTGATTCACAACCCGACCCAGGAAGCTGGAAACGGGAAATGAAGAAGAAAAAAAATATAAATGTGAACTTTTGTTAAAGAACGCTTTGTTAAAATTTTCAGCGATCCCTATGGAAGCTATTCATGCTTTCTGGCCGCCTGACTCATTGCCAGCAGCGCGCTCAGGCACTGGTGGCAGAAAAATGAACTACCCATTCATGGGTATAATTTGGGTCATTTCAAGCAATCTGATTGTGCACGAGACCATTTTTAAACCAGAATAGTGACAAAAGTGAGGCAGCTTTGAAAATAGTGAATAATAGTGAGAAAAGTGAGTCGCTGGAAGCCCTGCTGGTACCGGTAGTTGCCCCAGCAATCAATATACTGTATATGAATCATTCTCAATGTTTGAACCTACGGATTGCTACTAGATTACCTGTTTCGGTGATTTCTCTTTAACCTCTGTTAAGGTGGAGCATTCCATAGCCACGTGGTCAAGTGTCAACACATGGTGAACATCGCAGCATATACTCATTTACAGTAAATACACCATTGCAAAGACAAATGTCTTCCCTAAAAGGTTTATTTTAAGCATTTTTGTTATATTTACCATATTAAACCACCCACCACACTAACATAAACATAGGGACGGAAATGCAAACTTTTTTAAACATTTCCTGCTGTTTGGCACTTCAGGCGGTGCCGGATATTATAGAATATGCTTTTCAACTACTACAAAATGTAGCTGTATACTACTTCTTCAATTTTGGACATCTCCGGTCAATTTTGGTACAACCATCACCATCACCATCATCATCATCATCTTGCACAGTTTCCAGCAACTGGCCGGGTCTGTTTGAAACACAAGCCTCTCCAACGTCTTCTGTCTTCCCACCATCTCTCAGCCTCCACCCTTGTCCAGTCTTCTCCTCTCTTCTTCACGCTTTCTTCCACCCCCTTCAGCCACCTGTCTCTTTCCTTTCCACTTCGTCTCGTGTATCCTCCTGGGTATCCTCTTCTCCTCCATTCGTTTAACATGTCCACACCATCTAAGTCTAGATTTCTCTATACCATCCTGTAATGGTTCCTCCTATTCTCTGGTCCTCACATTTCTTATTCTGTCCATCTTTGTAGCTCCAATACTGCTTCTCAAGAACCTCAGATCACTGGCCTGTATTTTCCTCCTCTCTTCCTTTCATAACCCAGGTCTCCGAGGCATACGTTAGGATAGGTACACATTACATCCAATATATGACCTTTTTGCTGTTCTGAGGGACATCCTTGCTACATATCATGCTTCTCACACATCTCCGGAATGCTTCTGCTTGTCTCCCTCGCTTATTTATTTCTCTATTGTTTCGTCCATTATCTTGTATCAGGCTTCCCAGATACTTGAAACTCTCCACTTTCTTCAGCTGTTCCCCACCAATTGTTATTCCCGTTGTGGTTATTTCCTTCTTCCTTGTTGTGATCACCATCTCACACTTATTTATGCTACATTTCATCCCATATCCTTGTATTATTCCTTCCAACATATCTAACTGCTCCTGTACTTCCTCCTTTTCCCCAAATCATCAAATCATCTGCAAACACCATTGCTTTCATCTTTCCTTTCCCAATTACTGATGCCACTCGGGTCATTATGTCATCCATCACCACAATGAAAAAGTAACGGTGACAGTGCACTTCCTTGTTTCAGGCTGTTTCACTGTTCCAACCAGTCCGATCTCTCTCCTCCCACTTTCACACAACTTACGCTTCCTTTGTATATCTCCTTTATCCTCTGTATAGTCCATTTTTCTACTCCTCTGTCCTCCAGGGACTTACATACTTTGTTTCTGCATACACTGTCATATGCTTTCTCTATGTCCAGGAAGGTCATCAGTAGATCTGTTCAATACTCATAGTGTTGCTCTTGTAACTACCTTACAACAAAAATCAAATCCACTGTGGACCTTCCTGCTCTGAAACCATGTTGTTCTTTCCTCATCCCTCCTCCTATCCTTGTGTCCTAATTCACTTTTCAAAACTTTCTCAAACATCTTTGCACAATGACTCATCAGTGTTATTCCCCGATAGTTTCTGCATTCTGTTCTACTACTACCTTTCTTGAAGATCGGGACAACTATTCTCTTTTTCCAGTCCTCTGGGGTCTTCCTTTCCTTCCATGCTGTCTTCATCACTCGGTACAACCATTGTATCCCCACCTCTCCAGCTGCTCTCACTATCTCCACACTCAACTCATCCACACCCGGTGCCTTCCCTCCTTTCATCTTCCACTTCTTTCCATGTTAAGTCCTTTTCTGTTTGCAGTCTATCTTCCTCTTCCTCGATTTCTTCCTCTTCGCCGTAGTTTCCATTTGGGTTCAGAAGTTCTTCAAAATATTATTTCCACATTATCTTCAGTTCTTCCCTATTTCCTATCTCTTGTCCACTTTTGTTCACCATTCTAACATAATCTGTCGGATCCTTCCGCCTCTTATTTTTTACCATCCCATACAAGACCTTTTTGTAACTTCACTATCTTCCATCATCTTTGTCCACTCTCCTCACCCACTACTCTTTGTCTCCTCTTTCTTTCCTGGTACTCTTCCTTTGTCTCTACCATCCAATTTTGATACCACCTCCTAAAGGCTCTATTCTTTTCCCTTACTATATCTTTTGTCTTCTCATTCCACCATGGTGTTTCCTTCCACCTCTTCTTACTACTTGTCCTCCCACATACTGCTTCTGCCGCACCTACCAGTGTCTTCTTAAATCTAGCCCATTCCTCTTCCACCCCTCTTTCTTCATCTTTTGGAATTCCTTCCTTTACCAGTTTGAGGTACTCGACCCTTCTATCTCCTTTCAGTTTCCATATCCTTACACGTCTTTCCTGGTTCTCTGTCCCTTTCTTCTCCTTAGTCTCTCTCAGGTTCATTACCAGCAATCGATGGTTGCTATCCAAGTCCTCCGAAGGTATAACCTTGATGTCTGTGATGTTCTTATTTAATTCTCTCTCATACAGGATATAGTCAACCACAGACTTCCTGGTCAAGTCATCACTGTACCATGTGATTGTGTGGCTCTCTCTTTTCTTGAACCAGGAGTTCCCAACTTGCAGGCTGTTCCTTTGACAGAAGTCCAACAGTCTCTTTCCTTCTGCCCCAACCCTCTGGTCCAAGCACACTCTCATACCCTTGTCTTTCTCTTCCTACATAGGCATTCAGATCCCCCATTACAATCATATTCCTTCCTCCGAGCTGTTTCTGCATTTCCTCTTCAAACTCCTCCTCCTCTTTAGAGGCGCAGCCTACCTGTGGAGCATACATTTGTACTATTTCCATGGTCTCTCCCCTCAGTGCTACTCTCACTTTCATCATCCTATCACTTATTCTCTCACTTCTTCTTTTAAACCATCTCGTACTACTACTCCCACTCCATTCCTCTTTCCCTCTTCATTCCCACTCCAGTATAGTCTATAGCCTTTACTCAGTTCTCACCTTCCTTCCCCTTTCCACTTTGTTTCTGTCAATCCCAATAAATCCAACTTCCTTCTTTGCATCATATCCACTATCTCCTCAACCTTCCCCGTCAGCGTTCTTATGTTTCAAGTTCCAAATCTTAGTCCGTGTCGTCTATTATATCCGTCATGTCCGAGGCTGTTCCATCCTTGAAAGCATTTGGTTTCATCCACTACTGGCTTGCTGGGCCTATCGTAGCTTCACCAGAGGCCCGTTTGCCGTCACTTTCCATGGTTCCTGTAGGACCTTCACAGCTACCGTAACGATCCCGGGTCACACAAAGTCCCCACTGTACTTCGCCCCTACAGACAATTCCCTACTTTGTTTGGTACAACCGTTCGCATTAAATGCCCATTCCAGTGAGAACATGTACTTTTCCACGACTCCACGAATTCCAGGGCCTGGAATTCAAGGAAGCCGACATAGGAAAGTTGGGGACTAGTAATATGTTGTTAAGCACATCAAATAGGACCACAGTGCAAAAAATTAGCTTTACATTAATTATTCCCACCCTTGGCCTCTTTTTGACCTAAAATTGCTGGGCTATACAGAGGGGGGGAAATTATCAATTATTGTTATTTGGGCTTTACTGGGATATGTCCCCAACGTTGCATTGTCGACCCCAGTCTTATCGTAGGTTCGACGCAGAGCAGTCGTGTAGTATAATTTTCAGGTTAAGGTGTTTAAATATTTGTACTCACGACCTAATATAATTGGGCACAATCGTGCTGACCATCGGAAATGCATTCTACTGTAATAGTTTTATTTCTAGTACTCATTGAAACTGAAGTCCATTCTCTGGTGAAATATGCTTGGTCTAATTCCTGGCTTTCCCTGCTCGTTAATTCAATGCCGGATCGTATTTTCATTCACCCCGTGGTCATTAATGCTTTAGTTGTACCTTCTATTCCACTCGTTGCAAATTGTGAATATTTTGAATCAAAACCTATTCATTATTCTAAGATGGAACAGCAAAACACACCTTATTTATTGCTCATTAGCTTGCCACGGTGGGTGAGTGGATAGCGTGTCGGTCTACTAACCCCAAGATTGCAGGTTTGCCCCTGGCAGTGGTAAGTGATTTTTGAAAGGCGGCAAAAATACGATAAGGATGTCATACGATGTTGGCATGTCAAAGAACCCATTTGAATTCAATAGGCAGAGTTCATAATGGCAAAATTAATCTCAGGAGTTTCCGCCAACACAAAGTTCCTCATTTCTCTACTAGAAAGTGCTATAGTGTTCAAGGAGATTAGATATCTAATATCTAACCTCCTTGACTTTCATAGTCAAGGAACAACGAAATTCGACATGCAAGCTACCCTCTGGGTGTCAAATAACAAAGCTTGCACCCAGCACCCAAGGCCATACGATATTATTATTATTATTATATTGCTTATTACATACATTGACAAAATGCAGATATTACACTTTACCGGCTTATTGAAATAAAATGTAAATCACAGCAAAAATGAGATATTACAAATTTAGTGGTGCTACTACACCCACACACTTACTTTGCTCGATGTGTGTCTGCTTTCTCTCAGTGGCATTTACTACAGAAGTTTTTCCTTCCAACAGCCCCAACACAAACATCATACCTTGTTCCACAGTCTTGACATTGTCTCCAACCACCCTTCCACGATGACTGTGTGGAATAAAAAGTTAACGCCACAAAATCCACAGGGTGTGTCTTCCTCATCAATGTCTTTTGGTCTTACGTGCTGTAGGCTCTTGCAAATGTCTTGAAATGGTTTTCTGGGAACCTTTCCTTTATTGACCTTATCAAATTTTAAGCTCCATTTTGTCCTAGCTTTATCAAAATTCATGTCTGACTTCAGGGGCTTGGTTTCCCGATTCCTTTTGCGATTCCATGGAATCTAAATCCATTTCCAATTGCAAACTAAAGACCGGAGTAAATACATTGGAAAGTCCAGATGCACCTCACTCGCATCGCCTCGTAAAACATTTGAAATAACTCTGTCAATATCCTCCATCCATTTTTGGCATGGTCTTTCCCATCTACAATTTAACACTTGGATTTTCCGCCAAAGTGTTAAATTGTGAATACGGTCAATACGGAACCTGAAATGAATGCTGTACCTTTCCCATCTATACGTCCGTACCATCTGTAACGTATCAGGAAAGAGATACTAATCTGCTATAGGAAGTAATTTGGTTAGAATATCATAAGAGAAATCTTGGCTGGGTGGATTAGACCCCACATTTCTGGGTGAAATAGTTCCAAATACTGGAATTTACAAGAGCATGCACACATTGTGAGAGCTGTGACAAAGGAAACGCACTATGTCAAGATGTAACTGAACCTTTAGGCTACCAGGCTCAATGCTTCCAAGAAAGAAAAAAAGAAAAGCCACTACTGTAAATACTTACTCCTTAAGTTGCATGCACAATTTCATAATGATCACAAGTTTTACAATATAAACAATGTAACTTTCAGTATTCTTCGTTTTCTACAATATTCAAACTGTCACACTCAAATTATAGATTTAGTAGCACTGAGAATATGGGTCGCACTGAACACAAAGGGAGATGTCAGTTGCGCAGGGTAGCTGCTCAGTTGAACTTTAAAGCTTATTTCGAGCCCATGGGCGAAATAGCCCCGCCCTACCCAATTGAATCTGCCTGTGCATGAGCACCTGGATGAGGTTTAAGTCCTCGTGAAAAGCAACCAAAGTTTTGAGTAAGCATTTCTTAATCTTGGTTTAGGTTCTGCTTGATTATTTTTTGGGGGGAGGTGGGGGGGGGGGGGGGGGGGAAGAGGTTTAGGATAGGAAGGAATGTGAATTTGCTTAACTATTCCATTATTTCATCTAGGGTTTGGTAGAAATTAATTCTGGAAACCAGCAATTTGTACAAAACATGTATCATAATGTGTCCTGAATTTTAAGCTCGAATATTTATATTGTTTAACATCCCTAATTCCCTTTTAATGTAGTCATGCAGGAAAGACCTTCGCCAACCGTATAAAGCGGTTTCCCACCCTCCTTCCTCCCTATTCTCTTATCATCCCTCTGGAATGGGAAGGATGTATTCTGGACACAATATGACTTTCAGAGGGTGATTTCCACACTCTCAGGTCAGAAGGTACCACACCATTTACTTGTTACATGTCTCTGAAGGGTATGACTGAAAAAACCCACCATCCCTAACATTCTAAAAATAAAAGGTGAATCCTAAACATACTTGATCAAGTAGAGTTCTATGATCCGAGCTTTCTGACTACAGAAAAATAATGACTAATGGAATCAGAATTCAAAAAGAACATTCGAGGTTCAGTAGAAATGATCCCAGGTACACCAAGTTGTGGCCAAGCCTTTGGTGAACAGATCACATGACTCTGGAAGCAAACAACATCTTCATAAACAGAACTGGAGAGAGCCATAAACAGGGAATTTTAGGGGACTTTACACTATACATTTTTCAGAAATTATTAATGCAAGTCAGAATCTGTAGGTCTTCACATGAGTGATGTCATTTCAAGCAAAATATACTTACTACATACATAAAAAAAAAATTTGCAAATTGCCATGGAACACAGTGAGGACGGACTTATTTATTAAGCAGTGTCCACACCTGCTCTACACAATTGAGATCAGGAGCATAGGCAGGCCATTCCATTCTATTAATACCATTCTCCTGAAGAAAGGCATTGACAATGCACTGTGCGGGCAAGCATTATCGTCCACGAAAGTGAAATTTGGACCAAAATTGTCAGCATAGCCTTTCACTTCAGGTGCCACAATAGTATCCGTGTAACGTGTGCTTGTCATACGCCCTGGGATGTACACGAGGGGTTCGGCGACCATACATGATGCCACCCCAAAACATTGCACAACGTCCTCCCTGTTGGTATCAGTTTCTGATGTATTGGTAGTGCATATCTCCACATTCGCACAGATCTATCCTCATTGACACAGCCGATATACATGCACGCAAAAATGACTAATGGGTTTGAGACCACTAAGACTCTTGGCCAGCAATATGCAAAACTTGTTTTGATGTCTGTATGTATAATACACTGACCTGTCATGCGTTTACGATCCAATTCAATACGCAAAAGCCAAGGAGAAATTCGTGTAGGATCAAAGTCTGGCATTTCGTAATAAACATTTACAAATTCTTGATCCTCAGCAATAACTGTATTCTGTGGGTCAGGATCATAGTAGATAGCAGTGTTAGCTGTTACCTGAAAGGTTTAAAAAATTGCTAATTAGCAAGTGCTATTAAAAGATACAGCAGAAAGTCAATGCCAAGATTTGAAATTGTATATGCAGTAATCTGTATGAAACAAATATTTTGAATTATCTAATTAACATGCATCTTCCATACCTTTCTGAGTGTGGTATGCTCAAGCCGGCACAAAACATTCTTTGCTTTCTCTGCGTCTCGAGCTGCAGCACCAGTCAAAAAAACAGTAAGAGAAGGAGCTTTGGGCTTCTTACTGATATTGATGATTTCTTTCAACCGAGGTACACCCAAGGTTACGTTCTTGGACGACACACCAGCAAAATGGAAGGTGTTCAAGGTCATCTGAGTGGCAGGCTCTCCCAAAGACTGAGCAGCCAAAGCACCCACCATCTCACCGGGGCTGACCTGTTTAACACATTACGTGAACTAAAGATGTTCAATGAAACAACTGAAAATTTACAGTTTTTAAGTCTGTAATAATAACTAAACATTCAGTTTTTGGTAAAGACCTGTGCTATTCCTATGATTGGACTTTTAAATGGATGTGCATATACAGTAAAATCTGTCTTGAACAGAACTTAAAGGGACCGAGAAATATTTCCGTTATAGATAGGATTCCAGCTAATACAGGTGATCACAAAAATATTTATGAGTGTAAATACAATACTGTGGTCTGATACATACAAATACCGGCATTAAGCTCTGCACATGACCTTGAGATGTCTTCGATAGGAGAGGGATGTAGAGCGGTACTGGGAGTGGGCCGAATACTTCACTATCTGAGAACATCTGAGAGTATGACAGTAGGTTCTCACAATCAGTCAGACACCCTCAGCGTGGCAAATGTTTTACGCTGCAGTATTATACCAAGGAAGTGGGAGGGGAAGTGCAGAGCTTAACTGCTGGTAATTGTACTTCTTGTTGATAATCCATCTACAGTGGTTACACCAATTACACGCTAAACACTAGCACAACTAAATACTTTTGGCGGTAATGCTTGAAAAATTCTGCGATGGTTTCTATCTCTAGCTTCAATAACTTTAATTTTAGCATTTAAATCTAAAACAACTCGCTTTTTTCCCCTCCATCTCTTACGGACTTAACGACAGCACGACTTTTTGCAATTGGTCACTGAATCTCATTAAGAATTTTACAGTATTGTGTGAGAAGCAGCTCAGGTTTGTTCATTGGACCTGGCATTCCTTCCCATTACCCCTGTACGTTAATCCTAACAAGAATGTGGGGCATTTCTTTGCTAAATGAAGGTCATAAAAGACTTCAGGAATCTCACCAAGAGATATCCAAACCACACAAAGTGAACAGAAAGGGTAATCGAAAGAGTTTGTAAAACATTCCTGTTTCGTAAATGAAATACTGCTTAACACATAATTTTCCGTTAAATAAAATGTATTTTGAGCCTCATTGATCTGTACACATTCGACAAGAGATAGGTTATAAACATACAACATATGTTATAAGAAGAATTTACATATGTTTTGCTAAAGAAGATTCATACATTGACCATATATTGTTTGCTATGTACGAGGAGTTATTGTTGTCAAAATTTTGTTGCAAGGGTCCCATTTCATAATTCAAAACAGTACTTTCTAAATGCTAAACGAATGGACTTCACGAGAAATATGCATCAAAGATAAAATGAAGAGTGAGAAACGTGAGTATGTTGAGTCATGATAGTAAAATGAAGAAATCCATCAAGAATAGAGGTTTCACAATCAAAGTCACATCAATATATACCGTATATGCCCGAATGTAAGACGAGGTTTTTTTCCCACTTTTTGTGTTATAAAAATTTGGGGTCGTCTTATATTCAGGGTATTTAAATTTTTATTTATTTTTTATTAGTATTTGCAAAGTAGTATGTGGTGTTGGCATCTTGTAAGTTGCAACAAATCAATGTGTTAATGAAGATTAAAATATGGTTTGTTATGTTTAATTACCATGCATGTACGAATAACGTACATTTTGAGGTTAGGATTTACGAATACATGTCATTTTAAGCGGATAAATTATATGTTCGAAAGCATATGGAAATATGTTTTAAAACAATCTTTACAAGAACAACCAGTCAGTTTTACGAGCAGTAATTGAGTGATCAACGTATCTTAATTTAATAACGTCTCCCATTCTTGAACAAAGAAATTATATAGTATGTCTTGGAAAAGCGGGCAGAGGGATTTCCGATAACACTAGACGTTATAAAAATGAAAGCACGACCTTAAAGGCATATATTGTGCAAGTTATGAGTTAGCGAGTATTTTTTTGAAAAAATCTGTAAGAGGCAGTTGATAACTAGGCCTGTCTTATATTCGGGGTCGTCTTACATTCGGGTATATACGGTACATGTGTATTTACCTGCGCTTGCTGAAATCTTGTTTCAATCTCACCAATAAGCCACTCAAATGCTTCAGAGGACAATCTGAATTCTTCTGAAACACATTTGGTGCAAAGGGTGGATCGCACCAGACACTGAAATAGCAATGTGGCATTCTCATTGGCCTGTACACTGAGATGATCATCACCAGCCACAATGATACATTTTTTCAGCAGGTCGCTCACACCTAAACATAAAAAAGACAACATTAAGTACACTGAAATATAAAATAATTATCCCATTTTAAAACCTATTCACACACAAATATTAAATAGGACTGATATCACACCCTGACCAAAACTGGGAATTCTAACCCACCCACTGGCATTCACTGTAAATGAGACCTAGAAATACTCAATTCTTACTGGAAAATTTAAAACTTTAAATATTATCTAATCTAAGGTAATGGTAAGTCTGCAAATTCAACGTGTGGCTTTTAAGTGAGCAAAAATACTATACGGCTTTCAACTCGTGATCCCTGCGAGGAATGCGACCTGTGTCACATCAGTTGATGTCCTGACAGCAAACATTCACTTGTAGAAGTTTACTGTGAAATTGCTAGTTCAGACACCTTCTGACACTTTTACTGTATTCATATACAGGGCGCCAGGAAATGTTCTCCGCAGTAGCTAAGTGCAACTGCGAGAGGTCGCGTCATCAGTTTAGTTGGCAGCACAGTGTCCTCGATAGGGTGAAGGCCACATGTGTGGGCTGTCGGAAATCGTCAGTGCGTATAGTTAGATTATTGAAAGAGTGCAACAGTATGTTATGAATGGCTGTGGTGAGTATAAAGTTTACTGTTTGTTATGATACAAGCGACAGCCATGCTGCCAACGTAACTGGTGACGTAATCTCTCGCAGCAGCTTGTAGGCACTGCGGAGAAGATTCCCTGACGCCCTGTACTACGGTAACAATGACTAACAGCCAATGTATACTGGCATGATTCAGCCTCTGCCCTATCACAACAGCATTTGGAAACCTTTCCTCATCTAACACTCAACACAGTGCTCTCTCTCACACCCTCACTCCACTCCACGTTTACCCATTAAATGAGTGTTGATGTGGACTCTTAAGCACTGAGAACACAGCAAGAGCAAGCACTATCATTCAACATCCCCACAGCTACCATTACATTGTACAGGCCCACCAACAGGGTCAATTATTGGACCTTTTCTGTTCATCACAGCAGTCAATGATTTAGCATCAGCCATTCCTACAAAAACAGTAAGCTATCATATACTGATGATACAACCATCCCAAAGAATTTTTATGAGTTAGAAAGTGCCAGGAATAATATTATGGACAAGGTATCCGAGTGGTTTCCAGCTAATGGACTCTTCTTGAACTTCAGCAAAAATACAAACACTTGTCTTTGGTGTGAGGAACAATGATATGTCTGTTGAGGCAATGAAAATGTTAGGTTTTTGGCTGAACAGCAAGGATCTTTAACGTGCCAGTAAATCTACTGACAATGCTTCCTCGCATTTGCGCACCCTCAAATGCCAACTGGCTATGCCAGGATTCGATCTTGCAACCTTGGGGCCAGCAAGAGAGAACATTACTGCTCAGCCACGCTGCCAGCCCTTCTGAGAAGATTATGAGATTCCATTCCTCTAACTGGGAAACAAAAGCAGCTAACCTCCTGGTATGGCGTCGTCTTCCCCACGAAGGTCCTAAGAACTTTGAACAACAACGTCGGAGATTTAAATTAACGTTTTACTGCGCACAAATTGTGCAAAATTACAAATAATAAAGTAGTGCAGAATTATAGAGTTTGTTGTGTTTCACTTTGTACAGAACTCTATGATTGGCTTTCCACGTCTTTCACAATAAAGGACATGGTATCGGCTACAGTCTTGATCACATCTGTCGCACACGCAGTTGGCGTTGGGTTCATGGTAGTGTTTTGTTTTGCACACTTTATGATGATATCCATGCACTGGCAATGAGTTGGCAAAGTGCCGGAGGTCTTGATTTGTTTCAGTCCAGGATCCATGTCATAGCCTCAGTAGCGTAGAAATCCATCGGGATCTCTCCTCTCTTATTTTCCCTTTCTTGTAGGCATTTTTCCCAGCTCTCCGTGGATGGAAGTTGGAGCTTAGTCCTCAGATCTTGCATTAGGAAAGTTTCCTTTGCCAGCTCATACACCAGTCTGGACCTTGTATATCTGGACATGCCCAGGTTACCTTTAGATAGCGTGTCTTTACCGCTTCCATGGTTTTGAGGTCTCCGATGACCAGTTTGCCCCATATTATTTCGATTCCTTAAGTTAGAATTGGAGTTATCTTTGTGTTGAACAGCGACATTGCTGTATCTAGTGAGAGTTTTGTTGGGGTCCTGATGTCATACATTGCCTTTGTGGCTGCCGTAGCTCTCGATTTTACATGTAGTCTGATGGATTTGATGGTCGTCTGGAGTGTCACGCCGAGATACTTTAAGGTGCTAACTGTGTATAGCGGTGTGTTTCCGAGCGAGATTCTATCGTCGCGACTCTCCTTTCCCCCTTTCCTGAAGGTCATTTTCACAGTTTTCTCCATGTTAATGTTCAGCTTGTTATCTTCTGCCCATTTCTCCATTACGTTGATAGCTTTTTGCAGCTCTGCCTTGTTGCTTGATGCAATTGCCATGTCGTCAGCGTAGATGTAAATCTTCACAGAGCTTTCCGGCTCTTGCCTTATATGTTGTACAACATCGTAGGTTGCTATATTAAAAAGGAGGGGGCTAAGGGGGTCTCCCTGCAAGACTCCGTTGGTTTGGATGACTTCTTTTGAGATGGCTATGTTGTCCTCTATGAAGATGTTGTTTGTGATGAGTAGGTTGCGTATCAGTTCTGTTATGTATGCAATCTATTGTCATTTTTTCTAGTTTTGAGAGGATGGTTTTTCTGTCAAGTTGGTCGAAAGCTTTACAGTAGTCTACGAAAAGTGTGTGGAACTTCCCTCTTGGTTCTCGGAGACTTTCCTCTATGTCATCTATTAGGTTTTCAATTGCCTGAAGAGTGCTTCTCCCTGCTCGGAAGCCATATTTCTCTTCAGGTATGTGCTCTTTGGTCATTTCCGTCAATCTTTTCGTGACAAGTTTTGTCAGAATTTTGAGCATACAGTTTTCGAGAGCTATCCCTCTATAGGAATTAGGATCTTTCATGTCCCCTTTTCCTTTGTATAAGATCTTTACTTTGGACGTTCTCCACGAGGTAGGAATGTTGCTAGTCCTAAGGCATTGGTTCAGAAGATTCGTGAGCGTTGATGTTAATGCTTGTGCACCGGCTTTGAGGTGTTCATTATACAGTCCTTCTGGGCCTAGTGCTTTTTGTCCTTTAATGCTTGTAGTGCCTTATAAACTTCAACTTTGGAAAAGTGATTGTTGCAGGTGTAGTTTATTTCCGTTGCTTTTGGGTCGTATGCCATTGAGGATCCTGCTTTGTTTAGTATCCCACTGAAGTGTTCCTCCCATGTGGTCATGTCTATTCTGCCTACTGTTTGCGTTTTCCTGGGCTTGAGTGCGAGAAAAGTTTTTTTTTTGGCTTCCTCTACCGTCCTGTGTGCTTCACTTTCTATCTGGTCCTTCTTCCTTTGTTTTATGAGATCCTTGTATTCCTTTCTTAGGTTGCTGTATGCTCTTAGGTCATTTTGATTGTTGCTGTTTCTTGCTGTTCGTAGGGCTTGCAGCACTATCTTTCTTTTGTTGAAGCATTCCTTCGTGAACCATATTTGTGCCTTTCTTTGCCGTTTCGGAAGGACTGCGTTTATGGCACCTTCTATGCTTTGGGCATACGAGTCAAGGTCCTGCTGATTTAAAACGTCTTTGCCCTCGTCTAATTGTGCAGTGGCCTGGGCTAGTTTGTTGGCATCTAGCCTTCTTGATATACGCTGGGGAGGTTTCGAGTTAATTGCTAGCTCTTTATTCTCCAGTACGAAGCCTGCTGTGACAGGGCAGTGTTTCCTGAGAGGTGTTTCTGCTTCCGTGTATACTACCTTGTGCGATTTTAGGTTTAACCCTGGACCTTTGAGGAAGATAAGATCAATGGTACTGCTTCCATTGTATGCATAGTACGTACGGTTGTCTTTCGTGTTGACCAGTGTGAATCCCTCTTCGGTCATCATTTCTAGCAGTTCTTCAGTTCTATTATCTTTTGCGTCAAGCCTGCAGTTTAGATCTCCTGCTAACACTATGTTTTCCCCTGGGGTCGCCTTCGATATTGATGTCATGATTATACCGACGATGGCCTCTATTGGTGTGAGTGGTTCTATGTATATCCCTATAATGCTTAGATTATCTGTGTTGATCACTAATGAGTCTTCATTATTGTGCCCTATTGTGATTTTTCCAACTGAGGGTTTGAAGAAGCATGATATCCCTCTCATAGGTCTTCCTCTTTGTCCTTGGATTGCTAGGATATGTTCTGCATAGAAACCTGTGATGCTGGTGGGGTCATTATCAGGGTCTCAGTATGAGTATGTCTTGTTGATCTGGTAGTTGTGATGAAAGGCCCAGCACTTGATTTAGGTTTTCCACGTTCCACAGTAGGACATTAATTCTCAAACTCGAATTGGTCTAGGTTAGTTCCCTCTTGTTGGGTGCGAAAAAATCTGTTAGCTCCCTCTTGTTGGGGACGATAAAATCTGTATCTCTTGACCAAGGTTCCTTCCGGCCAGTAACTTGGGGTTGTTACTTTGTGAAGGTCCGATAATGGGATTCCTACTTTCTAAGCTTTAAGTGTACCTCTTACTTGAATTCCTCGCACTCTAGCACATTTGTTACTTGTAGCTTATGTAGGCGTCTCTTCAGCTTGTTTGTGTTCGACTTTTCATGTAGCCTTCCGATGAATAGCCAGGCTCTGCGAATATATGTTTTCAGTTCATCCTCGTTCTCATTGTCGTTTGGTTTGGTGCCAATGAAAGTGGGTGTCTTTGGTAGGTAAATGCCTGCAACTTTCTTTGTTTTTCGCCTTTGTACTGTTGTCCATTTCTTAATTTTCCTGTTCTTGTGTGTGGGTCGTGTTCCCTGGAGTTGTTGCAAAGTTTTCCGTTTCATGCCGTTTTCTTTGCTCTTCCCTCTGCGTTTTTGTTCCTCCTGGAAGAGTATGCTGTGTGCTAATCCAGTAATCATGCCTTTCTTGTTCTTATCCATCATTAACGTGTTGCTTTTCACTTCCGAGCATGTCCTGGTCGACTGGCGTCACGGGGGCTGGCCGAGTTTTGTTTAATGTTGGTTTCTCTTTGTTGATGTTATTTATGACCTTGTGTTGTTCCGTGTCTTTTAAAAATGTTTTATAACCGTTTTCATCCCGTTTTCTCCACTCTTCCTTCGGCGTCTTTGTTCCTCCTGGGAGAGTATGCTGTGTGCTAATCCAGTAATCTTGCATTTCATGTTCTTTTCCATCATTAATGTGTTGCTTTTCTCTTCAGAGCATGTCCTGGTCGATTGGCATCGCGGGGGCTGGCCGAGATTTGCTTGTTGTTGGTTTTTCTTTGTTTATATTATTTATTATCTTGTTTTGTTCCGTGTCTTTTATAACCGTTTTCCGCGGTATTTCCAAGTTATCGTGTTGTTGCTTGGCAATCATGCCACTTTATATATCTAACTTCCTGTTCATTACAGTGTTTAAAGAATTTATTTCTTCCTTAATTGATTTACCTGCTTTGTATGTGAGGTAATCTTCTTGACAGTTTGAGCATAACCACATCAATTTTGATTTTTTCTTACTAGAAGCTCTTCGTGCATTGAACTGACTTTGTTGGAGTCAAGATTGGTGGTGTCATCTTTCGCATATCCCGTCGCACATTACTGCATTCTCATCTTCAACTCTTTTCTCACAGATAGGGTAAATATCATGATTGTCCGAGTTTGAGACAGTTTGTATGCTAAGTTCAGGCATTATGCTCTTAGAAGAGACACCCTGGGAATCGAATTAGCCGTGACAATATGGTGGTTCTTCTCTATGATCACGTATTGGGATTTAATTACTCTCGTATTTATCTCATTTTGACTGTGAAGTGAAAACTAGTATTTCTATTTGTTACCGTTATGTCCAGATATATTGTCTTGTGTATTCTGGGCTTATTACTCGTATTCTTCTGCTGCTTTCAGCCTGTTTACACCTCGTATTTTCAATACGACAATTCACCAAAGCCACCTAAGCAGTATGATTTGAAACTGAGAAGTGGATTGCTCGGAAAGAGCGGGCGTTCCTCAGGATGTATAACCCACAACAACTGGATTTCAACGCTGGCAATGATTGACAGCACTGTGGAAGAATTTGTGGCTCGAGGATTCGCCTGCATAAAGATTAACTGGAAGGTTTTCCATTTTTAAGTCCGTATTGACGCTTACAAATCAAAATAGCGAGTAAAAAAGGTATTGATTGGGCGGAAACTTTTTTACTCGCTATTTCGATTCGCCTGCATAGTCATATAAGAACTCATAGACTGACAAATAACATCTGAGAAAGACAATCATACTCGTCAGCGAGTGATAGCCTATCATCATCATGCATTGTTAAGTGCATATTACAGTCCTTCCAGTAATGTAAATTATGGTATACTACTTTGGGGTAAGTGTTTACGCCAAGAATGTGTTTGTAATGCAGAAGAAAGCTATCCACGTAATTGCAAAAAAAGGTGCAAGAGAACGCTTTGGACACCTATACTCAAATAACTTGGAGTGTTAACTGTTCCTTAACTGTGTTAACTGTTGCTGGTGCCAAATACAATGTAAATTGTCAATATTTATTTATTTATTTATTTATTTATTTAATCGTATGGTAATTTATACAATATACATAACAAGGAATAATCAAATTTTAAAGTCCATCCTTCTCAACCATTCGGTTAAATCGGGTGTGAGAGCGAACAAATCGTTAGGAATGCCAGGGTACGAATCAAGGGGACAGCATTGGACCAGATGTTCGATCGTCTGTTCTTCCAGGATACACTCACACACTGGTGAGCTAATCCAGCCCCACTTGTACCTGAAATAATTACAGCAACCATGTTCAGTCCTCAGCCTGTTGATGCAGCACTAGACGTTCCTCTTTTTTTGGGATCAAGATGGTGGGCACTTTTTCCCAATGTTTTAGTTGACCACTCATGCTTCCAGCTTTCATTTAGATTGGCAATAAATTATTATTATTGCTGTTGTTATGGTTTTTATGGACATTGACAAGGCCTACGACTGAGTCCCCAGGACAGAAATCGGGGAATGCTGTGAGAGTATAAAATTCTTAATTGATAAAGTAAAGATGCTTTACCAAAAGTGCCTAAGCTGTGTTCAAGTAGGGGATGGTAAATCAAATTGGTTTGAAACAAGCAGAGATGTCCAACAGGGAAGTGACTTGTCACCACTCCTGTTCATCACCATGGATCGGATCATAAAATATGTCAAAAAACATTACAATTTGCAGATGATGTGTTGATATAGGGAGAAACAGAAAAAGAAGTGCAGGAGAAACTTAACTTTTGGAATGACAAGTTTCAAGAATTTGTACTGAAAATCAGTCAAACAAAAACAGTTGAAATTACTATCAAAAGGAGGCTCATGTTCAAACATCTTTCTGGGGGAGAACTCAGCTGCAATCTGTTTCTAACTGTACCTTGGAAGTGTTGTCTCAAAGGACAACACTATAAAGCAAGAGATTCTTAACAGGACCCAAAGAGCTTTTCTTTTTTATTGTCAAGAGAGAAATCTACTATGGGATGACAAAATACCCCAGAAAGCAAAATTAAGCATGTTTCACACTTACGTCATTCCAATTCTCACCTATGGACTTGAAACATGTACCCTACTCAACAAGTCTAATAGTAAAATTCAGGCAACAGAAATGAAATTCATCAGAACAATGAACCGAAGGACAAGGAAAGATAAGGTAAGGAATGAAATTAACAGGCAGGAAGTTGGTATCAAAATACCTGTCACTGAACTCCTAGGAAGATGCAGATTACAGTGGTTTGGGCATGGAGAATGAGAATGGACAAAAATAGAACACCAAGAAATTATTTCGACAGAGAAATGAGAGAGAGGAGACCGGAAGGAAGGCCAACAAATCGATGGATAGACACAGTGAAGTCTGAGGTCAACAAACGGAATGTAAAGACTTAGAAGAACAGCAACTCTACTTTGACAAAATGAAATGGCCAGCGCTTGCTACGACGCCTGGGAAACTGGAACTGGAAAATAATGATGATTATTATTATTATTAAAAACAGAACCGACAGCGGTAGCTACGCTCGCTAAAGCGCAGCGCTAGGCCATGGGGCCAAGCTAACTGCGGAATCGGTCGACGTGGATTCGATCCCCACCGTCGGCCATCCTTGAAATGAGTTTCCCTGGTTTCCCATTTTCAACTCCAGGCAAATGCTGGGACGGTACCTTCTGACAGGCAAAGTTCTCGTCCAGTTTCATTCATCTTCATTCATTTCTTCTCTCAACAACTCCTCTCATGAGGTTAGCACCAGGAAGGGCATCAGTCCGTAAAAACTATCCGCCACATAGAATTTCATCACATCTCGTTTCCGACCCCTTTGAAAACGGGCATAATAAGGGGTAGACATAGGCCTACATTAGAAACAGAGGCAGGTTTTGAAGAGGATGGAAAGAACTACAGGAGTGATACATCTGATATACTGCACAGTGAAACCAGATTTCATGTCTCTCAAAATAATGTTTGACATAATTAACATATATTTTTATTAAGACATTGTAAATTAGGCTTCAGTTGAATGTTTGTCAATTTTACTTTTAAACTCTATTTAAGGTTTGAATGTTATGGCCACTAAAGTCAATTTAACATCCGTAATGTTCCAGTTGGATATTTTCTCCTCGCTACATTATAAAATATGTTGCGCCCCTCCCTGTAATGAAGTAAAATTCATGCACCAAATGCAATACAATTGGCTGGGAACGGAACAAAAAATTACGAGAGAATTTTCAAGGCTTGCTCAACATGTATGACCACTCCAATCTCGATATATAGAATTGAATGTTACGTGATAGTTTATGTGTGTGTATGTCTCCTATGCGTTCATATACCATTCGTCCGATAGCGATGTAACATGGGTGAGTTGTTGTGTACACGCCAAGGGAGGTTTTCGACTCAGTAAATCCATTTAAGATAGGTTTGTGGCTTACAAGGGAACGGTACGAAGTCGGACGGCGAATTTTGATTTTTTTTTTACATAGTCGTGAAGGTCTTTTTACGCTGAAACAGGTAGTGGAGGTCTAATTTTTCGCTGGTCCTTTTTAAGGGGGGATTTGGGAGCTCCAAGTTGGTGGTGTGCGCTCTAAATTGTACAGTACATGCCGGCACACGGCAGCGCGCACAGCCGGCGGCTGTCTGGCCTCGCCTACCCTCTCCACTCGTTCCGTTCTCCACTATTCCCCACCACATACCGCTGCCTACAGTTGTCATACCTGCAAACCTTCGGAAGTCAAAAATAGGAAGATTTTTTAAATTATAGATTTCATCATGCGCAGTATATCGTGGCGAGGGCGAATGAGGGTACACGAAAGACCTGCGTGTCTTTATTGGCAAAGTATGAAATCAGCATAAAATTCACAAAAATGTAAACAATCATCAATCATCGAGTAGTATGTTTGGCAAATATTTAAACGTAAGAGAACATAATTGTGTGTTTAAAGAAAATGCATACAATAATTCGTATGGAATACACGTCGAATTCGCTACCACATATTCACGTAGGCTTGACAACTGTTTGTCCGTAATATACCACCAATCAGTATGCGGTACGGCGATCAGCTGATTCACCATTCCGAAATCGCAGCTATGAAGCTCACTGCCAAGAGAGGAACTTACACAAACTTGCACAAAAAACCAAGGTTACGCAAATCACAAAAGAAATTACGACTTACGAGAGAATCTCCTTCCAGGGTGTCTACTGTAAGGATGAAGTAAAAATTAGTTACTTTTTAGCTACCTTTTAGTTACCTTTTAGTTAATTTTAGTTACCTTTGAATTCAAGATACGTCTGCGGTCTGCAAGTAAAGGGGATCATCACGCGGTGAAGAAAAACAACAATGAACTGTATTTAAAGCGGTAAATACAATTCACTTAGGGAGTTACAAAATATTTAAAAATAATAAATAAATACTAGATATTTATTATCAAATGAGTTGTTTCAGATAATATGTCGCCTTGTGCACAAGGCGTTTCTATAATTGCCAAGAGGTTGCTCTGCTCTTGACCGTTTGGCGAGATTTCCTTCGTCACCGCGGTAGATCACGAAGAAATTTATGGGACGTTACGTGATTGTAACCGAATTCTGTCTTCGCAGTCAGGTACGGAGAAATTTCGAGATGTTACACGATCGGCGCTGGTCTCACCCGTTTGTCGAGATTCCCGTAGTTATCGCGATAGAACACGGATAAATATCACGATTTAGATAATCGGTGTCACTTTTAGTCGTTCGACGAAATTTCCACTGTCCTTGAGGTCGGGCACGAGAAAATATAGCATTATTACGCAATCAGCGCCACTTGCTGTCCGTTTGACAATAATCCAGTTGTCCTCGTCATTGAATATCGCGATGTACCGCAAACGCTGCCGCTCTCGGCCGTTTTACGAGATTCACGTTGTCCTCGCGATATTGTGCATACCGCGCCGCACCCGGCCATTGAACGATTGTCTATTCGTCTTGACAGAATGGTGGAGGCAGGCTGAAGGTTGGACATGGTTAAAATTCACGAGTAGTTATGGACAAGTTGTATGGCCGGCGCCGTGATTCCCGCTGTCCTTATGCTGTGGTTGGTAGTTCATCAGTTCAGGGTGGGTAACGAGGAGAAATTAGTATCGCGACGCTACGTAGGCTGTCATATCTAAGTGGGTTAATGCACTTCTTGCTCCCCGTACGCTTTTTGAGTATACGGACATGGGAAAAGTAGCGAGTAGGTTTCGGAATGTTTCGTGATTGGTGCCCTTTGACGGGATTCCCGCAGTCCTCGTGGTCACAAGTTCACGCTAGGGTACAGGTTTTATGATTTTACGTAACTGACATCGATTTCGGTCCATTTGACGAGATTCCCGCAGACAAGTCGTGCGGTCAGCCGGCCGTCTTGAGTATGAATGTTCGAAGTAGATATCAAATATTGAGAATTATTCTGAGAGGATTGCATGAATAATACGACTAGAGGACACGTTTTCTTTCGAATGCGAATCACGAATTATACAAGTTTTCGAAATAACCGGTTAGATTATAATATATCCGATGGAACCAAAGTTCGAAGGAAAAATCGATATATAACGGAATTTCGAATTATCCATACTGGATGTCGCAAATTTACGGGACAGATTTTTAAAATAAGTTATAAACCACGTATTTCGAAGCTTTTTCATAATTCTTTTTCGAACCGGTAACATTTTGCAAGAATGCGACATTAAATTATTTTTCGTTATTTCTGGACTTCAATTTGACATAGTCTCCAAATAAATGCGAGGTTTCTGATTAGTTTCAGAAGTTTTCGCGAATAAACGTCTCGCGAAAAGTCAGCTTTCCTAATAACACAGATAAATATTTCACACAAAACTAAAACGTCTTCTTGATGCTCAAAATATACGCTGAACGATGTATACCACTCAAGGTATCCGCAGTATGCATTTCCTTGAGCTCAGGCACGGGGAAATATAGCTTATGCAAACGGCGCTGCTTGCGTGAAACTCGCTCCATCGCAATCTATGAGCCTAGAGGCGCAAGTTTAAACGATTCAATCCGCCTTCAAAAAATTTTTGTTACCCATATGAAAAATTCGTTACTTTCGTCACCCATTTGTAAAATTCGTTACTTTTTCGTTACTTTCGTTACCGGTAGACACCCTGTTGAGAATGGAAATTATTTGCAGTTCCTTTTTCTTTTACAATATATCATTGGGACCCGAAATTCGGAAGAAATAATAGTAATTAAGAAGATCGGAAGACGAGGTGAAAATTCGGAAAGTTTCCGAATAAATCGGAAGGGTTGGCAGGTATGAGTTGTGTATTTTCTTTTTTCAATAATTCAGGAAATCTTATAGTAAGCTCGAACCATTGCACATTTCCTAATTTCTCCATTGTGTTCTACATGGTTGACGATTCCGTAAATTTGTCACCGAGCCTTCTTACCTATCCGTACAGCGTACATAGTAGTCTACCTCATTCTTTTATTGCTTGATACATGTCTTTCTTGGCCATCACACGACATGTTCTCTTCGTTAAACTCATCTCCATGTTTAGGATTTATCTGTGATGGTGTCTCCATCTCAACGCCATCGTCGTCTTCTGAATCAACGAGAAAGGCTTCTTCCTCCAGAATAAGTTCTCATTTGTGCTCCAAAATTGCATCAAACGTTGTATTTATTTGTGTGTAGACTACATTATTTGCCCTTTATCAGAAAGCTCTGTAGCTTTCTGAATATTAACACCGTAGGCATTAATAAGAGCAGCAATAATGTTGCAAGCGGTCATTACAACGCAAAGACTCCAATGCGATCGCCTATATGTGGAATAGCCATCAGTTGTGGAGAACTTGACCGTATAGAATAGGATTCGCCGACCCATATACACAACACCTGTAGGCAGCCGTATGTGGTAAGGAATAGTGGAGTACGGAACAAGTGGAGAAGGTAGGCGAGGCAAGACAGCCGCTGGCTGTGCGCGCTGACGTGTACCGGCATGTACTGCACAATTTAGAGCGCACACCGCCAACTTGGAGCTCCCAAATCCCCCCTTAAAAGGGGCCAGCGAAAAATTAGACCACTACCTGTTTCAGCGTAAAAAGACATTCACGACTATGTAAAAATAAAATCAAAATTCGCCGTCCGACTTCGTACCGTTCCCTCGTTAGTAAATCCATTTTACAATAGGTAGCGCACGAGTAGATTCAACAAATGAGCGATGGCGCGCGATTCGTTTCAATAAAGTCCCTTATGCGTTCATATACCATTCAACCGATGGCGATGAAACTTTGATGAGTTGTTGTGTACACACCAAGGAAGGTTTTCAACTTAGTAAATCCATTTTACAATAGGCAGCGCACGAGTAGATGCAACAAATGATTGACAGCGCACGAATCGTTTAAACAAAATCTCGTATGCGTTCATATGCCATTCATCTGGTTGCGATGAAACTTCGGTGAGTTATTGTGCATGCTCCCGCAAATGTTTCCAAATTATTAAATCCATTTTATGATAGTTTAGAGGTAGTGAACGGAAATTGAAAAAAATATTGTGTATCCAAAAGCACTTCAAGAATCAAAATTACAACACTAAATCTTTCTTTGATTGGCATTGCAACGCATGCCAGGTACAGCTTTTACCTAAGAAAATGTTAATTTACACATGCGCAACAGAGAAACAAACTGCCTGTGAAGAGTAATTAGGAGTGGTTAGGATCTGCCAATGCGAGACCTCCTCTTTCGGTAAGGACTAGAAGTGAAGCTTCTAGTCTAATAAGCAAATGAACTTTACTAAGTAGGAACAGATTGAACATTGATGAGTTAATAGCAATGGAAACAGTTTGCCAATAACAGTGGTATTTTATTCAAAAAACATCTTTCAAAAGATTAACAATAAATAAATATATAAACATGTAATGGAAATGTGACCTTTGACAGGCCGACAACAAGCGAGCAAGATTTCATAAGCTTGAATGCCAATAAACCTGAGAATAAGTAACCACTTTGTGGCCAGTTAGTCTAAAGTAGAACTATGCAGGGTAAATTAATGAGTAACTATAGTGCTCAATAATGGCTTAAAATCTAGCCTAGGACTGCACACTGAGAGTAGGCTAGTTTATTTACAGAAAAATCAACATTTACATGCCAGTAGGGATAACATCCCGCTAGTCGCCTGATAGTTACAAGGCGAGGTTGTTTACAATTGAAATGGGAGCATTCCCAAAAACACCTTGATAGATTAAATAGAGAACAAGCCATTCACTTCGTCAGAGAGGTGAACTGTTGTTAAGCCCAATAGTTTATACAAAAACTAGAGAAAAGGATGGTTTGATTTGAAGGATAGTTAACATGTGAAAGAGAGAGGATAGTTGTTTTCTCATAGCCCACAATTTAAAGGCATAATACATGCTTAAACCACTTAATAGAAGGAAATAAGTTTAGTTTGGCATGGTTTGACAAGTTATTTAAGCCATGTGACATAACCCTGAAAAAAGGAAAGATACATTTTTAAGTTTAGAAATGTTTTAGGTTATAATAAACACTTAGCTTGTTGGCGTTGGTGTAGAGGAATTTCCACATAATAGAAATGGAGGAAGAACGTGTTGATCACTTTTTTCCGTCTTAGAAATGTTGAAGACTTCGTGCCCAGCACAAAACTGACGTAGGCCAAGTATCGATGTAAACTTATATAGATTTCGTAGAACTCGGTTTTGATCACTTTTTTCCGTCTTGGAAATGTTGAAGACTTCGTGCCCAGCACAGAAGAAAATTTGTTTATCGTTTTTGCTCACGACAAACTGACGTAGGCCAAGTATCGATGTTAACTTTATAGATTTCGTAGATTTTAGAATGCACTGCTGGTTTGACTAGAAGCATTTTGCGATGCATTAGCACACAGCGTCAGGACACTTTCAAGAGTTGTGCAAACAGCGTGAAGACGGCTGAAGATGAGTGACTGGCATTGTGACTTGCTGGAGACCAGACTGTTGATGTAGGCCAGGGCAGGCTATATACCGGCCAACATGCTGGATGCGTGACGTGGACAGATGACGTCGGCCAATACGAGAGCGTGGAGCTTTCTCGAAGCGGCTGAAGGCCAATCAGAGAAAGGGGCCAACTGATAATGGACATCGTGACCAGCATTACTTCCGGAAAAGTTCAGTATCGCGGAACACGTGCAAGCTGGTACAAATTGAGAAAAAAAAGGAGAGAATGACACTGACAGGTAAGAGGTTATGTTATAATAAAAATAAGTGAACTTTGTAAATTTCACTGAAAAGTGAACAAGGAGCAAATACGAGCCAACATGTGTGTAAACGATAACCTTGTATTTTTGCTGATTTATTAATAATGTTATCGGCTGATTAATTCTCAGAATTTGTCCAGTTGTATTCTCAACTGGTGGGATTTACAGTTCCACACAAAAGCACAACATATATGTCTCATACAATTACCTGTTATGGTGATTGAAGCCTTTTTTTTAAATATACCATCGTCTATCGTGAATGTGAATCAGTAATAACCGCAATGCGTAAAAGAAGAATTTCCTTTTTCGGTCACATATCAAGACTGCCAGAAACCAGGATATTGAAACAACTATTTGATTACTTTTTGAAAAATAAAATCAATAATAATTGGTTCAAAGAAGTTCAGGATGATTTTAAGAATTGGGTATAACTCGGCAACAAATCAAAGACGGAGAAGAGAAGAGGATTTTGAAGAACAAAAGCATAAGTCTCAAACTGAACACATATGAACGGAAACAATATACTATATCGGACACACAAAGGGCTTCCATTTCGGAGAAGATGAGAAAGTTCTGGGAGGAGAAAAAGAAGAAATTTACTAAAATTTATTGATTTAAGTGCTCCAATGTGGGCGTAAAATATGTAAATAAATAATACTATTACCTGTTTTGAACTGTGCGTACTAACTGGAGGTCATCAAGTAACCTATGAAGTTACCTACCCTATTACTGCTGCTGTTAATCTGTTTTGAAGCCGCTGGCTGCGAGACCATTATGAGAGTGCTATAACCTCACTTATCCACCACTATTCCCGGCTACTATCCCTTGCTAAGCAAAAATCTTAGTATCTAAGAAATATAATGGAATGGACAAAGTATCAGACATGGAAAAGCAAACTTCATTTTTATTTGAACATAGGGAGGGAGAATGCATCAATTAGGGAATGAGTGATGATGCTGAACGATCACATCTCACTAGCATTAGTAAACACAACAGAGTACGTATTATTCACATATTTCACATTAATGTACCAATAACATGCCACACCAACGTCGACGGTTCTTGAAGCAAATGAAATGTGTTTAAAATAAAATTGAGAAGAAGGCTGCCGCTAACACCACTTTGAAGTGCAATACAAATAATAACAAAAGAATGCAGGCAAGATATGAATCCATAACTTTCATTGGCAGATTTTAAACTAGGTGCTTCTACTTGGCCAATAGTGTGGCATCTTCCATTGGATATCGGGTGAAGCCTATTGGCTACACAATTCGATATCCTGCCCAATCGCATACATGTACGCAAAATGGCCGTCATATCGTCTGAATAACAAAGTAATATAACAAGAAAAATATTTTTGTCATCTAAGAGGATGAATTTCAGTTATAATTTTTTAAATTGTTAAGAATTTGTCAATATCCAAGAATGTTGTATTTTGACTCTCAATAATTAACCCCTCAGGCCGGCTATTTAATCCGGAGGTGTTCACTTCTGTGGTGGTATTTAAATTGAAGCTCAATAGAGGTTTGGACACCAACAAGGTAAAAAATTAATAATGTTAAATCTACGAAATATAACGTAATGAAATTTTTAGGATTACTTACCGAAATCATGTCCAATGTTTCTCAGTAATATATCTGACGACTACTTTTCAGGGTTGTCCATAATCACACTCAATATTTACAAATCTATAATAATTTGATAAGTTCCACTTTTGGTATTTGTTTCAGGTATATTTACAATGAAAGCAAGATATTCACATGATAATGTTCAATCTACATATATACATAATTGTCTGGTATAATTTCCAGGAAAAGCTGAATTTTGAAAAGCTTTTTAGGCCAACCAAAGGTACTCCTTCCACCCCGTCAACATCCATGCGTACCAACCACCGTTTATTTTCCGTGGGACCTCCCCATCCAGTTACCACAGGCTTCTGGAGTACAACCTCAAAGACATTACCGACCTACGGTCGTGTTAGTATACTTGCACGTTGCAATACGTACCCATGGCCAGTAGGCAGTAATGTTCGGTCTTCGAGAGTTAAAAGCTTAGCTTAGGAATCGCAAAAGATCATATATATATTCCATTATGGCATTCCACATCACATACGAGTGTTAAGGTATTAGCGCCAATTAAAAATTATTGGTAAATCTAAGACACTAAACGCCAATTGAATATTGAAGCTTGAAATTTTGTACACCAAACGCAAATGAAAAGTAATTCATGCAGTAGAGGACACAATTATGATGTCGGGACTCGCCCAACACACTACTGGAACGGGAAATTTGTTACGTCGGGGCTCGCCCGACTGACGAGGGGTAAGGGTTAATATCCACCTCCTTAAGCTAGACTTAAGAAGAATGCAGCGTTTCAATTTGTCAACATGTCAGGTGAGTGAGTTGAGGAGTATAGAGAATCGCATATAATATAGTCACTGACCTTGAATAACTCGCAGAGGACTTAGATCAGTAGGAGCTCTCTTATTGATATGGAAAATCTTCTGTACATTCCAAATCATTCTCTGAAGGTTGCATGGTAGTACAACTTTACTTTCGCCACTAGGGAAGATCTGTCGAAGGGCTTCTCTGTCCTTGCACAGCTGTTGCCACTCTCTCTCCAGCTCGGAAATGACATCTCCACTGCCCATCATTTCTTTCAGGATATCTTCAGTAAAGACACGTCTCAAATGCCTGAAATAGACACATAGCTGTACAAGAAAAAACATATTACAAATTTTCTTACAACCAGACCCTGAGATGCCAACTACTATGGATTCGCTATAGTTCCTACTGTTTTCCCACAATACTATTGCGATACAGAAGTGGTACCGATTATTATGGACTCGACGAATTCAAAGAGCTTTCTTTTTCTAAATTTTCCATTTCTCCCAAAAACATTAAAAATTAGGTTTAAATGGTACATCGCATCGGAAATACAGTCAGTGAAAAAATTAGACGGTTGGCAACCTTTTCAGTTAAAGAAGTAGGACATCACATTGTATCCGGACGGATACCCTAAGACAGGACTCTCTTTAGGATCATGCTCAGCCCTTATAAACTTAATCTAAAATGCTGCTTTAGGAGGTGGAGATATGGGCCTATTCTAAAATGAGCCCACTAGACGATACTTTACTAAAAACCGTACAAGATACACTTCCAAAAAATAATTATGAAAGGAACCCTCAGGAAATAAAATCAAAATAAACTCAAAATAAAAATACATGACTGTTTAACCCATAATCAGCTGTGTTGTGAATGTGTTTCTGTAATTTGTGAATGTATTTCTGTAATTAAATTTGTTTTTTGTAAGTTGGCACCCTTGGAGCGTTGATGAGCAAGATGGAACAGGTTTTGAGTAACTGAATGTAATGGCTGGATAGTGATGTTCCTTGGTTTGTACAATAAAAGTGATTGTTCTTGAATTGTAGACATGAGTTGAAGAATTGATTTGTAACATTTTGGCGACCGTGACAGGATTGGATTGAAAAAGTTGGTTTGGTAAACAATTTCCCTGTTTTGTCTTGTTTTGAATTTGTTGCCTCGCAATGGCCACGATTGAAAAGTTGAAAAAGAAGAGAAGTGCGTATCGGGCAAGTGCGACGAAAGCTATTGGAGCGGTCGGAGTTGAAGCCGATTTCCAAAAATTACGTGTGAAAATAAATACTCTCCGAACAATTGCGGATACCTTAAAAGAATTGGACGAAAGCATCTTGAACGAGTTGTTGAATGTTGACGGAAACGAGGATGCCTGTATCGAAGAAACAATGCACTGTGTTACCGTTCAAGAAGATCTTCTGCAAGCACTTCTTGAAGCCGAGGATAAAGTGGAAGGATTAAAACCTAGTGTTGCCAGTTGTGTTGATGCAGGAGATAATTTCAGCGTACAGAGCAACGTGGCTTCGGCGTCGTCAACCATGTCGTCAGAGAGATTGAGGCTGTTATGAATGCGCGTCCCATTACCTACATGTCTGAAGATGTTAATGAGTTGAGACCAATAACGCCTGCTATGTTTTTGCAGGAGCAGTTTGAGACAAAGGTGCCTGATCTTGACGAAGTGGATGAAAAGGGTCTTTCTGCTAGGGTGAAATATGTAGCTGAGGTTAGGATAAACCTAAAAGAACGTTTTCGTCAGGAATACCTAGGGTCTCTGATGTTAAACACTGCTAAGTCTTCTAAGAATGTCAGGGTGGGAGATGTTGTATGGGTTGTGTCTGACCAAAAGAAAAGAATTGATTGGGAATTGGCTCGAGTGCTTGAGATCTTCCCTGGTAAAGATGGAGTAACTAGAGTGGCAAAGGTAAAAACAGTTAAGAGTGAGTTGTTGCGACCAGTCCAACGTTTGTGCTTGATGGAGATTGGATCTCCTTATGAAAATAGTGATGGTTCTTTGTGTGGTCCCAATGCTGTTGACTTGGTGCCTGATTGTGACTCTAGTAACCCCCCTCAAGTAGTTGAGAGTGAAGCTGTTGCTCTGACAAGAAGGGGCAGGGTTGTTAAAAGGCCAACCAAACTGAATTTGTAAATATTTGTTTATTCCTATGTTTTGTATTATCTTTGTGCTTTTAGTTGAAACCTACCGTTTCAAGGTGGGAGAATGTTGTGAATGTGTTTCTGTAATTTGTGAATGTATTTCTGTAATTAAATTTGTTTTTTGTAAGTTGGCACCCTTGGAGCGTTGATGAGCAAGATGGAACAGGTTTTGAGTAACTGAATGTAATGGCTGGATAGTGATGTTCCTTGTTTTGTACAATAAAAGTGATTGTTCTTGAATTGTAGACATGAGTTGAAGAATTGATTTGTAACAAGCTGATTCAATCAAAATTTAACTCAACAGCTGATCTTCAACAACAAACTATATAATTTACGCAACACTGGCTGAAAATTGTGTGAACTGTTGGGCAGCACAAAAATAAAATAGCTACGTTAAGAACCCCTTTCTGGATGCAGTCCTCGCGTAGCAATTGTTTGGGCAACAAGATTCCCTCATGGAAGGGAAAAGGTGAGAAAGAAGTCAAGAAAGGGAAGGGATATAGAATATATTGGAGTGGAGGAAATAAGGCAATGAATGGTGTTGCAATAATAGTGAGAGAAGACTTAGTGCAGTATGTTGAGAAAGTAGACCAAATTAATGACAGAATGATGAAAATTAGACTAGGACTTGAGAGTGGAACAAAGGATTTTATACAGATTTACGCACCCCAGACAGGGAAGGTAGATGAATGTTTAGAGGATTTCTTAGAAGAACTGGAAAAGTGTATAGAAGACAAAGAGGTTATAATAATGGGGGATATGAATGCACATGTGGGAACAGATAGGCAGGGAAAAGAAGAGATAATTGGCCCATTTAGCTATGGAAAGCAGGATGAAGAAGGAGAAATGTTAATAGATTTCTATAGAAGGAATGGATTAATTGTTGGAAATACATGGGTTAGGAAAAAGAACTCCCAAAAAATAACTAGGTATGGATGGGGAGACAGAAAGACAAAAACAATGATCGATCTTATCCTAGTGGAAAAGGATAAACGTAGACAACTGGTAGATGTGACAGCTATGCCAAGAGGAGATTTTGAAGGAGACCATAAAGTGGTGATAGCCAAATTAAGGCTTGGGAAAATCACAAAGCTTGCGGAGAAAAGGGAAAGAAAAATAAAGGTGTGGAAGCTAAAAGAGAGAGAGGCAATGGAAAAGTTCCAAGAAGACTTGAAAAAGGAAATTCCCAAAGACGAAGCAAAAAGTGTCGAACAGGAATGGTCATGTTTTAGAAATTGTTTTGCGAAGTGTGCAGTAAACACTTGTGGAAGACTATCAGGGAAGAAAAAGGAAAGGGAGACTCCTTGGTGGAACAACAGGGTAAAGGAAGCTGTTAAAGAAAAACAAATGGCCTGGAGGAAGTGGATAGGCAGTAAAAATGCAGAAAAATGGCAAAAATATAGAGAAGCAAAGAAGGCATGCCAAAAAATTGTACAAGAAGAAAAAAGGAAAAGTTGGGAAGGTTTCACGGAAACTTTGAAGGAGGATATCCAAGGAAGTAAAAAGGTTCTATATGGATTGGTGAAAAACAGTGTAAAAGGTAGGGAAAACACAAAATTTGTAAAAACTGAAGCAGGACAGATATTGTATCAAAGAGATGATATATTAAAAAGATGGGAAGAATACTTTTCAAAGCTACTAAATGTTAAATACATTGAACTGGAAGATGAAAAAGAACAAGAAGAAACAATGGAAGAAGAAGAAGAGCAAGAAAAGGAGATCACTATGCTAGAAATAGAGGAAGCCATACAGAAGATGAAGAGCGGTAAAGCAGCAGGAGAGGATGAGGTGTCCACGGAAATGATAAAAGCAGCGGGACCAATAGGTGTACAGTGGTTGTATAGATTATTTAGAATAATTTGGAAGAAGAAAGAGATTCCAGAAGAATGGGGAAAGGGATTAATTATCCCGATTTTTAAGAAAGGTGACAAAAAGGAATGCAAGAACTACAGAGGGATCACTCTTATCGCTCATGTAGCTAAGATCTTTGAGAGAGTTCTGGAAGGCAGACTGAGGAGGAAGATAGAAGGAGAGATGGAAGAAGAACAGTATGGTTTTAGGAAAGACAGATCAACATTTGACCTAATCTTTGCATTAAGGCAAATGATGGAGAAAAGATGGGAATTTGGAAAAGACATGGTGATTACATTTATTGATATTGAGAAAGCGTACGACAGTGTGCCTCGACAGGTGGTTTGGAATGTATTAAGGAAAAGGAGAGTTAACGGAGCTGATGTCCAAATGTTAAAAGCTATGTACAAATATTGTGTCAGTAGCGTGAAGACCAGTATAGGAGAAACAGAATGGTTTAAAGTGGAAACAGGTCTCCGACAGGGAAGTGTATTGTCCCCCTTACTATTCATCATAGTCATGGATGAAATTCACAAGAATGTTAAACAGAGATTGGGACAAGAGGCAACAAAGGCCATGCTGTTTGCAGATGATATAGTGATATGGGGCGAGGATGAAAAGGAAGTACAAAAACAACTAGATGTATGGAATCAAGAAATAGAGAAATATGGGATGAAAGTAAGCACAGAGAAGAGCAAGACAATGGTAATGTCAAGAGGAAGGAAGGAAGGAAGAGGAAAGATAGAATTGAATGGGAAAATTCTAGAAGTGGTTGAAAGTTTCAAGTACTTGGGAAGTGTGATCACAGAAGATGGAAGGATAACTGAGGAAATTGGAAAGAGAATACAACAAGCGAACAGTTTTTACCAGAGCATAAGGGGTATTCTGTGGAACCGAGATGTCCCAAAGAAATGTAAAAATGTATTATATTCAACCTACTACAGACCCATACTAACATATGCAGCTGGAGCGTGGACTACTACAAAAAGGGAGGAGAGTAGAATACAAGCCGCGGAGATGAAATTCCTAAGAGGTACACTCAGCCTCGTGAGGCAAAACTGAGAAGAGGAGAGAGATTTCCTCCTCAGCCATCCTGGAAGTGGTTTACTGTGGTATTCCCACTTATACTCCAGGAAAATGCTGGGATGGTTCCTAACTTCAGGCCACGGCCACCTCATTCCAATCCTATTCCCAATTTACAAATACAACTATGACTGTACAGCCATCACAATAACACAGGTTATCACACTAATTTCATACACCTCCAAATACACTGGGCTATATGACCACGATGTCACAGCCCATAAAATAAGCAACAACAAAAATCAACGATGCAATAAAATGTGAACCGACAAAATGACATAACCATTATCACTTATTGCAATGTTAGTAAAAGTTTCTGCTGGGCACCGATGCATTGAAGCAGTGTAGATACCATCAAATCCTTGTCAACCAACCTCAAAAACATCTCTAATTGGTCATAGCTGAGTCTGCAGTATTGTCTAAAAAGATCTGCATCTAATTTTAGATGTCTTTCAATCAATATTTTAAAGCACCCTTCACTCTCTCGGTTTTTGAAGATATCTTTCGTGGCATTCCAGTTTCTTTTTCGCTCCAGTAGGGCTAGAATCAAGTTATCTTCTTCTTCTTCCTCCAATAAGCTTCTTATTTTTGCTTTGAAAGCAGCACTACACATGGACCAAGTTATGCATAAAGGAACCAACCGTCAAGATGGAACTGAGATATTGAGGTTAAAGTTAACCTTCGATATTTAATTTCATGTACACGCGTGGAATCTAAAAGTAACAATTACGTAAAGGGGATATATTTCACTTTATTACATGCATATATTTATTTTGCCATTGTAAAATACTTGAATATACTAAAAAATGGCACTTGGTTCCTTTATGCTCTATTGATTATGTACCATAGACAAAAATTGAAATGGAACCAGACACTTGGTTCTGTTATGAATGCATACATATACATCATAGCCGATCGTCATTCTCTAATGAAATATAGACCACCTTTTGGTGCAGTGTATAGCATTGTTAGCTACCACCCCAGAGGTCCCAGGTTTTATTCCCGTCTCTGCCAAGAAATTAAAAAGTCTTGGTATGCTCTGGGTTGCCAACGGTCTAGCCATGTTGAAACACCGGATCCCATGAGAACTCCGCAGTTAAGCAATATTGGGCGCAGTCAGTACTTGGATGGTATGCCGGTTCTAGGCACTGCGCGCTGTTGGCCAACATAAGGAGGAGCGGAAAGGCCCTGGCCACCCTACCGCAAGTAAACTTCGGCTGGGGGTAGCCTCTTCGGAGGCTCGGACCTGCCTTCGGGCAGAACACCAATTATTATTATTATTCTTATGCTCTGGTACGTGGTCTCTAGCCGCGTGATGATAAATGGGCACCTGCCGGATACTGTGGCAGGGTGAGGATTGGAAAGGATCTGGCCACCCTGCCGCACGTAAACACTGGCTCAGGACACCTTGTTAGTGATTCTTTAGCACAGCCAGGGACTCTAATCGGTTCACTACATCCCTTGTGCATATAACACTCTTCTTGAATGCAATAATACAAATTCACACAAAATTCAAAATAGTTTCTATTGTTATTATTATTATGCAATTTTATGTCACATTAATAGAACGAGAAACGGTACTGGAATACAAAATTAACTAGGGCATATCAGTGAAGAAATAGATAAAGCAAAACAATTAATTCAACGGCATGAATTAACTGAAACAGTGGAAACATGTACAAGAACCCTTCAATCATGTCAAACTCAAACGAAAGTAAGGATATCACAACCATGGTTCAATAAAGACTGTTATAATGAACGGAAAAAGACCCTGCTAGCACTACATCGAGCGAAGAACACATCGGAACCAAATCACCTGGTACAATATGCTGAACAAAGAAGGAAGGAAATATAAATCCCTAATCAAAAAGACGAGAACGGATTATATTGAAGAAGATACCAGGAGACGCGCTGCAAACGCTCAAAATGACCCATTCCTAATGCTTAGGAAACCCGAGCAATATCTCTAATGAAACATGGGAAAACCATTTCAGAAGCATTCTCAATCATCAATACCAGTCAACAGCGTTTGAATTAACTCCAGTAACAATGACAGTAAATTACACCCCCATAACAAGACAGGAAATTATTGATACAATTACAACAGCAAAAAAAAATGGAAAAGCCCCCGGTCCTGACAGCATCTGCAATGAACACCTAAAAGACTCTCTGCCTGTCATGCTCGACTACTGGATAGAACTATTCAGCACATGCATACTCACTGGGGAAATCCCAGAGCAATGGAGGTCGTCAACAATCAAAGTGATGTTCAAGAAAGGAGAAACTGATGACCCTGATTCATACCGAGGTATAGCTCTCGAAAATACATCCTTCAAAGTATTCATGAAAATCTTAACAAACAGGCTTACAGAAGAAATAGATTTCCAGACACCGGAGAGTCAATTCGGCTTCCGAAAGGGAAGAAGCACATTACATGCCATGAAATATCTAATTGAACAAGCCCAGGATACAATGAGGCACCCAGGAAAGAAATACTTTGTGGTCTTCGTCGACTACCGTAAGGCTTTAGACCTCATTGATACAGCAACGCTCGTCCGGAAACTCAATCACCTACTAGGGGCTACAAGTCCGTTAGTAATCATAATCTCGAATATCATCAGATATAACTATGTCCAAATATCAGATAGCATAGCCCTATCCAAAAACATAACCCAAACAAACGGAATCCTACAAGGAGATCCAATCAGCCCAGTATTATTCAACATCATGACAGCAGACATCACAGAAATAATCATAGATACATCAGCATCACTTTTACTTTATGCGGACGACATGGCAATAGGTTCAGAAAACACAGAAGAGCTCCAAAAGGTCCTCAACAGGCTCACATCATGAACAGATAGAAATGGCCTACAAATTAACCACAGCAAAACCAAACAGATGACCTTCAAGAAAGGAGGAAGGCATGCACTTAAAAACACAATGACTCGGCACTACAAACCACTAGCAGTAGTGCCGAAGTCCAGTCCGGATATCAAATGGTTCAGACAAGGCTCTTCGAAATTTAACCTTTGATTTAGTATCTTTCAAAGTAACGCCGATGAGGTTGATAAGCTTTTGATGTAACCCAAATTCCCTAAGGATGTTAAGTAATGATCCTCGATGGATACTGTCATAAGCTTTCTTAAAATCCACAAAAGTAATGACAAATCCTTTTGTCTCATTCTATGATAATTCATTATCCATTTCAGACTGATGATCTGATCCGGACAGCTGCGACCGGGTCGGAACCCTCCTTGATATTCTCCTAGTTCTTGATCGAGTTGTTGAATTCTTGTCAAGATAATTCTAGATAGAATCTTGTATGTTACATCAAGCAAAGAAATCCCACGGTAGTTGTTCGGGTCTGACCTATCACCCATTTTATGAATTGGGTGGATTACAGCCATTCTCCATTCCTCTGGTATTTGTTCCGAATTCCATACATCGATGAGGCGTTTATGGAGGTTGGAGATGGTTTGTTCATTTGCATATTTCCATAGTTCTGCTAATAATGAATTCTCTCCTGCTGCTCTATAATTTTTGAGCCAATTAATTGCTGCACATACTTCAGTCAAGTCGGGAGGAATAATGTTCTGTAAATTTGTTTTATTTTTTTTGGATTAAGCTCAAAATCAAGATATTCCTTAGGTTCATCAGCATTTAGTAGTTCTCTAAAATAATCTGCTAGAATTTTAGCATTATCAGTATCATTGTGGGCTAGTTTACCTGATTTATCTTTCATTAATAGTGCAGGGAGGCTGTATTTAGAATGATATTGACGAAATGTCCTGTAATAGTCCCTTGTTTTGTGTTGTTTAAAGGAATCGTCAATAATTTGTATGGACTTTTTTTGATTTTCTCTTTTAATTCTCCTAATTTCTTTGGCAGTTTCCCATCGAGCAATGGTTAATTCTTCAATGGGTACAAACAAGATTGTCCATAGAGGTGATGAAATTTGTTCAAGTATTTTACTTCATGCTACTTACAGCTTGATTTGACATCTAGGTGAAATCTTAAACAAAACAACAATTTTTCTTCTTCAATGTAATTTTCAATCACTGTAATTTCTTTAGAAACACTCCATAAACACTTTTGTGACATACTTCATTAGTAAAAATGCCAATTGAACACTGAGGCTCCATTTAACTACAATAATACAACTGCTCACTGTAAAAGCTCATGGACAACTAAGTGGGAGAGAACAGATTGAGTGGAAGGGGAAACAAGATAGCTAGCTCACAGACTTGGACTAGGTAACTCACAGACATGTTGAGACTCGTGGTGTATTGTCTGTCAGTGAGCAATATTTTAGTTGGGGGACCAGATAAAAATCTCACTGAAAATTTCCCATTTTAAAGATCTTTACAGTAGTAAACTTCAGTATAAATTTCAAGTTTGAGATTTAATTGGAAGTTAGTTTTTAAAAAATCACAAATATGATAAAAAGAAGGTTTTTATCATTCACAATACATCTAGTCTAATGTGGGTAAGTATTTTCAACTTAAGATCTAAATACATTCAATTTATGCAAACAATATTTAGGCCTTATTTGTTGCTAAGCATTTCTAAATAGAAAACTGAAAGAGGCTGTTTGGCAGCATGTGCAAGTCTGTGCGATTGTGTGGTCCTCTTTTGCTGATCATTGAGCCATGCTGTATGTCTTTTCCGAATTGCAGCGTCACATTCCGCATTCCACCATGCATGCTTTTTCCTTTTCCTAATAGGGGCAATTTCGACAGCAACGGTTTTCAGTGTGTCAACCATCGTTTCTAGCTTGTCACTTAAGAGAGTTTTAGACTTTTCCTTATAGGACACATTATTTATTATATAACTAGGGTCATATTGCCTTTGCATGGTCGAGTTTGACGATTTTTGTTTACGTCTTGGAGTTAACTTGATCTTTATCTTGGATATATATTGATCAGAGTCAACATCGACCCCACGTAGTACCTTCACGTTATATATTTCTTTGTAGAACTTTTTATCCATTGCAACATGGTCTATCTGGAATTCCCCTAGTACACTATTAGGGCATTTCCAGGTCATAAGTTTGTGTGGTCTTCTCTTAAATCTAGTAGTTTCGAGACGTAGGCCATGTTCTTCACAAAGGGTAATTAATCTTTGATCATTCTTGTTAGTGAATTTGTGAGCTGGCCACTTACCTACTATTGGACGAAATTTTCTGTCTTGACCAATTTTTGCATTAAAATCCCCAAGCAAGATTTTAACATGTGTCTGGAATGTTTGATATTAGTAAGGCAAGTTCTTCCCAAAAATTGTCCGTTTCATCTCTACATTTTTTGATATTCTTGTCATTAGTTGGGGCATGAAAGTTTATCAAAGAGTATATTTTGTTTCCTGTCCTAATTGTTAAAGTTGCTAACCTTGATGAGTTCGACGAAAAGTCTTCCACTGAATCAATAATACTGGTATGTACTAAAAATCCCATACCAAACCAATTTATTAATGCAATTCAAGATATAGATTCTCAAACCGCCCCTATTCCTCTAAAAAACTAGAGAAATTGACCGATGCAGATCGGTCAACAGAATCAGAGTCAGGGAAAGGTATTTTTAACTTAGGCCTAATATTTGACAGTTCTGTACATAGCTGTGGTCAGGCGACAATTCTCGTCTTATGAAGTTGACCGTGTGCCAGGTGGAATGACGACAATACCGAGCTGTCCTGGACTCGGTGGACGAATTGGTTCAAATTCTGTGAGATGTCTATGAAATCCTTTTGTGTGGTTTCCCTATCAACTCCTTCCATTTATTTCTCTTAAGTAACTTTTCTTATGAGGTTGGATTCAAGAAGTGCCATTTGACCCTTAAGCCACCCGGCAAATAGAAATTCAATGCACCTCATCCCTGACCCTCATTGAAAAGGGAATAATGAGGGAGTAAATGTGCATTTCATTATTTAGTTAATTATCCATTGTATGGCATTTACCTTAAGTTAAGTAAATGTACGATATGTAGCGTTTATTAATGCCCCATGTTGGTAGCGACAAATGTAACAGTTTTGCTAGCCCACACGTTGAGCGTACAAGTGTAATATTTTCTATGGCTCTCACTGTTGCGTGACAAATATACTGTTTTCTACTAAGATATGTTGTTTTAATGGGCGCCAAGACCTCAACGCTATGTTGAAATCTAAATTTGTATTTAACAACACCTAGCTCTGGTAGAACATCTTCAAGAATCTTTACTCTCAGATCGTGGTATGATTGGATCATTAACCCAAAAAACAATTTTATCAGGAGAAGGAATTGGTCTATATCTAATGCTACCTACTGAAAACAAAGATTGCATTGTAAAAGAAATTAATTTATTGTATAAAAAACAAGTATAGCAAAATTAATAATAATAATAAGTTTGAATTTAAATTGGAGCGTTGCGATTTGAATGTTACCGCTAGAAAATTACGTGAAAACGGAGTCGGATAAATTACTGATTTTACTCTTATTCCCAAGCTATGAATTTACTGAATTACTGAATATGAAACATAGAAAAATGAGAGATTGCGTATTTCTGCGTCATTCGCGTTTACCACTGGAAATTGCTGTAGCATTTCCCTCGTACTGGATGTTGAAGTGAGCTTCCCACAGCCTCCTGGATGTCGCCATCTTCTTCGTTGTTGATGATATATTTGTAGATATGAAGATTTATGGTCCGTACATCGGAACCAACACGTACAACCACCACGGTTAAGTTTCACAAAGATAGTCGCTAACTCCACTGAACATCGGAGCCACTCACTCGTGCAACGATACTGGTTAAATTTTATAACGATAGTCGCTAACTCCACTGAACATCGGAGCCACTCCTCGTGCAACCATACTGGTTAAATTTTATAACGATAGTCGCTAACTCCACTGAACATCGGAGCCACTCCTCGTGCAACCATACTGGTTAAATTTTATAACGATAGTCCCCATTTCCACGGCGTCCCAACCATACATGCACCCGCCGCATCCCCACTCTTCAGCCGGCTTCTAGCTTACGTAGTCTCCACTGATTGGCCGCTCCCCATGCGCTACATCCCCACTCTGGCTCATTACACTCGGCGGGAGGGCGAAGTCGTATTCCGTTCCATACATACGCCTTTTCGTTAAGCTGCAACGCAGGATTGCGTCAGGCTTCCCGACAAGATTAAGCCTGTACTTGAATTCCCAGCGAGTCATGTCTCTCAATATACCCTAACTGACGAAACTCCGTTAAATTCCGTAATCACATAATTTTCTATGATATTGTCGTTCGTAATAATTTGCTTGATAGTGTTTTCTAAGACATAGAAAACCTATCTGTATGCTTATAATTTTATAAAATGCTCCGAAAATACCTTAATACTAATTATAATACATTAATAATAATAATAAATTAACATGAAAAAATTCTCTTGGCTGAACAATTTGCCGCGTAAATAAATATAGAATGGCGTCCTACTGACTTATGCCAGTGGCATGAAAACCCCTTGAAAAACACCTTACATATTCGCCTCGGATCATGGGATGATTTACCGTGACGACGGTCCATTATCCGATTATCCCAAACACGTTAATAATCCCCATCTAAAATACATATTACATAAATGAAATCACCCTAAATTACAGATATATACACTCATAATTTTTCTTTACGCACTTTGCGTCAAAGTTTGTTGTCACTATAGATTGCACTTTGCAACCAGTCCAATGTTTTTCACATAGAATAGTGTTCCACGGATATTTCCGCCTCTCAAATTTCTCTATGTTGGAAAAATAGACATAATTAATGTGTGAGCACTATGTATTTATGATGTCATATCACACGCATTGAAGGTGTTCTGATATATTTATATCACCATAGAACTTCCTAATTTCACTGGAGGTCCCTTCCTTATGGTGAAATTTTAATCTCACTTATCACTGAGCACACGATCACACTATTGTGGCAGCGCCTCGTGACCATAATACTTAATCTCTCTTTAAAGTAGATTAAATTAATATTGACTTCTGAAAAAAAGAACAGTAAATGCGCATTACATATAACACCAAATATTTCTGTGCAGTAATCGCCCTGTCTTGTTAAGTTCCTGTAGACCATATTCTACTTAATACTAGTTCTCAACCCAGACCAGTTCTCCTCACACAAATAATACCTTTGTACAAATTACCTAAATTACACACTTACAAATCTTACATGGCGAGGCCGTAAACAGAAATCACGTGTGCTGATATGTATGAGTTTCATGAAGGACTGTCTCGCCTTCTGATGGCCCGTCTTTTGCCTCGTGGACGCCTTAAGCAAAAATACCCTGTACAAGCGCTCACCCATCTCTAGGAGGCAAATGGGAATTCACCAGCGCTACCAAATTCTGGCCTTGGTGTATCGAGACATTTTAGTGCTCAAGAGCATCCGACAATCCCGTCATATTTCCCTGTACCTTAAAAACTCTCATTTACTTACATACTACCCCCCTGTGTGACTTCTGATACGCCTGCCTGGAAGACCACATCTTCCACGCACCAAATACCACACTTACTCATTTGATAGGCTGGCTCGCCAGCTAAACACACTCACTTTATGACACATATTTTTGTAGACTTTGTATATTATACGTCCCGTATAATCTGTTTCCCTCACTATTCTCCAGCACATATGCTGTTTTGCCAATACGTTTGGAAACTATAAATGTTTCTGTGTCACCTGCTTCCAACCTTGCCAGTGGCTCCCTTAAATGAACGTCATCACGTTGCTCTACCTACCTATTTCTCAGTATCTGTAACGATGCCCTGTTGCTACTGTCCACACATGCTAACCCTACTTTCTTCTGGTGTTAACCCTCTACTCGACACTCTATGACCTAAAAATGTCACTTCTGACTGACAGAATGACGACTTAGACAGCTTCAAAGTGAACCCTGCCTGATCTAACTTCTGAAAAACTATATCTAAATGACGTAGATGCTCCTCAAAACTGCGTGAACTAATTACCATATCATCAATGTAAATGGTTACAAACTCTCCTGTGTCATCCCCTAATGCGATGTTTAAAGCCCTAATTAAAGCTGCTGAACTACTCTTTAACTCATAAGGTGTTCTACAAAATTGATTAAGGTTATATTTAAGACTAAAAGCTGTAAATGGTCTATCTTCGTACATAAGTGGCACTTGCCAAAAACTGGAACTCAAATCTACACAAGTGAAATACTGCTTCCCCTCAAATGTTTGCATTAATTCCTCTATTGACATAGATTTCAGCTGATCTGAACTAATTCTACTGTTAACCAAACGAGCGTCTAAACAAATACGAACAGTGCCATCGGTCTTGGGTACCGTGATCAAAGAATTAACATATGGACTGTTAGAGTGCTCAATAATCCCATCTTCAAGCATCTGATTAATTTGTGCCTCAACTGCACTCTGATAAGCGAAAGGTACAGGATATCTATGTCCTGTGAATACTGACCTATCAATAACGTTCAATGAATGTGTATAGCAATTGGCCATACCAATGCGATCCGCAAAAACTCTCCTATTACACAATAACACATCATAGAGCCGAACACACTGTTCATCCTCTATATTTCCCTGAAATGCAACATCACGTAACGAGTCCTCTAGACTGCCGTTCGTAATCACACTGCCCACAAAACATGGAGAACCCCGCTCTACGGCTGGCGATATCTCATTTAAAGTACAAATCACACCTACAATACTACTCCTCTGAATATGGTCATTGAACGCTACTTCTACTTCAGAATCTCCCCATTTAAATTTCAAACTCCCTACATCATAACATAAGTTACCAGACACTCTACTTAGCCACTCTGAACCCAAGATAACACTGAATACTAAATTTGGAATTACAAGGCAAATCTGCTTCTCTACATGATTATTAATTTTAATGTCTAATAAAACTTGCTTAGAAATTACTTTAGACCTCTTCCCAACAGCTGTGATAACAAAAGTGCTTTTAATTGGCATCTCCTCAAAATTTACTCCAGTTCCTTTCATTTTATCATAAAATGCACTACTTATGCAACTCTTCATACAACCACTATCAATTAAAACATCTGTGTACGCCTCGGACACGTTAAATTTAACTATGGGGCTCTTACTAGCCACTTCCTGAATAATACCTTCATCATTTAGTTCATGTAATAATTCATTTCTTACATTTAGGTCATAGGGTTCCTGTATAATTGTATGGACAGGGCATGCTACAGACTAAGATTCTGACCTTACTTCGCAGCCTGGTTCGCGTTTAAAGAACCGCTACAGCTAGCCGTAGTACTACTAACTACTAAACTGGTCTGGTTGTTCTGGGCTGTGTTGTCATTGTTTGGCTGTATATTACTACCACTAGGCTGTCCTCTTCCTTGACCCCTATTCTGGTTGTAATTATTGTCATTATAATTTCTCCCTTGATTTCCCCTGAAATCATTGTTTCTCCCTTGATTTCCCCTGTAATCATTGTTCCTCCCTTGATTTCCCCTGAAATCATTGTTCCTCCCTTGATACTGATTACCATAGCCATTTCCTCTGTTCTGATTTAGCTGATTATTATTATTTCTATTTTGAGCGTTGGCCCCTTCGCCACCGTTCCCTTGAACTTCCTGATGCCTGGCTTCGTTAGGTCTATTATTATTATTACCCTGGTTCCGATTGAAATTGTCCTCATAACCCCCTCTCCCTAGTGCATCAAATGCGCTTAACAAATTTTCTACTTGTGATATAGTCTTTACATTCTGGATACAAGCAGCCTCCTTGATCCTATAGGGAAAGTGCCTAAGTAGCAACCTTACCACATCACTTTCCTCCTTCAAGCCATCCAGATATTTACACACTAATACCTGCCCTAAAAAGTATTCGGTCAGGGTGGAGCTTCCTTTAGGGTTATATTTACCACACACTACTCCCTCACAATGCTGCGACTGAATAACCTCATTCCAGAACTTTTCACAGAATTTCATTTTAAAATCATTAATATCAGTAAACTTGTCTCTGTAGACAGCAAACCAATTCCTCGTTTCCCCCACAAACACTTGTTCTAAAATTTCAACTACCTGGCACCACTCAATACTACCATTTTCCAACCTCTCCCCGAATTTATTTTCTATAGTGTTCATGAACTCCATTGGGCACCCCTGTCGATTGCTGAACTTACCCAGTTCTACCTCCCTGTGTGTGCTATTCACAAAAACTGGCCTATTCTGACTATTTTCTTGCCTGATCCTAGCTTTTAATTTTAATTCTAACTCTGCGATTTTCTCCTCAGCCTTCCTCTCAATACTGTTTACTGTTAATTTAATGTTTCCTTCTGATTCTTCTACTTTATCATATAGCTTTGCTTGTTTCTCCTCAATCTTGCTAATGCTCTCTCTATTACTCTCTCTTAAATCATTTACTTCTGCAACTATTTGCGAGTGGACTTTCTCAATTCTACCCCCCAGCTGTTCCTTAACCTCTTTAGTTGATACTTGAATCTTGTCAATTTCTCCCCCCAATTTCTTTTTAACCTGCAGTGTTTCTAATTTAACTAATTCCTTTAAATTTTCAGCCTGTGTGCTGATTCTACTTTCCAACTCCTCCTGTACTTTTCCTAATTTCTTGTCTACATCTGCAATGATCTCTTTAACCTTCTCTTCCATTACTCCTCTGATTTCTCCTCTAATCTGCTCCATTTTCACACTAATTTCCTTACTGTTTTGTTCTAATTTAGCATTTAAAGTTTCAGTACTCTCTCTATTTTCCCTACTGTTTTGTTCTAGTTTAGCGTTGTTTTGTTCTAGTTTTGCATTTAAAGCGTCTGTACTTTCTTTATTTTCCCTACTGTTTTGTTCTAGTTTAGCGTTGTTTTGTTCTAGTTTTGCATTTAAAGCGTCTGTACTTTCTTTATTTTCCCTACTGTTTTGTTCTAATTTTGCATTTAAGGCATCACTACTAACTTTGTTCTGATACATGAACTCGAGAAGTAAAGTTTTTAATTCTGGTTGGCCGCCTACACTCCGTTTCAGTATCGGGATTTACCTCCGCTACCCCGGTACTACCATCACTCGACATACTGCTCGTATCATCACTCTCCAGTTGATGACCACTACGTAACCTCATCTGTCTTTCTTTCTCATCCCCCATAATGATATACACTGATACAGACAAATAACCCCCAAAATACAGGCACAGAAATATATACCCTTCTCCTTCCACAAATGTTATTAGGTTTTCATCCCCACGTTGGGCGCCAAGTGTAGCGTTTATTAATGCCCCATGTTGGTAGCGACAAATGTAACAGTTTTGCTAGCCCACACGTTGAGCGTACAAGTGTAATATTTTCAATGGCCCTCACTGTTGCGTGACAAATATACTGTTTTCTACTAAGATATGTTGTTTTAATGGGCGCCAAGACCTCAACGCTATGTTGAAATCTAAATTTGTATTTAACAACACCTAGCTCTGGTAGAACATCTTCAAAAATCTTTACTCTCAGATCGTGGTATGATTGGATCATTAACCCAAAAACAATTGTATCAGGAGAAGGAATTGGTCTATATCTAATGCTACCTACTGAAAACAAAGATTGCATTGTAAAAGAAATTAATTTATTGTATAAAAAACAAGTATAGCAAAATTAATAATAATAATAATAAGTTTGAATTTAAATTGGAGCGTTGCGATTTGAATGTTACCGCTAGAAAATTACGTGAAAACGGAGTCGGATAAATTACTGATTTTACTCTTATTCCCAAGCTATGAATTTACTGAATTACTGAATATGAAACAAAGAAAAATGAGAGATTGCGTATTTCTGCGTCATTCGCGCTTACCACTGGAAATTGCTGTAGCATTTCCCTCGTACTGGATGTTGAAGTGAGCTTCCCACAGCCTCCTGGATGTCGCCATCTTCTTCGTTGTTGATGATATATTTGTAGATATGAAGATTTATGGTCCGTACATCGGAACCAACACGTACAACCACCACGGTTAAGTTTCACAAAGATAGTCGCTAACTCCACTGAACATCGGAGCCACTCACTCGTGCAACGATACTGGTTAAATTTTATAACGATAGTCGCTAACTCCACTGAACATCGGAGCCACTCCTCGTGCAACCATACTGGTTAAATTTTATAACGATAGTCGCTAACTCCACTGAACATCGGAGCCACTCCTCGTGCAACCATACTGGTTAAATTTTATAACGATAGTCCCCGTTTCCACGGCGTCCCAACCATATATGCACCCGTCGCATCCCCACTCTTCAGCCGGCTTCTAGCTTACGTAGTCTCCACTGATTGGCTGCTCCCCATGCGCTACATCCCCACTCTGGCTCATTACACTCGGCGGGAGGGCGAAGTCGTATTCCGTTCCATACATCCGCCTTTTCGTTAAGCTGCAATGCAGGATTGCGTCATGCTTCCCGACAAGATTAAGCCTGTACTTGAATTCCCAGTGAGTCATGTCTCTCAATATACCCTAACTGACGAAACTCCGTTAAATTCCGTAATCACATAATTTTCTATGATATTGTCGTTCGTAATAATTTGCTTGATAGTGTTTTCTAAGACATAGAAAACCTATCTGTTTGCTTATAATTTTATAAAATGCTCCGAAAATTCCTTAATACTAATTATAATACATTAATAATAATAATAAATTAACATGAAAAAATTCTCTTGGCTGAACAATTTGCCGCGTAAATAAATATAGAATGGCTTCCTACTGACTTATGCCAGTGGCATGAAAACCCCTCGAAAAACACGTTACAGATACACATTAGCCCATTTCCAATGGACCTACATAGCTCCATTTTGGCTGGGCACTGGTTCAAAGCCAGCCACCTCACTTAAAATTTGGTGTATATGTCCCCGACATCTGTACCAGTCCATTATCGTAGAACACCTTGTCACGGCAGCCATCCTGGGCCCCATGACCTGATATAGAAACACACGCTATTATCGTAAACCAGCACATCATCGCAGGCGGGCCCCAAGGAAACTATTTAGGTGGAATCAGAATAAGCAGATGATCTTGGTACTGACCTATACTTGCTAAGAGAAGGATCCTGTTAGGATTAATCAGTGATTAATTTAATAAATTTCTAATAGCTGAATTGATCCAACTTGTACTGGGGTTCTTATCCTTTTGTTTTTCTGAATCTTGTGATTCTTGGTAGTATGGTCAGGACTCCTTGTCCCTCTTCTACCTCAGCCCATTTCGTGAATTTAATGCCATCCAACTTAAAGACTATGATATTTTTACCAGTTGAGTAGCATTGCTATGAGTAATCATTCCCTTGTTGGATTTCTTTCCTTCTCATTAAGTTTAGTTAGTTATTGTTGTTTTAAACGACAGAACTACGAGGTAATCTGCCCCACACAGAATGAAACATAAGCAACTTACCTTTCATTGGTTGGATCAAATTTGAATTTCTTTTCAAAAGCCTTGTTTGAAAGTTTGATGGTAGGCAAATTTTGAAATTCTACAGTCTCTCCACACAGACCATCTTCTCCATAACGCAGCTGAATAAGCTGTCCAACAGAGTTACGAACTGTGCCATCATAATGAACCATGACAGACTCCATAGCTTTGATCAGACGACGCTGGATATATCCTACAAACACACAAGAACATGAGGATTCTTTTTTATAAGTACAAATGTAGATATGGCTATACATAGGATAGAAAAATTCGAGACCAGAAATTTCACGAATTATTAAATGAAGTAGGCCTAATACACAAGTGGTAATCTGTTTTAATAACCCTAAAATTGGCAAAAGGACTGGTTTTTAAACTCGTGAAATTTCACAAATTCCGCATGAAAACTCGAATTTTAGTTGGTTTTTTTTTCTTTCTTTTGTTTTCTTCTTTACAGTGCACTCCCGATAATTAGCAGTTATTAATGCACGAACTTCCGCGAATTATCCGCAATTACGTTTTTAAGCCTAGCAAAAACAAAAACTATTGGTTAAAAAACTGATATGTATTTTATCTAGGCCTATATATATATACAGAATTTGGCCAATTATAGACCGCCTAGAATCTAAGACAATGGTACATTATTTATTCCTTTTCTTTTCTTCCCAGAACTTTTTAATTCGACGGCTAATCGTTTGCCGTTGTTCCACTGACATCACCCTCGTAGGCCGTCGCTGGACTCGGAAACGTGTAACATCTGCTGATTGGACCCGTCACCGAAATTCCTCCCTGTCCGAGATGATAGCATCCGTGATCTTCAATTGTTTAAGTTCCCATCGTATCTTCTCCAGCCATCCTGCAGTGCCTTTAATTTAGAGATGTAATCAAAAATTTTCTTTGAGAGCCGATTACTGTTCATCCTGTAAAGATGTCCATAAAATTTTGGTCTTCTCTTTTTAATTGAAACTGTAATTTCTTCTATATGACCGTAAAGGTCTTCATTTCTCCTCTTCATCCACCAATTTTAGGTAGATTTCATTAGAAAGCTAACTATTGCAATGGGTCCCATGTTTCGACTTCCGGAAAATTTCGACATATCTTCGCGTTTCACATCCCCCAGACCCCAAAACCACCGTCAGTTCAAAAGTTTATATATAATTTATGTATGTATATATATATATATATATATATATATATATGTGTGTGTATATCAGTTTCTTGTGGACACGATAACTGCCGAATTTTGCACAAATCACTTTGAATTTTTTACCGAATATGTATACCTATAAAATCTCGGTCGAGTTCGTTACTGGGCTAAATCGGTCGAAGGGGGTGAAAATGGGGGGCTTTTTTTCGAAAAAGTGAAATATTGCTATAACTCTCTTAATATGGGAAATATCGAATCTGTTCAACGTTCATACTATGTGTCGGATAAAGCCCAAAAATTTATGTTTGAAGAGTTTTTTTTATAGCACTAACCATTGACCAAAGGGGTGGGAAAAAGTGGGTTTTTCAGGAAACATTAATCATATCTCTCTTAATAGGCACAATATCAAAACCATACAAACTGGACAATATTCCCCTAAAAATTACCTAAAACTTTTGTCTGAAAGAATTTTTGATATGACCCACCATTACGCCAAGGGATGAGAAAAATGATTTCGGAATTATAAGAAAATGCCAAGAGCTATCAGAGGTTGCCATGGCAACACTACTAAATTGATGAGGGATGAGCCATCAGACGTTGCCATGGCAACGCACTTGCACGAAATCAGATTCAGTATTTCCATCTGACTAAGTGGGAAGCGGCTTCGGTGACGTAACTGGTAGCATGCTGAATGTCTATGCCCAAGGTCAAGGTTTCAAAGCCGGCCGAAGTCGTCGGATTTTCTAAGAGCGCTAAAATCCCTCAGTATGCTTTCCTTTGGAGGGGAAGTTCCAACGTTCGTTGCGAGTTGCTGGTTGGGGTGGCATCTAGTAGCCAAGTTCACAGCTAGGTGTCGTTGACGGTAGGACCTGGTAGCAACATTAGGAACTACTGCTTGAAATTGACCGTCTGCAGTCCTTACCTGAATTAAGACTAATACAGCCATTACAATTCACACCGTGTATCAGACAGATTCTACACTCACCCAAAGTACACGGGGTTAGATGACCGCGTTGTCGCAGCCCCTAAACTGAGGAACCAACCAGAGGTAGATTTCATTAGAAAGCTAACTATTGCAATGGGTACCATGTTTCGACTTCCGGAAAATTTCGACATATCTTCGCGTTTCACATCCCCCAGACCCCAAAACCACCGTCAGTTCAAAAGTTTATACATAATTTATGAATGTATATGTATATATATATGTATATCAGTTTCTTGTGGTCACGATAACTGCCGTAATTGTGCACCAATCACTTTGAATTTTTTACCGAATATGTATAAAATCTCGGTCGAGTTCGTTACTGGGCTAAATCGGTCGAAGGGGGTGAAAATGGGGGGCTTTTCTCGAAAAAGTGAAATATTGCTATAACTTTCTTAATATGTGAAATATCGAATCCGTTCAACGTTCATACTATGTGTCGGATAAAGCCCAAAAATTTATGTTTGAAGAGTTTTTTTATATCACCAACCATTGACCAAAGGGGTGGGAAAAAGTGGGTTTTTCGGGAAACATTAATCATATCTCTCTTAATAGGCACAATATCAAAACTGTACAAAATGGACAATATTCCCCTAATAATTACCTAAAACTTTTGTCTGAAAGAATTTTTGATATGACCCACCATTATGCCAAGGGATGAGAAAAATGATTTCGGAATTATAAGAAAATGCCAAGAGCTATCAGTGGTTGCCATGGCAACACTACTAAATTGATGAGGGATGAGCCATCAGACGTTGCCAAGGTAACGCACTTGCACGAGATCAAATTCAGATTTCCATCTGACTAAGTGTGAAGCGGCTTCGGTGACGTAACTGGTAGCATGCTGAATGTCTATGCCCAAGGTCGCGAGTTCAAAGCCGGCCGAAGTCGTCGGATTTTCTAAGAGCGCTAAAAATCCCTCAGTATGCTTTCCTTTGGAGGGGAAGTTCCAACGTTCGTTGCGAGTTGCGGTGGCATCTAGTAGCCAAGTTCACAGCTAGGTGTCGTTGATGGTAGTACCTGGTAGCAACATTAGGAACTACTGCTTGTAATTGACCCGTCTGCAGTCCTTACCTGAATTACAGACTAATACAGCCATCCCAAAGTACACGGGGTTACATGACCGCGTTGTCGCAGCCCCTAAACTGAGGAACCAACCAAAATCTCTGCGGGAGATATAATTTTGCGTGAAGAAGTAACAGACCGTTACATAGTTACACATCAGTGTCGAAACCTTGCATAAGGACAGTGTGACCACAAGTATAAAAATGGACCCCAAATGACAAGAAGGTTACCGTTCCCGTAAGACAATAAAATGTTTAAAATAAACATAAAATGACGAAAAACAAAGTTAATTAAGCTCCAATTATAAAATACCTTCTCGCAATAAATGAGGTCTGATCCTTCTACGAAAACCTGCATATTCTGCCTATTTTCGCCTATCCCCAAGTCCGGTGAAATCTACCTCCGCCTTCCGGCGTGCCGAGAGGACTTTTTTTAAATTCTTTTGGGGACCCAATATTTTTCGAAGAATTTTTCTTTCTTTTTTCTCTATTTCAACTTGGTTTCCTTCTTTATTCAATGTTAAGCATTCAGAACCATATAATGCCTCTGGCTTAATGACAGTTACATAGTGTTTAATTTTTGCTTGGAACGATATTGATCTTTTGTTGTAACGAGTGTGAGTAAGCTTATAGGCAGATTCCATCTTCTTCAATCTCTCCTAGCACGCTGTGTTATCAAGTCCATTTGACTGGATCCATTCACCCAAATACTTAAATGTATCAACTCTTTGAATCTGACCATACTATGTTGGTAAATACTTTTCCTTATTATGTCTGTATTCAATTTTTTTTTTTCATATAAAATGTCATGTATTTTATGAGCACGAAAAAAAAATAATATATATAACACTTCTTAACATAGTATTGTAAGACACACTATGCTAGAGGTATGTGGATTATGCCAACATCTAAGAAAAACTACTGTCATCACTTTTTGTTTCTTAGATGGTTTATTTTTTCTAATTTTAGACTGTATAATTCTGAAGAAAACAATATTGAAAATTCATCTCGAATTTCTATGCAAGAGATAAGTGTGGCTATACACACAGTAGCTCAACTGTGGGAACTTTCAGGATTGCATCACTCCCGCACTATATCTCCGGTGATGATTTTCGCAACTATGTTTCACATGACGAAAAACTTGAGATTCATAAACAGGCCATGTTCATCACACAATTTGGCACAGACATCACTGAACTCATCACTTTATTAGAAGGCCAGTCTTATCCAACTGTTACCTTCTAGATGGACATCTATGGATAATTCAGCAAGCCTCTTAAACTTCCTGTTTCTGGAAATTACGGTACCAAAATTAAGGAGTTGTTGGAGGGTTGTGGAAATGTGTCAAAAAGAGGGAAAATGCATTCAGTTTTAGCAAATGCTGGGTCCCTTGCTCTTACAAAATTAATCAACTTGAGATCCGTAGACCGTGGGAACAAGTTTTACAAATGTGCGTGTATGATACAGCAGAAATGAACATCAATGAGCATCTTGCAAAGAAAATTAAGAAGTTGCCATTCTGTGGAACACTGGAAGAAAATGACATGATAAGAGGATACAACGAACTGCAAACTTTAATCAAGAAGCAGATGCATGACAGGACCAAGACAGACATTGTTGGAGTTTTGCAAGGAATGACATTTGCATTTACAAATTTCTCAGAATCTGTGTTGAAGACCATTTGAATACCCTGTTCAAACGCCGACTGTGAACAGTTTCTTTCAGCTTACTCTAGCGCGTTCAAGTGATATGCGTCACAGTTTGTCACAAGAGAATTTGAATCTTTTCACAGAGGTATACTTGGAAGGATGAATTGTGAAAAATGTTAGTGGACAGTATTTTAATATTTGATGCATGTTATCCATGATATATAAAATACCCCGCCTTCAACTTATCATTTTTAAAGTACCAAATAGTTTAATTGAAACCACCGATTTTTCCACTTTAAAATACCTCTTTCTTCACTTTGAAATCACCGAAAAGTTCCAATCCCTAGCCTATACACTATGAATAATAACCTTTCGAGTGCCTGCTAAAGTAGGGGGAAAATTAATTACATTTTATTTGTGGAAATTTTGATTGATTTACAAATGTTATCATACTTTCAGGGTTGTTAACTCAAGCCTACGGAAAATCGTACAGTAGTTTGATAGATTTCCATAAATTTGCTGTAAATGAGGAAGATTTTATTTTTATTAAAGAGAATTTACAATGCTACATTCACTGATGCGAGCTGAAGATTTGACTAGCTGGACGGGAGGTGAGACGGGGAAGCAGCTTTCTCTCTCAATTTGTGACATATAAGGTAAATGCACCAATGGTCGTCATGTTAAAGACAGATTTAGTCAAGAAAATATATACACCTTATAAATTTTGGTAAATTTAATCAACAAAAGCACTGTACCAAACCTCAAAACTCTACTCAAACACTAGGAAACTCTCAATATCGAAAATGTTCCTTTTAGAAAAAATTACGTATTAAAAAAAAGAGAGTGTATTTGCCCTAGTCCTCGGCACGATGTCTTTGGATCTTTCCTATATTTGTCACCCGTTTGCACCAATTGCCGTCACATTGTTAGTTTTCCTTGTCTGCTGTTTATAATGCATTTCTGTCAATTGTTGCATAAGACACCAATTTATCGACTTGGAGGCTAACATTTACGAATAAAACAGTACCAGTAATTAATTTAAAGATACGAGAAAAATGGCATTTTGAAATTGATTTTGTAGCACTTTCATTTAGAAAAATAGCATTTTGGAGCATTTAGAAATTTAAAATTAGCATTTTGTAGCATTTAAAAGTTCGTCACCAGATACGATAAAAATTTAACAGGTTCAAAATATTGTGCACGGAAACTCATTCAAACATGCGCAGGATTGGATATATGTGTGTTTCTGATGAACGGCATAAGCATTTAATAAAATAGGCTAATGTGTATCGTACATTTACTTAACTTTAGGTAAATGCCATACAGTGGATAATTAACTAAATAATGAAATGTACATTTACTCCCTCATTATTCCCTTTTCAATGAGGGTCAGGGATGAGGTGCATTGAATTTCTATTTGCCGGGTGGCTTAAGGGTCAAATGGCACTTCTTGAATCCAACCTCATAAGAAAAGTTACTTAAGAGAAATAAATGGAAGGAGTTGATAGGGAAACCACACAAAAGGATTTCATAGACATCTCACAGAATTTGAACCAATTCGTCCACCGAGTCCAGGACAGCTCGGTATTGTCGTCATTCCACCAGGCACACGGTCAACTTCATAAGACGAGAATTGTCGCCTGACCACAGCTATGTACAGAACTGTCAAATATTAGGCCTAAGTTAAAAATACCTTTCCCTGACTCAGATTCTGTTGACCGATCTGCATCGGTCAATTTCTCTAGTTTCTTAGAGGAATAGGGGCGGTTTGAGAATCTATATCTTGAATTGCATTAATAAATTGGTTTGGTATGGGAATTTTAGTACATACCAGTATTATTGATTCAGTGGAAGACTTTTCGTCGAACTCATCAAGGTTAGCAACTTTAACAATTAGGACAGGAAACAAAATATACTTTGATAAACGTTCATGCCCCAACTAATGACAAGAATATCAAAAAATGTAGAGATGAAACGGACAATTTTTGGGAAGAACTTGCCTTACTAATATCAAACATTCCAGACACTCATGTTAAAATCTTGCTTGGGGATTTTAATGCAAAAATTGGTCAAGAAAGAAAATTTCGTCCAATAGTAGGCAAGTGGCCAGCTCACAAATTCACTAACAAGAATGGTCAAAGATTAATTACCCTTTGTGAAAAACATGGCCTACATCTCGAAACTACTAGATTTAAGCGAAGACCACACAAACTTATGACCTGGAAATACCCTAATAGTGCACTAGGGGAATTCCAGATAGACCATGTTGCAATGGATAAAAAGTTCTACAAAGAAATATATAACGTGAAGGTACTACGTGGGGTTGATGTTGACTCTGATCAATATATATCCAAGATAAAGATCAAGTTTAACTCCACGACGTAAACAAAAATCGTCAAACTCGACCATGCAAAGGCAATATGACCCTAGTTATTTAATAAATAATGTGTCCTATAAGGAAAAGTCTAAAACTCTCTTAAGTGACAAGCTAGAAACGATGGTTGACACACTGAAAACCGTTGCTGTCGAAATTGCCCCTATTAGGAAAAGGAAAAAGCATGCATGGTGGAATGCGGAATGTGACGCTGCAATTCGGAAAAGACATACAGCATGGCTCAATGATCAGCAAAAGAGGACCACCCATTGAAGAATTAACCATTGCTCGAAGGGAAACTGCCAAAGAAATTAGGAGAATTAAAAGAGAAAATCAAAAAAAGTCCATACAAATTATTGATGATTCCTTTAATCAACACAAAACAAGGGACTATTACAGGACATTTCGTCAATATTCTAAATACAGCCCTCCTACACTATTAATGAAAGATAAATCAGGTAAACTAGCCCACAATGATACTGATAATGCTAAAATTCTAGCATATTATTTTAGAGAACTACTAAATGCTGATGAACCTAAGGAATATCTTGATTTTGAGCTTAATCCAAAAAATAAAACAAATTTACAGAACATTATTCCTCCAGACTTGACTGAAGTATGTGCAGCAATTAATTGGCTCAAAAATTATAGAGCAGCAGGAGAGAATTCATTGGTAGCAGAACTATGGAAATATGCAAATGAACAAACCATCTCCAACCTCCATAAACGCCTCATCGATGTATGGAATTCGGAACAAATACCAGAGGAATGGAGAATGGCTGTAATCCACCCAATTCATAAAAAGGGTGATAGATCAGACCCGAACAACTACCGTGGGATTTCTTTGCTTGATGTAACATACAAGATTCTATCTAGAATTATCTTGACAAGAATTCAACAACAACTCGATCAAGAACTAGGAGAATATCAAGGAGGGTTCCGACCCGGTCGCAGCTGTCCGGATCATATCATCAGTCTGAAATGGATAATGAAATATCATAGAATGAGACAAAAGGATTTGGTCATTACTTTTGTGGATTTTAAGAAAGCTTATGACAGTATCCATCGAGGGTCATTACTTAACATCCTTAGGGAATTTGGGTTACATCAAAAGCTTATCAACCTCATCGGCGTTACTTTGAAAGATACTAAATCACAAAGGTTAAATTTCCAAGAGCCTTGTCTGAACCATTTGATATCCGGACTGGACTTCGACAGAGAGATGGTCTATCACCGTTATTATTTAATTGTGTTCTTGAAAAGATCATGCGTGAGTGGAACAAAACTTGTCCTCCAAATGTAAAGATTGGTACTAATATAAAACTGAATTGCTTGGCTTTTGCGGATGACCTTGCACTGCTTGCAACCAGTATAGATGAGGCTAAACACCAAATTGAAGAACTTGGGTCTATTGCAGCAAAAGTAGGACTTCAAATTTTATTTGAAGAGACTGAAATAATGGCACCCTTTGATGTGGAAACACAAGCTATTATATTGATTAACAATAAAGAAATTAAAGTTGTACATAAATTTTGATGTGGAAACACAAGCTATTGTATTGATTAACAATAAAGAAATTAAAGTTGTACATAATTTTAAATATTTAGGGGAGATTATAACATGCAATTAGATTGAGAAAGCGTCTATCGAAAATAGAACAACAAAGTTAAGACAAGCGCTACATATTACTTGGTCTAGTTACAAAAAAAATCACTCTCCATAAATGCCAAATTACGACATTACGAATCAGTTATTAAACCGGAAGCAATATATGCTTGTGAAACACTTTTCAAGTTAAACACTCGATCAGTTACTGACACATTACAGAAGACTGATAGAAGAATTCTCAGGACTATAATTAATAAAAAACATCAGGTGGATGGCCAATGGCGTCTATTACCAAATGAAGTGGTTTATAAAGAAACTGAGTCTATAGTCGATACTATGCCAAAAAGGCGAATTGCTTTTTTTTGTCATATCTCACGCCTGCCGGATACCAGACAATTAAAAGTAATATTTAATTATTTTTTCAAAAGTAAAACAAAGAACTCTTGGTTTATGGAAATTCAAAATGATCTGGATGAACTCGGCTTGACAATGTCCCAAATTGCTAACAAAGATGAGAAGAATATCTTGAAAAACAAGAACATCCGACTTCCCTTAAAAACCTTTACCCGCAAAACTTACACCATAAGCGATGCAGAGAGAGCGGCAAGGTCGACTAGAATGAAAATGTTTTGGGAAAAGAAGAAAAATAAGAAGCTGAATCTTTAATTTTGTTTAGAGACATGTATATACTTGTTTAGGTTATGTGCTCTAATGAGGGCGTAACATATGTAAATAAATAAATTCTATTACCCTATTTACAACATATATTTTACCTAACCTGTTCAGATGCAGTCCATGCCTAGTATGAAATCTCCTTCCTAAATTACTTATATCACATAGTTTACATTTTTGAAGTATTTACATATTTCCACAAGTTCTTGGTTGGTTGGTTCCTCAGTTTAGGGGCTGCGACAACGCGGTCATGTAGCCCCGTGTACTTTGGGTGTGTGTAGAATCTGTCTGATAACCGGTGTTAATTGTGATGGCTGTATTAGTGTGTGTATCTGTTTTTTAATTCAAGTAAGTACAGTACTGCAACTTGGAATTTATCAAATAGTTCCTACTTTTGCCGCCAAACACCAAGGCTTATAAACTACAGAGGTTGCCTCAATTTTCACTCACCAATCAGCGCTCACAAGGCGGATGACGTCACTAGATACCAAACGCGCCATGTGGGGAACGTAATCGAAACTGTCAACAACAGCTGTTGAGTACGCAAAGAACAGTATATTCGCATCAAATTAACGGTAAATGGTTGATAAAATAACTAAATGTTGCCTACTTACATTTTATGTAGTGATTTTCTTGAATTTCTTGGAAATTCGCCTAGACTCGGTAGCAGAATCGTGGGTGTTAGTGACTTCCAATATCCACTTCACTTATGCAAGATAGAATTGGAATGTTTCAATCTGATGAAGAAAATTGTTATCACAGCTGCCTCAACCCCACCAGACGGTACGTCAGGAACTTCTCTCGACACAAATTCTGTCGTTCTTCTTAGAACGTTCTTGCCTCGTTAAAATCCGTATTTTCCGTGAAATGGGACGAATTTTGCTGAAATGTGCCGGAACTGGTTTAGCAGAGTTTCTGAGGGATCGGTCATACCACCGTATGACAAGTTTTTAATCCAAGTCGGTAATGCATAGTCGTGTTGAGCTTGCATTCCATAGGTTTAGTTCCCAAGTTGTGGAAATTTATTTTGGAACTTATGGGCTACATATCCTGCAACATAAGCCTTGCCATCTTCCTCACTTAGTTCCATGATATTGGCAATGAAGGACTCGGGAAGCACGTTACTTGATTCAGACACTATGACAGCTTTGTTTAGTGCTTTAGCAACTACATATTCATCTGAATCTGGATCAGCAGTGTTTGTTTGCTTTTGAACAACTCCTGGATTTTTTCCTAAAATAATCATCCTCAGTCTGTAAATGCAGTCAAGGGGAGAAGGATGATCATTTAAGCCACCACGGGTTCGCAATTGTGAAAAGAGGTTTTCCAGTGCATCTTGATTTAGCCTATGTGTGAGAATGTACTTTGTATTATGCCTACGGGCCATATCTTGGTACAGAAGTCGAAGGGATTTTATTGAAATGATGACTGCTTTCTGGAATATTTGCGAAGAATTTTTACCAATGCAAAGAGAATTACTCATGAAATTTTCCATCTTGTCCAAAAACAAAATTCCATGCATGGGCGTATATAAGGGGGGGGGGGAGGGCTGAGGGGGCTCCAGATCCCCCCCACGAAACAAGCCAACTTGTGTACAACATACAATGTATTTCACAGTAGTCTACTTTTAAGAAATAATTATCAATTTGTAAAAGAAAACGAGTGTTTACCTTTCTACTTTATAAATTGACAAGTAGCCCATTGAGATATTTTCCATTCATACTCCATAGGCTATAATAGAAAATTCATTAAGTACTCACAATTTTCCACGATAGTCAGCCCCCCCCCCTCGAAAAAAATTGTATATACACCCCTGATACCATGTACGAAATATGTCAAAAATATTAACAGCTTTAAAATCATCCTAGCAGGTCATCAAAACTTAAGAGTAGGCCAGCTAGGCTCACTTACCATTTGGTTTTAGATTCATTGGAAACCTTGGCTTTATATTAAGCAATTCGGCCCTGTAGTCTAATTCGAAGTCTTCACTCTTCAAGTGGAGGGAACATAGGCTATCCTACTTGTTTGAGGGTTACAATGATCTTTTCGCTTACATGCAGCAATCCACTGATTGCGAACGCATGTGTCTTTAGGCACCGTGAAAAACGACAAGTCATTTCCAACTTTATAATAACTGTGACAAACTGCCACAGCACATCTTTGGCCTGGCATGATTATAAACAAAAGGGCTTAAAACACATGTTTAAACCATTGCAATCCACACAATATAATGTGTGAGAAAGTTAACTTTCCTTGCATATCTCGCGCCTCGCGCGCTACGAGGAAACGTGTGACGTCACGTCCTTTCCCTTCCCTCCGCGATCCCCTCGCCTAAGAGCTCCATATTGAGGCAACCTCTGTAGTTTACTAGCCTTGGCCAAACACCACCATCAACCACTACTAGGCCTAGTTCAGAACTTAACTACTAGATGCCACCGCAGTCGCCACAAGTTCTTCATTGACCTTAGTTACCTCTTGTTAACACAAGACCATGCAGGAAGATCGTGGCGGTGGGGAACAGAAAATACCACCACTTTAGTGTGATGTAATTCCTGAAGTTGCGATTTGAGGGAAGAGATCATTCCTCTTGCTTCATTTCTTCCTACGCCATTAGTTCCAGCCAAGAAAACGGCAGCATCCGTAGTTCCTATGCGTGCACAACAATCTTGACTTTCCGAGGTTACATCAGAAAACTTTGGGCCGGGCTTAATCACAGCAAAAACATCATGCTTAGTGTTTCTCAATAGTTCTGTAGCAATATTTCTCCCCTGACTGTCTGCAAATATTCTTATTCTCTCAGATCTCCCGGAAATCGGCGAGATTTTGCAACTAGGTTTAACGATATCATTTGCGAGGTTAGCATCACTTTCACTTCTTCGACAATCCAACAAAACTGCATCTGAATTCGTATCGTCAATTCATTGGTGCAGCTTGCAAGAGGTTCAATCTATTTTTTAAAACAGGAAAAGCACCATCGTCCTCTATCCTCTTTCTAGAACCCGAATGTTTAACTGGAACAGATTCCCATCTTCTACAGTTATTAGGCCTAACTGATTTACCTCGCATCCGTTCCCAGGCTGAATTTAAAAAAAGGAAGCTTGTAGTTTAACGTGACCGTTAATCTCGCGATCATAAGCCACGGGCAGGCTGAATTAAGTTCAGGCTCTAACCCACTGTTCAAAACCTTCCTCTCCATAACATTGATCTAGTCTTTAAGTTCATCATTTTCAGTTTTAAGAGCCTCAATGTCGCTTCGAAGAATGTTAATTTCCAAAGCATTTACGTACTCATTGGATTTTAGACCCCTCACCGAGAACAACATTCACTATGCACTGTTCACAAAACCATTCTTCATTCCCGTTCATTTCTCCATCCCCGGAGCATTTTCCGCATTTGAAGTGCTACCATCGATGACATGTACCACACAGAATACCGTTCGTAACTATTTTATTGCATTTACCACACTTACTAGCACGTTTTACGCCTACTTTCTCGGGAGTCGATACAATCACGCTAGTACTGCCGACGCCATCTTGCGACATGCGACAGGCTACTGTTTAACAGAGTGTCAGTCAAGAGATGCAAAAAAGGTATACCAGTATACCAGTAATTGCACGTTTGCATATTCTGTTTAACTTAACTTAAGAAAACCTCCGAGACTGATAAAATGTGATCATTTAAATCTTTGGGGTAGGCATGAAAGGTGCACAACAAAGTTCACAGGATTGTCAACATTCGTCTTTACAATAGTAGCTAGAGGTTCACAAATTAAGTGTATCGTTTGTTTGATAATGTAATTAGATAACCAATAGCAGTCCATGCTTTTTGAATTTGATAATTTATACGTGACCTTTATAATTTCATTTGGTGTAATGTCAACCCAGTGGAAAATATGCCCCCCTGATAGGTGTGGACTAGGTTCAGTATTTGCTGATCCACAGTTATATAGGCTTAGATCAACCTTGACAAATTTCAGACAGTCTCTTACTAAGATTCCCACACCTTCGTTTTTCTTTTTACGTCTACACATATCTGCTATGGGTAAATCCAGGCCAAGTGGTCCAATATAAAAATAAATGGTTGCTTGACCATCTCAGAAAAATTTGATACTTGCTGGGTTTGTTCCTTATCATGAAGTGAGCTTAAAAATATATTTTTGAACTGTTTTTGAATTACCGTTTTTAAATGGCGGCCATTTTGTTATAGGCCGATCGTGGTTTTCTCGTGTTTGTAAGCATCTGTGGTTTTTTAAATATCTCGGCAATGGGTTGCTCTAGGCGTATCAAATAAAAAGCATTGAATTCAGTACACTTTGGCCTACACATTGAACCCATTATAACTAGGGTTCATGTGTCTTTTTACATATTTTTAATTACTCAAAGTTTTTGTTTTGAAATTCAAAAATCTGAATTTTCAATCAATAATTTTTCTAATAAAGGACAGTTTCTCATCCCTAATATGTTTTGTGCTTCTACACTTCATAGTAGTGTAATTGTTTATAAAGTTTCAGTGGTGAGAGGTTACCCCTTAAAATGTTACAGGCTTTTAAAAAATTGATTTTTGAAAAATTTTCAGATTTTCAATATTTTGGTTGGGGGACCAGATAAAAATCTGAAAATTTCCCATTTTAATGATCTTTACAGTAGTAACTTCAGTATAAATTTCAAGTTTGAGATTTAATTGGAAGTTAGTTTTTAAAAAATCACAAATATGATAAAAAGAAGGTTTTTATCATTCACAATACACCTAGTCTAATGTGGGTAAGTATTTTCAACTTAAGATCTAAATACATTCAATTTATGTAAACAATATTTAGGCCTTATTTGTTGCTAAGCATTTCTAAATAGAAAACTGAAAGAGGCTGTTTGGCAGCATGTGCAAGTCTGTACAGGCTCACTGACAGACAATACACCACGAGTCTCAACATGTCTGTGAGCTACCTAGTCCAAGTCTGTACAAGTCTGTGAGCTAGCTATCTTGTTTCCCCTTCCACTCAATCTGTTCTCTCCCACTTAGTTGTCCATGAGCTTTTACAGTGAGCAGTTGTATTATTATAGTTAAATGGAGCCTCAGTGTTCAATTGGCATTTTTACTAATGAAGTATGTCACAAAAGTGTTTATGGAGTGTTTTCTAAAGAAATTACAGTGATTGAAAATAACATCGAAGAAGAAAAAGTGTTGTTTTGTTTAAGATTTCACCTAGATGTAAAATCAAGCTGTAAGTACCATGAAGTAAAATACTTGAACAAATTTCATCACCTCTATGGACAATCTTGTTTGGACCCATTGAAGAAACACAAGAAGCCTATAACTAAAGGACTGAGAGAAATAACTTTAGATCAATACTATAAAAATGAAAATCCTGTCATTAACCTAATACCAGGGAAATCATTATGTCCAACCTGTTATACAAAGGTATTTGTGGCTAACAAAGATAGGGCTAGTGATAGTTCTGATGAAGAATTTTGTAATTTAGAAGAAACAATAACAAAAGTAGACTCAGCTTGTAAAATCCTTGGTGTATCTCCTGCAAGTAAAATTAGGAAATTAAATGAAGAGCAGAGGCCGTATGCTTTGAAAGCCAAAATTGAGAAAGTTTCAACTTCAATTAAAAGAAATTTAGAAATCTCCTTTCAAAAGGATATTTAGTTTAAACCCAGGAACTAGTTCACAAAATTTGCCAGCAGAATATGAAGATTTGATTGAAAACCTAAAAAATAAATGTGAGATTTCAAATAAAGAAGAAAAGAGTAAGATTATCAGTTTACTGCCAAATTCTTGGAGTAGGGCAAAAATAAGTGATGAATTCAAAGTGTCAGAACGCTTAGTTAAAATAACAAGGCAATTAGTACAAGAACAGGGAATCTTACCTGTTTTGCAAAAGAAAAATGCAAATAATTTGATAGATGATAGCATAATCAAAAAGGTCATCATGTTTTACGAAGATGACAACAATAGCCGTTTGATGCCTGGAAAAAAAGATTGTGTTCCTGTGAAAGAAAATGGTACTAAGATTTATAGACAAAAGAGGTCACTTTTGTGTAATTTAAATGAGCTTTTCAGTGAGTTTAAAAAAGGAAATCCTGAAATTAAAATTGGAAGATCAAAGTTTTGTGAGTTGAGACCAAAATAGTGTATTATCGCTGGAGGATCTGGCACTCATAATGTTGGTGTTTGTTTATACCACCAAAACATAAAATTGATGATTAGTGGAGCTAACCTTAAAGTAGACTACAAAGACCTCTTAGAAATTCTAGTTTGTAGTATTGACAGCTATAACTGTATGATGGGAAAATGTCATGAGTGTCCTGGCAAACAAGCGTTATTTGACATGTTTGAAGAATCAGAGGAGGAAGATTTGATGCCAGACAATATTGAATATAAACAATGGGTAACTCAAGACAGAACAGAAATGGTAACAATCATAAAACCACGAGAAGAATTGTTTGAAGTGTTTGTAGCGAAACTTGAAAATCTTAAAATGCATCATTTTATTGCAAAAGCTCAAGGTAAATATATGAAAGATAAAAAGCAGTCTTTGACAATTCATGAGTGCTTAGTTCTTGCAGACTTTTCAGAAAACTTCTCGTTTGTTGTGCAAGATGAAGTGCAAGGACACCACTGGGTAAACAAACAAGCCACAGTTCATCCCTTTGTATTTTATTACAAAGATGAACTAGACTGCCTTAAAAGTCACAGTTTCTGTGTCATAAGCAGGCTTCGGATAATTATGCAATTGCATATTTGGGACAGTTTTAACTTAACAGTGCATATTTAGGGGTTTCCTCCTGTTAGTGCATATTTCAAAAACATTCTTAATCTTGAGTGTAGACATCAGCTTCTGCAGGGCACTATTGGAATATTTGACATGCATTTCAGGTAACAGGAATGTTGAGCAGTGCTGGGTTTGCAACGTGTTTAAATTTAGCAACACTAGCCCTACATCCGGCCATAGCTTTGTCTACCTGCAATGCAATTAGGTGGGCACTGATCCTTGGTATTTCCCTTAAAGCAGGTTATCTTTTCCTCATTCCATAAATAGTTACCTTTCATGCACAATTAGTTCTTGTCAGTCTTACTTTCGTTGAGTTGAAACAGGCTGTGGTTCATAGCACGTTAAATAGCTACTGTATTTAAGATGCCTAAGGAGAAGAACTGTTAATGAGTAAATGAAAGGGAATGTACGAGTGTTTCAAGACTTTTCAACTGACGGAAGTGTATTGTTTTGCAAATACTGTAGAACAGTCGTAAACGCAATTAAAAAGTATCAAATTCAACATCTTCAAACAACGAAACACAATAAACTGAAAGAAGTAAACCTGAAATAAAAACACCAGGCTCTTGTAACCACTGCTTTAGTTAAACCTGGACCAACACGTAGTGCATTCAATGAAGATCTGTATAAAGCATTTCTCTCGGCAAATATACCGTTGGCTAAACTAAACAATGAGAACTTAGTTCAGTTTCTGCAGGTGTATACGAAACAACCAGTCCCAGATGAATCAACAATTAGGAAGAATTACGTTCCTGAGCTTTACAATGTAACATTAGGTAAACTAAGGAAAAACGCCCGTGGAAAATATATTTGGGTCTCACTAGACGAAACAACGGACGTAGATCAAAGATATGTAGCTAACTTCGTGTTTGGAATTTTAGGAGAAGAAGAAGAGAGAGACAATTCATATCTACCAAATATGGCCGTGTTGCCTAAGGTGAATTACTCAACAGTTGCTGCATTTTTCAATGATGCACTTTCTTGTTTGTGGCCATCAGGCATTCTTTACGATCATGTTATCGTGGCCTGCATGGATGCCGCACCTTACATGTGTGAAGCCATGTGAGGTCTTGGGATATTATATCCCAAGATGATACACGTCACATGTGTAGCACATGGACTTCATCGAGTCGCTGAAGCAACCTGGGCTTCGTTTCCTGAAGTAAACACGTTGATCTCCACAGTGAAAAGAGTGTTCCTGAAGGCTCCAAGTCGCAAAGAAAAATCTTTTTATGCAGATCATGATGCGCCGCTCCCGCCTTCACCAGTTCATACAAGATGGGGAACGTGGCTCGAAGCTGCTGTTTATTATGCCAATTATTTCAAGGTAGTAAAAAAGGTAGTTGAAGACCTCGATTCTGAAGAAGCTGCTTCTATTGAAGAAGCTCAAAAAGTCTTGAGCAAAGATGGTGTTCGTGAGCAACTTATATTCATTCGTTCCAATTTGCGTTGCATACGTTCAGCCATCAAGAAATTGCAAGAAATAGGACTGCCTCTTCACGTTAGTATTGGAATTGTTGAAGAAGTCGATCGATCCTTAAAGAACCCAACTAATCAAGTTTTCTCAAAAAAAATTGCAGAATGCAGTGCTGAAAAATTCTGGTCTCCTCAAACTTAAAAGCATTTGTGGTGTTATCCAAGGCAAAGACAAAATTGACAGTGCATCGATACTGGAGGTCTCTGATTTCGTTAAGTTGGGGTATGCTCCAATAATTGTGGCATGTGATGTGGAGAGAGTGTTTTCTGAGTACAAAGTCATTTTAAGTGAAAATAGGCGCAAGTTTGTGTTTGAAAACCTATAACATCATGCAGTGATTAAGTGTAATCAAGACTAGTAAATTTTATTGACAAACTGGAGCAATCTATTGTAGTATTGTAAGTAATTTTCTTTATTTTTGCGATATTTAATATGTAACATTGATCTCTTGTAATATAAACCACTAATTGATATCAGATGTATGTTTATTTTTAATGCATATTTTAGTGCTTATTTAGACACTTTTAAGTGCATATTTGCATGCATATTTTGGCAATTTTAAGTGCATAATTATCTGAAGCCTGGTCATAAGTGACCACCTTGAGCACAACACTTCAACAGTACATGTCTTCCAAGTTCAGTTAGTTAAATACATTAAAGAACACCACCCGTCCATTAAAAAACTGATTTATTTTTCTGACGGGGCTTCATGTCAGTATAAAAACAAAACAAAAAACTTTGTTAACATATGCTACCACCAAGAAGACTTTGGTATGAATGTAGAGTGGCATTTTTTTGCATCATGCCATGGAAAGAATGCGTGTGACGGTGTCGATGATACAACAAAGCGAGCTGTCACAAAATCAAGTCTTCAGCGAGCATATGAAAACCAGATTCTGACTCCTCAACAAATGTTTGAATTCTGTAAAGAAAAGATCAAAGGTATTACTTATGTTTTTGTTAGGTCAGAGGAAGTCCAAGAAATGAATGTCACGTCTTGGAGGAAAGGTTCAACGCCTGCAAAAAGATAAAAGGTACTCGATCTTTTCATTGTTTTATACCACAGTCAGACAACCTGCTGAAGTGTCAGTTAACATCAACATCTCCGGACAGTGAACTCCACAAAACTGGCAAAGCTGTGCCACTGACAATTCAAAATAAAGACATAGTGGCTTGTGTCTATGATGGTCAGTGGTGGATTGCAGAAGTCGACAATGTTGATAACCAGGCTTCGGATAATTATGCACTTAAAAATGCCAAAATATGCATGCAAATATGCACTAAAAAGTGTCTAAATAAGCACTAAAATATGCATTAAAAATAAACTTATATCTGATATCAATTAGTGGTTTATATTACAAGAAATTAATGTTACATATTAAATATCGCCAAAATAAAGAAAATTACTTACAGTACTACAGTAGATTGCTCCAGTTCGTCAATAAAATTTACAAGTCTTGATTACACTTAATCACTGCATGATGTAATAGGTTTTCAAACACAAACTTGCACCTATTTTCATTTAAATGACTTTGTATTCAGAAAACACTCTCTCCACATCACATGCCACAATTGGAGCATACTCCAACTTAGCGAAATCAGAGACCTCTAGTATCGATGCACTGTCAATTTTGTCTTTGCCTTGGATAACACCACAAATGCTTTTAAGTTTGAGGAGACCGGAATTTTTCAGCACTACATTCTGCAAATTTTTCGAGTAAACTTGATTAGTTAGGTTCTTTAGGGATCGATCAACTTCTTCAACAATTCCAATGCTAACGTGAAGAGGCAGTCCTTTTTCTTGCAATTTCTTGATGGCTGAAGGTATGCAACGCAAATTGGAACGAATGAATATAAGTTGCTCACGAACACCATCTTTGCTCAAGACTTCTTGAGCTTCTTTAATAGAAGCAGCTTCTTAAGAATCGAGGTCTTCAACTACCTTTTTTACTGACTAGAAATAATTGGCATAATAAACAGCAGCTTCGAGCCACGTTCCCCATCCTGTATGAACTGGTGAAGGCGGGAGCGGCACATCATGAACTGCATCAACAAATTTTTCTTTGCGACTAGGAGCCTTCAGGAACACTCTTTTCAATGTGGAGATCAACGTGTTTACTTCAGGAAAGGAAGCCCGGACTGCTTCAGCGACTCGAAGTCCATGTGCTACACATGTGACGTGTATCATCTTGGGATATAATATCCCAAGACCTCCCATGGCTTTACACATGTAAGGTGTGGCATCCGTGCAGGTCACGATAACATGATCGTAAAGAATGCCCGATGGCCACAAAGAAGAAAGTGCATCATTGAAAAATGCAGCAACTGTTGAGTGATTCACCTTAGGCAACACAGCCATAGTTAGTAGATATGATTTGTCTCTCTCTTCTTTTTCTCCTAAAATTCCAAACACGAAGTTAGCTACATATCTTTGATCTACGTCCGTTGTTTCGTCTAGTGAGACCCAAATATATTTTCCATGAGCTTTTCCCCTTAGTTTAGCTAACGTTACATTGTAAAGCTCAGGAACATAATTCTTCCTAATTATTGATTCATCTGGGACTGGTTGTTTCATATACTCCTGAAGAAACTGAACCAAGTTCTTATTGTTTAGTTTAGCCAACGGTATATTTGCCGAGAGAAATGCTTTACACAGATCTTCATTGAATTTACTACGTGTTGGTCCAGGTTTAACTAAAGCAGTGGTTACAAAAACCTGGTGTTTTTGTTTCAGGTTAACATCTTTAAATTTATTGTGTTTCGTTGTTTGAAGATGTTGAATTTAATACTGTTTAGATGCGTTTACGACTGTGCTACAGTATTTGCAAAACAATACACTTCCGTCAGTTGAAAAGTCTTGAAACTCTCGTACATACCCTTTCATTACCTCATTAACAGTTCTCTTCTCCTTAGGCATCTTAAATACAGTAGCTATTTAACATGCTATGAGCCACAGCCTGTTTAAACTCGACGAAAGTAACACTGACAAAGTAACTATTTAAGGAATGAGGAAAAGATAACCTGCTTTACGGGAAATACCAAGAATCAGTCCCCACCTAATTGCATTGCAGGTAGACAAAGCTATGGCCGGATGGAGGGCTCGTGTTGCTAAATTTAAACACGATGCAAACCCAGCACTGCTCCGTTAAAAATCCCTCAGTATGCCTTCCTTCGGAGGGGAAGTAAAGCCGGCGGTCCCATGTCATAGATTTATGGCATGTTAAAGATCCTTCCACTAATTGCACCTGTGTGAAGCTAAATTGGATAGGTTAAGAGCGTACGCTCTTAGGTTTCTATGTTCGTTGCCAAGAGCCGACTGCGGCGGCGCCTAGTAGCTCAGTTCTGAACTTGGCCTAGTAGTCGTTGACGGTGGCACTTGGCGGCAAAAGTAGGAACTATTTGAAAAATTCTTAGTTGCAGTACTTAAATTAACAAACCGATAACACACACTAAAAAAGTCATCACAATTAACACCGGTTATCAGACAGATTCTACACACACCCAAAGTACACGGGGCTACATGACCGCGTTGTCGCAGCCCCTAAACTTAAAAACCAACCAACCAGCACTGCTCAACATTCCTGTTAACTGAAATACATGTCAAATATTCCAAAAGTGTCCTGCAGAAGCTGATGTCTACACTCAAGATTAAGAATGTTCTTGAAATATGCACTAATAGGAGGAATCCCCTAAATATGCACTGTTAAGTTAAAACTGTCCCAAATATGCAATTGCATATGCAATATGCAAAATGCATAATTATCCGAAGCCTGTTGATAACCAAAACCAAGATTTGCACGTCATATTTTATCACCCTCCAGGACCAAGAACTTCATTAAAAAAAAAAAAAAAAAAAATGAAAAAGATCAAGTTTGGATGCCAGTTAACGTACTAAGGAAGCTGTCTCCTCAAGAGTTTACTACTGTCACAGGGCTAACATTTAACTTAACTCCAAAAGTGTGTGAAGAAATCTCCCAGATATTCAACGAGCTACTAAGTAAATAAAAAATAACTGTCAGTTTAGCTATTTATAAACCTATAAATGTTGTTCAATTTCTTTTAAAAGGGTTTAAACTTAAGAATTGACATTCAAAGTCTTGATTGTTTTTTATTTTACAATTTGTATACTTTATTATTTCGTTTAAACGACACATACACATCATTGCACAACTGTAAAGAAGAATGGTCTAGCCAATTTTTTACTTAAAATTCTTTATTTAATTAGTTCTAACAATTAAATACAAATTCATTACTATGCAACTTGTGTACTGTATTTTATTCACCCTACATTTTGTGCCTCAAAAGTCGAGTAATTGCGAACGTAATTTTACTAATATTTTTTTTTTAACTGACTTCGAATTAAATCTCAAACTTGAAATTTATACGGAAGTTTACTACTATAAAGATCTTTAAAATGTGAAATTTTCAGATTTTTATCTGGTCCCCCAACCAAAATATTGCAGGTCAAAAATTGAAAATTTTTCAAAAATCAGTTTGTTAAAAGCCTGTAACTTTTTAAGGGGTAACTTCTCACCACTGAAACTTTATAAACAATTACACTACTATGAAGTGTAGGCACACAAAAAATGTTAGGGATGAGAAACTGTCCTTTCTTAGAAAAATTATTGATTAAAAATTCAGATTTTTGAATTTTTAAACAAAAATGTTGATTAATTAAAAATCTGTAAAATGACACATGAACCCTAGTGATAATGGGTTCAATGTATAGGCCAAAGTGTACTGAATTCAATGCTTTTTATTTGATAGGCCTAGAGCAACCCATTGCCGAGATATTTAAAAAAACGCAGATGCTAACAAACACAAAAAAACACGATCGGCCTATAACAAAATGGCCGCCATTTGAAAACGGTAATTCAAAAAAAGTTCAAAAAAATATTTTTAAGCTCACTACATGATAAAGAACAAGCCCAGCAAGTATCAAATTTTTCTGAGATGGTCAAGCAACTAGTGCTGGACCACTTGGCCTGGATTGAACCTATGGCATACCCATGTGGCACAAAGAAGTCAACTTGATTTTCAGTGAGCCAGTGCTCAGACATGCATACCACATCAATTTTCTCAATTTTGCAGAATTGTTCTAGTTCCAACAATTTATTCCTGATGCACTGAATATTGACCTGCAGAATAGTCAGTGAACTATTATTTTTTAAATATAGGCCTATAGGCTTGTTAATTTTAATTGTCTGACAAGAACCAAACCTGGTTTGTCTATCTGACATAATAATACTTTCCACCCCTCCAGTCTGGAGAGAGCCTAGCCTAGTTTGACAACCAATACCTTTCCACATTCAATTTCGCAAATTTTGGGTATACACAGTCATAATAGTTACCAGGTAGTTGACAAAACGAGAAGAAAGTAAAATTCGCATTTATCGCAATTGCCATTTTCCCGTATCTCTAGTAATTATGTATTTTTAATTTAAAAACTAGAAGAAAAAAAAAAAAGACTGCATCGGGAAGTGGGAATGGTGGGTAGAAGACATACGGGCATGAAAATATTGTAATACTGCTCTAAACACATTTATTATAAGTTATTCTTGTATTAACTAAAAGTGCATTAGAAACACAATAATAATAATAATAATAATATTAATAATACCGTATATACCCGAATATTACCCGCCCACAAATAATCCCCGCACCCTCATTTTTGGATGGAAATTAAAAAAAAAACACTTTTTTTTGTTGTTTTTGACACTTTATTTTAACAAAAATGTATACTATTAACACTGCAATACAGTAAAACTCTGTTAAGAAGTTCCCGCATAAAAAGTTTTTCCACTAAGACATCCGATATTCTCGGTCCCGTGATCGGCCTCATAAGATACATGTTTGTTTTTTTCCCCCCGTATAAACTGTTCCTGCATAAGAGGTTTTCCATCCCCTTAAAGTATAAGACGTTCACTGGAGACAACTGACTTTTTTATAGAATCAAATCTTGCCAATCTCCGCGAAGATACTTCCGGTGTTCCGAGTGAAAGAATACAGCAGTTCCGAGTGTTCACGGGTCTCCAATGAATCCTCTGACCGGGCGAACTACGTCAAGGCTACATGACGTCACACCATTACAGCAGCAGCTCATTGGACAGTGTTAACCTTGAAACATGTGTGAGGAGATATGGAAAACACTGGCTTCTGCCGGGAATACTTCCGCAAACTGCAAGAAAATTAAAACCGGGAAATACGACGGAGTAGAACAAGATCTGCTGGTATGGTTTAAACAGCAGCGAAGTTTAAACATTCCAGTGCGTGCGCAGATTTCGTCTTGGTCAAACAGGACATGGGCTGCCTGCGCGAACCCAACGACCGCAGCCTGTCGCGGACTGGGGTGGTCAAACTGAGGTCAATTAACTTCTCCATTTCGTGGGCCATGCTTCCAGCACGCGCGGACTTTGTGGAAAATCACAACTGCTCACTTGCCCGCCGTGGTTGATCGCCTTCTGTTTAACCAGGATGATGCAATATTACACAATACAGAGTTCGCAGTGGTCGGGCGGCCGAGTTTGCGCGGGCAGCCCGCTTCCTGTTCGACCAAGCCTTTACTGATAACATGCTATCACGCAACTAACGAAACTCAGGCTTGTGTTAGGCTTGCGCGACCAGTCAAGCCATTAGACGGAAATAAACAAGTAGGCTACACCCGAACAAGCACCATAATAGCGGATACTCGCGCATGGCAGGCAATTTAAATGTTTAAAATTTGGATGACTCAATACCCGCACCCCAATTTTTCACGTCCGATTTTGTATAAAAATGTGCGGGTGGTATTCGGGTATATACGGTAATTGAAATTCGAACAATATAACCACAAGAACGTGTATTGTTGTAGGCTTCCTCGACCGGTGTTCAAGAGCGAATGGTCATTTTCCGGGCTGTTACGCCATGTTCATTTTTTTTACGGGGGGTGGGAGGTGTACTCACATAACAAGCGAGACCAGACCATGGCATAACATAACGTCTGCATTGAACAATCGCCGAGGGTCTGACAAGATAGACCGTAAGTCGTTTTCCACCAAATAATGGTAGGTTTTAATTTGATGTTCTGCAATATTGCAGCATGGTTTACTGTTAAATTTTGAGTGGTTAGTAAAAGACAGGCTTGGAATTCTTTTTAGGAAAGATTCACACCATTTCCTCCCTGGCCGCCAATCATTGAAAGGAGAGTCCCTCTTCATTCTTTTGTGAGGCACTGGACGCTATTTTGCAAATCGTCCTTTGTTACCGGGAACCCCGCTTTTCCTAGTGAGATAACCCATTGAACTAACACCCTTTGTTAAAAAGGAACTTGGCCCCATCTTCCTCTCTCTAGTTTTTCCTTTAATTTTGTCCGAGAAGCCGTTTCTCAGAACATCATTCCCCACCGCAGCCGTTGTAATACTCATGCCGTCCTCCTCAATGACCTTAATAGCAGCTTCCATTTGCTGAATATCGTAGGCTAATTGAGAAATGTGAGTTTCGACATATTACTTGAAAGCAAAGATTTAGTCTTAGAATATATTTTCCATCTCAACTTAAAAAAAGAATCCCCTTTAGCTCACTTAAAAACCCTAGGCAAAGACCTACTGATGATGATAATGTTATTTGTTTTACGTCCCTTTTAACTACTGCGGGTTTTAGAGACCCCGGGGTGCCGGAATTTTACCCCGAAGGGGATCTAGAACGTGTCACTGTTCTATTTCTTTGATCATTTTAGGTTAGGAGCATGGCTACCTATTGCTGGTAGGCTATTGTATTGCAGGCCTTAGCGCTGAGCTAAAGAGATTCCTTGCAATGGTTCAGTAGGAAAGTGGGAGGGGGCCATGGTCATCTAAGTTTTATATCTCTGTATAATTTCTTTTTTTGATGTGTTTTTTTTTTCTGGCTTTGTTAGATGGTAAGTGATGATGTGTGAAAAATGGCAGGTTTCTAAAGCTGATTGTAAAAGAAAAATTTAATAATTTGCAACCAGAAAAGAAAAGAGCAGAAGTATATTAAAAAAATTGAAAAATCCCTTGTCCTCATGGAAATTGTTGTGGATACTATACACCAGATGCAGGTAATGGAAGCTTGCTTGCATGTAGACAAAGAAGCAATATAAGGTATCACATTTATAATATTCCCTGCGTGTAAAACGCCATTTCGACCCCGAAGACTATTATATCAAAAGAAATTTAGTGACATTGATTACCTAATGAAAGGGTAGGTTTATGTTGGTAGACCAATAACCAATATATATTTAATTAATGTTACAATATTGCACCTCAACGTGGGACACGATAGGGAAGCGTATCATGGTGGTTGTCTAGGCATGTGTGCACATTGCCAATATATACATTGGGAGTTGTGAAATTTATACATTTTAGTGTGTGATGGAATGATATGTCAAGGCATGACGAACTGAAGTTAAGGTCTAGGATTGTAAGAAGAGCCAACAATAAAATGGAAGGACAGAGTAAGGGATTGGAGGGAAATAGTAGTGAAGAAGGAATGGGGCAGGCGGAGAAAGCCATGAAAACCATTTTCGTTACTGAATCACAGATGATGGCTGGAGGAGGTTATTTAAATTTGATGGAGGGGGATATAAATATTAGCGTGTTAAATGTGATAATAGAGGAAATAGAGTCTATAAAGGAATCTATGGACAACAAAGTAGAGTCTCTAAGAGAATTTATGGATAACAAAGTAGACTCAATGATAGAATCAATAAACAACAAGGTTAAATCTGGCATAATATCTGTGAGAGAGCTGGTTTAGAATAAGGTAGTTGACCTTAACCTCAAAATTGAAGAAAGTAACAGGGCCACCAACACAAGAATAGAAGAACTGATCAAAGAGATTCAAGAAGATAAGATGGCAATGGGCAGCAGGATAGAGAAAGTGGAGGAGGAGAAAGAGAAGAAGGAGCAGGAGGAGGAGATGTGTGCAGTACGTGATGCTAGGGGGCGTAAGAAAAAAATCAAGAAGTGGAAAAGATAAGGCGAGGTTGTCGAGTTATATATCGGAGAGACCGTAGCAGGCGAAGAAGAGGGAGCAGTTGCGGAGGTAGACACAGAGGTTGCCGCCGACGTTGCAGAAGAGGACGTTTTGATGAGAATGCGGGAGGTGGATATAAAAGGCGTGATAATGATGACAGAAGAGCAGTAGGAGTTCGTTATGTTAGAGCAAGTATGAGATACACAGCCCAATACTATTATGAATTTAATGATGCAGATGCTGATGACTAGAGACGGGAATTTGCCTATTTGCCTATTTTATTCCTGTGTTTAGAAACGTAGGCATTCGAGATATAAATCCGCTTTAGGTTCTTTTAAGCTAGATTTCGTTGGTTTTATTGTGCCTATAAATGCCTATTTCAAGGGTCTGTGCCTATTTGGAGAATAATTGCCTATTTGATGCCTTTTGACTGTATTTTAAAGTGCATTATATTGCAGCTGGTGTGCTCGACAGAGTTATATTCTCATTTCTCAATATGTGTTTACCCCACGAACAAGAATGGGAATTCTCGGAAGTCACCAGAAATAGCGCCTGCGATCACGATATTAAGCCTCCAAACTTAACAACCCTTCGTTTTGTATTTCGCGTTTCTTTATATTGAAAATTTACCCGTTAGTAGTGTATGTGTGTGAATTAATATCATAAACTTTATCCTAATTGAATAACAAAAGAACTAACTTAATGCCTTGTTTTCGCGTTTTTTCAATCTCGATATTAAGCCTCCAAAGTTAAAAACCCTTCGTTTCAGGTATCGTCCCCTTCAAAAGCCGCGTTAGGTTGGCGCTGCAACCTAACTGTGAATTAATATACAGTATATCCTGTACGCGTCTGAGTGTTGAATGGGCAGGCAGTTAAAAGCAGCCAGGAGGGATGCGATCCAGCTGGCAGTTAAAATGCCGCGGCGATCACAGTGGGTTGGTGCTGTAACCTATCTTGTGTTGAATGGACAGAAAGTTTAAAGCAGCTTGGAGGGATGCGATCTAACTGGCAGTGGGTGTAGCACGGCCTCTTACCGAGATAGATGGAAACTTGGTGGTCCCGTCTTGAGCTACTGTTGCCATGCAGCCAGGAGGGATGCGATCCAGCTGGCAGTGAAAATGCCGCGGCGATCTCAGTGCGTTGGTGCTGTAACCTATCTTGTGTTGAATGAACAGGCAGTTTAAAGCAGCCAGGAGGGATGCGATCCACCTGGGAGTGAAAATACAGCGGCGATTAGTGCGATGGTGCTGTAACCTATCTTGTGTTGAATGGAGAGGCAGTTTAAAGCAGCTTGGAGGGATGCGATCTAGCTGGCAGTGGGTGTAGCATGGCCTCTTACCAAGATAGATGGAAACTTGGTGGTCCCGTCTCGAGCTACTGTTGCTATGGAGATGGCCGGCCTTGCTATTACTTCAACAGTTTATTTTCTGCTTTTATTAGCCTTTGCTTGAGTGCAAAAAGGTCGAAATCAGAAGAATGAGAAAGACTATCGAAAATTCATGTAGCCAGCCATTCCTTCTGGGTCCTAAACTATGTGTATGCAAAATTTGGTTGAGATTGGTGGAGCGGTGTAGATTTGTATACGGAACAAATCCACCCACCCACCCACATACATACATACATACATACATTCATACATTCATACATAAATACAGACTTTCACTTTTATATATATGATAAGTATGTTATTAAATTATAAGTTGCTTATTGTTAATTCTTTTTATAGTAATTAAATATGTTAATAAATTACAAGAATTTTTTCATGCCTATTTTGTTGCCTATTTTACATGTTAGTGCCTATTTACATGCCTATTTTGGCTATTTTAAGAGCCTATATGCCTGCCTATTTTAACTGTTTTTAGTGCCTATAATTCTCGTCTCTACTGATGACAATGAGCCTAAAAGTTGAACCGTTTTTATCAGGTTCATTATTTTTTGTCATATTATTATTATTATTATTATTATTATTATTATTATCATCATTTCCTTCATGTCGCATTATTGTGACATACGTTTCTCTGTCTCACCTACTGCGTTCAAACTTTGTAATTCTGCGTAAATGTTTCACCAGATGGTGAAACTTTTCACCCCTACTGACACAGTTTTACCATTGGTTGAAGCATAACTTGTTGCTAAGCTTTGCTTCTCCCATTGGCCCCCTTTATGTTCTGGAGAGGGGGTGTTCTACGACTTATTTTTCTCGAGCGCGTTACTGCGTTCCTTTAGAGAAGGTGGCTTCCTTCCATTTCTGACCGTCATGTGAAACGGTCACAGCCGTGTGTGTCGGGCTTTCGCCCGTGCCCAACGCAACTAAGCGTAAGTACGATTCGATCACTTGATTTATCTGGCATGCTATCATTTTTGAATTTCAGTTTATCCATTTTTTATTTTATTTTTGTGTCTCCTTTGATTCACTTACAATTTCCCTTTCTTATGATGATGTGAATTCGATCCATGAACCCAAGTCCCTTCGCCTTTGTTTACGTTAGTTTAGCGAAGCCTCTGTGTTTATTTGTCATCCCTACCTTTCATGTAAACGGTTTTATTTTTACTCAAATCTCTCAGGTCTGAAATATATGCTATTTTTTCTGCGAGGCTTTCTAGCGCTCTGTATTACGTCACAAATTGATGTGCACTCTTTCGAGGCATCTTTCATTTGATTGTCGTATCAGAGTTTGTTTTTTTGGGTCAAGGTATCATTGGAGTAACGGAGCCATGTCTCATTTCGCCTCCAAGTTGATCCTTCCCTCTGTTTTAGGAAAAGTGTGTGAGCGATGGTCTTTGTGTTAGTCACTGTCCATTCGCCATGCCTTAATTCCTTTATTTCTTCGTATGTCGTTATATTTAGACATTACTACCTCTATGTAAGCCTATATTTTCCTACAAAGCATATTTCTTAGCTGATTGATTTTTCCTTTCATTTCCTGTCCCGGTAATGTCAATTAATTTAATGTAATGCTCATTTTCCTTTATTTTTATGTGTTAATTTTGTGTTGCTTCCTCTGGCTTCGTAATATTACGTAACTCCGTGTCATCCCCCCCCCCCCCCCCCGTTTCCTACATACGCACCCCTCCCATCCCCACCACCTTCACCCCCTACCCCATGATTTCACAACATCATGAACCCCAGGTCTGTTCTTGGCGCGGGGCATTCTAGTCCAGGTCATCCTCGTAAGTAGAGGTGTTCTCTTATTCGACTCGTCCATACTCTCTATCTTTTTTTTTTTTTTTTTTTTTAATTTTAAATTTTGGTTATCGAGTCGCGCTTACGGTTTAGTTGCACATTGATTGCAAGTACATTTTAATTAATCTTGTTTCATCTTTGTTTGTGCTTAAGTTCGTTTATACACTTTTCTCTTGATATGGTTTTTGTGTACCCCTTTCTTAGGTACCATCTTTAATTTTAATTTTATTTTGTTTGTTATTAAGTGATTTTAATACCTCTTCAAGTTTACCTTTCATTTTGTGTTTAGATTAATCCTTACTCTTATGCGCACCTGTTTTAGTTTGCTTTAAATACATTAGTAAGTAGTTCACTTTGGTTTCGTCCTCTTTCATTTGTAATTTTAAGTTCCCTCATCTCTCGTTCGATTTCGTCGGTCTTGGCTTCGTACTGTAACGCAGTCACGACCTACACGCTTCTGGGTTTTTCGATCAATTAGATACATTTAATTCCGCTTTTGATTTGTTTTAAACAATTCATTCGTTTCCTTTTTTTTAGAAAGTATCTTTCTTTCGATCCGGAATTTTGGGCCCAGCACGCATCGAAAGAGACATCCTTTCCCCGCTCCTTAGCGATCCTGTTTAAGTTGTTGTTTTCGCTTCCACTGTATTCCTCATGCCTCTGATATTTTGTTTAACGTAAAAGCACAAGGCGGTGCAAAGTATTGATATTTTTGATAAAGTTGATACCAAGAGAAGAGTGAAGTTGGAAGTTAGAGCTGAGAATAAGGTTCATAGAGACATTAAATTACGAGAACGAAAGGATAAGAAACAGGAAAATCACCTGAGGTGTGGGGGGCGTGAAGAAGATGGTAACGGAGAGAAAGGAAATGAAGAAGAAATGAAAGATGGACAAGAGAGAGATAAGGTGAAGAAGAAACGGTGGAAGAAGAGAAAGGAACTATTGAGCAAGACAAGACAGACTAGGAAGAGGAGGAAAATGTGGAAAGGAAGAAGAGAGAAGTGGTTGAGAATGAAGACAAAGAGGACGAGGAGGATGGTAAAAGGATGAGTTGGAAAGCAAAGAGAAGGAGTAGGAAGAGAATGAGATGTCAGGTAGATGGAAATAAGAGAAGGAGGTATCAGAAGAAGGAAATTGAAAAGAAGGTAAAAGGGACAAAAGGAAAGAGGAAAGAAAAGATAGCAAGAAAAGAACTGTTGAGCAAGATGAGGAGAAGGAAGGTGAAAAGAAGAGTGGAGAGGAAGGGGAAGAAGAAGAAAGAGGAGAACGAAGATGATGAAGGTTCTTCAGACGACGATGAATGGGAGGAGGATGATGATGGTAATAACGGAGTGGACTGGTTTGATGACGAATATAGTTCATTCTGATTATAATATTGTTGTCGGATCCAATGATGGAAGAGGAGTGTCTAATAGACTTGATGAGATAGTTTTGGCTACTCCATCTGAAGAAAATATTTATGTTGGTGATCCTGGTGAACTTAGAACAATTATTTCTGGCGATGATAGTGCTCATGGCTCTTCTGAAGAGGATAATAGTTGATAAGTTGTTTTATTTTGTGTGTGATATTTTCTTTGGCCTGTTCGCCATCTCTTGATGAATACAGTACTTTTGCATTTGTCAGTTGGCACAGGCTAGAGTAAAAGGTGGCTTTTCACCGATGTCTCAGTCTCACTCATGGCTGTGATTATATGGAAGCTACTGAGGTATGGGTGGTGCTTAGTAATGGCATTCGGGGCACAGTCAGTGCCTGTGAATGCTGTGAAAGGTTCAACTCATAGGGTTAGGACTACTGTTCTGACTCAGTGAGGAAAGCAATGGCAAACTACCTCACTCCTCTTCTTGCCTAGAACACCTCAAAATAGCACTGCCTTGGGTTTTTGTGGGTATCTACTCACATAACGTAACGGCGGTACTTTTTGAGGATCCAACCAGCCTTTGGGCTGACTACCTAACAGAACACACAGATATTTTCTTATAGTGTATGTTCAATGTTTATTAATTCTTAATTCATGTATTTCTTTAATGTAAGTGATCCTCGCGTGCTTCTCAAATGAGAATCACATATGGGGGCGAATTGTCCCTGTTCAATTTCTTATTTTAGGTTAGGAGCATGACTACCTATTGCTGGTGGGCTATCGTATTGCAGGCCTTAGCGCTGAGCTAAAGAGATTCCTTGCAATGGTTCAGTAGTGAAGTGGGAGGGGGCCATGCTCATCTAAGTTTCATATCTGTGGTTTTTTTTATGTGTGTGTTTTTTTTTTTCTGGTTTTGATAGATGGTAAGTGATGATGTATGATAGTATGAAAAATGGCAGGTTCCTGAAGCTGATTGTAAAAGAAAGATAGAAAGAAAAATTTAATAATTTGCAACCAGGAAAGAAAAGAGCAGAAGTATATTAAAAATAGTGAAAAATCTCTTGTTCTCAAGGAAATTGTTGCGGATACTATATACCAGATGCAGGTAATGGAAGCTTGCTTGCATGTAGACAAAGAAAAAGGAGGCAAGGTTTCTCCGAAACGTATGGTTCAAATCTAAATACACACGGCATTAGCCCAAAAGCATGAATTATTTATATAAAAGGCATCACATTTATAATATTCCCTGCGTGTTCAACGCCATTTCGATGGTAAGAAAATAAATTTAGTGACATTGATTACCTAATGAAAGGGTAGGTTTATGTTGGTAGACCAATAACCAATATATATTTAATAGATGTTACCAACCTGGGCCCAATGTTTGGGAAGCCAGGCCCTGCCTGTCACAAGTCAGGACAAAAGGCAAGTGATAGAGGAGTAACACCTCTTAAAAAAACCTGGGACCAGCTGACCCGGCTGGTAGTACCCTGTAAGAGTCCCTTGCCAGGGTTACGGTGAAGTCCACAACGGCTGCTACAGTGGAGAGGATAATCTTCGGTACAGTGTAGATGGCGGATGTGGCAGCCCAGTGCTCGGGATTAGTAGAGTAAAAGGTATCATCTTCACTCCGAGGATAGATATCAGTTGTAGTGTCTGATCCGGAGTGGGCGGCTACGGACGGCGTCTGTACCCCATGTTAGGGGCGGCCGAATTTATATGCTGGCAGTAGCTTTAAAATGCTAGGCGTCAGACTCAGCGACAAGTCGGCCGAAATTTAATGGTCGTATCATGATGCACCAAGTAAATTGTAGTATCCAGGCTAGGGCGTCCCCCGCAGGCGACGGGCCCCGACCCCGCCTGATCGTGGTGGGAAATGGACGAGGGCTACCTACCCAAGGCCGGGGCAGGCTAAAGAAGCAAGGCTCGATTACCAGATTTGCGACAACCAACGTTGGGACATTAACTGGGTGCAGTCGTGAGTTGGCTGAATCGCTCCACCAACGCAAAATTGATGTAGCCTGTATCCAGGAAACAAAGTGGAAAGGCGCAAAGGCGCGTGATATTGGTGATGGTTACAAGCTCTTCTACAATGGCAAAACATCAGACCAAAATGGTGTGGCAATTGCCATCTGTGAACGGCTACGGAATAGTGTCACCAGAGTAAACCGTATCTCTGATCGCCTGATGAGCATCCAGATAATTACGGAAGCAATATCACTCCATAATGTCTCATGTTATGCACCACAGACTAGTCTTGCGCATAATAGTTCACGGCTGGGAGCGATCACTTTAGTTCGCAGCTCCTTAGCGAACTAGTTCGCTCTTTTAGTTTGTTAGTTCCCATCTCGAAGACAGATCGTTCGCTCACCTTGCTACTGCCACTGCACGCGCTCCTTGTTTTTTATAGCAGTCTGTCACCACTCATTACTCGTCAGGCACTGGTGCGCATAGTAGTTCGCGGCTGGGAGCGATCAGTTTAGTTCCCACTTTCGCAGCTCCTTAGCGAACTAGGTCGCTATTCTAGTTCGTTAGTTCCCATCACGAGTTCCCTGAAAGATCGTTCGCTCGCCTTGCTACTGCTACTGCACGCGCTCTTTTGCTTGTTATAGCAGTTTCTTTATTTCCTTTTATTCCTTGTAGGAACATAGGGCAGCTACAAACTTCTTCCATCTCACTGTGTTGTTGGCCATCCTTTTAATTTGGTTCCATGTCTTTTCTTCTGGGAGGACTTCTCTTTCTATTGTTTCTAAAGCCAAAAGTCGTCATTTGTGTATCATTAGTGAAATTACCTTACCTAAAAGAAAACAATATGGACGATGTGTTTGTGGAAGCATATACTAATTATTCTCTTTAATTTTTTTGTTCGCGTAAATTGGCACATCACCATCCGATTCATGAACGCCCACAGGATTTTTTGACATTATCTTTATTATCATTATCTAAATGGGAGGAATAGGATTTCTCAGTTCAGAGTTTTTGTCCATCGCTTTTCTTTGTGAATCATCGCCATAATGTTCGTTTGTTAAAAACAGGTAAAAAGTAGTTGTGTCACCATGTATCAACAAAAATAGAAAACAAGCAGTTCATTAAAATGGTAATGTTAATCCAGTTCGCCAATTTTCTAAATAATTGGAGATATTTTCAAATAATCCCTTATGACTAAGTTAAATAAAACCGTGGAATTATCCCCACATCTAAATCAGTTAACTATCAGTAACTTCAATTTATGAACCGCCACTGTATTACATTACAAATATAAGGTAGTTATTACCTGTTAGCGTGTTAGCACTAGTAGTGTGTTATGCTGTTATTACTGTATTATAAACCAACATTCAACATTCGCCGCACCGCGCCAAAACTTGACAATATTGCAACTAACAATAGATACACCCAATCAACTGCACCGAACTAACTGACTGAACGAACCAAAGCGCATGTGATTGTGCAATGAGTGGTGATGTGACGAGTTGACGAGCTACGGCGGTCCCGCGCTCTCGCGCTGTTACAAGGATCGAGCGAACTAACAAGCGAGGGATCTGGGAACTAGTTCGGTAGTTCGTCTGTGGGACCCGCTCTTCCGAACTAGTTCGTTCGCGAACTACACAAGACTACCACAGACTGGGTGCCAAGCTGAAGAACAAGACAAATTCTGGGGTGATCTTGAGGCATTAATACATTCAGTTGATCCTAATGAGTCTTGGCTTATTGGTGGTGATCTCAATTGCCATGTTGGTATATCACGTGATGGTTTTGAACGCATATATGGTGGTTGTGGTCATGGGACACGAAATGCAGCTGGTGTGCGTGCCTTAAGAGTGTGCAGAGGCTTGTGACCTAGTGGTGGTAAACACCTTCTTCAAGAAACTGTTATCACATCTCATCGCATACAACAGTGGTGGCCATCAAACTCAAATTGATTACTGGTTGGTGCGTAGAAGAGATCTGAAATATGGTGAAGGACTCCAAGGTCATTCCTTCAGAAAATGTTGCTCCCCAACATAAGCCCTTGATCTTAACCCTCTTAGTGCCAAGCCATTTCCTGAAATACTTGCCAAGAATGCCAAGCCATTTTCAAAGGTCATGCAGACTATTCAAAAAAAATCATAAATACCACATTTCCAATGATATAATCATTATTTTTGCTTTGCATTATAACCAATATCTCATTCTTTCATGCATTATGTTCATAAAAGCAAATACGGCATTTAACCCTTTTTAATTGAGGTTATTCTCATAATTATTCAATTTTTTGAAAGAAAAAAAAAAAACCAGTTTTGAGCCTAAATTAAGGACACCTAAGAGTCATATTCAAAAAAACTACGTTTCCAGCTGTAGAACGTTCTTAGATTCATTGTAGGCAGAAAACGTCAACTAGAAGAAAACAACTGCACCGCAATTTTGGCGGGAACGCGCAAGATTGGGGGAGCGCAAACGAAGGGCGTGAATACAAACTCAAACCTATCGCGTAACGGACTTCTAAGGAAAAAAGTAAACACCGGACAGGCAAGCTTGAAACCTCACCTTTCCAACGGTAAGAAATAATCATGGACATATGCCTACAGAAATCTATAAATATAAGATAAACAGCGCACCGATTCAATAGGCTTTGGCACTTTTGGCGCGAGCAGCGAGAGCCGATCTGATTGGCGCGTGGCACTGAGAGGGTTAAGACTTTCATATTACTCTTCGTACTCCTTCACGACCTATCAGCAATACTGAACGTATAAAGTGGTGGAAACTACCTGGCCATGAATTGTAACTTCTTGTCCTCTTCCTGACAACATTGATCAACTAACATGGAATGAATTCACCTCAAACATCCAGGCAAATGCAAAGGAAGTAATGGGTATGACAAAACTGGGACGACAATTTGTTGTTAAACAAACTTGGTGGTGGAATGAAGACGTGCAATGACCTGTGAAATCTAAGAGAACTGCTTTCAAAAAGTGGCTTAGAACAAGAACCGATGCTGATCTAACTCAATATCGTCGGCTCAAATCCGATGCAAAACACGCTGTTGCAGTTGCTAAATCCAAGCAACTAAGTACATTGTACGAACAATTAGAGGAATCTACTGGGGTCAATAATATTTACAAGCTAGCCAGATCTCATCATCGTGCCACAGTTGACATAGGACATGTCATGCATATCAAGGATAAGCAAGGGCATCTTCTAACAAAACCAACAGAGAGCCTTTAACAATGGCATAACACTTCAATACTATCTGTAATGAGGAGTTCCCACACCCACCGATTCCATTAGCCGAACCTGTACAAGGTGCAGTTCCACCTATCACACCTGCCGAGGTCAATACTGCGATCCACGCCATGAAGACTGGCAAGACAACAGGCCCTGATGATATTCCTGCAGAGCTATGGAAGCAGTTGGGTCATGCCTCTGCAGAGTTCCTAGCAGAGTTCTTTAACAAATGCCTTGCGAGCCACCAGATCCCGTCAGCTTGACAAACTGGTGTCACAGTACCAATATGGAAAGGCAAGGGCGATGTAACTACCGTATTTCCTCGCATAATCGTCGCACTTTTTTTGCCAAAATTTCGCGGAAAAAAGCAGGGTGCGACGATTATGCGAAGAATATTTAATTTCAAAGAATATACTGTATCATTATTTGCTGCACGGGCCAGTCATTCGCGTAGCGTGAGTCTGGCGTGAGTCATAGCCCGCAGTCAGAGACAGGGTTCTTTCTTTTAACAAGGTCACGACTGGTTAATGCTCGCGGAATGTGCTGACAAAGCTGGCCATTCGCGTCGTGGTTCATAGCCCACAGGCATAAATACGATATTACTTTCTCCTGACAAGATCACGCCAGATTAGGCCTATAAACTCGCGGAATGTGTGCTGGTCGTTCGCGTCACAGTTCATAGCCCGCAGGCATAAAGACGAGAGTACTTTCTGATGACAAGATCACGCCAGATTAGGCCTATAAGCTCGCGGAATGTGCGCTGACCATTCGCGTCGCGGTTCATAGCCCGCAGGCATAAATACGATATTACTTTCTCCTGACAAGATCACGCCAAATTAGGCCTATACGCTCGCGGAATGTGCGCTGGCCACTCGCGTCACAGTTCATAGGCCGCAGGTCTAAAGAAGAGATTACTTTTTGCTGACATGATCACGCCAGATTAGGCCTATAAGCTCGCGAAATGTGCGCTGACCATTCGCGTCGCGGTTCATAGCCCGCAGGCATAAATACGATATTAGGCCTATACGCTCGCGGAATGTGCGATGGCCGCTCGCGTCACAGTTCATAGGCCGCAGGTCTAAAGATAAGATTACTTTTTGCTGACATGATCACGCCAGATTAGGCCTATAAGCTCGCGGAATGTGCGTTGGCAGTTCGCGTCGCGGTTCATAGCCGGCAGGCTTAAAAATGAGGTTACTTTCTCCTGACAAGACCACGCCAGATTAGGCCTATACGCTCGCGGAATGTGCGCTGGCCGTTCGCGTCGCGGTTCATAGCCGGCAGGCATAAAGACAAGATTACTTTCTCCTGACAAGATCACGCCAGATTATACGGTCGCGGAATGTGCTAAGTGACGAAGCTTGCCGTTCGCGTCACAGTTCATTGCCCGCAAGCATAAAGACGAGATATTTTTCGTCTGACAAAGTCGCGCCAGGTTATTAAGTCGCGGCAGCGTGTGCAACTGACTGGCGCACAAATACGAACATGCTATGCGACGATTATGCGATGAAATTTTATAAATCTATTTTAGTGTTTGAAAAGTGGGGTGCGACGATTATGCGAGGAAATACGGTATCTGTGCCAATTATCGTCCTATTCGTCTCCTATGCCACATAATGAAGATTCTAGAACGTGAGATTGACACTCGCTTACGTAGCATTGTTACCATCTCGCCTAACCAGTGTGGATTCATGAAAGGTCGCGGAACAACTGATGCTATCCATGCAATGCGGCTTCTGATGGAAAAGTATATGGAGAAAAGAAGGACAATTCACATGGCTTTTCTGGATCTGGAGAAAGCAGTCGACCGGGTTCCCCATCAGCTTATATGGTATTCTCTTCGATCTCATGGCGTACCAGAAGATTATGTGCGGTGGGTCCAACTCCTCTACAATAATACAACTAGCTCTGTACGCAGTGCTGCTGGCCTCACCAAACAGTTCGATATTCGAGTTGGGGTTCACCAGGGATCTGCACTATCTCCACTCTTGTTTATCCTATGCATGGACACAGTGACTGCCGATTTGCAGAGGCAACCACCATTGACATTACTGTACGCCGATGATGTCATGCTTGCAAGCGAGACCAGTAATGATCTAGAGCACTTGGTCAACCTCTGGAATGCGAGTCTCTGTGAATTTGGACTGCGGCTCAACCTCACTACGACTGAGTACCTTGAATGTGGTTCCCAGACAGATGGGACCATTATAGTAGATGGCACCCCACTACCAAAGGCTTCACATCTCCGATACCTTGGCTCTGTTGTGAGACCTGATGGTGACACAGTCTCGGATGCCCGTGCAAGAGTGAATGCTGCATGGATGAAGTGGCGCTGGGTCACAGGCGTTCTCTGTGACCGCAAGATCCCTTTGCGCCTCAAAACTAAGATCTATCAATCAGTCGTCCGCCCTGTTGCTTTGTATGGAGCTGAATGCTGGCCTAATACAAAGAAACATGAACAAGCCATGCACTCAATGGAGATGCAGATGCTACCATAGTCCTTGGGAATTTCACGGCTGGATCATATTAAGAACGAAGACGTCCGCAATACTATTCCAGCCAAAATGAGGGAGACTCGGTTGCGTTGGTACGGGCATGTAGCCTGAGCAAATACGGAGTCCATTGTGAGCAAGTCACTTGCTCTCGAGCCTGATGGACAAAGACCTCCAGGACAGCCAAAAAGGCGTTGGATGGATACCCTACACAACGATATGCACATCGTAGGTCTTCGTCCTATAGATGCAGCAAACCGCAACAAATGGAGAGCGAGGTGCAGAGTGGCGGACCCCAAAAAATAATTGGGAACAACGCCAGGAAGAAGAAGGAGAAAAAGATGTTACAAACGTGCCAATCTACTGACACGACTCCCTCAAATTCCAGATGACTGCGCCAGGATTCGATCCTGCAACGAACGTCACCGCTGAGCCACTCGGCCAGCGTAGAACTACGGCCGTCAAAGAGACAGATCTACATAATAACAGCACACCGTAAATGTTTATTGGTTCTGAAACGTTAACGCAAACTTTAACATTAATGTGCACTAGTGCTCGTTACGCTTGTGCTCTAAAGATCGTCAGCTATGACGACTATTGGACACGATGATCAAACGACAATTTAATGAATGCAGGGTGCTTCAGAACTACATTAAAAGAATATTGCCGTTGTTAGTAAGGTCTTACAAGGAGATATGACAATCTGCAAGTTTACGTCACAAAATAACGAACATTGGTAAAGTGCGTGTTTTTAAATCCAGTGTTCATCACCAGCATTTCTAACCAAACTAGGAACGTGAACACGAAATAGCAAATTGCATATGTTACAGAAATAATTACCATCTATATCACACATTTGTAAGATTTTAAAATGTTGGAACATAACACGTATGCACATAATTAACTCGCGTACCTGCTTAACACATGCGAGAAGCAATATGAATCTGTGACAGGCTGAGGAAGGGCAAAGTTGTTTCCCGAAACATGTCCCTGTAATATGTTAAAATAAATTTTGTAGCAAGAAATTATAAGTATTGATTGGGCGGAGTTAATAGATCCATCTTAATCAAATTATTATTAATCTTGATTGGTCACATTGGACCACTTGAGTCGTTCCACAATCACTTCTTCTTTGAAGGTAGTACTGCTTGGTTCTTGCGCTCTTTCCAGTACTTTTTCATTCTTTCAGATCGGGATTTTCTCAACTCATCTGAAATCTCCATAGGCTTTCTGTGTGTCATTTCTGCAGAAAATTTGTGAGTTTTAAGAATGGTGTTAATTTTATTTTTCTCCTCGGCATCTGTTATCTTGAGTCCAACTGCTTTGAGATCTTGTTGGATTTCTTGGATCCATTTACCTCCAGTTTTCTTTCCTAGATTTCTCATCACCAGTTGGCGTACAATTCTGTTTTCTGGAAGCCGTAAGATGTGAAAAAAATATGAAATTCTTTTCTTCTTCATTGTGCTGGTGATTGGATCAATCTCACGATAGACAGTTTCATTTGGGAGAATCCTCCAGACTCCCTCAACCTGATACTTTTTATTTATGCACGTTCTAATGATTCTTCTTTCCGTTTTGAGGAGCTGATCAGTTCTTTGTTCATTTTTAATTTGGAACAGTGTTTCACAAGCATAAGTGGCTTCAGGGAGAGTTACAGTTTTATAATGTTGGATCTTAGTAGCTATTGATAGGCATTTTTTATTATATGTTGACCAGGTTAGAGATTGTGCCTTTTTCATTTTATTTGTTCTATTTATCCAAGTTACTTTTTCGTTTAAGTTATGTGTTATAATTTCTCCAAGATACTTAAATTGAGGAACTAGGTTAATTTTATGATCATTTATATAGACTTCATTTATATCTAAGGGTTTCATAGGCATGATCTCAGTTTTTTCAAAGGATATCTGTAATCCTATCCCTTGAGCAATTTCTTGGAGACTAGTGATCTGAGTACAAACCTCTTAATCAAATAAAGCATTCATATGATTGCGACGATACTTTGGTGAGTTGTTGTGTACACTTCTGCGAAGGTTTCTGACTTAATAAAACCATATTACAATAGGTAGCACACGAGTAGATTCAACAAATGAGTGACGGCATGCGAATCGTTTCAACAAAGTACCGTATGCGGTCATAAACCATTCATATGATTGCGACAATACTTTGGCGAGTTGTTGTGCACGCTCCCACAAATGTTTCTGGATTAGTAAATCCATTTTACAAAAGTTTAGAGGCAGTTAACGGATAAAGAAAAAAAATATTGTGTACCCAAAAGCACTTCAACAAACAAAGTTACAATGCCAACACTTTCTTTGATTGGCACTGCAACGCATGCAGGGTACAGCTAGTATACTATAAACAAGTACTGGCTAGACAAATACTTTATTTCCAGATTGATTCCTTCAAAATATTCTTGCCAGTACGGACCAAAATTGAATCAATCTATTTGTAAGTGATGGCATCAAGGATAGTGATATGTTAATTACTAATCAGTAAATATTTTCATGGAATTGAGGACTAAGACATCTCCATTAACTCTGAAAATGCAGTTTAGATGGATTTTCATTCATTACAAGATGTGTTATTATTTTGTTCTTTGCTATCTAAACGAACAGTAAAACCTTGACGATAAAAAATGAAACTCTAGAACAGAAATTGGAACAGGAAAAATAAATTTCGAATTCAGATTCCAAATTAATTGCTGACTAACATCCCCCATTCCTGAGAAGAAGAGAAAAAAAAGATTCAGTTGCACAGCCCTAGCTATATACACTAATATATAAAAGTATAGGGGGGAGGGGAATGATGGTGCAGTGGTCAAATTACAAGCTTTCTTCCTTTTAAATTCTACTGCACATTCCATTCGCCAACAAATCTGTTCTTTCTTTTTGAAGATTTGTAAGTTAGGGTGTGCTCTCGAGTCGAGAAAATACAGTATCTCAACTTGCTATAGACTGCAGTTCCATGATTTTATTCACCACTTGGCTGAGTCCCTAGTCAATGATTCTGGAATAGTAAAGTCTTCTTCATTTCTCCCTCCATTTCTAACTACTTATAATGTTAGTTTTCACATTGTTACTTTCTTCTTTTTCTTACTCTTATTAAAGTATCTCACATATCTTTTCATGCTGTGGTTTTCCATTTAGGGACTACAAAAGTACAAAATTACCAGCTTGAACTGCCAGCTAATTGAGGATTGAGGATCATAATAGAAAAAGCAAAGTCCTTTTCAAAAATAAAAATTAAAAAACACGACACTCACCAGTTTCGGCAGTTTTCACAGCAGTATCAATTAAACCTTCTCGTCCTCCCATAGCATGGAAAAAGAACTCTGATGGTGTGAGACCAGCAAGGTACGAATTCTCCACAAAGCCTCTCGACTCGGGACCATAATCATCCTTGATGAAGTGAGGTAATGTACGTTTGCGGAAGCCAAACGGGATTCTTTTTCCTTCTACGTTTTGCTGCCCCACACAGGCAATAACCTGGAAAAAAAATATATATATATATATATTTCTCAGTAAAAGTTAAAGTAAAAGAAGTAAAAATAGCAAACATTTATTTTACACTGAAAATTAAAATCTACAAGTCATCTACTTTGGACGATGCTGAAGATAATGCAGCAAAACATCAACTCGAAGAGTGCTGAATTGAGATATCACTAGGGGTCGACGGTGCACCGATTTTTCGGTTTCGGTACGGTACAAAGGAAATTACCGACCTCGGTTCGAGACGATAAAAAACTCGGTAAAAAGTTTGGTTCGGTACAAGAGACATAAATACCGTAATTTAAGGAAACCTTTTTTTTAGACATCCAAAGTATTGTCCTTTATCATCAATGTTTTACTTCAATAGTTAAATACAGTAAAACTTCTTGTATACGGTTCATATTTTTAAGTTTTCTATACGATATTTCCTGGTCCCGACAAAATGCCTATACTTTCCATGTTAATTTATCTCCGATATACGTTTTACATTTATTCGTTTTTCACGCTTATACGATCATATTTTAAGTCCCTTGCAATATAAAGCATCATTTATACGTTGCGTGTTCTAAGAAAGTACGTATGTTCGAATGCAAACTTTTGTTCCCGCCTGTACTTCCGTTCGGAAGGATGCACCGCGTGCTATATTATGTTACGATGGCCTGGAGCGACACCGGTGGTCACGGCAACACTCGCTTGCCAGAGTGTAGTAACAAGGAAGAACAGCTTGGGTAATAAGCAAGCGCTATTATTGTGTTAGCCTCTCAAAATAACAGGAAGCAGCCATAAAACACAGTTCGACAGCATCTGAAGCTTATGTTAAGATGAGCGGAAGTGTTTTATGATCGCCGATATATTAAAAAAATATATTATTTCCGCTTTTATAATTTTTATTCGAGTTTTTTTTTAGGACTTCTCGTCAAACCATTAAAAATACGTGATTGATTCTGTGTTATAATAATCTTGAGTCTTCAGACAAATGAAAATCCATTAATTTAGGCCTACACTACGGTATTTTATTAATGACGATGAAGAGCCGCAGAATAATACAGTGGATTTTAATGATGCTGTCAATGCTCTATGGACTAACATTTTGTGACGCGCCTCAACGTTTCTGAGGAAATAATGGCCGAATTATATCGGTTTGAAAATACTGTTCACGCCGTGCCCGCGGCCAACAAAAAACAAGTCAAGATAACAGACTACTTCGTAAAGTGACTCAATTTTCTTTGTTTTGTTATATCTGGGTGCATTTCTCTTGTAGTTGTTTTGTTACATATTGCCGATTATAGTTAAACAATCGTATTATTATTTCTTGTTTTTCACTTCTTAATGGGAGCCCTCGCTCGCCCGCCGCCCGCGTTGCTAGCCTGTCTCCCGCCAGGCACTTTGCCGTAATGCGTAACTCGCGTGGCACAGTCATTGCGTAGACTATAGCCTATAGTTCACAGCTGGTGCTGAAAATGTTCGCCATTCATTGCTACACATCGCTGGCACCTCTTCATGAAGTTGTCATTTACGTTCTGAAGTTCCTCAGCACCGATTGACTGTATTTCAGCTGTAATATACCTTAGTCTTTAAGTTCATTTTCGCACAAGATTTCCTGTACTTTATGAAGGTATTTACATACGTTCACGTAATGAAAATCACATTGGAATATCACATTAAGCATTAAACACGTGAACAATTGACTAAACTGATACTTACACTGTTAAAGCCGTGGCATCAAGAAGCGCATTACGGCAAAGTGCTTGGCGAGAACCGGCTCGTGGCGCAAGCGAGGGTCCCCGTCGCTTTTAAAACAAAGTCCCTGTATAACCAGGGTGTCTACCAACTCATCTTAAAAGAATTCCCTGATTATTCCCTGATTTTTCCAGAATTAATGAGAGAATTCCCTGAGTAAAGAATGCTAAACATTCGCCCGGGAAAGGGAAGTATGATGAAATGCACGCTATTTTTGATTGGTTTTAAGCGCTCTCCAGGAACAAGAAGCAAAATGTAATCCAGGAAAGCAAAAGGAAAATAGAATTAAGTTTTATGTTTTCTGTTCTCGGAAATTCCAGGATCCAAACAGATGTGAGCAATGGAGGCACAAGGGAAACAGTTGTGAAAATAAATTTATTTCAATAAGTGAACTTGTTGTCCAGTAAAATAAGCAAGGTCTATTAAGTCATGCTACAGTAAATGCCTCCAATAAAAGGGACAAGGGAGGTTTAATACACACATCAAGGTGTCACCATATGAGTGGGATCATCTTAGACCAATATTTAATTTGTAAAACCTTTCATTACCATTGAAATCACTAATCTACGTCGCAGGTATGATATTTGGTAGCATAAGTCTGAATATAAGCCTATACAGTAATTTACACATATCCAAGGGACGAAGGGAGGCATATTCCAAGTTCTCACTCTGAATTAGGTCCACCTCGTCTTGACAGATGTAATTGAGTAATCATCATCCAAGTCCCACTACAGCCACCCGGGTGTGGTTTACAAGCCCCCCTCCACTCCTTTCGGTCCCTCCATTTTTACTGTTCCATCACTTCTGCCACATCCAATCCAATGTCCTTCAAAATTTGGTCCAACCACCTTCTTCTCGGTCTTCCAACTGGTCTCTTTCCCTTGACTTCACTTTCTAATTCCCTTTTTGCTACTCTTTCCTTACCCATTCTTTTTACATGTCCGAACCAACGTAACCTTGCTTTCTGTATCTTCTGATTTGACGGTTCCATATTTAACTCTTCTCTCATTTCAATATTTTGAATTCTATCCCTTCTTGTCTTTTCAGCTGACGTTCTTAAAAATTTCATTTCTACTGCTTGTAACTTACTATTTTGCCTTTTATTCGTTACCAGTGTTTCCAGTCCATATGTTACAATTGGTATGAAATACTGTTTATATAATATTAATTTCGTCAATTTAGTAATTTTTAAATACATTTAAATGAAGGAAATCATTATCAATGATGTTTCGACAGGCCAGAACACACCATTATCAGTCTAAAATAATTTAACCTAGTCTGTTTGATAATACAAGGCCGAGTTTGAAAGGTGTTACAAACACATTTCCTGGGCGCAATTAAAAACAAAATATGACATAAGTTCTAGCCTAGCCAAGGAACGTAGGAGCAATAAATATGCATTTAAGGGCACTAGGCATATCCATCACATTACATAAACATCAAACATTTTCCTTGTTCTCGTTCCAGTGGTTAACCAGACCCCCAGCAAGCTTCCCGTTCTCATTCCCGGCCAATCGTGAACCAGCCTGAACATAATAACTGGCAGCATCTACAAGGTAAAGATACCAAGTGGACTTCAGATGATCACATTAACAACCTCATAGTGATCATGAGCTAGACAACAGCACAAGTGCTTGAGCTTCCGTTAAGCCTTTTGATCACTACAGTATAAAGCACAAGGTATCCCAAATGAAATATTCGTAAGCAGAGCGAGAGGTTATTTGCCTCGATGCACAAGAGTAGACACAGATCGAATAGCACACGATATAATCGGGGGTAGCACAACCACGTGTTTGAACGACTACGTATTTTAGGGGCTAAATCATATATCAACAGCAGCACAAGAACACCCTGGAAATTATTGCACACCATAAGTTTTCACTATAGATTTAGCACACAATGGCACAAATGTTATATTTTTCGTAAACTTCAAACAGCACACTAAAGCATTAACAGTAGAACTACAGCAGACAATAATCAAAGAATACCGGGATCGAAAAGCCACGCAAACAGTATTGTCAACCCAAGTCTAACACATGTTGCCCGGGCGCGCGCTAACACTTGACATGACAATACACACGGTAAAACCTCACTTCCTGTACCGAAAGCACTATCGAGACAATATACCTATCTGCGCTTTTGAAGCTTACACTGGGCAAACCGTTAAAAATATCAATATACTATGAGTGTAAGAATTGTTCAGCATGGAAAGTTCTACAAAAAATCCATGAGAGTATATATCTATCTTCAATACATCGCCCACTATAAGTGCTTTTAGATTGGACGGGAGGGGGATTTGAGTTTCATGCACCTCGCCATTCTTAAATTACGTCTGACAAGAATTCGTTGTACATGCTATCTCCATGATAATATAATTAATAGTCCAGTCAGTGATTTCAACCCATCATGCAGAGACGTAAAACGGATATAGGCCTAGGTCGTAGTTCATTGACATCGAAAAAAAAAAAAGCGCTTGTCACGTAATGCATTCATAACTGTTTCCGGGCGAAGCTAGTATATTATAGTATATTATTATTATAGTATATTATAGTATATTATTATAGTATATATAGTATATTATTATATTTATAAACAATACTAAATTTAAAATATTTTGTCGCCAAAGTTGCTATATCTACCGACAAAATCGCTAAATTGGCAATACTGATCGCAACGAACAAAATGAAATATAAAGGGAATCAATACGGAACCATGAATGATTGTACGAAGACGAACAAAATGCTCAAGGCCCAATAAAATGGCGTAGTTGGCTCCTGCGCAGAAAGCGAACGGAAAAGTTGCCACATCATACGTTCAGTTGACCTTGAGAAGGCACTGCTCATTGGCTGAGCACTGTCATCAGGGTGTCTACTGTAAGGATGAAGTAAAAATTAGTTTCTTTTTAGTTACCTTTTAGTCAATTTTAGATACCTTTGAATTCAAGATACGTCTGTGGTCTGCAAGCAAAGAGGCTCATCACGCGGTGAAGATAAACAACAATGAACTGTGATTAAAGCTGTAAATAAAATAAATAATAAAAAAATACTAGATATTAATTATCAAATTAGTTGTTTCAGCTAATATGTCGTCTTGTGCACAATACGTTGTTTTAATATCAAGAGGTTGCTCTGCTCTTTACCGTTTGGCGAGATTTCCTTTGTCCCCGCGGTAGATCACGAAGAATTGTATGCGACGTTACGTGATCGTCACCGAATTCTGACTTTGCAGTCAAGTACGGAGAAATATCGAGATGTTACACAATCGGCGCTGGTCTCAGCCGTTTGACGAGATTCCCGCAGTTTTCACGATAGAACACGGAGAAAAATCGCGATTTAAATAAACGGTGTCACGTTTGGTCATTCGACGAGATTTCCATTGTCCTTGAGGTCGGGCACGAGAAAATATAGCATTATTTCGCAATCGGCGCCAAGAATCCAGTTGTCCTAGTCATTGAAGGTGGAGAAATATCGCGATGTAACGCAATCGCTGCCGCTCGCGGCCGTTTTACGAGATTCACGTTGTCCTCGCTATATTATGCAATCGGCGCTGCATCCAGCCGTTCAACGATTGCCTGCCTATCTGCCCTGACAGAATGGTGGAGGCAAGCTCAAGGTTAGGTATGGTTAAAATTCACGAGTAGTAATGGACATGTTGTATGGTCGGCGCCGTGATTCCCGCTGTCCCTATGCTGTGGTTGGGAGTTCATAAGTTCAGGGTGGATCACGGGGGAAAATTAGTATCGCGATGCAGCGTAGGCAGTCATTTCTAAGTGGGTTGATGCACTTCTCGCTCCCCGTACGCTTTTAAGTATACGGTCATGGTAAAAGTGGCGAGTAGGTTTCGGAATGTTTCGTGATGGGTGCCCTATCACCTTTGACAGGATTCCCGCAGTCCTCGTGGCCACAAGTTCACGATAGGAGACGGGATTTATCATTTTACGCAACTGACGTCTATCTCGGTTCGTTTGACGAGATTCGCGCAGGCAAGTCATGATGTCAGCCATTCGTCTTGAGGATGTGATTTAGAGGATGAACGTTCGACGTAGGTACCGTATCGAATATTACGAATTATTCTGAGAGCATTGCACGAATAATACGATAAGAGGGCACATTCTCTTTCGAATGCGAATCACGAATTATACAAGTTATCGAAATAACCAGTTAGATTATATATCCGATGGAACCAAAGTTCGAAGGAAAAATCGACATATAACTGAATTTCGAATTAACCCTACCGGATGTCGCAAATTTACGAGACAGATTTCTAAAATACCGGTAGGTTATTATGTATTTCGAAGCTATTTCGTATTTTTTGTTTCGAAACTGTGACATTTCGCAAGATAGCAACATTAAATTATTTCACGTTATTTTTGGACTTCAATTTGACTCAAAATTTAGAGGTCAATAACTGAAATGAGAGGTTTCTGTTTAGTTTCGGAAGTTTTCGCGAATAAACGTCTCGAGAAAAGTCAGGTTTCCTAAGAACACAGAAAAATATTTCACACAAAACTAGAAAGTATCCTTGATGCCGAAAATATACGTTGAATTGATGTAGCCTATACCACACAAGGTATCCACAGTATGCATTTCCTCTAGCTCAGGCACGGCGAAGTATAGCTTATGCAATCGGCGCCGCTTGCGTGAAACTCGCTCCATCGCAATCTCTGAGCCTAGCGGCGCGAGTTTAAATGATTCAACCCGCCTACAGAAAATTTTCGTTACCCGTTTCTAAAATTCGTTGCTTTTTCGTCACTTCCGTTACCCGTTTGTAAAATTTGTTACTTTCGTTACCGGTAACGAGCGATCACTTCCCGCGAAATTCGAAAGTATTGCTTCCACTTTTACGGGATATAGACAAATGGAGAAAAATCCCTGATTAACAAAGAAATTCCCTGATTTTTCCCTGATTATTCCAGAAATTCATAATTCCCTGAGAATTCCCGGTTTTCCCGTTTTTTCCGGGTCGTAGACACCCTGATAACCCATAGTCACATACATTTTGCAGTTTTTATTTACCGACTTTCATTTACGCGTTTTTGTCACTTATGCGTTGTTTTTTTTCCTTTGGTCCCCTGGAAATCGATTAAGTGAAGTTTTGCTACTAGAGCATAATAACTCTTCTGATAAATAAAATTAAATTATGGACTTAAGTGTTCCAGTGTGAGCCTAATGTCTATTTAATGTATGTATCAATTGGCTTACTCCACACTAAAAGGGCAAGTTTGAAAGTTAATGGAACATTGTATGAGATTATTAGCTGTACATTTTTTCTGTATTTTAAATAAAAATTGTGCTATTTGGCAAATATTTGGTTTACTGTATAATCATTAGAAGTCATGTGTTACTTTTTTCTTAATGGTTTACAAATTACTCTAATTTAGCATGTTAAAATCAGCCGAGCTGTACCGAACCGATTTTGTACCGAGAACCGAAGTACTTTTTTTTACCGAACCGAACCGTACCGAACCCAAATTTTCAGTACCGAAGACCCCTAGATATCACAGAATTAACAACAGCTGAAAAATAATATCACTCAGTACGTGTAGTTGTTGTGTATGTCATACTTAGGGATAGGAACTTTTCGGTGATTTCAGAGTCAGGGAAGTGGTGTCTTAAAGTGGAAAATTCAGTGGTTTCAAGTGCACTTTTCGGTACTTTAAAAGTGATTTATTTTTTAAATCATGGATAACATGCATTATATACCGGGTAATTCACTCAAAGCGTCGCGTGGAGGGTCGGACGAGCACATGGCAACTCACTGAGCTTGAAAGAGCGCCCGTACGAGTCGCATATAAATAACAAGTAGGAGTCCACGCCGCACAACCAGCTTTGGATGAGATGGTGGCGCAACATAGCGGCGAGCAAGAGGGGGTAATAATCTCAAACAACAACTTCGTTGGCGGCAAGGCCTGTGGGCTTGCACTTTGGGTCTTCGGCCCGATTGCGTGGAAATGTAGGAAAATTATAAAATGTTATTCTAGGCAATGCTGACACCATCACGTGGTTATGAAAGCCGGACGTCCTCGGAAATGGAAAATATCTTACAGCTGTAAATACATTACTTCACATATTATTTGAGAATTCATAGGCAATGCTTAAACCATCACATAGTTATGAAATATCTGTAATAGTTTTCTTGCACTCGTCCGCCTCGAATAGGCTGGCCTACCCTGTAGTCTATATTTTTTACCCTAGAGTAAAGAGCCCCTGACTGCCCTTTGCTACAGGCCTATGCCGAAAAAGAAGAAGAAGAAAGTTTTGTTTAACCTATGACTAGGGATTGGAATTTTTCGCTGATTTCAGAGTGAAGAAAGCAGTATTTTAAAGTGGCAAATTCTGGGGTTTCAATTGCACTTTTCGGTACTTTCAAAATCATAAATTTTAGGTGTGATTTTTTAAATATCATGGATAACATGCGTAACCTAACACATTTCAGTCATCCTTCAAAGTATTCTTCAGTGAAGAGCTCCAAATTCTCTTGTGACAAACGGTGACGCATATCACCTAAAGTGCTAGTGTAAGCTGAAAAACAAAAGTTCACAGCGTTTGAACAGGGTATCCAAATGGTTTTCAACACAGTTTCTGAGAACAAATGTCATTCCTTGCCAAACTCCAACAATGTCAACAATGTCTGTCTTGGTTCTGTCATGCATCTGCTTATTGATTAAAGTTTGTAGTTCTTTGTATCCCCTCACTTTCTTCCTGTGTTCCACAGAACGGCAACTTCTTAATTTTCTTTGCAATGTCCTCGATGTTCATTGGTACTATTTCTGCTGGATAAAACGCACACATTTGTAAATCTTGTTCCCAAGATCAACAGATCTCAAGCTGATTCATTTTCCAAGAGCATGGGACCCAGCATTTACTAAAACTGAATGTATTTTCCCTCTTTTTAACACATTTCCACAACCCTCCAACTGCTCCTTAATGCTGGTACCATACTTTCCAGAAACAGCAAGTTTAAGGGCTTGCTGAATTCTCCGTAGACGTCCATCTAGAAGGTGAACAGTTGGATAAGACTGGCCTTCTAATAAGGGGATGAGTTCAGTGATGTCTGTGCCAAATTCTTTGAATCTCAAGTATTTCGTGATGTGAAACATTGTTGAAAAAATCAACACAAGAGTTATCAGTCCCTGCTACTTCATTCATAAATTGCAAAATATCTTTCAAGTACTCTGACAGGCACACTACAGAATGAAACCAAGAAGACCACCTGGTTAAGACTGGTTCAGGAAACAGTGGCACATTTTGATCTGGATACTTGCCATCTAGATATTCATGTCTGAAAGGCGCACTATATGACGCCACGCGTCGAGTAGTTACTAGGATGTAGGGGCAGATGACCTCGCTGTTCTGACCCTTAAAACCTTAATAACTAAGTAACTTACCAGAATGACCACCCAAATTGATAGAGATCACTGTATGCAGAAAGCGAGGCCCGCTATCTACCAATGTGTTTCCGATTTTTCAGTGTTTGTTGGATGCTCTCCATTCAAGTCTGGGAGAAGATTACCGCTACTATACTCGCACAAAAACATGCATTTGTCGGCTTCTGTGACGATGATATTTTAAACAGGCAAGGTGGTCTCACTACGATGACATTAGGGCAAAACCTGGATGAATATCAAGATGCAGAAGAAAGTGACATCCAGTAGTTAGACTTCGATAAAGACAATCATGGTTTCAGACATGAAAGCGATGAGGATATTGTACTGAATTTGACTGTCGGTGAGGTAAACTGAGATCCAATACATATCGAGTGAAGGAGTGATGCAACGGAAATCCCGAAAGTTCCCACAGTCAAGCTAGTGTGTCTATAATCACACTTATCTCTTATATAGAAAATTCAGATGATTTTTCGTTGTCATTGAAGGGGTTAAAGTCAAAGTGGTGTAAGTCAATTTTCGGTAGAAGTTGACTTAGGCACAGAAATGCGATGTAGAAATAAAAAACTGTTTATAGAAAAAGTGGAGTAAGTCAGAGCTTCACTCATGTCGTCGTTAGATGCCAGCACAAGTTAGACTGGTAATGGATCATCTGTTTTGTTGATAACTGAAGTGGCGTGAGTCAGACTTACACCAGTGTGGTTGTAATTGTTTTCATCGAGTGTTGAATGCATGCGTGAATACTCAAAGAAACGATGGATTCTGAAATAAGTTTAAGTGATCCATTGGATGAGCTGGAGTCCAGTGATGAAAGGGAGCGTGAACAAGGAGAAAACACATCAGAAAGAGATGATGGTAAGTACTATTCACCTTCTCTCCTCTCAGTTACTCACCGACTAACCTATTTTGTTGCAACTTTTTTAGCAAGTACTTACATTAGATTATGCCTTAGGTCCTTTTGGTCTATTCTTCTCTGAATAATACACCTTTGTAATCGGTTCGGAAAAAAAGAAAGGAAAAATGGAGAAAAATGCATGAAGAATGATGTTTTTAGTGAATTTTCTGTGATTATTGAAAACGATCGTGTTGAGTATCGTTTTTCACGTAATTTTGGATGCTGAATCGAGGCTTCCCCTGCAGTTTTTTATTTCGGTAGTAAGTGTAACAAGATGTTTGTTGTTTCAGAATCAGAAGGAGATGAAGAGGTCGACGGCGGACGCCAGCGCAACCATTCCAGCGAATTTCCTACTGCTGGAACTTCTGAGAATCGAGAAAACGCTCACCCGAGAACGAGGAAAAGACAAAAACACGGAAGTAAAGCTCAAAAGCGAAAGCGAGCACGAAATTCAGGGCTCCCGTACGTGTCCTCTAGAGGAAAAGAAGTGGTCGGTAAGCTGTATCAGAGCTTTGATTGTAAATGTAAAAAAAAGTGTGTGGAGAACGTACCTGAAGTGGCGAGGCGAGAAATTTTCGACATCTTTTGGAAGCTGAGCAGTTTTTCTGAACAAAACGTATTTTTATGTGATTTGATTGTGCAACAGAAACCTAAAGTAAGACGCCCACGAAATTCAACGAGAAATGCAAAGTCTGTTTCAAACAGCTTCAGATTCCAAGTCAGAGGCAATAGCGTTACTGTGTGCAAGCGTTTTTTCTTACAAACACTTCAAGTTTCGGATGGGCGAATGACAAGGGCAATACAAAAAGTACGAGAGGGTCAACAACCAGGAAGTGATGGCCGAGGACGCCATCCCCCCAAAAATAAAACACCGGAGGCTGCCATGAATGGTGTGCGTGACCACATAGCATCTTTCCCATCGTATCAATCCCACTACAGTAGATCAGAGAACCCTAACAGGAAATACCTTCCTCCTGACATGAATGTACGTACAATGTATGAACTGTACAAAGAAAAGTGCACGGAAAAAGGTGATATTCCTGTTTCTGAAGCCATCTACCGTCGAACCTTTAGCAACGAGTTCAATTTGCATTTCCACCGGCCTCTCAAAGATACGTGCACCAGATGCGATGTGCTTGACAAGAAGATTGAAGTGTGTGAAGATGAAGACGAATCTACACAGCTGAAGGCTGAAAAAGAATTACACCTCAGAAAAGCCGAAAAGGTGAGAGAGGCTAGAGATCGGGACACAGTGAAATCACGGGAAGACGAATCTTTCTATGGTCTGACATTCGACCTCGAAAAGGCTTTGCCATTTCCTGTTTTGACGACGTCCGTGACTTACTATAAGCGGAATATGTATTGTTATAACCTTGGCTGCCATGAACTTGGAACAGGTTTAGGCTTCATGTTCTTCTGGGATGAAACGATCGCTTCTCGTGGGTCTCAAGAGATTGGTTCCTGTATCGTCAAACATCTTGCAGCAAGAGCGTCATCTGCTAAGCACATAGTGTTGTACAGTGACGCATGTACGGGCCAAAACCGTAATATTAAGTTTCCTTTGTACCTCATGAAATACATACAGGGCCCTCAAAGCAATGCAGAAATTATCGATCACAAATTTATGGTAAGTGGCCACTCTTTTCTACCCAACGACTCTGAATTTGGATCAATTGAATTGTACGCCAAGAACAAGTTGATTTATACTGCAGACGACTGGTACAGTATCATACTGAAGTGCCGAAGGAACAATCCATTCATGTTGACGAAAATGGGCCGAGAGGATTTCAAATCTGTTGCAAAGTTGGAAAATTGTATCACGCGAAGAAAGAAAAATGAGAACAACATTGCTGTTAATTGGTTGAAAATTCAATGGATACGAATTTTGAAAGATCAACCTTACACTCTCTTCTACAAAGAAACTGTGAATGAGGATATCCCATTTTCTAAACTAAATCTAAAGGCAGCAAGGCCCGGTAGGCGACATTCTCTGGCCAACGTTTCTCAAGATGTTTTGTACCCAAGGGGAAGGCCTGTTACCGAGGCTAAAAAGAAAGATATGCTTGATCTTCTGCGATACATTCCACCAGTGAAACATGATTTCTTCGTTTCCCTGCGAACCACTATTGAAGAAGGTGAGGAGCTTGTAGATGTTGGACCTCTGGAAATTGTGGAAACCACAAATCCTGATGAAATAGACTGAATCCGTTTTGCCATGTTAAAAAAATTAAGAATCCATTCGTGATAAAAATTAAATTGTTTGTATTATTCTTATACTTTGTGTAATGTTCAATAAAAATGTTTTTGAGAAGTGCAAGTCAACTTTACATCATTTTGTTAATGTCCACAGTGGTGTAAGTCTTTGGTTTTAGGTCATACAGTGGTGTATGTCACAGGCTTTGGTAAGGCACAGTGGTGCAAGTGACTTTGGTTAGTGTGTGAGGTACAACTTTTGAGCAAAAAAAATTTCAAATCAAGCCTAATCACTAAGTTTGGACCTACGTAAAACCTCTAAAACAATACCATCTCAAAAACTTGTCTACTGAATTAACTACAATACCTTTTGCATTATGCTAATTTCCTAAAACCGATGATAAAGTGACTTACACCACTTTGACTTTAACCCCTTCATATATTGTTTTCTTCAGAATTGTACAATCTAAAATTAGAAAAAATAAACCATCTAAGAAACAAAAAGTGATGACAGCCATTTTTCTTAGTTTTTAATATTGGTATAATCCACATAGTGTGTTTTACAATACTATATTAAAAAAGTATTATATTTTTTTTTTTTTCGTGTTCATAAAAGACATTTTAATATTTTAACCAATAGTTTTCTCTTTGCTAGGCTTATAAACATTACTGTGGATAATTCGCGGAAATCCGTGCATTAATTGCCACGAATTATCGAAAGTGCACTGTAAAGAAAGAAACAAAAAAGGCTAAAATTCACATTTTTGTGCAAAATTCGCGTCTTCATACGAAATTCGCGAGTTCAAAAACCATCTTTTCGCCATTTTTAGGGTTATTAAAACACATTACCACCTGTGTATTAATTCAATTAAAAATTCGCGAAATTCACGATCCCTACCTATGACGTATGATAACCTTTATTAATAAATTGTATGTCAAAATTTGAGGCTCATTCTAATACAGTAAGTGTATGCTTTCGGCTGTACAAGGTGGCACCTTTTCGATGTATTTAGCGGGTATCTCGGAAACGAACCAAGATAGAGCAAAACGGTTTTCGCAATTCAGTGCCACTGTTTTGTGAAACAAACGATGGTGCAATCGAAATCATCACGGCCCTCTTGGTTTCCGGACTACAGGATGATATTGAAAAGTCTGCATTTTGGGATCCCCTTGTAATTCGAGCATTTTTTAACTTATTGAAAGGGTGAAAACGGGTAATTATAGAGAATTTTCCGTAGAATTCAATTAGACCAACCTTTGAATTTTTACAAATTTATATATACATTTGGGTCCCAAATTTTCTTTTTCAAAAAAACAAAGACATTTAATAACATCAAAACGGTGAGAGATCAAAAAATCATAAGGGGCAGAATAGTTGCTAATTACTGAGACTTTACACCTGTAGATTTAACTTTTTACGATAGGACAGACCGTTTCCGAGATATGACGATTCAAAAAAAAAATCTGGGCCCCAAAAATAGAAAACTGTGAGAGATATCAAAAAGTCATAAAGGGTAAAAAAGATGCTAATCACTGAGGTCTTACACCTGTACATGTAACTGTTTTTGATAGAACCAACCGTTTCCGAGACATAATGATTCGAGAAAAAAAGATGAAATTCAGGGTCCCAAAATAAGAAAACGGTGAGATATACAAAAAAATCTTAAGGGATGAATAGTTGACAATCACTGAGATCTTACACCTGTAGATTTAACTTTTTTCGATAGGACCTACCATCCCCGAGATATAAAGATTCGAAAAAGAAAGAAAAAAAAAAGATGAAATGCAGGGCCCCAAAAAAAGAAAGTTGAGAGAGATATCAAAAAATCATAAGGGGTACAAAAGCTGCTAATCACCGAGATCTTACACCTGTAGATTTAACTGTTTTCGATAGGAGCGAACATTTCCGAGATATAATGATTCGAAAAGAAGAGGATGAAATTCAGGGCCCCAAAAAAAGAAAATGGTGAGAGAGATCAAAAAGTCATAAGGGGTAAAAAAGTTGCTAATCACTGAAATCTTTCACCTGAATATTCAACTTTTTTCGATAGGACCGACCGTTTCCGAAATATAACTATTCGAAAAAGAAAAAAAAAAAAAAAGGATGAAATTCAGGGCCCCAGAAAAAGAGAACGGTGAGAGATATCAAAAAATCATAAGGGGTAAAAAAGTTGCTAATCACTGAGATCTTACACCTGTAGATTTTAAACTTTTTTGATAGGACCGACCGTTTCCGAGATAAACGATTCGAAAAAAAAGGGATGAAATTCAGGGCCCCAAAAAAAGTCCGACCCTGCACCGATTTTAACTCCCGACAATAGCGTTCACACAGGCCCTAACCCTTTCACCGTACCAAATTTCAGCTTGATATCTTGAAAATGGCATCCTGTATTTTGCGAAACGCAAAAACATCACGCACAAACAGACAGACTTTTTTTCGAAAATAAATTTTTCGACCCCGATTCGATTGGTATAGGTTTCAACCCTATGCAAAGCTTAGTTCCCGAGATCTCGAAGAGAAAAAAAAAAAAAAAAAACAACTTACTACGGCTATATGAAAGCTTATATAATAACACATAATCAAAGTAAAATCATTACTCAACTTGTCACAGAAGGTGTTGAAAATGTCCTCCACCTGCACCCACAAATTTCTGGCGCCATCTAAGGAAATTTTCATTCACACGCATTAGTTCATCTACTGAGATAGCCTCAATTTCTCCCGTGATATTTAGTTTGAGTTCTTCTAGAGCAGCGGTTCCCAACCTTTTTTCTTCTGCGTACCCCTTAAACCATATTTTACAGACCTAGTACCCACAAAGTTCTAACTACTTTTTTTACTGTACTAAAACAGTATTAGAGAGGGTGTAATACACATTTATTGCAATATTTGAACAACAGGTCAACACCTATTAATGGAAATTTAGCTAAGGAAATGAACTAGTAACACGAAAATTTCTGCTGAACACCGAATCTTTTATTGAGGACATCGAATGTGTACATATAATACATATAGAATAGTGTCAGATTACATATAGAAGTTTTCAAGAAGTGTCTTTAATGTGATCCTTGGGCTTGTTTTGTTGCACATAGCATTTTGAAATCTATCAGCACTTTTGACAAATACACTCTTAAGTCTGGACTTGCATCAAGCTTGTTACGATATTTGTTTTTAATAAAAGGCATATGAAGAAAAAGCTCTTTCTACAAGCTCCATATTAGTAAAAGGCACTAAAACTTGGAGTGCTTTATTTGAGAAAGGCTCGTATTCATCACTAATGTTAGCCCAAAAGGAAGAGTCTGCAGAGATGTCGATGAGTTTCTCTTTTTCCAGAATGGACAAGGTAGCAGTCTTGAAGTTTACTTCACTGAACGGATCTGTGATCCAATTTTCACCATCTTCACGTTCAGGAAAATATTGCCTAAATGAGTCTAGGCTTGTCAAATGCAAAATTATACTGTGTTTTCCCTCTGCTGGTAGAACTAGGTTGTTTTCGCTTAGCGAGCTGTGTAGTGTTTCGAACACTTCAGGCTGGTTGCTTTCCATAAATGTTTTACATAAGTCAATTTTTTTCAGCATGATTTTCGAGCTGTTTTGGAACCCTATGTTGAGTTTATTAATTTGTGAAAAAATATCAGCCAAGTAAGCCAGATTTTGAAGCCACTCGCTAACGAGTAGCTTCAAGGCTAGAGGAAAGGAGTGTTCTTCAAAGAAGAATTGAAATTCATGCCTCAGCTCAAATAATCCCGTAAGAACATTGCAGCGAGACAGCCACCTAACTTCAGTGTGCAAAAGTAGTGTGTTGTGAACACCTACCATTTCCTCACCAAGTACTTTAATCAGTCTGGTGTTCGTGGCATTGGCTTTAACAAAATTAACGATTTTTACTGCTTCATTAAGCACTGCACTTTATGAGGTGGGCTTCTTGGATGCCAAACTTTATCTATGTATGCAGCAATGACTCCATGCTACATGGGGGGGCTACTTCTTTAATACGTCCTCAAAGCCCAGCATAGCATCCAGACATGGATTTTCCGCCATCAGTGCATACGCCACACCATTTAGTCAAATCTATTTCCCTTTCACAGAAATAGCTGTAAATTGGTTGGTTCTTAAGTTTAGGGGCTGCGACAACGTGTACTTTGGGTGTGTGTAGAATCTGTCTGATAACCGGTGTTAATTGTGATGACTGTATTAGTGTGTGTTATTTGTTGTTTTTTTTTTAAATTTAAGTACAGACTGCAACTTAGGATTTTCAAATAGTTCCTACTTTTGCAGCCAAGCGCCACCGTCAACGACTACTAGGCCAATTTCAGAACTTAGCTACTAGATGCCACCACAGTCGGCTCTTGGCAATGAACGTAGAAACCTAAGAGCGTTGTTTACATTCTTAACCTATCCAAATTAGCTTCACACAGGTGTAATTAGTGAAAGGTTTTTTAACATGCCATAAAGCTGTAAATTGCATTAAATATATCTTCCCCAGTGGTTCGCTCTGTCAGTGCATAACATAACGTCGCCCGACGCGTCGTAGAACCTATTCACCACTAGACAATGATTTTTTAGCTTATTTTCATTTTATGAAAAAATTAGGCTTATATGATCACCTTTTGTCAGTGTGTGTGCGTATGTGTGACTGTGTGTGTGTGTGGATGTGTGTGTATGTGTTCCGCTCTAATAACATCTAAACGGCTTGAGTGATTTCAATGAAACTCGGTAAGATCCTAGTACTATTACGTCTGACCCCGACCATGCCCTTCAAATTTAATTACGTCTCACGAATCCAACATGACAGCTGTGCGAAATATTTCACCGGCATTCTATATATCCGAAACTATTACTGATATTACCCAGAAAGTTTGTACGGTGATAAAGGGCACTACTAGAAATTCACCTATGAGACTTTCAAACACCTGCTAACTACAAAACTAACAATGGCCAAGCAAAGTAGAAACATTTAAATAGACTTTTCTCACGATTTAACCATCCCAACGCAATGAAACTTGGTACAGCAAATGTTTAAATACATTGTAATGAACTGGCATCTAATTTAGTTCAATTGTCCTCATAACCTCAAGATGGCGGTTGGGCACAATTTTTAAATTACGATTTTATTTCTTGTGTATTATTCATGCGATCGAAGTGAACTGGATCAAAAACTAGGCCCCAAAGGAAATGTGCTGTATGTAAGGCACAAAAGAACTAACGGAAGGACACAGTATACTGTTGTCCGGACTGTGGAGTTGGGCTGTGTCTTGAGTTTTGTTTCAAGGAATTTCACACAAAAGTAATCCTGTAAATGCGAAAGGAACGCCTTTTTAGTACCTAAGTAAATATGTAGAATCCTATAAATATCTTGCTTTCAATGTAACTATACCTGAAACAAGTACCAAAAGTGGAACTTATATTAATTATATATTTTTGTAAATATTGCGTAGGATTATGGACAACCCTCAACAGCAGTCGTCACATATATTGCTGAGAAAAATTGGACATGATCTCGGTAAGTAGTCCTAAAATTTTCATTGTTATGTTTCATAGATTTAACATTATTAATGTTTTAACTTGATGGTGTCTAAACCTCTGCTGAGCTTCAATTTAAATGCCGCTCTGGATTAAATAGCCGGCCTGAGGGGTCAATAACTTGTCTTATGTGGTTGGATTCAAGGAGTGCCATTTGACCATTAAACCACCCGACAAAGAGAAATTCAATGTACTTCATCCCTGGCACTCATTGAAATGGGAATAATAGGGGAGTAAACGCACATTTCATGTTTTAGTTCATTATCCGTTGTACGGTATTTACATGAAGTTAAGTAAATGTACGATTCACATTTGTTACGGTTAATTATTTAACCATATTTACATACTTACAAGTTGTCATTCTGGATATGAACATGAATGTATGACACTGATTTTCGAATACAGAAGACCTCACTCCATCTATAAGACAGTTACGAAACCTACGGAGTGTCTTCATTTACTATTGCTCCATCTTACGGGTAACTTGGAACTGTCCTGAAGTTATACTAGTATTCCGCTAGATGGCTCGCGCTGTGTTGTTAACTTATCCAGTAAATTTCGATTGGGTTCGAGATTATCAATGAAGAGTTGTCATAGCGACAAAACTAGGGCCTTTGTTGGCGGATATTATTACCTTATAGACTTTCGAAGAGGAAAGATGTGATTACCATATTGAGAAGACTTTAATAAGCTCATTCTAGTCTTAAACGGCTACGCCGTAGACTACACAACTTCCTATTAACATCTGATGGAAATATAGAAGAAAACGTCTAAAAGAAGTTATATTTTAACATATAACATATTTTTATTTTGGAAATGAGGTGACCACACAAGGTACGTTTTATTTGTGATGGTAGACGAATTCGTTATTGGAATGATCTGTATTGGTGAATGATGCATGAATGTTGTTAGGAAAGTTGGGTTATGAGTTTGACTGTGTGTCAAGTTTTGGCATGTTTCAGTAATGTATGGATCTTGCTCTTACATACCTGCCAACTTTTGAAAAGGGCTATCAGTAAAACTCACGCGCGACAAAAAAAAATAACGATTTTCGACATACCCCGGCTTGACGAAAATAATAATACTTCTGGGCTACAAAATACAATAATTCATGCTTTAAACAAGATACTTCAATGAAATCATATCTACTTACATGATTTGTAGATGAACATAACAATCAAGAAGAAGTCCATGTTAATCAGCAGCAGGCGTGGTGAATATTGGTTTGGAGCAGACATAACAGGACTTCCTTGATAGATTAAGCTGATATACGATAATTGAAAAAGGCTTTAAACAATAAAACTTGTTTAACGTAACACAGGCAAGAAATAATATAATACACACTGCAAATCACATGATAGTTCGACTTTTAAGTCATGGTTGTGGCCTTTTTAGCTTCCTGCAAACAGTCTTGAGAAAATGTTTTGTCATAACAGGGACCAGAACTCCTGGTCTTCAAAATAGAAATAGACTCCAGAGATTCATTGGACATGGATGACCTGAACTGTGTTCTATTTTTCTTCACAAGGCTAAAAGAAACGTTCACATTCTGCATTGCTATGGGGTATGGTGAGAATAGAGAGCAATACTCTAGAAATTCGGTTATACTTAAGAAGTCCATCGGCTCCACGAATTCTTGATATTCGTGCCCAACTGGAATCACTTTCAGCATCTTGATGTGCAGCGAAAGTGTCATCTACCTGGAGAGCTGTGCACTGCCTCTGAAGCTCATTCACCACCTCATCTGTAGTTTCATTCTCTTCCTTGCATAACATGATAGGAAACTTTTCCAAGAAAAAACGAATGGAAGATAACTGTGCATCTTCAATTTTGTCTAACCTAGCAACTTGAGCATTCTTTAACACTTCATCCTTGAGTGGAAACTTGTTGATGATGTAGTCACAGGCAGTATAAAAGTAGTTTCTCACTGATGAAAAGAAAAGGGATTTATCTGTATCCGGTCCGTTCTGAAGGCCTTAACAACTTCAGATGATGCATCTTTTGCCATTTTATTTACAATACATGTCGTTTTCGTGCGACCACAACTATATTTCTTTGCAACTTCTGATGTGGGAAACATCTTCTTAAATAAAGCATCAGCATGATCAGCCGCACTTAAGGGCACATTGTGTTCCACCAAAAAGGAAGTAAACAGACACTCGGCCCTAACTACGTCACTGTCAACGTTTCCAGACTTAGCAAAAAAGGTGTTGATTTTCTTGCTATCTTCCTTCGATTTAACATAACTAATGTGTTTACCGCACTTCACATGATTACTTAAATCGTTTTTTCCACCATGTGCAATATTAATATCACACCCACATACCGTGCAAAAGGCAAATTTTTCTCCCTTTCTTGATTTTAGTATGCACGGAAAATCAACCGAGTATGATTCTTTAAATGTCTGGAAGTACTGTTTCTTGTTGGATTTGTTCATTCTCGATATCTACTAAAACATCGAAAGGAACCTGGATCACTGAACGTCACATAAAATTATAACATAAAACACTTAAGACAGCCAACACTTCATTAAAACATGTCAAGACACACAAAGCCATTAAATGAAAACGACGCCAACCTCGTGAAGAAAGAATATGCACATGGCAGAAAAACACACACACACACGTGGAACGAATGTAATTAGTCCAAGGAATACAGGAAACTACGAAGTTATAGCACAAAAACTCGAACGCTTCTTAAAAATATGCCATAACCTTAAGAGACGAAAACATTCAAGGAACGCCAACTTCGCGAACAATGAACAACTAACGTGGTCAAAGAATATGGTTTAAATCGCAACGAGCGAACGGAGCGGAACAAAGAATATGCGAAGCAGAGCCTGTCGACACATGGAAGAACGGTTATCCCGGCTTCAAATTCAATTACAAATGACGACACAACCATCACACGGTTAAAAGTACGAATCATATCAAAGAACGAGCTATCGACTATCGTGGACTTGCCTTCGACCCACGCAAACAATCGATTGTACGGAAGTGGGCGGTATTATCGAATGTAAATTATCGTTTCAAATTTTTGTCCGCAAAATCGTAAAATGACACCGTTCATCCGTAAAACCGTAAAATGCTGCAATTTCCGTAAATTTTACGGATAAACCGTAAAAGTTGGCAGGTATGCTCTTACTATTCTTAGTTTGATTGTTATTTCAATTGAGTCAGGGGCAGATGACCTCGTAGTTTCGCCCCTTAAAACAACAATAACTAACTACTCAATTGAGTCAGAGATCCTTATATTGTGTATGATGTGCCAGCGATTGGTTGGATATGAAAGATATGTCTTATGCCTTGCATTTTTAACCTTTCTTAGGATGGTAGTCTGCTACATTATGTCTTTGGCATGAACATATGTTTTGATGTCATTGTACAAACGCTGTTTTGATTATGTGAGTGTTTTTCTATTATATACAGGTCACGAAAATAACCAGTTTCGTCTTCCAAAGTGTTATTGTGTTTGTTTTATTTTAATAAGCCGATCCGGATTTTCATCCGTCGTATTACGATGATCATCCTTTAACATGTTCGAGTCACTTTTCATCTAACCTTATTTTTTATGCCTATTTGCTAAATTATTTTCCCCCTGTACTGAGAAAGCATATGACAGTGTATGCAGAAACAAAGTATGGAAGTCCCTGGAGGATAGAGTAGAGAAATGGACTATAAAGAGGATAAAGGAGATGTACAAGGGAAGGGTGAGCTGTGTGAAAGTGGGAGGAGAGAGATCAGACTGGTTGGAACAGAGAAACGGCCTGAAACAAGGAAGTGCACTGTCACCGTTACTTTTCATTGTGGTGAAGGATGACATAATGACCCGAGTGGCACAAGTAATTGGGGAAGGAAAGATGAAAGCAATGGAGTTTGCAGATGATTTGATGATTTGGGGAAACAAGGAGGAGGAGGTACAGGAACAGTTGGATGTGTGGGAAGGAATAATACAAGGATATGGGATGAAATTTAGCATAAATAAGAGTGAGATGGTGATCACAACAAGGAAGAAGGAAAGAACCACAACGGGAATAACAATTGGTGGGGAACAGCTGAAGAAAGTGGAGAGTTTCAAGTATCTGGGAAGTCTGATACAAGATAATGGAAGAAACGATAGAGAAATGAATGAGCGGGGGAGGCAGGCAGAAGCATTTCGGTGGAGTGTGAGAAGCATGTTATCGAGCAAGGATGTCCCTCAGAACAGCAAAAAGATCATATATCGGACGTACTATGTCCCTATCCTGACGTATGCCTCGGAGACCTGGGTTATGAAAGGAAGGGAGAAGAGCAAACTACAGGCCAGTGAGATGAGGTTCTTGAGAAGCAGTATTGGAGCTACAAAGATGGACAGAATAAGAAATGAGAGGACCAGAGAATTAATGAAGGAGGAACCATTACAGGATGGTATAGAGAAATCTAGACTTAGATGGTATGGACATGTAAAACGAATGGAGGAGAAGAGGATAACCAGGAGAGTACACGAGACGAAGTGGGAAGCAGAGAGCCCGAGAGACAGGTGGCTGAAGGGGGTGGAAGAAAGCGTGAAGAATCTCTCGGAGAAGACTGGACAAGGGTGGAGGCTGAGAGATGGTGGGAAGACAGAAGACGTTGGAGAGGCTTGTGTTCCAAACAGACCCGGCCAGTGGCTGGAAACTGTGCAAGATGATGATGATGATGATGATGATGACTCGTACAATTAGTTTACCCCATATGGGTCTGTTCCAACATCTGCGATGATGCATTTTAATTAATTTTATTGTCACTGGTTAACATGGTAACCAATGACACATTGTTTCCTTTAAGATATTATTTAACTATGTATTTGACAAAAAACATATGAATTAGGGACTCCATGTTGGAACTGATGAGGTGTCGGTCTTGTAATTCATTGCTCCTTCGTGAAAGGAATTAATTTGACTTTTCTTCGTGATTAACTTGCGATATCCGATGTTCATTACTGTTGGTCGTTGAAAGACATTGACTAGATGTTTATAATTTATTTCAACCTTCTTAAGAAATACTTAACGGATTTTGATCTAATAAAGCTAATGTGTGGTACATCATCATTAGGGTAATTATTCTTTAATTTAGTTTCCTCGATTCTACATATAACTTGGTTGATACTAGATGGTAAGATTTTCAATGTTATTGTATGATTTAATGTTTTAAGAATATATATATAACCAGATTTGACCTTGGGTGTTTTCTATTATCATAGATTCTATGCTGGGTATCATCTCTTTAATATTTACCTCTGGGAAAATAATGGGTAGCACTTATTTCCACAAATTAGGCCTAGCGGCCTGGATGGCAACATTAGCCTATTATATTAAACTAGCGGACCCCTGCGAGAACTCTCGCGTAATTGGTTGTGTGCGCACCATGTGTATAGACTGCCTGCCCGGCTCTAGTGCTATATGCGATACAATTCTGGCAGGGGTTATCGTCTTGTTAATTTGTTTAAAAGCACTTCATAAACAAATATTTCCGTTGACTTTTCAAGAAATGGAAGATTTTTCCTGGACTATTGAGACAATTTGGAAGATTTTGGTACAAACCACACCTTCTAACTCCCTGTGGTTTAGGAGCTTGAGTTTTTGTGAAACATACAACTTAGAGTATTATATAATAAGATGCTTATGCCGTTCATCAGAAACTCCCATTTATCCAATCCTGCGCATGTTTAAATAAGTTTCCGTGCATATTAATTTTGAACTTGTTCAATTTTTATCGTACCTTGTGACAAACTTTTAAATGCTACAAAATGCTAATTTTTAAAATTCAAAATGCTACAAAATGCTATTTTTCAAAATGAAAGTCCTACAAAATCAATTTCAAAATGCTATTTTCTCGTATCTTTAATAATTAGGTATACTAGGCAAGATGAGGAGTGAGGTAGTTTGCCATTGCTTTCCTCACTGAGTCAGAACAATAGCACAGATCCTATAAGTAGAACCTTTCACAGTACACACAGACACTAGTTGTGTCCTGAAGACCATTACTCAACACCACCCATACCTCAATAGCTTCCATATAATCACAGCCATGATAAGAAGTAATAAACCAACTGGCAAACCCTGCGACACCACCGCCCATGAATGGCCCTGGCCTACCAAGCAACCACTGCCCAGCCATTCAGCTTACAGATTTAGGGGTGACGTGTGTATCGGGTCCCCACAGCTGTTAATCATGGTTTCCATAACTGGGGCGCTGCCTCACCATCAGGCAGCTACTTAATTGTCCTCACGAGGCCAAGTTGTCCTCCAGCCCTCAAGTTAGTTTCTAAAATCCCTGACAGAGCCGTGTATTGTGAGAGACAAGAGCACTACCCCACCACGGGGTTTGACGTCTAAGAAGTAAGGTGTAGGCGAAATGACGTCACGTCCGTAACTCTCCCCCACCTGCTGCCAGCAACGTTTGCCTACGTGTAGTGTGCTGAGGTGTGATGCTACCAGAACATGTGCTTACAATGCCAGGAGCCCACACTAGGTCCTATTTCAAAATACTTAGCACTGTGGTGGCCAGGCTGGAACTCGCCACTTCAGATGTGCAGTCCTTACCACTACCCAACTTATCCTCGGAGATATTCTCAAGGTCGTTTGTGGGAAAATGTAAACATGACATTCGTTTTCACTCCCGTCACTACGCAACAGCCAACATTGTACCATAAATTTTATTCACACTCTCTTACGATCATGTCCCAGAATCTATTGTCACGGTTAGGTCAACAACGTCAAACGTTTGCCAGTGTGCGAGACTCGCTCCATGTCAATCTGCGAGCCTAGTGCACGCACGTTAAAATTATTTCTACCCACCCGCAGTAAATTTTCTTGAACTTCAACTAACCAGACATAAAAACCAGTTACTTTTCATTGCTTTCATTATCCGTTTGTAAAATTAACAACATTTTTGCTACTTTTGTTATGGGTAGACATCCTTCTATCACTTTCAAATAACGAAATAATAGCAGTTAGATGCATACAGTATAAACTGAACAAAATCTGTTGCGCGCCACTTCCAGTAATTGTAATTGTCGTGATTTTTAATATATTTTATTTATTTTGTGGGCTTTTTTTTTCTCCGTGGCTTAGGCGGCAGCACGCCGGCCTCTCACCGCTGGGTCCGTGGTTCAAATCCCGGTCACTCCATGTGAGATCTGTGCTGGACAAAACGGAGGCAGACAGGTTTTTCTCCGGGTACTCCGGTTTTCCCTGTCAGGAAGCAGGCTGTGGATTTTCATTTTTTTTTTTTTTTTCATTTTGTGGGCTTTTTTCCATGTTCTCCTATGTGTACCCCTCACTGTAGGAGAGAGAGAGAGACAGAGAGAGAGAGAGAGAGAGACAGAGAGAGAGAGAGTGTGTGTACTGGAAAAAGAATAAGACAATAATCCCTGGTTTCTCAACTCTTCATATTATAACTTCACAGTAGGTCAACACAATATAAATACAGTGGAATCTCGTTAGCACGTTCTCGGTTACGACGTTTTCCCGTTTAACGCGATGATTTTCTCAAGTCCCAGTCCCATTTCTACTAACTACATGTTGATATATCCCCTTAATACGTTTTCTATTCCCGCTTATGACGATCAAATTTCCGGTGTACTATTTTATTCTTATTTCATTAGAAAATTCGGCATCTTGAAAACATCATCATCATCATCATCATCATCATCATCATTTCCCCTTATCAGCTCCTGCCGGGTCGGGGTATTTATGGCACTTCTCCACTTTCCTCTTTCCTTCCACCATTCTTCTTCCACGATCTTGTCCCAGTCCAGATTCCTTTTTCTTATGCTGTTCTTCACTGAATCAATCCACCTTGTTCTCGGTCTTCCTCTTGCTCTCTTACCCTTGCACTTCGCCTCCAGCATCTGTCTTGGTATTCTATTTTCCTCCATCCTCTTTACATGTCCAATCCACCTTCGTTTATTCTTCTCATTGTGGTGTTTGAAGCCATATTTTCAGTGTTGCCTTAGTAAACAAGAGTTTAGTGTTTTATTAATCTCATGTAATTTATTTCAGGATTAGGGCATAACCCATCTCTTTTGGGTACATTCGTGTTGACCGACTGAAAAGCACTAAACTCTTATTCTTCTCAATTCTCTCTTTTAGTTTTCCCATCCCAACTTCCTTCCTAACATCTTCATTCCTCACTCTGTCTTTCCTTGTCTTTCCTATCATACTTCTTAGGAATTTAATTTCACTGGCTTGGATTCTACTCTCTTGCCTGCTTGTCAGGATCCAAGTCTCAGCTGCATAAGTTAATATGGGAACATAGTACACTTTATACATTACCTCCTTGCTTTTCCTTGGTACTTCCTTATCCCATACAAGTTTTCTTACACTTTGATAGAATGCATTGCTCTGCTGTACCCTCCTGCCAATCTCCATGTCCAACCTACCAGTTTGCATCAATTCACTTCCTAGGTATTTGAACATGTCCACAATTTCCAAACTCTGACTTCCAATTTTCACAGTGCCCTTTCCTTGTCTTTCCCCTCTAGTCATCACCATGGTCTTGCTTTTCTCTATACTGATTTTCAGGCCGTACTTCTGAATATTTTCACTCAGTGCATCTAGTTGTTTTTGCACTTCTTCGGTGTTCCTTCCCCTGACCACAATATCATCTGCAAATAACAGTAACTTCATTTCTTTATGTCCATATGCTTCCTTTGTTTCCTTTACAATTTCATCCATCACCATTATGAACAAGAGAGGTGACAGCACACTCCCCTGTCTTAGTCCAGTCTTGTTCCTAAACCAATCTGTCTTTCCAACTGGGGTCAGTACCCTGCTAACCCAGTTGTTGTACATTGCTTGCACCATTTCCAACATTTCTCTTCCCAGTCTCTTCTTAACCTTGGTTTCCCATACCTTCTCTCTGTGGACACTATCATATGCCTTTTCTAGATCTATGCAAGTCATGATCAAATCCTCTTGAAAACACGACGCGATATTGCTTCCTATTCTCTGATAGTTATTGACAGTGTAGACGATTAGTGTGTTTTGACGGTGTGGAAGTGGGGTGAGGTATGACGCAAGACAGAAGATAGCTGACGGTGTAGAAGTCGCTTGAGAGCTATGACGCAACACGGAAGATAGCCATCCGACGTGTCTCTCGCGCGCCAGTATAAGGTGGCAACGATCAAAAGAACCTGCGCAAAGCTCACTTCCCCGCGCATTCACTCTGAGTTGATGTGCGACGTCACAGAGGAGCGGTAGAGGGGGTCACATGCTGTCTGGCTGCCTTACCGAACACACTGCGGAGATACGCTGGCAAGAGCTTCGAGGCCAATCCATTTTCGCACTCTTATTATTTTCTCAGTTTTATATACGTTTTCTTTATTGTAGTCCTATAATCCCCTGTCGTATAGCGTGTACTTTATTTGTAAATGTGTTTATGTATATACAGGGTGTCTACTGTAAGGATGAAGTAAAAATTAGTTACTTTTTAGGTACCTTTTAGTTACCTTTTAGTTAATTTTAGTTACCTTTGAATTCAAGTTACGTCTGCGGTCTACAAGCATAGGCGCTCATCACGCGATGAAGAAAAACAACAATGAACTGTTTCTAAAGAAGTTTTTTATTTATCGTATGGCTTTTAATGCCGGGAGTGTCCGAGGACATGTTCAGCTCGTCTGAGTCTGTAGCTGCTTCCAACGGACATCCTTAGGGCGAGCTACAAGTTCCGTTCAATTTCAAGTTGCTACCAGATATCAATGATACCTAGTGGTGAACGTTGGAACTTTGATAGAGCGTTCCGACGAAATATAACCTAACAATTTAGCTTCACACAAGTTTAGTCTGTGGAAGAATCCTTTACATGCCATAAATCCATGACATGGAACCGCCGGCTTTACTTCCCCTCCGAAGGAAGGCATACTGAAGGATTTTTAACGGTTTTAAATAATCCGACGACTTCGGCCGGGTTTGAACCCGCTATCTTGGGCACAGCAGTTCAGCATGCTACCAACTACACCACCGAAGCCGCTTTAAATGAAATTCACATGATGTTATAAAAATTTAAAAAATAATAAATATATACTAGATATTTAATATCCAATGAGTTGTTTCAGCTAATATGTCGTCTTGTCCACAATATGTTATTATTACGGTACCAAGAGGTTGCTCAGTTCTTGACCTTTTGGCGAGATTTCCTTCGTCCCCGCGGTAGGTCGCGAAGATATGTATGCGATGTTACGCGATCGTCACCGAATTCTGTCTTCGCAGTCAAATGCGGAGAAATATCGAGATTTACTCGATCGGCGCTGGTCTCAGTTGTTTGGTGAGCTTCCCGTAGTTTTCACGATAGAACACGGAGAAAAATCGCGATTTAGATAATCAGCGTCACTTTTAGTCATTCGAGGAGATTTCCATTGTCCTTGAGTTCGGGCACATGAAAATATAGCATTATTACGCAATCGGCGCCATTTGCTGTCCGTTTGACAAGAATACAGTTGTCCTCGTCATTGAATGCGGAGAAATATCGCGATGTATCGCAATCGCTGCCGCTCTCGGCCGTTTTACGTTGTCCTCGAGATATTATGCAATCGTCGCAGCACCCGGCCGTTCAACGATTGTCTGCCTGTCAATCTGTCCTGATAGAATGGCGGAGGCAAGCTCAAGGTTGGGAATGGTTTAAATTCACGCGTAGTTATGAACATGTTGTTCGGTCGGTGCCGTGATTCCCTTTGTCCCTATGCTGTAGTTGGGAGTTCAGGAGTTCAGGGTGGATCACGAGGAGCATTTAGTATTTCGATGCTACGTAGGCTGCCATTTTTAAGTGGGTTGATGCACTTCTCGCTCCCCGCACGCTTTTAAGTATACGGTCATGGGAAAAGTGGCAAGTAGGTTTCGTGGCGGGTGCCCCGTGATGGGTGCCCAATCATCTTTGACAGGATTTCCGCAGTCCTCGTGGGCACAAGTTCACGATAGGGGATGGGTTTTATGATTTTACGCAACTGACGTCGATCTCGGTCCGTTTGACGAGATTCCCGCAGGCAAGTCGTGCGGTCAGCCGGCCGTCTTGAGGATGCGATTTTGGAGGATGAACGCTCGAAGTAGGTACGGTATCGAATATTACGAATTGTTCTGAGAGGATTGCACGAATAATACGACAAGAGGGCAAGTTTTATTTCGATTGGTTGGTTCCTTAGTTTAGGGGCTGCGACAACGCGGTCATGTAGCCCCGTGTACTTTGGGTGTGTGTAGAATCTGTCTGATAACCGGTGTTAATTGTGATGACTGTATTAGTGTGTGTATCTGTTTTTTAATTCAAGTAGGGACTGCAACTTAGAATTTCCAAATAGTTCCTACTTTTGCCGCCAAACGCCACCGTCAACGACTACTAGGCCTAGTTCAGAACTAGCTACTAGACGCCACCGCAGTCGGCTCTTGGCAACGAACGTAGCAACCTAAGAGCGTTGTTTACATTCTTAACCTATCCAATTTAGTTTCACACAGGTGTAATTAGTGGAAAGATCTTTAACATGCCATAAATCTATGACATGGGACCGCCGGCTTTACTTCCCCTCCGAAGGAAGGCATACTGAGGGATTTTTAACGCTCTTAAAAAATCCGACGGCTTCGGCCGGGTTTGAACCCGCTATCTTGGGCATAGAAGCTCAGCATGCTACCAAATACGCCACCGAAGCCGCTTTTTATTTCGATTGAGAACCACGAATTATCAACAAGTTAGAGAAATAATCGGTTAGATTATATATCCGATGGAACGAAAGTTCGAAGGAAAAATTGACTTATAACGGAATTGCGAATTAACCATACTGAATGTCGCAAATTTACTTGACATATTTTTTAAATAAGTTATATGTATTTCGAAGATTTTTCGCATTTTTTTCGAAACGGTAACATTTCGCAAGATTGCGACATTAAATTGTTTCGCGTTATTTCTGGACTTCAATTTGACATAGTTTCCAAATAACAGAAACGAGAGATTTCTTCTTAGTTTCGGAAGTATTCGCGAATAAACGTCTCGCGAAAAGTCAGGCTTCCTAATACAGTAACACAGAAAAATATTTCACACCAAACTTAAGACTTCTTGATGCCGAAAATATACGTTGAACCGATGTATTCCGCTCAAGGTATCCTCGGTATGTATTTCCTTGAGGTCGGGCACGGCGCCGCTTGCGTGGAACTCCAATCTCTGAGCCTAGGGGCGCGAGTTTAAATGATTCAACCCGCCTTCAGAAAATTTTCGTTACCCGTTTGTAAAATTCGTTACTTTTTCGTTACTTTCGTTACCCATTTGTAAAATTCGTTACTTTTTCGTTACTTTCGTTACCGGTAGACACCCTGATATAGTGTTGTGTACCATGCTATTCTAGTAATAGTATCATTTAAGTTTCGTTATGGCTTCTACTTCGAAGTATGGTAGCAAATCTGGACGACTATTAAGGGGACAATGTAGAGAAATAGTATATAACGTAACTGCTCACCTACGAGAACAGAAAACCGTTCATAAACTCAATTATAATGTTGTGGCTTCAACAAGTAAAGCAACGGGTGTTTCAAAGTCATTCGTGAAGCGTATAATAGCGGAAGGGAAAACGTCTATGGCCAAGGGTCGTCTGCAGTTTTCTACACCTGATGCATTATTTCGTGTTGTTGATATTATAGCCTCTGTGTGTGTATGCTTTTTGGAACAGTATATTTCTTTAAAACATAGTTTACAACTAGGAAATCATAAATACTGTATTTTCATTTAACTCCGCGCTTAATACTTTCGGTCACTTTACATTTACTCTCGTTCTTTTAATTGCATTGCGTTTGCAGCATTAATGAAGGAATAACCTCAATCGAACAGCTGGCTGCAGGTACTTACGATATGGTATGTGATGGCGATTGACAGCCAGCCGCGCCCGGGAACAGTTACGAAAGCTTTACGTGATAAGCGCTTTTTTATTTCGATGTCAATGAACTACGACCTACTGTATATCCGTTTTACGTCTCGGCATGATGGGTGAAAATCACTGACTGGGCTATTAATTATATTATAATGGAGATAGCATGTGCAACGGATTCTTGTCAGACGTAATTTAAGAATGGTGAGGTGCATAGAACACAAAGACCACTTCTATCCAGCCTAAAAACAGTTATAGTGGGCGATGTATTGAAGATAGAGATATACTCTCGCGGAGTTTTCTGTAGAACTTTTCATGCTGAACAATTCTTACGCTCATAGTATACTGATATTTTTAACGGTCTGCCCAGCGTAAGCTTAAGAAGCGCACGGACGCCAAGTTCTTTACAATTTAACACTTGGATTTTCCGCCAAATCAATACTTTTACTTATGTAAAAAATCATAGGTACATGTTTCGGGGATCTTACTGTCCCCTTCTTCAGCCCTCCTTTGTTGTTACAAACATCGTGTCACATTCAACATCCCATAATAAAACAACAGAATACACAACATAAATTACACAACCACAACATATTAAAATTACTAGCTTAAAACTACACTTAAAATCCAATAAACAATCAAGGATAAAACTTGTGATACACTTCGTATTTTTCAGTCCATCAGTTCAATTTTGAATTTGTGTCCTGGGACACATTAAAATATACTTAAGCACAGCATATGTTTTGTCCACTTCGTTTTCGAAGCATAAAATTCAAAGCGATTAATCTATGGAGGAACTTGCTGATTTGACTGCATCTAAGATTAGCCTATTGTCATTTTTACATATGTTGTTTCAGGTAGAACATCAGGTATTATTGTGTCCTATTCTATGATACTTAACAACATGTTATAGTAGAATGACTGTTGTTATGAATGACAGTCCAATAGAATTGATGCTGTTAATTCAAGGCTTCTTATTATGGCAATCTGACGGTCGGATGCTTCAATTAATAATTTCATTAATGTCGTACTGGTCCTGAAATGAATGAATTACGTTTTAGAAATAAATCCCAAAAAACTGAAGACTTAATAAGAACGTATCAATCGAATGCCTCGTCTTATTCATGAAAAAACTAAATAGCTCCAAACTGTCTGAAGAACAAAAACATCAGATAAAGCCTTTCATAATTATGGAAAAACTTTCTACGGAAATTAAAACATTACAAAGACTTACCGGACGTAAGTGGCCTAGTCATTATCACAGCCCTCATAGAGGTCCACTTCAACTGAACTGCACCTTGCTATTGCTGTACCTAATAAGCCAAGTTCTTTTCCCGACCTTTTCACTGAAATCGTTACTGCTTGGCTTCCCTTGATCATAAATAAGTTATATTCTACAGAAAGTTTCCTCGAGAAATACTTTACAGAATGGTGAAAACCGCATCAAAATCCATCCAGTGGTTCTCGAGATTACCTGTGACATCCAAGAATCGGGGACTCTGTTTTATACTAAGTAGAGATTGTCGGGGGAGATCGGGACGAGCCGATGTGGGCTGCGCGAACCGAAGTAGCCGAGGGTTCTTTTGTTTGTTTCTATTATACTTGTAACACGTTCTTTGTTTCGAAATACACCACAGATCGGCGTGCGTATGCCGGCCGACAACTAGTGTCTCGTCCTTCCGTGAATGCGGCAGCGCAAGTTTAACGACCGGCCGCCCTGTCATCTGTGCGTAGCGTGAATTATATAGCCCGTGAGCACAGAACTTATAAACAAGGTCACGTTGCATATTTTGCCGTGCATCGCTTTAGTACGATCGCTTTTTCGTCTGCGCGCAGAATCGATTTCAATGCGATACGCGTTTATATGTTCCAGAACACCAATTTCGATACGATCCGATCCCACAATTTTACCGTATAGACCTTGAAACTCAATACGATCTGATTCACGCAAATACGCATTACACTACCGAAGAAGTGGTGAAACCTAGTGATAATTTTGTTGCGTCGTATTGAAATAATGGAGGTGGCGCTCCAAAGTAGGAGAACCTTTATATAATCCTCACCTGAAGGGCGTGGAGTCTTTTTTTCGGTAGACGCGCGAGCATGTCTAACCTCAAAAAAACTTCCGGTTATATCCAACCGTTCACGCCAAAGAATACGGCACTTCTTTTCCACAGAATATCACGAAAAACATGTATTTAAGCCAAAATCAATTATAGAAAACTAAATATTTCAAATTGAACTACAGTACTTCAATTACGAGTACGGTACCCGTATAAGGTTGTACATTTTTCTCTTGTTTTCATTGCTCTCGTTTCTCTGTGCTGTATAAACTAGTTCTGTAATACAATAATTCTGTAGTTTGTTTAAAATTGTATATTCGATAGTACGTACTTCCGATTATCACGTTTTTTACTTTTCCCTCACTGAAACAAGTTAATGAGGTTTAATTATCATTTTTCATTAGTACGTTTTCCCGCTTTTTACGTTCAAATTTTTCAGTCCCTTGAAAAACGTACTAACGAGGTTCCACTGTAATCTGAAAATGTTTCAATAGCTAACTGCTTTTATAAAAGCTCCTCATATTCAAATAATAAATCTTCAGATTAATAATTTGGAACTGTTTCTACACACAGATCTTATCTGCATCAGAAAAGTGCTAGTGTGAGCAGCCTGTAGATATTCCACAAGTTCAGATAATGAAGAAGCTTCGAGGATTTAGAAAAGAATACATTCCCAGATGGAACAGTATATGTGTTGAAAAATACAAAGAACACCAATTTAAATTCGCAAGACTGTCTGCGCTCCCGCACAGCGGATCTAATGAGAGACGCAAGCAAGGCTAACTCGCCCTGCAGATTAACTCAGCACTTTGAAATACAGGAAGTTCTGCTCCAAGTAAACCTTATTTACACAAGGCTTTTAGCCAGTTTTGCAACTGGGCTGCTTAATAATAAACACTCAAATGCATAACATTACCTGAGAGATATTAATGTTGGATCCTTTTGAGCCAGACACCACCATAGCCTTTAAATTGTTGTATTCTGTCAGAGATTTCTTTGCAGAACCTCCTGTCTTGTCTCGGGCATCGTTTAGGATGCGGTTCACCTGAAACATATTAGCAGAGATACCAACATTTAAGGATGCTAATTTGTAAATCGAACAGAACGGAAAAACCATATCGTACAAACAAAATAAGTATCTTACCAAGTGCTGCAGTAGGTACTAAAACAATTAAATAGGAAAGACTGATAATCCGTAAGCCGGATAGTCGAGAGTTTACTGCAGTTGGTAACATATGCTTAAGAGAGCAGGACTATTCGAGCTTCTCCTATGCTTTAAAATGGCAACTATTTTAGTTCTCTTGAACAGGGATGAGATAATAATAATAATAATAATAATAATAATAATAATAATAATAATAATAATAAAGACGCCTGACCTTTTATGGACACGTGGCATGTCTGGATTTTGAAAGACTCACCAACAGGATATTCACAGTAACAGGAAGAGGCAAGGTTTCTAAGAACAAATGGATTGCATCAGTTAAGTCAGATATGGAACAACTAGATATCCCACTGGGACAAACTCGTGACCGTCTGATGTTCCGTCAGGTCATCCGACAGGGCGTTTCCCCAACGTCCCTTACAAGTAAGGAGACTACAGGAGCTAAGTGGGCAGAAGAAAAAAGACTGACTCATAGTCAGGATATGAGGAACTATTGGAAGAAAAAGAAAGCAGCAACTTTACCGAAGAGTACATATGAGTCCCGTAATCCTGAGTAGGCCTAAATGATAAAGAAAGATAGAATAATAATAATGTTACAGTAAAATTCTGCTGTAACAAACACCAGTATAACAAAATTTTCAGAATATATATATTTTTTTTTTGGTCCCTTCCATTTTCCCTATTTGCTGAGTGTTAAAATATTTCATTTTAACGAATTTCGTAGTTTCAGTTTAACTAATTAAAATTGAGCTTCATTTTACCAATTTGACCATACTTTCTCAAATTAAAACTAAAATTCATCCTGTTTTATGACCAACAATTTTCTTGTTACAGTATTTCGTTATTCAGACGACATGATCGCCATTTTCCATATATGCACCATAGGCGATCGAGAAGGCAATCGCTTTTGTGTAGCCAATATACTTCGCCCGCCATCCAATGTAAGACGTCACTATTCTCTGAGTAGGAGCGCCAAGTTTGCAATCCACCAATGAACACTATACTTTGTATAAGACGTCACTACTGGCTGAGTAGGAGCGCCAAGTTTGCAATCAACCAATTATTATTATTTATCGTATGGCTTTTACTGCCGGGAGTGTCCGAGAACATGTTCGGCTCACCTGAGTCTGTAGCTGCTTCCAGCGGACACCCTTACGGTGAGCTACAAGTTCCGTTCAATTTCAAGTAGTTCCAACTTTCGATACCAGATATCAATGATACCTAGTGGTGAACGTTGGAACTTTGATAGAGCGTTCCGACAAAATCTAACCTAACAATTTAGCTTCACACAAGTTTAGTCTGTGGAAGGATCTTTTGCATGCCATAAATCTATGACATGGGACCGCCGGCTTTACTCCCCCTCCGAAGGAAGGCATACTGAAGGATTTTTAACGCTCTTAAAAAATCCGACGACTTCGGCCGGGTTTGAACCCGCTATCTTGGGCACAGCAGTTCAGCATGCTATACAGACTATGCCACCGAAGCAGCTTAACCAATGAATGCTAGGGTTTCATAGCTTTGTGTAACCAATAGGCTTCGCCCATCAACCAATGTAAGATATCACACTATTGACTAATAAAACTATTAATAATCTCTGTCTTTTCAATACAATGTTGTTGATAGTCCATTTATACAACTGGGTACATGTTTCGTACAGTCATCTTGTTTAAATCTTAATGTATATTTGGGCTGAGGAAGTACAGACGACTGTATGAAACATGCACCCAGTTGTATAAATAGACTATCAACAACATTGTATTGAAAAGACAGAGATTATTAATAGTTTTATTAGTGAATATATTCAATACGGACCTAAAATGGAGAGTATTGCTCTAGTCACACTATTGGCCGAGTAGAAGCTCCAAGTTTAAAATCCGCCAATGAAAGTTATGGTTTCATATCTAGTCTAGTCTGTTTTGTATTGCATTCTTTGCATTGCACTTCGAAGTGGTGTTTGCGGCAGTCTTCTTCTCTGTTTCATTTCAAAAATACATTTTATTTGTTGCGAGAACCATCGGCGTTTATGTGACACGTTTTTGGTATATTAATGTGTTGTACTATGTGAATAATGCGTGCTCGGTTCTGTTGACAAATTTTAACAAGATGTGATCATACAGCATCATCACTCATTCCTTATTTGATGCATTCTCCCTCCATATGTTCAAGGAAAAATAAAGTTTGCATTTCCATCTCTGATTCCCCTTTGCCCATTACATTCTATGTCTTTGATACCAAGATGTTTGCTTAGCAAGGGATAGTAGGGAATAGTGGTGGATAAGTAAGGTTAGAGTAGTAGGCATTTTGATAGTTATGAACATCGCAGCATTTGTACGATGTGTAGGCTACATACAAATAACGTAATTTTCTTCTCATCAAAAAAATATTAAGCTTTTTTATGAATAAAGGCATGTTGAAGTAATATAGATCCTGCAACGAATATAACACCAGGTGAATTCTTGCGAATTGACTTATTTCGTATAACAAAATTTCACTATAACAAATCAATTACCGAGGTCCCCAAAATTTCGTTATACTGGTATTTTACTGTATTGGTTTTACGTCCCTTTTAACTACTGCGGCTCTTAGAGACGCTGGGGTGCCGGAATTTTTACCCGAAGGGGATCTCCAACATGCCAGTAAATCTACTGACACGTTTCCTCGCATTTGCGTGCACCCTCAAATGCCAACTGGCTGCGCCAGGATTCGATCCTGCAACCTCGGGCACAGCAGGCGAAAACATTACCGCTGAGCCCTGCAGCCAGCCACAGGGATGAGAACCGACCATTCCACAAGATGTAACTCAAGAATTTAAGTAGCCAATCTAGAGTTTTAGGACCACAATATTTCAAGAATTCTGGGTAGCTAGTCTTACCATAAATACTGTCACAACTTTTGAGGGTGGCTGTACTTTCTCCCTTGTAAGGGCCTCCACATCCCTGTGTTGTAGCACTAGCTACGAGTCATTCCGGGTGCAGTTGCAGTAGTGAAAAGTTCTGTGTGTTCGTTTTTAAGATGGAATGGGGCGGTCACGAAAATTGTGTAGCTGTGGTCACGTTGCATAAGGCAAGCAAATCCCCAGGTGAGATTTTCAAAATTCTCCAGAAACTCAAAATAAGCAAAAGGTTTGTGGACCGCACTATCCAGCGCTTCCTCGAGACAGTAACTGTGAAAGACCAAGACAGAGTAGGTAGACCACGCAGACTCTAGAATTGGTGAAAGCAGTAGGGGCTTGTGTGCTAAGAAATCCGGTGCGGAGATAGTCCGTGATGGCTTATGAGCTGAAAATTTCCAAAATGTCTGCCTCGTACAGTGAGCAGTGACCTGGGATTTCGTGCTTACAAACGACAGAAAGGACACCTTCTCACAAATGCGCTGACAGAACAGAGGCTCTTAAAATCAAAACGCGTACTGTGCGTTACGCAGCAAATGGGTATCGAAAAATCATTTTTACTGATGAAAAAAAAGTTCAGTTTTGAGGAGACTTTTAATGCCCAAAATGACGGGGTATATGCCACATACTCTGCACAAGCTGCTAAAAAGGCTCCAAAGATCCAGCGGGGCCATCAACGTTCATTTCTTATGGAGTGGTGGGGCGTGAGCAACGAAGGTACCACGGACCTCCATGTCTGTGAGAAAGGGGTCAAAACGTCGGTCCACGTGTATCAGGAGACAGTGTTGGAGCCACTGGTCAAGAAACTCAACAACACCCTCTTCCATGGAGAACACTGGAGCTTCCAGCAGAATTTGGTCCCAGCACATAAGACTCGCACAGCTCAGGAGTGGCTTGGGGCCAATGTTCCGGACTAATTTCGATCTCAGACTGGCCTTCTGCAAGTCCAGTCCAAACCCTCTGGACTACAAATTGTGGTGCAAGATTCAGGAGATGGCTTGCAAGAATAGACATCCAAATATTGAAAGTTTAAAGTGTTCTCTTTTGAAGGCAACAGCAGGTTTCCCAATGGAAGTGGTGCGTAATTCAAGTGATGAGTGGCCACAAAGACTTAAGGGCTGTTCGTGCCCAAGGTGGCCATTTTGAATAATTACATGCGATTTTGATGTTACGCATCCATATAACTAATATCATTAGGATATTAAAATATCTCGAACCATTTAGTGTAAATTTATTGGAAACTTTGTGACAGTATTTATGGAAAGACTAGGTATATTCCATCCAACCCAGCTACCTTGCATGGTTTTATTTCTTTCAAAGCAGCTAAGATCTGGGCAACAGTAAATTCTCCTGAAAATTGGGATGTGGGGTCAGCCAAAGACAGTCTGGTTCATAGCTCATTCTTGAGAAAGGCGAGTTCGATTATTGGCCAGGAGTAAGATCGATGAAAACCAGTGTGGTTTTAGATCATAAAGAGGATGTCAGGATCAAATATTTAATGTGTGCCAAGTTATAGAGAAATGCTACACGAGGAATAGAAAGTTGTGTTTGTGTTTTGTAGATTTAAAGAAGGCGTACAATTGAGTACCCAGGGAGAAGATGCAGAGCATCCTGAGTGTTTATAGTATTGAGGGATGGTTGCTACAAGCAATCAGAAGTATTTACGTTGATAAACAGGCTGCAGTGAGAGTTGATGGTAGGATGAGTTCTTGGTTGAAGGTTTTCACAGGAGTGAGGCAAGGCTGTAATCTTTAACCACTATTGTTTATTTTATATATGGACCATTTTCTGAAGGACATAAACTGGCTGGGTGGAATTCAATCAGGTGGAAACCATGTAAGCAGTCTGGCTTATGCCGACAAACTGGTTGTAATGGCGACTCCGTCGAAAGCTTGCAAGCTAACATGTTAGAACAGAAATGTTGAGCAGGAATGTAGGGAATATGGTATGAAAATCAGCATTTCAAAGACAAAGGTTTGAGTTTCTGTAGGCCTAATTGTGGTGTATTATAGAAGTGTAGGATGATTAACAGTCGTCAAGAAGCTGGTAGCTTTTTCCCTATTATATGTCTTTGGCGGGGTGAGAACTTCTTATTGTGTGTCGAGTCGTGTGATATTTGTGATAGGCCTTATTATGTGTTTTGTTTCGGTTTGTGATGACCGGTGTGTCATTTTAGAGAGGAAGTGAGATACCTTCGACTCCTGCCGCCAGTTTTACTTATTTAAAACATTCAATTACGTGGGAATATATTCGTCTTGTTGTCTTTCGAGTTCTGTTTATTTAGTTTTCGTATTTGGGGGGACGGGGATGTGATTTCAATTTGGAGGTTACTGACCTTGCTGGTTGTTCCATCTTTCATTTCTAAATAAAATGTATGTGTGTAGAATGTGCTGGCAGTATAAATGAAATAATTACGTTTTCAGGTTAGATTAAGCCTTTGCATCATGCTTAAATAAATACACTTTTGGATCGTCAAGTCTTCGTAGAAAATGTTGTACCATTGGTACAATCAAGCCTGGCAAGTTGGGGGCTCTCCTAAAATAAACCCCCTGGAAACAGCTGAAATAAAGATTCCAAAAACTTCCCATTTCCCCCAAATGTGACCTGTGTGATTACACCAATTCTACAACATGCTACAATAGTGACCAAACTTTTGTGGCACCCTATAGGCCACGTCGTCACGGAAATTTCCAAGGTGCTGGTTGTGATCAGCAACATCTGGGCGCTAGTGTTCCTGTAGCAACTGTTAAAACTCCAAGGTACCAACTTAAGCCGGACTCCAAACTTCCAATGGCATATGGCCATTTTTATCTATGTGACAACTTTTAGTAGTAGGCCTGGATTGGGCAAGATGGAGGATGCCAGCTCTGTGAGTTAGGCATGAAGAACAGGGTCTTGTATTTTGAACAGCAAAGGTGAGTGGACGTCATGTAGGGCAGCGAGTGAATCATGTATGGGGAGGCTCGGATGACTCCCCGCTTTAAGTGAAGAAAGTACCTTGCGAACTAAATCATCATTTGGACAATTTCAGAATAACTTATAATTGGAAATTTTAAACCTTTGTTCTCTTTTAAGTGATGTAGTATCAGGAATAATGGGATAAGCGTGGGCAGGTTTTAGCACGTGGTCGATGCGATTTATATTTACATGTTTTGAGGTTAAGTCTTATAAATGGTTGCAATGTATTCCTTGGGAGCTGAAATCGTTTGGTTTAAAGAAATGTGAAGTGTCGTTTCCGTAAGTTAAAAATAGGTTACTGTCCATTGTCGCGACCACGTGTTAAGTTAATACCGTGAAGAACACCAGTTGTATTTCTTTTGTTTGATTTATGAGATAAGCATTTGGGTTATAAAAATTACTAAGTAAACATGGTTCTAGATTTATTTTGATTGGGATTGATTTGGTGAATTGTGGGGTTTGTTGTCGCTAAATTTCGGCGCGAGGTCGGCGTGTTTACGTGATGTGTTCTGGGTTATTAGTTATTGTCGTCGTGGTATTTGAGTCTTTTGAGGCCCAAACAAGTAATTTGGTGGATCATTGGATCTGGGTTGTTTAATTAGCCTTCAGGGGGGATTTGAGGTTGAGCAAGTATGTGATAGGCGTCAAGTTTGTAAGACCTATATATTTGTTGTATGTTTGTCCTAGGCGTCAAGTTTGTAAGACCTATTTTGTTGTATGTTTGTCCTAGGCGTCAAGTTTGTAAGACCTAGAAGCATGAAGTAGGTTTGTTTGACCGCTGGCAAGAAGCTTTGTGCTTTTCCATTTATTTGTACTTGCCAGGGCGATTCTTCTTACTATTGTGTTTTGTGAATGTATTTTCATTATGATTTGAGGGGAATTTCTATGATGGCAAGGTTGTCATTTTATTATGAAGGTAAACCTTTACCCCTGTCAACTGTTTCTGTTATTCCTCTACTCAGACGCGTGGACCATCTAGCTCTTGTTCGTCTTTAGTGTTCCTTGAAATTATTTGCACTCGGGGGGAGGGGGGGTATCATTCTAGCCTGTTGGGTTTTCAATTTGTTAATTTCTGTTTCATTCATTTTAGTTTAGTGGTATGGTGAGTGTGTGTGTCGGCAGTGTGAGTGCGTTTTTCCTTTCAGGTTAGGTTAAGTTTTGCGCCTTGCTTAAGTAGTAATCATTTCCTTTTATCATCGAGTCTTCGTAGCTATTGTTCCAGGCATCGCCCCAATATGTAATTTACAAACTTAAATATCAAATTATCACTGTATTAAATGTAAATGGGTGCGACGTAGATTAAGGTTCATTTATTTGTATTTGTTTACTTTTATAGAATACACGATTGTGAGTTAAAATGAACATCTCTTTTCGTTAGCAACTATCCCTAGGCAACCTGTTTCCTCTTCCAGACCTCTGAGATTAGGGCTCACTTCCATCATCTCGAGTAGTAGGGTTACAAATGGTAGCATGAGTAGTTTGTAACCCGAGTAACCACTACAAAATTGATAGCATATTTGATTTTCTTAGTTCTTCTTATAACCGGTTACAAATGAGATAATGGCAACTTAGTGACCTTGTACATCAAGATTAACCTCTAAAGTAAATTAACTAAATGTAAATGGGTGTGGCATAGGTTTAAGGCACCTATTGTATTTATTTCATAAGAATACATATTATTTTGTTAAAATTTCATAACTCTTTCAGTAGATAACAATCCCTAGGACAACTGTTTTCCCCTTTCCATACTTTGGGATTAGGGCCCACTCCACTACAATAATAATAAAGTCATATCAAACAGTGATGTGGTTTCCAAATATCTCTGTAAGGGCTAAGAGCTTGTATAAATTAATTTAGAAGGCAGTGATTATGGTTACAACTAAGATAGTCAGGAAATTCATTGGCAGTGATTTTAATTGAAGTGATGATTATGCTTTGATTCAACCTAATCTGCATAGTTGCTTTGTATGTCACCAGGCAATGATCTAGTAATATTGTTACTACTGTAAATATAAGATTAATAATAATAATAATCATCTTCGAAATTGTCACCACTTGGGTGACTAGTATGTCGAAAATTCTATTATTATTATTTTTGAGTACATTTTGTGTGATAACTATAGAAAGATCACCCTCTTATCACAGATAGTAAAAATACTGGAAAGGATATTAGAAAGAAGAATGAGAAGTAAGGTGGAAGGAGAGTTGCAAGAGGAACAGTATGGCTTCAGGAGTGGAAGATCCACAGTGGACCCAATCTTTAGCTTGAGGCAGGTGATGGAAAAGAACTGGGAATATGGAGAGGATTTCATCATGACATTCATAGATCTAGAAAAGGCATATGATAGTGTCCCCAGAGAGAAGGTATGGGAAACCATGGTTAAGAAGAGACTGGGAAGAGAAATGTTGGAAATGGTGCAAGCAATGTACAACAACTGTGTTAGCAGGGTACTGAACCCAGTTGGAAAGACAGATTGGTTTAGGAACAAGACTGGACTAAGACAGGGGAGTGTGCTGTCACCTCTCTTGTTCATAATGGTGATGGATGAAATTGTAAAGGAAACAAAGGAAGCATATGGACATAAAGAAATGAAGTTACTGTTATTTGCAGATGATATTGTGGTCAGGGGAAGGAACACCGAAGAAGTGCAAAAACAACTAGATGCACTGAACGAAAATATTCAGAAGTACGGCCTGAAAATCAGTATAGAGAAAAGCAAGACCATGGTGATGACAAGAGGGGAAAGACAAGGAAAGGGCACTGTGAAAATTGGAAGTCAGAGTTTGGAAATTGTGGACATGTTCAAATACCTAGGAAGTGAATTGATGCAAACTGGTAGGTTGGACATGGAGATTGGCAGGAGGGTACAGACGAGCAATGCATTCTATCAAAGTGTAAGAAAACTTGTTTGGGATAAGGAAGTACCAAGGAAAAGCAAGGAGGTAATGTATAAAGTGTACTATGTTCCCATATTAACTTATGCAGCTGAGACTTGGACCCTGACAAGCAGGCAAGAGAGTAGAATCCAAGCCAGTGAAATGAAATTCCTAAGAAGTATGATAGGAAAGACAAGGAAAGACAGAGTGAGGAATGAAGATGTTAGGAAGGAAGTTGGGATGGGAAAACTAAATGAGAGAATTGAGAAGAATAAACTAAGGTGGTTTGGACATGTAAAGAGGACAGAGGAAAATAGAATACCAAGACAGATGCTGGAGGCGAAGAGCAAGGGTAAGAGAGCAAGAGGAAGACCTAGAACAAGGTGGATTGATTCAGTGAAGAACAGCATAAGAAAAAGAAATCTGGACTGGGACAAGATCGTGGAAAAGAATGGTGGAAGGAAAGAAGAAAGTGGAGAAGTGCCATAAATACCCCGACCCGGCAGGAGCTGGATAAGGGGAAATGATGATGATGATGATGATGATGATGACATTTTGCAAATTCAGATTGTGTTGTTATGAATTATGTGGGCAACTTTTAATTTTTCCACTTAACTACAATTAATCACTGGACTTTATATTGAGCTATGGCTCCAATGAAGGGGCAGACGACCTTGCACTTCCAGCCTTTAAAACAACAGGCAACATCATCATGACTGATGAAATATGTTAGTTGCCACCAAAAATATTCATAAGGACTGGAACACACGCTGTGAAGTTAGAACAAGAGGAAGTTAACAAATCTTCTAGCAATCTTGTAGAGTAAGGTTTACTATTCGAGTGGGTTCCAAGTAGGGTGTACCAAAAGTCTGCTGAAAAGTCTAACTTGGTACACCTAGGTGAAAACCTGCAAAAGGCACAGAAAAAAAAAAACTAGAATATTTGCTGGAATTTAAGTAGATTACTGTATACATATTTCAACCCTATACGTGAAAGCAAGAAACGTATAGCTTTAGTTCGCAAAATGACATATCATGAATTACTGAATGTGGATTCTATTCTTTATACTGTAAATCAGTGGTGGCCAAATGGCGGCCCGCCAAGCCATTTTGACCGGCCCCCGTAATATTCCCTGATTATAACATATTTTCATGTTTTATCAAACTGCCCGCCTGTCCACCCGATATTATGATGATGACGATAATTGTCCTTTTAAGGGGCCAACATCTAGGTTATCGGCCCCTAATGGTTTGCGTGAGAGCGAAGATGATTATGAAATGTAAACCACAACTAAAACCAACTACCAACCCACATACTAGAAAAAATGGAAAACAAAAGGAGAACAAGGCAAATAAGGGACAGGAGGAAAAGAAACGGCCTCAACCCTCGAAGAATGCGGATTGAGGGACCCGGAAGGAAGGAGGGCCATGAAAGGCAGATAGGAAAGGGGAAAGAGGTGAGGGTCCGTCCCAGAGGTAATGGATAAAAGGGGGAAAACCGGACCCAGCTCAGGAATCCCTTGGGGTCGCCAACTCCCGAACTCACCAGCCGTGAGACCCTGAGGGTGTAGCAATATCTAGGGTGCACCAGAAGTGGTGGGGCAACCTACACCCTGCCTCCTTGAGGGCCTTGTGCAGAAGGCAGGAGATAACATGAAAAGAAAAAGAAGGCTGACCCCTCGCAAAAGGAGGGTATCAGAAAAGATGAGACAAGGGCCAATTAAGGCGGGAAAGGAAGAGACACCCTAGGCCTCAGATACCCTAATACCGTCGGGGTCGGGAGAGAACAAAAGTTGACCAAGTGAGGTTGAAGGAAAGAAGACGGAGAAGAGCCCGGCACAAGTAAGTGGAAGCAATGCCGGACTCAGCTGGGGCCCCGTGGTCTCCAACCCACGTCCCACTAGATGCGAGCCCCTGGGGGAACCCGATATTATGGTTGATTACTCAGTTTAGGAGCTGCAACATTGTGGTCATGTAGCCCCGTGTACTTTGGGTGTGTGTAGAATCTATCTGATAATCGTTGTTCATTGTGATGGCTGTATTAGTGTATGTTATCTGTAATTCAGGTAAGGTAAGGACTGCAGACGATCAATTTCAAGTAGTTCCTACTTTTGCTACCAAATGCTACCGTCAACGACACCTAGGTGCCCGATACTATGCTTCCATACTAACTGCTAACATTATATTGAAATAGTTTCATGTTCATCCGGTAGGTAGGTACATGGCTAATAGTTCCATTTTCTTCCACTAGGTAGCAAGGTGGGTTAATGGTTGGGATCTAGGAAGCCAAGCAAAAACATAGAAATGTGGACATAAAACCATAAGTTCAAACCAGAATGGGAGTTGGATTATCTCTTTACACTTTCAAAAGACAACAAACCCCAATGTTTGGTGTTTCTACAAGTGATAGCGGTGTCGAAAGTACATACCCTCAAAAGACATTATATGACAATTCACCGGGAGAGATATGAAAAACACTCCCGTGAATCTCGAAAAATAGTGGTTGAGCAGCTGAGAAAGAAGCTAACTCAACAAAAAAAAAAAATCCTCTCGGCACGCCGGAAGGCGGAGGTAGATTTCACCGGGCAAACTAGGGGATAGGCTATAATAGGCAAAATATGCAGGTTTTCGTAGGAGGATCAGACCTCATTTATTGCGAGAAAGTATTTTACAATTGGAGGTTAGTTAACATTTTGTCGTCTTTCTATGCATATTTTTAACATTTTACTGTCTTATGGGGATGGTAACCTTCTTGTCATTTGGGGTTCATTTTTATACTTGTGATCACACTGTCCTTATGCAAGGTTTGGAACTAATGCGAACTATCTAACAGTCTGTTACTTCTTCACGCAAAATTTTATCTCCCGCAGAGATGTTGGTTAGTTCCTCAGTTTAGGGGCTGCGACAAGGTGGTCATGTAACCCCGTGTACATTGGGTGTGTGTAGAACCTGTCTGATAAACGGTGTTATTTGTGATGACTGTATTAGTCTGTAATTCAGGTAAGGTCTGCAGACGGTCAATTTTAAGTAGTAGTACCTAATTTTGTACCAAATACTAGGGGTCTTCGGTACTGAAAATTTGGGTTCGGTACGGTTCGGTTCGGTAAAAAAAATGTACTTCGGTTCTCGGTACAAAATCGGTTCGGTACAGCTCGGCTGATTTTAACATGCTAAATTAGAGTAAACCATTAAGAAAAAAGTAACACATGAGTCCTAATGATTATACAGTAAACCAAATACTTGCCAAATAGCACAATTTTTATTTAAAATACAGAAAAAATGTACAGCTAATAATCTCATACAATGTTCCATTAACTTTCAAACTTGCCCTTTTAGTGTGGAGTAGGCCAATTGATGCATACATTAAATAGACATTAGGCTCACACTGGAACACTTAAGTCCATAATTTAATTTTATTAATCAGAAGAGTTATTTTGCTCTAGTAGTAAAACTTCACTTATACGATATCCAGGGGACCAAAGGGAAAAAAAAAAACACGCATAAATGTGAAAAACGCGTAAATGAAAGTCGGTAAATAAAAACTGCAAAATGTATGTGACAATATGGGTTATACAGGGACTTTGTTTTAAAAGCGACGGGGACCCTCGCTCGCGCCGCGAGTCGGTTCTCGCCAAGCACTTTGCCGTAATGCGCTTCTTGACGCCACGGCTTTAACAGTCCATATTCTTTGGACTAAGGTATATTACAGCTGAAATAGAGTCAATCGGTGCTGAGGAACTCCAGAACGTAAATGACAACTTCATGAAGAGATGCCAGCGATGTGTAGCAATGAATGGCGAACATTTTCAGCACCAGCTATAGTCTACTCAGTGACTATGCCACGCGAGCTACGCATTACGGCAAAGTGCCTGGCGGGAGACAGGCTAGCAAAGCGGGCGGCGGGCGAACGATGGTTCCCGTTAAGAAGTGAAAAACAAGAAATAATAATACGATTGTTTAACTATAATCGACAATATTTAACAAAACAACTACAAGAGAAATGCACCCAGATATAACAAAACAAAGAAAATTGAGTCACTTTACGAAGTAGTTTGTTATCTTGGCTTGTTTATTGTTGGCCGCGGCCAGGGCGTGAACAGTATTTTCAAACCGATATAATTCGGCCATTATTTCCTCAGAAACGTTATGGTGCGTCACAAAATGTTTGATAGTCCATACAGCATTGAAAGCATCATTAAAATCCACTGTATTATTCTGCGGCTCTTCATCGTCATTAATAAAATACCGTAGTGTAGGCCTAAATTAATGGATTTTCATTTGTCTGAAGACGCAAGATTATTATAACACAGAATCAATCGCGTATTTTTAATGGTTTGACGAGAAGTCCTAAAAAAAAACCACGAATGAAAATTATAAAAGTGGAAATAATATTTTTTTAAATATATCGGCGATCGTAAAACATTTCCGCTCATCTTAACATAAGCTTCAGATGCTGTCTATCTGTGTTTTATGGCTGCTTCCTGTTATTTTGAAAGGCTAACACAATAATAGCGCTTGCTTATTACGCAAGCTGTTCTTCCTTGTTACGACACTCTGGCAAGCGAGTGTCGCCGTGACCACCAGTGTCGTTCAAGGCCATCGTAACATAATATAGCACGCGGTGCATCCTTCCGAAGGGAAGTACAGGCGGTAACAAAAGTTTGCATTCGAACATACGTACTTTCTCGGAACACGCAACGTATAAATGACGCTTTATATTATAAGGGACTTAAAATATGATCGTATAAGCGTGAAAAACGAATAAATGTAAAACGTATATCGGAGATAAATTAACATGGAAAGTATAGGCATTTTGCCGGGACCAGGAAAATTCGTATAGAAAACGTATAAATATGAACCGTATACAAGAAGTTTTACTGTATTTAACTAACTATTGAAGTAAAACATTGTTGATAAAGGACAAAACTTTGGATGTCTAAAAAAAGGTTTCCTTAAATTACGGTATTTGTGTCTCTTGTACCGAACCGAATTTTTTACCGAGTTTTTTATCGTCTCGAACCGAGGTCGGTAATTTCCTTTGTACCGTACCGAAACCGAAAAATCGGTGCACCGTCGACCCCTACCAAATACTAACGTCAACGACACCTAGCTGTGAACTTGGCTGTTAGATGCCACCGCAACCAGCAACTTGCAACGAACGTTGTAACTTCCCCTCCGAAGGAAAGCATGCTGACGGATTTTTAGCACTCTTAGAAAATCCGGCGACTTTGGCCGGATTTGAACAAGCGACCTTAGGCATAGAAGTTCAGCTTGCTACCAGTTAGCCGCTTCCCTCATAGTCAGATGGAACAAGAAGTTCCTACTTTTCTTCAAATTAAGATTCATGCCATAGATTAATCTACAGTATATGAACCTATCTAGAATAATGACGAAATTAAGTGGGTAATATCAAAATGTCTTAATTAGTTCGAAATAAGGTATACTAGGCATAATGTAGCCTAATAGAGCAATACAGTTGGCAGCTCTGGTGACTGAATATATTCTTACTTCCATCTCCTAAGGTACAGAATACAAAATGTGGTTGAAGTTCAAAGGACGTTACATGGATTTAGACATTGGATCTATTAGTACACGTAAAAGCATGTTGTCAACAATGTCATGCGAGTGCTGGTCAGAAATAATCTGAAATATTATATCTTTTTGTGCCAATTTTGGATGAAATCCATTTGTTGGTATAGAAGTTACATGTATTTAAAAATTGGTCCTATCAGCAGGCTTAGAATCATGTTGGTAGAACTGACGTATATAAGTTACTCCAAATTAATGTAAAATGTCAGGTAATTTACGTGTGCATAGTTTAAAGCTGTCGGCTTGCATACTTTCTGATATATTTGGATACAAAATAGAGAGCAATTATTAACAGTTGGCAGCCCTGGTGGCTCTTAAGAATACACTCAGTCATATCTGTTTATGTACACATATTACATACAAAATTTGGTTGAAATCCAATTGATAGTGTAGAAGTTACATGAATTTAGAAATTGGACTTATCAGAAGGCTTAAAAATATTTTGGCAACGCTGTCATGTATGGCCACCTGGAAATTAAACTGTAATAGTATTATCTACATGTGTGCCAATTTTAAAATAGCTCCCATGTATACCTTCCAAGATATCCAACATGGAGCTCAAATTTCTAGTGCATTTTTTTAGCAGTTGGTAGCACTGGCATCTTTTTCAAATATGGGCCTGAGATATTCCGGTATACAACTTGACTCATACTAAATTTGGTTTCGATTGCTGCAGCCGTTCAGGAGTTGATAGGACACACACACACACACACACACACACACACACACACACACACACACACACACCCACACACACACACACAGACAGAAAGGACAGACACATTTTCCCGGATCGATCTCATAAGTCTACTTTTTCCTCATTTTTGAAAAGTGTGAAAAGTAGGCTAAAAATGAATGTGATCTCGTCAATGGCGTTGTCTTGGCAACCTCTGATAGATCATCCCTTATCAATTTAAAAGCGTTGTTATGGTAACCTCTGATGGCACTTGGCATTTTTTTAAATTCCGAAATCATTTTTCTCATCCCTTGGCGTAATGGTGGGTCATATCAAAAATTCTTTCAGACAAAAGTTGTAGGTAATTATTAGGGGAATATTTTCCATTTTGTACGGTTTTGATATTGTGCCTATTAAGAGAGATATGACTAATGTTTCCCGAAAAACCCACTTTTTTCCACCCCTTTGGTCAATGGTTGGTGCTATCAAAAAACTTATTTGACATAAATTTTTGACACTTATCCGACACATATTATGAACTTTGAATGGATTCGATATTTCACGTATTAAGAGAGTTATAGCGAAATTTCACTTTTTCGGAAAAAGCCCCCCATTTTCACCCCCCTCGACCGATTTTGCCCATTAACGAACTTGACCGAGATTTTATAGGGATACATATTATGTAAAAAAATCAAAGTGATTGGTACAAAATTACGGCAGTTATCGTGTCCACAAGAAACTGATATATATCAGGGTGTCGAGCGATGACCTTTTTTCAAATTCCCGTATAATTCCCGTATTTCCCGTACGAAAATCCACCAAATTCCCGTATATTTTAGAACTCTCTAAGACTTCGAGTTCGCATACCGAATGGCCGAAAAATGAATCTTAAAGCGCGAATCAAGATTTTCTGGCGTAAGTGTAACTGCATTTTTGGAGATACTTCCGCAACCCACGGGTTACGGCGAGATTTAGGTCTAATCCGTAGCGTGCGCAAAGCGCGCGCGCGCGCGCGAGTGAATTCTCTCGAAGATACCGTTTATCTGAGGAGAGCTGATATAAATGAATGTTTTACTGAGGAGGGTTGAGAGAGTAGAGAATAGAAGTGTCACATAATAAATGTTTACGGGAAGTGACTGAATTGTATGTTACCGTAACCGTATAGAGCTTCCAAGAGTTCAAATGACACCGAAGCTTATGCATAGGGAACTTCCGGTCCGCGAATCTCCATTTGATTTTCATTGGCAGTGAATCGTTCGTTCGCGATTATCTTCTTTATTATTTCGGATAGTGGTTTTGTTTTTAGGCGTTCAACTTATGAAATAAGAACTGGAGGGTTGGCCTTTCATGAATATTCCAAAGACAAGTGTCTCCTAAAAGAGTAATTAGTAAAACTTCGCATCAGAGACGACCATAACAAACAGCTTGCCTACAAAGTGTGCGATTTGCACATTTCAAACGGCATTTCTTAGACTACAATATTAAAGTTGGTGCAAATTAAATATGTTATATGTGAGAATATTATTATAATTTGCTATCCGGTTGTTATATTAGTATATTATGCATTAACGTGACCCGTTTAAATGCTAAATTGTGACGGAAGCTACGAGTTATAGGCTATTCGCCGTACCGGTAGGCCTAATATTTACCAACGCATCGTTTCTTCTTTAATATTTATTTAATCATTATAATTATAATAGCCTATCTTCAACCCTCATTTAACCAAAAATCAGTTTATAATTCTATACATATTCCGGGTATTTCAAGAAAGCGATATTTGATAGCACATGCGGTTCCACCTTAAAATCCAACCGTGCCTAGTTTTCAGTATCTATGGAAAATATTACCGTAAGTTAATAAACCAAACAACTGGCGACAGTTTTTTTTAAATGCTCATTTACATCTTCACTCTAGTCTACGTAAAGTACCATACGGTAATCACTGAAAGGGTAAGGGGGTTATGACCTCAATTTCACAAACGAACGAACCTCATTTTGCATGAATTAGGGAACCCGAATCCTAATGGAGGTATGGATTGTCTGCATTTAGAAATATGTTAGTCAAGAATTTAAAACAAGATGCCAGAAAACTAAATACAAAAATCTGCGTGCCTACTACGGTGTAAAGTTGCTCCGTGAAAAAAAATACACCTCGCCAAGATTACACGACGTGCATACAGTTAAATACTATCATCCAATTGGAGAAACACTTTCTCTGTCACGATCTTATAAGCAATTCAAACATAAACTGCTGTAATTTACGGGAAAATGGGCAACATTTAGAGACTACGAGTGTTGTATGTGGCACAACGTTAGCTAACATTTCGCGTCATTAATACATAAGGAATGAACACATGCAGAGCTTTCTCACTGCACACAGCTGAAGATCATATTCTTGGTGCATTTTACGTTCTCTTAATAACAATAATTTGCTTAGTTACATGCAACGAAAATTGTAGTACACAGTTCCCATTGCTTCCAATACCTGACTACTAAACCAGAAAATGGTAATGCATAAACATACGCCAGTGGCGCGTCCTATGGCAAATGAAAGATCGAAAGAAAATGTAAGCTCTATAGGAGCACGGAACAAGACGATACGATTTTCTACTCTACTGAAAGTAGTCAAAATTCCCTTTGTAATAATGACTAATAATCCTGGGGTTATGTAGTAATAATAATGATCGTATGGCCTCCGGAGAGACCTAGTGCAGATCTTTCTAGTTGACGCCCGTCGGCGACCTGCGCGTCGTAATGAGGATGAAATGATGATGAAGACGGCACATACACCCAGTCCCCGAGACACGGTCATTAACCCCAGGAGATTAAAATCCCAGATGGCCCGGCCGGGAATCGAACCCGAGGCACTTTGGGCCAAAGCCTAGCGCGCTAACCATTTAGCCACAGAGCCGGACGGGTCATGTAGTAATAAGATGTAACCCACCCACTATCCCTTTTTAGATCACGACTTTTATAGTAAAAGTGTGTCCGCTGTTACACGCGTAAATTATGGGACAAATACAGTATTGCTAACCCCATGAATTCAGTACTGACAGCCTTCCTGTCACTATGCCCCGCTTTTCCTCTCCGCAAACCACGGTCGCCACATAACGAGACCCTACGTCCAACCGCCACACGGCAAGAATTCTGAGCATGCTTCTCACCTACACCCTGTATTTCGAAGGAAACAACGCGAAGGATATGCCGGTATATTTAATATATTTTAAAAGACAATCCTGAGTCAACGCCGAGGACATTCATACAGAGAAATACGATACTTTTAGATGAATAAATAAATTACACACCGAAGCTATGATACCTTTATCATCGGTATCAGTACCAATTCAATAAATACGACAAATAGGGCAAACACTCTACAGCTAATGAATATAAAAACACTCATCATGCAATGATTATCCTTTAACATGAAACAAGAGTCTGAGCGGAGGTCGTTCACAGCTTACTACAGTAGTTGACAGATGCACACTCTCTGAATCGCGACTCTCTACGGTTAATATTAGCTTTTGTGATAATACAAAAGTAAAGTTAAGGTAAATACATATTTAGCACTGAGCACTCAAACAAGCCGCTCAGTGGCGATATTATTGCCGTGGTTTTATATTGTCGAGTTGTAGGCTATTGAATGGCAGACGGTATTTTGAACACTATGATGGGAAACAATAGCCTGTGGTCTATTATCGATTGACGCAAGCGAACTGACGCCAATAAATAACTTATCCTCAGTCACTTGGCAAGGATTTCTTTGACACCCTCCATCCCTTCACTGTCCCTATCATCATCACCACCATCATTGTCTTCGTCAGAGCTTGATGAATTGCCGATGTTAATAATCATTTCATCCACCGCGATATCCAGATCGCCTTCAGTATTTCTTTCTGCACATGCTGTACGGGATGTATCCAGTCCTCGGGTCGAACTTCGGCGAAGTAAAAGTAAGGAAACAGGCAGTGGTTAATAAGCGACTGAAACAATGCCTGCCCATACGAGAAGAATTCTGCCACGTGTTTTGTGTATTTTGTAGCCACATGTTGGTGACGGGTGTTTGATAGTAAAATGTCGAGAGCTGTGAGATATTGTTTGTAGTTTTTGAAATTTATGCATGTGTGACGCATTTGGATTGAGTGTTTGCACGGACTTGAAAACAATTTGGTAGGCTATGTGCATCTCCCTTGCGAAAGAAGGTCATGGAAAGGCTAAAAACAGTAACATTCCACACGCGACACGCCGCGAATACTTTTTAATTCAGATGTATTTTATCAAAGTAGATAATAGAAAATAAAATAATGCAAAACGAAATTAAATAAGTCACTTTGACAAATACAAGATTGTTACTAGGAACTTCAGTTATACACAGCACAAAATTAAGTTCTTTTGACAGTACTATTTTTTTTCTCCAATTCCTGGAGATCTTTCGTGGCTTTTCTTTCGACTGCCACCTTAGCCGTCGATTTGCACCCGTTTTGCTTCCTTGAACACGGCGTAGGAGTTTCGGGCAGTATGGACTCTTGCTCACGGTATCTTTTCTACTCCACCAGCTGCCATCACAGCGTCCTGAACAGTATACGCATGCCAATCAGACTTGATTCTTTGTGATTGACGATCATGCACTCCTTGTTCAGGGAGAAACCTCTGTCTAGAGCTGCATTGTTGTGATACAAAATCAGCATCATTTTAACGAAGCTTGAGAGATCGTTTTTTTTGGCAGGAACTGCTGAAGCCACTATTTCAGACCACAGCACGTCGAGCCGTGGCTCTTTTCCGTCGAACTGCTTCAAACGCGCAGTGACGGAGGGCAGTCTCAGAAGTGCGGAGTAGCTGCTCTTGAAGCGGTCAGCCATTGCGCCAGAAAGCAACTTCTTCTGATTACAAAGAATTTCCAGGGCAATGACGATCCTAACTTCTTCCAACTTAAGAGTCTCAGCGACCCCTATACGGTCCAGGCAGGAAATAGTACGGGTCCCTTGTGAGCAAGAGTTGACCTCTCTGATTTTTTCAGCCATAGGATACCAATGTACAATTTTCGGCAGTTGGTGCGAAATTGCAGCACATACGCGTTTGGAATTTTCTGAGATCTTAAGCTGTTAACTTCTTTAAGGGCTGCTCTTGTCGAGAAACCCAGGTCTCCTCTGAATAACAATGCGGACTAACTCCTGCATGTCATTGTCAGCAACCAGCGCGGCGCGCGGAGAGGGTACGGCCGGCGGTCGGCCAGGCAAAGCATGCATTCGACGTTGGCTGGGTTCTCATCCCGCTTAGTGCTCTATCGGTGACGCAAATTGCGGGTGGCAGCGCAGTCTGCTGGCGAAATAGAAGACTGAGCGGGAGGACTCTACCGAACGTTCGGGGGCTAAGAAGTCAGGCGTTATGAGACTTTTGAAGATTTCCCGTATCAAGTGCGAATTTCCCGTATAATTCCCGTATTTTTCCCGGGTCACTAAAATTCCCGTATAATTCCCGTATTTCCCGTATCGCTCGACACCCTGATATATATATATAGATACATATATACATAAATTATATATAAACTTTTGAACTGACGGTGGTTTTGGGGTCTGGGGGATGTGAAACGCGAAGATATGTCGAAATTTTCCGGAAGTCGAAACATGGTACCCATTGCAATAGTTAGCTTTCTAATGAAATCTACCTAAATGTTATTTAGTGATGTGACTAAAATACAGGAATCGGTTGTTTTAGCTTCCTATATGGTCAGTTATGAGCTCGCTAGAGCTAAGAAGCCATTCACGGATGGAGAGATCGTTAAACAATGTTCTCCAAGAATGGCTGAGGCCTTCAAGGAAGATGAAGTTTTAAAAGAATTCCAGTCTGTACCACTTTCGAAACAAAATGTGACAAGAAGAATAGAAGACATCAGTACTCATTTGTCTGCTAACCTGAAATCAATTATTGAGAACTAGCTTCAGATGAGAGTGTAGACATAACAGACACAAATTAGCTCCTGGTTTTTATAAAGTTAATTCAGAATGGCCTTACCATCATAGAAGAATTGCTGAAAGTGATCTCTTTGCATGGGACAAGTAAAGGACACGACATATTATCCGCAGTGCAGTCAGCTGAAGGGTATGGTGGATTTAATAAGATGACTGCTGTAGTTACAGATGGAGCTAAGGCAATGGTTGGATCTAGTACTGGTTTCATCGATCTTTTAAAACTAAAACAAGGCAATGTGCCACATTTCCATTGCATTGTTCATAAAGAGGCCCTGTGACGAAAATCTGTTGAATTATGTGACACTACGGAAACTGTGACAAAAATCACTAACATAAGAGGGGGAAACAGGTCTTTAACTCATAGGAAATTCATTTCTTTCTTAGAAGAACTTGACAGTGCTTACGGAGACTTGCTGCTTCATTCTGACATAAGGTGGCTTATTGCGGGGAAATGTTTACAAAGATTTTGGGAACTGAGGCATGAAATACTTGGCTTCCTACAACAGCATGTTACTAACTCTGCTGATCTCCAACAAACTCAGAGACATTGACTTTATAGAAAACTTAGCATTCCTAACAGACATCACCCAACATTTGAACGTTTGGAATTTGCAGCTTCAAGGGAATAAGGAGACTATTTTTGAAATGATGGGATATGTTGATGGTATTAAGAGGAAGTTACAACTCTTTAAATCTGCATTAACTAAGAAATCCAGAGTAGACAAGAGGGAGTTGTGTTAAATAAGTACATTGAACACATTGAGCTATATCTATCTGAATTTAACAGCCGATATCAAGATTTTGTGAAGCTGCGACCAGAAATGGAACTCTTCAATAACCCTATGAATACCACAGTGGAACCTCAACCTGAACAATTGCAGTTAGAGTTGTGTGAGATACAGTGTGACCCATCTCTCAACAACGCAGCAACAACTGGGGTTTAGTTCTGGAAATAGCTGTCGCCTGAACGTTACCCTCTCTCATTACCTGGGTCCTAAAGCAGTGCTCAATTTTAGGGAGCACATACATATGTGAGGTTACATTTTCAGCTATGAAACTGTATTGTGCCATGCACTAAGAGTTGCTACATACATATGTGAGGTTACATTTTCAGCTATGAAACTGTATTGTGCCATGCACTAAGAGTTGCTACATCATACGCGGAGTAGACTTCAAATCTTTGTTACAAAATTACATTTGCGTTAAAATAAAGTGTTTGTGTTTTTATTCAATAAATATTGTCTGCAAGCTTTCAACATACGTAAGTCATATATTTTGCAATGGAAGCAATGGTGGACAGAAGATGGACAAACGAGAAACAGGAGATGAGACGTGATGACAAGACTCGCCATCCACGGATTCCACCACAAGATTTGTAGAAATGTTAAATACCATGAACCGAATGAATGAATGAATTATATTCTTTGTGCAATAATCCCTGTAACAAATACCACATAACATCATCCACCAAAAGGACAAAGAGCATAGTTGAATACGGTAAAGATTAGTCTACCTGTAACAATCATTTGTAAGCATACCTTGTAACCATCCATTATGGTCACTTGGCTGCAATAAATATTTATTATAAATTGTATATATTTTATTCCTACTTCTAAACTCATCATGTCAGATATGAATAAATTGGGAGTTTTGGCCCGCCGACATGTTTCCTTCAGTAATGTGGCCCTCAGTCCATACAAAAGTTGGCCACCACTGCTGTAAATAATCAACTCGTGTAGACCACTGACCTGGTGTTAATCTTAGAAACTGACCCTACTTGGGTTACTATCAATACCATTCCAGTACCTAAAACTAGAATTCAATTTCTTTGCAGCCGGGAATCGAACCCGGAACCTCAGGAAAGGGAGCTATACATTACACCAGAGATGGTCTTGTAACTTCATAATTGCAGCAACAGAAGTAAGGCAAAGAGTATTCATGAATGATATATACAACATGTAGTTTTTTTATTTCTAGTACTACACCACAAGATGTAGTGGTTTGCATCTTTCTTGAAATGCTGGCTGTACGAACAGCTATGTTTTGTGAGATTGTGGAAGCAATCCAATAACATTGGTTAAACTTTCAGACCTGCTGAAGTAGTACCTATAGAGTTGAAATTGACTGCTGGCAGTTCTGCTTTATATTTACAATACATACCGTATTTCCTCGCATAATCGTCGCACTTTTTGAACCTAAAATTCGTGGGGAAAATCAGGGTACGACGATTATGTGAAGAATATTTAAGTTCAAAAAATATACTGGATCATTGTTTGCTGCACGGGCCAGTCATTTGCGTAGCGTGAGTCATAGCCTGCAGTCAGAGACAGGCTTCTTTCTTCTAACAAGGTCACGACAGGTTAAAGCTCGCGGAATGTGATGACGAAGCTGGCCGTTCGCGTCGCGGTTCATAGCCCGCAGGCATAAAGACGAGATTTACTTTCTCCTAACAAGATCACGCCAGATTAGGCCTATAAGATCGCGGAATGTGCACTGGCCGCTCGCGTCACAGTTCATAGCCCGCAGGCATAAAGACGAGATTACTTTCTGCTGACAAGATCCCGCCAGATTAGGCCGATAAGTCCGCGGAATGTGCGCTGGCCGTTCGCGTCGCGGTTCATAGCCCGCAGGCATAACGACGAGATTACTTTCTCCTGAAAAGATCATGCCAGATTAGGCCTAAAAGCTCGCGGAATGTGCGCTGGCTGCTCGCGTCACAGTTCATAACCCGCAGGCATAAAGACGAGATTAGGCCTATAGGCTCGCGGAATGTGCGCTGGCCGTTCGCGTCACAGTTCATAGCCCGCAGGCATAAAGATGAGATTAGGCCTACTTTCTGCTGACAAGATCACGCCAGATTAGGCCTATGAGCTCGCGGAATGTGCGCTTACCGTTCGCATCGCGGTTCATAGCCCGCAGGCATAAAGACGAGATTACTTTCTCCTGACAAGATCACGCCAGATTAGGCCAATAAGTCTGCGGAATGTGCGCTGGCCGCTCGCGTCGCGGTTCATAGCCCGCAGGCGCGGAATGTGTGTGCTAAGTGACGAAGCTTGCCGCTCGCGTCACAGTTCATAGCCCGCAAGCATAAAGACGAGATATTTTTCTTCTGTCAAAGTCGCGGCAGCATGTGCAACTGACTGGCGCACAAATACAAATATGCTATGCGGCGATTATGCGAGGAAATTTTATAAACCTATTTTAGTGTTTGAAAAGTGGGGTGCGACGATTACACGGTGGCGACGATTATGCGAGGAAATACGGTACATTATATTTACTCTGCAATTTATTTCTTAGCTGTGGTTCTAAAATCAGTAGCAATAATTTGTACATCCAACCCCGGCCCAAGCAAGGCCCATTTTCACTTAAATATTGTCCGCCTTCCTTTCATTACATACTGTCAAACTGGTCGAGCTCAAAGATGCCCTTACCTCCACGTGAATGGAACTAATCATCCTGGACACACTTTTCTGTGCAGCCGATGCGACCAGTACGACATCCAGTATAGATAGAGATCAATGATTTAGACCGACCTTGCAGTATGGAAGTGATGGCTGGGTAGATTCAGGATATCTGATACATAAGCTAGAGGTAACTGTTAAGAGGGTAGCATGAATGATTGCTGGGACAAATACATGGGAGCAATGGCAGGAAGATACTCGTAACGAAGAGATAAAGGCCGAGTTTGAAATGAACGTACTAGATGAAGCTGTTCGTATGAGCCAACTCTGATGGTGGAGTCATATGAAGAGAATGGGTGAGGAGAGATTACCTAAGTTCGGCTGTAGAGGGTAAGAGAAGCAGAGGTAGACCTAGAAGGCGATGATTAGATTCAGTGTTTAATGATTTCAAAGTGAGAGATGTAGAAGCAGAGGAGGCCGCAGTGTTAACTGCTAATAGGGGATCATGGAGTCTACTTATTCACAAATAGAGGTTTGCAGATGGAATGTTGAAAGGCAAAACAGTCTCAAATAAAAATTTATGTATGTATGATCAAATTTTCACTGTCTACACAACACATTCAAGGCAAGATCTCATTGAAAAATGTCTCCTGGTTATGCACTGTTTTGAAAAACAAAAGGTCCGATTCCTGTCTATAGTCCGGGACAGCATAAATAAGTTACTAGATCAAAACAGGGTAGGCAACATTAACACCTGTCCCCTATGCCTACGTAAATGTTGGTTTATGCTTGCATTTCTTGAAGTTAAGTTGTTTTCAGGTGCGAGCACATTGCCGCCAACCCTGCTTAAAATCTCGCCATCTCCAAAGACCATAATACCACTAAAATTCCGTACCACACAGTTGCCGACATGTTTCTGGCGATAACTCCCAGAATGCATTTTTCACAAAGTCGGCCAACATAATAATTACGACTTTAACTAAAGACTTATTATTTGAATAATTTCACAATTTTCTTTGGAATTTCAAATCTAATGAAGTTGTAACAAGTTGTACAAGGTAAGTACTACTAATATACATCGATTAAAACAGTTTTTACAGTTATTGTAGACTCTTGATATGTGTGTGTCAAATCCACTAGTCTGAGATGTTTCAAAGCTTTTATTTAATTAATTGTTGGATAAATTCTTATTTAGATTTCATCATGACGCCTAAAAAAACACAAGAACAGGATTGGAGATGGACTGGAAAAACTCTACGAAGATCACTACGATTTGAGCAAGTAGGCTCAGCCTAGATCTACACAATTTAAAGTACAAAGTTATTTAATCGTTGTTTTATTTATTTTTGTATTCAGTCAGAGCACAAATAACGTAATAAAAAACCTTAATGGTCTTTGAAAATTTTGAAATAGTCTTCTGACTGCATTTTCCATATAGGCCTAATTCAAACATAACCTACAATATAGCCTATGCAAGTTCTCTCTCGGGAATATATTCATAGGTTCAATTCGCCTTCTAATATTGCAATGTATCTTATTCTCGACTTCCAAATGCCGTCAGCCATAATATTATAATACATTGAACATGTAACTTGTAAGCTTGGACGTAGGCCTAGTCTATGATTCACACTCGGTTAGTGGTAGTGAATGTATTGGTGATTATTTATGTAGCTTATAACTTATGTACTTGGCTACTGACCTATAGCCTACTTAGTAGTAGGCAGATAAAATATTTATATTAGGCCTATTTTTATTTGTTTCAGTCATGGTTGCGACAGAGTAGTGTGGTGCCCTTCAACGAACTTCAAGGGTTGTGCAACATGAATCAATCATCATTCTGAAGAGCCATATACTCACATGTGCACGGGATATGCACTGCGCTTGAGTCACATATGCAAATTTTCAGAGAATACCAACAATATCTCATAGCTCTCTTTTAGTTCTCGACATAAGTTACTGCACCACTGAATGTCTGGGTGAAAATTACTGATGTACTAATGTTGGGTGAGACAAAGTAATTGATCGCTACTTGGTTAGATGACACAGTTTGGGCGAAGCCACTGGTTGCAATACGTTATAAATATTGGTCGCAGCTATAGCCTACTTGTATTATTAATTCTGCATGAAAGTAGAACGCGGCTTATACACCTGCATCGGACATGATTGTGACTGTATGCTGTGATGGCTGCGCTAGAATTATTAGCACACAGGTAACGATATTTGTAGGCTATACATTATACGGTAATACAAAACTAAAAATTTCAAAGATCTCGTAGGCCTATACTACACAGCTTGGACATTCTTAACCCAATGAGCAGTACTGCCGTCTATTTACGGCACTGTTGTGCGTGGCCCACGGGAGTACTGCCGTCTATTGACGTTCTTGAAGTTCGCGCCTAAACAGTACCGCCGTCTAATCACGTTTCATGGGGAATGTTTGAAATTGTTGCCTGACATTGTACTGGCGGGTCTTTAGAACAATGTTGGAGGATGTTTGACAGGTTCAGCGAACGTTATTCCGTGTTTTATCACATCTCGTATGTTCTGTGATGAAGTTCTGTCCCGGCATCTGCAGTCACGTAACCTAACTTCTTACGCGATTGTGCTACGAAGTACAACACACGAAAACTGTTTTCTATTGTTGTTTCCTGTGAGTGCACTGCACAACTATTTCTTGACAATACACATTATGTTTCTTTTCCCTCATCTCGGGTTTCCGTGGAAACAAACTCCATTACTCTCTGATTGTCAACATATACACGTGCTAAATGGCGGGATCTAGTCGAGGAGGCGCGCTTGCTCCGCAAGATATAAGTAATATTTTGACTAATGAGGAGTCTGATGATGAAGTTGATATTTATGATGGTGATAGTGATTGTATTGTGTCCGATATGAGTGAAATTGGTCATTCCTCGGAAGACGATGACATAGAAATTGAGGACGAAGTGCAGCCTGCTGTCGCAAAGAAGGCTAAGCTGTCAGCTGTTCACACTGAAGGAAGAAAGTGGACTTCTATAGGTAGGTTTCTTCCTACGCTTTCTGCTAATTTTGATGCATCAAATTCAGGCGTTAGTGATAATCTTCATGTGAATGATAATGACAATGATTCAAGAATTGATGTGTCGATTTTCAAAGAAGTTGTTGACCGTAATACTATGAACTTGATAGTGTCAGAAATGAACAACTACTACATATTTGTTATGGAAAATACGGACGTAAAGGAAAAGTCGAAATTACATAAGTGGCAAGGCATAACCGTAGAGACTCTTTGTTTTCCTGGCAACTGTATTGTTGATGGGCCATGTGAAGAAAAACAGGATGAAAGACTATTGGTCGACAAATAAATTGATCGAAACTCCGATGTTCGGTAAAGTGGTCTCTCTCGACAATTTCTCCCTCATTCTAAGACTGCTTCACTTTTCTGACAACAATCTTCAACCCCCAGGTGACAGACTTTATAAAATTAGGCCTATAATAAACTATTTGAGAGAGAAATTCCGATCAATATTCTATCCCTTCCAAAAGATCTCTATTGACAAGAGTCTAGTTGCTTGGAAAGGTCGCCTAAAATGGAAACAGTACATTCCATCAAAGCGACACAGGTTTGGCATAAAGGTGTTTATACTTTGTGACTGTGAAACTGGGTTTATCAATGATTTTATTGTTTATAAGGGAAAGGATACGGAAATTGAACATGATGAAAAACTTGGAGTGTCTGGGTCAGTTGTCAAAACTCTAACAGCACCTTACATTGGTAAAGGCCACAACCTGTATGTCGACAACTGGTACACAAGCCCAGATCTTTTTGAGTACCTACACAAGGAAAATACTGGAGCATGTGGCACAGTCAGAAAAAACAGAAAAGGGATGCCAGACTTCCCGAAGAAAATTCAAAAGGGGGAATGTATTTCACGGCACACCAATGATATGCTGGCGCAAAGATGGCACGACAAAAGGGATGTTACTATGCTTACTACCATACACGAGAACGTGATGGTAGAAACCTACAAAACAGACCAAGCCACAGGTCGGAAGAAAATGAAACCTTTGAGTGTACTGGATTATAATGTGAACATGGGTCCAATTGACAAAGCTGATATGCAAATCAGTTTCACTGCAAATGTCAGGAAAACACTGAAGTGGTATGTCAAGTTGTTTTTTTACTTGATTGACATTTCAGTGCTGAACTCTTACAATATTTACAAGATGAAGACTGGAAAAAATCCACAGCTTAGTGAATTCCGACTCTGCCTCATAGATCAGCTGCTAGAGGAATTTGCAGTGGAGAGGAAGCCAACAAAAGGAGGTCGACCACCTTCAGGAGGAGACTGCTTGAGACTTTCTGGACGTCATTTCCCTAAACCAGTACCTCCAACACAATCAAAGCAGAAGCCGCAACGGAGATGTTTTGTGTGTCAGCACACAAAGAAGAGACCGACCAAAAGAACAGACACTAAGTGGATGTGTGTTGAGTGTGATAGACCCCTCTGTGTACACCCCTGTTTTGAAGAGTACCATACCCTAAAGACATTTTGAAAGCCTAGGTGAAACTGATATAAAATTAAGTCGTGTTGTATGGGATACAAACTTGATCAAATATAGAAAGTAATTATATTTTTCAATTTCCTTTCAGTATTTTTGAGAAAAATATTTTCTACGCCCCTGGTTTCAATTAAATTGAGGGTATCAGTTATGTACCATCAATGTAAATTTTGTAACTTTATTAATAGAGAAAAGATAGACTCAAAATAACTTAAAATTGAGAACTGCAATTTTTCACAAAAAAACTCACTCCAGGTGGCCTGTAAGTGTCAGCAAAAACTCACTGATCAAAAGGTTAAAATTCACGACACGTGAATAATGAAATAAAAGGCAAAACCATTGGCCTGGATAAAGATTATTGATGCGCGACTACCCCCACTGTGCGTGACAAAAACCGGGGTTGTTATATATTAGCTAACGCGACCCACATTACATCAATTTTTTATATTAAAGCATTGTTGTTGTTGTTTCTTATGGCTAGCCCAGATTCCAATCCATCAGCTTTCTTGCATTCCAATATAGTTGTGTGAGGTTTCCTGAAGTTCTAGCAGTCACATCAAGTTTGTTGCAATGTAGCAGGTGCCCCTTATCCATTTTACTTCCAGGTTCGTGACAAAGTGTGCATTTTTCAGATCTCAGGATGTCCCAAATAGGATCACGACTTATATAGATGAAATTCCAGCTGAGTCTGCCGTTTTTGCTGTTAATTATGCACAAGTACAGTATTGCCAATCCTGCACTTATGGTACTACTTTGTATAAGCGCGGTACCATGAAACAAAATAGTGCCAAGTTTGAACCAGTTCGCAATGGATTGTGCAAGCTGTTTTTGTCTAGACCAATAATTGTTAATGCGTTAGGCCATACTAACACCCCTGGTTTTTGTCACGCACAGTGGGGGTAGACACGCATCAATAATTTTCATCCAAACCAATGGCTTGTGCCTAGACCAATAATTTTTAGGCAGTGAGGTGCTGGTTTTGCCGATTAGTTCGAAACATGAAATCCTTGCGATCAGCGTTCATTACAGTGGTAAATACTGTTCTTCATACAAAACAAACCTAACTTGGGGCTTACGCCCAGACCTCCTTGCTTGTAGTGCAATCGGTAATTTTCGTCCAGACAGTCGTCTAACCAAGTAGCGACCAATGGTTTCGTCCAGTCAGTCGTCTAACCAAGAAGAGCTCGTTTATTTCTTTTTCTCACATAATTACAACATTATGTGTGTCGTCTAATGTAGGCCTATTTTGTATCGAATATGTTGGTAACTAATGACGTCAATGTGATCGCTCACTGCGGCAGTTTCACATACTAAATATGCTGTCAAACATGGCTGCGGTGGTTAAATATACAATAAATAAAAACACATATTTAAGTGATTTAGCACATATATCCGGTGCAGAAGTGATCAAGGTTAGTAGTTACAATTGATTATGTCCCCCCTCCCGCCAAAAGATGAAATAAGGTATGAAAATGATATGTTATCAAAGTGAAAGCGAAAAGGAAAAGAGTCATACATGGTAGAGAATTAATCTGAAATTTCACTACAGTATATGTCGTTTTATAAAAGGGCACAGCGGGTGGGTTACAGACAGCGAAGGAGAAAATATCTATTAGGACATCACTTCCATAATTATTATTCATCATTACACAAGGTATTTAGGCTAATTTAAGTATTCTACTTGGTTCATCACTCCTGAAGTGTTACCTCTATTGCGTATGTCTTTTGCCTTGAACATTTTTGGTTGAAGGCGGGCTATTATTTTATTTTAGAATATGCACTGAAAATTTGATGTAATCAGCGTAACTGCAGCCTTCGTAAAGAGGTTTACGCAGACCAGCGCGTATCCCATTTTTGAACAGCTGACTCCGGTTGAATGTAGCGTTGGGGGTCTGCACCACTAGCGCTGGCCAACAGCAGGGCGCGCTTGAACTCGGTCAGTGATAACACTATGTATTCTATTCGTCATGATAATGCTAATATTATGATCATGTAGAAATGAGCGGAAGTGTAGAGGACGTACGCAATCGCGGAAACGCTGCCTTCAGTTCAATTCCCTCTCATATATTCCGCTCTCGCAAGTTAAATATCTCAGCTCTCCACAGAAAATTGTTTTGTGTTGGTATCTTATAATTTTCGAGATATTACTCCGTCCATAACGCTTGCCTTTCAACGCCTGTATTTAACTCCTCAATTTCTCAGTGAATTCAGTGAATTTTCTGCAAGTGGCTTTTAATGTGCCGGTTGACGAGAGGTCAGGAGACTATTCTACCAACCATCTCGCACTGTGCGGCTAGCATTTTTTGGCAGTTGGTCCAGGTTCAATTTCCGGCTCTGCCAAGAAATTTTAATTTTGGTCCGAGGGATGGACCAAGGCACACTCAGCCTCGTGAGGCAAAACTGAGAAGAGGAGGGTTTGATTCCCATCTTAGCCATCTTGGAAGTGGTTTCCACGCTTCTACTCCAGGCAAATGCCGGGATGGTTCCTAATTTAAGGCCATGGCCATCTCGTTCCCAATCCTCATCTGAATAATAAATGCACACACTAATACAGCCATCACAATAACACAGGTTATCAGACAAATTCCACATGCCCATGTACACAGATCTACATGACCATGATGTCTCAAAGCCCCAAAATCAACCAACAACTGCTGCTTCTTACCATTCCAAGACGAAATCTTCGAGTTGCCATTAGTCTTATGTCCCTAAAATCCACGACTACTTCGAATGGCTTTAGGCCTAAGCATTGGATCAACTATCTTCTTGCATCTCAATAGGGATTTGCCAATAGGCTCAACAGCTTGTCTCAATTCTGCCTTTATATATGTAGGCCTATACATGCAAGAAATGAGTACGGTACTTATCAAAAATAAAGAAATAATAAGCTAATATGTACCCTACTATTATATTTCTCTCCTACTCCTAAATCCTTCTCTGAACACTCATCTTAAAACAGAATGGTCTGTATTTTTGGAATAATTATAAAAATATAGCCTATAAGAAGAAATGAACACGCTCATCTTTAGCTCCCTGGCAAAAAAAATGGAAAAAACATTGAGTAAGTATTAATGTTTCTGTTCTTATGCATTTTATATGATGCTTTAAAAATCAATCTAGAAGAGATAATTTAAGTTAACTTCACTACCATAATACTGCTTAAGAGTTACTGTTGAGACTAATGACCAAGATGTCCCTAACTTGAGCAAGGACTGCTTCACAACTTCATGTAAAATGTATTTTCGTAAAAGGGCCTTTACTTAGTTTGGATCGTTTGCGATACGTGTTACATGGATGTGTGTGCTGACTTTTTGGTGTTAAATGATGTAAGTTGGCAACGCCAAATGTGGTGGCCATGTTGGTTTTCTAGTAACTTATTTAAGGTGTCCTCGTCTATACCATCCTGCGACATCAGGAGGTTGAAACAAGCTTATCAGGGGCTAGAGCATGGCAGCGCTATCGAGAGGACAGATGGTATTAATGCCTATCCTCTAAAATAGCAGTGTGTCCTACTGTAGAGATTGTGCTCATTTAGTTTGAGTGTCTTCATCTTTTCCGTGTGTTTCATCGCTGCCAACTATTTGTCGAAGTGTTTGTCCCTTATACATGTTTTTCTCTTTTTCCAACCCAATAATTATTGTTATTAGTATCATCACTTCAGTTTTTATTCTTAATACTTTGAGAAATAAACATCTGTTCACAATAAATACCTGATTCTCGAAAGTCTGCCTTAGGGTATTTCCAGGTGTTGGCTCAAGTTCCATGTCATGAGCCTTCTGAATAACTTCCATTACATCTTCCTTAGCCTTGTGAATGGCCTTCTGGATTTCCAAGTAGGTTTGAGGATCAGCAATGGTATCGCCAATTCCAATGGAGTGACCTAATAGACAGATATCAATAAAAGTCCTGTCAAAAGGAATATAATGAGCATCAGAAAGAAAATATAAATGGCTATATCTGGCAGGTCCGAAGAACATATCCTTAATCATTCCACCCACCAAAGTATCTTCATCTTTTATATTGCAGATTAAATGTATTGTCTTTATCCCTTTAAAATACACAAATATACATAAAATATTCCATACAATATGAGACATATTAAAACAAAGATAAATACTTTTAGATATAAAATGAAAACTTTATAAGGTTCAAATAAAACACGAACAAGTTGTTATTGACGTTTCACAATAATAAAACCCCAAGAAAAGCAAGCAAAAAATGTTGCAATGATGAAGTTGAGCAATTATGTACTCGTAACTGAACATACTGTAATGTCACAGACTGATCAAGTCAAATATTAATGAAGCATTACAAAGCCATAAATTTGCAAGCTTGTGATTCTGAGCACTTTTTATAGGTAGCATGTCTCCCCTAAAAGTGTCAAAGTATATGGTTAAGAGAAAGAAATGATAACAAGAAGCTTAAGCTGGCCGAACCATTTACCCATTCAAAGCTGAAGGGCAGAGGTGTCTATACAGCAATTAGTACATCAACCTCTTTGTCTCTTGACTCTCCAGTTTCATTTTCAACACACTTTTTGCTTTACACTCTTAAACTCTGGGGCAGATGACCTCACTGTTCTACCCCTTAAAACCCCAACAATCAATCAATCTTAAACTCTACAATATTTTCCCTTTCCTCATTAGCTTCATTCTTTCAGGTTATATTTGTGGTAGTATACTAACAATTTATATTTGATAAACCATTTTTCAAATCGATTTTGGAAACTTAATGCCTTTCAGTTCCGTGGTCAGTTTTGTGTGGCATAAAGCTATCCAGAATGAATATTTCACATATTTTATTATAAAATTGATTTTGAAACATAAAAACCACCTAAATCCTGTACAAATGTAATTTACAATACCATTGTAACACGCATGAATCTTGCAGTGCGGCCAACAATAATTACGGAATACAGCCCTGAAAGGTACAGTAGCAAGTAATTGACTTAATGCTTTGCTCCTCCAATCGCACTACAGTGGTATCAGGCTTAAAGAGAAAGCTGACAATTCTATCTTTCGTCATTCGAAGGGTCTTCGGTCACTACTTCAGAACACTAAATGTTTAAAAAATGGTCATTTCTCACTTAATGTTTTTCAGCTCCAGCCAAAATAGCTACATTAGAATATATGGTAATTCATGTTTTTCTTCATGCTATACCTACATACTGTACAGACAGTACATACATAGATCCACTTCGACTTCCATTTATTATTATAGACATGCATTTGTCTGTTGGTACACGCAAAAATAAAACATGTCTTTTCACTGAGGTATGAGTGATACAGAGTAATGCCATTTGGGGCACAGCTGTGGATGCTGTGAAAGATTCCACTCATAGGGTCAGTGATGTTGTACTGACTCAGTGAGGAAAACAATGACAAACTATCTCACTCCTCATCTTGCCTACTATGCCTCCCTTAGGTTTTTGTGGGTTTCAGCCCACATAACGTATGGTGGTACTTTCCAAGGATCTGATCAGCCTCCGGGCTGACTACTTAACAGACAAACAGATAACTTTAATATTGGAGAGTCCATCAAATTCAACTTAACTATTACTGTGTATTTATCTCCTCAATATTTTTCCTTTTATCATTTAACTAATAGCCATCTATTTGAGATTGAGAAATATTTCCCTTTTGTTTCGTGAATTTCAACTCCCTTGGCACATGATCACGAGATTAATGGTCACGTAAAACTACAAACTTACTTGCTTAAAAATCCAACTGGAACAAACAACACTCCAACACTTCTTCTTCGTCCTCTATCTCATTTCCCCACTGCATAGTGACACAGGTATACTTGTGAGTTTTACATACATCACTTAAGAGTCTATTCTTCTTGTAATGCCATGTTTATAACTGGGAAATGCTCCAAAATGTCAGTAAAATACAGTCAAAACCCCTGGTTTTAGCCACTGAATGTATTTATACAATGCATGTGCTTGAGCCCTAACTTCTGGTTAATATACGATGACAATACTTTGTACAACATAAGGGAAGAGTTCATTCAAAAAATTGAGAGAGAGAGAAAAAAACGTTTATCAACCATTTGTTCCAGAACACACTACACCTCTCTCACTCCCCACCATGATCCGGCACGGCATGATCCGCTTGCTCAGAAACTAAGCCAGTTAACAAGCAACAGGCAAGTTTTTTTTTTAATCATGTCTTCATTCTCCACCCTCACAATTCAAAACTAAAAGCTGTCGTGCAGGCCCCTTGTCTTTTAAGAATTAGACACCCAGCCTTTGATCATCTCACTCAAGAATATGAGTCAGTTCTGGCAATTTCAACTCAACATACAAAAAGACTCGTGCAAAATTATAGGAGAATCGCCACAATCGCTCAACAAGATCAAGTCATCAACTGTATTTTACGACATGATCCAAAGAAACTTTTAAAGCACTCTGTTCCCATTTATTTTATCAGTCACTGCCTTTTGAAGAGTCAACGTGTTTTTAATTTCATCATTATACACCACCATCATCATTTTGACTAGATGTTGAGACTTCGTCTTTCTTACTGAATGATGAAGGACACAATATACCATATTTCCTCGCATATATCTAGCACCCTAATTTTTAATTTTGAAATTGCAGAGGAAAAAATCCTCGCATATCTCGCATTAACTTCTGATGCCTTCATAAAGATGATCGAAGTAACTTTAAGATAGAATCCCCACTCACTGGACATCACACGTCTTGCCCACAATGTTTTTGTTCGTTTCGGCGGCATTGCTTTTCTTTCTTTCACGGTATTTGTTGTCCGTCCATTGCATTAGCGACAAGTACCAGTATTCTGTCTTTACGTTCCATTGTTGTTTGTCAGTCAGGTGTCATTGTTTTCTTGCGAAGGTCATCTTTAAGTTATGTAAAAATGCGGAAGTTATACAGCTGGGTGATTAAGTTATTAAATATGCAGAAAAAGATGGTAATAGAGCTGCCAGTCGAGAATTCATTGCAACTGAATTTAATATTCGCTACTGGCGTAAACAGAAAGACGCGCTAGAAACCACTAATTAAACCAGTAATGTTCTTTATTCAAAACGTGGCAACGAAGTAAAACAACCACATGGGATGTGATGTCAGCTGTTTTGTTGGTGCTCCACATGCTAAATAGGTAATTGTTAGCTTAGAACACGTCGAGATCTGATATGCGAAGGCGGATCAAAAAATAAGTTGCACTTCCCAGTTATGGCCATTTATTACACCACCTATACAACACCAACACGCCTATAACGACATACGATGTAACATCACTTTTCCACATAGTTTCCAAGAGACTCCAAACATTTCAGCGAACGCACAACCAACTTACCGATGCCGGATGCATAGAAAGTTCCTCCAGCGTTCTGCAACCAAACTGAGACAGCGGCCTTCACCTCCACATCGGTCTGGAAACATCGACCACCGAGCTCCGTTTCGAGCTTACCGAACACATGAAAGTCACGTGGTGCTAGGTCCGCCAAACGAGCGAACTGCTGCAGGGTTTGAAGTGGGAGGTTTGGCAACATCCACCCTACAGTCCCGACCTAGCGCCATGTGACTTTCATCTGTTCGGTAAGCTCAAAACGAAGCTCGGTGGTCGACGTTTCCACACTGATGAGGAGGTGAAGGCCGCTGTCTCCGTGTGGTTGCAGAACACTGGAGGAACTTTCTATGCATCCGGCATCGGCAAGTTGGTTGTGCGTTTGCAGAAATGTTTGACGTCTCTTGGAAACTATGTGGAAAAGTGACGTTACATTGTATGTCGTTATAGGCGTGTTGCTGTTGTATTGGTGGTGTGATAAATGGCCATAACTGGGAAGTGCAACTTATTTTTTGATCTGCCCTCGTAGCTAGTTACAATAAGCTGACGACAGAAGACAAAATAAAGAAGGCTGTCAGTTGAACTCTTGCGTAATTGGGTTATAAGGGCATGGGTTATGCTGTCAAAGAAATTTGTTGTTAAGAGCTTCTTGAAGACGGACATCACAAATGAATTGGACGGAAGTCAGGATGATGCAGCATGGGATAACTAGAATAATGCACGGAAGAGTAGTTCGGAGATTGGCAGCAGGGACAATGGCACTTGTCTCGTTTCAATAATGCAAATTTTATCTTTCTTCGGGAATACGGTCATACGCACAAAAATCCCCGCATATATCACGCATCAAAAATTTTAACACTTATTTTCATTCAAAAAAGTGAGAGTTACTGTATATGCAAGCAAATACGGCCGTCAGAAACAAACAATTAAATTTTGCTTGTAATTAATATTTTATATTTACTTGGTGGACCCATTATTTACCTCCCCACTTTTATTATAAACAAAATTTGAATGATTGTCAGTCAATATCGTACCTGCCAACTTTCAAAAAGGGCTTTCAGTAAAACTCGTTCGCACCAAAAAATCTAACAAATTTCTACATACCCCAGCTTGAAACAATAATCCTCCTGGGCTACAAAACACAGTAATTCATGCTTTGAACAGGATATTTCAATGAAATCTTATCTACTTACATCATACGCCAATTATTTGTAAACGAGCATGACCCTCAATGAGCAGGTGTGGTGAACTTCGGTTTGGAGCATAGTTATAACAGGACTTCCTTGACATAATATACCTAGGTAATACACTCATCACTCACTGGAAATTACTTGTACTTTTAAATTCATAGTTGTGGCTTTTTTAGCTTCCTGCAAAAGTCTGGATAAAAGGTGCTGGCATAACAGGGACCAGGACTCCTGGTCTTTAAAATAGAAATAGACTCTGAAGGTTCATTCAGGACAAAATCCATGTATTTTCTTCAAAAAATTAAGAGTTCAACAGAATTAATATAAAACACTACAGTAACCGATGACATTATAAGGGTCTGATTCAATAGCTTAAGTTGTGGCTTGCTTTGCTTTCTTCAGAAAGTCAATAGAATGTGTGTTTGTATTGCTTCAGAACTTCTGGTCTGCAAAATGGAAATGGTTTCCAGAGTTCCATTGGACATCAATGACCTGAACTGAGTCCTGCGTTTCCTAATCAGGCTAAAAATTCGTTCACAGTCTGTCTTCGCAGTCAAGTACGGAGAAATATTGAGATGTTAGACAATCGGCGCTGGTCTCAGCCGTTGGACGGGATTCCCGTAGTTTTCACGATAGAAAACTGAGCAAAATCGAGAATCGCAATTAAAATAATCGGTGTCACTTTTAGTCGTTCGACGAGATTTCTATTGTCCTTGAAATCGGGCATGGGAAAATATTGGATTATTACGGAATCAGCGCCGCTTGCTGTCCTTTTGACAAGAATCCAGTTGACCTCTTCATCGATGCGGCGAAATATCGCGATGTATCTCAATAACTGCCGCTCTCGATAGTTTTACTAGATTCACGATGTCCTTGCGGTTGGACACTAAGAACACGATAATGTGCAATCGGCGCCGCACCCAGCCGTCCTCGTGATCACAAGTTTGCGATTGGGCATGGGTTTTATGATTTTACGCAACTGGTGTCGATCTCTGTCCGTTTGACGAGCTTCCCACAAGCAAGACGTGTGGTCAGCCAGCCGTCTTGATGTGATTTTGGAGGATGAACGTTCGAAGTAGGTATCGAATTTTACAAAATATTCAGAGAGGATTGCTCGAATAATACAAAAGAGCACATTTTCATTCGAATTTGAATTATACAAGTGTTTGAGATAACCGGTTAGATTAGAATAAATCCGATGGAACCAACGTTCGAAGGAAAAATCGACACATAATGGAATTTCGAATTAACCTTACTGGATGTTGCAAATTTACGAGACGGATAGATTTTTAATATAAAAGTATTTCGAAGCCTATACGTGATTGTTTTTGAAACTGTATCATTTCGCAAGATTGCGACAGTAAATTATTTTGCGTAATTTCTGGACTTATATTTGAGATAGTCTCCAAATTTAGATGTCAATAACAAAAATGAGAGGTTTCTGTTTTGTTTCAAAAGTTTTTGCGCATAAACGTGTCAAATATAAAGGGACAGGAATTCCGCCTGATCAATACAAAACTTTTCAGTCAAGGGGCTATATTATACCCATTTGGATGGTACATGTTTCGAAGCCTTCCATGGCCCCTTCATCAGCCATACACATAAACATATTGTCAGTACAATCTTGGAATAACATGAGAAAACTTGATGAAAATGAGACATAAAAAACCATGAGGACAGTTGTGGTGCAAATACATTGAGTAAAACTTATCCTAAGAAAACCTTACGAATAGTTCAAACAAATGGAAAAACACATTAAAAATAGTATATGTTAAAATACAAACTTAAAATGCAATTTATATGACTCTTGTAATAATCTTAAGAGTTTTGATAAAATATAATAGCAGGATTCCGTGTCCGAAAATCTAGGGAATTCGACCCATAGAAAGAGTTAAAAGTATGTTAAAAACTGATAGTCATATAAAGACTTTGTTGACTTCATACGAAGGATCGTGGTGGAAAGAACAATACATCGCCATGCATGAAAGTCAAATCGGCCAAGCTTGATGAAAGCCTCTTCACTCGTTTAAGCCGGCCAGATTCTCTACGTTTTCCTGCGTCGAAGTCACGTTCCTTCTGCTATGACGTTTCTCCTAAAGCCCATATGTCTACTTGAAGAAATTGGATTTTCTAAACACAAGATGCTCAACTTTCCCTTCGTCTCCATTTCAAGAGGCTTTCATCAAGCTTGGCCGATTTGACTTTCATGCATGGCGATGTATTGTTCTTTCCACCACGATCCTTCGTATGAAGTCAACAAAGTCGTTATATGACTTTCAGTTTTTAACATACTTTTAACTCTTTCTATGGGTCGAATTTCCTAGATTTTCGGACACGGAATCCTGCTATTATATTTTATCAAAACTCTTAAGATTATTACAAGAGTCATATAAATTGCATTTTAAGTTTGCATTTTAACATATACTATTTTTAATGTGTTTTTCCATTTGTTTGAAATATTCGTAAGGTTTTCTTAGGACCAGAACTGTCCTCATGGTTTTTTATGTCTCATTTTCATAAAGTTTTCTCATGTTGGTTTTAACCTTCTCAATGTTATTACAAGATTGTACTGACAATGTGTATGGCTGATGAAGGGGCCATGGAAGGCTTCGAAACATGTACCATCCAAATGGGTATAATATAGCCCCTTGACTGAAAAGTTTTCTATTGATCAGGCAGAATTCCTGTCCCTTTATATTTGATTTTTAATCAATACGGAACCATGAGTGATTGTACAAATGCATAAACGTGTCGCGAATAGTCAGGTTTCCTAATAACAAAGAAAAATATTTCACACAAAACTGAAAACTCTTTCTGATGCCGAAAATATACGTTAAGCTGATGTATACCATTCAAGGTATCCTCAGGACCGGAATGCATTTCCTTGAGGAAGGGCACAGGGAAATATAGCTTACGCAATCAGCGCCGCTTGCGTGAAACCTGCTCCATTGCAATCTGTGAGCCTACCGGCGCCAGTTTAAATGATTTAAACCGACCTCGGGGAATTTTCGTTACCTACAAATATCCAGACAAGAATTAGCTACTTTTCGTTACTTTTGTTACTTTTCGTTACCGGTAGACACCCTGATAATTCACATGTTATTCTGTAACTACAACATGACATACGCTTTGTAATTCGCGGTGAAGAAAAGAACTATCTTTTTAATACAGAACGGCAAAGCTTATCAAACTAATCAACACAATAAAGAACAAGCAAATGATTATCCCAGAGCTTTCATTCAACACAAACAAATTGATCGACTAGGATTCAAGCAAATCAGGACGCATCTCGTATTCCCAGTAGTAGACTGTAACGATCGGATGAATATAGTTCTGAGTGATGTATCGAATGTGCGCTGGTCACACAGCAATGTATCGGCGGCATGTGGAAGCTTGTTCTGGCGCTGTTGCTGGTACGTAAATCCATAAATTGTTCTAGTTCATCCGTAAAACCGTAAAAAGCACTGCCTTTCCATAACTTTTACGGAAAAACGTAAAAGTTGGCAGGTATGCAATATGCATCCTAACTAAAAAGGATTTAATTCATGTCATACCACATTGAGATATAGTGGTCATTAACCCCATATGAGTGGGATAACACTTGGAGGTGGACAGCTGAAGAAGGTGGAAAGTCTCAAGTACTTGGGAAGTATAGTGGAGGAAAATGGGAGAAATGACAAAGAGATTACGGAACGTGGCAGACAGGCAGAAGCATTTCTCAGAAACATTAGGGTGGAATAAAGATGTCCCACAAAAAAACAAGGAAGTGTTATACAGAAGCTACTATATCCCGATACTGACCTAGATGCATCAGAAACGTGGATAATGAAGAAAAGAGACATAAGCAGAATACAGGCAAGTGAAATGAAGTTCATGCGGAGTAGGATCGGAGTAACATACCTGCCAACTTTTGAAAAGGGCTATCAGTAAAACTCACGCGCGACAAAAAATTTAACGATTTTCGACATACCCCGGCTTGACGAAAATAATAATACTTCTGGGCTACAAAATACAATAATTCATGCTTTAAACAGGATATTTCAATGAAATCATATCTACTTACATGATTTGTAGATGAACATAACAATCAAGAAGAAATCCATGTTAATCAGCAGCAGGCGTGGTGAATATTGGTTTGGAGCATACATAACAGGACTTCCTTGATAAATTAAGCCGATATACGATATTTGAAAAAGGTTTTACACAATAAAACTTGTTTAACGTAACACAGGCAAGAAATAATATAATACACACTGCAAATCACATGCTAGTTCGACTTTAAAGTCATGGTTGTGGCCTTTTTAGCTTCCAGCAAAAAGTCTTGAGAAAATGCTTTGTCATAACAGGGACCAGAACTCCTGGTCTTCAAAATAGAAATAGACTCCAGAGATTCATTGGACATGGATGACCTGAACTGTGTTCTATTTTTCTTCACAAGGCTGAAAACACGTTCACATTCTGCATTGCTATGGGGTATGGTGAGAATAGAGAGCATTACTCTAGAAATTCGGTTATACTTAAGAAGTCCATCGGCTCCACGAATTCTTGATATTTGTGCCCAACTGGAATCACTTGCAGCATCTTGATGTGCAGCCAAAGTGTCATCTACCTGAAGAGCTGTAAACTGCCTCTGAAGCTCATTCACCACCTCATCGGTAGTTTCATTCTCTTCCTTGCATAACATGATAGGAAACTTTTCCAAGAAAAAACGAACGGAAGAAAACTGTGCATCTTCAATTTTGTCTAACCTAGCAACTTGAGCATTCTTTAGCACGTCATCCTTGAGTGGAAACTTGTTGATGATGTAGTCACAGGCAGTACAAAAGTAGTTTCTCACTGATGAAAAGAAAAGGGATTTATCTGTATCCTGGAGATCATTCACTATGTTCGAAGTTTGAATGCCAATAACTAACTCATCATCACTTCTTTGATTTTGAATCAAGTTGTACTCAACTTCAAGCAATGAGGAGCTTTTGACAATTTTGGGCTTAACAAACTTGGTGAACAGCTGCTTTAGCAAATCCATTAGAAGTTCTAATAACAAGTGAACTTGTGGGGAAGAAGTCTGAAGGGCAACATTCAATTTGTCAAATACAGGAATAGTCACATGAAGAAAAGTGCAAAAGGCCTTGTTCAAGTTTGAGGACAGGAACATAAACAATTTTTCCTCACGAGTTGTAGCAGAAGTCTTACTTTTTAGGATGGGTTTGTCACATTTGGAAGAATATGCTATTCTTTTAGGGGCATGTGTAGTAGCAGAATCAAGAATTCTCTTCTTCTGATACTCTTTGGATCCACTTTGTTCAACTTTAGGTATTCTGAAAGATGTCAAGCTTGTGGAAATGTTTTGGGTACATAATATTACTTCCTCCTTGAAGAAAGAAAGAAGAGGATCCCACTGGTCCAGTAGTCTATCCAAACATCTGCCTAAAGATAACCACCTAGTACATACATGCTTCAGAATTTTCTTTGCTTCCTTATTGTGCAAGTTCTGAAATTTCTGAAGGCGTTCTTTTCTCTTTACACTCTTCTCTAAGAAATAAAATATATCTACAAGGATCTCATCCACTTTAACTGGTAATCTTCCAGCACCTTTTTCAGCTGCTAGATTAATCAGGTGGCAAATGCACCCTATGATGGCAATACCTGGTTGAACTTCCTTCAGAACTGCTGAAACCCCATTTTTGTGTCCTATCATAACAGGAGCATTGTCGGAGCAGAAAGCCACACAGTTTTCAATTGGTATATTATGAGAACTCAGCTGTGATAACATCAGGTTACCTATGTTTCGCCCTGTTGAGTCCCCGTCCAACGCTGGTATGGATAGCACAGTGCTCACTACTTTTTCCTGCCGAACATCATAGAATGTAACAACAATAGGATACAACTTGGCATTCGTATCATTGCTTCCATCCGTTGCCAAAGAAAATGGTCCGTTCTGAAGGCACTTAACAACTTCAGATGATGCATTTTTTGCCATTTTATTTACAATGCACGTCGTTTTCGTGCGACCACAACTATATTTCTTTGCAACTTCTGATGTGGGAAACATCTTCTTAAATAAAGCGCCAGCATGATCAGCCGCACTTAAGGGCACATTGTGTTCCACCAAAAAGGAAGTAAACAGACACTCGGCCCTAATTACGTCACTGTCAACGTTACCAGCCTTGGCAAAAAAGGTGTTGATTTTCTTGCTATCTTCCTTCGATTTAACATAACTTATGTGTTTACCGCACTTCACATGATTACTTAAATCGTTTTTTCCACCATGAGCAATATTAATATCACACGCACATACCGTGCAAAAGGCAAATTTTTCTCCCTTTCTTGATTTTAGTATGCACGGAAAATCAACCGAGTATGATTCTTTAAATGTCTGGAAGTACTGTTTCTTGTTGTATTTGTTCATTCTCGATATCTACTAAAACATCGAAAGGAACCTGGATCACTAAACGTCACATAAAATTATAACATAAATCGCATAAAACACAGCCCACACTTCATTAAAACAAGTCAAAGCACACAAGTCAAATGAACACGACGCCAACCTCGTAAAGAAAGAATATGCACATGGTAGAGAGAAAAAAACACACACGTGGAACGAATGTAATTAGTCCAAGGAATACAGGAAACTGCGAAGCACGAAGATATAGCACAAAAACTCGAACACTTCATTAATATATGCCATAACCTTAAAATACGAAAACATTCAAAGAACGCCAACTTCGCGAACAATAAACAACTCACGTGGTCAAAGAATATCGTTTAAATCGCAACGAGCGAACGTAGGGGAACAAAGAATTTGCGAAGCAGAGCGTGTTGACACCTAAGATTCACATGGAAGAACGGTTATCCCGGCTTCAAATTCAATTACAATGACGACACAAACATGACACGGTCAAAAGTACGAATCAACTCAAAGAACGAGTTATCGACTATCGCGGACTTGCCTTCGACCCACGCAAACAATCGATTGTACGGAAGTGGGAGGGATTATCGAATGTTAATTATCGTTTCAAATTTTTGTCCGCGAAATCGTTAAATGACACCGTTCATCCGTAAAACCGTAAAATGCTGCAATTTCCGTAAATTTTACGGATAAACCGTAAAAGTTGGCAGGTATGGAGTAACAAGAAGAGACAGGGTGAAGAATGAAAAGGTCAGGGAAATAGTGAAAGAGGAGCCCTTGCAGGGTAGGATTGAGACATCAAGACTGAGGTGGTATGGACACTTAAAGAGAATGGCAGAGAAGAAGATTCCCAAGAGGATACACGAGATGCAGATGCAGAAGAAATGACCAAGGGGAAGACCAAGAGATAGATGGCTGAAAGGAGTGGAGGAATGTGTCAAAAAGAGAGGCGAGGACTGGACTAGAGTGACAGCGGAGAGGTGGTGGGAAGAAAGGACTAAGTGGCGAGGCATATGTTCCAAACAGAAACAGCCTGGGGCAGGAAACTGTACAAGATGATGATGATGATGATGATGAACCCCTTATATTTAGTGTATAAATTTTAACCAATTGTTAAGAGTGTCAAAATTTGCAATTCAAGAATTTTTAATAATAATTTTTAAAAGAAATGAATAAAGAAGTAATTGCAATCTAAGCTGTCATGCAACTGAGTCATGTTTTACTGGCAAATGTTCATCAATTTGTCTGTATCCATAAATTTAGCAGTACTCACAAATTGTATTGCCCAATGGAAGATATCTAAAGCTGCGTTTACACTAGCAAGTTTATGGCAGCATTAACTCGTACGGGAGAACTTGTGGGACAAAATTGCAAGTCTAAACTCCTTGGTAAGTTGACTTGCGGCTATGAGCAATTTATTGCGCAAGTCACTTACAGCGTCAGTGTAAATAAGATTGTTGCGAGCTTCGCAAGTTACTTGCAGAAATAGAATCCGTTCCTATTAAGTGCAAGTGGAAAGCGCAAGTTTTTATAAGAAAATATGTGAATACACATATCGCTGACTGACTACAGTTGTGGGTAACTCAGAAGTCGATAAAAAGTCTGCCAACATACTCCTCCCTATTATAATGAGAGTACTGCCTATAAATAAATACAAATTTAAGAAAAAGGAATTCTGAAATTTTAAACAAATACGGTGACATCGGAATGAATGTATAATTAGAAGAAATATCCATTTCAGGTTCCGTGTTGACAGTTAATATGAAAACTTAAAGTTTTTAATTTTCCGCCTCATTCAACACAATTTATTACTAGCGTTATTCTGGGTACATGTTTCGGAATTTACCACAATTCCTTCCTCAGCCCACTCAACTTAATATTAGGCCACATCAGTAAAATATACACATCACATTCATCGAAAGCGAAAAACACATAATTATAATACAATAAACACACTTAAAAATTGTTAAAAATTAAAAACAAACAACATGCATAACAGAATTTAAAGTTACTCCATTGCTTATTTACAAAATTTCTACCCTGTATAAATGTTGTTTGACATTCTTGTTACTGTTGTGGTACATTATTGAGTAACATTTGGATAAAATGAATAAAATTGGAAAATTTGTGCTGTCTGTATTTGAAATGGAGGCAAAAACTAAGTTGGAAATATAACATCGCCTTGAGAAGAGAGCCTGAATATGAAATGAGAAACCTGTCAGCCTCCAGCAATTCCTGCTGTTTTCATCCAGTAGAAGAACAAAAATGCAGAAAACTCATTGATAACTCAGTATTACAAACACAAAATAATGCCTATCAGGCACCATTGCAAATATCACATCCTGTTCCATAAGCCAGTTTATTGAAATATTATGCCCATTTTGTAGTCAAATCCTCTATAAAATTACCTTCAAGAAGTAGCCAATTGTTGACAACAGTTTGAATGTTGCCATAAAATTGGCCGCACACTTCATGACCCAACTCCAAGAAACAGATATGCAGCAGCGATCCAGCAGAAGTACCCAACGTTTTCTTGCAAAGGATACCCATAACCAGCTCACCATGCTCTACCATAACCTGCAAAATCATGTAAAATATCAAACTTTTTTCTATCCAAGACTCTCGTGGCAAATTATACAGGGTCATCATTTTAAATCCCCCCCGTACACGCCGCTAGGTCGGTAAAAGTAACCTTGGCAGGCACAGCCTTATCTCCCCAATTAACACGCGCACTGAGGCCGGCAAGGTTGCAATAAGCTGTCAGTATCTCCGTTGTCGTAAGATTGTGAAGTGCTAGTTGATCCAGTGAGCGGGTGTCAGTGCAAGAGCTTGCCAAGCCTTGATTGGTATCGGAGGGGAGACTTAAATTGATGACCCGGTAGAAAGCCTTTCAGTCGGTCAACACAAATTGTGCCCAATTATATTAGATGGGAAAACATAACGCCCTAACCTGAGAGAAATATGTTGTATAAGGCTTCAGTCTTTTGACTGGTTTGATGCAGCGCTCCATGCCTCCCTGTCCAGAGGTAATCGTTTCATCTCTACAAAGCTACCGCACCCTACATCCGAGGCAATCTGTTTAACATATTGTAAACTTGGTCTACCCGTACAGTTCTTGTCCTCGACCCTTTCTTCCATAATTAAGCTTGCTATTCCTGGGTGTCTTAGTATGTGTCCTACCAACCTATGTATTCTCTTCATTAGCAGTCGCCAGAAACATCTCTCCTCTCCCACTCGTCTTAATACCTCTTCGTTTGTAACCCTATCTACCCATCTGATCATCATTCTCCTGTAACACCACATTTCAAACACTTCAATTCTCCTCTTTTCTGTTGCACCAGTAGTCCAAGTTTCACTTCCAATCACGCCACGCTCCAGACAAAGGTTTACAAAAATTACTTCCTAATACCCAAATATATATTTGATGTCAACATATTCCATTTCTATAGAAATGGTTTCCTTGCCTGAGCCAACCTACTATTTATATCCTCTTTGCTTCGTCCATCACTGGTTATTTATCGCAAAATAACACTCTTCTATGTACCAAAAAAGGGGGGGGTGTACTAAATTGGATGACCTGCTTTGATCATCATGCAATCAACATCAGATCCTGCTCACTTAGGCTTAGATCAGGTACGATGTTTATGTATTACACGTATGTACAAATATATATACAATCTTTAGATTACAAAAGTTTGCAAAAACTTATGTAACTTCCAAAATTATTTGTAGAAATTATTGCTCAGACAATAGAATCATTCAATAATTCACAAATATTGATTATTTTTTAGTACAAAGTCGATTTTTTTACCGTTAGGGAGGTGCGCACCTCAAATTGTGGCACAAATTTTGTAAGAAGAATAAAGTTTTTAAAGAAAATTTTTTAATACACTGGCAGAAAAAAAATCCCAACACCATGAAATAAGGAATGTAGAGTATGGAAATTTCGGCAATATATATGGCGAGGTAACATATTTAATTCATTAAAGGTTAAAAAACACATATATATATTCACCAAATATTGGTATTGATTTTGCAAATATCATATAAGTGTTTTTTAAATTATTCTATCAATACAGACCTAAACAATTTGCTATTATGACAAATAATTTTGCTTATCACATACCTGCCAACCATCGGAAGTCAAAAATAGGAAGATTTATTAAATTATAGATTTCATCATGCGCAGTATACCGTGGCGAGGGCGAATGAGGGTACACGAAAGACCTGCATTTCTTTATTGGCAAAGTATGAATTCAGCATAAAATTCACAAAAATGTAAACGATCATCAATCATCGAGTAGTATGTTTGGACAATATTTAAACGTAAGAGAACATAATTGTGTGTTTTAAAAAAATGCATACAATCATTCGTATGGATTACACGTCGAATTCGCTACCACATATTCACGTAGGCTTGACAACTGTTTGTCCGTAATATACCACCAATCAATATGCGGTAAGGCGATCAGCTGACTCACCATTCCGAAATCGCAGCTATGGAGCTCACTGCCAAGCGAGGAACTTACACAAAGTTGCACAAAAAACCAAGGTTACGCAAATCACAAAAGAAATTACGACTTACGAGAGAATCTCCCTGAGCAGGGTGTCTACTGTAAGGATGAAGTAAAAATTAGTTACTTTTTAGCTACCTTTTAGTTACCTTCTAGTTAATTTTAGTTACCTTTGAATTCAAGATACGTCTGCTGTCTGCAAGTAAAGGGGCTCATCCCGCGGTGAAGAAAAACAACAATGAACTGTGTTTAAAGCGGTAAATACAATTCACTTAGGGAGTTATAAAAAAAAAAAAAAAATACTAGATATTTATTATCAAATGAGTTGTTTCAGATAATATGTCGTCTTGTGCACAAGGCCTTTTTATAATTGCCAAGAGGTTGCTCTGCTCTTGACCATTTGGCGAGATTTCCTTTGTCACCGCGGTAGATCACGAAGAAATTTATGGGACGTTACGTGATTGTAACCGAATTCTGTCTTCGCAGTCAGGTACGGAGAAATTTCGAGAAGTTACACGATCGGCGCTGGTCTCACCTGTTTGTCGAGATTCCCGTAGTTTTCGCGATAGAACACGGATAAATATCGCGATTTAGATAATCGGTGTCACTTTAAGTCGTTCGACGAGATTTCCATTATCCTTGAGGTCGGGCACGAGAAAATATAGCATTATTACGCAATCGGCGCCACTTGCTGTCCGTTTGACAATAATCCAGTTGTCCTCGTCATTGAATGCGGATAAATATCGCGATGTACCGCAAACGCTGCCGCTCTCGGCCGTTTTACGAGATTCACGTTGTCCTAGTGATATTGTGAATACAGCGCCGCACCCGGCCGTTGAACAATTGTCTATTCATCCTGACAGAATGGTGGAGGCAAGTTCAAGGTTGGACATGGTTAAAATTCACGAGTAGTTACGGACGAGTTGTATGGCCGGCGCCGTGATTCCCGCTGTCCCTATGCTGTGGTTGGGAGTTCATCAGTTCAGGGGGGATCAAGAGGAGAAATTAGTATCGCGACGCTACGTAGGCTGTCATATCTAAGTGGGTTAATGCACTTCTCGCTCCCTGTACGCTTTTGAGTATAGGGACATGGGAAAAGTAGCGAGTAGGTTTCGGAATGTTTCGTGATTGGTGCCCGATCACCTTTGACGGGATTCCCGCAGTCCTCGTGGTCACAAGTTCACGCTAGGGTACAGGTATTATGATTTTACGTAACTGACGTCGATTTCGGTCCATTTGACGAGATTCCCGCAGACAAGTCGTGCGGTCAGCCAGCCGTCTTGAGTATGAATGTTCGAAGTAGATATAAAATATTAAGAATTATTCTGAGAGGATTGCATGAATAATACGACTAGAGGACACGTTTTCTTCCAAATGCGAATCACGAATTACGAATTATACAAGTTTTCGAAATAACCGGTTAGATTATAATATATCCGATGGAACCCAAGTTAGAAGGAAAAATCGACATATAACGGAATTTCGAATTAACCATACTGGATGTCGCATATTTACGAGACAGATTTTTAAAATAAGTTATAGCCCACGTATTTCGAAGCTTTTTCATAATTCTTTTTCGAAACGGTAACATTCCGCAAGATTGCGACATTAAATTATTTTTCGTTATTTCTGGACTTCAATTTGACATAGTCTCCAAATAAATGCGAGAAATGCGAGGTTTCTGATTAGTTTCAGAAGTTTTCGCGAATAAACGTCTCGCGAAAAGTCAGGTTTCCTAATAACACAGATAAATATTTCACACAAAACTAAAACGTCTTCTTGATGCCCAAAATATACGCTGAACGATGTATACCACACAAGGTATCCTCAGTATGCATTTCCTTGAGCTCAGGCACGGGGAAATATAGCTTATGCAATCGGCGCCGCTTGCGTGAAACTCGCTCCATCGCAATCTCTGAGCCTCATGGCGCGAGTTTAAACGATTCAATCCGCCTTCAAAAAATTTTTGTTACCCATATGTAAGATTCGTTACTTTTTCGTTACTTTCGTTACCCATTTGTAAAATTCGTTACTTTTTCGTTACTGGTAGACACCCTGTTGAGAATGGAAATTATTTGCAGTTCCTTTTTCTTTTACAATATATCACTGGGACCCAAAATTCGGAAGAAATAATAGTAATTAAGAAGATCGGAAGACGAGGTGAAAATTCGGAAAGTTTCCGAATAAATCAGAAGGTTTGGCAGGTATGTTATCATTAAAGGTTAACAACAGGTTACGTCCGCGTGAGAAAAGCCATTGAAAATGTGCCATGCTGATCCATTAATAACCAGTACAATCGCAAGACTGTTGAATACAGGCATGCAAATGTGCATGCATTGTGTCGTACAGGTGCCTGATAGCTTGTGGAGTGGAGTTCCAAGCCTGTTGCACTTGGTCGGTCAATACAGGGAAGGATTGGATGACGCTGGAGTTGTCGTCCAATGATGTTCCATATGTGCTCGATTGGAGACAGATCGGAGGATTGAGCTGGCCAAGGCAGCATGTCGACATTCTGAAGAGCATGTTGGGTTACAATAGCGGCATGGGGGCATGCGTTATCCTGTTGGAAAATGCCCCCGAGAATGCTGTTCATGAATGGCAGCACAACAGGTCGAATCACCAGACGTGCATACACATCGTCAGTCAGGGTGTATGGGATAACCACGAGAGTGCTCCTGCTGTCAGAACGCCCGGTGTAGGTCCAGTGTGTCGATGCCGCAGACAGGTGGAATGCAGGCGCTCACCTGGCCTCCTCCTAACCAACACACGGCCATCACTGGCACCAAGGCAGAATCGGCTTTCATCGGAAATCACAACGGACCTCTACTCCATCCTCCAATGAGCTCTCACTTGACACCACTGAAGAAGCAGATGGCAGTGGTTTGGGTTAAGTGGAATGCACGCTGCAGGTCGTCTGGCTTGGAGCTGTCATTCAGGTAACCGATTTCCAACAGTTTATTGCGTCACTGTGGTGTCATCCGCCGCTCAAATTGCTGCTGCAGACACCGTCCAATGCGCCGATGCCATACACTGAATACGGTGGTTCTCCCTCTTGGTGGTGCGACGGGGACATCCGGAGCCTGATCTTCTTGCGATCGCACCTTCTCCTGACCACTGCTGCCAGTACGCATGCACAGTGGAGAGATTCCTGCCAAGTCATTCTGCAATAGCGCGGAAGGAAAATTCACCTTCATGTAGCCCTATTACATGGCCTCGTTGAAATGCAATGAGCTGTTGATACTGGCCTCTTCGTCATCATAATGGCATTCTTGACCCACTCACAGTCACTCCGTACAATCTTGCAGGTAACTAACGCTCCCGCACAGTCCAGCCCGTATTTTAAGCAAACCTGATGTGCAACGTCATGGGGCCACTACTAGCGCCACACTAATGCAATTTGCGGGAAATTTGAATCGACGTCATCTTTCAGATGTATAAACACGCCTATCAACGTTCGTTAATCTAGCACAACTCCTTCTTGAAGTTGGGATATTTTTTCCCCTCCAGTGTATTTCTAATTCAAATTCGAATTCCACACACAAGTTTTGCATCACCCTTTGATTTACAATTTATCCGTATTAAATAAAATGAAAAGACATACCACGAGTTTTGGGGAACGAAAATATCTTCCAATTAGACTAATTTAAAAAAATCAGTTTCCAATAATCACAGTCATTTTCTTAAAAACAGGTCATATCATTTAACAAGTACTGCTTCTTTTCCATAAAAGTTGGTAATTAGTGATCAGTTAGGGATACAGTATTTAATTCCATTAGTACAACTAAATGAAACTATGAAAATATTTCCCCAAAAACATAACTTTTTCGGCCATAATTGTGGATGCATGAACATACAGCCATATAGATATTTTTATATTGGCAATCCTATGAGAAAGAATGTTTTATTTCTAATGATTCATTAACAGAGTTACCGACAGCAGTGGCTACGCACATTAAAGCGGAGATTTAGGTCATGGGGCCAAGCTCTCTGCTGACTCGGTAGACGCGGCGGTTCGAGCCCCACCGTCGGCCGTCCTTGAAATGGTTTTCCGTGGTTTCCCATTTTCAATACCAGGCAAATGCTGGGACGGTACCTTCTGACAGGAAACGGCCGCTTCCTTCCTCATCCTTGTCCAGTTTCATTCATCCATTCCATCTATCATCCCGACACGCAGGTCGCCCACGGACGTCGACTAGAAAGACCTGCACTCTCCCTCTCAGGAGGCCACGCGACAAAAAAAAATAATAATAATAATAACAGAGTTCAACATATTACCCTTTCACAAATTGATTACCGGCGGTCTGTTTACTTGTGTCACACTGCTTTGTTGACAGGTACAGTTGCGCGAGTAGGATATGACTCAGCTCCAGTAGCTTCAGTCATCGTTTAACTGTCCGTGGTGACACGAGCTCCTGTGCCGCTTATCTGCGCTTCTATAACACAGGTAGCGCGCACAATGCTGCTTGACTTATGTGCAGATTGCACTCTGTCATCACTGTGTCCTCCACTTCACCCAGAGGGGCTCCTGCTACAATAATCAACAAGCGCTGGCACAGCCACGCTCAGCGGCAATCAAATCAATGGGTAATACCATCACAGCCACATGGTGCATCCTCACAAGTTGAAACTCACTGCCAGATGTTCAGTGTTATTGCCACATAAAAATTAATACATTCATGGAAAAAGCAAAAGATGGGATGAAGCAAATTGTAAAACACATTGACAACTGGATCAACTAAGAGAAGAAGGAGAATAGGAAAAAAACAAGACATTCATGGCAGAAAGTGAGGAATTACTGCATAGGCAACTCTAAAGAGAGCTTGGCTAGCCGAGTCACATGATAATTCAACATTCCAAAAAAATATTACCTTTGTATCTCCTGGAGAAATCCACTTGTAAGGCCCATCATCTTCTTCGTCAGGATGAGTGGAATGAGTACGAATCATGTTCACATTGCCAGGAATAATCAAAGAAAATACTTGTTTACCTGGGGAAAAAATTTCATGAGCATTAAATCCGAGTTTATCTGTGTATCTTCATTATAATCTTTCTTCTGAACATTGCGAATACAACAGACCACAGTTGGTATAGATACTTTTAAAAACTATTATACACCTTCATGAGAAAAGTAACCTTTACAGTTATAACTACCACAATATTATGACGAAGATATTTTACACAGAAAAAAATTCAATTGTATACATTGACCCTGTAGTGAGTAATCATTATTTGTAATTACCCAATCATACAGTATAATGCTTAAGTCGAGAAGTTTTACAGTATAAAATAGGATATAGGTACCGGGACCTTTGTTTTAAAGAAATGATGTAAACAAATGTCAGAGGAAATGATACACAAAAGCCCATGAAGATTTCAGATTAATTGAGAAAATTGTGATCAGACCGAATGGATAGGTACTGGGTGGATCACCAAAACAACAGTATACCCTTCAAAGTAGTCTGAAACAACGTGAACCGAGTATATGAGTGTTAGAGAATTGGTCATAATGATGAATAATTTGACAAAACGTAAGTCGATATCTTGAACTAGTGGCATTTTATCAGCTGCTGAAGTTACCCAATCAGATCGCTCCACAAGCGAATTCAAGTGGGTTTTGCACAAGGAAGGGGTGGGGAGTTGCCAACTCACCCCGTGGTTAAAGACCAGATTGAAAGCACCATCAAAGATGAAAACATGTGCAAGGGAATGGATTTGAACACGGATTCCCGAGCTGACAGGATTATGCCATAGCAACTACGCTACAGTGACACCAGTAGTAACCCACGATAGGTTTGTTTTGATGCTGATTTGGCTATCAATAATTTACAGAAGTGTTTGCAAACAAGGAAGGAAGCATGTAGTTTTTCGTGACCGTTAATCTCGCTATTGTGAGCCACAGGCATTCATAAAAGGACATGTGGCTTGCGTGCAATAGACTTGACTCACATTGCAAAGCAATCTTAAGACACTGTCGACATCACCATGCGACAGGCAGACTTAGCACCCAAGACCGATTTTTGTTTTGTTTAGTTTAATTATTTCATGTTAGGGGCTTGGGGAATCTCTATCATCAGCCCCATGTAGTTGGGCGTGGGTTGAATTTATCTGATAACTTGTGATTCTGTAGTGACTGTAACATTGTGTGTAACTGTATTTTTGGGCTATGTGACCTGGGTGTTGAAATAAGATATTCGCCTGGAGGGTGCGTAGAAAAATCCAGGGACAAACCACACTCAGGCTGGCCACTGTCAGCACTGGGATTCAAACCTTCGTTCTCCAGACTTCCAGCTCCCCAGTGACGTATTGGTATACCATTTAACGACCACGGCTATGCTGCAAAATAATGTTTTTGTTTTAATGGCATCCTAGGAATGGTACAAATTTTACATTTACTTTTTTTTTAGGAGTTTCCTAAAAACAAATCAAAGCATTATCGGGTTAATTTTGTGCTAAAAGTTTTTGTTCAATAATTGAAAATTGGGAGGTGTTTCATTTTTTTAGGGTAGGAGGGGGATTTCGGTCAAGAGTAGACTAGATTTAAACAAACTTGAATTTTATTACCAAGAAAATTCCATTAATCACGATTAATTATTATTACAACAAACATTTACACACACTAATAACTGAAAATAATCTTCGATGACAACTGATAACTAACCTCTACTATTTCTAACATGTAAAAATTGTCATTTAGTAAACCATCAACTCACTTGAGTAATAACAATACAAAACTTGTCTGGAAATGTCAGACCACCTAGCAGCTACCACTACCAAGAAACTAGCATCAAAACTAACACACCATGGGATACAACCAATGTGTCCGTAGCATAGTTGCCATGGTGTGATGCTGTCAGCCCAGAGGTCTGTATTCAAATCCATCCCCCACAAAGTTTTTCTTCTTCGATTCGGACTCTCAAGCCAGTCTTAAGCCACGTGCAGAGTTGACAACATTGTCCCACAAAGCCCATTTGAATTTGCCCACAAAGCAATCTGATTGGCTAACTTTAGCAGCTGATAAAATTCCACCAGCGTTGAGATATACCTCTCTATAATGGACTCCTTTGGGACCGTAAATACTAAACAGAGGGGCGTCCACTATGGAGAGGGTTAGAGAAAATTGTGCCAGTCGTTTCGACTGCCACAATATTTTGTCCCTACCCCTCCCCCTTCCCTGGGCTGCTTGTCCCGGAAGGAGGGCTCTTGAACTATGTACTTTCAAACATTTCAAACTCCCACTTTTTCCCCCCTGCCATGCCACGTCTACTTCTGGTCACGGAAACAATGAGAAGCTGCGAGACGTTGCTCGAACATTCCAGAAATTTTGTTATACTCGCCACGCGGTTAAATGCCGCGACCTCATTGGTCAATGCGCATGCGCCGAGAGGCGAGATGTACTCGTGTGTCCTACTGACGCTATCACTCTTCTCCTGGACTTGCTACGATGTAGGCGCAAGTTGTATTAGCTGGCCATTCGGAAGGCTAGCCGCTGTGGCTGGTGTGGCCATGAGGCCAGTATCAAGGTACTGTGGACAAACTGTTATATGAATGCTTGAGATATTTTCATTTTATTTCTCCCGATGGAGTTTTTATTTGCATTTATTCTGCCGCGAAATCCAATGCTTTGGCTTGTATCATTGGTCTGGACACAAGGACGTTCTGACTTCTTATTTTGCTGAACCACCCTATCACTGACTTATCAATAACAGCACCATTACCACTTTGAAACTGTCTAATTTACAGCTCATTACCATTAGGACGCCATACCTAATTATCTCTTCTTGGTTTTTTTTTCACAATTTCTGCTGCCTGTGTCTTTCCAATCATTAACATTTCAGATAGTTTCCGTACACCACATTTTTCACGTTTGTGATAATCTACGATGTCTACTTTCTCATTTAAAGTTAAACTTTTATGAGGAGCCATTTCAAATGCACTCACTCGCTACTGTAACGCACAGGTCCTACAATAGATTTCAGAGGTTTCACGGTATAACTGACCGGATAATGAAAGTATGAATTCCCTTATCCTGACCATTTCAAGTTCAAGAGAACAATGAAAGCGATACTGTTGGGCCTAGGTTTATTTTTGTAGCAGTGCAGAAGATAGGGGATGGGAAGGTCAGCGCTAACTGGCTTCCAGGAAGAATAAGGTATCGGAAATTTCAAGCCACGAACGGCTGGCTCGAGAATTACAGAAAGTGCCACGATATAAAATTTAGAGCAATTTGCGGAGAATCCTCCACTCTTGATACGGATAATGTTTCAAACTGGGAAGAAAAGTTGCCTTCCATAACTGGCGGCTATTTGGCGGAAAACATTTTAAATGCAGACGAAACTGGACTGTTTTACCGCGCGTAATCCTACGATTTCATGTAAGTATACATACTGCACAAGTACATGCACCAAATTGCAATCATTTTAAAATTGGACCTATCAACAGGCTTAGAATCATGTTGGCAGCACTGACGTATATCAGTTACTCCAAATTAATCTAGAATGTCAGGTACTATACGTGTGCAAAGCTTAGAGCTATTGGCTTGCATACTTTCTGATATATTGATATTAGGGTAACAAAAATAGAGACAGCAGTTATTAACAGTTGGCAGCCCTGGTTGCCCTTAAGAATACGCATAGTCATATCCGTTATGGTACACATAGCACATACGAAATTTGGTTGAAATCCAAATGATAGTATAGAAGTTACATGTATTTAAAGTTGGACCTCTTGAAACAGTTTCTATCGCCCTCACTGTTGTGTGACAAATGTAATGGTTTCTTACTAGCTCTGTCGTGCACTTTGAAATATTTACTCTGACTAAGATATGTTGTTTTAATGGGCGCCAAGACCTCAACGCTATGTTGAAATCTAAATTTATATTTAACAACACCTAGCTCTGGTAGAACACCTTCAAGAATCTTTTCACTCAGATCGTGGTATGATTTGATCATTAACCCAACAAACAATTGTATCAGAAGAAGGAATTGGTCTATATCTAATGCTACCTACTGAAAGCAAAGATTGCATGGTTAAAAGAAATGAATTTATTATATAAAACAAGTATTGCAAAATTAATAATAATAATTTTGAATTTAAATTGGAGCGTTGCGATTTGAATATTACCACTAGAAAATTGCGTGAAAACGGAGTCGGATAAATTACTGATTTTATACTCTTATTCCCAAGCTATGAAGTTAATGAAATACTGAATATTAAACAAAGAGACGAGAGATTGCGTAGTTCTGAGTCATTCGCGCTTACCACTGGAAATTGCCGTAGCATTTCCCTCGTACTGGATGTTGAAGAGAGCTTCCCAAAGCCTCCTGGACGTCGTCATCTTCTTCGTTAGTTGATGAGATACTTGTAGATATGATAATTTATGGTCCGAACATCGGAACCAACCACACGTACAACCCCACTGGTTAAGTTTTACAAAGATAGTCGCCTCGCCTCCACGGCGCGCAAACATTATATACACTCCCGCCTCCCCTCTCAGGACCCGGCTTCTTCTCGCCCGCTCTCCTCTGATTGGCTGAGCCACCACGCGCTACTCCCCTCCTCATGGTCATTACACTCGGCGCGAGGATGATGTCGATTACCGATCCAGACCATTTCGCCTTTTCTAGATGCAGCAACCCAGCTTACGTCATGCTTCTCGACAAGAGTAAGCCTGTAGCCGAATTCCTAGTGACTCATCTCTCTCATAATACCCTAACTGACAAAACACCGTAAAATTCCGTAATCAAATAATTTTCTATGATAATGTTGTTCGTAATAATTTGCTTGATAGTGTATTCTATAACATAGAAAACCTATCTGTATGCTTATAATTTTATAAGAACATGCTCCAAAAAATACCTTAATAATAATAATAAGTTAATAATAATAATAAGTTAACATGAAAACTTCTCTTGGCTGAACCATTTGCCACGTAAATAAATATAGAATGGCTTCCTACTGACTTATGCCAGTGGCGGAAAATCCCCTCGAAAAACACGTTACACTCTCAGCAGGTTTAGAATCATGTTGGTAGCACTGATGTATATAAGTTACTCCAGATTAATATAGAATGTCAGATACTATACGTGTACATAGTTTAAAGCTGTCGGCTTGCATACTTTCTGATATATTGGTATTTGGATAAAAGAAATTGAGAGCATTTATTAACAGTTGGCAGCCCTGGTGGCTCATAAGAATACGCTCAGTCATATCTGTTTATGTACACATAGCACATACGAAATTTTGTTGAATTCCAATTGATAGTGTAGAAGTTATATGCATTTAAAAATTGGACCTATTAGCAGGCTTATACCGTATTTGCTCGCGTATATCTCGCACTTTTTTCCTGAAATTTCAACTAAAAATGATGATGATGATAATTGTTGTTTTAACGGGCCCAACATCAAGGTTATCGGCCCCTAATGAAATGAAATGGCGTGAAATGAAAGGATGTAGATAAAAACAACTCACTGCCATGGATGAAGCGAAAATGGTGTTTATAAAACAGACAGTGAGCCCCAAAAATTATGCCTTATTTGAATAAAAAGAATAAAAAGGCGGATGGTAAAAAAGGATAAAACAAATAAGGCATAGTGAACAATACAATAGATGAACACAATAAAAAACATAAAACAGTTTTAACCAGGATTAAAAGTCTTAACTACACATTAAAACCTAAAAAAAAACACCACTCTCCCTCATGAACCGGATGACTAGGTCACCTGACGGCCCGTCATCACGGAGAATAAGGGAGAGGTTATTAGGCATTTCAACTAAAAAAGTGGGGTGCGAGATATACGCGGGGGCGAGATATACGCGAGCCGAAAATACGAGTGAAATTTGTCGGTGCGAGATATACGCGCGGAATTTCCGTATTCCCGAAAAAACACAAAATTTTCATTATTGAAACAAGGCAACTGGTATACGGTACTCACCCTATTCATTATCACTGCCGTCACTGCTATCGATCTCCGAGGTACTCTTGCGTGCATCATTCTGGTCATCATCCCACACGGCTTCATCCTGACTTCCATCCAATGCATTTGCGATGCCTGTCTTCAAGAAGCTCTTCACAACAATGTCCGGCGACACCATAACCCACGCCCGTATAACCCAATCACACACGAGTTCAACTGACGGCCTCTTTATTTTGCCTGCTGGCGTCAGGTCGTGGTCCTCTCCCGCCATCCATTCGGCGTACAATTTACGCATGTTGTCATTGAAGGGGTTATTGACGGAAACATCTAAGGGCTGAAGACAATGTGCGAGTCCACCAGGAATTACAACAAGATTCGTTTTCATTTCTTGAAGACGTTTCTTCGTGTCTTCCACCAAGTGTCCGCGGAAACTGTCCCACACTAGCATTGCCGGGCGTCGAAGCAATGCACCTGGCCGTGCTCCCCACACTGTACGGACCCAGTCCTGGATAAGAGCTGTATCCATCCATCCTTTCTCTTGCACGCAAACATGAATGCCTTTGGGAAACTTCGCTTTAGGCATTGTTTTTCTTTTAAAAATAACATGGTGGCAATTTTCTTCCGTCCGCGGTTACTGCTAGCATGACTGTGCAGCGTCGTTTCTCACCCCAGTTGTACGCACAAGGACGCTAGATTCTCCCTTCTTGTTTACGGTAGTGTTGGATGGCATGTCGAAGTTTATCGGAGTCTGATCTGCGTTGCCGATTTGAGATAGCAGGTAATTGTTCCTCCTCCGCATTGCTATCACATGACGATGAAACTCGATAATTTTGTCATTGAAATCACTCGGCATTCTCTGACAGAGAGATGTTCGCCTTCGCAGACACAAGCCCTTTCATTTCATGAACCTACGGATGACTGTTGTGGCGCGCTAATCGCTAATTCAAACGTGTATATGGCAGCGCAGCGTCTCGATCCCTAATCGGCTCGCATCGGACAAGTTCGGATCAACTCGTCGTTGCTCGCTCATCCTGTTAGTATCGCTTCGGGTAAGTTCCTGGACAATGACGTCTGTTGTGGCGCGCTAAATCGAACGTGTTTATACCTCAAGGTTATTACGGTCATTTATATGACGGCGTCAAAAATGAATGCGAGATATATGCGAGTACTTTTTTTTCCCCTGAAATTTCAACTAAAAAAATGGGGTGCGAGATATACGCGAGCAAATACGGTAATCATTTTGGCAACACTGCCATGTATGGCCTCCTGGAAATTAAACTGAAATATTATTACCTATATGTGTGCCAATTTTGAAATAGCTCCCATTCATACCTTCCAAGATATCCAACATGGAGCTCAAATTTCAATTGTGATTTTTCAGCAGTTGGTAGCACTGACATCATTTTCAAATATGGCATTGAGATATTCAGGTATAGATCTTTACTCCTACCAAATTTTGTTTCGATTGCTTCAGCCGTTTAGGAGTTGATAGGGGGACACACACACACACAGCCAGACAGACACACACGCATTTCCCCGGATTGATCGCATGTCTAGTTTTTCCTCATTTTTGCAAAATGTGAAAAGTAGGCTAAAAATAATATGAGATGCATCTACTAAATTTAAATAAAATAACCCTGTCTAAACCCTATCTTGAGTATTACCTATTCTCACTGAGGTACAGAAAGTAGGCTGAGGCCCCCAAAGAGAAAAATCACACGTAATTTACATCTAGTGCCTTAATGGCTACGAAAGTTGTAACAAATCCTTTATTAGGACGTAGTAACGTTAATTAAAATTTAAGACCAAAATAACAACATTAAGGAAAAATCCCTATCTATGATTGGACATCAATAGAACAACGTGGTTTACTATCGATCAAGAGAGAAGACCATCATCATCATCATCATTTCCTAAAGTTTCCAGCCCCTGGCTGGGTCTGCTTGGAACATAAGCCTCTCCATCATTTTCTATCCTCCCACCACCTTTCATTCCTCACTGTCCCACTGTCCTCTTTTATGCACTCCTTCCTTCACACCCACAATCCACCTATCTCTTGGCCTTCCTCTTTGTTTCTCACCCTCCAGATTCTGTGAATTAGATCAACAAAGGAAATTGTTTTGTTGGTCTAAGTAAAATATGTTTTTCCATACATACATACTTGGACGTCTCCTCATCATGATGATGTATTTCATTACATGACATTCGATGTTTTCCCTCTAATGCAAGACTATAAGCTCAGAAGCCCCAGCTTGACTTGAACAGCAAGTTTCAGTCAACAGCATTGTAAACAACAGGCTATAAATCCCAAGTGAAGTGATTTCCACATGCACAAACATTAGAACAGTGCTATATAAGTAGGCTTGCCATATTTTTGGTAAGTGAAACCGGGACACATTAATATGGGATGGTCTTACCGGGGGGTCTGGGAGGTATGGAATACTCCCTAGCAGAGCGGAGGTTCGGGGATCCTCCCCCCGGGAATTTTTTAAAATTAGAAGCAAAATGGTGATTTAAGCCTTTTTTAAGCCTCACAAGTGACGGGAGGGAAGAATCTGGCACCCTAAATTGTTAGTTCTACACACCTTTTAAAAATAAAAATAAAGGATTTTTGTTACATAAAAATATATAATTTTTTCTTTTTAATATTTTTTTCAGGTCTACCATCTAGAAAGAAGTGTTAATAAAATGTAATTTAAAATACTTCATAAAAGTGTTTAATTAAACAATTACTAAGTCTTATTATTTTTTTAAAACTACAACTTTTTGTCTAACTACAAAAACAATTAGAAAAAACTTTTTTGTCAAACTGAAAAAAGAATTAATTAATGAGTTAAGAATAGCCTACTTCTGACCTCTTTGACGCTGTGCGCGATATTCAAAGATGTTGATTGTTGAAAAGTAACCCATTCATAAAAGATTCTTAAAAACATAAATTCATTACTTCTTACATCTTACAACCGTTTTCCGGGACATTGATAAAACCGGGCGGGACACCGGGACAAGAGCAAAATACCGGGACTGTCCCGGTCAAACCGGGACGTATGGCAAGCCTATATATAAGTGTATTCTCAAGAACCTAGCACTACCAATGGTGTTAATTTTTACTGATGTGCACTCACATTACTTCTCATGAGTAATATGTTCTTTTTCGCCTCATTTCATCCATTCACTCATCATTTTATGTATTTTTTATTATGATATCTTTAATTATGCTGGATTTTGCAACTTAATTTATGGCTGAAGAAGGGACCAGTACTAGAGGCCCCGAAACATGTACCATATAATAGCAAGTTTATAACTTGTTGTAAATAAATGTATTGACTAGGCGGAACAGTTTCTCCTTTGTTATATAGTCCAAGTATTGTGCGACGCGGAAGTACACGTTACATACCGTATATATACCCGAATACCACCCTCACATTTTTATACAAAATCGGACGTGAAAAATTGGGGTGCGGGTAATAATTGAGTCATGCAAATTTTAAAGATTTAAATTGACCGCCACGCGCGAGTATCCGCTATTATGGTGGTTGTTCAGGTGTACATGTTTATTTCCCGTCTAATGGCTTGACCAGTCGCGCAAGCCATCACAAGCATCAGTTTCGTTAGTTGTGTGATAGCATGGCATCAGTAAATGCTCGGTCAAACAGGAAGCGGGCTGACCGCGCAAACTCTGCCGCCCGACCGCTGCGAACTCTGTATTGTGTAATATTGCATCATCCTGGTTTAAACAGAAGGTGATCTACCGCGGCGGGTAAGTGAGCAGTTGTGATTTTCCACAAACGGTTTTGCTAGCTCCTAACTGTTGGGTGAGAAATGTAACTGTTTACCTTTGCCTAAGCTATGTTGTTTTAATGGGCGCCAAGACCTCAATGCAATGTTGAAATCTAAATTTGTATTTAACAACGTCTAGCTCTGGCAGAACACATTCAAGACTCTATTCACTCAGATCGTGGTATGATTTGATCATTAACCCAACAAACAATTGTATCAGGAGAAGGAATTGGTCTATATCTAATGCTACCTACTGAAAGCAAAGATTGCATTGTAAAAGAAATGAATTTATTATATAAAACAAGTATAGCAAAATTAATAATAATAATAACTATAAAATTTAAATTGGAGCGTTGTGATTTGAATATTACCGATAGAAAATTACGTGAAAACGGAGTCTGATAAATTGATTTTACTCTTATTTCCAAGCTATGAAGTTACTGAATTATGAAATATAAAACAAAGAAAAATGAGAGATTGCGTATTTCCGCGTCATTTGCGCTTACCACTGGAAATTGCCAAAGCATTTCCCTCGTTCTTGATGATGTTGTGAGCTTCCCACAGTCTCCTGGACGTCGTCATCTCCGTCGGAATTTGATGATATTCTGGTAGATTAGATAATTCTATGGTCCGTACCTCGGACCCAAACACACGTACAACCAAGTTTTACAAAAGTTCGTCGCTAACTCCACTGAACATCGGAGCGACTCGCACGCGCATCCATACTCCTCAAGTATTTCACAGATAGTCCACGTTTCACGGCGCGTCGAACGATATATGCACCTGTTGGCTCCCCCACCACGGTACCGTCTTCCAGCTTACGTTGTCTTCCCTGATTGGCTGAGCACGCCGCCAGTTCCCCTCCTCTGCCTCATTACACTCGGCGCGCGAGAGGGAGAAGTCGTTTTCCGTCCCAACAATTCGCCTTTTCTAGACCTTGCGACCCAGCCTTGCGTAATACTTCTCGACAGGAATCAGCTTGTATTCGAATTCCCAGTGAGTCATGTCTCTCAAATACCCTAACTGACAAAACTCCGTAAAATTCCGTAATCACATAATTTTCTATAATATTGTCGTTCGTAATAATTTGCTTGATAGCGTTTTCTAAGACATAGAAAACCTATCTGAATGCTAATAATTTTTATAAAATGCTCCGAAAATACCTTAATAATAATTATAATAAATTAATAATAATAATAAATTACCATGAAAAATTCTCTTGGCTGAACAATTTGCCGCGTAAATAAATATAGAATGGCTTCCTACTGACTTATGCCAGTTACATAAAACCCCTCGAAAAACACGTTACATATTCGCCTCGGATCATCGGATGATTTACCGTGACGACGGTCCATTATCCGATTATCCCAGACACGTTAATAAACCCCATCCAAAATACATATTACATAAACGAAATCACCCTAAATTACAGATATATACACTCATATTTTTTTCTTCACGCACTTTGCGTCAAAGTTTGTTGTCACTATGGATTGCACTTTGCAACCAGTCCAATGTTTTACATATGGAATAGTGTTCCACGGATATTTCCGCCTCTCAAATTTCTCTATGTTGGAGAAATAGACATAATTAATGTGTGAGCACTATGTATTTATGATGTCATATCACACGCATTGAAGGTGTTCTGATATATTTATATCACCATAGAACTCCCTAATTTCACTGGAGGTCCCCTCCTTATGGTGAAATTTAATCTCACTTATCACTGAGCACACGATCACACTACTGTGGCAGCGCCTCGTGACCATAATACTTAATCTCTCTTTAAAGTAGATTAAATTAATATTGACTTCTGAAAAAAAAAACAGTAAATGCGCATTACATATAACACCAAATATTTCTGTGCCGTAATCGCCCTGTCTTGTTAAGTTCCCGTTAACCATATTCTACTTAATACTAGTTCTCAACACAGACCATTTCTCCTCACACAAATAATACCATTGTACAAATTATCTTAAATTACACACTTACAAATCTTACATGGCGAGGCCGTAAACAGAAATCACGTGTGCTGATATGTATGAGTTTCATGAAGGACTGTCTCGCATTCTGATGGCCCATCTTTTATCTCGTGGACGCCTTAAGCTAACAAGCCCTATACAAGCGCTCCCCCATCTCTTGGAGATAAATGGGAACCCATCAGCGCTGCCAAAATGGCCTTGGTGCATCGAGACAATTTAGTGCTCAACAGCATCCGACAATCCCGTCATATTTCCCTGTACCTTAAAAACTCTCATTTACTTACATACTACCCCCCTGTGTGACTTCTGATACGCCTGCCTTAAGACTAGATCTTCCACGCACCAAATACCACACTTACTCATTTGATAGGCTGGCTCGCCAGCTAAACACACTCACTTTATGACTCATATTTTCGTAGACTATGTATATTATACATTATTAGGAATCAACCTGGGGAGGTCTATAAATATGTAGACCTGGACAAACGGAGTGTGATGTGATGATACTAACCAACAAAATCAGTAATACAAGGATTCAGCAAAAGAGAATCCTCATAACCTCTCCACTCCAACTCCCAACACTGACCTGCACGTGGTGTCCCCTGCTAAGCTGAGCAACCCAGTGGAAGGTTGGGTAATCAATCCCAGCGGGAAACTGGGTCAGTGAACAGACTAGTGTTGGGGGGGGGACTGAGAATTATTTTCTCAGTTCTTTCACCTTTCTGAATAACATTCAGGATTGTAATTCGAGGATTTATCCTCCCCTCAAGGTGTAACCTTAGATAGTCGACCATGAAAAGTCATTTGAAGAATAATTCCGCCGTCTGTAATGATAGATTACAGAAAAGACAGCATTCGGATACGGTGGGCTGTCATGCGGAAGATAATGACGAATCGGAGCGTCTGAAAACTCATCAAGTAGCAAACAAACAAATACTACGGAAAATCAAACCTAAACAAGTCTCATTCTTTTCTACACATAATGTTAACTCTCTGGTTCAAACTGGAAAATTGAAGATCATCACGGATATCATGAGAAGTCATAAAATTCTAATTATGGCCCTTCAGGAAATTAGAAATAGTGATCAAGACCATCTGGAATCACAAGGATACAGACTATATAAAGGAATTCCGGGAAAAAGAGTTATGAAAAATTGTCCACAATTTGGTAACGGATTCTTAATAGATCTCAGAATCATTGACTCGATAACAGAATTTAAATCTCAATCCTCCAGACTTACGACCCTAACTTTGAAATCGGCAAATAAAACATATACAATTATTAATGCACATGCTCCTACTAATCAAAAAAACAACACCATTAAGGACAGAGAAGAAGTACAAAAATTCTGGGATCTTTTGGATCAAACTTTAATAAACATCCCTTCATCAAACATCAAAATTCTCCTTGGTGATTTCAATGCGCAACTCGGACAAGAAAGAAGATATAGAGATATCATTGGAAAATGGACAGCACATAAACGAACCAATAAAAATGGTCAAAGATTAGTCGAAATTTGTAGAAACCACAAATTAATCTCTAAATCAACATGTTTTAAAAGACAGCCCCATAAATTGAAAACTTGGAAACATCCTGACTTCAGAAGGGGTGAATGGCAGTTGGATCATGTCTGCATGGATAAATTTCACCATCGCGAAATTCACAATGTCAAGGTTCTAAGGGGAGTTGACTCAGGATCAGACCACTATGTGGTAAAGATAAAAATAAAATTAACTCCAATGGCCAAGAAAAAACCTAATAATAACAATAGGAGGAAATTTGATCCATCTACCTTAATAAAAAATATAGAGTACTGTGAAAGAACAGGAGAAGAATCTCTCAACACTAAAACATTGGACGAATTAATCACTAAATTAAAATCAATAGCAGAGGAGTTAGCACCAATAAATCCAAGGAAAAAACATGAATGGTGGAATGTAGATTGTGATCAAGCAATAGAGAAAAGACACCAAGCATGGATAAAACATCAAGCTCTAAAGTCAGAAGAATCAAATTTAGAACTAACTATACAAAGAAAATTAACCCATAAAATCATCAGACAAACGAAACGTAATCATCTTAAGAATACACTGGAAAAGATAGAAGACGATTTCAGGAAAAAGCAATCTCGAGATTATTACAAAACATTTGGTAAATATCTTAAAAAATTTGAAGCTCCAACATTAATGTTGAAAAATCAAACGGGGAAGTTAGCACATTCTAACCAAGAAAATACAGAGATCCTTGCAGAAGCATTCGAGAAACTGTTAAATTGTGATGATCCACTGGAAACCCTGCAAGTAAACACTGATACACCTATTTTAACTTCACCTGATTTAATAAATCCTCCAAACATTAATGAAGTAGAACTCGCAATTAAAGAACAAAAAAATTACAAAACTTGTGGCGAAGACTTAGTCTTTGCTGAAATCTGGAAAAATGCTGGTAAACCTGCGATTATAAATCTTCATCAACATCTAGTTAAAATGTGGATTACTGAAGAAATTCCTGCACACTGGACCACAGGAATAATCCATCCATTATTTAAGAAAGGAGACAAAACGAACCCAGATAACTACAGAGGAATTACCCTTCTGGACTGCACATATAAAATTTTCTCTCGCATAATTTACAACAGGATCAAAAACATTCTGGAACCACAACTTGGAGAATATCAAGGAGGATTTCGCCCTTACAGAAGTTGTCCAGACCAAATCCTTAGCCTGAAATTAATAATGGAATATTACAAAAACAGAAATAAGCAACTCTTTATCTCTTTTATAGATTTCAAAAAAGCCTATGATAGTATTCATAGACTGACACTGCTAAAAATCCTCAGATCATATGGTCTCCATCCTAAATTGATAAAAATCATTCAATTAACATTAACAAACACAAATTCGAAAGTTAAATTTAGGGGAGAAATATCAACAGCTTTCTCAGTAAAAACTGGTCTCAGACAAGGTGATGGATTATCCCCTCTGCTTTTCAATGTGGCTCTTGATTATATCATGAAGGTTTGGCAAAAGGAAAACCCTCCTAACATCAAAATTGGAACAAAACCATCAATAAAAATAAACTGCTTAGGATTTGCAGATGATTTGGCTCTTTTAGCACTAGACAAGGAAGAGGTTTGTACTCAGATCACTAGTCTCCAAGAAATTGCTCAAGGGATAGGATTACAGATATCCTTTGAAAAAACTGAGATCATGCCTATGAAACCCTTAGATATAAATGAAGTCTATATAAATGATCATAAAATTAACCTAGTTCCTCAATTTAAGTATCTTGGAGAAATTATAACACATAACTTAAACGAAAAAGTAACTTGGATAAATAGAACAAATAAAATGAAAAAGGCACAATCTCTAACCTGGTCAACATATAATAAAAAATGCCTATCAATAGCTACTAAGATCCAATATTATAAAACTGTAACTCTCCCAGAAGCCACTTATGCTTGTGAAACACTGTTCCAAATTAAAAATGAACAAAGAACTGATCAGCTCCTCAAAACGGAAAGAAGAATCATTAGAACGTGCATAAATAAAAAGTATCAGGTTGAGGGAGTCTGGAGGATTCTCCCAAATGAAACTGTCTATCGTGAGATTGATCCCATCACCAGCACAATGAAGAAGAAAAGAATTTCATATTTTTTTCACATCTTACGGCTTCCAGAAAAGAGAATTGTACGCCAACTGGTGATGAGAAATCTAGGAAAGAAAACTGGAGGAAAATGGATCCAAGAAATCCAACAAGATCTCAAAGCAGTTGGACTTAAGATAACAGATGCCGAGGAGAAAAATAAAATTAACACCATTCTTAAAACTCACAAATTTTCTGCAGAAATGACACATAGAAAGCCTATGGAGATTTCAGATGAGTTGAGAAAATCCCGATCTGAAAGAATGAAAAAGTACTGGAAAGAGCGCAAGAACCAAGCAGTACTACCTTCAAAGAAGAAGTGATTGTGGAACGACTCAAGTGGTCCAATGTGACCAATCAAGATAATAATAATAATAATACGTCCCGTATAATCTGTTTCCCTTACTATCCTCCAGCACATATGCTGATTTCCCAATACGTTTGGAAACTATAAATGTTACTGCGTCACCTGCTTCCAACCTTGCCAGTGGCTCCCTTAAATGAACGTCATCACGTTGCTCCACTAGCATATTTCTCAGTGTCTGTAACGATGCCCTGTTGCTACTGTCCACACATGCTAACCCTACTTTCTTCTGGTGTTACACCTCTACTCGACACTCTATGACCTAAAAATGTCACTTCTGACTGACAGAATGACGACTTAGACAGTTTCAAGGTGAACCCTGCCGGATCTAACTTCTGAAAAACTATATCTAAATGACGTAGATGCTCCTCAAAACTGCGTGAACTAATTACCATATCATCTATGTAAATGGTTACAAACTCTCCTGTGTCATCCCCTAATGCGATGTTTAAAGCCCTAATTAAAGCTGCTGAACTACTCTTGAACCCATAAGGTGTTCTACAAAATTGATAAAGGTTATATTTATGACAAAAAGCTGTAAATGGTCTATCTTCGTACATAAGTGGCACTTGCCAAAAACTGGAACTCAAATCTACACAAGTGAAATACTTCTTCCCCTCAAATGTTTGCATTAATTCTTCTATTGACATAGATTTCAGCTGATCTGAACTAATTCTACTGTTAACCAAACGAGCGTCTAAACAAATACGAACAGTGCCGTCGGTCTTGGGTACCGTGATCAAAGAATTAACATATGGACTGTTAGAGTGCTCAATAATCCCATCTTCAAGCATCTGGTTAATTTGTGCCTCAACTGCACTCTGATAAGCGAAAGGTACAGGATATCTATGTCCTGTGAATACTGACCTATCAATAACGTTCAATGAATGTGTATAGCAATTGGCCATACCAATGCGATCCTCAAAAACTCTCCTATTACACCATAACACATCATAGAGCCGAACACACTGTTCATCCTCTATATTTCCCTGAAATGCAGCCTCACGTAACGAGTCCTCTAGACTTCCGTTCGTAATCACACTGCCCACAAAACATGGAGAACCCCGCTCTACGGCTGGCGATATCTCATTTAAAGTACAAATCACACCTACAATACTACTCCTCTGAATATGGTCATTGAACGCTACTTCTACTTCAGAATCTCCCCATTTAAATTTCAAACTCCCTACATCATAACATAAGTTACCAGACACTCTACTTAGCCACTCTGAACCCAAGATAACACTGAATACTAAATTTGGAATTACAAGGCAAATCTGCTTCTCTACATGATTATTAATTTTAATGTCTACTAAAACTTGCTTAGAAATTACTTTAGACCTCTTCCCAACAGCTGTGATAACAAAAGTGCTTTTAATTGGCATCTCCTCAAAATTTACTCCAGTTCCTTTCATTTTATCATAAAATGCACTACTTATGCAACTCTTCATACAACCACTATCAATTAAAACATCTGTGTACGCCTCGGACACGTTAAATTTAACTATGGGGCTCTTACTAACCACTTCCTGAATAATACCTTCATCATTTAGTTCATGTAATAATTCATTTCTCACATTTAGGTCATAGGGTTCCTGTATAATTGTATGGACAGGGCATGCTACAGACTGAGATTCTGACCTTACTTCGCAGCCTGGTTCGCGTTTAAAGAACCGCTACAGCTGGCCGTAGTACTAGTTACTACTGCACTGGTCTGGTTGTTCTGAGTTGTGTTGTCATTGTTTGGCTGTATATTACTACCACTAGGCCCTGTCAGATGATTCACTGGAGACCCGCGGACACTCAGAGCTGCTGTATTCTTTCACTCGCAACACCGGAAGTATCTTTCGCGGAGATTGGCGAGGTTTTTTTTAAATTTCCATACAAAAATGAGGATGCAGGGATTATTCGAGGGCGGGTATAATAATGTGTGGCCTCGGGTGCCGGGTGCAAGCTTTGTTAATTGACCCCAGAGTGCAGCCTGCGTTTCAAATTTAATGCTCCTTGGAACACTATGAATGTCAAGGAGGTTCGATAGCCTATCTAAGCTCCTTGGCGCTATACCGCTTTCTAGTAGAGAAATGAGGAACTTTGTGTTGGCGGAAAATCCAGAGATTAATTTTGCCATTATGAACTCGGCCTACTGAATTCAAATGGGTTCTTTAACATGCCAACAGCATATGACAAGAGTATCGTGATTTTTGACGCCTTTCAAAAATCACTTACCATGGCCAGGAGCGAACCTGCAATCTTGGGGTTGGTAGTCCGACACTATAACCACACACCCACCGTGGCGGGTAATATTCGGGTATATACGGTAGTTACGAATAGAACGCCATTATATTTGCCAATGACTGTACTTCAGCAGAAGTGTGAGAGAGCTTTGTCAATCATCTGACTGCATGGGGCAGGCGACAACAAAACAGGTACTGTAGTAACTCGCCCCCTGGCTTCCATTAAGAATTTTCACTCGTCTAAAACAAACGTCCGGCATGTACACTCCCTAAATACTTGAAACTATCCACCTTCTTAGGTACTTCTCCTTATTATATCTGATTTATACGTTGATTTTGGGTGATTTACTGTTGGTATTTAGTGTTTTATGGTGTTGTGAGAGCGATATTTGATAAATTTGTTATGCGTGATCTTTGTTTACTCTGTTGCTTAGGAATAACTTGAACCAGGTTAGGTTATACATATTCATGGTAATATTCCTTTCATCATCATCATCTTGCACAGTTTCCAGCCACTGGCCGGGGCTGTTTGGAACACAAGCCTCTCCAACGTCTTCTGTCTTCCCACAATCTCTCAGCCTCCACCCTTGTCCATTCTCCTCTCTTCTTCACGCTTTCTTCCACCCCCTTCAGCCACCTGCCTCTCGGTCTCTTTCCTTCCCACTTCGTCTCGTATGCTCTCCTGGGTATCCTCTTCTCCTCCATTCGTTTTACATGTCCATACCATCTAAGTCTAGATTTCTCTCTACCATCCTGTAATGGTTCCTCCTTCATTAATTCTCTGGTCCTCTCATTTTTTATTCTGTCCATCTTTGTAGCTCCAATACTGCTTCTCAAGAACCTCATCTCACTGGCCTGTATTTTGCTCTTTTCCCTTCCTTTCATAACCCAGGTCTCCGAGGCATACGTCAGGATAGGGACATAGTACGTCCGATATATGATCTTTTTGCTGTTCTGAGGGACATCCTTGCTCCATAACAAGCTTCTCACACTCCTCCGAAATGCTTCTGCCTGCCTCCCCCGCTCATTTATTTCTCTATCGTTTCTTCCATTATCTTGTATCAGGCTTCCCAGATACTTGAAACTCTCCACTTTCTTCAGCTGTTCCCCACCAATTGTTATTCCCGTTGTGGCTCTTTCCTTCTCCCTTGTTGTGATCACCATCTCACTCTTATTTATGCTAAATTTCATCCCATATCCTTGTATTATTCCTTCCCACACGTCCAAATGTTCCTGTACCACCTCCTCGTTTCCCCAAATCATCAAATCATCTGCAAACACCATTGCTTTCATCTTTCCTTCCCCAATTACTTGTGCCACTCGGGTCATTATGTCATCCATCACCACAATGAAAAGTAACGGTGACAGTGCACATCCTTGTTTCAGGCCATTTCTCTGTTCCAACCAGTCTGATCTCTCTCCTCCCACTTTCACACAGCTCACGCTTCCCTTGTACATCTCCTTTATCCTCTTTATAGTCCATTTCTCTACTCCTCTATCCTCCAGGGACTTCCATACTTTGTTTCTGCATACACTGTCATATGCTTTCTCAATGTCCAGGAAGGCCATCAGTAGATCTGTTCCATACTCATAGTGCTGTTCTTGTAACTGCCTTACAGCAAAAATCAAATATACCGTGGACCTTCCTGCTCTGAAGCCATGTTGTTCTTCCCTCATCCCTCCTTCTATCCTTGTCCTAATTCTCTTTTCCAAAACTTTCTCGAAGATCTTTGAATAGTTAAATTGAGACTTTGTGTTGTATTGATACTGTCCAATTGTATCATCTGTCCGACAAATTATTGTGAACCGTTGTTCTGATTCATACGGCACGCAGGTTAGGGTTATGAGAGAAGATATCAACTAAACGGGGTTGATGTTGCTCCACGTCTGTAGGAATAACCTTAAAGTGATCCCTGGGTGGTGCTAAGAAAGCAACAACGTTGGCTGCTGGACCTAAAGCTACGCTTTCAGGATATCCCAGCAATTAGAAGATATAGCAATATGTCTCATGGAAATGGCTCTTTTCAGAGACCCATTGAAGACTTTCACCCCACACTAAGGATACTACAACTCAACATTGAAGGAGTAAGCCGATCAAAAAGCGATTACCGTATTTCCTCGCATAATCGTCGCACCCCACTTTCCAAACACTAAAATAGGTTTATAAAATTTCATCGCATAATCATCGCATAGGGTAAAAGCACCAGTCGTTGACACCCTTAAGAGAAATTTCTACTTCATTTCAATCTACTCCTGTTCATTTTCCATTTGAACCTCCTTCTGATGTGTTAATATAATCTACAGTCTGTTCTCTTTTACAGGATATATTTGTTTTAACTCTAACCTTAGTTGTTAGCTGGAATATTTCATTTGTTTCAAATGTAAAAATTGAACCAGTCATTGACACGCCAGAAATCTCAAAACACCAATAGGTGACACCTTTCAGAACCAATGGTTGACAGTAAAGGAAAATAACTAGGCTAGGCTAAATTCATTATCAATTTTATTAGAAATAAGCACAAGAATATAACTAATAATAAGTGACTAAAATATAACTAAATTACTTATATTGTCAATGATATCAGATACTTCAACTCAAAATTACAAAAGTTCCTAATAAGGAATAAGTCTTACATAAACACACAGCAGCATCCTCTTGATACCTTACATTGTATTAATATATCAGAGATAGGCTATCTCAACCACACAGATATATAGTAGTTATAATTGTTGGTACAAAAATTACACAGCTTAAATCAAATGTATTTCTAGAAACGACTTATCTGCTGCTTCAGTGAATGATCTACCAATCCACATCAACTGAACAAGGGAACTGGTAATGGGTCGTTGAGCTTGGCTTGCCAAAAGTTAATGGGTTAGGTAGAATTTGAAGGATGTCATCCACAGAGACATTCCTTTTATCACTTTCATTTTTAATGAAAACATTTCTTAAAGGATTGAGGGGGTTGAGAGTAACCGCTGTGGCACAATTTTCATCAAGAACCTCTGTTATTTGAAGAACATATTTGAAGTATTTCTTATTTTTTCTTATTTGATAAACAACAAAAGCTCCTTCTTGGATTGTTTTACGAGTACCATCATCAGGGCAAGACAACGTCTTGATAAACTTCCTCTCACTTAATAGAGGTTTTTCCACTGGCTCATTCACTGTTAAAACACTGCCTTCACCTTCCAATTCAGGGGAAGTTTCATTGCAAGTCACTGGATCCAACTTTGGGGACAATGGAAAATCTTCGACACCATCTTCGTGCTGAAGGTCGAAATCTTCAGTTTCGGACTGGTCTGTGAGATGGAGACTCACATCATCAATACTGCTTCCAGACGGAATCCATTCTTCTTCTTCTTCCTCTGAAGATATTATTTCACACTGCTTCTTCCTTTTCCTTGCAGTCTTCTTTGCCATATTTTTTAATTTCATTGCTTCTTCTTTTTGTTCCTTCTTCTTTTGCCTTTCAATAGCCTTCAGTTTCTTGCTTTCGTCTAAATCTAACTTTTTCTTTAATTTGTTCTTGTGGTACTCCTGCCATGACTTTGAAGTGACAACGGATGGTAATGTTTCTCTTTTCCTCTTTTTCTGCACCGTAGAAACATCTGGCCAGAAAAGTACATTTTTAAATGGACTGGGGACATTATTAGGGATCCGTTTGTGTGTTGTGTCAACAGTTTCTCTGGTTGATGGTACTGCATCTTCATTCCTAGGGATACTGTCTGGTGTCGAATCTATAGTTTTGTTGATTGATGGCACTACACCTTCATTCCTGGGGAACCTGTTTGGTGTTAAATCGATAGTTTTGCTGGTTGATGGCACTGCATCTTCATTCCTAGGGATACTGTCTGGTGTCGAATCTATAGTTTTGTTGGTTGATGGCACTACACCTTCATTCCTGGGGATTCTGTTTGGTGTTAAATCGATAGTTTTGCTGGTTGATGGCACTGGTTCTGGTGATTCTTCATGCTCAGTCAAATGATCGATGCTTTTCTCAAGTTGTGGGATCACATTGTAACCAACAGGCCTACTCTTGGTTTTGATCTCTCTCCATGCATAAAATAATGATGTATCCTTTACTTCTCCTTTCCATTCTTCGACTCCTTGAAAAGTTGATATTTTTTCTTTCCCAATGATATTTTCCAATACCTTAAGTGCTGTATTGTTCTCTATCACAGTGGATGGATTTCATGGCACCAAACCACACTTCCTAAAGCCATTCTGAATGGCTGTGAAAGGGATGTCATTAAGAACCGCTTTTAGAATTGGTGCAAAATCTTTCTTTTTCAGAATCGGCGAATCCATATTTTCTAATCTCCATGAATGAACTTTCTCTTTCCAGCGGCCTTTCAATGATCTAAAAACTGAAACATCCATCGGCTGTATCAGATGTGTTGCGTTGGGATGAAGAGCTATTAAAATTATCCCTTTTTCAGAACAAAATTCACTAGTGTGGAGAGTCATGTGTGAGGAATGCCCATCGAGGAAAAGAATTACAGGAAGATCGATGTTTTCGCTGATCAGCCATGGGTAGAATACATTGCTGACAAACTCATAAAAAGGTGCTCCGGTCATCCATCCACTTTCTGAACGACCTATTCCCCAATCTGCGGGAATGCTGGTTGCAATTTCTGATGGGATCCTTTCATATTTAAACACAATTAATGGAGGGGCCATCACACCTGCTGCACTAGCTGTTATCATGACAGTTAAACATTCCTTGTCATCTGGATTCACCTTTTGGTAAATCTTCTTATCTCCTTTCTTAGCTAAAATTTTCCCTCCTTTTGGATTCAAAGAGACTCCTGTCTCATCGGCATTAAATACCCTCATTGGATTAGCTAGGGCGTCCAAAACATTTTCATCACGCAGGAAATTATATATTTCTCTGTACCAGTTTTGTAGGTCTTCTGCCGACACCAATGCCCGCGATGTTGTAGGTTTTCTGGCGTTGGTAGGGAAATCGTTGGGTGCCTGTTCAAAAATGATTTAAACCACTTGCGGCCAGATTTGAACTGGGATTTCCTATTTAATTGAGTTAAAAGTTGTTGAACGCTGTTTATTAACTCCTATTTCACAATTGGAAAACCGGCCTTTGCCAAGGATTTTATCCAAGTCACGAGCACCTATTCCTCCTCTGGGGATAAAATGGGGTTTGGGCCCATTCGGGATTTCTTAATTTTGCCCTGTACCTTATACATAAGGGTAATTCTTGGCACACCATGCCGTTTAGCAGCTGATTTTACAGAAGAGCCATTTTTTACGTCCTCCATTGCTTCCTCCATTTGCTCCGGAGCATAATTCCGAATGTTCCTAGACTTTTTACTCATTTTGTGGCCTAAAACGAAAGATAGCTCTATATTAGTCAAAAGACCAAACCTTACTGACCAAACACATTGATAAAATAGGCTAAGTAAATAAAGATATAGGAATTTGGAATCAATCGCCAATAGTTGACACCCCAAAAACCTAAAGTTGACACCCCGTGTCATCCTTTGGTATAGGTCATTCAAATGATCCAAAAGGACTACCAAAAAGATCAAAATTTAAAGTATATTCTGACAGTAACAAAAAGATTTCAAATTGAAATCATATGGGAAACACCTATTATTGACAGGGGGTGTCGATTAAGGGTTACAGGCAGGATTTAGTGAACCAATAATTGACACCCAAACCTAACCCTACTTTTACCCGCCTTTTTTCTATTGTGAACACAACAATGGAAAGAACATCTGTTTATCTTTTCTACTACATATCAGGATTATCTGAAGTAAGCCAACACGAGGAAATATAATTACTAAAACAAACTCACCTGCTTAAGAAAACTGACAAAGAAAGCATGTGCTGCCCTATCTTGCAACAGTGACCATAACTGAACTACGTCCCTCTCCAACCCATAACACCTCATCTGACTAGTTTTCAGCCAGTACCACCAGATGGCTCCCAAGTAGTTGCCGCCTAAATTTGAACGCAACAGGCAGGCATCACTCCTTATTTTTAATGATTGTTTCCCAGAGTGTCAACTATAGGTGACCATGTCAATGACTGGTGTTTTTACCCTAGCATGTTCGTATTTGTGTGCCAGTCAGTTGCACTTGCTGCCGCGACTTTATAACCTGGCGCGACTTTGTCAGACGAAAAATACCTCGTCTTTATGCTTGCGGGCAATGAACTGTGACGCGAGCGGCAAGCTTCGTCACTTAGCACATTCCGCGAGCGTATAATATGGCGTGATCTTGTCAGGAGAAAGTAATCTTGTCTTTATGCCTGCCGGCTATGAACCGCGACGCGAACGGCCAGTGCACATTCCGCGAGCTTATAGGCCTAATCTGGCGTGATCTTGTCGGCAGAAAGTAATTTCGTCTTTATGCCTGCGGGCTATGAACTATGACGCGAATGGCCAGCGCACATTCCGTGAACTTATAGACCTAATTTGGCGTGATCTTGTCAGCAAAAAGTATTCTCGTCTTTGTGCCTGCCGGCTATGAACTGTGACGCGAGCGGCCAGCCTACATTCCGCAAGCGTATAGGCCTAATCTGGCGTGGTCTTGTCAGGAGAAAGTAACCTCATATTTATGCCTGCCGGCTATGAACCGCGACGCAAACGGCCAACGCATATTCCGCGAGCTTATAGGCCTAATCTGGCGTGATCATGTCAACAAAAAGTAATCTCATCTTTAGGCCTGCGGTCTATGAACTGTGACGCGAACGGCCAGCGCACATTTCGCGAGCTTATAGGCCTAATCTGGCGTGATCCTGTCAGGAGAAAGTAATACCGTAACGTCTTTATGCCTGCCGGCTATGAACCGCGACGCGAACGGCCAGCGCACATTTCGCGAGCTTACAGGCCTAATCTGGCGTGATCTTGACAGCAGAAAGTAATTCGTCTTTCTGCCTGCGGGTTATAAACTGTGACGCGAACGGCCAGCGCACATTCCGCGAGTTTATAGGCCTAATCTGGCGTGATCTTGTCAGGAGAAAGTAATCTCATTTTTATGCCTGCGGGCTATGAACCACGACGCGAATGGCCAGCTTCGTCAGCACATTCCGCGAGCGTTAACCTGTCGTGACCTTGTTAAAAGAAAGAAGCCTGTACCTGACTGCATGCTAAGACTCACGCTACGCGAATGACTGGCCCGTGCAGCAAATAATGATACAGTATATCCTTTGAACTTAAATATTCTTCGCATAATCGTCGCACCTTGCTTTTTTCCACGAATTTTTGGCAAAAAAAAGTGTGACGATTATGCGAGGAAATACGGTACCTAACAAAAGTACTGACCAACCACAAGGTGGATGTTGTTCTACTGCAAGAGACCCACTGTGAAAACCAGGATCAGCTTTATGCGAGATGAAAGATTCCGGGATATACCCTGCTTGACGCAACATTTCACAAAAGTTATGGCACTGCAACGTATGCAAAGAGCAACATAGAGAAAATTTACATAATAAGCACAAATGTGCACAACAATATGTTTGCCTCCAAAATGAAAATTGTAGGTACTGAAATTATAAACATCTATAAGCCTCCCTGTCAACCTTGGATCTTGAGTGAGACCATTCAGAACATTCACCACCCAGCTGTAATCCTCGGAGATTTTAACAGCAAGAATACTAACTGGGGCTATAATTATACCAACAAAGAGGGCCAAGGTGTGTCGGAATGGGCTGATGCAGAAGACCTTTTCCTAATGCATGATGCCAAAGAAAAGGGCTCCTTCCACTCTGCCAGATGGAATAAGGACTATAAACCTGATCTGTGCTTTGTCTCCAAGGACTCGTTTGGTAAACCCCTGAAGTGCAGCAGGAATATTCTAGACAACTTCCCCCGAAGTCAACACAGACCAGCACTTGTCAAAGTTGGCCTGGAAATGCCTGTCGTCAGATCAGTTCCACTGCCACGTTGGAATTTCACCAAAGCCAACTGGTCAAAATTCACCAGCGAATTGGAACATAATATACAGCCGATCCCACCTAAAATAGGTAATTACGAGCGCTTCGCTGGACTAATTTGTGCTATTGCAAGGAAACGTATCCCAAGAGGATACAGAAGGACCTATATTCCTGGTTGGAGTCCAAAATGCAATGAACTATATGAGGAGTATAAACTCACCAGTGATCCTGAAGTTGCCAACGAACTACTACTGTCTTTACACTCAGCTAGAAGAGAAAAATGGACCAACCTAATGGAAAATACAAATTTTCAACACTCCAGTCGAAAAGCATGGTCTATTTTAAGGAAACTTGGTAGCAGCACTCCAAAATTCAGTTCCAAGTGCACCATAATAAAGCCAGATGCGATAGCGAGCAGATTAGTTAGTCTGACAAGAAAACCTGCCGATACTGACAAGAAAGAGGCAAAAAGAATTCAGTTAGAACTAAAATCTAAGATGTTCCATGCAGAATCAACATCCCAGTTTACAGCTGATATCACGGCTGCTGAAGTTTCAACTGCGCTAAAAGAAGTAAAATCAGGAAAAGCAGCTGGGTTGGATGGTCTTTATCCAGAATTCCTACAACGTTGTGGTCCTCAAACAATTGAATGGCTCGCTAAATTTTATAGCAACATCTTACGCGATGGTCAACTTCCACCAGCACTCAAAAGAACTAAAGTAGTTGCTGTACTCAAACCTGGGAAAAGTGGAGATAGTGCAGAATATTACAGGCCTATTGCCCTCCTGAGCGTCTGTTACAAGCTGCTGGAAAGAATAATATATAATAGAACCTCAATTACAGTTCTTGAGCACATACCAAATGAGCAAGTTGGCTTCAGACCAAAGCGCAGTTGTACCGGCCAGGTGTTGGCCCTAACTACTCACATAGAGAGAGGATTTCAATTCGAAAGAAGACCGTAACTGTGTTCGTGGATCTCACGGCAGCATACGATATGGTTTGGCGAAAAGGAATGATCCTCAAATTCCTGAAAATAATCCCTTGCAAGAAACTTGCCATCCTACTGAATAATATGCTGGTCAACAGAGTGATTGAAGTTCACCTAAATGGCAACGTAAGCAGGTCTCACAAACTAAATGATGGATTACCACAAGGATCGGTCCTTGCCCCATTGCTGTTCAATATTTACACCGCAGACTTACCTCCTACTAGTGCTAGAAAGTTCGTATACGCTGACGATCTTGCATTGACAGCTCAGTCCAACGACTTTGCAACAGCAGAAACCGTACTTACGGAAGATCTCTGCAGACTCGACAAGTTCTTCAAAACCTGGAGACTAAAACCAAATATAGCAAAAACAGAGGTCAGCTGCTTCTCATCTGAGCAACAAACAAGCCAACTACATTCCTAGGGTTCAATACCAGGGTCATCTACTGAAATTTAATCCTCATCCTAAATATTTAGGCGTCATCTTGGATCGATCCTTGACTTATAGTGAACATCTAGGCAAAACATCTGCTAAGATCAAAACCCGCAACAACATCCTGCACAAACTCACAGGAACGGGCTGGGGCCCAACAGCAACCACCCTCAGAACTTCAGCACTTGCCCTAGTGTATCCAGTAGCAGAATATTGCTGCCCAGTATGGCTTAACAGCGCGCATGCAAAGAAGATCGACGTACAGCTGAACGACACAATAAGGACTGTATCAGGAACCATCCAATCTACACCTTTGGAATGGTTCCCAGTACTCTCCAACATCCCGCCTCCTCATCTTCGAAGACAAATGGCACTGAAGAGAGAATGGCTTAAATGTTGTGACAACCCTCTTCTGCCAATTCATCTAGACTGCTCACCTAAAGATCTCAGGCTGAAATCCCGGAATCCTTCTTGGAGACAAGGAAGGAAGTTGGTCCAAGAGCAGTTTCAAGTGAACGAAGCTTGGCGGAATGAGTGGCTGACTTCAAATCCAGACATATTAGGTATTATCTCGGATCCAGTTAAGCAGCCCCCTGGTTTCGACCTTCCCAGGAAAATCTGGACGTCGCTGAACCGTATAAGAACTCAACACGGTAGGTGTCAGTTCTGGAAGCACAAATGGAAAATTGCCGAGAATCCTTTCTGCAACTGTGCAGATGTGCCTCAGACCATCAGTCACATCACTATGGATTGCCCACTCCGAAGGTTCAATGGTCCAATGAAGGAGATTCATCAGCTAGTGATGAAGCTTTAAAATGGTTAGAGAAATTAGATATCCAGCTCTAACAAAACTAAAGCTACTTGCAGATCAAGGTCTCAATCTGTATATATTTGTACTGTAAATACTGTAGAATGTAAATAATTGTATATTGCATCTTCATGCCATACGATATATATATATAGTTGTTAGTCTCCCCCTATTTCTAGTTGTCACCATAGTGTCACACTTCTTTGCATTAAATCTCAAACCATACTGTTTTACTGTCTCAACCCATACAGTCAACCTTTCTAGTACCTCTGCCTCTCCATTGCCCCATATCATTAGATAGTCTGCAAACATCATTGCTCTCATATTATGTTCTTCTCCTATTTGTGCTGCCACTTCTGTATATATATTTCCTGAAGGACATCCGCCCGGCATTCCGGGAGACCATAAAGATCCAGAATACAGTGTAGGTACATTGTTGGCTCTACAGTATATGTACATAAGTCATTACGATATACCATATAAATGGTTATGTAGCATGTTGAGTGATGCTCTCAATACGCCCAAGCAGATCTTCTCAAGATCATTCTCGATGATGCCAAGCTTCTTGAGGATATCCACGACAAACTTATAAGATGTTCCACGAACTCCGAATAGAAGGCCATTCACTTTCCATGCATTTTTAGGTAAGTTATATCTCTCACTCAAGTTAGGTATGCATGGTCGGTAAATAGCCTCTTTCTCCTCGTTGACTCGTACGGCTTGCGGAATGTCCACTTCCATTCGTACCGTGGGGTCCAGGACCAAACCCCTTCCATTCTTCCTGTCAATGGCAACGATATCTGCTCTATGGTGACTACCATTTTCCGAAATGCAGTGCACTTCCTCATAAACTTCCCATTTCAATTTCCTCAGGGAAGTGGCAATTGATGATCGAACTCGGTGATGGCGGGAATTTCATAACAGTTCTCCTTTAGAACATTGGCCCAGGACATGTCCTAGCGTCTCTGGTTGGTCACATCCTGGTTGTCGGCATAGGGTTGTGTGCTGACTTCTCCCCGGCACAGCTCTCACCGCTGAGATGTTGCAAGACATTTTGATGGCATTCGTCCATTCAGAGCACGATAAGCCTTTTCTGTTATTTATCCACAAGTTATTCTTAGGATGTTGTTCATAAACTTCCACTCCTTTACCTTTATGAGGAAGTTTGCACCAAGCTTCAAATGACCGTTTCCGAAGCTCATTTCGTACCCCACGTCCTGATTTTGATTCTGTGCAATCACTAGTTGGAAAATTAAAATATTGAAGAATTTCTCTCTTTTCCCCGTCAAGATTTCGACAAATATCTAAATGAACATCTTCCACTCTGAGTAACTTTTGAACTATATTAAAATGCTGTATATATGCTTCCCATTCAACCTTAACTAAACCCAGCCCCCGAACATTCCTGGATGCATACAACATATCATTGGGACAGTCATGTGGTAACCCAATGATTTCTTTGATAGTTGATCGCAAAAGTTTATCAACATCGACCAGAAAACTTGATGGAATTTTATTTAACGGTGTACTCTGTATTCTATAAATCAGACTTGGCCAAATGTATTGATTAATTATGTTTAACTTTTGGTCTGGTTTTAGTAAACAAGAAACTGTGAGAGAATTCAAGTCTTTTTCTAAACTATTTATCAACTTGCTCTTGTCAAACACAATTTCATCTTCAAAAGTTATTCCCAGATATTTTATGGTTTCCCCAGATTTTACACATGTCAAAGCAGTATTTCCTAGTGTCACAGCACTTCTCTGACAAAGCTTCCCTTCTTTAATATTGATAATTCTGCATTTTGAAGGATTCATAGAAAGACCCATAGCAGATAAACTATTAACGGCGGTATTTAAGAGTTCCTGCGCCGAAGCTTCATCTTTCGCCACTAATACAATATCATCCGCAAACGCTAAGGCTGAAACATTTTCAACGTCAGATGACAGCTGATACCCATACTCTTGAATGATCTCCTGATCTGTTAGTTCTTTGATAGTATCATCTATTGCCAGGTTGAATAAAGCAGGTGAGATTGGAGATCCCTGAGCGACGCCTTTCCTAAGCTCTATGCTCACTGTTTTATTAATACCACATTCAACTTTGATACTATTTCCTAAAATAAGGTCGATTACTAAATCTCGCAAGTTGTTTGGCATATTTACTCGATTAATGCACCGCTTAAGATGTTCATGGCCAATATTATCATATGCTTTTGAAACATCCAGGAACACCACACAGCAGCTAGTTTTCTTTGTTTTAGCATTCCTGAGGCAACCATTAATAATTGAGGTATTAACATGTGTACCAGGGAGATTAATGAATCCCCTTTGATGTAACGAGAACTCTACGAATGAACGTAGTTGCCTGTCAATTACTTTTTCTATAATACGTCTGATTACTGAATATATGGTGATAGGTCTCCAGTTACTTATTTTTTCAGCACATCCTCCTTTGTGGAGAAGTACTGTTCTTCCTGTTTTGAATATATCGGGGCATTTCCTAAATTTGAGCATAGCGTTTGCAAGGAGACTCAACACTTTTGATGTTTTAAGTTCCTTCACAGCTCTGATAATTACTCGGTCAGGACCAGCTGCTGTATCTGCTCGTACTCTGGCAAGAGCTGAATTAATTTCAGAATCTTCAATTTCAATGCCTTCCTCTGTACAAACGGCTTCTGTTGGTTGCAAGTGTGTTAATTCATTCTCTTTTCCAAATAAATCTTGGAAGTGTTCAAAAACTGTGGATACAGGAATTCTACATTCTGTGCCATTTTGATTATTCATAATCATGCGTACGACTTTGCGCCTTTGATTGAAATACTGATATTGCGCTACTTCATATTGATATTTTGTCCTAGTTTTGTCTCTTCTTCGCTTTGTTACCCTTGATGGATTTTTCGTTTTAGAATATGTAGTTGTATGACCCCCCTGTCGTTTTCTCCGCGCATTATAATAGCGAATAGCTGGATGTTTGGGTCCTGAGAGCAAACTGATTGCGTCAGCCAAGAATTCCGTTAGCTCAACACTAACTGTCTCAAACGCTTGAATATCACCTTTAGTTATGACGTCCGTGAATTTTCGTTCAAATTCCTTTATAGCATCTAATTTGGAATCTAATGCAGCCACATCTTCGCTATTAGCGCTAGTTGATACATGATCAATTTCTTCATCCAGCAAGTGACTGCCACCTCCATCGGATTTATGCAAACTTTGATCTGAGCTCTTATATTTTGACGTTAAACCTCTACGATAAACCTCTGGATGTGCTTTACTTACATGAATTGCAACAGATTTAAACGTCTTTCCACAAATATCACAGGTATTGACTCGAGTAGCACTATTTGGGCGACATGAATCAGAGTTTTGAGTCAGGTTAAATGTGTTTTTGTCTGACATTTCAGCATTAAATACTGCTACTCCAGAAATACTATACGGTAATATAATCTTCAATCATCAGTTTTCCGTTCCCTGCGTATATTTATACAGAAAAAAAAAAAAAAAAAGTCCATATGGATCAAATATCGGTAAATAGCACCTTAATCAGCATCCAATAACCTAGTTGTTTAACCTACAAATCGCAGCCATAACCATAACCTCATATATTTGTCCATTGATTGTCTTCAGGAAAGATCTACCAACATATAGATGCGCGCGGGTACTAGACATCAGGAGTCTTAGGCATCAAGGTGGCTGTGGAATTTCACGATCATTAACGCTAGGAACTACGAAATATCCAATCAATGTCAAACAACATGGCTGCTATTTGTGATATCGAAACACAAATACAAATTGATTCAACCACCCCCAAAAAATAACACCAATCCGCAAGATAACATGCACTATCACAGGAACAAACACCAACAATCCTTGAATACATGCGATGATCCCTAAAAAAAGATACGAAATACCATCAAAAGGCAAATCCGCGGCACCACATTGCAACCTAGGTCTTATCACGGCCTTCTACAATTTATTATAATATAATATATTATAATATAGCCTATATATAGTTACTTTCCTTGGACTCAACTACACCATATCTTCTTCTTCCAAACTCTTGAGGCAAGTAACACAGGAAACTTCTTGCTGTGAATGCTTTTTGCAGACAAATCTTTCACATTTGTGGCACTGTAAACTCCAGATGAGATTTCAAGGTTACTCTCCCGAACATTGCCGGAGACTGCTTCAACTGCTTCAACCCACCCTTCTACTTTAACCAGTCTGACCTCTCTCCCCAACTTTCACACAGCTCACACTTCCTTGGTACATCTCCTTTAGTCTAGCCACAGATTGATTTTTAACTCCCATTTTCTGTAGGGTTTCCTACACCTTTCCTCTATCCAAGCTATCGTATGCCTTCTCTATGTCCAGAAAAAACCATTACCAAATCCTTTCCATATTCATAGTGTTTTTCTTGGAGCTGTCTTACGCTGAAAATCAGGTCCACTGTTGATTTTCCTGGCCTAAATCCATTCTGTTTCTCCCTCAACCCTTCTTCTACTACTCTCCGCACTCTCCTTTCCAGGATCTTCTCAAATATCTTCGCAGCATGGCACATCAACGTGATTTCCCTATAGTTCTGGACTAAATTCTTGTTGCCTTTCTTAAAAATTGGCACAATTATCCCTTTCTTCCAGTCTTCAGGTGTTCTCCTTTCCTTCCATATAACTCTCATGACCCGATAAAGCCACTGCACTTCTACGACGCCAGCTGCTCTCACCATCTCGACACTTACTTCATCCACTCCAGGTGCTTTTCCTCCATTTGAGCATTAGAAAAAAAAAAATATTCAAAATGCAATAACAGCCCACTGCCGTATACCGAAAATAATTTACTTCAGAGAATGAACAAGATCACTTTAACTTACCCAACATTGGTCAACATTAAAAAAAAACACGTCTGATTACCTATCGGGCCATGTTAAAGACAATTGCTTTCAATACCATCATGCTCTGGTATCAAACAAAAATAACAATGACCACTCAAAACAAATGAAGTTTATGATGTCGCAGTCCACAAAACGGTTCACGAAAAACCTATACTGAATAATAAACTATTAAAACCCTCAGTGAGATAGTGAACCTTAAAAAAAACTAATTAAGGAAAAACACATGATACAAAACTCAAACAGAGAAAATTTTACATGACGTTTTCAAAAACTGCTCGGATCTTACTAAGTCATTAAACTACATCATTAACCTAACAGAAAAAATAAATAACTATCGAGAAAAAAGGCGCGCCCAGAATTACATAATAATCTGTAGTCTAACCGCACACACCAAAAGAAGAAAATACAAATAAATAAAGCGCGGAGGTCCGTAATTAAATATAAAATACATAGGTTGTTTTTTTAGTTTTGGCACCTTAGTTATAACTGGATTAATAACTCACTTAGATGGTTCCAAGTTTCACAGGCCCTCGATGGTACAAAGAGAGCGCTCGGCAGCCTGCTCCCCGCGCATTGTCATCTTCATCTTCAGGGTGAGATCATAGTCGCAGGGACTGATGTCGGGAGAATATGGGGGGTGACAGAGGACCTCCCAGCCCCAGCGATCCAACAATGCCGACAAAACGCCTGCTGTGTGTGCCCTAGCATTGTCATGCAGAATGATGGGCGGTGTAACCACGTGGTGGCGCCGTTTCCTTCTCAGAGCTCCTCGGAGATGGTCTTGCAGAAACGAACAATAGTACGCCACATTAACGGTTTTCCCTCGGGGAACAGTATAGCAGCGCTTCCGTACCATTGAAGACGTTAAGCAGGCTGCCGAGCGCTCTCTTCGTACCATCAATAGATTGGGCAGTGCCAACGGGATACAATGACTTCCGCATCGCTGGGAACACGTTGTACGCAGCGGTGGGGACTACATCGAGGGCCTGTGAAACTTGGAACCATCTAAGTGAGTTATTAATCCAGTTATAACTAAGGTGCCAAAACTAAAAAACCAACCCATGTATATCCTACATTCAGTGGGCTACTATCACCACACTTCATCAACAAAAATATAACTTCACATTCAAATTAATACAATTAAAATTAATAACATTACCTTATATAAGTAAAAGTATAAGAAGTTTTTCAAGGGACCATTAAAAAAAAAACTTCTTAACAGGGAAACTTCTTAAAAGGGTAGCGGCCTGAAATGCATGTGAAACGCACACATTTTTGTTGTTTGTGAAGGATCCTACAATATACTGTACGTAGGCCTATATAAAAGCCAGAAAAAGAGAAGCCCAAATATTAAAATCTGACTATCACACCAGAGATAAAGAGAAATTAATTGGCATAACCCTCACAATTCACATTAATAGAATTAATTTCAATAACTGTTTGAGCCCACACCATATATTCCAGCAAACTACAATTATAGACACATTTTAGAATGTAAATAAACAACAACTAAGACTGAATTGAAAACACTTTTGTGTCCGTCCTGAAAAATTTGGCTTTTTGTGGCTTACGTCAATTGACCTGTGCACCATCAAAAATGCTGTATTTCTCACCACAAAAATATAGGCCTCTACTTTGAAAAGAAGTTGTCCAGTGTAGATTGTTTGAGCTTTTTACTGCTTTCTAGTTCTATAAATCTCTCCATTTCCCACACGGCTTTCTATGTGCTGTGAGGCACTCCAGCAGCATCTTCTATGAATTTCCGTAGTTGTCCAAGATGGACACTTGCCTCACTACAAGAAGGCCTTGGAGAATTCTTCTCTTCTTCTTCATCCTCATTTCCTGCCTGAATGTCCTTGCATATGTCGTCAATGGTCTGCTCCTAGCAAGTTATTACCAGATCATCAACAGCAGTGAAGTTGCTGAAACTGCTGCTTATCTCCATCCTCTCCTCCACCACCCTGGCTCTTCATCGCAGACTTCCGCACAAATGCTGCTACTAGTAACACCATCAAAACCAGCTTTCTTGAAGCAATTTTCAATGGTGGTTGACTCCATCAAATCCCAAGATGAGGCAATTAAATGCATGAAGTCCAAAAGAGATGGCCTGTAGATGGGTCCACCTGCTCCCATGTGTGACAGCATATGACACACTACTGCTTTTCAGTACCTCTGCTTCAGAACCTTAATCACCCCCTGGTCCATGGGCTGCAGTACTGATGTAGTGTTTGGTGGATAAAATTTAATTTTAATGTTTCTTAAATGAGGCCACTGTTTGGGATGAGCAGGGCAGTGGTCCATAAACACCACAATCTTCCTGTTTTGGCTCCCCATTTTGGCATCTAGTGCTTGAATGTACTCTTCAAATAGGGAGCTTGTCATCCATGCTGATTTATTGCTTCTGTAAGTACATGGCAAAGTTCTGACGTTTTTGAAACACCGAGGCTTTCTTGATTTTCCTATGATCAGTAGTGGCAGCTTTTCCGTCCCATCCATATTCGCACCAACTAGCACCGTAGCTCGCACTTTACTTAATTTGCCTCCTAGGCAAGATTCTCCCTTCAAAACCAAAGATTTATCCGGAACAACCTGATAAAAAAAAAAAGTCCGAATTCGTCAACATTAAAAACTTCACAGTGTTTGTAATTACTGATTTTTGTCGGCAGCAGTGTTTCCTTCCACGCTTCCGTTTCCTCTGTACTTACACTCGCAGCTTCGCCACTAATAGTCATTTATTGATAACTAATAGTCTTGTAAACTATATCAGCCCGATTTTTAAAGCGATCCAGCCACCCATTCGACACAGTAAAAGGCACTTGTAATCGACACGCGATTTCTTCGGCTTTCTCCTTCACGATAATCCCGCTCAAAGGAATGTTTAAACTTCGCTGCTGTTTAAACCACACGAACAGAGCTTGTTCTAAGTCTTCGTATTTCCCGCTCTTAATCTTCTTGCAGCTTGCCGAAGTATTCCCGGCAGAAGCCAAGATCTCTTCTTGCTTTGCTATGATGCCGTTCAAAGTAGACGGCGGCATTCCGAGCCCCTTCGCAAGAGCAACACGTGAAAGAGTAGACGACTCTACTTTTCTTATAATGTCCACTTTATCTTTAATAGAAAGTGCCTTTCATTTGTGGGAGCGTGATGGCGCAGTGGCTTAGCTGCTCGTCTTTCACCCGGACGGCCGGGGTTCGAATCCCGGTGACAGCGGGATGGACTTTTCACCTGAAAAATCACTTGGCGTCAGGAAGGGCATCCGGCCTTAAATCCCCGGCCAAAACCAAAATGAGCCTGGTTGGCTCCGGCGACCCCAATTAATTGGGAAATGCCGAAGAAATAGATAGATAGATAGATAGAAAGTGCCTTTCTTTTGATGCCTTTCATCTGAGATCCACTCATTTTCACAATGATCTGAAAACTTGACTTCACTGACGACACAATTCTCGCAATCTCAATAATGTTATGCTACGTCTGGCAATGCTTAGCTAACAAGTTAGATCATACAGAACAGCGATAAAAGCCACGAACAAAGAATATAGGAGGCCACGAATGAAAGCATGATGCTGGATATTGTAGTCGGTCTTGAGCGGGTGTCGTCATAGCGTGACGTCATTTAACCTTGAAATGCTCGCCCGGTCAGTGACCAGCGAACCCTTGGAACGGCTGTATTCTTTCATTCGGAACACCGGGCCCTGTCAGAGACCCGCGAACACTCGGAACAGCTGTATTCTTTCATTCGGAACACCGGATGTATCTTCCGCGGAGATTGGAGAGTTTTGATTCTAAGTCAGTTGTCTCTCAGTGAACGTCTTATACTCCAAGGGAATACAAAATCTTAACTATTTAACCGGGAAAACCTCTTATGCATGAACACTTTAAACAGGAAAAATATACATGTATCTTATGGGACGAATCACGGGACCGAGAATATCGGACGTCTTAAGCGGAAAAACGTTTTATGCGGGAACTTCTTAACCGAGTTTTACTGTATATATTTATCTTCCGGGTCATTTAAGAAATTTCTAAAACACATTTTAATAAATAAAAATTAATCAACAAGAACACATCAATCATGGCTGCCGCATTCCAACATCGAGGTCCATTTTCCTACATTTTGCCGTATTCTTTTAAAACAGGGAGAAGATTTCAAATCCGTGAAATGTTGTTTCAATTAGCTAATTCTATCTTCTTCATCGTACAGCAGATATACTCTTAAAACCATGTATCCCCCAACGAGGGAATATCCCTCGCCCACGGAACACCTTTATACAAGTCTTGAATAAACAAGTTCCAGTGGTCGAATTACTTTTCAAACATGTCCGTTCAAAACAAACTACAGTCCCATTTACACTCGGCACCAACTTCTTAGGATTGACCAATCAGAATTATTGCCGCGTGAATACCAATGTATTTTTTAAAAAGTGATTCTCACAGCCCCACCAAAATATTAACTTGGCGGTTTCATAATTAATTTCATTTGTCACAATGTTTTGAAGAGTAGTTTCTACTTTCTCCGTCAGTCGAATATAGCGCTGATAAGCGAACAGAAGTAGACCGCACCCAGGGTCTCCATACAGTGACTTAAGCAACTAGTTCCAGTTAGGAGCCACTGGATACTGCTGACTCTGTGAGGAGAGAGATGGGAACCACTTAGGCAGTCAAGACCTTCTAAATTGAGAATAAGTCTTTTATCAATTAATTGATGTTGAAACTAAATGTGAGACATGGTTTACATGGCTCATTATCCATTTACATACAGGTCTCTAAAGCACAGAAACAATCCTACAACTGGGCATTTATTAATATTATTTCTGCTGATCAGCCATATTATGATCTATCTGCTTATTCTTAGGTCTCACCTGTCCAAAGGGGTTTTGGTTTCATTAGAGCTGGCTGAGGCATTTTACCATCCCAGATAGGAAGAAACATGAGGATGTTCATCATTTGTTCCTGGAAATAGTAAAAAAGTTTAGTGAAGATTGATGCACAAGTAAGGAGACTATAGGAGCTAAGTGGGCAGAAGAAAAAAGACTGACTCATAGTCAGGAAATGAGGGACTATTGGAAACAGGGAAACTAAACAGATGGAGAAGGGAGAGGTCAAATCATACAGGAAGGACATTATTATGGGTAGGGACCTGAAAAAAAGGCATTTGCGATAAATGCGAATTTTTAAATTTCGTACAGAATCCAAGCCTACGTACATTTTAATGTGAAAAAAAAAAATTCGCGTAAATCCAAGTGCGACAAAATGCGAATTGTGACCCAAAATGCGAAAATACCAAATAAGTGCGATTTTATAGCGAAATTACTTTAAATCTGCTAAATTATTTGCGAATTTGTTTATTAAACAAAAGAAAATGTTTAGTAGGTGGACTAATCGCTCGCTAGCGATATAACAATCGATTTCTGTATCGATACGAACTTTCGAATATCTATAACTTATTCAGACAGCTGACGAACGAAACTCGTTTGTTTATTTGGCGCATCGTGGCGACTGGTGGGTTGTCGAACACGTGGACTTCGCTAAACGGAAAATTTTTCGGCTTGCCGCTTGAATAGTAAACTTATTCTTTTTGTAACCTTCAAGCACTTCAAGGTTCAAGGTTTTATTTCTAGAAATGGGACGTACTGCTATAACTGCTCATGAAAGAGCACAGCAGTACGCTAATCATGGCTTTTATTGTTCCGACTCTGCAACAGTATTTTGCAAATATTGTAACTGCCGTATTGGGTGGAAGAAGAAGGACAATATTCAGAAACATATTACATCGGTAAAACATGTTGCGAAGCGACGAGAATGAGTAACAGTTTCTGAACCCAAGAATCCGGAATCCGGAAAAAATTAAGATGCTAGTTTTCGGAAAATAGATGCTAAATAGGGAAAAAATAAATGCTAATTTAAAGGAAAATAGATGCTAAATTTTCAGGTTCCTAATTATGGGAATAGCATGGAAGGACAAGAGGGTTGTAATGAAGTTAGTTATTGTTGTTTTAAGGGGCGGAACTATGAGGTCATCTGCCCCTAGTAATGATGTCAAGTACGAAACATAGAGGTGACAGCATGTTAGATGCTCGAAGTAAAATACCTGGCAAGCCACCAACTGAGAAGCCAGTAGTTGTTCATGACATTACTAAGAAAATGGGAGGTGTGAATCCAAGTGATTACTTGATTTCAAATTACCAGTTTATGCGCAGGACACTAGTTTGGTGGAGAAAACTCTTATTTTGGTAAGTAGAAGTATGCATCATTCACTCCTACATTCTCTAGAAGTCCATGCAAATCCAACACCAGAGGAAACCACTGTCACATCGTGCTTATCGTGAATCCTTGGTGGTGTCACTAGTTGCAAATCGCCTGAGCAAAATGGGGGATATGCGTGTAAGGAAGCAAGGAAGACTTCACAAAAGGGGCAGAGGATGAAAGACTGAATGCAAAACCTCACTATATGGGGGAAAAGGAAAAGGGCTCTGTTAGGTGTGTTGTTTGTGCCAGTAGAAAGCAAAGGAAGGAGACAATCTACTGCAAAACCTGCACGGACAAGCTATATCTTCATCCAGTGGGGTGTTTTGAAGATTATCAGAGGAAGAAACATCTCTGATATTGAAAAAAGTGAGCTTCAATTTTCATAGTGTAATATTATGGGTGTTCTTGTTGCTTTTTTTTTTTTTTATATTAGTGATACAAGCAGTGTAATTTTGTGAACGAAAAAAAAAAAAAAGACTGTTTTGCAGACTGAATGTATCAAGTGTAAAAGCCATGGTTTTCCTGAACTATTTATATTTTGTACTTTTTTCTCTTTTCAAATATATTTTCAAACAAAATTAAAAAGTTTAAAAAAAATTACATTTTTTGAGAATTTTCCTTAAAATAAATGATCACTCAGGCAAAATACAAAATATATTCAGCGACACTGGAAAGGTTAAGTGTTGGAAGATCCATATGGAGACTTAACTGAAAATTGTGGAATGTCTAAAAGCTGCTCTGAAAACCACTTTTCTGATGTAAAGAAAATCTGTATGTGGAATAACTCACAAAACACCAACTCTTGTAATTTTACGAGCTTTTATAAATTGAAAACTTTTCAGATTTCACCATCATCTCAGCAGAGTACTCTTAGGTCATTTCTGCATATTAGTTTCCATTCTACAGTACTTTAAGGCTTATTGCTTAGTATATCACAGCAATAGTAACTATATCTTCCTAGTTTAGTTGCTTGAGGGAGACTGTTTACTTTATAGTCATTTCTCAGTCTTGCAATATAATAGGTATGTAAATACCGTAGTTATTATTTCAGATGCTTAGTGCTTTAGTATTTATCAGTAATAGTTGCCATACTTTCTACGTTTTTGACGGGTTTCTAATTAATGTAAAGTTATTGGTTTTACGTCGCTTTTAACTACTGTGGCTTGTAGAGACAACATAGTGCCGGAAGTCTGCTTCGAAGGGGATCTTTAACATGTCAGTAAATCTACTGACACTGCTCCCTTGCCTTTTTTTACCCTCAAATGCCAACTGACTGTGCCAGGATTCAATTCTGCAACCTTCGGCACAGCAGGCGAGAAAGTTACGGCTGAACCACGCAGCCAACCCTTGGGTTTATATTTTTGGAGGGGAGCGACAGTTAGTGGGTGTCATTGTATGTTTGGCAGTGTTTTGTGCAGCTATTTTGGCTTGTATATTTGGTTCTCACTTGACGAGCGAAACATGTCATCCCTCTGTTTTCTCCATCTTTAGTAGTTCATAACAAAATAAATATATATAATTATATATTAACCTAGGATGACTTGCAAAACAAAACAAAACAAAACAAAAAATTAAAAAAAAACTGAAAGATATAAAAATAAGATTTCAGGCAAAAATAGACAAACGTAATACAGTAAAAAGGGTATTTACAGATGAGGAACGCCTGAGAAGATCACAGCAAATGAAAAGCTACTGGGCAACTCGGAAAGGAAACTTACTGAGAAGAGGACCAAGAAATGATTGACTGAAGTGGTCCAATGAGGCCGTAAAAGCAGAAGAAGAAGAAGAAGAAGAAGAAGAAGAAGAGTTAGTTAGTTAGTTAGTTATTGTTGTTTTAAGGGGCGGAAAGAAGAAGATTAAGCAAACTTTTTTTTTCTTTTCTTTTCTTCTTTCAGGTTATTTTTCGTATGTTCCAGTAATTGGAATTATATTGTGTTGACAGACTGAAAAGTTGTAGTATCAATTATCAACAAGGCAACACTGAAAAATGGCTTCAAAGATATCTATAAAGTTTTATGGCTATAATGATGACCACTCTTCTGTATGAATCATCTTCTGAAATGCAATAAACCTCCTGTTGAAGAAGATTGGCAACAGCTCCACGGACTCTATGTCAAGTTACAACATTTAAAAGTACAGCGAAACCTGGATTCGTTACCAACGGGACCCAAAGAAAAAAATTATGGAAGCAGGAAAACAATAGATGTGGAGTTGTGTTCAAAATACTTTACAACCCTCTCTCTAATGAATTATCCTTTTTAGGGGACAAGTATTTGGCCAGTCATAATATGTGAGGTTTAAGTGTTCTGAGAATTGATTTTTACAAAATGAATATTTAATCATTTTTTGAGATTTCACCATTATTTAATTTTAAATGACATATTGTTGATGTAAGTCATGAAATCAATTAGTTGAACAATAACCTATTATTCAATATTTGCAAGAGCACACCCCCATTGTCAACCTTAGAGTAAACAGGAAACAAGAGGCTATTAATAGGTCATGTATGAACTATGTGTAATTTGAAAGAATGAATAGGCTAACTTCTGCCTCAACTCAAAAATTTGGCATAATAGAGACACTAGAGAAAATTGTCAAAATCAGAAGAAAATCCTGTATTTCGAAACAGCATTAGGAAGACAATGTATTGGAAGATGGAGAAGACAACACAGGAATGGAAAAGGACCTGACTTGGAGAGAACTGGAAATGGCTATAGACAAGAGGAAAGGGCACCAGGTGTGGGCGAGTGAGTGTTGAAATGGTGAAGGCAGCAGGGGAGGTTGGGAAACAGTGGCTGTACCGTGTGGTGAGGGTGGTATGGAAGGAGAAGAAGACCCCAGAAGATTGGAAGAAAGGATTAATTGTCCCAATATTTAAGAAAGGAAGCAGAAAGGAGTGCAGAAATTACAGGGGAGTCACACACATACCACACTGTGCCAAGATATATGAAAAGATATTAGAAAGTAGAATACGAGCCAAAGTGGAGAGAGAATTGAGAGAGGAGCAGTATGGATTCAGACCTGGGAGATCAACAGTGGATCTCATATTTTCAGTGAGACAGCTCCAGGAACACCACTACGAATTTGGAGAGGATCTGTTGATTGAAAAGGCCTATGAATGTGTGTGTAGGGAGATGGTTTGGAAAGCAATGGAAAACATATGAGTGGAAAAAGGGACTGTAGACAGAGTGAAGGAGATGTATTGTGGAAGTGTGAGTTGTGTGAAAGTTGGACGGGAAAGAACAGACTGGTTCAGACAAATGAGTGGTCTGAAACAGGGTAGTGCACTGTCACCCCTTCTCTTTATTGTGGTTATGGACGAGGTAATGACACGGGTAGCAGGAAAGATAGGAGAAGATAAGATGAAAGCAATGGTGTTTGCAGATGATCTCATGGTCTGGGGCAACAAGGAGGAGGAAATTCAGGAGCAACTGAAGGCTTGGGAAGAAACAGTGGGAGAGTACGGATGGAAGTTCAACATCAGTAAATGTGAGATCCTGTTAATGACCAGGAAAAGGGACAGACCAATGAGTGGGATAACACTTCGAGGTCGACAGCTGAAGAAGGTGGAAAGTCTCAAGTACTTGGAAAGTATAGTGGAGAAAAATGGGAGAAATGACAAAGAGATTACGGAACGTGGCAGACAGGCAGAAGCATTTCTGAGAAGCATTAGGAGCTTAGTGTGGAATAAAGATGTCCCACAAAAAAGCAAGGAAGTGTTATACAGAAGCTACTATATCCCGATACTGACCTATGCATCAGAAACGTGGATAATGAAGAAAAGAGACATAAGCAGAATACAGGCAAGTGAAATGAAGTTCATGCGGAGTAGGATCGGAGTAACAAGAAGAGACAGGGTGAGGAATGAAAAGGTCAGGGAAATAGTGAAAGAGGAGCCCTTGCAGGGTAGGATTGAGACATCAAGACTGAGGTGGTATTGACACTTAAAGAGAATGGAAGAGGATACATTAGATGCAGATGCAGAAGAAACGACCAAGGGGAAGACCAAGAGATAGATGGCTGAAATGAGTGGAGGAATGTGTCAAGAAGAGAGGCGAGGACTGGACCAGAGTGACAGCGGAGAGGTGGTGGGAAGAAAGGACTAATTGGCGAGGCTTATGTTCCAAACAGACCCAGCCTGGGGCTGGAAACTGTACAGAATGCTGATGATTAGTGAGCCGATTGGTTCGTCTCACAATACTTAGCCTGCCCCCCCACTCATGTGCCCCCCTTCTTCACCCCGTCGGCGCCCCTGTCGCTGATCGTCGACCGAGATCGAGTATTTCGTCTAACTTCGAAAATGGCCGGATATTTCAACTTCTGGTCCAGTTCAGAAACACCTGGTCACTAATGGTGACTAATCCCAAAAATGAGTAAAAGAACTAACCATTAACTACAAATCATATTTCAACGGTTCAATATATTAAATTGTTCCATCTAACATTAAATGAATGTCGCCCATTATTGACTGTTTTGGTGAACTATTTATGTGCAGAACTGTACTCCAAGTTCGGCGCGTTTAATTTAAAATAATCTTGTGACTGGATAACCAATCAGATTTGGACACATGAATTGCTAATTGTGTTGCCAATTTAACTCAGGTTGAGGAGATATTTCGGCCACTTAAATATTGGAGAAAGTTTAGTTGAAAGGTTGGCAATGAATACAAATGCCGTACGTTTTTCGATCCTTTGCTTGTTGTCTTTATGTCATTGGAGATTAAGGAATGTTTTCAGTGCGTATTGCACATGCGAGAGTATAAAATTGTATTGTCGTGAAGACAAATATGCCTGTGGGCTATGAACTGTGACGCGAGCGACCAGCTTCGTCAGCACATTCCGCGAGCTTCAACCTATCGTGACCTTGTCAGAAGAAAGAAGCCTGTCTCTCAGACTGCAGACTATGACTCACGCTACGCAAACGACTGGCCCACGGCACGTTAACCAACGATCGCGCTCACGCAACGCCAGGGCCAGGGGAGTGAAACTTATGTGGACCCATCGCTTCCATGAGTTCGCCTCGGATTGACGAGATTTAATATGCTGCCATGTGAAGCGCTGCTAGTCCCAGTTCGCCGACGTTAAAACAGGACCGACTGCTGTTGGCGGAATCTTACGCAAGGGACACCTCGTGCCAGTCTAGCAGAGTCTAGCATCAGCCACTTCCATGCAAACATCGCAAAAGAGAGACCCGTGCGTGATGATATGCATTGGTGTCCAAAAGGAGAAAATACAAGAATTTTACGATGATCTTGATGAAAGTGAAATACGTGTGGTTACATAATAAGAGAGCACACAAGCATGCAGCAAATAATGATACAGCATATATTTAAAACTTGTGGTTTTCTTCTTTGAACTTAAATATTATTCGCATAATCGTCGCACCCTGCTTTTAGCCCCGAATTTTAGACTAAAAATGTGCGACTTTTTTGCGAGGAAATACAGTATATTTATACTGTAGTGTCATGCCATGTGTTATGGAGGAGATTGACATTTGGGTATGCCATGTTGAGTTTTGGAAAATTTATAATGTGCTGATAGTAGGAAAAGATTGTGGAACACTGAGATGTATCGAAATTAAGATTCGACATTGATGGTTTAGTGGCAGATGTAGGCAAAATACAAGAGTGGTCTACCGAAGTATCTTTAGAATCCAAAATCAAAGGTCTAGAAATGTATCTAGGTAATGTATTTTTTGTTTGTTAGTAGAATATTGGTATTAATTGTTAGTACGGTAGAAGGTTAGTATTTTTGTTAGTAGAATTGCTCTTTACTTATTCTGAAAGGGGGTAGCAGCCTTTCAGAATAAATCAATTCTTTACTAGTCTTATAGACGGTTAAGATATTGATAATATAAGCCAAATAATGGCTACACTGCGTCCTGCTGCACGGCTGAAAGCAACGGGAAACTACAGCCGTATGCTTTTCCCGAGGATATGCACCTCTCTATGCATAATTACATGTGATGATGGCCTCCTCCCTTGTAAAATTTCAATCCGGAGGTAAACTAGTCCCCCGTTCGGATCTCCGGGTGGGGACTACTCGAGAGGGGGTTAACATCACAAAAGTGACAAAGAGGAAATCTGACATTCTACGGATCGGAGCGTGGAATGTTAGAAGTCTGCTAGGAAGTGGAAAGTTAGAAAACTTAGAACGGGAAATGGATAGGTTGAGGTTGGATTTGGTTGGGATTAGTGAAATGCGCTGGCAGGAAGAACAGGACGTTTGGTCAGGAGACTATAGGGTCATTAGCACTAAATCAAACAATGGCCAAGCAGGGGTTGGTCTCATATTGAGTAGGAAACTTGGACAGCGGGTGGAATATTATGAGCAATACAGTGAACGGATTATTGTAGCAAAAATCAATACTAAACCTACGTGCACCACAGTGGTACAAGTCTATATGCCTACCAGTCAAGCTGATGATGAGGATGTTGAAAAGGTCTACGAAGAAATAGAGGACATTCTGAGGTATATCAAAGGTGATGAAAATGTTATAGTAATGGGAGATTGGAATGCTGTGGTAGGAAAAGGGAGAGAAGGGAAGATAGTAGGAGATTTCGGATTAGGTGAAAGGAATGATCGAGGAAGCAGGCTGATGGAATTCTGCACCGAGCATGAGTTGGAGCTAACACCTTATTCAATAACCACAATAGAAGAATATACACATGGATGAGACCAGGAGATACAGGGCGTTACCAAATCGACTTCATTATGGTCAAGCAGAGGTTTCGAAACCAGATTTTGGATTGTAAAACATATCCTGGTGCTGACATAAACTCTGACCACAATCTGGTTGTAATGAAATGCAGATTAAAGTTGAAGAAACTGAAGAAAAGTCAAAAGCCAAAAAGGTGGGCAATAGACGGACTGAAAGTAAAGGATGTAAACGAAAGGTTCAAGAAGAGTATAACGGAAGGACTAATGAAAAATCCTAAACGGACTTCAATTGCAGACGAATGGGCACTTTTGAAGAATGAAATAACAAAATCCGCAGAAGAAAACATTGGTAGGAAAGAAAGAATAGGTAGAAAACCGTGGATCACTCAGGATATACTAGAATTGATGGATGAAAGGCGGAAACACAAGAATCTAAGAGATGAAAAGGGGAAAGCAGAATACAGACGTCTGAGAAATGAGGTTAACAAGAAGTGCAAGGAAGCGAAAGAAGAATGGTTGAAAGAGAAATGTGCAGGTATAGAAAATTGTCTGAAATTAGGAAAAGTAGACACAGCTTATCGAAGGATTAAGAATACTTTTGGGGAAAAGAAGACTAAGTGCTGTAATATTAAGGACACAAATGGAAAGCCTTTAACAGATAGGGAAGAAAAGGTTGAGAGATGGAAAGCTTACATAGAGTGCTTGTATAAGGGAAAGGAGATTGAGAATCATGTAATGGAAAGGGAGGAGGAAATTGATGAGGATGCAAAAGGAGATGTAATATTGAGATCAGAATTTGACAGAGCATTAGAGGACTTAGGCAGGAACAAAGCACCAGGCATAGATGATATACCGATTGAGTTGCTACGCTGCATAGGAGATGAAGGTCTGATCAGGTTATTTCACTTGGTGTGTAGGATTTATGAGACAGGTGAGGTACCCCCTGATTTCAAGAAGAATGTTATCATCCCTATACCAAAGAAAGTGGGAGCTGACAGATGTGAAGATTACCGTACAATCAGCTTGATTACTCATGCTTCAAAGATCCTGTCTAGAATAATTTACAAGAGGATTGAAAGCCAGATAGAAACGGAGTTGGGTGAAGACCAGTTTGGTTTCAGGAGAAATGTAGGAACCAGGGAAGCTGTACTAAGTCTTAGGCTGATTTTGGAAGGTAGAATAAGGAAAGGTAAGAGAACGTTCATGGCATTTGTAGACTTAGAAAAGGCTTTTGATAACGTTGATTGGACTAAATTGTTTGACATTTTGAAATCTATTGGAATAAAGTACAGGGATAGGAGGGTGATATACAATCTATACAGAAACCAGACAGCAGTCATTCGAGCTGAAGGACATGAGAGAGAAGCTGGTATTCAGAAAGGTGTAAGGCAAGGCTGCAACTTATCACCCATACTTTTCAATCTTTACATTGAACAAGCAATGAAGGAAATTGGAGAAAAATTTAAAGTGGGAGTGAAGATTCAAGGAGAAATAATTTCAACTCTGAGATTTGCTGATGACATCGTCATCTTGGCCGACAAGCCTGAGGATTTGAATCAGTTTTTGAATGGTATGGACTCCGTCTTACAGAATGAATACATGATGAAAATTAATAAATGTAAAACAAAAATACTGGAATGCAGCCGAAATAAATCAGAAACTTCTATGGAGATCAAATTGGCAGGTGAAAAGCTGAAGGAAGTTGGAGACTTCTGTTACTTAGGAAGCAGAATAACCAGTGATGGACGAAGCAAAGAGGATATAAAAAGTAGGTTGGCTCAGGCAAGGAAAGCCTTCCTACAAAAAAGGAATCTGTTGACATCGAATATAGAGTTAGGTATTAGGAAGTCATTTTTGAAAGCCTTTGTCTGGAGCGTGGCGCTCTATGGAAGTGAAACTTGGACTATTGGTGCAGCAGAAAAGAGGAGAATTGAAGCATTTGAAATGTGGTGTTACAGGAGAATGATGAAGATCAGATGGGTAGATAGGGTTACAAACGAAGAGGTATTAAGGCGAGTGGGAGAGGAGAGATGTTTCTGGCGACTGCTAATGAAGAGAAGAGATAGGTTGGTAGGACACATACTAAGACACCCCGGAATAGCAAGCTTAGTTATGGAAGGAAGGGTCGAGGACAAGAACTGTAGGGGTAGACCAAGGTTAGAATATGTTAAACAGATTGCCTCGGATGTAGGGTGTGGTAGCTATGTAGAGATGAAACGATTAGCTCAGGACAGGGAGGCATGGAGAGCTGCATCAAACCAGTCAATAGACTGAAGACTCAAACAACAACGAAGACTAGCAAAAACTACAAGAAGAGACTTCACCATGTGAATTTGAAGTGGACGCACATGATGTGGTGTGCCTCGGGCCACAATCTATAAATTAGGCCCCGCAATAAGGTATAACTGTTACACATACAACTATGAGAACTCGCGGCTATTTCTGAGAAACTATTCAGGAGACTTTCATGAAAATATGACTTTTAAAATGTAACTTTAGAAGGTCAAGTGTCGGTCGGCCAGAGAGCTGGAAATGATTTCAGTCCTACAAAGGACGTTAGCATTGTTTACGATATCAGAGGCGTTTTTATTAGATGTGATGTTTTAATATTTTAACAGTTTATGGGCCCATAATTGTAAATTGGCCTAAGTTTTATTTTGTGTTTAATACACGCTTTCTTTTTAACCAGTGCCAAAGTTAATTTTATTTCATTTCATCTTTCCAGATGTGATTAGTTTGTTTTAAATCTTCTTAGAAGATAGTGGAAATTTCAATGAACACGAGCATGTAATTATCAGGATTTTGGAGCGGGGAAACAGTTAAACTTTAAGACATGGCAAACGGTCCTTTGTTCTTCAGTTGGCCAACGGTGGCATAATTGTCTATTATGATGTCATAATATTTCAGCCTGATGCTGAAATATTTAAATAATGTTTCGATAGTAATTGGAAAAGGTTGCATGTATGCAGTGATGTAAATCACGAAAGGGAATTGTTTGTTGTTTCAGTGTTGCCACTTTCGTTGGGGTAATTGTTGGCCTCCATTTTGAGCTTTTAGTAGGAGTGCATTTACGTGTACCCTCCCTCAGCCATTTGGCAGTGTAAATTTAAAACCCTTGAAGAATATAATTCTTGCTTTTCTTGTCTTTCTGAACCCATGTTTTTATTTGTGTTCTACTAATAGAATAATACCTAGGTTAGCCGGTAAAGACCACATTGGGCCTCTGGTATCAAACCCACCCTCCCCTCTCATTTTATACGTGACAATTAGTCCTATGTTCTACCCAGGTATAAAAACTCTATTCATGCAAAAATTCAGTTGAGTAATTTTTTTTGTGAAAGATTAGCAGGACAACATACAGATCAACAAACCCCACTAGATTTATATTTAAATATTAGAATAGACCTTCATATACTGCAACTACATGTGAAATATGAAACCATTATACTGTACCTTCTTTAAAAAAATAAAAGAATAAAAATAAAAATGCACATACTCTTTTTTATTGTTCACAAACACAGAGGCTTGTTTAGGCAATAAGACAGCAACACCTCATCTTTAGTACAAGCTGTTCCAAAATATGGCATGCTGACTGCACATGAATGGCTATTGGGTGCAATTTGCTCACACTCGTTCTTGGAAACAATAAATAGGGAATCAAGGTTTATAGACAACTGATGTGGGAAAACAACACTTTGAAGAATGTTAGATGCAGGTTTTGTTACCTCAGGATGAGTGTTATACCCTGGGGTTCCCACAGGGTATGGCCACCCCCTATCGCCCCCTTTCATCACCATTCACCCCATTTCACGCCACAACCCCCAGAGAAACCAACAACAAGAAAGGTCTAGCCATTACAATTCCACACGGCTTGGCAGGCCAGCCACACACATGTGGTAATCCTTACAAAATCCTTACAACATAAAATCTATAAACAGTTAGCATCTGCTAAGTAGCGCAGGAATTTGCTGACTTATTTACACAAACATGGACAATCCACTTAAATACAAGCCCCACCAGGAACTGGGGTCCCTCTCTTCGTCTCACCTACGCCAAGTTGCTGTTCTACGCCAGTTTGAGCTGCAGTTTGGTATGTGTACTCTGGGTTTCTCCCGCATAACACCTTTCTAATCCGAACCCATTATTTGTAACCATTGCATCCATTATTGTACTCTTCACATCACTAAGTCCAACTAGTGATTCATAGCACACTGCACACTGATAGTAATTAAAATAATTCACACTCTCTTAAACTGCCTTTTTTTGTATTTCTTGAAACCCCTATTCGAACTCAGGACCCTCAGCCATCAGGCTCCACTCAGCTGCGTCACGGCTGTCCTATTTTGCCCGACATTAACCTTGTAAACACACGTCAGCAGCAGCTACACAAGCACGGCCCGCTGCCGCTTGCTTGCTCCCGTTCATTAGCGATCTCACACACTTCATCACACTCGAGCTATTGTCCTGCAGACAAGTACACAGACTTTTAGACGAAACCGCCCTAATTCCAGCTAGCAACCCCCCAGGACAATACAATAGGAAGAATCTCAGTACCACAAGGATGATGAATTAGGAAAAGCAATACCCCAAGAACAACAGATAGGAGAAGGGTGTGTTGTTCTTGTATGCTATTTCCATTTCTGTTTGTTATACACTCAGCGAGCCTAAGATCTGTGTCTTCATAACACTGTGGATAGTATCCAACCATTATCGTTTTAGTCTTCCATGAAATGTTTACGGTTTACTTTCAAATTGGAAGCCACAGCCACTACATTTTCTTCAATATAGGCTACTCTCATCATATCCCTGATCCTTTAATTTCATATTTAATCCAGTCGGACCCAAGTACCATCTCAACATATTCATCTTTACATGTACTTTCTTTACCACAGTCTGCGACCAGGTCTACGATTTCACGACAGTTCAGGACACCTTGGACTTGAGTTTTATTGGGATATTCTTAAGACAAGAGTGCTCCTATGAGATCACTCCACTTTCAGTATTAATTATTGCAACTAATCCATACCTCCTCCTCTACGGACCCATCAGTCTGGATTCTAGATCCCAAGCATAGGAATGAATGTATTTGGTAAGGTCTTCGCCCTCTATTTGAATGGCATCTGCCTCATCGGGTGGTCAAGTGTCTTATTTGAATTTAGGCACAGTCCATTTCTCCATAACACCTGTTTCCAATTCTTAACTTGCTCTTGTAGATATTTAGTTTCTGATGAAACCATGACATCATCTGCATAGAGCAGATTCCAAAGTGGTTATCACTTAACAATGTGCATATTTGTATACCGTGTGGTATTTTGTAGTCGTGCAACTCATGATGTTAAAAGTGCCAGTCAGGTTGACCATAGCAGCTGCGAGCTGCGACGAAAGAGGGTACACTGGTAATCGAAGCCGACTCTGCTCTGGATGTAAACAACACATTCCTGAATGTAGGCAATAATATTCCAAATGAGATACAATTATGTTTGGATTCCATTAAGTTTTTCCTTGAGGGTATTAAGAAGAAAAAAAAACACCTATCAAAATTCATTAGAGGTTTGCAATATATGGAAAATGAAAGAATGACAATAGCAATTGGCTGCATGAATCATTGTTAATGATTACAACAACATATTTACCTAAAAAATTTGGATGGTTCAATTACAAAAGTGAGGCCAATATACAAGCAAATATAGAAAATAGAGAGGGAACTTACTTTCTCTAGAAACACATCCCGTTTAGTCATTTTTCTGACTGCAGTTAATGTGTCCTGCACAATACCCATAACTGGTTTATTGGCTTGTGGAGTGATTATCTGTCGTGGTGTCACATGAAGATTTTCTACTTCAGCTCGTGTCTCCATGGATTGTGGTACGTGCAGATTCATTTCATCTCCATCAAAATCAGCATTGTAAGGGGATGTACAACTACAAGATAGAATAAGTCTTTAATGCATGTTAAATAAGGAAGGAGCAAAGTATGGAACACAAGGAATGCGAGCACAAAAACTAAAAAACCTTCATTATGTCTAAATTTAAATGCATGTTATATTTATACCAACAATGATGAAGATTGAGAGAGAGAGAGAGAATGTTCAAAATAACCTGAACTGAATTTAAGTGATAATGGAATCAACAGTGCATGTGTTCAAGGGTATTATACAGGGCGCCCGAGAATGTTCTCCGCAGTAGTTACGTGCAGCTGCGAGTGGTTGCGTCATCGGTTTACTTGGCAGCACTGTGTTCTTGAAATGGGGACTCGCGTGTGGGCTGTGGGTTGTTGAATCGTCAGTGTGTATTGCAGTACGCGAGCGTTCAAATAGATTATTGGAAGGGTGCAACAGTATACAGTATACAGGCAGTTATGCTTACTACTGAAGAGAGAGTTTTTTTGGTGGAATACGTTTTTCGCGAAGGCGATCGGTTTACAGAAAATGTAAAATTAAGATTTCAGGCGCGGTTTCCTAATTCAAAGTGTCCAAACCGTGATACCGTTCGGAATTTGATAAGTAAATTTCGTGTGACTGGCTCAGTTCATGATGTACCGGGAACAGGCAGGCCTACGCTTTTAACAGACGAAAAACTTGAAGAAATCTCCGATATAATGCTGCGTAGTTCAAGTAAATCAACACGAAAATTAGCTCAACAAACAGGAATCTCTAAGCCGACAGCACATAAAGCTGTAAGAGACAAGCTTCAGTTGTTCCCTTATAAAGTTACCGTGGATCATGAATTAAAACAAACTGATTACGGAAAGATAGTGATGTACTGTGAATGGTTCCAAAGATTCATAAATCAACATGGACTTGAAGTTTTAAATGATACGTTTTTTTTAGATGAAGCATGGTTTCACTTATCCGGCTATGTAAACTCCCAAAATTTCACAAATTTGGTCTTCAGACAATTCCAATGCACTAAAACCATTACCATTGCATTCGCATAAAATTGGCGTATGGGTTGCCATATCACGAGCACGCGTAATAAGGCCAATTGTCTTTGACAGTTCGGCTGATGTCTACGGCTCGGAGATAATTTACAAGTTTATTGCTCAGTTAAATGAAGACGAAATTGAATGCTCTTTCTTTCAACAGGACAATGTTACAGCACATACGTCCCACCAGTCGCTTCACCTTTTAAATCAATTTTTTGGGGATAGAATAATAACTTAAGGCCTCTGGCCACCACGGTCTCCCAATTTAATCCCACCAGATTATTTCCCTTGGGGTGCGGCGAAATCTGAGGTATAAAAAATTAATCCAAAAACGATTTCGAGGAACTTAAAGTGAATATCATTAGTTATATGCAGTCCATTCCGCAAGAAACTTAAGTGTAAGTCTTCGATATGTGTAGACGTGTTGATGTCTGTCTTCGAACACAAGGACAACACTTCCAGCATCTGTTATGAATGGCTGTGGTGAGTACAAAGTTTACTGTTTATTATGATGCAAGCGACAGCCATGCTGCCAACGTAACTGCTGTAGCTAGCTCTCGCCGACGCATGTAGGCGCCGCGGAGAACATTTCCGGGCTCACTGTATTACAAGAGAGGAGAGGAAATTTAGAAAAAAAGTAGTCACCTAGCATGGTGTAACTACAATGGTGAGGAGGATCGCTCCCTCTCTCTCCTGCATATGACGTCACAACGGGTGCAGGTGTGAGTTGTGGCTATAGGTGGGAGTCAAGTGCATGTAATCCGCAGTCGATTGAAACATGTTAATGTTGACAGGTGTGTGCGTTGCTGGTGAAAGTATTGTATTTCTTAATCTCTGTCACCGGAAAGTGGGATGCAATGCCGAATTGTGCTACAACAACTACTCCAGGAAACGGTAAGGGTCTAATATAAAATATTTTGTATTTCCACAAGACAAAGATGTAGCGAGCTCATGGGTCAGAGCTTGTAGGAGGGAGGACAAGTTTAATTTAAAGCATGGTAAGTTATGATTTCTAAAACTAATCTGTCTGTTGTGAGCAGAACAGTAAATCATTCTCTAAATTGTTTCTCTCTGAAGTTAAAACATTTGAATAGGACTGGACACATTTGAACCATTTGGCGTTGAAAGAAATCGCCGATCTGAAGAACAGTCGTTGCAAAGAAATTCAGACGATACTGGGTCAAGTCTTCACTCCAGGTCAAATAAAACATGTATTAAGTACAGAGAAAGGTAAGAAAATTAATTGGTGTTCTGACGATATAGCAGCGGCTATATCACGAAGTGTAAGCCCTAAAGCCTACCGGTTTTTAAGAGCTAATAACTATCCTATGTGTTCGCATTTGCGAAGGCTACAAAAGCCTGTAAGTTATTAATTTCATTTTACGTAATTTTTTTGAGAAAAAAGAAGAAAGTGAAACGTCATTTTTTCTTAACCTATAAATGTGCCATGTTTGCATGTGTTTTACGTAATCTTGTTTAAATTTATATAAACTTCCTTCTTAAGTAATTATATTCTACACTTGTTCTGTATTCAGAAATACAAGGTTTTTAAGACACTCCCTTTAGAACTGTTACAGTGAAATTCACAACACCATTTCCTGTGAATGTTTGATTCAAAGTGACAACCATATTTTCTACTGTCGTCGCTTCTCATTGGTCATCTGTTCTACCGACCAATAGCAGTTCTCCGTTCATCGATGTTTCTAGATGCATCCATCTGCCGCTATGTAAGTGGCTGCCTCTTCCTTCATCACAACACATCTCGTCGCCACGACCAAAACAAGAGTCAACTTGTCAGCTTCTCAGTCCACCGGACTTCGAGACTACGTCGAAACCTTCAGCATCCCAACATTCTACGGCTAAACCAATGTACTTGGAAAGTACTTAGTGCAATGTAGGCCTTGCACCTATTCTTCAAATTAAGTTCCCTTTCTTGGAACTCTAAACTTCTTCATACTGGCAGAAACCAGTTGATATGCTAACTGCTAATTGTTTACATTGTTGTTCGTTAAAACATAATACTGTTAAACTTTATAAATATTTATGGGTTTATCCCTTCTTGTTACATACTTTATATGGTTAATAAAATTGCAATATTTCAATCGAAAGGAAGAAATCGAACGTGTGCGTAATACATGGATCCCGGCCCTTAGGAACACCAAGGCCAAGATATCAAGCACACGTCAACCTGAAGAACCTTCCCGCTACAACCCGGCAGTCGCCCAGGGAAGACCTGACCATCACAAGTTCGGTCGATGAAGTCGGAGCACGCACCGCACCCCGCAACATGTACACGAGACCAGACGATCCAGCCGGAATGCGAAGAGAACGCTCGGCTCACCATGCTAATTTGAAGGTCCAAAACCACCTTCCAGCCAACAGTCATATTCAAACAATAACACCCCACTACAAACCGTTACCCATTATTTCAAGCCTCTTCCTCATTCCACTGCTGTCCAAGGAAAGGAGCGGAAACCTTGATAATGCCGGACGCAGTTTCCGGTGAAACGACGGGAGATATCCTGTCTGGACCACAGCCTACAAACCCGAATAACTTGTACTTAATTATGAACGCCGGCCGTGAAAGCCTAAGCTGTTAAAGAAAAAATAGTTTTACATAAAATGTTTGCTTTTGTAGCTACCACAAAGAAAGTTGAAATTTGAAGGAAAATCACTATTTTTATAAGTTCAAACGAAAACAAACGTTAACTTATATATTTACATCATGTTTATTTACATAGTTAACATTAATATACAAATCAAAAAACAAATGCAGTAAAACTTCACTTATATGTTTTCCAGATCAAACGTAAATAATGTTTAAGTATGAAAAACGCATAAATGAAAGTCGGTAAATAAAAACTGCAAAATTTACCGTATTTCCTCGCATAATCGTCGCCACCGCATAATCGTCGCACTCCACTTTTCAAACACTAAAATAGGGTTATAAAATATCAATCACATAATCGTCGCATATCATATTCGTATTTGTGCGCCAGCCAGTTGCACATGCTGCTGCGTCTTTGTCAGAAGAAAAATATCTCGTCTTTATGCCTGCGGACTATCAACTGTGACGCGAGCGGCAAGCTTCGTCACTTAGAACATTCCGCGAGCGTATAATCTGGCGTGATCTTGTCAGGAGAAAGTAATCTCATATTTATGCCTGCGGGCTATAAACTGTGACGCGAGCGGCCAGCGCACATTCCGCGAGTATATAGGCCCAATCTGGTGAGATCTTGTCAGGAGAAATTAGTAATCTCATCTTTATGCCTGCGGGCTATGAACCGCGACGCGAGCGGCGAGCTTCGTCAGCACATTCCGCGGGCTTTAACCTGTCATATCCTTGTCAGAAGAAAGAAGCCTGTCTCTCTGACTGCAAGCTATGACTCACGCCAGACACACGCTACGCGAACGAGGCCCACGGCACGCTAACCAACGATCGCACTCAACGCATCTTCTAGGCCAGAGGAGTGAAACTTATGTGGACCCATCCCTTTCGTGAGTTGGAATTACGAGATTCAATAAGTTGCTGTACGAAGCGCTGCTAGTCCCAGTTCGTCAATTTTAGAATAGGCCCGACTGCTATTGGCGGAGTCTTACGCACGGAACACCTCATGCCAATCTAGCCAAGTCTATTTTTAGCATCAGCCACTTCCGTGAAAACATCGCAAAAGACCCGTGCGTGATGATAGGACTTCAAATATGATCATAATAACCGTGAAAAACGAATAAATGTAAAACGTATATTGGAAATAAATTAACATGGAAAGAATAGAGATTTTGCTGGGACGAGGAAAAAAACGTATGTATAAGTGTAGAAAACGTATAAGTGTGAAACGTATAAAAGTTTTACTGTACAAACAAGCTTTAAAAATGAATATTTTTGGTACTACTTCTGTGTGGGTACGAACTTTCTCGTATTAGCACCCAAAGGTAATCAACCATCATGTTCTCATTATATTGTCCTTGATAACGTTGCTCATTGCCCATCATGTCTTGGTGAAAACGTTCCCCTTGCTCTCCTGAATATGCCACCAAGTTATCTTTAGCCTAATACTTGAAGGGACATTCTGCAACCCATGAGTTTAAAGTTCTCAAGCATAGTGGAAATAAGCTTTGTAAGTTAATCCTCAGCTTTCTTATTTCCGAGGAAGCCATGGATCACTGCTCTAAGGCTGTACCATGGTTGTTTTTTGTGGGCATCGACTAATTGTGGAACTTCTTCACTGGCCATTAGTTTGAGGACAGACAAAAATACCAGCTTTAATTTTAGCTTGTGACAATTTAGGGAAAAAAGACTTTAAATATTGTAAATCTTCAGAATCTTGATGACGAGCCTTTACAAACAGCTTCATGAGGCCTAATTTTTAAACAGTCTACCAAAACTTCAAAAATGTAGTTAGCATTCCATTAAGTACAAAAGCAAACTTTGAATGGCATTTTTGGTTACTGTTCTATTTAGACAGTCAGAATATATGCATTAAATAATAGACTCAACACAAAATGGTTTATTTGTTGACTTGTGTAATCATCAGCCACATATCTACTGTATAACTCAGTCTTAAATCAATAACGAGCATTTTATTTGAAACGCTTTCACTGGCTTCAATAACAAAGGTACTTGTAGATTCATATTTCTTTAAATAAAATACACTTTAACAATGGGTTAAAATATACTCAAAATTTTGCATGCACTTCAGTTTTGTGAAAACCTTGTCACATACAGTATTACTAAAACTTGTATCTTATACTTCAATCAATACTATAATAGAGGATTCCTGTTATGGGCTGTTAATTTCTAAGATTGCTATAGCCTCTAAAATCTTCTGTTCCATGCGGAACACACATCACACTGGTGGTGGGGTTATTATTTTGTTTTTATGTTCAAATTTTTATGGTCTAGGGTAAGACCAATGACTGTATTCTTTTTGTTGCCATCATCATCTTGAGCAGTTTCCAACCGCTGGTCGGGTCTGCTTGGAACATAAGCCTCTCCATCGTTTCCTGTCCATCCACCATCTCTCGTCATTTACTGTGTCCCAGCACACTCCTCTTTCCTCCACACTCTTCTTAACTCCTTTTGTCCATCTGTCCCTTGGTCTTCCCCTTGGCCTCCTTCCCGTCATTTCCATTCCAAACATCTTCTTTGGTATCCTCTCCTCTTGCATCCTCCTCACATGTCCATACCATTGTAGCCTAGATCGCTCTATTCTATTTTGCAATGGTTCCTCTCTTACCATCTCTCTGACTCTCTCATTCCTTACTCTGTCCATTCTTGTCACTCCTACCCTCTCCTCTGGAACTTCATCTCCACTGCTCGTATTTTATTCTTGTCCCTTTCCTTCATCACCCATGTTTCTGAACCATATGTCAAAATTGGCACAAAGTAGGTCTTGTAGATGATTCCTTTACATTTTTGCGGTACATCTTTATTCCATATCAACCCCCTAACACTCTTGAAAAATCCATCTGCGCACCTTCCCCTTTCATTTATTTCCATCCTATTGCCTCCCTTTTCTTCATTTATGCTTCCCAAGTACTTGAAGCATTCTACTTTCTGCAACTGCTGTCCTCCAAGTGTTATGCCCATATCCAGACTGTTCTTCCTCCTCGTTGTGATGACCACTTCACTCTTTTGTGCTGAGAACTTCATCCCATATGATAACACTACCTTCTCCCACTCATCTAATTACTCTTGTACTTCTTCCTCATCCTCTCCCCATACAAGGTCATCAGCAAACAACATTGCCTTCATTTTCCTTTCCCCAATGCTATTTACCACTTTTCGTATGATTTCATCCATCACCACTATAAATAACAGGGGTGAGAGGGCACTTCCCTGTTTCAGACCACTCTCCAGTTGAAACCATTCCGTTCTCTCTCTTCCCACATTTACACAGCTTTTGCTTCCCTCGTACATTGCTTTCACTCTTGCCACTGTCTCCTTGTTCACTGCTTTTGCTCTCATTGCTTCCCATACCTTGTTTCTATTAATACCATCATATGCTTTCTCAATATCCAAGAAGGTCATCACCAGATCTTTCCCATATTCATAATGGTGTTCTTGTAGCTGTCTTACTGCAAAGATGAGGTCAACTGTTGACCTTCCTGGCCTGAATCCATACTGTTCTTCCCTCAGCCCATCTTCAACTTCTGTCCGAATTCTTCTCTCCAGTACCTTCTCAAATATTTTGGCGCAGTAGCACATGAGTGTAATTCCCCTGTAGTTCTTGCATTCCTTCCTACTTCCCTTTTTAAATATGGGTATTATTATCACTCTTTTCCAGTCCTCTGGTATTTTCTTCTCCCTCCATATCACTTTCATTACTCGAAAGAGCCACTGTGTTCCTATCACCCCTGCTGCTCTCACCATCTCCACACTCACTTCGTCTATTCCCGGTGCCTTTCCCCCTTTCATCTTCTTTAATGCTTCCTCCACTTCTTTCCATGTCAATTCCTTCTCTGAAATGTCTTGGTCACTGTCTGTTTCTTCCTCCACAATGTCCACTACGCTGGTTTTAGTTGGATTTAGGAGTTCCTTGAAGTATTCTCTCCAGATAACCTTTACTTCTTCCATATTTTCGACCTCCTTTCCATTCCTGTCCACCATTCTGACATTTTCCCCTGTATCTCTTCTCTTTGCCTTTATCATTCCATACAACACTTTCTTACTGCCATCACAGTCCTCCTCCATCATTTCTGTCCATTTCTCCAGCCATTTCTTTTTCTCTTCCTTCACTACTTCTCCTGCTTCTTTCTTCCGCTCTTGGTATTCTTCTCTTGTTCTGTCTGTCCTCTGTTGGAACCATTTCCTGAAGGCTTCATTTTTCTTTTTCACTGCTTCCTTAGTTCTGGGGTTCCATCTGTTATAAATAAATTCATAAATTTATAGATGGAACATTTCCTTTCTTGTGACTACCATTAGACTGGTCAAATGGAAGATTTCTTTTCTATTCAGTTGTAAGTAGTGAACCCTTATTGATCTACGATAAATAAGTATTCATATTTATTATTATTATTACTGCAGCCCAGGCAGTACTTGAGGAAGTGGACATGGATAAAAGGCAGGCTAGCGTTTCGTAATGATTGCAACAGGAGCAGAGCTGGTAGCTATTCTTGGGGAATGGTCAGATTTAGCCGGGTTCAAGGCCAAATTGAGCAACTACTTGCTCCAGAATTGGAAGCATAAAGGAATGACCACGAGTCACTTGCAACGAAACTACGATTGAATCAGCCAATCACGAGAGATCAAGCCATGATCACGCGATGGACAGCGTCTGTAGTAAAAAGCCCGCGGAATTGATTATCTAAAGAACCGCCGAACGGACTGATCTCCGCACGAGTGCATTGAGACGTTTGATTTATTTGAAGAAGATTGACACTAGTCCCATATTTGTGAGGTAAAAACTCTGGAAATTTTTATCCAATTCCACCCCACTCCTCCGTCCCCTGTCAGTTTCTAATAAATAGTTTGGCATGACGCTACTCTAGGTCATTCGTTTTGGAGCCTTGAGAGGCTAACTTCACACCCGTTTGTATAACGAATTTTAACGCTCTGAATTAGTTGAAGTTATTTTATTTGTGAGCTCTGAGGAGCTAAATTCACATCAGTTGTAATAACGAATTTTAACGCTCTAGTACATTTTATCTGAAGTCAAAAATTATTTTGTGGGCTAAATATTTCACGCAGTGTGCGTGGTGACTTATAACATTTTCTTAAAGACGACCATTTCAGCTCTGAGGGGCAAGTCTTATAACGTCCTAATTAACGCTCACCAGAGCGAAGGTCAACAGTACAGTACGGAAATACCGAGCAAGATAGCGACTGCCTGTGCAGTCAAGATTTTAAACTTATTATCGAGCCAGTGACGTGGTCTCGAGTTGTATATTTTATGTACAAATTTCAGTGTATTTTTCATGTGTTTATTGTGCGTGTGTGCGAGATATCTAGGGCAAGTCTTCGCAATTAATCGCATTAGGACAATTTGTGGGCGAATTGAGTAACCTGCAAGCGATTATAGCTAGGTCAAATAATTAACATTGAACTTTTCTGCCAAGGAGTCGATACCAAGATGCTCAACACGTGGTTTGGAGTTGGGATGATCTTCAACGATTCAACGCAGACGACCACCATGGAGTGTTAATCTGTCCATAGGGAAATGGGCTGAGAAGGATGTCATAAGTTCTACAAGCTGATCGGTGATGTACAACAATTGAATTTTCAATTATGTAGTTAGATTTGGCCGGGGAACTTTTGTAAATAGTTCAGTTTCTTTTCTTGTTGTTTAGAGTTTTTCTTGCACCGTCACTAAATGTTTGAAATGTCCGTTGGCGCGTGGCCAAAGTGTTTGTTTTATATTTGTTTTTCTTTGGAGTCATATTTAATGTGCGCGGCGTGCGTACGTGATTTTTATCCATGCAAATGTGAAACCCGTTACATTCGATAAATGGTGCTTTATTAACGTTAATATTTGAGATAGGAAAGGGAGGTAATTACTGCAAGATATTTGCTGAACAGGTTATTATTCATATTAGGGTTGCCAAGCGCACCAACTTAAGATGTAATTTGTAGAACACCTTCGTTCTAATTTTGATAGATTTTTTTTTTTAGTCCTTTTCAGGTTAACTAGTCACGGCATAGAACGGTGGCGCCAGCATGTGGAATATATTTATGTCTTTTTATTTCAGGGTCTGTCAAAACCCATACGTGTGATTGTGTGTGTTACTGTGTCAAGTGTGTGTTGATTCTATGTGAGGAGGGGGTAGAGGTCCTACTGCCCTCATATTTTGTTGTTGTATTTTTTTTTGATGGAAAGACAGGGTACTCTATGGAGACCGCTGTTTCTTGTCCATATTATTCTGACACACACACACGTATTATTGTGCTTTGGGGCACACTTCTTCGAGATTCGACCCCATGTTCTGGGAGGTCGAGGTTATTGACACGTGGGTTGACAGATATGCAGAGTTCCACAAATCGCCCGTTTTGCCTGTGACTTATTTTGATAGGCAGTCCTGATTGTCCGACTGACCCCCGTAAGCTTTCATGTAGCAAACCTGTTCATTGTGATGGTTATTTTTAAGCCATAATTTAATTGGGGAGTTCGCCATGTGTGTAACGGCTTCTTGTACGTTGTATGGGCAAAATATTGTATTAATAATGTAAATGTTGGCTGTGAGCCTATTGTTTTGTTTATGACTCGATTCATGTAATTTTGTGTGACACCTGTGTGGTGTAGTGGTAGAGTACTTGTAAATTTGACGGCGGTCATATGTGTATTTTTTTATTGGTCACGTGTTAATGTACTTGTGTTGATTTGTGTGAGAAGTTTTTAGGCAGTAAATGTTGCTACGGCAATTTGATTCCAATTTCACACGGAAATTTTTGTGTTGTTTATATTAGGTCTAGGAAGTGTCGTTTTATTTTTTAAGTATTGTAGTTGTGTTCCCCCGTGTCGGTCTAGCTCTATGAAATGTGGATTCGTTATCTGAATGATTATTCTGGATGATGACGAATCACGCATTCGTTTGTCAGGGTGTCTACTGTAAGGATGAAGTAAAAATTAGTTACTTTTTAGGTACCTTTTAGTTACCTTTTAGTTAATTTTAGTTACCTTTGAATTCAAGTTACGTCTGCGGTCTACAAGCATAGGCGCTCATCACGCGGTGAAGAAAAACAACAATGAACTTTTTTTAAAGAAATTTCTTATTTATCGTATGGCTTTCAGTGCCGGGAGTGTCCGATTACATGTTCAGCTCGTCTGAGTCTGTAGCTGCTTCCAACGGACACCCTTAGGGTGAGCTACAAGTTCCGTTCAATTTCAAGTTGCTACCAGATATCAATGATACCTAGTGGTGAACGTTGGAACTTTGATAGAGCGTTCCGACGAAATATAACCTAACAATTTAGCTTCACACAAGTTTTGTCTGTGGAAGAATCCTTTGCATGCCATGAATCCATGACATGGGACCGCCGGCTTTACTTCCCCTCCGAAGGAAGGCATACTAAAGGATTTTTAACGCTTTTACAAAATCCCCCTCCGAAGGAAGGCATACTAAAGGATTTTTAACGCTTTTACAAAATCCAACGACTTGGGCGGGGTTTGAATCCGCTATATTGGGCACAGCAGTTCAGCATGCTACCAACTACACCACCGAAGCCGCTTTAAATAAAATTCACATGATGTTACAAAAATTTAAAAAATAATAAATATATACTAGATATTTAATATCCAATGAGTTGTTTCAGCTAATATGTCGTCTTGTCCATAATATGTTGTTATTACGGTACCAAGAGGTTGCTCAGCTCTTGACCATTTGGCGAGATTTCCTTCGTCCCCGCGGTAGGTCGGGAAGAAACGTATGCGATGTTACGCGATCATCACCGAATTCTGTCTTCGCAGTCAAATGCGGAGAAATACCGAGATGTTACACGATCGGCGCTGGTCTCAGTTGTTTGGTGAGCTTCCCGTAGTTTTGACGATAGAACACGGAGAAAAATCGTGATTTAGATCATCAGCGTCACTTTTAGTCATTCGACGAGATTTCCATTGTCCTTGAGTTCGGGCACAAGAAAATATAGCATTATTACGCAATCGGCGCCACTTGCTGTCCGTTTGACAAGAATACAGTTGGCCTCGTCATTGAATGCGGAGAAATATCGCGATGTATCGCAATCACTGCCGCTCTCTGCCGTTTTACGTTGTCCTCGAGATATTATGCAATCGTCGCCGCACCCGGCCGTTCAACGATTGTCTGCCTGTCTATCTGTCCTGATAGAATGGCGGAGGCAAGCTCAAGGTTGGGCATGGTTAAAATTCACACGTAGTTCTGAACATGTTCGGTCGGCGCCGTGATTCCCTTTGTCCCTATGCTGTAGTTGGGAGTTCATGTGTTCAGGGTGGATCACGAGGAGGATTTAGTATTTCGATGCTACGTAGGCTGCCATTTTTAAGTGGGTTGATGCACTTCTCACTCCCCGCACGCTTGTAAGTATACGGTCATGGGAAAAGTGGCTAGTAGGTTTCGTGATGGGTGCCCCGTGATGGGTGCCCAATCACCTTTGACAGGATTCCCGCAGTCCTCGTGGTCACAGCACACGATAGGGGACGGGTTTTATGATTTTACGCAACTGACGTCGATCTCGGTCCGTTTGACGAGATTCCCGCAGGCAAGTCGTGCGGTCAGCCGGCCGTCTTGAGGATGCGATTTTGGAGGATGAACGTTCGAAGTAGGTACGGTATCGAATATTACGAATTGTTCTGAGAGGATTGCACGAATAATACGACAAGAGGGCAAGTTTTATTTCGATTGAGAACCACGAATTATCAACAAGTTATCAAAATAATCGGTTAGATTATATATACGATGGAACGAAAGTTCGAAGGAAAAATCGACTTATAACGGAATTTCGAATCAACCATACTGAATGTCGCAAATTTACTTGACATATTTTTTATGTAAGTTATATGTTTTTCGAAGATATTTCGCATTTTTTTCGAAACGGTAACATTTCGCAAGATTGCGACATTAAATTGTTTCGCGTTATTTCTGGACTTCAATTTGACATAGTTTCCAAATAACAGAAATGTGAGATTTCTTTTTAGTTTCGGAAGTATTCGCGAAGAAACGTCTCGCGAAAAGTAAGGTTTCCTAATACAGTAACACAGAAAAATATTTCACACGAAACTTAAGACTTCTTGATGCCTAAAATATACTTTGAACCGATGTATACCGCTCAAGGTATCCTCGGTATGTATTTCCTTGAGCTCGGGCACGGAGACATATAGCTTAGTACTATGCAATAGGCACGGCGCCGCTTGCGTGAAACTCGCAATCTCTGAGCCTAGCGGCGCGAGTTTAAATGATTCAACCCGCCTTCAGAAAATTTTCGTTACCCGTTTGTAAAATTCGTTACTTTTTCGTTACTTTCGTTACCCATTTGTAAAATTCGTTACTTTTTCGTTACTTTCGTTACCGGTAGACACCCTGTTTGTACACATCGTGAAGCATGTAGAACGACATATGCGCATACATAGTCACTTTTGTTATTTTCTTTAGGGACACTTGGTCCATGTAATTAATCTCTCCAGAGATTTTGGCCTAGTTTTTGGCATTTTTATGAAGTGAGAGTCAGATGGGAGTTTTATTTTTTAACTGTTGAGTGTAAATATGGTGATTTGTTTATTAAATTCATTTGTTTTAACCCTGGCTTCACTCTTTCCTGCATGTTATTTTGTTATATGTTACCCTGCAAGTTAATGAAGCGCTTTGACAACAACTTACGATATGAACCGTTACACCCCCCGAAATTGAGTCTCATATGCTTCTTTGCAAGGGTTCAGTAGTTAAAATTATTTGATTTGAATGTCGTTTATAAGTGGATCAATGTCCTCGTCCTGCCCGCTTCCGACCAGTATTTAAGGCTAAAACCAGATTTCTTGCAATTTGCAGCTATTCTCCACTATCTTTGTTGATTATGTCCATAATTTCAAAATACCAGCAAGCATTTTCAAGTAAAATGAAGTAGTGAGCACAATGTACAATGTTGCAGCAGACTTACCTTAAGTTCATACGGAATGTAGACCATGGTAGCACCTTAACCCTGTGTCCCATCATGGACATTTTATGTAGTGTGGGCTGACGATTGAAAATCACCAAATCTCCATCCCTTATATGTCTTTCAACTTTGTACCCACATTGCAAGTGAAGGTCAGACGACTTGGGATGAAACCGCAAGTCTATTCTCTCTCCATTGTCGCGTATAATATATTTAGCTCCAGGGTACTGGGAATTTCCTCTTCGTACCAGTTCTTGCATTCTAAGTAAAGAACACATCAAAAAAGATTGGAAAATTAAATACACAAGAGATCATACAACAGTCAATGAATAGGAAGAGAAAAATAGGAACACGTAAAAGAAGAACACAATGGCATGCAGGTGTGGGCAGAGGGGAAAACAAGGACATACACATTAAAAGAGCAAGCACAATCTCCATAGCAGGACACACTACCTCTTCAAAGATGGGCACTCATGACATAGATCCATTATTGTCAGACGTTATGAGTAGGGTTGGTGGTTCCCTTATTACCCTCAGCACCTGGTACTGACTACAAATTTTTAATTGTGGTAACTCAACACTATTGTGCCATACCCATCTTGTTGGTAACAATCAGTAGCGGCTCCAGGCTAGTACAAGTGCCAAGTTAAAATACTGAAAATAAAGTAAAATAAACAACAAAGCCGAAGATTTCCAAGAAGAGAACAACCACGTGACTATCGTAAAATTGTTTATTTTGGTCCCACTCCATAAGAGTCAACAAAAAAACAAGAGGAATCTTCTATGAAAGAGACTATTTTTTAAATACGTTCTTCGAAAGAAATATAATTTTTAATGTGTTTCTTAATTGATTACCCATCGTGCTTAAAAAGTATTTTAATTTTTTTTTATATAACATAACTGTTCTCAAGAAGATCGTTTTATAAATTATGATTGTCTTCCATGGCAAGCACCCGAAGAAGGGGGCAGATGGCCTCGTAGTTCCACCCCTTAAAACAACAATAACTATAGTAAAGCCATCATTACTTCCCGCTTGACGTCTCAGTGTTACCCTTGAGTTATCTGGCTGTCGGAAGGAAAATCATTTCAAATAGTCAATCACAGGCAGCCATTCAATTCGATATATCACGACAAATCGAGTTTCATTCATGATGTCGGGATTTAGCGAACGAAACTCTAGCCTAGCACTGAAACGTCAAGTCGGAAGTAATGATGGATTTACTATAATAACCAACTGCTGAAAAAGAGCCCAATTTGGACTCAAAACATCTACTGTTAAATAACAAATATTTTAACATTGTATTGACAAAGGCAGACCAACTACCAGTGTTATTCTTTGTGAATAAACCAAGTTAATAACTCAACAGGTAAAGCATTGGCAGAGGATTAAACCCTTTTCCTCACCGTACAAGCGGCTCTAATCTCCTATAATTAGTGATACAGGGCAATCACAACTGTGATAATTGCGAATTTTACTTTTTTCACATTTCTTCAACTATTCGTTAACTATCGACGATGTATACCAAGAATTTGCGAAACTGAATAAGCGACAAAGTGCGATAACTATGGGTTATTAAAAATCTACCCCATAAATGCGAAAAGTGCCCAATTTACCAAAAAATATTGAATATGTTCCGTTCTCTTCTTAGAAATTTTCGTGCCACACTTTGAAATTAATAAGTTCCTAGTGAAGAAAAATCGACATATCGATATAGTAATAATCGATATTTACGACTATCAATTGTCAAAACACAATCGATTAGGGTAGTTCATATCTACGTGAACTGGCTGTTGTTCTCGGCGCATGGTATCCACTGCTTTCAGCCGATAAAATGATATTTTTGGAGATATTATTTCGTAGTTTCATTTGGTTGTGCTGATAAAAGAAAATGTTCTAGTCGCTTGTATCGTTTCTTTTTTTACAATTAGAGTAATAAGGTTATGTTTATATTGGTTTATATCGTGTCTGCCACTCATTTCTAATAGGCTACACTATTTGAACATGATACATTAAATTGAAAAATATGTTTCATGATATCAATAGACAATGTTTATTTTGAGTACTCCTTGTTTTTGGGAATGTTGTTTAATATTATAAAAATATTCTCTCAATGTGAGAGTTATGGGTTATGTTTCATGCCGTCCAGTGATTTCGGATACGGTATTGTTTCACAGGTTGTCATTCGAGAGTCCCAAATAGGTATACTGTATGCCAGTCTCCTGCCAGCACAGTGCTCTGTGACTTCACCAGCCAGAGAAACCATGCTCTGTTTCTCCAGCGGAACGTGAAAAGAGGAATGTAGGGGCTGTGGAAGGGAGGGCAAACATGTCTAGCAGTGGGGGAATACACTCAACTATGCGTGCGCAGTATTCTTTATAGTAATACTTGCACATTATAAAAGGTATATTATGCTCTGTTAACCTATAAGGTTTAAACATTTATTGAAAATGAAAAGAAAAAAAAAAACTTATTAATAATCTATATATTTAAAACAGTAAGGTGATTTTTGTTACCACGAGATTGAGAGAACGACAGAACCGATTTACTTCGTAGAGCACTCGAACGAAAGCTCTTGGCCTCTAGATTTGCAGAGTGTCTATAAAATAAACAAATATATTACGGTATATTTTTGAATTAATATAGAAAATAGCAGAAAAAAAATTGTTTTAATTGAATAATGAATGTTATTATGCTATTAAACACAGGCAGAACATATGTGTAATGCCCATTGGTTTCATGACAAATAGTAAAATACAAGTAAACATTTGTTGAAAAATCACCTTACACACATGAAAATCCACAGCCTGCTTCAAGTCTCCGACCGGGTCAGGAATGGAATGAATGGCGCCCCTATCTAACGGCAAGGATATGAACTGCACTGATTGCCTCTGGGGCAATGATTAAATGAATGACAGATGAAATGAAATGATAGTGGAGAGTGTTGCTGGAATGAAATTTTTGACAGGGAAAACACACATACAGAATAATAATAATAATAATACACGGTGAAATACAGTTTTTATATGTAGCTTTATACGTGTCGTTATCTTTTTTGTAAGGCATATATTGGAGTTAACACAACAGTACCTGAATTGTTCGATTTTACACACTATTATTTCAATCACAAATTGGACAAATAAAGATTTTATGTTTGTTGATCACCAACACTGTTCTTCCGGGATCTCATCGTTTAGTAGCTTTTCAATATTCGGTGTCCTCCATACTCGACAAACAAGAATCGTTCTTCCCACACAGACAAGAAAATGTTAGGAGTTGACGGCCTTTGGTTGGCATTGTTGACATTTCCGTTAGAAATAATATTAACTTTAATGAGGCGGCGTGCAACTCTGTATACTCGAACAGTCACCACTGCACTAGCTGGCAAGCGCACTCCTCACAATAAGAACACTGAACACGAAAAGCTTGGCGGCTTCGGTGGCGTAGTTGGTAGCATGCTGAGCTTCTATGCCCAAGATAGCGGGTTCAAACCCGGCCGAAGCCGTCGGATTTTTTAAGAGCGTTAAAAATCCCTCAGTATGCCTTCCTTCGGAGGGGAAGTAAAGCCGGCGGTCCCATGTCATAGATTTATGGCATGTTAAAGATCTTTCCACTAATTACACCTGTGTGAAACTAAATTGGATAGGTTAAGAATGTAAACAACGCTCTTAGGTTGCTACGTAAGTTGCCAAGAGCCGACTGCGGTGGCATCTAGTAGCTAGTTCTGAACTAGGCCTAGTAGTCGTTGACGGTGGCGTTTGGCGGCAAAAGTAGGAACTATTTGAAAATTCAAAGTTGCAGTCCCTACTTGAATTAAAAAACAGATACACACACTAATACAGTCATCACAATTAACACCGGTTATCAGACAGATTCTACACACACCCAAAGTACACGGGGCTACATGACCGCGTTGTCGCAGCCCCTAAACTAAGGAACCAACCAACACGAAAAGCTCCTCCTACGTCACAAATGTGGCGGCTGCTGTATGCCTTCCTTGAACAGAACTTTTAGGTTTAGTAAAAATATTGTTTAACTTACCGTATATACTCGAATACCACCCGCACATTTTTAAACAAAATCGGACGTGAAAATTTGGGGTGCGGGTCTTATTTGAGTCATCCTGATTTTAAAGATTTAAATTGCCCGCCACGCGCGATATCGGGTGTTGCGAGTATCCGCTAGATGGTGCTAGCCTTCTTCCGGCTATCACTTTGTTTTACCGTAAGTGTTTTACCGTAAGCAGGCGGCGTCATACTTCCTCGCGCACGTGTCGCGCACGTTTTCCGAGTGTAAACATGAGTTGTACGAAGAGTTTGCGGTCGTTTAATGTGATTGAGAAGCTGAAAGTTGTGAGGGAAGCTGAAGTTATTGGAAATCGTGCCCGGCAGGAAATACAGTGCACTCCCGATAATTCGCGTGTGGATAATTCGTTTTGCGGTTAATTCGCGGGTCTCCATGAGTATTTTTTAAATTGGGAATTCTCACAGCAACTAATCATCACGCTAAGTTAAGCAATCTCTGTCGTTTAAAAGAATTTTGATGCGACGCAATGCGTAAAGACGAAATCATTGAGACTAGGGAAGACTGAACTGCATTTCTCTGCGATGCAACAGTAGGCCTAATTGCGCAATCTTCGAAACTTACGCGCATGTTGCCGCGAGTGGTATAGCACAGATTTCCTTTGTCTTTGAAGCCCAAACAATACAAGAGGAATGCACTTTCACTCGGAACCTACCCTCCCTTTCCCAACAGCCACGCTCCAAGGTCGCTGATCTGTGAGTTGTGAAGGGTGGATGTGCGGACAGCGTATTGTAAACAGCGATTATTGCGTAATGGCGCAAACGCGCACGACATCGAGAGCGTGTTTGTTCGATGCTCTTCATGCAGTCAACTAGTCGGGAGGAAAGTACCGCTACTCCGCTCGTACAAAAGCAAGCGCTTGCCGACTTTTGTAATGACGATATTTCGAACGGGCAAGTTAGACGTCGATAAAGACGATTATGATTTACTACAGTAAAGCAAAGAAGATATAGCATGGCATTTGACTGTTGGTGAGGAAAACGGAAATCCAGTAGATTTCGAGTGCGGGAGTGATGCAACGGAAATCCCGAAATTTTCCCACAGTCAAGCTAGTGTCTCTAGTCACACTTATCTTTTATATAGAAAAACGAGATGAATTTTCGTTTTCATATAATATTTTCTTTGGAAATGTGCAATCGAAAAATAGAATAAACGATCTAAGAAACAAAAAGTAATGACGGCTTTTTTTAAATATATTAATGTAGGCATAATCCACATAGGCCTACCAGTAGCCTAGCATGTCGTATAAGACACTACAATCAGGAGTTAAAATTATTATTTCGCGTGTTCAAGCCTATTTCAATATTTTAACCAATAGTTTTGTTTTTCCTAGGCTTAACAAAAATAACTGCGGATAATTCGCGGAAGTTCGTGCATTAATTACCGCGAATTAACGAGAGTGCACTGTATGAAATTGACGAGTCATGTATTCGTGATTGAGCGGGATGACGTCTATGCTACAACCACTGGATGTCTGCGTGAACCGCCCGTTCAAAGCAGCCTTGAAACAGCTGTATACGGAGCAGATGGCGGCCGATAAGCACACACTGACTCCAACTGGTCGTATTCAGCGCCCGGAAGTTCAGCTGCTATGTTCGTGCATTTTGACGGCATGGAATCGTATCTCGGGAGATCTCATACGGAAGAGCTTCAAGAAATGTAGTATTTCGAATGCTATGGATGTCAGTGATGACGACATTTAGTGGGATGGTGATAAAAGTTCCGAAGTTGGTACTTCTGATGACGATGAATGAAGTGTTTGTGTACTTTTATTTGTATTTTTAATCGTTTGATGTGTGTTATTTTAGGACGACTTCAAAACTGTTGGAAACTATTTTGGATAAATGCTATTCTGTTTATTTAGTTACGATTGTACATAATTTTGAGTTTTTTTTTGTTTTTTTTTAATTTTGTTCTTCAAAATCAGGGTGCGGGTCTTATTCGAGGGCGGGTCGTATTCGAGTAAATACAGTAACTAAAGAAAACCTTTGAGACTAATAAAATGCGATCATTTAAATCTTGGGAGTAGACATGAAAGATGTATAACAAAATTCAGAGGATTGTAACACTCATTTATAAAAGTTGCATTGGTAGCAGTGTTAAGTCTCCTGTTGTGTGTTCTTTTCTTTACTAAGGGAAAAATCCCAATATCAGTATTAACCCCTCAGCGCCGACCTCTATACATGGTATAGACCCATACAAGGCTTCGCATTTACAGTTGTAGCATGAAGAGTTTTGGAGTTATCAAAATGCAAATGGTTTTGATATCAAGGAGAAATGTTCGGATTTATTACTGTTGTAAAATAAGAATTGTAGTTTGTTAAAATATAGTCGTTTGTACAAGGATAAAAAATAATTCAAGGAAGTCTGAGGAATAATCTCTCGTTTTGCTAGCTTCATTCTTTTCCACAGAATAAATTAAAAAATTGCGCTCTGAGAAGTTTGTCTTTTCACGTGATGTTCTTTGATATATTTGTACACTTAGAGTGCGGATTATTTTATTGGATTGATCTTTTTTCTTGACTTGAAATATTTCCGTAAAATTCCACCAGCGCTGTGTGCCCGTTAGAGGAGGTTATCTGGTCACCACCAACCGTGCGTGGCCTCCCAGATAACACCATCCTTCAAACACATTGCCGGAGAGGATCGGATGCACTTCTTGTGGGGCTAGCCAGCACAAGACTCAATATCCCATAGGATCAGGTCCCCATCATAAGCAAAGTCAAAGACACCCAAAGAAATGCACCCCCAAAACACAAAACTAATAAATGAAAACTTCCAGGCTTAAGTAAAATTCGGGGAATTATTTATTTGAAAATCAAACCCCTATCTCACTATCGGAGGGTTTGAAATCAGCTAGTCCACAAAGCTAATTTTAAAAAAACAAAAACAATCCCTAACTGAATGATATTATCCCTCTCGACGGGTCTTAATTACAGAAGGAAAAGCAAAGCTTGGACGTGATACGAAAAACAACCCTGATTGAAGATACAAGAAAAATAATGATGGTTCTAGAAAGAAAACATCATGCCAGAAGAATGACAAAACATGACAACAAAGCTAAATTATACCGATACCACTCCTGTTTTACCTATTCTAGCTAATCCTGGCTGATAATAAACTACGGCGAGAAGCGTCCGTGTTAGCAAAAACCTAAACAAAGCTAAGATAACAGTCATTTGATTACAATAAGTACATTAGAACAATAGCTGTACAACAAAACCTAAAGAATTTAACATTAGGGTACTATGGGTTTACACACATAATAAATACAACACTCAAAAGCAATCTTATTCCTCTGCCTATAGCAGAATGGATAACTCTTTGCTACCATTAGTCATCTAAAGTGTAAGAATTAAACAAATAAAGGCACTGTAAAAACAGTGTCTCACCATGAGGTCACTGAGGCCCCCGAGTTACAAACTACTGGTTGCCAGTGATCTCTGTCAGTAAAAAAGTGTACGCTCCTAAACAATTCCTTCAGGAAAATATTTTACAAGCGCAATGCATCGGTCAGCTGTAGGCAATTAGATCAAGATTTAACAAGCAGTTATTATTTAACGAGCATCTTAACGTCATAGATTTATAAGAATGAGTTTTCAAGATTTAGGAAATGATTATTACAATCGTCTGTTTAAGAGTTCATTATTCATGACGAATGACCATATGACACAAGGCTTCTAACAGGTGAGCTACCTGAACGGTACTCACAACAAAGTAAACACGTGACATGCAATGTCACTATAATGTCACTATAACACTACGGGCTATGAAAAGGCTCCGTTACCAATCAAAAGTAATCTACGTGGCTTCCTGAGCACACTAGAAAAACCTCGGTCAGTCTAGTAAAAAACTAAGATCTGCCAGCCATCACAAACAGAGTATATTATACTCTGTATTTCAAAAGAATGAACGTGAAGGAAATGGCGGGAGCTTGGAACAGCTGAGCTGTGTTGCCAAGTTTTCAATTGTTGATGTAGAACAGCTGATTCGAATAATACACAGGGCTACAGTTTGGATATTATTTCGGTACTATTATGCGCAATATAACGCAAATGTCGATCCTGAGTCAACGCCGAGGACATTCAAATAGAGAAATACGGTATAAAATGAATAAATAACACACCGAAGCTATGCTACCTGTCACCGTTATTCAATAAATACGAGAAAGAGGCCAAACACTCGACAGCTATAAAAATATAATACAAAATACAAACACAAAGTAATATGATGATGAATATATCAACACTCACCATGCAATGATTATATCCTTCAAGATGAAACAAGAAATTTGGGTGAAGGTCGTTCACAGTTTACAGCAGTTAACACTGGACGCACTGAAATAACATCATGACAATACCAAGCACACTAACTCACTGTATCGCGACTCTGTACGGTTAATAATAGCCTCCACATACGTAATGTTAAGGTAAAGTACTTAGCATCAAGCACACCAACAAGCTGTTCTGTGGCGATATTATTGCAGTGATTTTACATCATCGATTTGTAGGTTATTGAACGACAAGCGTTAATTTGAACACTACGGTACGCAATGAAACATTACTGGATACGTAATTATTAAGACTAAATGTACATAGCCTATTTTGTACGTCACGCATGTATTCTAAATTAAGTATATTTAAATTTGAATTGAACAAACAAGGCTAACCATGAAAATAGTTTGATATCGAAATGGCACTTCAAATGATTCGGAGAAGGTTAGGGCGTACCCTGCAGGCGACGCGCAGTTCTTTTGGTACTGGGGGAACTGTGAGAAATGGGCGACCAGTAACCGAAATGAAAGTGGGAATCATGAATGTCATGACCCTGACAGGCAAGGTGGAGGAGGTGGTCGACTTCATGGAGAGGGAGAATGTTGGATTGATAGGGCTGAGTGAAGTGAAATGGAAAGGTAAAGGAAGGAAGAAATTGAGGAAAGGATATACATTATACTGGAGTGGTGGCCAAGAGGCAAAAAATGGCGTGGGACTGATAACCTCGAAACAACTGGAGGAGTATGTTGAAGTGGTCGAGTGTGTGAGTGACAGAATAATGAAAATTAGAATGAAGATGAAAAATGACGTGATGGACTTCATACAAGTGTATGCACCACAGACTGGAAACAGAGAAGAAGATATTGAAGTATTCCTGGAGGATGTAGAAAGAGTAATTTCAGATGTAGAAGTGGTGATCATGGGAGATATGAATGCACAAGTCGGAAACGAGAGACAAGGAAAGGAAGAAGTCATTGGACCATATGGATATGGGGAAAAGAACCGGGAAGGAGAGGAACTTGTAAACTTTTGTGAAAGGAATGGACTGATAGTGGGTAATTCATGGTTTCGGAAGAAAAACAGCAGCAAAATTACGAGATATGGTTGGGGCGATAGAAGAACAAAATCAGTAATTGACTACTTTCTGGTGGAAAGGACTAATCGCAGAATGCTGATAGATGTGACAGCTTTACCAGGAGAAGCATTTGATGGGGACCTTAGAGCAGTGGTGGCAAAATTTAGATGGGAAAAATTGGAAAACGTAAAGGAGATCAGAGAAAGTAAAATAAAAGTATGGAAATTGAAAGACAAAACTGTACAGGAAGTTTTTCAGGAGAGATTGAAGCAACAATTCCCAGTTACTGAAGTGGAAAATATAGAAGAGGAACGGTCCCACTTTAAAAAGGCATTTGTTGGTGCAGCAGAGAGTGCTTGTGGTAGGACGTCAACAAGAGTGAAAGAGAAGGAGACACCGTGGTGGAATGAGGAAGTGAGGAAAGCAGTGAAAGAAAAGAAGTCTGCATGGAAAGAATGGAACCGAGATCAAACGGAAGAAAGCAAAAGGAAGTATAACGACAGCAAACGGAGGTGTAAGAAAGTGGTAGGAGAAGAAAAGAAGAAAAGTTGGGAAGAATTTACACGAAGAATGGAAACAGATGTAAGTGGCAGTAAAAGGATGCTGTATGGGCTTCTAAGAAGAGGAAAGAAAGAGTTACTACAAAGCTAGTGAAAAAGGAAGATGGAGAGTTGTTAACACACCCAGAAGAGATAAAGGGACGATGGAAGGAGTATTTCGATAAGCTATTGAATGTGAGCAATTGTACTGGTGAGATGGAACTGACACAACCTGACGACTCTATAACAGAAGATGATATAACAATGCTGGAGGTGGAATTAGCAGTACAGAAAATGAAGATGGGAAAAACAACAGGGGTGGATGAAATCAGTGTAGAAATGATAAAGGCTGCTGGACCTGTTGGTATGCAATGGTTGTATCGACTGCTAAAGTGTGTGTGGAAACTGAAATGTGTACCAGAAGACTGGGAGAAAGGGCTAATAATACCAGTGTTTAAGAAGGGGCACAAGAAGGTGTGTGATAACTATAGAGGGATCACCCTCATATCACAGATAGTAAAAATACTGGAAAGGATATTAGAAAGAAGAATGAGAAGAAAGGTGGAAGGAGAGTTGCAAGAGGAACAGTATGGCTTCAGGAGTGGAAGATCCACAGTGGACCCAATCTTTAGCTTGAGGCAGGTGATGGAAAAGAACTGGGAATATGGAGAGGATTTCATCATGACTTTCATAGATCTAGAAAAGGCATATGATAGTGTCCCCAGAGAGAAGGTATGGGAAACCATGGTTAAGAAGAGACTGGGAAGAGAAATGTTGGAAATGGTGCAAGCAATGTACAACAACTGTGTTAGCAGGGTACTGACCCCAGTTGGAAAGACAGATTGGTTTAGGAACAAGACTGGACTAAGACAGGGGAGTGTGCTGTCACCTCTCTTGTTCATAATGGTGATGGATGAAATTGTAAAGGAAACAAAGGAAGCATATGGACATACAGAAATGAAGTTACTGTTATTTGCAGATGATATTGTGGTCTGGGGAAGGAACACCGAAGAAGTGCAAAAACAACTAGATGCACTGAATAAAAATATTCAGAAGTACGGCCTGAAAATCAGTATAGAGAAAAGCAAGACCATGGTGATGACAAGAGGGGAAAGACAAGGAAAGGGCACTGTGAAAATTGGAAGTCAGAGTTTGGAAATTGTGGACATGTTCAAATACCTAGGAAGTGAATTGATGCAAACTGGTAGGTTGGACATGGAGATTGGCAGGAGGGTACAGCAGAGCAATGCATTCTATCAAAGTGTAAGAAAACTTGTTTGGGATAAGGAAGTACCAAGGAAAAGCAAGGAGGTAATGTATAAAGTGTACTATGTTCCCATATTAACTTATGCAGCTGAGACTTGGACCCTGACAAGCAGGCAAGAGAGTAGAATCCAAGCCAGTGAAATGAAATTCCTAAGAAGTATGATAGGAAAGACAAGGAAAGACAGATTGAGGAATGAAGATGTTAGGAAGGAAGTTGGGATGGCAAAACTAAATGAGAGAATTGAGAAGAATAAACTAAGGTGGTTTGGACATGTAAAGAGGATGGAGGAAAATAGAATACCAAGACAGATGCTGGAGGTGAAGTGCAAGGGTAAGAGAGCAAGAGGAAGACCTAGAACAAGGTGGATTGATTCAGTGCAAGAGGAAGACCTAGAACAAGGTGGATTGATTCAGTGAAGAACAGCGTAAGAAAAAGAAATCTGGACTGGAACATGATCGTGGAAGAAGAATGTTGGAAGGAAAGAGGAAAGTGGAGAAGTGCCATAAATACCCCGACCCGGCAGGAGCTGGATAAGGGGAAATGATGATGATGATGGTGATCGAAATGAACGATAGCCGGCCGTTACAGGTTAACGCACGCTGTCTCCAGCTGTATTTCTAGCATCTTCCCATGTTCTTCCTGCGGTACTATTTACAACTTACCGACTCGATGCTTAAAGTAAACGAAACGATGGCAATGAAACTAACTCTGACACAGTTAACAGGCGACTGAATGAATGACAATAAGCTGGCAACGTATGGTATTAGTTGTCAAAATCCAGCCAATAGGAGCCCGCGGTGGTCAGCTGTTCCAAGCTCCCGCCATTTCCTTCACGTTCATTCTTTTGAAATACAGAGTATAGTACTCCTCGTGTCAACACACGGACATAACAATTCACATGAAATGAGAAAATAGCCGAATTATAAATGTCTGGTTCATCCAATGAAAACTCTGATCGTATAACATCATGAGAATAATTAACCTTCATTTGCTCACAACATGTGTGAAAATATAATATTAGTTCGTGACTTCTGAGTTATCCTGTATCAATGCAATTAGTAACTGCTGTTACTTGACCTACTTAACCATCGAGCATTCACAAGCTTGGCTCGATCAGAAAATCCCATACAAAAATATGTGTAGGAAGTGTGCCATTATAAGAGTCGAAGTACGACTAGAAATCATGAACTTCGGCACAGTTCTAGCGTCCCTCACTGCATGTGAGTAAATTGCTCTCGGGCCAAGTCTTTCAACTGTTTCAATACACGTAGGGTTCACAAAATCACTGTTCACTAGTGACCCTAATACACACTTGAGTAATGTTACAATAGAGTTGGTTATAATGTGATGTTGCAGACTTCCCAAAATTATGTACAAAGATGTAACAGCTTTGTCAAAAGCAAAGAAGATAAAAACGAAGATATTTCTCCCATCTGAAACTCTTTAAAAGATGTTCCACACCACTGTGGATTAAATTTATACAATCTTATGCCCACAAGACACGGAAAATGACTATCCTCCTGGTATTAATCCTAATGATACGATATTATCGTGCAATCGGGATCAGAGTGAGCTACAACTTGCTGCACTCATTACACAGATATTAGATTCAGCTTGAAACTTGTGGCTTTCAAACCACTTAAAAAGGTATTTACAATAATCACAAAGGTGGGATGACTAAACCTTCTCATCCAAACGATACGCCCGACAGTGGCGTGCTAGTAATCTACAAAAAGGGAGCTCAAAAATATTACATGATCAAAGATGATTATTGCTCCTTATTTAAATACACTTTCTGGTTTCCATGAGTTGGAAATTACATGTTTTACAATATTGCACCAGTGTGCGAACACACCATGGGTGACTAACCATGAGCTTTAAAATCCAAACGGTGAGGAAGCTCATGAAGTTGGAAAATCACCAAGTAGTGGCTACAAAGATGAAAAACCTACCTACATGACTTATCAATAGGGATAGGAATTTTTCGGTGATTTCAGAGTGAAGAAAGCGGTATTTTAAAGTGGCAAATTCGGTGTTTTCAAGTGCACTTTTCGGTACTTTCAAAATGTTAAATTTTGGGCGGTATTTTTTAAATATCATGGATAACATAACGCATTTCAGTCATCCTTCAAAGTATACTTCAGTGAAGAGATCCAAATTCTCTTGTGACAAACGGTAATACGTATCACTTAACGTGCTAGTGTAAGCTGAAAAACCAAAGTTTCACAGTTAGCGTTTGAACAGGGTATCAAAAGGGTTTTCAGCACAGATTCTGAGAACTTTGGTAATACAAATGTCATTCCTTGCCAAACTCGAACAATGTCTGTCTTGGTCCTGTCGTGCATCTGCCTCTTGATTAAAGTTTGCAGTTCGTTGTATCCTCTAATAACCTCACTTTTTTCCAGTGTTCCACAGAATGACAACTTCTTAATTTTCTTTGCAAGGTCCTCATTGATGTTCATTGGCACTATTTCTGCTGGATCAAACGCACACATTCGTTGCCAGGGTCAACGGATCTCAGGCTGATTAATATTCTAAGAGCATGGGACCCAGCGTTTACTAAAACTGGATGTATTTTCTCTCCTTTTAACTCATTTCCACAACTCTCCAACAGCTCCTTAATGTTTGTACCGTAATTTCCAGAAACAGCAAGTTTAAGGGCTTGCTGAATTCTCCGTAGATGTCTATCTAGAAGGTGAACAGTCTGATAAGACTGGGATGAGTTTAGTGATGTCTGTGCCAAATTCTTTGAATCTCAAGTATTTCGTCATGTGAAACATTGTTCAGGAAATCAACACCACAGTTATCAGTCCCTACTACTTCATTTATAAATTGCACGATATCTTTCAAGTACTCTTTGACAGGTACACTACAGAATGAAACCAAGAAGACCACCTTGTTAAGACTGGTTCAGGAAACAGTGGCACATTTGGATATGGATACTTGCCATCTAGATATTCATGTCTGAAAGGTGCACTATATGACGCCACGCGTCGAGTAGTTACAAGTATGAAGGGGGAGGTGACCTTGCTGTTCTGGTCCTTAAAACCTCAATAAGTTAGTAACTTACCAGGATGAGATTGATAAAGATCGCTGTATGCAGAAAGCGAGGTCCGCTATCTACCGTTAAGTTTCCGATCATTCAGTGTTTGTTGGATGCTCTCCAAGCAGTCAAGTCATGAGAGAAAATTACCGCTACTACACTCGCACAAAAACAAGCTTTTGTCAGCTTCTGTGACGACGATATTTTAAATCGGCAAGGTGGTCTCACTACGATGACATTAGGGCAAAACCTGGATGAATGCCAAGATGCAGAAGAAAGTGACATTCAGTAGTTAGACTTCCATAAAGACGATCATGGTTTCAGACATGAAAGCGATGAGGATATTGTACGGAATTTGACTGTCGGTGAGGTAAACTGAGATCCAGTGCATGTCAAGTGAAGGAGTGATGCAACGGAAATCCCGAAAGTTCCCACAGTCAAGCTAGTGTGTCTATAGTCACACTTATCTCTTATATAGAAAATCGAGATGAATTTCCGTTCTCATATATTGTTTTCTTCAGAATTGTACAATCTAAAACTAGAAAAAATAAACTATCTAAGAAACAAAAAGTTATTACAGTCATTTCTCTTAGTTTTTAATATTGGTGTAGGCCTAATCTTCGTAGTGTGTCTTACAATACTATGTTATAATAGTACATTATGCAACGAGCCTATAACGGCAATAATTAAGACACGAGTAAGTTTATAAAACGAGCGTATGCGAGTCTTATAATTTCCATACGAGTGTCTTAATTACCATTATATGTGAGTTGCATACTACTTTATGTTCGACGATAATTATTATAACAGTTATAGTTACTATTTCATGTTCGAACATAAATATTCATAAATATCTGTAGAGATTTCACCAGTTTTATGTACTGAACAGAGCCGTGAGACGCAGAGAATGCCTTGTATTTGACCATGGCCTCCTCGATTACCCTACTATGACACTAGGCCAGGCAGTGACATTTAAATTAGAAGGCTGTGGAACTCAGTGCATCTAATTATCTAATTGGTCAAACAACTGTTTCTTGAGCTCTGATTGGTGGGAGGAACTGTTTCATAATGCAAAATAGTGTTATAATGAGCCTCATTATAGTACCGTTTTCTGACATATAATAGTCAGGGTCGAACATAAAGTATTATAATTATTTTTTTATTTCAATATTTTAACCAATAGTTTTCTCTTTGCCTGGCTTAAAAACATTATTGCAGATAATTCGCGGCTTTCAAAAACTCGCGGAAATTTGTGCATTAATTGCCGCGAATTATCGGAAGAGCACTATAAAGGAAAAAAACCGAAAAAGCTAAAATTCGCGTTTTCATGAGAAATTCGCGAAAATTCGCGTTTTATGCTAAATTCGCGAGCTCAAAAACATTTATTTTTGCCATTTTTCGGGTTATTATAACACATTATCACCTGTGTATGACTTCTTTTAAAAATTCGCGAAATTCGCGATCGCGAATTTTTCCTATCCCTACTTATCAAGTATGGTTGCTAGAATTACTTCACCATGAACGATAACCTTTACAAGAGAATTAATGCATGACTCACAGGGCAACGTAGCTCACCTCGTCCATCAAGGAAAATCTGAGGGGTAGATCCTTTCCTTTAGGCTTTGGCAATGTCCTCCGTTCCTTGGCCATGAGCATAGCCATTCTCTCCTCTTCTTCCATCTCGTAATGCTGCTAGATGTTCGATGTCCCCCTCATCAGGATGGCTTAGGCCATGATGAACAGCATGGGCAAACGGGAAAAGATTCTCATCACGTGATGTAGTATCAGCATCGTGTAGGTTAGTGAAAAATGGTGTTTAATCACTGATTTTAACGTAGTTTTCTTTGAGCAACACTGCCTCTACACTCTGCAGACTTGTAGAAAAATGACCATGTGTCTGCTCACTGAAGTTATGATACTTTATGAATCTTGCAACACAGATTCCATAACTTTTATGAAAAATCATAATCGCCAATTATCATAGTAATCTTGATAATGGGAATCTCGGCCTTTGCACGGCTCGAATATAATTAATAGTAATGGCATTTTAATGGTACAATTCACTGTATAACACTGATATTTTCCACGATTTGGAACTTCGTTGAAAAATACATATCCGTCATGTGGCATGAAAAATGACCATGTGCTTGGTTGCAAAAATGTTGATTTTCACAATTTCACTCAGAAATATTATACACTCGTTGCTAGTACAGGCAACTTAATAATGCACAAGCACACTAGGTGCCAAAATATACTTGATGTACTCGGATATTCACAGATAATGGACTCCTTGGTCCTTCAAATACCCTGGTCTACCTGACCATTAAACAAACACGTCTATGCGTTACCAACGCACAAGAGGGTATGCTTCTTCTCGGAATCTGGCGTTCCGGCGTCGATACTTCCTGAGTCGTGTAGCGACTACTTACATCCGGTTCGCATCTCTGCGAGGTTATACCTTTGTCTCTAATAAATAATTAAATAATTATTAGGCCAACACATCGTGGCAAATCATGCAGAATGACAGTAGATGATACGTTCTAGTTTGCATGTTACAGATACAATCTACAATCTTTAATCTCACAGGAAAAATATTCGGAGCATCTGAGTCAAGTCAGAAGTGCGTCTTAAGCTAGAGCATGCTTCCTGGGCGCGTTCTACATCTCTCAGATATTAAAAAATTCATGGTTCACATAAAAATCATCACCAGCATGAGCGAATACGGGCTCAGCATCAGTTAGTGCTGCTTTCTGTCATATGATACGAGAACCAGTTGTGCATGGTATATATCTCGTTTGAGAGACGATGTCTCGATCTTTTATCTGAAATATGTGTAGAATTGGTTTATTTCATAATAAATGTTATTCCCCTCTTTTTGAATGTTCTCAGCTGTTTTCGAAGTTCAAGGACGGCCGGGATGTGGATCATCACTAACGTCTTCTCTCTCTAAACTTTCTGAACCACTCAAAAACTCGTGTACATGACAAAACACTCATTACTGTACCGATCTGCACAATGCTCCACGCCTAACACCCTGTCCCCTGGCATCGAACCCTTGCTTTTGGAGGAGATGTCAACCTGCCCTGGTATCGAACCCCATGACCCCAGAACCTACGACATACATGAGCAAAATTACTGGTGGAGCATCATTTGGGTCCCTAATTAGACAATATGTACTTTCTGAAGCAAATGGGGGTACCCTCGATAATGTATATTTTGCCGAGAACTCCTGGCTTGGGAATTAGGGTGTGGAACACCTAGCAGATCTGGTCCACCCTAGGCGTTCCCACTCCAATTAACGCCCCGTTGAACTGTGGCATCTGCCAAGTAAACACAGATGTACCGTAACACTGTCCAGGCACCCCATTTGATACCCCGTCAAACTGTCGCCTGGGTCAAGTGCAACAAGAGGTGCCATAATGCTTCCCAGGCAGATTCCTTTCTCAAAAATTTCCCAGAATCTCAAAGCGTCAAGACCCTCCCCTTTTTGTTCAGGCACATTTCGCCTTTTCACCCTGTAATCCAATTAGCTCGCAATATGAGCGCGTGGCTTCACTTCCAGTTCGCGAGTACAAAGACCACCCTTGTATTTCGGCAATAAAATGTTCTCCACGTTTTCAACGCAACACCAGGAAGATACGCCCCTTGGAAGAACTGACCAGGAGGAAACAACCCCGCATCAAGAAACATGACACAAAGAACCTACACATTTAAAATTCCCGCTTGTGTTTAGGGTGGCTACCCTGGAGCATCATTTCTCACCAGGTTGGCGTGGGCTTGTTACTGTTAGCATCAGACACTCGGCATTCAGAACATCACCTTCAAGAGAGACAGACGTGTGTGATAAGTGCTCCGTTTGCCGGCGGGAGGCCTTGCGCCTTGCCCGACGCAGTTAGAAAGAAACCTTTAATTAGACCAGGAAATAAAGAGTGGTATATTCAATAGGACAAAAAGAAAACTGATTTTGGTATTGGGGGTTTGAGAGTGTTGGGTAATAGCCTGTTAGCTGCGCACGTGAGGACACCTTGTGTTTCAGCTCTTGAGGGTTTTATTTAGTCTTTTGTTCATTAACCTAGTTAGGGACAGATATCAACCCAACTCTGAGCATCTGTACCCATAGTGGGCGGCTCAGGAGCAGTGTCTGAACTCCATGTTAGGGCGGCTGTGAACGTCTAGACGTTGATTAAGCATGATGGAAATATTCAGCATTCGCACTACCCCAGGTGGTAGCCAATCCACCGTTGTCAAGAACAACATCAGCGAGCCTTTGGATTCTGGGGAGCTTGCCCAAGCATACAAACGATTAAAGAGCAAGAAAGTGACTCACTTTGCAATCTTCAATGTCAATTAACTTCTGAAAGTTGGTAAACTTAAACATCTCACAGATACCTTATCAAAACAGAACATCATACCGTATTTCCTCGCATAATCGTCGCATTTTTTTGCCAAAATTTCGTGGGAAAAAGCAGGGTGCGACGATTATGCGAAGAATATTTAATTTCAAAGAATATACTGTATCATTATTTGTTGCACGGGCCAGTCATTCGCGTAGCGTGAGTCATAGCCCACAGTCAGAGACAGGGTTCTTTCTTCTAACAAGGTCACGACAGGTTAACGCTCGCGGAATGTGCTGACGAAGCTGGCCATTCGCGTCGTGGTTCATAGCCCGCAGGCATAAAGACGAGATTACTTTCTGCTGACAAGATCACGCCAGATTAGGCCTATAAACTCGCGGAATGTGCGCTGGCCGTTCGCGTCGCGGTTCATAGCTGGCAGGCATAAAGACGATATTACTTTCTCCTGACAGGATCACGCCAAATTAGGCCTATAAGCTCGCGGAAGGTTCGCTGGTCGTTCGCGTCACAGTTCATAGCCCGCAGGCATAAAGACGAGAGTACTTTCTGCTGACAAGATCACGCCAGATTAGGCCTATAAGCTCGCGGAATGTGCACTGACCATTCGTGTCGCGGTTCATAACCCGCAAGCATAAATACGATATTACTTTCTCCTGACAAGATCACGCCAGATTAGGCCTATACGTTCGCGGAATGTGCGCTGGCCGCTCGCGTCACAGTTCATAGGCCGCAGGTCTAAAGATGAGATTACTTTTTGCTGACATAATCACGCCATATTAGGCCTATAAGCTCGCGAAATGTGCGTTGGCCGTTCGCGTCGCGGTTCAAAGCCGACAGGCTTAAAGATGAGGTTACTTTCTCCTGTCAAGACCACGCCAGATTAGGCCTATACGCTCGCGGAATGTGCGCTGGCCGTTCGCGTCGCGGTTCATAGCCGGCAGGCATAAAGACAAGATTACTTTCTCCTGACAAGATCACGCCAGATTATACGCTCGCGGAATGTGCTAAGTGACGAAGCTTGCCGCTCGCGTCACAGTTCATTGCCTGCAAGTATAAAGACGATATATTTTTCGTCTGACAAAGTAGCGTCAGGTTATAAAGTCGCGGCAGCGTGTGCAACTCACTGGCGCACAAATACGAACATGCTATGCGACGATTATGCGATGAAATTTTATAAACCTATTTTAGTGTTTGAAAAGTGGGGTGCGACGATTACGCGGTGGCGACGATTATGCGAGGAAATACGGTAATCACTGCCATACAGGAGACAAGATTCACAGATGAGTAGTCAGACTTTGAATCAGAAGGATATAGGATACTGAAAGGAAAACCAGGCAAGAAAGTGATGTAAATGTTCCGCATCTTGGCAGAGGTTTCAATGTTAATACGAGATTCCTAGGAGCAATCAGGGATTTTAACTCTAAGAATGGCAGAATTTCCACCCTTTCCTTCAAAGGAGCAAATAAGATGTACACAACAGTTAATGCGCATGCACCAACAAATAAGACCAACGAAACAGAACCAGTAAAAGTATAGGAGTTCTAGGAAGACTTGGAAGAAACCATCTCTAAAGTACCAACAAATAATGTGATCATACTTTTAGGAGATTTTAATGCACAAATCGGGAAGAAAAGAAATTCAAGAATATCATTGGAGACTACCCAGCTCATAATAGGACAAATCGTAATGGAGAACGACTGATTGAAATATGCAAGACCTTCAATCTGGTGATGAAATAGACAGCTTTTAAACATCTCCCAAGAAAACAGAAAACATGAGCATCTCCCAACACTAACCTCGGAGAGTTCCAGATTGACCATGTAGCAATTTCAAAACGGTCAGAAAAGAAGATCCAAAATGTCCAAGTATTGAGGAGTGCAAACCTACTCAGACCATTTCATCTCCAAAATCGAAGTAAAGATCATACCACGATCGAACAAAAAAATAGAACCACAGTTCGACACAGAAAAACTCAGAACACAGCAGGAATTCACGACAGAACTGACCAACAGAGAGTATCAAGGTTGGGAACAGTTAAAGGACACTCTGATAGACACTGCAACAAACACAGTTCGCCTAGAAAAAAAACAGGAAACTCGCATGGTGGTCAAGTGAGGGCGATGAGGCCATTGAACGACGCCAAAAGGCTTGGGTGGACTGGTGTTCCAATAAAACACCTGAAAAATACAAGATGTTCATGGAAACAAGGAAGAAACCTGCTAAGATCATCAGGAATCTCAGAAGAAAATATGAAAAAGAATGCTTGAATCAGATCGAACAAGATTTCCAAAAGAACAACACTCGGGACTTTTATAAAACATTCAAGATTGCTCTAAGCAAATGATCCTCCCTGCCTAAATTTTAGAAATAAAGATGGAAAACTTAATGATGTAGAGAACTGTCAAATTCTGACAGTACTTGGTAGGACTCCTCAATTGTGAGCCGCCATCCCAGAAATTTAACTACTGTATAATCACAAGGAACCCTTCTCAGATTCTGAACCCCTAACAGTAGAAAAAGTAAGACACATCATCAAAAATTTGAAGAATAACAAGCCCCTGGGGAAGATGGGATAATTGCAGAACTCTGGAAATATGCCGATAGAGCGATCGATGAGCTCATAAGGATCCTCAACAATATTTGAGAAGAAGAGAAGCTCCCAGATGGTTGGACAACAGCACTGATACACCCACTTCACAAGAAAGGAGACAAAAAAGATGTGAACAACTATAGGGGAACATCGCTACTGCCGGAAACATACAAGATCCTTTCGAAAACACTTTTAAATAGAGCAGAAAAACAGCTAGAACCACAAATTGGCACGTAACAAGGAGGTTTTGTGTGGATCAAATCCTGAACCGAAAGTTAATCATTTCATACCAGAAACAACCAAATAAGAAATTCGTACTCACATTTGTGGACTTCAAAAAGGCTTACGATTCAGTGGACAGGGAAACACTTATCCCAATCTCAGAAGAAATGGGTCTGGATAGGAAGACCAAGGAACTAATCAGACAGACGGTCATGGGCACAACATCAAAGGTCAAGTTCAGAGGGATTTTGTCAGAATCCTTCGAGATTAATACTGGGGTTAGATAGGGAGATGGTCTTTCCCCCTTTCTCTTCAACATGATCTTGACAAGGTTATTAGAGTGGCGCGAAAACCTACAAGGAATAGGTAGTATACGAATGGGATGCAAGAACAGAGGAATTGAAGTAGATTGCTTAGCCTTTGCAGATGACACAGTGATTATGTCAGAATCAATAGAAGAGGCACAAAAACAGATTGCTCAGCTGCAAGAACAAGCAAGTATAACTGGTTTACGGATCTCCTTTGAAAAAACGCAATACATGACCAACATCGAAACAGCACCCAAATGGATGGCAGTAGAGGGAGAACGGATCAAAAAAGTGGAGGAATTTAAATACTTGGGAGAATGGATAGAGAACAACCTGTCAGAAAAAGAGGCAATGAAATCGAGAATTAACAAGTTAAACTTGGCATTCAAATTAACCTGGAACACTTACAAGACCATCTCGATCAACACAAAACTGAGACACTACCGGACAGTGATTCGTCCGGAAGCCATATTATGCAGCTGAATGGCTGTGTCTGACAAAGAAAGGAATGATCAAAAAGTTGGAGCTAATCGAGAGAAAGATTCTTAGGAAAATACTTGGACCTAAAAGAACAGAAGAAAAAAAGGGAACCAAGAATATACCTCAGATTGGATAAAATCTCACGACACCATCCAGAAAAGAAGGGCCATATTTTTTGCACATATATACAGAATGGATCCAGGTAGATTAACCTCACAACACCATCCGGAAAAGAAGGGCCATGTTCTTTGCACATATATACAGAATGGACCCAGGTAGATTAACCAACTGGATAAGAAATTCTTTGCGACCAGGAAAACCACAGCTCGCTGGTATCAGGAGGTGAAGAAGGACTTGGAAGAAATGGCAACATCTGAAGCTGAAATCAGCAACAGGGAAGCATACAAGGCCAAAATTAAGAATTTCACTGGTTTTAAGAGTCATCCTACATCAAGGATCCAGGCACCATGTACTGAAGGAAGGTGGAGAATGCAGAGCGATAGAATGAAGGAGTCATCATCACCATCTTGCACAGTTTCCAGCCACTGGCCGGGTCTGTTTGGAACACAAGCCTCTCCAACGTCTTCTGTCTTCCCACCATCTCTCAGCCTCCACCCTTGTCCAGTCTTCTCCTCTCTTCTTCACGCTGAATGAAGGAGTACAGGACAAAAACAAAGATCCAGAAGTTGAAATCAAATTAACGTGGTACACAGTCGGCGTAAACGAAAGAAGAAGAATAAGAACCTGTGTTAAGCTATGTATTCCGTGTGAAGTCACATAAGTAGAAAGGTCCTGCCACCTTGTGTGAATCAGGTGTCGAGAAAGCTTGTGTAATGTCTAGGGGGTCAAGTGTATTTATTTTGTTGTTCTTGTGTTGGCGTTGTTGTAATGTCAGTGGAGTATTTTACTCTTTGTCTTGTTCTGACAAGACAGTAATGCCATTTAAATGCAGTGTGTGTTTTAGAGCTGTGTGGCCTAGTTCGAATTCCACCATGTTGGCTCTATTTTTGATTTTCAAAAAGTGCATCACGTGCGTAGCACAGGAAATCACCATTGCCTGTGTTGTGGTTATTATTATTATTATTTTCATGTGTCTTTTTTTAATTTTTCATAATGTAACCTCGTTCCTTTCAAATTTTGAACGGTTCTCTCACGTAGGAATATGGGGGTGGAGGCACTTCTTGGTGACGGCTGTCACCTCATGGGGTAGTGAGAAACAGGGCTCCGTCGTGTTAGGACATAGTTATCGTCCTTCCATTTTCATTCGGACCTATGGGTCATTTCTTTATTTTTATTCATTTAACCTCGCTTAGGGTTGTTTGGGTACAACTCTTATTTAATTTCATTAATTTGTTTTAGTGTAAGACCTTGTGTCATCGTACCTTTTTGCCCTTGCTTGGGGATGTAAATAATTTCGGTAGGGAGTGTTTTATGTGGATTTTCATTAAGAACACCACCCACCTTTGATTTTACCATTCATAGTGCTGCATTAGTTTTGTGTGGTTTCTTAATGTTGCAACGGGAGGTTTATATGTGCTTGTTTATGTGGTTAGATTAAGTTAATTATAATGTATTTTCTCTCATAATCGTCGCACTTTTTGAGCCTAAAATTCGTGAAAAAAAGCAGGGTGCGACGATTATGCGAAGAATATTTAAGTTCAAAGAATATACTGTATCATTATTTGCTGCACGGGCCAGTCATTCGCGTACAGGGTGTCGAGCGATGACCTTTTTTTTCAAATTCCCATATAATTCCCGTATTTCCCGTACGAAAATCCACCAAATTCCCGTATATTTTAGAATCCTCTAAGACTAGAGTTCGCATACCAAATGGCTGAAAAATGAATCTTAAAGCGCGAATCAAGATTTTCTGTTGTACCGGTAAGTAACTGCATTTTTGGAGACACTTCTGCAGCCCACGGGTGATGGCGAGATTTAGGCCTAATCCGTAGCGTGAGCAAAGCGCGCGCGCGCGCGAGTGAACTCTCTCGCAGATGGGATGAGATGCTACGAACACAAATAAAATACCGTTTACCTGGGGAGACCTGATATAAATGACTGTTTTACTGAGGAGGGTTGAGAGAGTAGAGAATAGGAGTGTCATATAATAAATGTTTACGGGAAGTGACTGAACTGTACGGTACCGTAACCGTATAGAGCTTCCACGAGTTAAAATGGCACCGAAGCTTATGCATAGAGAACTTCCGGTCCTCGAATCTCCATTTGATTTTCATTGGCAGTGAATCGTTCGTTCGTGATTATCTTCTTCATTATTTCGGATTGTGGTTTTGTGTTTAGGCGTTCAACTTATGAAATAAGAACTAGAGGGTTGGCCTTTCATGAATATTCCAAAGACAAGTGTCTCCTAAAAGAGTAATTAGTAAAGCTTCGCATCAGAGACGACCTAACAAACAGCTTGCCTACAAAGTGTGCGATTTGCACATTTCAAGCGGCAGCGGTCTAACATATCTTAGACTACAATAATTAAATTGGTGCAAATTAAATATGTTATATGTGAGAATATTATTATAATTTGCTATCCGGTTGTTATATTAGTATATTATGCATTAACGTGGCCCGTTTAAATGCTAAATTGTGACGGATGCTACGAATTATAGGCTATTCGCCGTACCGGTAGGCCTAAGATTTACTAACGCATCGTTTCTTCTGTAATATTTATTTAATCGTTATAACTACAGTATAATAGCCTATCTATTAACACTTATTTAACCAATAATAATTTTATAATTCTATACATATTCCAGGTATTGCAAGAATGCGATATTTGGTAGCACATGCGGTTCCACCTTAAAATCCAACCGTGCCCAGTTTTCAGTACCTATGAAAAATATTACCGTAAGTTACTAAATCAAACAACTGGCGATAATTTTTTTAAATGCTCATTTACATCTTCACCATAGTCTAAGTAAAGTACCATACAGTAATCACTGAAAGGGTAGGGGGATATGACCTCAATTTCACGAACGAACCTCATTTTGCATGAATTATGGAACCCAAATCCTAATGGAGGTATAGATTGTCTGCATTTAGAAATATGTTAGTCAATAATTTAAAACAAGATGCCAGAAAACTAAATACAAAACGCTGTGTGCCTACTACGGTGTAAAGTTGCACCGTGAAAAAAAAAAAATCGCCAAGATTATACGATGTGCATACAGTTAAATACAATCATCCAGTTTGTCACGATCATATAAGCAATTCAAACATAAACTGATGTAATTTATGGGAAAATGTGCAACATTTAGAGACTACGAGAGTTGTATGTGGCACAACGTTAGCTGACATTTCGCATCATTAATACATAAGGAATGAACACATGCAGAGCTTTCTCACTGCACACAGCTGAAGATCATATCATTCTTGGTCCATTTTACGTTCTCTTAACAACAATAATTTGCTTAGTTACATGCAAGGAAAATTGTAGTACACAGTTCCCATTGCTTCCATTACCTGACTACTAAACCAGACGCTGGTAATGCATAACCATACACCGGTGGCGCGTCCTATGGCGAATGAAAGATCGAAAGAAAATGTAAGCTGTATAGAAGCCCGGAACAAGGCGATACAATTCTCTGCACTAATGAAAATAGTCAAAATACCCTTTGTAATAATTATAATAATTTTGGGGGTCATGTAGTAATAGATGTTACCCACCCACTATCCCTTTTTAGATCACGACTTTTATAGCAAAATTGGAGATGTGTCCGCTATTACACGCGTAAATTATGGGACAAATACAGTATTGCTAACCCCGCGCATTCGGTACTGACAGCCTTCCTGTCACTTTGCCCCGCTTTTCCTCTCCGAATCCACGGTCGCCACATAACAAGACCCTACGTCCAACCGCCACACAGCAAGAATTCTGAGCATGCCTCTCACCTACACCCTGTTTTTCGAAGGAGCTTGGAACAGCTGAGCTGTGTTGCTAAGTTTTTAGTGTTGTTGTAAATCAACTGATTCGAATAATACACAGCTCTACACTTCAGACATTATTTCTGTACAATATACGTAATATATTTTTAAAAAAGATCCTGAGTAAACGCCGAGGACATTTAAACAGAGAAATACGATATTTTTAGATGAATAAATAAATTACACACCGAAGCTATGATACCTTTATCATCGGTATTCAATTCAATAAATACGACAAAGAGGACAAACACTCTACAGCTAATGAATATAAAAACACTCACCATGCAATTATTATCCTTTAACATGAAACAAGAGTCGGAGTGGAGGTCGTTCACAGCTTACTACCGTAGTTGACAGATAACACCATGCACACTCACTAAATCGCGACTCTCTACGGTTAATATTAGCTTTCGTGATAATACAAAAGTTAAGTTAAGGTAAAGACATATTTAGCACTGAGCACTCAAACAAGCCCCTCTGTGGCGATATTATAGCCGTGGTTTTTATATTGTCGAGTTGTAGGCTATTGCATAGCGGACAGTATTTTGAACACTATGACGGGAAACAATAGCCTGTGCTCTATTATCGAACTTACACCAATAAATAAAATATCCTCAGTCACTTGGCAAGGGTTTCTTTGACACTCTCCATCCCTTCACTGTCCCTATCATCATCACCACCATAATTGTCTTCGTCAGAGCTTGATGAATTGCCAAGGTTAATAATCATTTCATCCACCGAGATATCCAGACCGCCTTCAGTATTTCTTTCTGTACATGCTGTACGGGATGTGTCCAGTCCTCGAGTCAAACTTCGGCGAAGTAAAAGTAACGAAACAATTACCGGTACAATGAAAGGAAATCCGACACAGACAGTGGTTAACAAGCGAATGAAACAATGCCTGCCCATACGAGAAGAATTCTGTCACTTGAGTGGCGTATTTTGTAGCCACATGTTGGTGACAGGTGTTTGATAGTAAAATGCCGAGAGCTGTGAGATATTGTTTGTAGTTTTTGAAATTTATGCAAGTGTGACGCATTTGCATTGAGTGTTTCCAGGGACTTGAAAACAATTTGGTATGAGCATCTCCCCTGCGGAAGAAGACCATGGAAAGGCTAAAAACAGTAAAATTCCACACGCGACACGCCGCGAATACTTTTTAATTTAGATTTATTTTATCAAAGTAGATAATAGAAAATAAAATAATGCAAAACGAAATTAAATAAGTCACTTTGACAAATACAAGATTGTTACTAGGAACTTCAGTTATACACAGCACAAAATTAAGTTCTTTTGACAGTACATTTTTTTCCAATTCCTGGAGATCTTGTTACTAGGAACTTCAGTTATACACAGCACAAAATTAAGTTCTTTTGACAGTACATTTTTTTCCAATTCCTGGAGATCTTTCGTGGCTTTTCTTTCGACTGCCACCTTAGCCGTCGCTTCGCACCTGTTTCGCTTCCTTGAACACGGCGTAGGAGTTTCGTGCAGTATGGACTCTTGCTCACGGTTATCTTCTCTTCTCCACCAGCTGCCATCACAGCGTCCTGGACAGTATGCATGCCAATCAGACTTGCTTCTTTGTGATTGACGATCATGCACTCATTGTTCAGGGAGAAACCTCTGTCTAGAGCTGCATTGTTGTGATACAAAATCAGTATCATTTTAACGAAGCTTGTGTTGGCAGGAACTGAGGAAGGTGCTGAAGCCACTCATTCAGACCACAGCACGTCGAGCCGTGGCTCTTTTCCGTCGAACTGCTTCAAACGCGCAGTGACGGAGGGAAGTCTCATAAGTGCGGAGTAGCTGCTCTTGATGCGGTCAGCCATTGCGCCAGAAAGCATGATCTTCTGATTACAAAGAATTTCCAGGGCAATGACGATCCTAACTTCTTCCAACTTAGGAGTCTCAGCGACCCCTATTAGGTCTAGGCAGGAAATAGCACGGGTCATTTTGAGAGCAAGAGGTGATCTCTCTTGATTTTTTCAGCCATAGGATACGAATGCACAATGTTCGGCAGTTGATGCGAAATTGCAGCATATCCGCGTCTGGAATTTTCTGAGATCTTGAGCTGTTAGCTTCTTTAAGGGCTGCTCTTGTCGAGAAACCCAGGTCTCCTCTGTGAATAACAATGCGGACTGATTCCTGTATGCAATTGTCAGCAACGAACGCGGAGAGAGTACGGCCGGCGGTCGGCCAGCCAAAGCATGCATTCGACGTTGGCTGGGTTCTCATCCCGTTGAGCGCTCTATCGGTGGCGCAAATTTCGGGTGGCAGCGCGGTCTGCAGGCGAAATAGAAGACTGAGCAGGAGGACTCTACCGAGCGTTTGGGGGCTAAGAAGTCAGCCATTATGAGACTTTTCAAGATTTCCCGTATCAAGTGCGAAATTCCCGTATAATTCCCGTATTTTTCGCGGGTCACTAATATTCCCGTATTTCCCGTATCGCTCGACACCCTGGCGTAGCGTGAGTCTGGCATGAGTCATAGCCTGCAGTCAGAGACAGGCTTCTCTCTTCTAACAAAGTCACGACAGGTTAAAGCTCGCGGAATGTGCTGACGAAGCTTGCCGTTCGTGTCGCAGTTCATAGCCCGCAGGCATAAAGACGAGATTTACTTTCACCTAACAAGATCACGCCAGATTAGGCCTATAAGATCGTGTAATGTATGCTGGCCGCTCACGTCACAGTTCATAGCCCGCAGGCATAAAGACGAGATTACTTTCTGCTGACAAGATCACGCCAGATTAGGCCGATAAGTCCGCGGAATGTGTGCCGGCCGTTCTCGTCGCGGTTCATAACCCGCAGGCATAAAGACGAGATTAGGCCTACTTTCTGCTGATAAGATCACGCCAGATTAGGCCTATAAGCTCGCGGAATGTGCGCTGGGCGTTCGCGTCACAGTTCATAGCACGCAGGCATAAAGACGAGATTAGGCCCACTTTCTGCTGATAAGATCACGCCAGATTAGGCCTATAAGCTCGCGGAATGTGCGGTGGCCGTTCGCGTCACAGTTCATAGCCCGCAGGCATAAAGACGAGATTAGGCCTACTTTCTGCTGACAACATCACGCCAGATTAGGCCTATAAGCTCGCGGAATGTGCGCTGGCCGTTCGAGTCACAATTCATAGCCCGCAGGCATAAAGACGAGATTAGGCCCACTTTCTGCTGATAAGATCACGCCAGATTAGGCCTATAAGCTCGCGGAATGTGCGCTGGCCTTTCGCGTCACAGTTCATACCTCGCAGGCATCAAGACGAGATTAGGCCTACTTTCTGCTGACAACATCACGCCAGATTAGGCCTATAAGCTCGCTGAATGTACGCTGGCCATTCGCGTCACAGTTCATAGCCCGCAGGCATAAAGACGAGATTAGGCCTACTTTCTGCTGATAAGATCACGCCAGATTAGGCCTATAAGCTCGCGGAATGTGCGCTGGCCGTTCGCGTCACAGTTTATAGCCCGCAGGCATAAAGACGAGATTAGGCGAACTTTCTGCTGACAAGATCACGCCAGATTAGGCCTATAAGCTCGCGGAATGTGCGCTGGCCATTCGCGTCACAGTTCATAGCCCGCAGGCATAAAGACGAGATTAGGCCTCCTTTCTGCTGATAAGATCACGCCAGATTAGGCCTATAAGCTCGCGGAATGTGCGCTGGCCGTTCGCGTCACAGTACATAGCCCGTAGGCATAAAGTCGAGATTAGGCCTACTTTCTGCTGACAAGATCACGCCAGATTAGGCCTATAAGCTCGCGGAATGTGCGCTGGCCGTTCACGTCACAGTTCATAGCCCGCAGGCATAAATACGAGATTAGGCCTACTTTCTGCTGACAAGATCACGGCAGATTATTCGCGGAATGTGCGCTGGCCGTTCGCATCGCGGTTCATCGCCCGCAGGCATAAAGACGAGATTACTTTCTCCTGATAAGATTACGCCAGATTATACGCTCGCGGATTGTGCTAAGTGACGAAGCTTGCCGCTCGCGTCACAGTTCATAGCCCGCAAGCATAAAGACGTGATATTTTTCTTCTGACAAATTCGCGCCAGGTTATCAAGTCGCGGCAGCATGTGCAACTGACTGGCGCACCAATACAAATATGCTATGCGACGATTATGCGAGGGAATTTTATAAACCTATTTTAGTGTTTGAAAAGTAGGGTGCGACGATTATGCGAGGAAATACGGTACTTTGGCGTCTTGCTCATCCTTTTGCAAATTACTGTCATGTTGTTCGTGTCACTACCTCCAAAATCAACTTGCCTTTAAATGTAATTGGGTGCGACTTAGATTAAGACTCCTTGTACTGTTTTAAGATTATATATACTGTGTTAAAATTCAATATTTTTTCAATTAGACAAAACCCTTAGGTAACCTATTTCCTTTTTCAGCCTTTCTAGTTTAGGGCCACCGTCCACCTACGAGCTAGTCTCGGCGTGTCCGCAGGTTGGGACAATTACCATAACCTTCAGTCAACAAGTTGTAAGCTTTCGTGGTAGATTTTCCAAGTTTCGCTAGATATTTCAAATTAACACGCTGCTCTACTTTAACAGTGATCATCTTTCAAACGGGCGTGCAACACACGTTCTCCTTCCAACAAAGGCTGCCACTCAACTAACCGTCTCTGGCGGTTGAAATTTCAAACATAAGTAGAGGGGGAAACAAGTCAATGCTCCAACAGCCACGTATACATTCGTGAGCATTCCAGTCCAGTTTATTTATAGCCGCACCTCACACATCCATTACAAATACAATTCTAAATCACATAATTTCACCTCGCTTCTTCATCGAAATTGGCATTTTTACAACATTTAGTACCTAATATCCTTTCATCTGTCACAGCATTCGAAACAGATCCTAGGTTGCTTTGAAGTTTTGTATTAACAAAATTATAATCAACAAATAGAAATACAAATAAAGCACTTACTTGTCAATGTTGAAAGGTGTGACGATTTCTGGGAAAGTCATATTCTGGGCTATAGATCTAGGAACACCGACTTGATCAATACGAAGATTTGGGTCTGGTGTGATTACAGTGCGAGCAGAGAAGTCAACTCGCTTTCCCATTAAGTTTCCTCGAATACGTCCTTCCTTCCCTTTTAATCTCGCTTTGATTGCTTTCAGAGGTTTTCCAGATTTCTGCATGGCTCTAAAATCAACATAAAAATTTCAGGAGAGCAGGTACACAAACAATGCCTAGGAAGAATAATGTCAACATGAAAGCATTATCCTGTTTCAAAATTAATTGGATGATCTCATGGTTTTTCTCTTTTTATACCCTTCTTCACTATATAACTTCGATGCATAATTCAGAATTTCAGTCTTTCGGTTCTTCAAATCATAAATTGTGTATTACCCAACACGGTAAGTTTCCATTAGACACTGCACACTCTCACTTTTATCCAGTTTATTAATGATCTCCACCTTATTCTCAATCAATAAAATATTGCGATTTAGTTTTTCTTTTTTTGCCACTCGAAGAAGCCATTTTCACAACTTAATACAGTACAGTATGCACACTCATATACTGTAACACGTTGAAACATAAATAGAATAAACGAGGGTAGGAGACAACAATCGAAAACGAGAACCGACTCACTACCGTAGGCAGCGCGCACTTCCGCACAATAACGGTAAGCGCGCACTACTCCGTTATTTTCCTCTTTAATTTTTTTTTTGCTCGTACGGATCGTTGACGTTCTAGTTGATTGACGTCCGGATAGGACGTTGTACTGTAGTTATATACATGCACTTCCAATTCCCACTTAAACTTTCAAATTTTTAACTTTTCGGCGATCATAACACACTTCCTCCCATCTTAACATATGCACGTTACCACAGATGCTGTCTACTGTGCAGCTCTCAGCTAATGATCCCTGCTAGGAATGCGAACGTGTCCTGTGTCACATTAGTTGACAGCGGCAAGTAACGGTACAGGAAACATTCACTTGATGAAGTAGGCTATACAGTGATATTGCTATTTCAGACTCCTATCGACACTACTGAAAATATACGCACACTATACATCGACTGTGGAACTTTTAGGCCCCTTTCACACCGAATATGCAAGACACAGGATGCATTCATCCTGGGTGCAGGATGCATGTGCGTCTTGCATCTTGATAAAAGAGCTTTCACACCAAAGATGCACGTGCCACTTGCACCTACTGTTAATATCCATTACCTCTGTTTAGTTTTGTATGCGAGTTTGAAAAAATGAATAATCTATCATCCGACTCATCAGACGACGAAATTATAATTCTGGCTTGTGCAGTCAAAAGAAGACAGAGAAGGAATCGTTTATGGCAGTACCCATCCTGGGATAATGCTGGAGAGCGTAGCTCTGCTATTGTGTCTCAACAATTACTGAACCATCCAGTAAAGTTTCAAGCGTATTATAAAATGGAGATTTCGACTTTTAACAAGTCAGATTTTCAAGGGAGGGGTGAGTATGCAAAACCAGCACAACAAAGATGCACGCTGAAATCTCCAGCCGGCTGGTTCTCAAGATGCAAGTGTGTCTTGCATCCAGGGTGCTAGATGCACTTGCATCTTCAGTGTGAAACCTCTCGTTTAATTACATAGTCTCAAGTTTAAGATGCATGCATGTTGCGTCTTGCATCTTCGGTGTGAAAGGGGCCTTAAAGTTCATCATGGTTCCGATTTACGCCTTAATATATTGTTTAACAAAGAAGAAAAGTTTTCCGCCTAGTCAATACTAGATTGTAATCAAAGGATCACAGTTTGGTATAATGGGACATGTTTCGGGGCAAGTTCCCGAGCAAGTTGTCTTTGATATTGAAAAGCTCTGAGCTTGTGTTTCCGAGGTTTCCAATTCGTGAGCGGATAATTCACTTTGCGGTTAATGTGTGGGTCTACAAACTATTTTTTCTTTTTTTTTTAAGTAGTAACTCGTACAGCAACTAATCATCCCACTAAATAATCTCTCCGTTAGGGGCAGATGACCTCGTAGTTCTGCCTCTTAAAACAACAATAACTAACGAACTAACTAATCTCTCCGTCGTTAAGAATTATAACGTGATACGATGTGTGGTGACGAAAGCATTGAGATTTGAGAAGACTAACTGGATTTCTCAGCGATGTAAAATTACGCCTACTTGCACATTGCTACCAGAAAGCTACAATCTTGGAAACATACGAGCATGTCACCGAACGGGGTATAGCACGGATTTCTTTGATCTTCAAAGCCAAGACAGTACACAGAGGAATGCAATTTTACTCAGAACCTTCCCTCCCTTTTCGCAACAGCGACACCCCAAGGTCGCTGACCTGCGAGTTGTGAATGGTAGACGCGCGGACAGCGTATTGTAAAGAGCGATTAATGCCTAATGGTGCAAATCAGCGTGACGCCCAGAGTGTGTGTGTTGGGCGTTCTTCATGCAGTCAACAAACCATGGGAGAAAATGACCACTACTACCCTCGCACAAAAGCAAGAGTTTGCCGGCGTCTGTACCAATATTATTTCAATCAGGCAAGGTGGTCTCATTACAATGACTTTAAGGCAAAGCCTGGATGAATGCCAAGAAGCAAAAGAGAATGACATTCAGTAGCTAGACATTGATACAGACGATTATAGTTTCAGACATGAAAGCGAGGAGGATATTACAAGGAATTTGACTGTTGGTGAGGAAAACAAATCCAGTAGATATCCAGTGTGGGGGTTATGCAACGGAAATCCTGAAGGTTCTCACAATCAAGCTAGTGTGTTTATAGTCGCATTTCTCTCTTATATAGAAAATGGAGATGAAATTTCGTTCTCATATATTGTTTTCTTCAGAAATTTACAATCTAAAATTAGAAAAAATTAACGATTTATGAAACAAAAAGTGATGACAGTCTTCTCTCAAATATATTAATGTTGTCATGATCTACATACATCTAGTCGAGCGAGTCTTACAATACAATGTAATTAAGTGTTATAATTATTCTTTTTGCGTGTTCATAAAATACATTAACTCCGCCGTATGTCTCCGAAGCCCAGGTGAGAGAGGCGGAGCGGAGGGTTTGTTGCCAGGCTTAACGCAACAAGCCGTAATTTAATGTTAAGTTTTGACCATTTGTGGCCGCCATTAAGTTTTGGTAAAGATGGCAGCATTGTAAAACATGACACTGCTGCCCTCTGCTCTCTGTATGAAATTTAGATCAATTCGGTTTCATCATGTAGAGGGGGGAGACAGACATACACATACTCACACACAAAGACACACAATATTTTGGCACTGTGTAGATCTCATAAGTCTACTTTCATTTTTTGCAAAAATAATAACTGGTTCCCCGACATTGAGACTCCTTATCCCAGGCGTGGAACATTATGCATGTGTTGGCTGAGGTTACCATGATCTTGATAAGACAGGAATAAGCACACTTTTCATTTGAGCACTATATGTTTTGGCTGTACACTGTACACTTTTCCATTCATATACACTACATACACACATTGCAATACACTTTTGAATTAATTATGTACAGTACCTTGTTTACTGAATTTATGCTCCAGAGAGCAACAAACACTTCTGGTCAATTTTTGTGACCAAAGGCATATTAGCCTCCTATCTTAACGATAGTACTGTTCGTATTGGAAATTCCTGGCTGGAATACCGAGTGAGGAATTGTTTAAGAATTTCGAACAAAACAGAGATGCAGAAACTGCTGACAAACTTCTGGCTAGCTTGGATGACTGCTGAAGACAAAGATGGGTTGAAACAGTCGAAAGCTTAGATTTCACTCATTCTAGCAGAAAAGCCTGGGGTCTTCTTAGAAGGCTAGGAGAGGTACACCAGTAATAAAGAGTCAACCTCAGGTGACACCAGACCAAATAGCTTCCCACATTGTAACAACTTCCCGAGCTCCATCTGATAAGAAGCATACGAAGTATGTTAGATACCAGGTTCGTGCTCTGAAATCATCAACCCCTCGCATGTCTAGCTATTGACGTCCCTTTACAGCCCTTGATGTTCAAGAGGCCCTCAAAGAACTAAAACCTGGCAAGGCACCTGGTTTCGATGGAATTCATCCAGAATTCCTCATACATATGGGAAACAATGCAAAGAGATGGATGGCACAGTTCTTCACAGATATTCTCCAGACTGGACAAATCCCACCCGACATCAAGAAAGCCAAAATCATTTCCATATTGAAGCCTGGACAACCTGCAAATAGACCTGAAAGTTACAGACCAATAGCCCTCCTTAGCTGTTGCTACAAACTCTTTGAAAGGCTTATCTACAACAGAATTGGGTCAACCATTTTAGAACTCATTCCTGTGGATCAGGCAGGCTTCAGACCTAACTGAAACTGCTGTGATCAAGTACTTTCATTAACATCTTACATTGAGGCCGGATTCCAGCAAAATCTTAAAACATCTGCTGTCCTTGTGGATCTCACTGCTGCCTTTGATACCGTATGGAAGGAAGGATTGATTTATAAATTACTCAGAGCTATACCCTGCAGAACAATTGCACAGCTTATCAACAACATGCTCAGTGACAGGAAATTTCAGGTCTGTTTAGGTGAAAAGAAAAGCTCAGTGAGAAAACTGCATAATGGTTTGCCCCAGGGATCAGTTTTGTCGCCACTACTGTTTAATCTATACATCTCTGATCTTCCAGAAACAATATCCAGAAATTATTCATAATGTTGTATTTTGGGCTTATGCCGTGTTTTATTATATTGCAATTCGACGCGTTTCGAAAGAAACCATGTCTTTCATCGTCAGGAATAATCTGGAATACGACAATGTTGCTAAGAGAAAGCAACGAAGAACATATAGAAGGTGCCCAAAGATGGACGCCATTATAGCCCCATGTTAGGGACAACGGAAAGCAGCAGTGAATTACTTTCTCAGGGTTCTGATAATAGGTAGCCAGGATTCACTGAGATTGTAGCCGGTGTCGCGGTTGAAATTATCTGGGTGTTTACGTATTTCAACCGCCTCCCCGATGATTCTGGGACGATATTGCTTTATACGGCCAAGAACATCCACCCCTTGGAACATGACATCATGGCCAGGTGTTAAAGCATGATCGGCAACAGCTGATTTATCAGGTTGAATGAGCCTGATACATCTATTATGTTCCTTAATGCGAGTGCATATTGTTCTCGAAGTCTGCCCGATGTAAACCTTGCCACAAGTACAGGGAACTCTGTAGATACCCGGTTGTTGCAATTTAGGCAAACTGTCCTTAGTTGGTCGCAGGAGTTGCCTAATCTTAACAGAAATTCCAAATACAGTCCGTATGTTGTATCGACGTAGGATTTTAGCAATACGATCCGTTGTGTTATGTATGTACGGAAGGTAAGCAGTTCCTCTTACATCTCTTTTCTCAACTGACGTCCTATTATTATTTGTTGGTTTCAGAACCGTAGAAATCAAAGCCTTGCTATAACCGTTGCTCTCAAAGGTGGTTCGCAGGGTGTTAATTTCTTCTTGTCAAGAAGACACTTCACAAATCCTCCTAGCCCTGGTAGTTAGAGTTGTAAGGATACCATGTTTCTGGGCAAGGTGATGGTGAGAACTTGCGTGGAGATATCTATTGGTGTGTGTTGGCTTACGAAAAACGCTGTGTCCTAAAGATCCATCCTCTTTCTTGGTGACGAGAACATCTAAAAAAGGTATTTTGCCGTCAGATTCCTTTTCCATGGTGAAACAAATAGAAGGGTGCTGGAGATTAAGGTGATCCAGGAAATGGCTAAGATTTTCCTCACCTTCCGTCCAAACAACGAACGTGTCATCCACATAACGCCACCAGATCTTCGGTTTGAAAGGAGCCGACGACAAAGCTTTCTCTTCAAAGTTCTCCATGAAGAAATTAGCCACAACAGGAGAGAGAGGACTACCCATGGCCACACCATCAGTCTGCTCATAAAAATTCCCATTCCATAGAAAGTAGGAGGAGGTCATGCAGTGATAAAAAAGTCTTGTGATGTCTTCAGGAAAAAAGCCATTAATGAGACATAACACCATCAATAGGTACTCTCGTAAACAGAGACACCACGTCGAGACTCACTAGAATATCACCCGGCTGAAGTGTTATAGCTTTTAACTTTTCCACGAAGTGTGTGGAATCCTTAATGTACGAAGGCGTGTTACCCAGGTTTACATCGGGCAGACTTCGAGAACAATATGCACTCGCATTAAGGAACATAATAGATGTATCAGGCTCATTCAACCTGATAAATCAGCTGTTGCCGATCATGCTTTAACACCTGGCCATGATGTCATGTTCCAAGGGGTGGATGTTCTTGCCCGTATAAAGCAATATCGTCCCAGAATCATCAGGGAGGCGGTTGAAATACGTAAACACCCAGATAATTTCAACCGCGACACCGGCTACAATCTCAGTGAATCCTGGCTACCTATTATCAGAACCCTGAGAAAGTAATTCACTGCTGCTTTCCGTTGTCCCTAACATGGGGCTATAATGGCGTCCATCTTTGGGCACCTTCTATATGTTCTTCGTTGCTTTCTCTTAGCAACATTGTCGTATTCCAGATTATTCCTGACGATGAAAGACATGGTTTCTTTCGAAACGCGTCGAATTGCAATATAATAAAACACGGCATAAGCCCAAAATTCAACATTATGAATAATAACACGGGCCGTGAGAGTCTAAATGACAATATCCAGAAAGTTCTGCTATGCTGATGACTTGACCCTGGCCACACAACACAAGATCAAAAAAGGAAGCTTGTAGTTTAACGTGACCGTTAATCTTGAGATCATGAGCCACGGGACCTCCTTTATACGTGGAATCCGAACCACAGGACATGGCATTTCACTTCGAAAATCTCACATGCACTGACCGGGAATCGAACCCGGACCGCCTTGGTGAGAGGCATACAGCTAGACCGCTGAGCCACCACGCCCCAACACAAGATCATTGAGAAAACTGAAGACATTTTGATTAAGGACCTATCCACCCTGGCAGAATATTTCAGGAACTGGAGACTCAGACCCAGTACAGCCAAGTCAGAGGTCTCTTGCTTCCATTTGAGTAACCGGCTTCAAACTAAATATTACCTTTCCCAATGGAGTACTTCATCACAATAGGTTTCCGAAATATCTTGGTGTTACCTTGGATCGGACTTTATCCTTCAAGCAACATCTTTTGAACTTGTCGAAGAAACTGAAAACCCGAAACAATATTATTCAGAAGCTAACTGGAACTACTTGGGGATCTGCTGCGAACATCCTGCGCTCTTCAGCCTTAGCACTGGTTTTCTCTACTGCCGACTATTGTGCTCCAGTGTGGCTTAATAGCCCGTATACGAAGAATATTGACCCACAATTGAATACCAGCATGCGTCATATCTGGCACCATCAGACCAACTCCAGTCCACTGGCTCCCACTGTTGTCTGGTATAATGCCACCTGACTTACGAAGATCCCGTGCTCTTGTACGAGAGTACAACAAGATCTGCAAGAATCCTCTGCTACCTGTTCTAGGCGACATACCAGCTCTTAGTCTCCAAAGATTGAAATCACGAGATCCACCTATTTGTGATGCTGCTCTGAACACATCCACCTTCTTCGATGCTTTGGAGGAATGGAAAGGCCGCTGGAATAACTCCACTGACTTGCCCCTACATAACATCTTCAGAGAGGAAAAAATTGCTAACGGATTCTAACTACCGCGTGCAACTTGGTCCAGACTGAACAGGATCAGGTCAGGTCATGGAATGTGCAAGGATTCCCTCTATAAGTGGAACTTTGTACCATCTCCAGAATGTGATTGTGGAGCCCCGCGCCAGACCATTCCCCACATTTTAAGCGAGTGTCAACTACGGGCTTATCCAGGTAGATTGGAAGACTTTCTATCACCAACAGCGGAGGCACTGCAGTGGGTTCAAAAGTTGGACATTCAGCTATAACGCATAACACTAATGCCTGAAGTGAATCAATGGTTTTTTTTTGTTATTGTGTATATATTGTATATATTATGTATATAAATTCCTTGCCATACGCTAATAATAATACTTATCAGACTGTATCACACTGTTGTTTCTCACTCCCCATATGTTCGATCTACCATTACTTCCCACCACTCGCCTCCATGAAGACCACAAATGGCTTCTTAGGCCCAGATGAAGAGTCATGTGTTATGATCGTCCTTCGGGCGTGATCTTCACCAACAGCCCATGGTATTTGAACAGAACCATTGATAATGTAGTTTTCGATAGCCAAAGCTCAGCAAAAACTATTACAGTGCACTCTCGGTAATTCGCGGTAATTAATGCACGAAATTCCGCGAATTATTGAAAACAGCGAATTATCCGCAGTTATTTTTGTTAAGCCTAGTAAAAACAAAACTATTGATTAAAATATTGAAATATGCTTGAAACGCAAAATAATAATTATAACACTTGATTGTAGTGTTTTATAAGACATGCTAGGCTAGAGGCAGGCTTATGTGGATTATGCCTACAATATATATATATATATATATCTTAAAGTCATCCCGTTTTGTTTCTTAGATCGTTTATTCTAATTTTCGAGTGCACATTTCCGAAGAAAACGTTATAAGAGAACGAAAATTCATTTCGTTTTCTATATAAGAGTAAGTGTGACTAGATTCTCTGGGAAACTTTCGGGATTTCCGTTGCATCACTCCCGCACTCGATATCAACTGGATCTCAGTTTTCCTCACCAACAGTCAAATTCCGTGCTATTTCATCTTTGCTTTCACGTCTTAAATCATAATCGTCTTTATCGGTGTCTAACTTGCCCGTTCGAAATATCGTCGTTATAGATGTCGGCAAGAGCTTGCTTTTGTAGCGGTATTTTTCTCTCGTGACTGGTTGACTGCATGAAGAGCATCCAACAAACACGCTCTCGGTCTCGCGACTGTTTACGTCATTACGCAATAATCGCTGATTACAATACGCTGTCCGCGCATCCACCCTTCACAACTCACAGGTCAGTGACCTTTGAGCGTGGCTGTTGGGAAAGGGAGGGTAGGTTCCCAGTGAAAGCGCATTCCTCTTGTATTGTTTGGGCTTTGAAGATAAAGGAAATCCATGCTATACCACTCGCGGCAACCTGCTCGTATGTTTCGAACATTGCGGAAGTAGGCCTACTGTGCCATCACAGAGAAACGCAGTTCAGTCTTCTCGAATGTCAATGATTTCGTCTTTACGCATTGCTTCGCACGAAAATTCTTTTAAATGACTGAGAGATTGCTTTACTTAGCATGATGATTAGTTGCCGTGAGAATTTCTATTTAAAATATATTTGGAGACCCGCGAATTATCCGCACGCAAATTATCGGGAGTGCACTGTACAGTATAGTTCAAACTGTTCGTCACCGCACCATGGCAAGTGAAACTACCCTGATGTGCTTTGGAACCAAATATAACGTAAGTTTCAATAGCACAAGCTCAGTGAAAACTTATACAAGTCCCAGCTGTTCGTCAATGCACCATGGCAAGTAAACGGACCCTGATTCGCAAGAAGACACCTGTAGAGCACCAAACACGCCATTATAGACATCTGCAGATGAATATTCCTACACCAGGAACTGCACTTCGGCTCACCAGAACTGGTGCACTCCTGCTCCAAGCGGATATCCCAGTCTACTAGCGAACATACGACAGTCGAAATCATGCCGAACGTTCCCGAGCAAGACAAAGTGTCGCCAAGTACTTTTCCTCTCTCCAGTTCATGCTATATTTAGCCTAGGAAATACTTCGCTACACAGCAACAACCTGAATTACCAACGAACTTTTCCTGGTGTGTCAATTTCCAGCAAACAAAATTTCTACCCATGTGTACTTTTGTATGCAGCCAGTCATCAAAGGGGCAGATGACTTTGCAGTTCCGCCCCTTAAAAACTCAAATACTAACTAACTAGCCAGTCATCAAAATTTTAACGTAACTAGGAGAAATTCTTAATCAACCCCAAACAAAAATGAAATAATGATTCTATTTCAGACAATAATTACACAATATTTATCCCTGTCCCCAACAAATAATTCACAACTATCCCCGCAATCTGTAATATAAAATATCCAAAACCAATAATTAATAAAACATTGAATCTACTTGGCCCGGAACATTTGAAAATGAATCCGTCCTCATAAAATACACTAGGCATAATAAATATCTCCGCTCCAACACAGATTTTAACCCAATATGATAAGATATGAACAAAATACCCTCAAACTAACTGCACAAGATGAAAACCAGAGGGTCGGCAATGTAACTGAATAAATTCGGTGAAATTCTCACAGCAAATTATCATCTCGCTAAGTAAAACAATCTCTCCGCCGTTTAAAAGAATGTTGATGCGACGCAATGCGTAAAGACGAAATCATTGAGATTCGAGAAGACTGAACTGCGTTTCCCGGCGATGTAACTATAGGCCTACTTGCGCAATCTTCGAAACATGCGAGCATGTTGCTGCGAGTGGTATAGCACAGATTTCCTTTATCTTCGAAACCCCAACAATACAAGAGGAATGGAATTTCACTCGGAACCTACCCTCCCTTTTCCAACAGCCACACTCCAAATTCGCTGATCTGGGAGTTGTGAAGGGCGGATGTGCGGACAGCGTATTGTAAACAGTGATTATTGCCTAATGGCACAAACTTGCGCGACACCGAGAGCGTGTTTATTAGATGCTCTTCATGCAGTCAACAAGTCATGGGAGAAAAATACCGCTACTACGCTCGTACAAAAGCAAGCACTTGCCGACTTCTGTAACGACGATATTTCGAACGGGCAAGTTAGACGTCAATAAAGACGATTATGATTTAAGACATGAAAGCAAAGAAGAAATAGCACGGAATTTGACTGTTGGTGAGGAAAACGGAGATCCAGTTGATACCGATTGTGGAAGTGATGCAACGGAAATCCCGCAAGTTTCCCACGGTCAAGCAAGTGTCTCTAGTCACACTTATCTCTTATATAGAAAAACGAGATGAATTTTCGTTCTCATATAAGCAGGGTTGATACGCTTTCAGGATTTCAAATTTCCCTGACTTTTCCCGGTTTTCCAGACCAAAATTTTAAAAATTCCCTGACCGCAGAGTCGTTTATTTCCCCGACTTTTCCCGATTTTCCAGAGCAAAGAATAGAAAATTCATTAACCAGAGGGACAACATTTACCTCGCTTTTCCTTAGGTTTTCCAAACCTAGCAGAAGTGCATTTACCTTTAGGAAACCTTATTCTGTATGATCGATTAAGATCAAGTTAGAAAAACTGATTTTAGACTAATTATTTGTGCAAGGCTATTCTTAGACGCGAGGAGAAATGTTGTAGTAGATGAAAATAATAGTGATAAAAAATATCCGAGCAACGTTTCATTATATAAACAGGACTTAACGCGTTTCTTTAAAAGTATAAAAACAAATAACAAAAACAAAACAAAAACAACAGTTCCTTACTGTAATAAATAACGTTTATTACGATAAGAACAGAAACACATTTTTACAATAAATGTTAATTTGCTAACATCAATTTAAAAAAATAACTGAGGAGAAAGCAATCAATCACCAATTCTTACTTTCTAGTCAATCACAATAAAAGTATCTAGAAACTGTCAACTGATACATTTTATTCTAACATTAGATAATTAATATCAAATGAGTTGTTTCAGTTAATATGCCGCCTTGTGTACGAGAAGTTATGATTACTAAGAAGTTGCTCTGATCTCGGCCGTTTGGGGAGATTTCCTTTGTCCCCGTGGAAGATCACGAAATATATGCGACGTTGCGTGATTGTCACCGAATCATGTCTTCGCAGTCAAGTACGGAGAAATATCGAGACGTTAAACGATCGACGCTGGTCTCAGCCGTTAGACGGGATTTGTTGTTTTCACGATCGAACACGGAGAAAAATCGCTATTTACATAATCGGTGTCACTTTTAGTCGTTCGACGAGATTTCTATTGTCCTTGAGGTCGGGCGCGGAAAAATAAGAGTATTATTACGCAATCGGCGCCGCTTGCTGTCCGTTTGACAAGAATCCAGTTGTATTCGTCATCGAATGCGGAAAAATATTGTGATGTATCGCAATCGCTGCCGCTCTCGGTCGTTTTACGAGATTCACGTTGCCCTCGCAGTTGGACACTGAGAACGCGATATTATGCAATCGGCACCGCATCCGGCCGTTCAACGATTGTCTGCCTGTCTATCTGTCCTGGTAGAATGGCGGAGGCAAGCTCTAGGTTGGGCATGGTTAAAATTCACGAGCAGTTATGGACATGTTGTATGGTCGGCGCCGTGATTCCCGCTGTCCCTATGCTGTGGTTGGAAGTTCACGGTGGATCACGAGAAGAAATGAGTATCGTGATGCTACGTAGTCTGTTATTTCTAAGTGGGTTGATGCACTTCTCGCTCCCCGTACATTTTTAAGTAAACGGTAATGGGAAAAGTGGCGAGCAGGGTTTTGGTATGTTTCGTGATGGGTGCCCAACCACCTTTGACAGGATTCCCGCAGTCCTCGTGGACACAAGTTCGCGACCGGGCAAGAGTTTTATGACTTTTACGCAACTGGCGTCGATCTCGGTCCGTTTGTCGAGATTCCCGCAGGCAAGTCATGCGGTCAGCCGGCCGTCTTGAGGATGTGATTTTGGAGGATGAACGTTCGAAGTAGGTATCGGATATTACGAATGATTCAGAGAGGATTGCACGAATAATACGACAAGAGGCACATTTTCTTCGAATTCAAATTATACAAGTTTTCAAGATAACCGGTTAGATTATATATCCAATAGAACCAAAGTTCGAAGGAAAAATAGACATATAACGGGGTTTCGAATTAACCAAACTGGATGTCGCAAATTTACGAGACTGATAGATTTTTTAAATATACCGTCGTCTATGAATTTCGGAGCACTTTTGCGATTTTTTTTTCGCATTATTTCTGGACTTCAATTTAAGATATCCAAATTTAGAGGTGAATATCAGAAATGAGAGGTTTCTGTTGAGTTTCGGAAGTTATCGCGAATAAACGTCTCGCATAAAGTCAGGTTTCCGAATAATACAGAAAAACATTACACACAAAATTAAACTCTCTTCCTGATGCCGAAAATATACGTTGAATCGATGTATACAGTACCACAGAAGGTATCCTCAGTATGCATTTCCTTGAGTTCTTGCACGGGGAAGCCTACGCAATCGGCACCGCTTGCGTGAAACTCGCTTCATCACAATCTGTAAGCCTAGCGGCGCGGGTTTAAATGATTTAAACAGACCTTAGCGAATTTTTGTTACCTCCAGCTATCCAGACATAAAAATTAGCTACTTTTCGTTACTTTCGTTACCCGTTTGTAAAATTAGTTACTATTTCGTTACCAGTAGACATATTGGTATACCAACCAAAAAATAACTGTCCAACCTTAATAATTCTTTTTCTTCTTTCTCTCTCTCTCTTTCGTTTTTTTTTTTACAAAATTCCCCGACTTTTCCCGGTTTTCCAGGTTTTTCCTGACCGCAACAAAAATCCCTGACTTTTCCCGGTTCTCCCGGTTTTCCCGGTCGCGTATCAACCCTGATAATGTTTTCTTCGGAAATGTGCAATCGCAAATTAGAATAAACGATCTAAGAAACAAAACATGATGATTGTCTTTCTTTGTTAAATATCAATGTAGGCATAATCCACATAGGCCAACTCTAGCCTAGCATGTCTTATAAGACACTACAAACAAGTGTTATAATTATTATTTTGCGTGTTCAAGCCTATTTCAATATTTTAACCAATAGTTTTGTTTTTACTAGGCTTACCAAAAATAACAGCGGATAATTCGCGGTTTTCGATAATCCGCAGAAGTTCGTGCATTAATTACCACGAATTAACGAGAGTGCACTGTCTATCAATTTATCATATACCGTATATTTAAATGATTCAACTTTGCTTGATCGCCATATCCGTTTTGTACTTAACAGGTTTTCGAAATAATAAACAAAGTTTTTATGGTTCCGCCTAGTCAATACTTGTTTTGTTAGAGATTTTATCGTGACATAATCACTTGTCTTTACGTATGTTGGGACATGTTTCGGTGTCTATTAACATTGACACCTGCACAGTCTCCGTATGCCTCAGCACGGCCCGATTTCTCGCTGCCACAACTACACCTTATGTATGGTCACCTCTTGCTGGTTTTCGGAGGTTATTATCGGAAGCAGGACATTGGAAACCAAAACAGTGCACCAAGCCTTTTTCTAAGACTTTTAATTGAACTTTCATTATGATAGTGTTTTAAAAAACTTTTTAAAGTGTTATTTTAGTCATCTGTGTGTTGTTTTAATAATTATTTTAATGTCATTGTGTGTTGCCACTAACCGTAGGCTGATGAAGGTGTCAATGTTACTAGACACCGAAACATGTCCCAACATACGTAAAGACAAGTGATTATGTCACGATAAAATCTCTAATAAAACAAGTATTGACCAGGCGGAACCATAAAAACTTTGTTTATTATTACATTCTGTCAATACGGAAAAATGTGAGACTTTAAAAGTCAAAAAGGTTTTCGACAGTCACATAGGTGAACTTTAAGTAGTACCCTAACCACCGTACAAAATTTCGTGGATGGATCGCGCTCGAAAGTGCTGCGCCGCGCCATCCCACGCTGTCTGTTGGAACTACTCGTGCCGAGCAATATGCTGGGGTCAAAATTTTACATTAAGATGCATCTCTATCTATTATATCTAGAGATACGGGAAAATCGCTATTGAGATAATTGCGAATTTTACTTTTTTCTCGATTTTTCAACTATTTGGTAACTATCATGACTATATATACCCAGAATTTGCGTAAATGAATGTGCGATAAAGTGCGATAACTGAGGGTTCTTGCGAATTATTTCCATAAATGCGAAAAGTGACCAATTTACCAAAAAATATTAAATATAATGTTTTATTACATTTTCCTGCCGCAACGTTGAAATTTGTGAGTTCCTAGCAATGGAAATATCGGCTAAATAATCGATATTTACGAGTAATAATCGATATGTACGATCATCGACTATTGTCGTGAAAACAATCGAAAACGGTAAAAATCGATTTGAAAATGGCTGCTGTTATTGCCGCATAATATGCACTGTTTATCGCCAATGAAACGATGTTTTTGGAGAAATTATTTCGTAGTTTCATTTGGTTGTGCTAATAAAAGGAAACTTCCAATGGTTTGTAACGATTCTTTTTAAAAAATTAGAGCAATAAGGTTATGCTTATTGGTTTATATCGGGACGCCCTCATTTTGGGTATTTGACCATTATAGATAAAACTGTAAAGTACGTATTGTGATATGAATAGACAATGTTTGTAAGGCATTCTCCTCGCTTTGGGGAATGTTGTATAATTTGATAAAAGTATTCAGTACAATGCGAGAGTTATAGGTAATGTTACATGTCCGTCGATTTCTCCTTGAATTCGGATAGGCTACTTTTTAACAGATTGGCAGTCAAGAGTCGCAAAAAGGTATACCAGTAATTGCATGTTTGCATATTCTGTTTAACTGAACTTAAGAAACCCTCTGAGACTGATAAAATGTGATCATTTAAATCATTGGAGTAGACATGAAAGGTACACAACAAAGTTCACAGGATTGTCAACATTCGTTTATACAAGTTACATTGGCAGCAATGTTAAGTCTCCTGTTGTATGTTTTTGTTATTTTTGTACTAAGGGAGTATTAGAAGTAGTGAAATGAAAATCCACAGCCTGCTTCCAGTCTCCGACCGGGTCAGGAATGGAATGAATGAAGCCCCCATCTAGCGGCGAGGATATGAACTGTGCCGGCTGCCGAGGCCTGAGCACTCCTCTGGGGCAATGATTAAATGAATGACAGATGAAATGAAATGATAGTGGAGTGTTGCTGGAATGAAATTTTGACAGGGAAAACCTGAGTACCCGGAGAAAAACCTGACTGCCTCCGTTTTGTCCAGCACAGATCTCACATGGAGTGACCGGGATTTGAAACACGGACCCAGCGGTGAGAGGCCGTAGTAAAAGTAGTAAAATCCAATATCAGTATTAAAGAAATGTAGAAACTTGACACCATACATTTTTCAGAAACGAAAATGAAAATAAAGGCACCAGCCTGGCTACGTGGCAAGATTGAGCTCAAGTGCTGTCGGTTGGTTGTATGACGTGAGACGAGGGCACCTGAGCTATGGTTAAAAGATCCAAAGACCATGCTCTCATTATGCAATCAACAATATCAGGTGTTGTGCAGCAACTCAAATTACCCTTTGCTGCTCGTGTTATCGGTACGGTGCTTACTCCACAAGCAAAATGGAGAGAATGTTGAGGGCCGGTGGAGAGTTGTATTAGTTCACCAAAACCAAGGTGCCGATTGTTAGAATAAAGCGAGCTGTGGTCAGGTAACAACGCTCGTCTTACGAAGTTTACCGTGTGGCAGGTGGAATGACGACAATACCGGGCTGTCCTGAACTCAGTGGACGAATAGGTTCAAATTCTGTGAGATGTCTAGGAAATCCTTTTGTGTGGTTTCCCTACTAACTCCTTGCCAAGTTCCATTCATTTCTTTTAATAAATTTTCTTATGAGGTTGGATTGAAGAAGTGACATTTGACCATTAAACCACCCGGCAAATAGAAATTCAATGTACCTCATCCCTGGCCCTCATTGAAAAGGGAATAAGAAGGAGTGAACGTAAATTTCATTATTTAGTTAATTATCGGTTGTATGGTATTTACCTGAAGTAATGTACGATTCACATAATTATATTAAATGCTTATGCCGTTAATCAGAAACACCCATATTTTCAATTCTGTGCATGTTTGAATTAGTTTCCGTGCATATTAATTTTGAACCTGTTAAATTTATCGTACCTGATGACAAACGTTTAAATGCTACAAAACGCTAATTTTTAAAATTCAAAATGCTCCAAAATGCTATTTTTCAAAATGAAAGTGCTACAAAATCAATTTCAAAGTGCTATTTACTCGTATCTTTAATTATATCCTCTCTGGACTGAAGCCTATGTATGATGTTCTCCGCATGTCTCCGCCTATTCGCGAACTCAATCGAATGAATGTAGGTGGCAGGTCGGTGGCGATAAAATGGTGGACGCAAGGGTGTTCATATAATGTATTGAATGTTGTTGGCAATTCTAAGTGGGCTCTTGTTGTAGGACAGGCAATTTTAGATGCCAAACACACAATTATGTGTGGGAAAGTGCTATAAACAGAAGATTTTATGAGACTTTAAGCTTTATGCTTACAAACTAGTACTGTTTGAAAGGACTACCTCACCAGATTCAAAACGAAATTCGGTCACCAGTTGCCGAGAAACAAATAACTTGTTCAGGAATATGTAATAAGCGTGTAGTCTGTACATTGCTTTACATACTTCAGTAAGTAGATACATTTAAATTTGGAAGATATAGCCTAATACTGTTGAAGTCGATAAATCAACGATTGTACAAGTTTACTATAAAGATTTTTAAAATTATTTTTAATAGGCACCCGATTATAAATTTCGACGACCTGAGCTTCACAGATTTGAAGCAGCAATGGGGCAAGTTAAAGAAAGACCACATGCAGGCATACGATAAAGAGACCCCTAGAAGTAATTTTTGCCACATGGGAAGAACAGCTGTCAAATCGACCCTGCTAAGTCGCCTAGTTTATAGTGCAGGGGAGAACGTAGGGTATTGTACTGGTTATTGTAAGAAATTCATTAGTACTTATTAATAAATAATTCTCCTTTGTAAAATGCCAGCCACATACGATCATACACTTCGAAATCGGCTTAGTGACGTGAAATAATAGACTCCATTCCATCTGAAAAGCTTTCTTTTTGTGGAAGTAATGCATTGATATGGCAATTGTAGAAATTGAAGAGCACAGCAAATTATACTACTCATCTTTTAGCCTCAATTTTTATGAAAATAACTGGAAAAATGAGAGAAGTTAAATAAGTTAAATATGGTGCACCATATTAAGTTAAATAGGCATTTGTTTTTTGAGTGCTACGCTATCTTATATCTTTCTTCGGATATTTGTCTTGGCTAATGAAGGGGATAAAAGCAATTAATCCCTGAAACATGTACCAGGAGCAAGTGTAATTATAATTTATTTTCGTTTATGTATTGACTAAGGCGGATATACAATTTGTCGTTTAAACTATTTAGTACGTCAATACGGAACCATCATGGAAACTAGTTTAAATAATAGAATGAGATTTATCACTCAAGCAGTTTCAGACACACATGTTTTCATGACTAAAAATACAGGGTTATTTAAAATGATTGTCGGGGTTTCGTGAATTTTTGGTAGAAACAGTGGACTACATACCATTGTTATTGTTAGAGTAACAGTTACACAAACTCTCCAAGTTTTGTTCTAAATCGATTTAGTACCATGTATAACAACCACCAGATGGCAGTAACAGCAGTATTTGACAAAATGGCGGTCAGCGGTAAGGAGAAGGCATTTTGCACTCTCGAATTTCATCAACACCAGTCCGTTACCATAGTCCAGCGCGATTTTCGTAAGACGTACGGGAAAGACCCTCCCTACGACAACTCAATTCGCAGATAGTATGCACAAGTTGTGAATACCGGTTGCTTTGTCCCCGCGTGTCAGAAGTAGACGTGAATCGGATCAGGGATGTTTATCTCCGTAGTCCTAAGAAATCGACTACAAGAGGAACACATGTGTGACACACCAAAAGTGAATGTGTTCTGTGCCATTTCAAAGACGAAGGTTTACGGCCCCTTCTTCATACGTGAAAAGACAAGTGACAGGGCTGATTTATCTGGACATGCTCACTGAATGGCTGTTACCCCAGTTGAGTGACGACAAGGACGATTACGTGCTGCAACAGGATGGTGCACCGTCTGATTTCCATGGGGAAGTTAGAGCATTTTTAAATGAAGAACGTCCAAGATGATGGATGGGACGTGGAACGGTACATGATCAGATGCTCTTACCCTGGCCACCAAGGTCACCAGACTTAACACCGTGTCTTCATCCTGTGGGGGTATGTCAAAGATCAGGTATTTGTTCCTCCTCTACCGGAGAATATTCTGCAACTGAAGCAGCGTATCCGAGCCGCCTTCGACACCATCACCACTAACATGTTGGGGCGTGTGTGGGAAGAGATGGACTTTCGAGTTGATGTGTGTCGAGTGACCAGAGGCACACGTATCGAGCATTTGTAATGCACTTGAAAAGAAACTTTTTGAGTTACAGTACACAATAAAACACGATTCAACTTCCTACGTCAATTGCACTGTGTGTTATGAATTTTTGTAACCCAGACAATCATTTTGAATAACCCTGTATATCAAATTTAAAAAATCTGGGACACGTATCTCTTGAAATTTTTCAAAGAGCATGAATGCCAAGTTTCACATTTCAAACTCAAGAGGTTTAGGATGGGTTCTTTTTCCAACCCCTACTTTTCTCCCGTTAGAAGCTGAATTTCATGAAACCTTGCCTATAAACTTAAAGCAACCTGAGTGAAAAAATGTTACCGAGATACGGCAATGATATCGTAATATTTGTCTTTTATATGTAGAAATGTTTCACTTTGTCTCGATATTAACTTATGGATACGGCCCTTTACCGTGCGAGCAGTTATGACGATGCCTATGTATACAGATATATGGTATTGACTCGTATAAAAAAAGATTGGTGATCTTACATGGTTCTTAAACCTAGCGATTATAAGCCACAAGACGACCTTTCTGTGAGGATTCCGAACCTATAAAGCTGAAATTTGAAAGTAGTACATCTGCAACTCCCTCTCGTTCAGAGATTATCATCTACTTTCGTTCTCAGCAGACGCGAGTGGTGCGCTATCTGTAGACGAAAGTACAAATCAGATGTAGCTCAACCATCCACCAATCATAAGCCGCCATTTGAAGGCCTATGCTACTTGAGACTTGACGTTACAGGCAGAGTACCGCATTGTACTAGTGGGATAGGCGAACATGCATGCGTGAGACTGGCTAGCTTAGCGCGCGAGTTTAAATGATTCCACCCGCCTTAGGAAAATTTTCATTACCCGTTTGTAAAATTTGTTACTTTTTCGTTACTTTTGTTGCCTGTTGGTAAAATTTGTTACTTTTTCGTTACTTTTGTTACCCGTTTGTAAAATTTGTTACTTTCGTTACCGGTATATACCACGACTGTAGTTAGTTTTAAAACAGAGGTATTGTTGTCAATAATTGACAATTATTGTTGACGTCCTATCTAACGTTGCCACATATCTGACGTGTAGGTCGATAAAAAATCTAATAATCTTAGCTATTTTAAATTTCAAATCAACTCGTAAATTGTTTGCGACCGTAGAAACATTAAAATTGACATCTTGTATTTTTATTTCACAAACATTACGTCAACGAAGATTTTATTCCCGCAGCCCAAAAATCGAGGCTAGGGCAGTGATTACGAATACGTTCTTGTTCAAATAAAGGATGTGAGGTTAAGGTATCTGGCGTTTGAGTAAAGCCCTACAAAAGGCTAACATCTAATTTCAAAGGAGTACCGTGCGTAATATCCGTTACGAAGGAATCAACTGATAGTCTGTGTGCTTCATAACGCATCTAACGAAGTCTAGCTAGATGTATCCGAGGGACGATGTACGGCCAAATGTACGAGAAGCCATCCCGTCAAAATATCATTTTGTAATTTTGTGACATTAATTCACAATTGGACAAATGTGATGGTGGATTTACTAATCGATAAAGCTTTCAAAAATCAGCGAAAGGACTTGATATATTTTTAGCACTCGCACATGCTGTAACCTATTCGAAAGTTCGGTCTGGCAAGAAGAAGGACAGAAAGAGACTTTTAAGAAAATGCAAGAAGAAAGGAAGGGAGTAGAAAAATATTATAATATTGTGAAAAGTCCCTTTTCCTAATGAATTATTAATAGTGTGGAGGATATAGTATGGAAGCTGGCTGATGTTTACAAACAAGGTATTGCTAGTTAATGTTTGCTAGAGATCAACCCCTTGGAGAAGGATTATTATTAATAAACAGTGTGTGAATTGTGAAGTTGGTGTACTGTCTTTGTGGATTCATTTTAAGCTAGTATTATAGCCCCACTATCCTGAGGTGGCTAGATCGCAGTATCATATATATTACAATAGCGCCCAACGTGGGGCACGAATAACGAAATAAGAAGTATGGAAGCTGAGATGATGGCCTTGTTGAGGAGACTCGTGTATCTTAGTGACAAGTCTGTAGGCATGGAGGAGAGGTTGACCTGCCAGATGACAAGAATGTCAAGGAAGTTTGGTGAGGCTTTTGGTAAGGTCAGTGACCATTTGTCGGAGAAGCTTGACGAGGTCTCGGAGCATTTGTCGGAGAAGCTTGATGAGGTCTCGGAGCATTTGTCGGAGATTATCCCAGACAGCCATGTTACTAGCCAGGTCAGTGAAGTCAGTGTAGAAGCCACTAATCTGGAAAATAACCTAGATGTCAGATTGCAGTTCAGAAACAGAGCTACCCTGAAGTATATGAGTTGGATGCTCAACAAGTTAGGCTGGAAGAGCAGACAGTGGAGAGCATATGCATCGTAGAAGAGAAAGTTGAGATGGTAGAATCTGAGAGTGTGTCTGCAAAGGAAAGGGAAGAGGAGGAGATCTATGACATACGTAATGCTAGGGGGCGTAACAAAAATAATCAAGAAGTGAAAAGATAAGGCGAGGTAGTAGAGGTATATATCGGAGAGACCGTAGCAGGCGAAGAAGAGAAAGCAGTTGCGGAGGTAGACACAGAGGTTGCCGCCGACGTAACAGAAGAGGACGTCAAATGGAGGAGGAGAATAAAACTAAAGACAAGGAGGAAGATGAGATAGAAGATAACGTGAAGAAGCGTTGGAGGAGGAGGATAGGCAGGAGAACAAGTTGGAGGAAGAAATGGACCAGATGAAAGGCAAAGAGAAGGAGTAGGAAGATGATGTCAGGCAGATGGAAATAAGAGGGTGAAGGATCAGAAGAAAAAGGAGAAGGAGGTAACAAGAATAAAGGGAAAGAGAAAAGAAAAGATGAGTAGAAAAGAATTGCTGAGCAAGATAAGGCAGATGAAGATAAAGAAGGGAAAGGAGAGGAAGGAGAGACTGAAGGCTAAAGGCAAGTGGCTGACGCCCAAGCAGAAGGCAAACCGTTCGCGTGCTCAGGCCCTGCTGCAGGCTCGCATGGGCCAAGGCATGGAGTTGCCTGCACTGGGTGACCCCAAGACTCCTCGACCCGGCACCAGGATACAGCCCAACAAGACCAAGCAGCAGCAAGCCACCGTCGACCAAGAAGAACAGAAGGTGGAGATTGTGGACCAGTTTCCCCTGCTTTAAGAGGGCAGCACGGAACGCAACAAAGATGAGGAAGAGGAGGGTGTGAAGGACACCTGGGATACCGTAGAAATGGTAGAGAAAGTGCGGGAGGCGGACGATAGTGACGGTGAGGAAATGGTAGGAAGTACTATGAAATCTGAGGACACAAAAGAAGAAGAAGGAAAAGACTTAATGATGATGATGATTATGATAACGGCACAGACAGGTCTGATGACGATTCTGCCGTTCCTTCTGAAGATAAAGCTTGTAGTGACACAACTTTTGGATTTGTCAACAATTCCGTTGATATGTCTGGCTGTGTAGGATTCATAACCATGTCTGTTGTTGACTAAGATGTATAATTTGTTTCAGTTTGTGATTTTCCTTTTAGTTAGTGTTTGCTTCATGTATTTTATTTATGTACAGTGAAACCTTGTTAGTACGTTTTTCAAGGGACTGAAAAATTTGAACGTCAAAAGCGGGAAAACGTACTAATGGAAAATAATAATTAAACCTCATTAATTTGTTTCAGTAAGGTAAATGTAAAAAACGGGGTGTAAGGGGTAGAACCTACCCAAAAGTCATCCTCACCTGCACGTGGTGCACCCTGCTTTAGACTGACGAGGCTCTGACGACCGAGTGACTCCCGGGATAAGGAGTCCACCTCTACGCGGTCAACGGCTCTCTAGGGAGGCGGATGAACTGGTGGAGGTTGGGGCACTCTCTTGCCCTTGGGGTGGGAAACTTCCCCTAAAGGCGGATGAACCACTTGTGGTCAACGGCGTAGAAAATGCAGCGTCTGTTCTCCAGGTTAGGGGCGGCTGCGCAAGGCGTCTGTACTCCAGAGGAGCGGCCTTATTATCACCTCTCTGGATCACATCCAGAGTTGTAACTCGGGACCTAGTCCGTCATCGGTGTTACCGTGACAGTCAACCATGGAAAGTCTTTCAAGGAATACTCCACCGGCTGAACCTAGAGTTCAGAGAAAGCAGCATTCGGATCCGGTGGGCTGCAAGCTACGAGATACCATGATGTTGGAGGCACGGAAACATCCCAGTACAACAAACGCGAATAAGACGAGATCAAGAATCAAACCAATGCAGATAACTTACTTCTCTACACATAATGTGAACTCCCTCATGCAAACTGGTAAGCTAAAGGTGATCACTGACATAATGGATCAGCACAAAATTCTTATCATGGGATTACAGGAATTGAGGAACACTGACCAGGATGCTTTGGAATCTCAAGGGTATCGACTATATAAGGGTATACCGGGGAAGAGAGTCATGAAGAATGTTTCACAATTTGGAACAGGATTTCTGATCAACCTTAAAATTATAAATTCAGTTCAAGAATTCCGCTCACCATCTCCTCGAATCTCAACACTCACCTTTAACACATCTAATAAGATTTATACTATCACAAATGCCCATGCTCCCACTAATGATAAAAACACTTCCCCCAAAGACCGTGAAGAAACAGAAGAATTTTGGGACCTACTGGATCAAACCATAGATAACATCCCCTAACACCATGTTAAATTATTAATTGGCGACTTTAACGCTCAGCTAGGTAGAGAAAGAAAATACCGTGACATCATCGGAAAATGGCCAGCACACAATAGAACAAATAAAAATGGAGAGCGACTAGTTGACCTGTGTCGAAACCATAACTTAATCTCAAAATCTACATGTTTTAAACGAAAACCTCAAAAACTTAAAACATGGAAACACCCTGATTACACTAAGGGAGAATGGCAACTGGACCACGTGTGCATGGATAAACACCACCATAAAGAGATCTATAACGTCAAAGTCCTCCGCGGAATTGACACAGGTTCTGATCACTACGTAGTCAAAATTAAAATTAAACTCACGCCCCAGAAGAGACAACAAAGGAAAACCCCTAAAACTTAACGAACAATAGATCCTATCCAGTTAATCAACAGTGAACAAAAAGCAGATGGAAACATTAAAATAACTGATAAACTCGAAAACTTGGTTCACAACCTACAACGAATAGCAGAAGACCTGGCTCCAATTAAACCGCGGAAAAAACATCAATGGTGGAATAATGAATGTGATGAGATGATTGAAAAACGACACCGAGCGTGGTTATTACACCAATCCCAAAAATCTGAAACATCTTTTCAAAATTTAGTTACACAACGAAAAGAAACAACTAAAACTTTAAGAAGAATAAAACGGCAATATCATACTGACACCCTACAAACAATTGAAGAGGAATTCAAAATTTCACAATCGCGGAATTATTACAAAATCTTTAAACAACATCTGAAAAAATATGAAGCACCTACCTTATTGTTAAAAGATGAAAATGGTAAATTGGCCCACAACAACCAGGATAATGCACAATTATGGCTAAATATTTTAAGACACTCCTAAACTGTGAAGAACCCATAGAATTTCTCCAATTGGATGTTGACACTCCAATAACACCACCACCGGAGAACATTAACCCGCCCACATTAGAAGACGTTTACATAGCACTGAATGAGATGAAGAATTTCAAAGCCCCTGGAGAAGACCAGACTTTTGCAGAGATTTGGAAGTATGCTGGAAATTCGGCAAAAATCGCTCTTCACCAACAACTAGTCAACATCTGGATTACAGGAAAATTCCCTGAACATTGGAGATCAGCTATCATCCATCCACTACATAAAAAAGGGGATAAGACAGACTAACAATTACCGAGGGATTTCACTCCTGGATGTTACCTATAAAAAAAAATCTCGAATTCTTCTCAATAGAATTAAAGTACAACTTGAAAATGAATTAGGAGAATATCAAGGAGGTTTCAGGCCTTGGAGAAGTTGCCCAGATCAAATTATGAGCCTAAAATTGATAATGGATTATAATAGAAAAAGGAATAGAGATATGGTGATAACATTTATCGACTTTAAAAAAAGCATATGATTATATTCATAGAGAATCTTTATTAAAAATTCTAAGACACATGGGATTACACCCCAAATTGACAAATCTCATAAAACTAACTCTTACAGGCACCAAATCAAACGTTAAATTCAGAGGTGAATTCTCTGACCCATTTGAGGTCACAACCGGTTTACGACAGGGGGATGGCTTATCACCATTACTATTTAATTGTGCATTGGAAATGGTAATGCGAGAATGGTCTAAGAAATTCCCTCCAAATATAAAAATAGGGAGAAAAATTCAAACAAACTGTCTTGGTTTTGCAGACGACATGGCATTATTGGCGAAAGATTTAGAGGAAGCCAAAACACAGATATCAGAGCTTCAGACAATTGCAAATAAAATTGGCCTTAAGATATCATTCGAAAAAACAGAAATCATGCCACAAAAACCAACACCATTAAAGGAAATACAAATTAATGATACAAAAATTAAAATTGTAACATGATTCAAATATCTAGGAGAGCTAATAATAAACAATTTAAATGAGAAAGCGTCAATTCAAATAAGAACCAACAAGTTATCTAGGACACAAAAATTAACATGGGAAACTTACAAAAAGAAATGCTTATCAATTAATGCAAAAATTAAACATTACAATACAGTCATAAAACCGGAAGCCACATATGCAGCAGAAACATTATTCCATCTAAATGAACATTCTAAAACCGACAGATTACAGAAGATCGAAAGGCGAATTGGAAGAACTTGTATCAATAAAGGGTATAAAAAAGATGGGCAATGGCGAATAATACCTAACAATATGGTCTATAACAACCTAGAACCCATTACTGATACCATGCGAAAGAAAAGACTAGGATTCTTTGGGCACATCATGAGAATGCCAGATTCACGTCTTCTAAAACAACTAGAGCACGAGTCAGCCGGGAAGGCGGTGCGCAGAACACAACGCTACCATTTACGACATGCCTCACTTCCATCCCACCAATCACAGTCAGTCTGTCTTGAGAATCTGAGCTAGTGTGTTGTCAGGAAAGCTAAGTGTAAAGCAGCGTGAAAGAGACAGGAACTCATGGCAGCAGCCTGCGGTGTGCGGACTCGGACATGGCGGACCTGATGCAACAGTGGAAATGTATCTCTTTCTCTCTCTGCGCAAATCCCACAGAGCAGGCCGCCTTCCGGGCTGACGCGAGCTCTAGTGCAGTACAATCTTGCTTCAAAAAACACAACAACTGGATGCCGATGGTTAAAAGAAATCAGAGAGGACTTAAAAGAAATTGGCCTAACAGAAGATGCTGCAAATAAGAAAAGTTTAACTACAGCACTTAAAAATATGACGTTTCATTTTCCACTCACAAAGAAGAAAATTCCTACAAGAATATTTTCCGCCGAAGAACGGGCAAGACGATCAATACGCATGAAGAAGTACTGGGAGGACCGCAAGACTCGTACAGTTCCTACAAGTCGACGAACTAATGGTTGGGTAAAGTGATCCTTTGTGGTCTCAAAAGGAGAAGAAGAAGAAATGTAAAAAACAAGTTAATCAGAAGTGCCGCGGCGCGTGCTTCTGTCTTACTTTTAAGAGTCGCAACCCTCGCCCGCTTGTTGGCAAGGAATGTTATCTCAGAGTGGTCGGTCTCACATTCCACGAAGGGTGGACAAAGAATGCTTTCAGGGCTGACAAAAATGCGATCGTACTAAGCGATGCGCGGCGCGTGCTAATGGCTTACTTTTAAGAGTCGCCTATACCTGTTAAGTCGCAACCCTCGCCCGCTTGTTGGCAAGGAATGTTATCTCAGAGCTGTCGGTCTCACATTCCACTAGGGGTGAACAAAGAATGCTTTCAGGGCTGACGAAAATGCGATCGTACTAAGAGATGCGTGGCAAAATGTGTGACGTGATAAATGAGGTACTTTTACATTATTGTCATCAGATAAGAATTGGGACTTGAAAATTACGACGTGATATGCGATAAAACGTACTAATGAGGAACGTGTTAACGAGGTTCTACTGTATTTGTTTCTAAGTTTGAAAATCAATTTCTAACCTACAGTTAGAAATTGGTTTCTAAGGGGGCGTCTCTGTAACCGAACTTTAGAGTAGGTTACAGAGCGTGCGTTTAGTTTCTTTCTATTTGTTTTTATTTATTATTTTTCATCTGGCTGCCAGCCATGGCCACTTATTGGTAGGCCACCACAGAAAATCTTATGTGTTCTGCGTTTTGAGATTTTTTGGTGGTGGTCAGCCTGTGGTTGGACCAGGTGGCTTTGACTATTGGCATAAATTCCTTGACATGGCTAGGTTTCCATGGAAATATTGTTGAGAATTGCCATGCAGAATGGAAGCTAGATGGTTTGGGGTTTTCTTTAGAAAAATGGGAATGAATTATTGATAGTGTTGTTTTGATATGGTATGGAGGCTGGCTTTTGAAGAGATAATGTTGTATGTTGACTATCTGGAGAAGTGAAACTGGTGGCTGGCAAGAAGGACAGAAAGAGACTTTTAAGAAAATGCAAGAAGAAAGGAAGGGAGCAGAGAAATATTATAATATTGTGAAAAGCCCCTTTTCCTAATGAATTATTGATAGTGTGGAGGATATAGTATGGAAGCTGGCTGATGTTTATAAACAAGGTATTGCTAGTTGATGATTGCTAGAGATCAACCCCTTGGAGAAGGAATCATCATCTTCATTTCCCCTTTTCCAGTTGACACTGGGTGGGGGCAAATATGGTTCCTCTCCACTTTGTTCTGTCGTTCCACCATTCCTCTTCCGACACATTGTTCCAATCCAGGTTCCGTTTTCTAATATTCTCCACCGAGTCCATCCAACACATTCTTGGTCTTCCTCATCTTCTCTTCCCTGCCATCCGTCGTTCCAGTGCTCGTCTTGGTAGCCTTACTTCATTTATCCGTTTGACATGTCCAAACTATCTCAATCTGTTTTGCTCCAGTTTGTCATTTAGTTTCTGTACTCCCAGTTCTTTCCATATATCTTCATTTCTCACTCTGTCCCTCCTTGTTTTCTGGACCATACTTCTCAGGAATCTCATCTCAGCTGCTTGTACTCTGCTCTCATCCCTCTTAGTCATTGTCCAAGTTTCTGCTGCATGTCATTATAGGAACATAATATGCGTTGCTCATAACTTCTTTAGCCTTGATTGGTATATCCTTGTTCCATACTAGTCCCCGTACCTGTTGGTAGAAAGTACTCCCGAGTTGTATTCTTCTGCTTATTTCCAAATCTGGTCTTCCATCTTCAGTCAGTTCACTTCCCAAGTATTTGAAGTGTTTCACCACTTCCAATTCCTTATCTCCTACTTTGATTACTCCTTTTCCTTCTTTCTTATCTCTACTCATCACCACTGTTTTACTCTTCTCCACATTTATCTTCAATCCCCATTGCTCAATCTTTTCATTTATTACGTCTAACTGTTCTTGTACCTCCATCTCATCCTCGCCCCAGATCACGCCGTCGTCTGCAAACAACATTACCTTCATCCTTGCCCTACTATATTCTTTCATTGCTGCCTTCATGATGTCATTCATTACCATTACGAACAATAATGGTGACAACACACTTCCTTGCTTTAGTCCAGTGTCAATTTTCAACCATTCCGATGTCCCGACTCTAGTCTTCTCACTACTGTAGCACTCCATGCACATTCCTTTTATCATGTCTCTCAGTTCTTTGCCTATCCCCCTATTTGTTAAGCTTTCCCAAACTTTTGTTCTAGGGACGCTATCATAGGCCTTTTCTATATCAATTAAAGTCATCACCATATCCTTCCCATATTCCCAACTCTTTTCAATGTTCTGTCTCAGAATGAAAATGGGTTCCACTGTTGACCTGCCCCCTCTAAATCCAAACTGCTCCTCCTCTATTTGGCTTTCTACCTTTACTCTAATTCTTTTTTCTAGGATTCTTTCCATTACTTTGGCAACATGCGAGATGATGGTGATTCCTCGGTAGTTACCACACACCTTCCCATCTCCTTTCTTGAATATTGGCAATATTATTCCCTTTTTCCAGGCTTCAGGTACTTTCTTCTCTCTCCACACACTCCTGAGAAGTCTGTATGTCCACTGCAGTCCCACTGGTCCTGCCGCCTTGATCATTTCTATTGCCACTTCGTCGATTCCCACAGCTTTCGCCATCTTCATCTTCCTAACTGCCCATTCCACTTCTGCCATAGTAATGTCTGGTTCTTCTTCCATTTCTTCCTCAACCGTTTTGGCTGTTTGCGTAACTTCTCCGCATGCCTGGCGCCTCACCTTCAACAGCTCACTGAAATATTCTTTCCATCTGTCCGTTATCTCTTCTGGTTTTGTCAATATTTCACCTCCTTTGTTTTTCAGGAACCCAGTGTTCACCTTTTCATTCCTTCTGCTTTTTATAATTCCAAACAGCAATTTCTTTCCACAATATAAATCCTCCCTTATTTCCTGAGTGAATTCTTCCCAGCTTTTCTTCTTTTCCTCTGCAATTACTTTCTTGCAATCTCTGTTTGCTTCTATATATTTTACTCTACTTTCATCAGTCTTTTTTGTTTTCCATTCCTTCCAAACTTTCTTCTTCTCTCTTACCTTTTCTTTCACTCTATCATTCCACCATTTTGTCGCCTATTCCCGTACCTTTCCTGATGTTCTACCAAATGTTTTCTCTGCACTGTTTACAAATGCACTCTTAAACTTTTCCCATTCTTGTTCCACATGGGTAATAACCGTCCTTGGTATCTGTTCTTGCAATTCTATCTTAAACTCTTCTGCAACCTCCTTTTCCTTTAGTCTCCGGACCTTAATTTTTCTTTCCCTTTTTTCTGGTAATCTTATGACCTTTCCTACTTTTAATTTTGCTACCACTGCCCTATGCTCTTCTCCAAAGGCTTCCTCTGGCATGGCAGTGACAACCATTAGCTCTTTCCGATGTCTTTTTCGACTAATACATAGTCTATCAGAGTTTTCGTTCTATCTCCCCATCCATACTTCATTATCTTCTGACTATTTTTCTTTCTGAACCACGTATTATTATTATTATTAATAAATAGTGTGTGAATTATGAAGTTGGTGTACTGTCTTTGTGGAATCATTTGAAGCTAGTATAATAGCCCCACTATCCTGAGGTGGCTAGATCGCAGCATCATATTGCATTGATTGCATTGCATTTATCTGAATTGAACCCTTGATGAGAGGCAAGCAGTTCGGCCACTGTACCATCATACCGTAACAAAATTTTATACACAGGTCGAAGTGCTGGAAGTCCACTCAGCATGAGGTCATATCATTAGACCTTGGCTGGCCAGTCATCACTCCAGAGTATTTATTTTCTGCAGCACAGGTATTCTACACACATCAAAAAAAGTTTTGCATCACCTCGGTTCCCAGATCTCCGGCATATAGACGTTGACTGTGTATATTGTATCCAAGATACAGTCCCTTTGACTGTTCATAGATGTCACTAAAACTGCTCAAAGATGTAAACAACCATGCATGAGCAGGGCCTATTAGACGGAGGGGGTACGACAGCCGATCAGTTCCAGTCATTCCACCAGGACGAAGGTACGCTGCTCATGTTGTCTGTAGTTCTACCATGCCTAGAAGGTCAATACCGCAGTTCGATCGCGTCCGCATTGTTACTTTGTGTCAAGAAGGGCTCTCAACAAGGGAAGTTTCCAGGCGTCTCAGAGTGAACCAAAGCGATGTTGTTCGGACATGGAGGAGGTACAGAGATACAGGAACTGTCGATGACAGGCCTCGCTCAGGCCACCCAAGGGCTACTACTGTAGTGGATGACCGCTACTTACGGATTGCCGCTCGGAGGAACCCTGACAGCAATGCCACCATGTTGAATAATGCGTTTCGTTCAGCCACAGGACGTCGTGTTTCAACTCAAACTGTGCGCAATAGGCTGCATGATGCGCAACTTCACTCCCGACGTCCATGGCGAGGTCCAGCTTTGCAACCCCGACACCATGCAGCGCGGTACAGATGGGCCCAACAACATGCTGAATGGACCCCACGGAATTGGCATCACGTTCTCTTCACCGATGAGTGTCGCATATGCCTTCAACCAGACAATCGTCGGAGACGTGTTTGGAGGCACCCTGGTCAGGCTGAACGTCTTAGACACACTGTCCAGCGAGTGCAGCAAGGTGGTGGTTCCCTGATGTTTTGGGGTGGCATTATGTGGAGCCGACGTACGCCACTGGTGGTCATGGAAGGCTCCGAAACGGCTTTACGATACCTGAATGACATCCTCCGACCCATAGTGCAACCATATCGGCAGAATATTGGAGAGGCATTTGTCTTAATGGACGACAATTCTCGACCTCATCGTGCACATCTTGTGAATGCGTTCCTTCAACATAACGACATCGCTCGACTACAGTGGCCAGCATGTTCGCCAGACATGAACCCTATCGAACATGCCTGGGATATGTTGAAAAGGGCTGTTTATGGACGTCTTGACCCACCAACCACTCTGAGAGATTTACGCCGAATTGTCGTTGAGGAGTGGGACAATTTGGACCAACAGTGTCTTGATGAACTTGTGGATAGTATGCCACGGCGAATACAGGCATGCATCAATGCAAGAGGACGTGCTACTGGGTATTAGAGGTAGTGGTGTGTACTGCAATCTGGTCCACAAATGCTGAAAGTCTAGCTGTATGATGGTACAACATGCAGTGTGTGGGTCTCATGAGCAATAAAACGAGCTGAAATGTTGTTTGTGTTGATCTCTATTCCCTTTGTATTTAACGGTTCCGGAACTCTTGGAACCGAGGTGATGCAAAACTTTTTTTGATGTGTGTATTATTTAAATCACTCATAAAGGTTCCGTATTGATGGGCTTCAATAGTTTTTTTAAAAAGGTTTATATTACCGCCTGAATCAATACTTTAATGAAAAATTTATTAACAAAGTTGTTCTTGGTATATGTTTCAGGGTCTAATGAACAATTTTTGTCCCCTTCATCAGCCAAATGTGAAGCACTAAAATAATGGAATTATGATAAAGTGTAGCACTGAACTATCAATGGCTAATGCCTAATACCTAATATGGTGCACCATATATATAGGTTGTTGAAATAATTAAGGTATAGATCAAAATAAAGTAGTTGTTGACGGTGTGATGTGCGAAGATAGTATGTGGTCTGCAAATGTTATAGAAGATGCATAAGCAACCAGTAGTCTGTGCATTCATAGTCCCGCTTGAGGCAATGGTCAATAGATGGAGATGACAAACGTGGAATTAAAATACATCACCATTCTGTGAACAATCAATGAAGATGCCTGGCTTAAAAGATCCAAATCATTTTCCAGTCTAAACTTTGTCCTAATCTTATGCCAATACATTGATCTAACCTCATTGCCAAGAGAAGTCTTTTCCTACCACGTCGTATTTCTGTTGCATGCTGCCGTTGTTGATTGCCTTTTGGATCGTTTAAGCCAGGCATCTTCATTGATTGTCCACAGAATGGTGTTGTATTTTAATTCCTCGTTTGTCATCTCCAGCTATTGACCATTGCTTCAAGCGGGACTATGAATGCACCGACTACTGGTTGCTACATGCATCTTCTATAACATTTGCAGACCACATGCTATATTCGCACATCACACCGTCAACAACTACTTTATTTTGATCTATACCATGATTATTTCAACAACCTACATATATGGTGCACCATATTAGGTTAAATGACCATTAATAGTTCAGTGCTGCACTTTATCATAAAAAAGGTCCATGGCCGATTTCCGTTCAATATTCCTTCCCTGACCAGTCCCGAAAAGAAAAAGTACATGGCCATTGGCTGCATTAATAAAATTATTTTATAATTTCATTATTTTAATGCTTTACATTTGGCTGATGAAGGACAAAAATTGTTCATTAGTCCCTGAAACATGTACCAAGAACAACTTTGTTAATAATTTTTTCATTAAAGCAGAGATGGGCACAATTCGGCTCATTGAGCAGCGCTCCCGCACCGGCAGGAGAAAGAGCTGAGTATGCGCTCTCACCGAATTTAACCTTGTAGCTGCTTGCACAGGTTCCCGTTACAAGCGGCGTATAACAACAGCTTTATACTTGTGCCCTGTTTGTTGTGCATTAGATGATTAGATTATGGTGCTACTTACATACGCTGATTATATTGTTTTTATTAGGTTCTGTGTAGGAAACATAAATAATTACTTTGACAGCTGATAAGTACACACTCCTTTGCCCACTACCGATAGTCCTGAAACTACAATAAGCCAACCTAGTAACTTGTTTAGAGAACAAGGATTCTTTGATCCGAAATAACATCGCATCGAGAGCAACTAGTTTGTTGTTCCACCAGGTTTGTTTACATCACGGATGAACGACAGCTGTAGAGGACTGACTTCTACAAAAAAAAGCTCTGGTAGTCACATCCCGAAGCTATTAGCCGTGCTCAATTAGTCCCACATAATGCTTGACAGATGGCAGAACATGCCAGACATCGATTCGGCTCGAGAGTGAACCAGGAAACTGAAAAAAATAAAAGTTCTCGTGCACCGTCTGTAGACGGGCGTAGCACTGGTGGACCAACCGCGTCAGCCCGTCTATAGGCAGGCGTAGCACTCATCGGGTTAATATTTGTAAGCAATGTTTTAAATTATGAATGTTCAGTCTAAAAATAAAAAGACTAGCCTATGTTTTGTTCTACAAGGAAATGGTCATAATCAAATGTGTATAACACCAACCTGGGTAATCCTGGCATATCATTATCTACCAAAGTTGCAACATGAAACTGCAACATCTTGATATTTTCAGAAATAACATGAGCAGCAGCTCCAGCTTGTTCATTTCGAAGAAGTTCATTGTTTGCTTTTATAATATCAGCAAGCTTGTGTGTCAGATCATCCTGTAAACAACAGAAAAGACAAAAAAGGAAAGTAAGCATGTTTCCATTTTTCCAGTTATGTGGCCTTTCGAAGTTCTGATAGTTTTCAGAATGCGATTGGTTCAAATTCATACAAAAACAAAAGGATTTCATGTCATATCTTACTGACTAATAGACATTTTAGAATTTATCAGTGTTGCCTAAGTAATATTTTGTTGTTTTAAGGGCCTAACATCTGGGTTATCAGCACCTTAGTAATTTAATTTCTTTTCAGTCTGTCAACATGACAAGCACAACTAAATTGGGTAGGGAATAACACTTACACACACACTTTTTTTTTTTTTTTTTTTCAGGAAGATATATTTTTCCAGATTAGTGGATGTGATTAGGTAAGCGTGATACAAGATGAGGGCACCTGAGCTTGGCCGACTAGATTCAAAGGTCATGTTCTCATTGGGCAATAAACAATATCATGTATAGTGCAGCAACTCTAATTACCCTGAGCTCCTGGTGCTAATGGAACAGTGCTAGCTCCACGAGCAATGAGAGAATTTAGAGGGCCAGTGGAGAGTTGTATTTGTTCACCGATATCAAACTGCTGATTGTTAGAATAAAGCAAACTGCGGCCAAGCAACAACGCTTGCCTTGTTAAGTTTACCATGTGACAGCTGTTAGTGGAATGACAATAATGTGGGTTGCCCAACTCATTAAACGAGTTGGTTTTAACTCCATCGTCAAATGTCTATGAAATGGTTTTCCATGGTTTCCAATTCTCAAGGACACAGCTTCTTCCTTCAACTACTTGCCCAGTTCCATTCATTACTTCCCTTTATCACTTGTCTTACGAGTTTGTAGTCAAGAAGTGCATTTGGTCACGAGGACACCCAGCTAAAAGAAATTCACCGCACCTCACCCCTGACACCACTGATACAGGTAAAATAAGGGTAGGTATACATTTTTAGTTAATTATCCATTGTATTGTATTGCCAAGAATTAAGTAGATGTGCATATCACATTCATTTTATAAAGGCTTATGCTGTTTATCTAAAACATCCATATATCCTATCCTGAGCATTAATGTATTAGTTTCCATGCTTATTAATTTTTAACCTGTTAAATTTTTTTCACACCTGGCGACTACCTTTAAATGCTACAAAATACTATTTTTCAAAATGCAAGTGCAACAACAATGCTATTTGCTCCTATCTTTAATTATTGTATATAATTGGCACAAGATTCAACTATAATTGTCCTCCTATGTAAATGTAGCATGATTTGATGACAGTTGTGAAAATAAACAGCAGTGTTGACAGCATTGTCTGATCCTATACATTTTCTGTTAACTTGCTTTTTAGTAGTCAGAGTAAGGGGACTCGAGACTATATTGTTCAATTGTTTAATGAGTAATGACTAAGGGTAAATAATTTTTAAGTGTTTCTTCGTAATTGAAACAACTTTGTTGGTTAATTGTCAATATGAACTACACAAAGAAGAAATTTTCAATTCTTTTATTGTTAGAAATATACTGGCACTTCACATTGAACATCCTTTGTTCATCCATTTCATCTAGGCCCCCAGGTTTTGAATGACACAGTAAGATCTAGGGTCTATTCTTATAGAGTGAGAACCAAGGAGAGCTGCTGACTCATGGTATAAATGGGGCTGGACATCCCCATAGAGTTGTGATTGTGATCACCCAGACATGCCCACTACAAGCATTTCCTGGTGACTCGGGGAGCTCCTGCTCCGATGGATGAAGCAATTCAATTCTTTATAACCTATAAAATAGTAATGTATTACTTAACCTAGTTGTAAGTTTGTGTTTTTTTTTTTTTTTAGACAACAGATACTCTATCCTTGAGATGTGATGAGAGATGCCAAAGAAATAAACCAATAAGATTCATTAAACTCATGCTTACATCAACCGAAGTAAACCACAAAGATAGAGGCTCAAATTATTCTTATTGTACACCCCTCAACGTACAATAAATTACAATATTACTGGAAGTTTCTATTTAAAAATCCTCTTCAGGCAGTCAACTCGTATAGAGAAGCCCAATTATTTTGAACATTAATGTCACTATAAACTACACAAATACCTGAAATAAGACACATACAAACTGTACACTTCAATTCTTAAAATAATTTTAACATATCACAATTTCCAGTGACCAGGATACTCAAATAGTCATTCCAATACTTTTGGAAAAGTAAAACCAAAAATCATTGGTTCAATGAAGTCCTAGACGATCTAGATGAATTAGGCTTGACAATGCAAAAAATTGAACACCGGGAAGAGAAGATGATCCTGAGAAACAAAGACTTGAGACTTAGTCTCAAAACTTCTACACGCAAACAATACACCTTAACGGACTAAGACAAGACAGAAGGTCAGACAGAATGAAACAGTTCTGGGAGAAGGAGAAGAAGAAGAAATATAAGCCAAATGTGTAACTAATACTCCTAAGACTTGACTGTATATAGATTGATTATTATAGTGCTCCAATGTGAGCATAAAATAAATGAATGAAAAAAAAAAGTTAAGTAGGTAGTGAAGTGGTTTGTGTTTGGTTCTTTTAGATATTGATGTAGAATATATGAACATTACCCCCCCCCCCCCCCCCAGATAATTTGGCTACCCTTTGCATGATGACCGACTGAAGAGCATTTTTACACAGAAGAAATGACTTCCCAGTTTCCTGCATTACTGAAAGTGTCATTACTAGAGACGGGAATTTGCCTATTTTATTCCTGTGTTTAGAAACGTAGGCTTTCGAGATATAAATCCGTTTTAGGTTCTTTTAGGCTAGATTTCGTTGGTTTTACTGTGCCTATAAATGCCTATTTCAAGGGTTTGTGCCTATTTGGAGTATAATTGCCTATTTGATGCCTTTTCACTGTATTTTAAAGTGCATTATATTGCAGCTGGTGTGCTCGACAGAATTATATTCTCATTTCTCAATATGTGTTAACCCCACGAACAAGAATGGGAATTCTCGGAGTTCACCAGAAATAGCGCCTGGGATCTCGATATTAAGCCTCCAACCTTAACAACCCTTCGTTTTGTATTTCGCTTTTCTTTTTATTGAAAATTTACCCGTTAGTATGTGTGTGAATTAATATCATAAACTTTATGCTGATTGAATTACAAAAGAACTTAGTGCCATGTTTTCGAGTCTTTTTAATCTCGATATTAAGCCTCAAAAGTTAAAAACTCTTCGTTTCAGGTATCGTCCCCTTCAAAAGCTGCGTTAGGTTGGCGCTGCAACCTAACTGTGAATTAATATACAGTATATCCTGTACGCGCCCGTGTGCTGAAAGGGCAGGCAGTTAAAACCAGCCAGGAGGGATGCGATCCAGCTGGCAATTAAAATGCTGCGGCGATCACAGTGGGTTGGTGCTGTAACCTATTTTGTGTTGAATGGACAGGCAGTTTAAAGCAGCTTGGAGGGATGCGATCTAACTGGCAGCGAGTGTAGCATGGCCCCTTACCAAGATAGATGGAAACTCGGTGGTCCCGTCTTGAACTACTGTTGCCATGCAGCCAGGAGGGATGCGATCCAGCTGGCAGTGAAAATGCCGCGGCAATCACAGTGCGTTGGTGCTGTAACCTATCTTGTGTTGAATGGACAGGCAGTTTAAAGCAGCCAGGAGGGATGCGATCCAGCTGGGAGTGAAAATGCAGCGGCGATCAGTGCGTTGGTGCTGTAACCTATCTTGTGTTGAATGGACAGGCAGTTTAAAGCAGCCAGGAGGGATGCGATCCAGCTGGGAGTGAAAATGCAGCGGCGATCAGTGCGTTGGTGCTGTAACCTATCTTGTGTTGAATGGACAGACAGTGCGTTGGTGCTGTAACCTATCTTGTGTTGAATGGACAGACAGTGCTGTAACCTATCTTGTGTTGAATGGACAGGCAGTTTAAAGCAACTTGGAGGGATGCGATCTAGCTGGCAGTGGGTGTAGCATGGCCTCTTACCAAGATAGATGTAAACTTGGTGGTCCCGTCTCAAGCTACTGTTGCTATGGAGATGGCCGGCCATGCTATTACTTCATCAGTTTATTTTCTGCATTTATTAGCCTTTGCTTGAGTGCAAAAAGGCCAGAATCAGAAGAATGAGAAAGACTATCGAAAATTCATGTAGCCAGCCGTTACTTCTGGGTCCTAAACTATGTGTATGCAAAATTTGGTTGGGATCGGTGGAACGGTGTAGATTTGTATACGGAACAAATCCACCCACCCACCCACCCACATACATACATTCACTTTTATATTTAAGATAAGTATGTTATTAAATTATGAGTTGCTTATTGTTAATTCTTTTTATAGTAATTAAATATGTTATTAAATTAAAATAATTTTTTCATGCCTATTTTGTTGCCTATTTTACACATTAGTGCCTATTTACATGCCTATTTTGGCTATTTTAAGAGCCTATATGCCTGCCTATTTTAACTGTTTTTAGTGCCTATAATTCTCGTCTCTAGCCATTACGAATATAACCTATCAAAGACAAAGTGATTTTGTTTACCTGATTCCTTGCTGACCCATACATGACAACAGCAGGACGAACTGACAAAGGAGGAACAGGCAGAACAGTGACAATCATCCAATCTGGTCGGGCAAATTTGGGATCCATTCCCAGAATGAAACACTCTTCATCAGTGATGTGCTTCAGAATCTCCCACACTCTCTCTGCACTTAAAGCAATCTTCTTTTCTTGTGAGTCTTCATTTACATGCTTCCATTCAGCTGTTAAATCCAAGCCTGCCCTCCTTATGCTGGGTTGGTAGCGACCACAACCTCCATGTCCAACCTTACGGGGCTGAAGTAAAGCAAAAATAAATAATTACTTTAATTTAGAAAAGATGAAATAGCTACATAACTTGATAAAATATGTAATAAATTAAGAATAAAACTAATAACATAATCTAAAAGAAATTCACTAACACATTAACAGATTTTATCAGTTTATGCGATTTTTGGGTGTTGAAACAGATTCACGGATTCCATTTGCAAAATTATGGATTTTTAAGATTTTATTAATTTATTTAAGTACTAGCAGTAGTTTTACCAGGCTTCGCCCAGTAGAATGATCATGAAGTTTCAACATTTCCTAAACTCTCTCGTCAGATAAGTGATGAATTATACTATTCATTGAATTATTATTTTAAGGGTGACAATATAATCTACTACTGAACTGATGCATCAAACTTACAAACTAATAGAAAAATATCACAGTTGAGTAAGACTTTATGGGGTGATTAGTAGAATAATGTACACAACATCCAAGTCATTGGGCCCTAATGATAATGGAAATAATGAATATGGAAACAACTACTAACTACTGGCACATGTACCGGTAATTTACCAATGAATAGAAAATAATTAGCAAGAAAAGGGAATAAGTCATGTACTGTAAAAGACACTGCCCATCATATCTCATTGACTGTTAGAAAAGTGGGGAGCAATAGTGTACTCTTTTGCTGCAGAGCACTGTAGGAAAATGACTGGAGTACTTTGGAAAACTTTGGCTGTCCCAAGCTCCTGAGGGAACAATAGTGTGTCATTTATCGCCACATACCGCTGTACAAAAATTATGAAATGCATCCAAGAAAATTTGAAAGCACCAACACTTATTGCAGCTGATAACATCAATGTTCTGCCCCAATAACATCACACTTATACAGAGGCCTAATATTTAGTTAACAGATGTGGCCTACAGTTATGCATGATGATTACTGTTTTGAGGGGTCCAAGAAATATTTTTTCACTAATAACTCCCCGCGACTGTAAAGCAGCGCAAGATGTAACAATTTTTGCAATTCCGCACCAGAACACTGATAGTGGCGGCATAATGCAGCCTGCTTTGCCAGCCAACAATAGACTTATTTAAATATTCTTACAGTTACACTTCAATTCCCAACATCTCGGACCCCTAGTAGAACACCGAAATACTTCCGACACGATTGGTTCTAGAGCCTTAAAACTTGGTTAATGGGTCCCAATGTCTATACAAATCTACACTGTTTCACCAAACTGAACCAAAGTTTACGTCCCGAGTTGTTTCTTGCTTTGCGAGCCTTAAAATGAGCCTAGATTGGTCCTTCTACGACAAATTCGACATTTCGTCTATGTGCCAATCGGCCTAAATATAGAGAATGGAGAGGGCTGTCCAAATTTCAAGCAGACAGTGTTACCTGCAGGGTTCCAAAAGGTAATTACTTAAAATTTGGTTCATATGACTTGACATATTAGCAAATTTGATTAAGTTCGGTGAAATCGTATAGACTTGGGCCAAAGGACCTAAATCTAGGGAATGGAGAGGGATGTGCAAATTTCAAGCAGACAATTTTACCTGCAGGGATGGGAAAGGTAGGTACATAAAATTTGGTTCAATTCATTGAAATCGTGTAGATTTGTGTCAAAGGGCCTAAATCTAGGGAATAGAGAGGGCTGTGTGAAATTTCAAGTAGCAGTGTTACCCGCACGGTTCCAAGGGGTGAGTACGTAAAATTTGGTTAAAATCGGTGAAACGGTATAGATTTGTATAATTAACAGACAAACCAACATTCAGCTTTATATAATAGAGAAGAAGGAGATTCATTACATGGATATCTTCATATTTCATTTCATTTCTATTCATCCATTGAATCATACAGTGAGACCGGGAATGTTCTCCGCAGCACCTACATGCGTCTGCGAGAGCTAGCTACAGCAGTTACGTTGGTAGCACGGCTGCCGCTTGCATCATCTCTATCTCTACTTAGTACAAAACTAAGTCCCCGATTCTTGGATGTTACGGGTAAACTCGAGAACCACTGGATGGATTTTGATGCGGTTTTCACCATTCTGTAAAGGATATATCGAGTATGATTTCTGTAGAAAATAATTTATTTATGCTCAAAGGAAGCCGAGCAGTAACGATTTTAGTGGAAAAGTCGATAAAAAACCTGGCGTCCGAGCGCTTTGTAAGCTTACGCTGGGCAAACCGTTAAAAATATCTAAATACTATGAGTGTAAGAACTGTTCAGCATGAAAAGTTCTACAAAAAAGTCCGCGAGAGCATATGTCTATCTTCCATACATCGCCCACTATAAGGGAACAACTGAAGCTTGTCTCTTACAGCTTTATGTGCTGTCGACTTAGAGATTCCTGTTTGTTGAGCTAATTTTCGTATTGATTTACTTGGACTACGCAGCATTATATCGGAGATTTCATCAATTTTTCGTCTGTTAAAAGCACCCGGTACATAGTACACTGAGCCAGTCACACGAAATTTACTTACCAAATCCCCAACGGTATCATGGTTTGGACACTTTGATATTAGGAAACCGCGCCTGAAATCTTAATTTTATATTTTCTGTAAACCGATCGCCTTCCCGAAAAACGTATTCCACCAAAAAACTCTCTTTTCAGGAGTAAACATTACCGCCTGTATACTGTTGCACTCTTCCAATAATAATCTATCTGAACGCTCGCTGACTAATACACGCTGAAGACACACCGACAGCTCACACGGGGAAGTCCCGCTTTGAAGGACACAGTGCAGTGCAGCCAACTAAAACGCATGACTCAACCACTCACAGTTGCACGTACCCACTGCGGAGAACATTCTCGGGCGCCAGGCCTATAGGCCTACACAAGGATAACCTTACATCATTAACATTTAGTCATATGAATAAATAACTATTAATACTCTAAAAACTCTTTAACTGAGTAGAAGCAGTGCTCCAGCAAGAACTCTTTAGTCTTTATTTTGAACTTTAGATAATTTGCTGTGCTTTTAAACTAATATTTGGCAAATGATTATATAGCGTTATAGCTGCATGAAATACACAATTTTTACATAGTGTTGTATTTGCAGCATGTACATGAAGATTGTTCTTTTGTCTGGTCTGGTAGTTATGTATATTTGAATTCATCTCAAAGATATCCTCATTTCCTAAGCTTTGCTTGACAAATAATAGAAGTTCAAGGATGTAAATACTTGGCAAAGGTAAAATTTTCATTTGTTTAAACAGAGGCTTACAGTATGCAAGCTAGTAGTTCCTTTCATTGCCCTTATTATTCTTTTCTGGATAATAAAGATTTGGTGAGCAGCAGGTGAATTTCGCCAAAATATGATTCCATATTTCATAAGTGAATAGCAATAAGCAAAATAAATACTAAGAACAATTCTCCAGCTAGTCGATTGTCTTAATACTCGTAATGCGTAACAACTTGAGCTTAGTTTCTTGGCAAGATTAATGGTATGAGAGTTCCATTTTAGGTCATCTTGCAACCAAAGGCCTGAGAATTTAGTAGAAGAGGCGTTACCAATTTTAAGGTCATTTAAGATTATGGAGGGGAGGGGTATTAATACTTTTATTCTGAGATGTGTGAAAATTAAGAGCCACTGTTTTACTAGTGTTCATAAGGAGTCCATTATTGTTGAACCATAAGGACAGCTGACATGTAACTTCCTCTACTGATTTTTGAAGTTCAGTGTCATTTTCACGCCTCATCAAAACACTTGTATCATCTGCAAATAATACAGTTTTAAATGCAGATGAGATGAGATATGGTACTCGCCATAAGCACTTCAAACATTATGGCAAAAAAGTTCACTTACTCGCAAGAAGAGCCGCCTGCCGAAGGATGCAATGAGCTACGTGTAATAGCTGTGTGTGCCCGCTTAGGGACAAAGAGCATAATAGCACTTACAGATTGCACCTTTCTCCAGCTCGTTTGGCAGGGTTCTTGTTGACCTTTAGAATTCATGCCCGGAAACAGAAAATATCTCAATCATCACCGCTCTCAGCCAGTGCCAATTAGACGAGATTCCCACTGGCCCTATTAGTCACACCTTCGCACAAATAGGTACCATAATGTTGTGAGATCGGCACCGTGCTCAGCGGTTTTGACAGAGCTTCAATGTCCCCACAGTCTAGAGTTCGGGACCAGGCATGGAAAAATGCGATCTCCACGCAATCACGTTCGAACCCATTTTATAAGATTTCTTGCAGTACTCGAAACATCGCAAAATTTTCAATTAAGGATCTTTTAAACGATTTCTTGTACTGCATTATCATCAAGTGCAAATCAACCATTTTCCTAAACTTTCATAAAATTTAACAAAACAAATAAAAAATAGTATTTTGTTTAAAGAAAAAGTGTACAGGAACATTAGAAGAAGGAAGATTTTAGTTTTACGTGACCGTTAATCTCGTATCATAAGCCACGGGACCTCCTTTTTCGTGGAATCCGAACCACAGTACATGGCATTTCACTTTGAAAATCTCACATGTATTGACTGGGATACTAACCTGGTCCAGGAACATTAGATATTATGGTAATGAATAAGAAGTAATTTGTGATTTTCCATTTTTTTTTCTTGTGGAAATTCACCAATATTTAGGAATTCAATAGTTCAGTAACAAAAACAAATTTGTGATCGTTTTATGAATATTCGTAGTGTGTTTCTTCCTTCGTCATAAATGTGTCATTTTCATGGATTTTCATGGCTCTTCGAACAGGATTTGAAATTTATATGAGTGGCAGCCTTGAACTAACATTTAGTTTAAATTTGTAGCAGCTACATAGTAGGAAGGAAGGAAGGAAGCTTGTAGTTTAACGTGACCGTTAATCTTGAGATCATGTGCCACGGGACCTCCTTTTTACGTGGAATCCGAACCACAGGACATGGCATTTCACTTTCGAAAATCTCACATGCATTGACCGGGAATCGAACCCGGACCGCCCGGTGAGAGGCATACAGCTAGACCGCTGAGAGATACATAGTAGAAATGAGAACATAGAAATTCTAAACTCTTAATACATGGTACATTAAGGAAATACAAGCAATAAATTTCTTCGAGTGCCTACTAAAATTATACATGAATTGCAGCCAATGGCCATAGCAGGGTATTTTAGTTCAACGTTTGTGGGCTCCCAGCAAGTTCAATTTCAATTTCAAGTAGCTCCAACTTTGGCTACCAGATGTCACTGTCACTGGCACCTAGCGGTGAACATTGGAACTTGATTGAGTGTTTCTATTATGTTGCTCGTTTTGGCTCCGTATTGACGCAATTGAATTAGATTTTGCTGAATGAGTGTTTCTAACCAGGCAAATATAACCTACAAATTTGGCTACACACTACCAATTTGTTGTGGTAGGTTCTTTCACATGCCATAAATCTATGACATGAGACCGCCGGCTTACTTCCCCTCCAAAGGAAAGCATACTGAAGGATTTTAACTTCTTAAAAATCCGACGACTTCGGCGAGGATTGAACCCACGATCTTGGGCACAGCAGTTCAGCATGCTACTGACTGCGCCACCGAAGCCTACTAAAATGTAACCAAGATAGAAATGAACTGCCAGCAGATAGGTACATTTAGCTTCTCATCCGGCAATACGCAGAGTAAGTCCAAAAAAACAAAAGCTTCCATAAATTCAATAGAAATATAGCAGATTTACCTGTTGATTATTGGGATCATCAGCATTCTCCTTTTGAATATCCATTTCATCACCACCCTCACAAATATTCTTTCCTTTGCAAAGATCATAAACGAAGGTCAAACGTTTCCTAGGTTGACCTTTAGATTTCATTACAACTTCTTTTATTTTGGGATTTGTCTGCAAAATACCAATAAATCATAAATGTCTTTAGAAAAGGGAAACAGCAGCAAGCATGCTGTGCATACCGGTATTTATCAACAACCATAAATAGTTCTCTTACCGGACTGACCAACATCTTTGAACAATAAAAGCAAACACATCGAAGTATCTTGATGGTTTTTGTGACAAAACCAACATGGAAGACTGGCTTGGCTAGATCGATGTGACCAAAGTGACCAGGGCATTCCGTCTGGTTACCTGGAAAAGCCATTACAATTTTATAATATATAGCAAAGAACACCAAACACAGCAAACATTAAGTTGCTAAAAACAATTTTTATTTCTTCAGCTAAAATACAGCTCAGTTGAGAAAAAGTTTGGTCATGTTTGAAATATTAGTCTGTCTGGGTGGACAATGCATTGCTACCGTTGTCGCCAGTGAAGCAACGCCAGGTTAAATATAGCCGATTCCAAGAAAAAGAGAAAGGCAGGTGCAAGCGATGTATCCGTTGACTTGTTCAAACGAGATGTATAAATGTTTCATGGTATTAAACACTAGAGAATGAAGATGATAGGCCAACTGAAGAATGAGTTTATGACTAAAGCCCTGCGCGGATGCGGATATCCGCAAATTTTTTCGCCACGCGGATATAGTTTGTATGGCTGTGCGGATAGCGGATACGCTGCGGATAATGTTTCAAGTAAATTTGCGGATAGTTTTTAGAATAAAATGTGGAACGATAATATTACATATTTGATATGCCAATCTACAGCTTCATGCTTAAAAGAGGAATACTCTTATAGCCTATTGCTTTCGAAATATTCAGGCACGTATGTGCACGAGAAGATTATGCTTTCAAACTACATTTTATTTAGTACAGGCCGGACGTTTGTTTTAGACGATTGCCCTTGACCTTGAAGCCTGCAGGTGAGCCTACACACACTCACTCTCTCACCCTATCACTTCACACTTGTCACCACCGATCTGATATAATGGAATTCCAGACTTGAGCAGACAGTACAGTCCACATCGAAGTATTGTGTGACGCGGAATTACACGTTACGTAGTTACGAACAGAACGTCATTATATTTGCCAATGACTGTACTCCTAGCTGTAGTGTGAAAAAGCTTTGTCAATCATCGGATCGCTTGGGGCAGCTGATAACAACACAGGTACTGTAGTAACTCGCCTCCAGGCTTCCATTAAGATTTTTCACTCGTCTAAAACAAACGTCCGGCCTGTACCGTATGTTTGTAGTAGAAGGTCTTGACATCTCATCAATTCTCACTGCCATTATTACTATACGTACGAGATATAATGCTGTCAATAAGCCTGTTAGTTCATCGTGGTGGCATCATTAACATTCCTCAAGTCAGCTACTTCGCGGTCTAAGCTATCCTGGAATATCTGGTTCCATGAGTATCCTATCTGTAGATTTATTTCCAACTTGACACTGAAACACGCTGACTGTGATATTGCAACGGATAGAGTTATGACATCAACTATGCGGACATGGATGGGTCAAGAAGCAGATGGATGATGACTGACTTGGAATTTCTGGCCAAATATCAATCTCTTTCTCCAAGCGTAAAGAGAGGTCACTTATTATTAGTGAATGTTACCGTGTCCGTGAGTATGAACATCATTTAACCAACATGGATAAACTATCTATTAATATAAAACAAGGTGAATATTCAATAGTGCGTGAAACTAAGCTGAAGTCAACGATATGGCAGACATTTGGTTACATTTTCAATGGAATCGAAAAAAAGAACGATATAGTAATATGTTTTACCTGTAAGAAAGTGTATTCATACTCAGGACACAAATCAGGCACATCAAACTTACTGAGGCACAAGTGCAAAAGTAGCCAAAAAAGTATAGCCAGTTGTTTGTCTATAGCGGAGGTCAAGAAACCTGAAGTGTCATCCAACTTGAAGTTCCTTGCAATGAAGCAAATTTCCAGGAACGACTCACTCCTCAAATGTCTGAATGTGTTGGTTTGATACTTTTTGCTTTATCTAATAAATTAAAAATAATATTGAAATATCAACGGATTAGGATAAAAGTCATGCGGATGCGGGGCGGATAACAGTCGTGCGGATGCGGGTAACAGTCGTGCGGATGCGGGGCGGATGCGGATAACGTTTTGTTTATCCGCGCAGGGCTCTATTTATTACCAGACATGAGAGTGGGAAAAAGGTCATCACCCTGGTGTCACCGTATTATTTGAAATATAGCCAATGAGAGTAAGACGCCAAATTTGACCGCGCAGATTGTTTGCGCGCGAATTCTGATAAATAAGTGTTCCCACGATGCGATTTTCTGCACGTGAGTGTCAATTGTTTGTGCTGATTTTTACAAGCTGAATGAGATGTGTCCGAAGTGTGTGCGAGCATTATTACAATTTTTGTAGAGCGAGTTACCCCTTCCACGTGAAATTTGATTGAAACATATAAATATAGTGGTCTGTGAATAGACGCCGTCACAATTTTAGATATCTTCGAGCAATTAGGATGTCACTCTGTCTGAGGACGTGGCACGTTGATTGACTAACTTTTGCGGGTGCTTAGGCGGCATGAAAGACTTTGAAAATGTTATTGTGTTGCGTGTCGGGCAACATAGAATTGTGTTTATGTATTAACTTACGGGTGAATCGAGTAGCTCAATTATGCAGTATAATTAGGTGCCTGAAAATAATAACAATAACTTTATTTCGAAAAAAAAAGGAAGGAAGATTGTAGTTTTACGTGACCGTGAATCTTGCGATTATGAGCCACGGGACCTCCTTTTTACGTGGAATCCGAACCACAGGACATGGCATTTCACATAACTTTATTTCCTTTAGCAAGATGATCGTCACCATGGCCTCAAGAGTGGATAGTGTCGTATCCCAAGATTTGATGTCTAGCATGATGGGCTAGGCTATGCAGAAGGAAGATAGCGGGTGCTATCTCGGCACCGGGCAGCATGGAAAGTGATGAGTACTAATTAAATTTATTTAATTTTGACGGGGAGGGATCATGTATAATTAATTGGGAAATTGTGTTTGTTTTATTTTATTTTTTTAAATAACTTAGCTTTGCTGTGATTACATGTAGATTCGTTTCACTGACATAAGTTAAATAGCATCACGTGACTTTGTGTAAATATTAGATTTTTTTTTCTTGTGCGTTTTTCTTGGGTTTTAACCCGTTGCTTTGTTTGATAGAGTGCTTGCCTTCATGTTGCTGCACACATGAATGTAAGGCACTAGCGAGATTATTTACGGCTGAAACCTTAGATAAGGGTGATAAATGGGACTGCATTTAAATTGTATGTTAGAAAATGGAGGGAAATTCCCGTCTTTTTGGTTATGTTTTACCCAGGAAAATGCTTAGATTGTTTTGCTTTGAACAACTTTATGTTGTTACAGAAGGCCGTCCGCTTTTCTGTAGTCATATTTTAGATTTTTGTGGGGTAATTTATATTCGGGATCTGGGGTACAAATGAGGTCAATTGGTCAGGTATGGAGATGATGTGTGTGCTATATGATATTCTTCGAAGAGGTAGCAGGATTCGGACATGGCGATCCAGTTTCCGTTGCTCCTCATGCTTCAGTAAACGTACCTGAGGGACGTGTTGCTGATCTGTGAATCTTGTCACCCATGGATGTTTGGTCAAGAAAATTTGATGTTTTATGATGTATTTTACGCGATTTCAGAGGCTTGGAGTTTCTGCTGACACACTATGGCACATTTGAGCTTGACAGACCTATGTACTCAGATCTCTGAATGTTGATAAGGAAGCAGCGTGCGCGCTTTGCATTCCTTTAGATAATTGGTAGAATGCTTGCCTGGCAAATTATAGCTTGCTTTTGATGTTAATTGGGATAGATGTCCATGCCCGGATTTAAATACTTCAGTCCGTATTAATCGATGCGTTACTTGTAATTTTTGTATTCAGCCCGCTGGGGCATTTTATTTTGTTGTTGTTGCTTGGATGTTTGCCAAGCATTGTAAAGTGTCAGTTTAAAGGTCGCAGGCGGCGTGCCGATATCCTTGTTGTCACGTGGGTGCTCTGTTTGTTTTGCATGACTTAAGACCGACTGTTCGGCAGTCAAATAAGTGTAAATATACAATTCGTGTATGATTGATTTTATGTAAGGGTAGACTATGTCATTGCATTTATATTTTGAATTAGCCATTTAGTGTGTATTCCCATAATTATCATGATTTTCCAACTCGCAGTACGGGGTTTACGACTTAATCGTATGATCGATCGGAAGTGAATTCCCGTCAAGTACTCAAATCTTTCTTTGTCCGAACGCGCGCACAACGCAATAAACATGTTTCTTTTCTAATTATTGTATTTTTTTGATATTTTTTTTTGTTTAAACTGTAATATTCTTTGAGGTGATAGTTTTGTATCCCTTGTTTACAACTGTCTAAGTTCATTTAGGAGGTAGCTTTTCATGGGCTGGTGGTTGATCCAGTTATTTGTTTTTACGGCTATCGTGGGCTGGGGATACGTTGTGAGCAGGCGCAAGCGGGGCTTTCCAAGTTCCCAGCTGGCTTGTTGACTTGGTCGAGGGGGGTCGAGTGTGGGTTAATGGGTCACTTGCATGTCAAGTGTGGCGGGCCATTGACTCATGGCATCACACGAGGGTGGATTATTTACTGTTATGTTATTAGTCCGTATTAAATTGTTTTGTTTTAACCTGTCATATTTCATTTATAGCCTAAGTTCCCTTATGAATCCTGGAAATTTTTAAGAAGCACGTTCTCCTCTTAGTACTTTGTATGTACCGATCACCCCCGAATGTCTGTCTCGTGTAGTGCATCTTTTCCAAGGGTACAATATTTATATTCTCTAGATTGGCAACTCTGCACAACATACTAACAAGAATATGTCAATGAAAATCTGACATAACCTCAAAATTTAATATGTATGATAACATCTTTCAACTCGTGATCACACACCTAAACTCACATGGAGTGAGCATAGCCTAGATCTTGTTCTGTAAATACTGTTATGGTTAGAAGTGGAGAGACAAAAGAATATGAGGATAAAATCAGATCACTTGATCAAGAATGAATTGATGTATTGATATACTGTAACAGTATACTGTTTTTGTATGTCACCAATGCAGAACTCGAAACACTTCATGTGATTGCCTATTATAGGTAAAGGAAGATAACCCCAAAATGAGAATAGGAACACTGAATGTAATGACATGAACTGGAAAATGTGAAGAGCTTGTAGATCTGATGGAAAGAAGACAACTGTATGTATTAGGTCTGAGCGAAACCAAATGGAAAAGGAAAGGGAAGAAACTTTTAAGAGGAGGATATACCCTTTACTGGTGTGGTAAATGGAAAGGGTCACATAATGGAGTGATGCTGTTGCAGATATTAAATATATTAGCGACAGAATCATTAGATTAGAGGTACCATCAAACGGAAAAATCCCAACCCTAGTGCACGTTTATGCCCCACAAACAGGGTGCAAGGATGAAGAGAAACAGAAGTTCTTGGAACAGCTAGAGAACCAATTGGATAAGGAGAACATTATGATAATAGGTGACTTAAGTGCTCAGGTGGGATGCAAAAGGTAGGGTGTAGAAAGGGTGATTGGCCCATTTGGTTATGGAAACAGAAATCTAGAAGGTGCTTGATATGTGCAGTCGAAATAGTCTTCAAATTCAAAATACCTGGTTTAAGATGAGAGAAAGCCATAAAGTAACTAGATACAGCTGGGATGGAAGACATAGATCACTGATAGACCTTGAAATAACAGTGGGTGAAGCAGGAAAACAAGTTGTGGATGTCAAAGTTGTTCCCAGTGAAAGTCTCGACAGTGACCATAGGCTTGTTCTAGTTAGTATAACTGGTGTTAAACTGATTAATTATAAGATGGAAAAGAAAGAAAAGATCAAGGTCTGGGAGCTGCAGAAATCTGATAAACATGAGGAATATCAGAGAAGAATTTTAGGAAAAGTTCCAAAAACTGATACCAAAAGTGCAGAGGAAGAGTGGCAAAATTTTCAAAATGTCTTAGGTGAAGAAGCTAGAGAATTATGTGTCGAAACAAGTATCAAGGTTCGACATAAAGAGACTGCCTGGTGGAATAAGGAAGTCGAGACAATAATTCAATTAAGGAACAAAGTAAAGAGAAAATTAGAAGTGGAGAGACAAAAGAATGACAGAAATGAGGATAAAATCAGATCACTTGCTCAAGAATATTGAGAGCACAAATTAAGAGTTAAACGCATAATTAATGAAGAGAAGGATAAGATTTGTGGATGAATTTGTGATGAAATTGGAGGAAGATAAACAAGGTAATAAGAAATTACCATATAAAACTGAGAAAAACAATAAAGGACATCCGGAATCAGTTACAGCTTTGGAAGGAAATAATGGAGAAGTGATAAGAAGCATAAATATTCATATTCATTCATTTATTTGCAATGGGGGGGTGTGTCCCCCGGTGGCAAATTGTATATACATAACAAATAAATAATTATACATAACAATTCAATAACAATTATACAACAATTAAACTGGAGTATTTACACAAATAGTCAGTCTTTTCTTAAACACACCTATATGTTTGGGAAAAGGCTCTAAGACTGCGGCAGGTAGAGAGTTCCAGTTATCAATGGCACGGTTTACAAAAGAATATTTACCATAATTTGTTCGCTGTGGTCGGCCCTTAACTTTGAAAGGATGATCGCTCCTACCCATGTAAGTGGGCTTTCCCAATCGTTTGCTAAGCTCACCCCATGCTGGTTGATTTGTATACGTGTTGTACATAGCGCAGAGTCTAGAGTTCATCCTCCTAGCCTCCAGTGAATCCCACCCAAGTTTCTTTAACATACGGCTCACACTGCTCCTGGGATTAAAGTCACTGAGCACAAATCTAGCGGCCTTTCTTTGTACCATTTCCAACTCATTGATGAGCCCTACTTGATATGGATCCCAAACCGCCGAGGCATATTCCAGAATAGGTCTTACAAGTGACAAATAGCCTAATTCTTTAGGAGAGGTACTACTTCCTTTTAATACCCTCATTACAAAGTGCAGGGATTTGTAAGCTTTTGAAACTACACATCCTACATGACTACTCCATTTCATGAAATCAGGAAGTTAATGGGACAGTATTTTGATCAACTGTTAAATGATGTAACTAATAATGACAGTGGGGACACAAACATCAATTTAGGGGCCAATGATGAAAACCACCAAGAGCCACCCCCATCCTGGTCTGAAGTGGAAGAGGCTTTAAAAGCCATGATCAAAGGGAAATCCACTGGATTTGATGAAGTAAGTTCAGACATGATTCACCCCAATATCTGCAGGCTAAATGGCTGGGCAGCGGTCGCTTGGTCGGCCTTAGCCCGTCATGGGGACTTTTTTTTTTTTTTAAGTTCAGACATGATAAAAGCAGCAGGAATTAATGGGCTATATTGGTTGTACAGAGTATTACATGCTATATGGAAGGACAATAAGATCCCTGATGACTGGTCTAAAGGTGTAATAGTGCCATTGTTTAAAAAAGGAAACCAGAGAAGTGTGAGAACTATCGTGGAATTAAGAATGGCTTTAGACCAGGAAGGAGTACTATTGACTTGATCTTTGCTGCAAGAATGCTTATTGAGAAAAATCTTGATAAAGGAAAAGAGTTAGTAATGGTATTTCTAGATATAAGAAAAGCTTATGATAGCATTGCAAGATCAAAAATTCTGGAATGTTTAGAAAGGCACAATGTCCCAAAAGGCTTGATAAACAAGATCAAAATGCTGTATGAAAACACAAGGGCATGTGTAAGAATAGGTAATGGGGAAAGCAGATGGTTCACAACAAAACAAGGAGTCCAACAAGGAAGTTCACTGTCTCAATTACTATTCATCACAGTGATGGACATAATCCTGAAGAGAATAAAAGAAGAAAAGGATAATGAAACAAATGTCCTTGTCTTTGCAGATGATGTCATGATTTGGGGAGAAAGTGCCAGAGAGGTACAAGAAAAACTGGATGCATGGGACAAGGTGTTCAAGGAGTATGGGTTGAAAATAAGCCAAATTAGACAGTAGTGATGACAACAGGACTGTCTAATGCAACCATTTACTTGAATAATCAGCCTCTACAAATTGTTGATCAATTTAAATATCTTGGTAGCACACTGTGTAAGGATAACAACAGCAACAGTGAAGTAACAAATAGGACCAGTAATGCAGCCACCTTCTATGTACAAGTTAGAACACTACTGTGAGATAATCCAGTGCCCAGGAAGTGTAAACAAACTGTTTAAGACATACTACATCACAATTCTAACTTACGGAGTAGAAACATGCACCCTGTCCAGAAGAGAAGAAAGTACAATTCAGGCATCCGAAATGAAGTTTATAAGAACAATGCTTCAAAGGACAAGGAGAGACAAATTAAGGGACAAAACAAACAGGACAGAGGCTAGCATAGATATCAGTGCTACAAAATATTTGCAGAAGCAACGATTAGGATGTTATGGGCATCTTCAAAGAATGGGAGATGAGAGGACACCAAAAGCATATTTCAACATGATTATCCCAGGAAAAAGACCAGTAGGAAGAACAAAGATAAAATGGTTGGACCAAATCAAGGAGGATGATGATCTTGAAGACAAAGGGCTGGACTGGAGAAGGACCCATGATGACCAACTATTCATGGACAGGAAAAGGTGGCGAGGGCTCGTTAACAGCACCCGGGCGACTGGAGCTGGAATTTGATGATGATGATGATGAGGTAAATGATGTTTCATTGTTATTTCTGTGCACACTATAGGTAAATTATTCTTTTTAAATGAGATTGGATACATTACTTATTACCACTTTCAGTATGGGAGGCGTGAATACCGGTCACAAATATAACATTTTGGTCAACGCAGATTAGTAGCAGACCATAACAAGCAGACTACTCACGAGTAAAAATGCTGATCAAAGCAATAAGTCATTTTGATCATAGGCCAGTGTCAGCGATTGTTTCACCTACAGCAGGGAATAAACAATATTTCATTGCAAATACGAGGTGCTACAAACTTTTAGTTACTACCTGACATAAAAACTCTGAACTTGGAGATGGAATTTTCCTTCAATTTTGAATACAAGAAGACCCCCATTTCTCAAATCCCAATCAGGAAAAACCTAGTCTTACACTTGGATTGGTACCTTATAAACGGCACTTGCCCATTCTTAAGAGCAAAAACTACTCCAGCTCAAACGTTTAAACTTAAGTCGATCAAAATATTGAAAAACAGGTAAAACTGATGAAGAGCAAATCCTATGAAAAAAAAATCTGGAAATTTAGTAATAAATGTTTACCCATCCACTATACCCTTTTTAGATCACAACTAATATATTAAAATTCCAGCAGAGTCCACTGTTATACATGTGAATTATGAACAAATACAGCCTTTATCAAACTTCAAAAATAAATTTTCTGAATCTTCGGGAGTCAGTAATTCCATTATGGACAGCCAAGGTAAGGCAACATTAAAAATGGAGCTAGTCTCTCATGGTTCATTGGCACTGCTCGTGGCATCATTTGAGCCTTGCAGTGGCCTTCACAGTATGTACTAGCCAAGTGTCTTGGTGAGGTGTATCATACCAACTGACGAGCCCAATGGTACACCGGAGTGAAACGCTGGCAATTGAATTGAGCTTGCCGGAACAATTTTTCGAATTCTTTTGAAATTTGATACTGTGTTATCAATAGGAGGAGGATTTCTATGACAAGTCATTCTTTTTCCTTCAATTTTGAATACTTCAAGACCACCATTTCTCAAATCCCAAACAGGAAAAACCTAGTCTTGTATTTTCAACACGTTTCCAAGCATGATAATCAAAATTTAACAGGTTTTATTGGGCATATAAATGCATATTTAGGCTTTCTGAAGTTTTATGGCATATTTTGAACAAAATATCATTATAAACGGCATATTTTGGTAATTTTCACTTGAATTTCATTTTATAAAAATCAGAATAAGCTCTAGAAATTATTGTTCAGGATAGATTGGAATATACTACTGAAGAACCATTCTAAAGTAGTGTATGGAATGTTTCTAACAGGTAGGAGCTATTGTTTGCTAGCTGGGTCAATTCCTGGAAACCGGGCTATTGTTTACACAGAAGCAGAGGTAATTCCGCTGTTATTTGTCATCGTTCGTATCTCTCTCCTTCGCCCTTCCCTCATCCACCTTCAACACACTGAATGACCTTGGTCACTCATTAGGGAGCTTCAGTCATTCAGTTCCTTTCAATATGCCTAAAACAAAAGTCTCAATTTGTGGGAAGTTGCAAAGTTTTGTTCGCAAGTTCGGTAAAAACATATTCAGTACGGATGGAGTGATATTATTCTGTAAATTGTGCGAGGTAAAAGTTACTGCCGAAAAACGCTTCTCTGTGCTACAACACTGTAATACTGCAAAACATAAGAATTGTGTAACTAGATATTCTGTACTCGAAAATAGGCAACGTCTGCTATGCGAAACCCCGACATCAAGTTCGCAGTGTTCACAATTTTCACAAGATCTCTGCAAGATGATGGTTTCGTCTAATATTCCTTTAAAGAAACTTAACAGCCGAAACTTCAGACAGTTTCTTGAAAAATATCCAAAGCACCCTGTTCCCAATGAATCTCCTCTCAGGAAGGACTACCTGACCCCTTGTTATGAAGAGATGTTGGATATAATAAGGCGTGGCGTGGGAGACAGTAAGATATAGACGAGATCACAGATGTGGCTGGAAGATATGTATCAAATGTGATCGTTGGCACGCTGAAGGAAGACCGGCCTGGAGATACGTTCCTCCTGACATGTGAAGTACTAGAGAAGACAAACCATTCCACCATTGCAGTTCTCTTCAACAATTCAATGAATCTGTTGTGGCAAAACGGGGCAAAGAGAGAACACATTTTTCTATTTGTAACCGACGCTGCTCCGTATAGGTGAAGGCAGCCAAGGGACTTAAAATGCTATACCTGAAAATGATACAAGTGACGTGTCTTGCACATGCCTTGCATAGGGCAGCTGAAGAAGTTAGAAGTTGATAATTAATATCGAACTGTAAGAAAGTGTTTGTCAAAGCTCCATTTCGCGTTCAGAAATGTCAAGGAGAAGCACCTTCACTACCCCTACCTCCCCAGCCAGTTATAACGCGATGGGGGACTTGGCTTGATGCCGCAGTGTAATATTGCAACTACTTAGATGTCGTGGAGAAGATCGTGAAATCTTTTGATCCTGCAGAATCGTCGTCCATAAAAATCACTCAAGATTTATTTTCAAGCACTACATTAAAAACGAACCTGGCTTACATGAAGTCCAATTTTAATTCTTTATCTGGAGCAATCATACAGTTGGAAGTTTCAGGTGCAGAACTAAGCGATGCACTGGATGTTGTAAAGTGCATTGAACAAAAATTAAAGCATGCGAAAGGAACAATAGCATCTAGGGTGTGGAGAAAATTAAAAAATGTACTGGTAAAATATAGCGGACTTGTGTACCTGCGTGGAATAAGTGGCATTCTTTGTGGAAACCCTTCATCTGCAGATTTCCAAGATTTTTTTCCAAGTGATTTAACTCTATTCAAGCACGCTCCCGTTACATCGTGTGATGTCGAAAGAAGTTTTTCTCGCTACAAGACGATACTCAGCGACAACAGGAGTGGATTCTCATTCAACAATCTTAAGATGCATATGGTCATAAATTGCAACAATCATAATGGAGACTAGATCAGGTATGAAAGTTTCATTCAAATAACATATGTTTTGTGTATAAATTAAAACTGATTGAATATTGAAAGTAACTGTAGTTTTTATGTCTTCCACAGAGTCCGTCCTTGCCTAGGAGTATGCAGTGTAACCTTAACGAGTTCATGAAATATTCATTATTTTAGTTGATTTTGGGTTCAAGATTTCGAAGAATTAAAACTTTTTTAACTCTTAATTAATTGCAGCCTGTAGCAATCTTAATAAAAGTGTTTCTATGTAATGTAGATGCTATTCATTAAGTCATATTTTGAATTTTATAGGTCATATTTATATGTTTTTTAGGTCATGCATACATATTTCATACATTTTTAGGTCATAGAAATCCGCCCCCTAGTTATCACGCTCATTCGGAAAAATTAATTTTCTGTATTCTTCGGGAAACGGTATTTCCATTAAATACAGCCTAGCCAAACCCCTCAATAATCTTTATCCAGACCAATGGTTTTTGCCTAGACCAAAATTTACTAGGTAGTGCGGCCCAGCTACACCACTGGTTTTTGTTACACACAGTGGGAGCACTCGCGCATCAATAATCATTATTCAGACCAATTGTTTTGGTATCCCACATGTTGGCAATCGTAATGTGAAGTCAATGTGTGCACCTCGGAAGAGTTGAACAGACCTCATACCCCTGACGTTGCAAGAGCAAGAAATAAATCACATATTACAATATTCCTTGGTGGTATACACTTCACTTCTAGAATACCATACTTTATTCTTCACAAACCTTGAAGGAAAAGCTATTACAAAATGTTGGGGATATAAGTCCCTCACAATTATTAAAAATTATATTACATGAAAATTTTTTGTGTTGAAAATTGGAAAAAACTAGAATATGGTTCACAATTCAATACGGACAAATTAGGACTAATGTCAAATACACATTTTTGTAATTTAGCACATATTTCCGATGCAGTAGTGATAATTGACAGTAATTTCAATTGGTAAAGACTCCCCGAGTATAGAACAAGGTATGAAAACAATTTACTGTATTATCATATATTATCCAAGTGGAAGTGATAAAGCCACTCTGCTCTCCTTCACAATTAATGAAAGAACATTATGAGTCTCATGGTTGCTCATGGAATATTTCCACAGAACATCTGTAACAGGATCAATACTGCATTATTAGCAAATGCCAGTTACTTGGTATCGTTCCTTATGGGATGAAATGCAAGAGAATGTTATATCATTGTAAGTAGGTCATTTACCACCAAAATATTTTATAATATGATGGTGCAAATTGCCATTAGGCCCAATGTGTCTATGACTATTTGGATCTCAATTTCAATGAGAGGCGAACTACGTAGTAACGAAGGACCTATATCCCCCAACATTTTGTAATTGCTTTTCCCTTGAAGTTTTGTGAAGAATAAAGCCTTATACAACTGAAGTGTGTACCATCAAGGAATTGAATAAAAGAATCAGACATGGTACTGTGTCACTTACCCAACAGCCTCATAGAAAAATAGAGCAAATGATTATTTTAATTTTGCAGGGTCTTGACCAAACTATCTGGAAATAACTTCTTACTCCCCAGTATAGCCTTCAGAATTATTTAACCCCAAAATTTACAACGAAGTCTATATAAAAATTATATCATACACTATGTTAATTCTTTCAAGCCCGTTTTATATTATTACTGTTAAATGTTATATTGAAACTGGATTACCTGCACAGGTTTGGCAGCGTGAATTTCTATCCATCACTCCCTGACGAGGATCCATCAATCCTCCAAGCTTTGGCCGACCACCTTCATAGGTCTCGGGGAAACGAATGCCCCCTTCAGTAACGGACATTCGTCGCTGAAAAATAGAACATGCAAGAATTTCAATACATACAGAAATAAATTTCTCAATTATATTTTCAGCCAGTCAAATCCTTTCTTTATTTGCTTTAAATTCAAACAGCTTCTAAATCGAACTACTTCTCAGGCAGTCATTCAAAATTAATGTTATTTCCAAAACCTGACATTTTCCAGGAGTATACATGAGTCTTTGATACTTTCCAAACTCCTGACATACATTGGATGCTACATTGCAACAAACTTGATGTGACTGCTAGAACTTCTGGAAACCTCACACAACTCGATTGGAACGCAAGAAAGCTGATGGATTGGAATCCGGGCTAGCCATAGGAAACAACAACAACATTGGATGCATTTCATTTTGCACCTTCTGCAGAATGAAATCCATAATATCTGTTACATAGTGGGGAGTACCAGGAGAGACCCAAGGGACCCGAGTTGAAGGGTCAATCTTGCGCCAGGCAACTTTCAGCAGTAAACCCGAGACTGTTTTCCCACTCTTTTCCTCTGATCATGTCAACACTTCGAGGACATCTGTCAGATACAAGTTTAATTTTTATGTGAACTATATGTCCATCCTCTGTAACACAACAAGATCAGACCACTTTCAATTAAATCAGTCACCTATAACCATTTTACTATAGCATCCAACCATAGCACAATAACAATAAAGTATACTCGCATACTGAACACACACATCTGCCATGACAATACCAACTGTCATTTGTAGATCTTCAGTCGGTCAACACGAATATGCCCAATGAATGGGCGGGTACAAAGTATAAATATGTAAATACGGTACTGGAAAAAATTACATGTATTAGTTAATATAGGCTAAATTCGAAGGGGGTGCATATCCACTCATGGCTAGAGGTTGTATACTTAGACATATTGAAGATAATGGAAAGGAGCAGCATGATGGCTCACAAGATTTTGCATTCCCACGGTCAATAAGCTTTATAAAATTAAAGGAAATTTGTAATTTTATACAAATTTTAATTCTGATATTTACCCAAAGCTTGGGAATGTGCGACTATTTTCCCTCTTAAGGATGGTGCCTACTTAAAGGCCACAGCCCAAAATTATAAGAACCCACACTAGTTCAGATATCACAATAACACATGTAATATCACATCACACAGATTCCTTATGGATCCGATTACCATTTGCAGCATAATTCAAGCTTCCTTTCCAACTATCCCATTGGCACATAGCTTCAGTTTTAATACTGTTACATTTTTGGAAAGGGAAATGGATAGGTTGAGGTTGGATTTGGTTGGGATTAGTGAAATGCGCTGGCAGGAAGAACAGGACTTTTGGTCAGGAGACTATAGGGTCATTAGCACTAAATCAAACAATGGCCAAGCAGGGGTTGGTCTCATATTGAGTAGGAAACTTGGACAGCGGGTGGAATATTATGAGCAATATAGTGAACGGATTATTGTAGCAAAAATCAATACAAAACCTACTGCACGTAGGTACAAGTCTATATGCCTACCAGTCATGCTGATGATGAAGATGTTGAAAATGTCTACGAAGAAATAGATGAAATTCTGAGATATGTCAAGGGTGATGAAAATGTTATAGTAATGGGAGACTGGAACGCTGTGGTAGGAAAAGGAAGAGAAGGGATGATAGTACGAGATTTCGGATTGGGTGAAAGGAATGATCCAGGAAGCAGGCTGATGGAATTCTGCACCGAGCATGAGTTGGTCATAGCTAACACCTTATTCAATAACCCAATCGAAGAATATACACGTGGATGAGACCAGGAGATACAGGACGTTACCAAATCGACTTCATTATGGTCAAGCAGAGGTTTCGAAACCAGATTTTGGATTGTAAACATATCCCGGTGCTGACATAAACTCTGACCACAATCTGGTTGTTATGAAATGCAGATTAAAGTTGAAGAAACTGAAGAGACTTCAAAAGCCAAAAAAGTGGGCAATAGACAGACTGAAAGAGAAGGATGTAAACGAAATATTCAAGAAGAGTATAAAGGAAGGACTAATGAAAATCCCTAAAGAAACTTCAATTGCAGATAAATGGACACTTTTGAAGAATGAAATAACAAAATCCGCAGAAGAAAACATTAGTAGGAAAGAAAGAATAGGCAGAAAACCGTGGATCACTCAGGATATACTAGAATTGATGGATGAAAGACGGAAACACAAGAATGTAAGAGATGAAAAGGGGAAAGCAAAATACAGACGTCTGAGAAACAAGGTTAACAAGAAGTGCAAGGTAGCCAAAGAAGAATGGTTGAAAGAGAAATGTACAGGTATAGAAAATTGTCTGAAATTAGGAAAAGTAGACACAGCTTATCGAAGGATTAAGAATACATTTGGGGAAAAGAAGACCACTGTCGATCAAAATATTATGTGCACTCGAGTTTGAAGGTTGTTCGTGAAGTAACCAATAGACCTACATAAAATCCAATAACATCATCATTATCGTCGTTCTATTTTACGTTCATGTAGGTTTGGAATTTTTAATTTATATTTTTTATCGCAGTTGAAAAACAAAAAGTGCCCGTTTTTAAGAGTGTTTCAACCATGCGTCACATTTAAGAATTATTATCTCACAAACTCGTCATCAGATCAAATACAAATTTTAACACAATATACATTGGAATGTTGTATAACTGGTTTATTAATTTCAACATTATGTGTGTTCAAGAATGAAAGTTGTCAACATTTTTGTATGGTAACTTTCTCTCGGCTCGGGGTTGTTGGAAAATGTAGTTCTTGATTGCGTTGTAATCCTTATACATCAAAAAGTTATGCCACTGAGGCAGATTATGACTCAATATTCCAAGAGGCTTGCAGGAAGACACAAATACTGGGAGAGTTAGCCCCGCTGTCTGGCGGTCTAATGACCGTGACTAGTGAAGACACACTGAGTCAAACCATGTGCTTACTGCTGTGTCGGCATACATTGCAACATTGCACAATGTTGCCATGGAGACCGTTACCCCTCTCGTCTCCACTCCTCACCTCACCCATCAAGCGGATGACAGCTTTCACCGAGCATCTTTTGTAAATCAGAGTATAGGAACAAGGGAAGCTGTACTAATTCTTAGGCTGATTTTGGAAGGTAGAATAAGAAAAGATAAGAGAACGTTCATGGCATTTGTAGACTTAGAACAGGCTTATGATAACGTTGATTGGACTAAATTGTTTGACAATTTGAAAATGATTGGAATAAAGTACAGGGATAGGAGGGTGATCTACAATCTGTACAGAAACCAGACAGCAGTCATTCGAACTGATGTACATGAGAGAGAAGCTGGTATTCAGAAAGGTGTGAGGCAAGGCTGCAACTTATCACCTATACTTTTCAATCTTTACATTGAACGAGCAATGAAGGAAATTCGAGAGAAATTTAAAGTGGGAGTGAAGATTCAAGGAGAAATAATTTCAACTCTGAGATTTGCTGATGAAATCGTGATCTTGGCCGACACTCCTCAGGATTTGAATGAGTTTTTGAATGGTATGGACTCCGTCTTGAGGAAAGAATTCATGATGAAAATTAATAAATGTAAAACAAAACTATTAAAATGCAGCCGCAATAAATCAGACACCTCTATGGACATCAAATTGGTAGGGGAGAAACTAAAGGAAGTAGGAGACTTCCGGTACTTAGGAAGCAAAATAGCCGATGATGGATGAAGTAAAGAGGATATAAAATGTAGGTTGGCTCAGGCAATGAAAGCATTTCTACAGAAAAGGAAACTGTTGACATCGAATATAGATTTAGGTATTAGGAAGACATTTTTGAAAACCTTTGTCTGGAGCGTCACACTCTATGGAAGTGAAACTTGGACTATTGGTGCAGCAGAAAAGAGGAGAATTGAAGCGTTTGAAATGTGCTGTTTCAGGAGAATGATGAAGATGAGATGGGTAGATAGGGTTACAAACGAAGCGGTATTAAGACAAGTGGGAGAGGAGAGATGTTTCTGGCGACTGCTAATGAAGAGAAGAGATAGGTTGGTAGGACACATACTAATAATAATGTTATTGGTTTTACGTCCCTTTTAACTACCCTGGCTTTTAGAGACGCCGGGGTGCCGGAATTTTGCCCCGAAGGGGATCTTTAACGTGCCAGTAAATCTACTGACACGGCTCCCTCGCATTTGCGCACCCTCAAATGCCAGCTGACTGCGCCAGGTTTCGAACCTGCAACCTTGGGCTCAGCAAGCGAGAACGTTACCCCTGAGCCACACAGCCAGGCAAGGACACATACTAAGACACCCAGGAATAGCAAGCTTAGTTATGGAAGGAAGGGTCGTGGACAAGAACTGTAGGGGTAGACCAAGGTTAGAATATGTTAACAGATTGCATCGGATGTAGGGTGCTATGTAGAGATGAAACGATTAGCTCAGGACAGGGAGGCATGGAGAGCTGCATCAAACCAGTCAAAAGACTGAAGACTCAAACAACATCATTTCTATGGTCCGTAAAATAAAATTAGTCAGGTATAAATTAAACTAGTTATCTTGGTGAATGGATCCAGCCTAATGTACTGGATAATGCAGCAAACAAAGGGAGGATCAGAAAGATGGAATTAGCTTATATATTAGTACAGAATAGGTACAACAAAAGAACAATATTTTACGGAGCGAAGATGTTTGATACTGAACAAGAAAGGTGAATTAGAGGAACTGGAGAAGAAAGAAAGAAAAATCTTGAGGAAGATCTTAGGACCCGAAAATAGAAATGAAGGTACATAGCGGAAGAGGCGAAACAAAGATCTTTACGGACAAGCAGAAAAAAATCACAGATACCATACGGAAGAGAAGATTGAAGTTCTATGGACACCTTACGAGAATGAGCGATAGTCGATTAACGAAGAAGATCTTCAATTACATCACCAAGATAAAAGCGACTACAAAATGGGTAGATGAAATAAGAAAGGATATGGTGGAAGTTGGGGTCAGTCCAAATGAGATCTGGAATAGAGGTGTTTCGAGGTACGATTGATGCATTCAAGGGGTTCCAGGAAAAGCAAAGGAGAAGAGCCAAGAACATCTGGTCAGAAGAAAGGAAGAGAATCCATAGTGAAAGGATGAAGAGTTTCTGGGAGCAGAAAAAAGGACTAATCAGCAAATCAATTGTTTCCCACGGTCCAAAGTAGGCCAAAATCGAACAAAGAAGAAGAAACTAGTTATCTATTTAGGCCTACTATAAGAACTTACACTAATAAACACTAAAATAAATGACTCAAGCAATCACACATTGAGTCACACTCCAAACAATTATTTATCACTGAATCTATTTACACTGTACTCTGAAGGAAAAATCTCTCTTACAGTCCTCAGTATTTATCTCCCAGATTTATCTTGACACTGCAATCACACTAGCACGGCACTGTACTGAGCTGAACAATCCATCACATTGCACCTCCCTGGTATACAGGATGAGGCATTTAAAACTGTTTTTCGGAATATTTGGAGAAATACAAATCGGATTAAAAATAAGTTGCAATAAAAGTTGTTCACCTCGAAAAGGGTTATCCAATAACACAAAGCTCAACCCCCCTGCCCCACCCCCGGCAGAGGAAGGGGGTGGGGGTGACTTTGAAATCTTAAATAGGAACCCCTATTGTTATTGCAGATTTGGATTCTCCATTAAAAAATATGTAACTTTTGTATGAAACATTTTTTTCGTTTCATGATAGATGGCGCTGTAATCGGCACAAATGAATGAGTTGAAGATTGTTGATGAATGGTAATATCTCAAAAAATTAGACATCAGATTAGGAAAATCAAAGTATTTTTTTTATTTTTTTGAAAATGCTATCATGTGACACCGTCAACCCCCCAGGTATGCATTCTTAGACTACTTTTGGCGTCACCCAGGAATAATGACGTGGACGTAATAGCAATTTGTTCCCTTCGGAGTGCATGTTACTGTGAGTCCCCTTGCCTCTCACTATGTCGGGGTGCTTGGTTACTTGAGTCCCCTTGACTCTCACTATCTCGGGGTGGTCGATTACTGCGAGTCCCCTTGCCTCTCACTATCTCAGGGTGCTTGGTAACAAGGCGATTGCCGAATACAACACCATCTATCATGAAACGAAAAAAATGTTTCATACAAAAGTTACATATTTTTACAAGGAGAATTCAAATCTGCAATAAAAAAATAAGGTTTAATATTTAAGATTTCAAAGGCCCCCCCCCTCCCGCCCCCGGGGGTGGTGCAGGGGGGTCAAGCTTTATGTTAATGGATGTCCCCCTTCGAGGTGAACAACTTTTATTGCATCTCTTTTTAATCCTATTAGTATTTTTCCAAATATTCCAAAAAACAGTTTTAAGTGCCTCACCCTGGGAGATTACCGATTACAATGCCATCTATCATTAAACGAAAAAAATGTTTCATACAAAAGCTACATATTTTCTCACTGAGAATCCAAATCTGCAATAAAATATAGGGGTTCCAATTTAAGATTTCAAAGTCGCCCACCCTTCCACCCCCAGGGGTGGTACAGCGGGGGGGGGGGGGGTCGAGTTTTATGTTAATGGATGTCCCCCTTCGAGATGAACAACTTTTATTGCAACTTATTTTTAATCCGATTTGTATTTTTCCAAATATTCCAAAAACAGTCTTAAATGCCTCACCCTGTATATACGGCTGGTCTGCTTTCGAGAAGATGAAAAAATGTCTACTACACGAACATGGTGTAATTTTAAAACTGATATAGGTAATTCAGATGTCTAGCTTCGATGTCTTCCAAAGTCTCAACCTTATTTTCTGGCATAGGTCTGTACTCGATGCGTCTAGTGAAAGAGCTTATGGCGTACTGCTCGGCAAAGAATATGGGTCGAAGCTGCACGAACCTGAGATGATCGCAGATGATGACAAAATATGACACACGTTCCCCGTTCTATTTAGATTAGCCGAGGAATCACTCACTCTTTCACAACACCACAGTGGCTTGAGTAATGGCCCTGTGCTGGCATCAGCATAGACAGCAGATAACACGGCGGGCTCTGCAAAGTCCTCTTGTCACCTCGCGATGAATCAGCAAGCTATTCTCACAACTGCCCCCCCCCCCCCGGTCTCACAACTTGTGGGACCTGGGTTGGTGACCACGGGACCCCAGCTGAGTCTGGCATCGCTTCTACTTCCTGGTGCCGGGCTCCTTTCAGTTCTCTCTCCTGTCGGCCTCCCTTGGTCAACTCTTGTTCTCTTCCAACCCAGACTGTATTAGGGTATCCGAGGGCTAGGGAGTCTTACAATTTCCCTCCTTAATTGGTCGTTGTCTCATGTCTACCTTCTTTTCCTTTTCATAATATCTCCTGTCTTCTGCTCAAGGCCCCCTCAAAGAGGCAGGGTGTGTGTAGCCCCACCACTTCTGGTACACCCTCAAGGGCACATGGCTGGTGAGTTAGGAAGCTGTCAACCCCGAGGGATTCCTGAGCTAAATGCAGGGAATGGGGTGGTCTGTCCGAAATTTTAAGTGGACAGTGTTACTCGCAAGGTTCCAAAGGGTAAGTATACAAATGTTGGTTCAGGTCGGTGAAACGGTGTAGATTTGTGCCTAAGGGCCTAAATGCAAGGGATGGAGTAGCCTCTCCGCAATTTCAAGCAGACAGTGTTAGACGCAGTGTTCCAAAGGGTAAATAAATATACAAATTTTGGTTGAGATCGGTGAAACGGTATAGATTTTGGACAAAGGGCCCCAATGCAGGGAATGGAGTGGTCTGTCCGCAATTTCAAGCACAGTGTTACTCGCAGGGTTCCAAAGGGTAAGTATACAAATGTTGGTTCAGGTCGGTGAAACGGTGTAGATTTGTGCCTAAGGGCCTAAATGCAAGGGATGGAGTAGCCTCTCCGCAATTTCAAGCAGACAGTGTTAGACGCAGTGTTCCAAAGGGTAAATAAATATACAAATTTTGGTTGAGATCGGTGAAACGGTATAGATTTTGGACAAAGGGCCCCAATGCAGGGAATGGAGTGGTCTGTCCGCAATTTCAAGCAGACAGTGTTACTCGCAGGGTTCCAAAGGGTAAGTATACAAATTTTGGTTCAGATCGGTGAAATGGTGTAGATTTGTGCCAAAGGGCCTAAATGCAGGGAATGGAGTGGTCTGTCCGAAATTTCAAGCAGACAGTGTTACTCGCAGGGTTCCAAAGGGTAAGTATACAAATTTTGGTTCAGATCGGTGAAACTGTGTAGATTTGTGCAAAAGGGCCTAAATGCAGGGAATGGGGTGGTCTGTCCTAAATTTAAAGTTGACAGGGTTACCCGCAGGGTTCCAAAGGGTAAGTATACAAATGTTGGTTCAGATCGGTAAAACAGTGTAGATTTGTATACATAACAAGACAAACAGACAGAAAGACAAACTTTGTTCTTTATATAATAGATTATTGTAAGTATATTATCAAAATCTTCAGCATTTTCTTAAAGCCTTTAACATTATCACAAAAGGAGATACTCTACATCTATAGCTACTATTCTAGTTACAAAATAATTCTGTAGCTTATCACTGAAATAATTATTACAAATATTATAGAGAGTTGAATGAACGTATTCACCCACGCGGTAGGAGTGCGAAGTTTGCCAACCTCGTTTTCAGCCCACATGGCAAGACGAGAAACGTCAATCCTATTCAGTAATTGTTCAATACAGTTGACTCTCGGCTATCCAGCTTGCGACTATCCGGCCTACTTAATACTGTACCAATACTATTCCAAAGCTTTAACAAGTGGGCTCCTGCTAGAACCCTACAGGGTGGCGCACGAAATGTCATACATTGAAAATGGTTTATAAAATGTGTAAATCTGGGCTCACAACCATGTTCCTTCATCAACAGAAACCTTATTTCATGTGTGATTCGACAGACATCAGCACATGTCGCGCATGCGTACCGGCTTCCAGTTATACAGCATGGCGGACAAAGGGAGGATGACACGCGAACAGAAGGTGAAAACAGTGTTATTTTATGCGGAAACAATGAGTGTGTAACTCGGACTTAGGAAAGGTTTCGTGTTCATTTCCGTACCCAGTGGGCTCCCTGCTGGCAGACTGTGTATAGACTGGCCAGCCAATTTGAAACAGAAGGCAATATACTGGAGAGAAAACGAACCCGTCTTAAGCCAGTCCGCTCACCGGATAATCTTGCTGCTGTGAGAGCGGCTGTGGCTCGGAGCTCCTCCAAATCCACCAGAACAGCCTGTGTTCATCTGGACATCTCTCGTCGGTCAATTCAGAGAATACTGCAGTCTGAGCTTGACCAATTCCCATAAAAAATGACAACAGGTCAGAAATTAACGGCGCTTGACAAGCAACGGCGAGTACAGTTTGCTGGGTGGTCTGATGCACAACACATGGTACAGTGATGAGGCATACGTTTATCTCAACGGTGCTGTGAACAAACATGTCTGGTTTTGGGCGAAAGAACAGCCTTCTATTGTGTTCGAGGTTGAAAGTCATGGTGTGAAAGTGTGTGTGGGCTGCAATTTCCAGTCATGGAATTATTGGGACAATCTTTATCAATGACAACAGTGCGCGTTACATAACATGTTGAAAATCAGTTTCCTTCCACAACTCTTTGCATCACGACTACCAATAGAGACACAATGGTTCATGCAAGATGGAGCTCGTCTGCACACAGCAAATGTTGTTCTGTATTTCCTGCATGGACATTTCGGGTACCGTGTGATGTCCCATCGATATCCCGAAGGTTTTCAGAGCGGCTCAATCTGGCCACCACCTAGCACCGATAATAATCCCTGCAACTTCTTCCTGTGGGGGTGTTTGAAGGAGACAATCTACCGCCAGAAACCAGAAAATGTACTGCAATTGCAAGCGGGCATTGTGACTTTCTTCTGAGGGTTGAGTGAGGACGTGTCGTCGAGATGTCACGAACATGGAGGTTCGTCTCGAAGCTGTTTATGCCGAGAAGGTGGGCATATTGAACATGTCCTGCATACTGACTAATCATGCACATTTCAGTGAATGTTGTAATACCATTCTTTATTAAATATGTTGTATATTAAATATTCTATAAATAATTTCCAGTGTATGACATTTCGTGCACCACCCTGTATGTGGTATTTCAAAATTTTTTATGTATATCTTGTACTTCTGACACATGTGGTGCCACAATTATAAGGTACAGTGCAGTATTGTTAATACGTACAGTATGTATATATACACCGCGGACAGGCCAACAAGGACCACGCAAATATCACTTCTTTACAGGTCTAGTTTCCTTCTTTCTCTTCCAGAAGTCTTGTAATCTTTCTACTATTGGCCTCACTGTCACGTGACAAATGTAATGGTTTCTTACTAGCTCTGTCTTGCACTTTGAAATATTTACTCTGACTAAGATATGTTGTTTTAATGGGCGCCAAGACCTCAACGCTATGTTGAAATCTAAATTTATATTTAACAACACCTAGCTCTGGTAGAACACCTTCAAGAATCTTTTCACTCAGATAGTGGTATGATTTGATCATTAACCCAACAAACAATTGTATCAGGAGAAGGAATTGGTCCATATCTAATGCTACCTACTGAAAGCAAAGATTGCATGGTTAAAAGAAATGAATTTATTATATAAAACAAGTATTGCAAAATTAATAATAATAATAATTTTGAATTTAAATTGGAGCGTTGCGATTTGAATATTACCGCTAGAAAATTACGTGAAAAGGGATTCGGATAAATTACTGATTTTACTCTTATTCCCAAGCTATGAAGTTACTGAAATACTGAATATAAAACAAAGAGACGAGAGATTACGTAGTTCTGAGTCATTCGCGCTTACCACTGGTAATTGCCGTAGCATTTCCCTCGTACTGGATGTTGTAGAGAGCTTCCCACAGCCTCCTGGTCGTCGTCAACTTCTTCGTTAGTTGATGAGATACTTGTAGATATGATGACTTATGGTCCGAATATCGGAACCAACCACACGTACAACCACACTGGTTAAGTTTTACAAAGATAGTCGCCTTGCCTCCACGGCGCGCCAACCATATATGCACTCGTCGCATCCCCTCTACGGAGCCGTCTTCCAATCGCCCAGTCTCCACTGATTGGCTGTGCCACCACGCGCTACACCCCTCCTCCGGGTCATTACACTCGGCGGGAGGATGATGTCGTTTACCGGTCCAGGCCAATTCGCCTTATCTTGACGCTGCAACCTAGCTTGCGTCACGCTTCACGACAAGATTAAGCCTGTAGCCGAATTCCCAGTGAGTCATCTCTCTCATAATACCCTAACTGACAAAACTCCGAAAAATTCCGTAATCATATAATTTTCTATGATAATGTTGTTCGTAATAATTCGCTTGATAGTGTCTTCTATAACATAGAAAACCTATCGGTATACTTATAATTTTATAAGAAAATGCTCCAAAGAACTACCTTAATAATAATAATAAGTTACATGAAAACTTCTCTTGGCTGAACAATTTGCCGCGTAAATAAATATAGAATGGCTTCCTACTGACTTATGCCAGTGGCGTAAAATCCCCTCGAAAAACACGTTACAGTCTTTCATCCTGGTCGACTGCGCAGCTCTTCTTTCAGCAGTCCGTTCTCCTCTGTTGAGATTCTTCTTCTCCCCGACAAGAATTTTGAGGGCAAATTTTTTTTTTCTGTACTCTATTCGATTTAGACAATCTTCTTCAGTAATTTTGAATTTTTGAAGTTCTTCTTTCATTTGTTTTACATAGCCTCCTTGCCCTTTATAGTTCCAGATTTTATCAAAAATTTGTTTGGTTGGTTCTTAAGTTTAGGGGCTGCGACAACGCGGTAATGTAGCCCCGTGTACTTTGGGTGAGTGTAGAATCTGTCTGATAACCGGTGTTAATTGTGATGGCTGTATTAGTGTGTGTTATCTGTTTTTTAATTTAAGTACTGCAACTTAGAATTTTTCAAATAGTTCCTACTTTTGCCACCAAGCACCACCGTCAACGACTACTAGGCCTAGTTCAGAACTTAGCTACTAGACGCCACCACAGTCGGCTCTTGGCAACGAACGTAGAAACCTAAGAGCGTTGTTTACATTCTAACCTATCCAATTTAGCTTCACACAGGTGCAATTAGTGGAAGGTTCTTTAACATGCCATAAATCTATGACATGGGACCGCCGGCTTTACTTCCCCTCCGAAGGAAGGCATACTGAGGGATTTTTAACACTCTTAAAAAATCCGACGGCTTCGGCCGGGTTTGAACCCGCTATCTTGGGCATAGAAGCTACGCCACCGAATATACAATTTTCAAAAGAAAATTTCATTTTGTTGAGTTATTCCGGAACATTTAGCACTATTTGTGCCACCAAAGCCGCAAAAAAAAAAAAAAAAAAAAAATTGTTTGTTTAACCTTGAGCAATCCATGCGGACCATATGTCCGTAGAACTGAAGTCGCCGGTTTCTAATCATCACTTCAAGGTTGTCGATTTTAAATTTCTGCATTGGATCTCAGTCTATAACCTTCCTGTGTTTTCCTAGGACCATAAATCCTTCTTAAAATTCTTCTTTCTATCTTGAGCAAATTCTCCACTCCGGTTATATTTGTAGTTTCCATGCCGTACAGGATGACTGGTCTAACAACTGTATTAAAATATCGTAATTTTGCATTGATAGACAGGTTCTTTTTATTGTATATATTTTTTGTACAAAAATTTAATCTTTCCAATTTCCCTTTTTTGTTCTCAATTGACAATTTATCTGTCCCATTGCGACTAATTATTTCTCAAAGATATTTAAATCGGTCAGTGACCCTGATGCTCCCATAATTTGTTTTTATCATTTTCTCAGTGTATTTCTGATCACTTGTCATCTCTGTTTTTACCAACGAAATTTGTAAAGCCCGCTTTTTCCACAGTTTCTTTTAACTGATCAATTTGGTTGATAGCTTCTTGTTCTGATTCGGCAAACAACGCTACGTCGTCAGCAAATGCTAAACCTTTGACTTTTGAGGTTCTGATTCTTTGTACCAATTTTAGCACTTGAATCGTTCATCTCCCAAAACGTCCTCATGACTTTATCCAAGATCAAATTGAAAAGCAGTGGTGATAGACTGTCCCCTTGTCTTAGCCCAGTTTTTACCTCGAAGGGCTCGCTAATTTAATTTAATAATTTGACTCTGGAAATCGTATTAGTTAATGTAAGTTTTATTAAATTTATGGTTTTTTGATCAACTTGGTATTCCTTCAATGTGTCAAAAACAGTACCCCTATCCACTGAATCATACGCTTTCTGAAAATCAACGAATGAGATAAAGATATTCTTTGGCCTGTTGTTGTAATATTTTAATATCAATTTTAAACCAAGAATTTGTTCTGCACACGATCTATTCCTTCTGAAACCACCTTGGAACTCGCCAAGCTGTGGATCGATCTGTGGTTCAAGTCTGTTTAGAAGTAATTTGGCAAATATTTTATATGTGACAGACAACGAGATCCCCCTATAACTATTGACATCAATTTTTGAGCCTTTTTTATCTAGTGGATGAATTAAGGCGATTAACCAGTTTTCTGGAATTGCTTCCTCAATCCAAATTTTCTGAAATAGATTTGTCGTCGCTATTAAAAATTCATCATCTACACGCTTCCACATTTCTGCAATTATCCCATCCTCGCCTGAGGCTTTATTATTTTTAAGTGAGTTGATAATACCTTAAACTTCGTTTACATCTGGTGGCGTAGAGTCAGAATTTTGTGTTGTAAATTTGAAACTCAACTTGTCTGTCAGTTTTGGACAATTTAACAACTTCTCAAAATACGCAGCCAAGATATCACAATTTTCCTTGTTGTTTAATGCTAGCGTACCAGATTTCCTTTTGAAATTTAAACTCGGTGCTGAATATCCAGAGATTTCATTCTTAAATGCTCTATAAAATAATCGTGTGTCATTTTTCTTAAAATTGTCATCTATTTCCATTATTTGGTCCTTCATATATTTTCTTCGAATCGTCCTTAAAGTCTGGTGGGCCAGTTTCCTTAATCTTTGTACTTCCTCTAAATTTTCTGGAGTCTCGTTCCCATTCCACTTGTGCCAAGCACAATGTCTTTCTTTGATCACTCTTTCACATTGTTCATTCCACCAAGCATGTTTCCTATAAAAGTTCAACGTACTGTATGTATTGAATAAGTTATCGGAAAAAACTCTTTTAACAAACGGGACACGGAAGCCTTCTTTTAGCGTTCACAAACAACAATAAACACACGTAGAGAGCAGCTCTGTTGGCAACTCTGTGTTCTTTGTTCCGTCAGTTGTTTATCGGAAGTTCAAAGTGCGTATGTTCGTTGTTGTTTTATGCGCTCTGTTGTACAGTGAAAGATTGAGGAACGGGCGATAAATTAAAAAAAGTTGTAGTGACTATAGATGAGGGTGCTTTTAATAGTAAGGCTTGGATTAGAAGAGAGAATATAGAACGCCGGCCTATCCGGCTTGACCTTCCGCCACATTAGGCCGGATAGCCGAGAGTCTGTTGTAGTTGTAAATCTGGGTTCTACACTTTCACTTGAAAAATATAAGTCATTTTCAAGATTTTCATACCTCATTTCATATTTCGGGAATCATTACCAATTGAAATTACAGTCCATTATCACTACTGCACTGGAAATATGTACTAAATTACAAAAATATTTCTAGCTCATTCAATGACAATAAAATTGCCATGTTTGTTTGGCGCACCCATTACCGGTGTGCACAAATTGACGTTACAATACTGTTACCAACATAGGTGATCCAAATACACCTCGTAATCTTGTGAAAAGGCATTAATTGGCAAAAGGATTGGTCTGGATGAAAGTTATTGATGTGCGAGAACTCCCACTGTACATGACAGAGCAAGCGGTGTATATATTAGCCGGCCCGGCTACCTAACAATTTGTCTAGATAAAGATCGAATATTATATCTGCCTCATAATTCATGCCAATAATGGCAGACACAACTGGAATTTCATTATAAGTCGTGATTAGAAAGGGAATGATGGATGGGTTATAGACAGCAGAAGAGAAAACTATCACTTGTCGATAAAATTTTCTTAAGTACTGAAATTAGCCAAAATACCTTCTCTGATGATGAAGAAGAAATCAGGGAATGATGTAGATATTCAACCTCAAAAGCATCCTAAACAGAGCGGTAAAGAGCCAGAACACAGAGGTCACCTTTGTCGATTTCAAGAAAGCATGACTCGATTGACAGACAAACCTTATTTTGTGTCTTAGAAAAGTTTGGCATCGACAAGAAAACAAGAGAAATCATAAAACTCACCCCTGACAGACACCATTTCAAAAGTGAAGTTCAACGGAGAAATCTCAGATTAATTTCAAATACGGATGGGGGCAGGCAAGGAGGGGGCTTATAACCGATCCTCTTCAGCATCAGACTAGAAAAAATAATGTGAGCCTGGGAAGGAACTATGAAAGAGAAAGGGATAAGCGGAGTGCACCTTGGGAGGAAAAGACAGAATCTGGAAATCAAATGTTTAGCTTTTGCCGATGACCTCGCCCTCTTAGCCAAAAACCAGGCTGATGCTCAACAGATGCTGGAGAGCCTGCATGAACTAGCCAAAAGAGCGGGTCTTAAAAGTCTCATATGAAAAGACAGAATATACGGAGTACAGACACCAACGAGAGAAGTATATGAAGGTAACACATGGGAAGATTAAGAGAATAGAGAAATTCAAATACTTGGGAGAATGGATGCAACTCAACACTAACAGGCTGAACAAAGAGACGATCAAAGGTAGAAGCAGAAAATTAGACCTGGCTTACTCGTCGTCGGCCAATACTCATATCTGAGTGTATGTTTCTTTCCTGCATTACTAATTTGTATTCACTCGGTGATGTCGCTGGTGACTCAACAGACCAATTCTGGCATAGAACTTACGGCCGCACACAATGCAGATGATGGAAGGTGGAGGACGTGGCAATATCTGGCGCAGCTTTCTCCTCCGACGAGTTTCCGTTTCCTGCCCTCGGCGTTCTTCTTCAAAATGTGAAACCGCAGCTGAGGTGGCTGCACGCCAACGTGCGTGATCTTCCGCAAGTGTATGCCAATTATCAGGATCAATGGCTACACTCCTCAAGGTTTGTTTAAGCTGATCTTTGTAACGCTTCCGAGGTGCTCCTAGAGGTCTCTTGCCCGTGCTGAGCTCGCTGTACAGGATTTTCCGTTGAGTCGTCGTCATTCATGCGTTGGACATGACCAATCCATCTAAGCCGGTGACTGATGATGATGGCCTCTATGCTCTTCATCTCTGCTCTCTCGAGAATCGCAGCATTCGTTATATAGTCATCCCATTTGATGTGCATAATGGAACGGAGTTTCTGCAGGTGAAAGCGTTCCAGTTTTTTGATGGTCTGGCGGTATAGAGTCCAGGTCTCACATCCATAGAGCAACGTAGAAATGACAACAGCTTGGTATACCATTAGTTTTGTACAGATCCTTAGATCTTTACTCTGGAATACACGACGTGAGAGACGTCCAAACGCTGCATGCTCAGCACTGATTCTGTTATCCACGTCCTTCTCAACAGTACATTGCGTAGACAGAATACTCCCAAGGTATGAGAAGTGATCGACTTGGTCCAAAGACGTGCCAGATATAGTAATAGGCCAACTCCAGGCGTCGCGTGTTTACATTTGTACATTTCTATTTAACATATATATGAAACTTACCATCTAAAAAAATGAGATTTATGAATAATAACGTCTAGATAATACTTAATAACCTCCACAAATTTCTTTGTTGTAGGCTTGATGTATGCAATTCTATAAAATTTTAAACGTAGCGTTCGTGTTTACATGGGACGGACTTTTAATTTCACATATCTTTACGTTGTTTCAAACTTCTGCGAATTGTGATAACTTTCATTGGTAATGTTAAGATATTGTTTACAAGAAAGACAAAGGTACGTTTTTACGAAAAAACCAAATGTGTAAGTTGCGTAATATCTGCGTAATATAGTTAAATGCGATCGTCGCGTGTTTACACGTACGAATTAGTACTATCGCGACATGGCACGAGGAGCCAACTCGTCATCAAATACGATCACTGAATAATAAAATGTAGATTTAATATCGTAGTAAGTAATTATAAGTAAGGGGCGTGATGGCGCAGCAGTCAAGCTGACACTTGCAACCATCAAGACGGACTGGGTTCGAGTCCCGATTAATGCATGTGCGATTTTTGAGATGAAAGTCACATGCTGTGGTTCGGATTTCGCGTAAAAAGTGAGGTCCTGTGGCTTATGATCGCGAGATTGCCGGTCGCGTAAAACTAGGCATTGGTAATTTTCTTGCAATTTCACTTTTATTTAAAAAGCACTCGTCTTTCGTCGGTGGTTCACAAAACAGTTTAGCTTCATCGTTGTACTTGCGAAAATTGGTTACGAAATAAACATCACCATCAATTTCAGTTATGGTACAAACATAATATTTGGATTGTATCTTTCCACTGTATTTTCCAAGTACGAAGTCGCCCACTTCAAAAGCTGTCACGGGGTGCATTTCTGTCATCTGCTTCGAACTTGTAATCTGGATGTAGAGAGTGTGTGGTAGTTGTTTCTGAATAATAATATTTTCTTGCCTGAACTATGTATTTTTTTAACGGATCCACATAATGAATATCATGTGTGTTCCTGGTAGAGCACAGACATCGACGAAGCGGATTTCCAGAAGGGGTTTACTCTTTTCAACATCTTCAGAGGAACAAATATAATATTTGTGCTTGCTGAATTTCTTTTCGCCACTTCCACAACATCGTGGACGTTTATAAGGTCTCTCTTTGCACGTAGAGCAACAGTCAAATTCCGTTTTAGTGTCCCCAGTTCGTATGAGACGTGGATTTTCTGTTCCCCAAATGATGCAGTTATGCGTGTTGACTCGGCCACTCGCATGGAATGTGGCTTCGTCCGTGAACATCCATCGTTTTAACCACCTTCCTGCCGCTCACACATCGTCGTAACAAAACTGAGTCGAGCTCCATAATTCAGCTGTGTCAATGCTTGTAGGTGCTGCATACGGTATGGACGCATGTGAAGATAACGCCTAGCAATCCTGTGACATGCTGTGCATGGTGTATTCTGCTCTGCTGATAAGCGGCTGAGTGACTTTCGTGGACTCTGCGTCATGACTTGTCGAATATCTTCCTCCTTGTTGCTATCACGCCGCCTTGCACCTGTGTGAGGGAGGCATCTGCAATCCATTTTCCAAAAACATGTTGTACCATTTAACAATGTCCCGATGTGATGGGACATCCCTAATGTTGTACTGACGTCTGAAAGCTCGCAGCTCCATGTGACGGGAAACTCCCCAGCCGCCTACTCGCGAGAACGTCGTAAACACGCGACGTATTTTACTACCAGCTTTGTATGAATCCATTTGAAATTTTAAACGAGTGATATAGCAGTTTGAAAGGGTGTACAAAATTGGCTTTGCATACGAAATTTTATTCAAATTGAGCCACGCACTTTTCGTCTACAAAAACTTTTATACCTTTTACGTCGCGTGTTTACATGGCCTGCAGCTATAAATTCGTCGCCTTATTACACCTTATATAAACTGTTAATAACCTAAATAAGTACTTTACTGTGAAGAGAAAGAACATTAGAATTAACATACCATAATTATTTTCATACCTTTTCATCATTTAATAAACTAATTCCTAAAACCATGGAGAAATTTCAAATGAATTTAGACTGACATAAAGGTTCAATTAACCACTCAATTAAGAACTGAAATACATCAGCAAATGAATACATATCATAAAATTAATAAAATTTCATGTTTTATCTATCATGAAAACTTATTGCAGAGTTTTTACATTCCATTTTACTTTTCCCTAATTGGGTGGACTATTCTCTGGAATCAGCCAATATCAAAACCTGGGATAGACATTCCAGGAACAGGTTGAGCTAATACCTTGGTCTTCTGAATGTTTATGGTAAGGCCAAAACGTTCATATGCACTCCTGAAACAGTTGATAGACTGTTGCAGCTCTTCAGATGTATGGGCTGGTGAGGCATTGTCATCGGCATATTGCAATTCTGTAACCTGGTGAATATTGGTTAATCTTTTGGAACGAAGTCTGGTCTGGTTGAATAGCCCTCCATCATACTGATATTTAATTTCCACACCTGTGTTGTGTGCAGATGCTGTCTCATAGAACATGGCCGCCAGGTATATGGCAAAAAGAGTAGGTGCAAGAACACAGCCTTGCTTCAGCCCATTTGTGATCGGAAATTCTTCTGAGACATCATTCTGATACAGCACCGGGGACCATACCATCATGAAGAGCCCAAATCAATCCAACAAAATGTTCCGGACATCCAAAACCAACCACATTGCATTTCTGGAAACAGTATCAAAGGCTTTTTCAAGATCGTAAAAGACTAAGAACAGAGGTGTCAAACGTTTTCTGCATATCTCTTGCAGTTGTCTTATACAAAAGACCATGTCAACTGTTCCTCGGGAAGTACGAAATCCACACTGTGATTCAGGAAGTATTCTCTCTGAGATAGTTTGGAGTCGATTCAGTAGGATTCTGGCAAAAACTTTTCTACTATGGAAAGGAGGGAAATACCTGGTAGTTTCCACAGATACTGCAATCGCTATCAGTAAAACTCACGCGTGACAAAAAAATCTAACGATTTTCGACATACCCCGGCTTGACGAAAATAATAATACTTCTGGGCTACAAAATACAATAATTCATGCTTTAAACAGGATACTTCAATGAAATCATATCTACTTACATGATTTGTAGATGAACATAACAATCAAGAAGAAATCCATGTTAATCAGCAGCAGGCGTGGTGAATATTGGTTTGGAGCAGACATAACAGGACTTCCTTGATACATTAAGCTGATATACGATAATTGAAAAAGGCTTTAAACAATAAAACTTGTTTAACGTAACACAGGCAAGAAATAATATAATACACACTGCAAATCACATGCTAGTTCGACTTTTAAGTCATGGTTGTGGCCTTTTTAGCTTCCTGCAAACAGTCTTGAGAAAATGTTTTGTCATAACAGGGACCAGAACTCCTGGTCTTCAAAATAGAAATAGACTCCAGAGATTCATTGGACATGGATGACCTGAACTGTGTTCTATTTTTCTTCACAAGGCAAAAAAAAACGTTCACATTCTGCATTGCTATGGGGTATGGTGAGAATAGAGAGCAATACTCTAGAAATTCGGTTATACTTAAGAAGTCCATCGGCTCCACGAATTCTTGATATTTGTGCCCAACTGGAATCACTTGCAGCATCTTGATGTGCAGCCAAAGTGTCATCTACCTGAAGAGCTGTGAACTGCCTCTGAAGCTCATTCACCACCTCATCTGTAGTTTCATTCTCTTCCTTGCATAACATGATAGGAAACTTTTCCAAGAAAAAACGAATGGAAGATAACTGTGCATCTTCAATTTTGTCTAACCCAGCAACTTGAGCATTCTTTAACACGTCATCCTTGAGTGGAAACTTGTTGATGATGTAGTCACAGGCAATATAAAAGTAGTTTCTCACTGATGAAAAGAAAAGGGATTTATCTGTATCCAGTCCGTTCTGAAGGCACTTAACAACTTCAGATGATGCATTTTTTGCCATTTTATTTACAATACATGTGGTTTTCGTGCGACCACAACGATATTTCTTTGCAACTTCTGATGTGGGAAACATCTTCTTAAATAAAGTTACTCTTCATTTACTAAATTAATTCGGGTTGTAGCATATTTATTCCGATGGAAATTTCTTATTCTTGACCAGCCTGTGAAACCGCGACCCTTCCTTACTAAGATAGAGTTGGAATTTGCTACTCGTAAGATCTTGTCTCTTATGCAACAGGAAGTATTTACTCTTGAGTACCAGATGCTTTTAAGCGGAAAGGTCCTACCAAAGTCTAGTAGGTTGCCACCTCTCACCCCCTTTTTGGACCAAGATGGGTTAATAAGAGTGGGAGGCAGACTAGAAAATTCTAGTTTCCCGCATGAGAAAAAAACATCCCATTATTCTCCCTTCTAAGCATCCTATTACTACTCTCATCATTAAGAAATTTCATAACCAGCACTTGCATGCAGGTACCCTAACTTTACTTTGCTTAATTCGAGAGCAATATTGGCTCATTAATGGCATTCATGAAGTTTCCTCAGTTGTTCGTAGATGTATACCTTGTTTTAAAGCTAAACCCCGTCCCGTCAAGCAAATTATGGGAACCTTGAAAGCCATTTGCCCTCACAGGTATCGATTACGCTGGTCCTTATGTTTATCAAATCAATTCCCCTTTATCTAAGCGAAAGGTGTTAGGTAAACTTTATATTTCTTTACTTGTGTGTATGGTGACAGGTGCCATTCATCTTGAGTTGGTAACAAGTGCCTCTACCTCCTATTTTTTACATAGTGGCCACTCAAATCGGTCAACGATTTTCCAGGAGTAATTCTCATTTTTCCAGACTTAAAAATAAGCGCGAGTCGCGAAGGGGGGGGGCTTTATTGGCTGCCTACTTCAAGAACAAAATAAAGCAGTTGTGTTTTGTTTACTTATACAGATGTTGTCAAAAATTAGTGGTGATTGCATTATTGATACGCAAGCCTACACACTAATGATTTAATTGTTGTTTTAAAAAAGCCTTTGTGACACAAATATCCGCTTTAAAAAGAAAAGAATGCCACCTTCAATTATTGTGGTGAAGTTGTCTATACTCAATATGTTTTACAAAAATATTATCGCGTGTTCTCCCACACAGAAAAAGGTAGCCTGAGAAAATTTCTTTCGTTAGCGATCGCATGCTCACCCAAAACCGCAGCGGGAGTGTGATATAAGATAAAACACGGTTAAAAATATGCAAATTGTATGCAAAATTATTTTTGTAAAAAAAACTTCAGCACACAAGATGTTTACATATAAAATTAAATAAACAGTATCGAATTTACAGTATATATTATGTCGAACATGCAAATGGCAGCCAAGCAGGGTTTGCAGAGCGACCGCTAGATGCCCTTGCTACCCCATCCGCGATATCATGACGTCGAGGGCTAAGAGCGGGCTGGGAATTATAGAAGTGTATGGAAAGATTTTTATAATTAATTAACAGTGGCTATTTTCCAGGAGTTTTCCAGACCTAATAGAAATCTAGGAGTTTTCCAGGATTTCCAGGTTTTCCAGGAGTAGTGGCCACCATGTTTTTAACAGTCATTTCTAGATTTGCTGCCAGAAGGGAAGTTCCCTCTGAAGTTTTCTCAGACAACGCCAAAAATTATGTTAGTACCTCTGATCTTTGGAAAACAGCGCTAACCTCTCCTTTTGCTAAGGAACAATTTTCTAATTTCTCTTTTGCTAAGGGATTTAAATAGCATTTCACTCCCCCTTATGCCCCCCATCATGGACGACGTTGGGAATCCTGCATAAAGCTCACGAAGGGACAGCTGAAGAAAACTCTTGGTTCAGCTAACCTTTCCTATGAAGAATTCAATTCACTCATTATTCTGATCGAGGGTATTGTAAATTCTAGGCCGCTTACGCCTTTGACCAATGATCCTAAAGATCTTCTTTCTTTAACACCTAGCCATTTTTTAATTGGCTGTTCTCTAGCCTCCATGCCTCCTTTGCTGGTTCGACGCTGCGATCTCGGTCTAACTGTTTTCTGGAGAAAATTAGAAACTCTGCGTAATTCTTTTTGGCGTCGTTGGAAGCTGGAATAGCTCAGCTCTCTCAACAGAAGGGAGAAATGGAGGCTTTCCCAGCCTGATGTGCGGGTGGGAGACATAGTTCTTTTACGAGATCCAAGCCTCCTCTCGTCTGGAATCTTGGTAGAGTTACTCATTGCCATTTGGGCATGCGAGAGTTGTAGATGTTCTCACTAGTAAAGGTCTCTATACTAGACCAATTTCAATGATGGCTGTTTTGCCTGTTGAGGCTTTGTGTCAACCTCTTTCATTGCTGTTCATGAGTTTTTCATTTTCTGACTCGATTCTTTGATTGTCTTCTTTCGGGGGTCTCGGAGCATGATCACTTTCGTGATGTTTCACGTGTTGATTTTTCTGTAACTTAGCTGTCGCATTTGTTGGTCAAATGCTTTTAGTTTCCAAGACCACCGAACGAGTAATATTTATTTATTTTATTTCTGCTTGTATTATATTGTTAATTGCTAGTGTTTACTCCCTTCAAAAATCTAAGACTCTTACCTTATCATGTTCTAGGCTATGCGTGTCCAGCGTCAGATCACAACTGATAGGTGTGTTCCCTTGCCTGCTGCTTACCTGCTGGGCTGACGTCACATCTACCGCTATAGCCAATCATCGCCTGCCAGCCTGTGGATTTCCAGATCCTTCACTGGTACCACTATTTAAACGGCGGCTATCTTCACCCAGATGTTCGTTCTTCATTCAGAGGCTCACTCAGTCCACCAGCACTTCCACGATGCAATACCGCGCTTCACTTCTACTGTGTACTTCCGCTGTATGACAGCTCAAGCAACGCTTCACTTCGCTGCGCTGGCGGCAGCATAATACCACGTTTCTACGGCATGACACATTGTTAGTCATCCTCGCATATGATCAAAACAAGTTGAGTGGTGGTCAACTTAGATGATATTTTGATCCGCTATACAAGATGGGATCTTGTTCACTACGCTTCAGTGACCTTCTGCAAATGGTACAACTGAATTACCAAAGAGAAAACTTGCTCCAAGCTGGGCCATCATTTATGGATGCTGGACATCCTCAGCGCAACGTCTAGTCACTTACAAACCAAAAGGTTCCGCCGTCCAGCCAGCAAGCTCCAGCTACGGCCGACCTGCCGCGCCAAAAGTCTAGTCAATTTACATCACTGCAAAAGTTAAGTGTTTTCATTTTAAACATTATTTTAATCATCTCTCCCCTCATTTTAAGTGATATTAATAGCTATATTTATATTTATTTCAGAGGGCATTGTCTACAAAACCAAGTTATATTGAAGACTTATTAACTCTTGAAAATAGCACCAGGTTGTGCCAACATAATTACCATTTTCAATTTAAAGTGTTTTTCTCTATTTATGTATACTCAACAAGTTAGTTAATTTAATAAAGTTTTTGTTGTGTAAACGCTCAAATGTTCATGTGTGAAGCTAAAGAACCAGGCAGCATTTCCTCAAGCCCAAGTATTCAGTTTAATAGCTCCTTCCAAAGTGGTTATTTGGTCCAGGCATTTTGCCTGATGCTTTCTCCCGTTTATGAGGAAGACCTCGGGCTGTTCTGCACATAACCAGTATGAGTTGGTCAGTAGAAGGCACTCTGGTGATGACCGTGCTTAGCTGGTGGTAGAAATAGTTCTTGGAGTCCTCATCATCCATAAGAGTGGGGGCATATGAGGAAATAAGTGTAATGAACCTGCCTCTCGAAAGAGGTATACGGAGAGTCGTGAGTCTTTCATTTATTGCTGAGGGAGCGAGTCTATGTTCTTGCACCAACTTAGTTTTCACTGCAAAACCTACACCATGAACACGACGTTCCTCTTCCTTTTTTCTCTTCCAGAAGATGGTATACTAGGTTGAGGTCTCGCTGATTTTACCTTCCCCCGCAAGTCTGGTTTCACTCAGGGCAGAAACATCGATATTGAGTATATCCAATTCATGGGTGATGAGAGCAGTTCTTCTTTCTGATCTGTCCAACCCCTCCTCCACTTGGTGGGATACGGGCAACGGCATGAAGTAGGGGATTGCCTGTAGGGGTGAAGTACGGTGGGGACTTCGTGTGCCCCGGGACCGCTACGGTAGCTATGAAGGCCCTATGGGAACCCTACGATAGGCCTAGCAAGCCAGTAGTGGATATTATATTTGCTTTCAAAACAGGAACAAGCCTCGGAAAGGACAGATGCAAACGACGACGACCCGGATATGCTAATGGACTACGAATTGGCACACTTAACATTCAGACACTGACAGGAAAGGTGGAGGAGATTGTAGATGTGATGGAGAGAAGAAAGCTGGATGTACTGGGCTTGGCAGAAACAAAATGGAAAGGCAGGATGAAGTAAAAAATTAGTTACTTTTTAGGTACCTTTTAGTTACCTTTTAGATAATTTTAGTTACCTTTGAATTCAAGATACGTCTGCGGCCTGCAAGCATAGGCGCTCATCACGCGGTGAAGAAAAACAACAATGAACTGTTTTTAAAGAGGTAAATAAAATTCACATGATGATGTAAAAATTTAAAAAAAATATATATATAGACCTACTAGATATTTATTATCAAATGAGTTGTTTCAGCTAATATGTCGTTTTGTGCACAATATGTTGTTATAATTACGGTACAAAGAGGTTGCTCAGCTCTTGACCATTTGGCGAGATTTCCTTCGTCCCCGTGGTAGGTAACGAAGAAATTCATGCGATGTTACGCGATCGTCACCGACTTCTGTCTTCGCAGTCAAATATGGAGAAATATCGAGATGCTACACAATCGACGCTGGTCCCAGCCGTATGACGAGATTCCCGTAGTTTTCAGGATAGAACAAGGAGAAAAATCTAGATTTCAATCAGTGTCACTTTTAGTCATTCGACGAGATTTCCATTATCCTTGACGTCGGGCATAAGAAAATATAGCATTATTACGCAATCGGCGCCACTTGCTGTTCGTTTGACAAGAATCCAGTGTCTTCGTCATTGAATGCGGAGAAATATCGTGATGTATCGCAATCGCTGCCGCTCTCGGCCGTTTTACGTTGTCCTCAAGATATTGTGCAATAGTCGCCGCACCCGGCCGTTCAACGATTGTCTATCTGTCCTGACAGAATGGCGGAGGCAAGCTCAAGGTTGGGCATGGTTAATATTCAGGAGTAGTTATGAACATGTTGTTTGGTCGGCGCCGTGATTCCCTTTGTCCCTATGCTGTGGTTGGGAGTTCATCAGTTCAGGGTGGATCACGAGGAGGAATTAGTATCACGATGCTACGTAGGCAGTCATTTTTAAGTGGGTTGATGCACTTCTCGCTCCCCGCACGCTTTTAAGTATACGATCTTGGGAAAAGTGGCAAGTAGGTTTCGTGATGGGTGCCCTATCACCTTTGATGGGATTCCCGCAGTTCCCGTGGTCACAAGTTCACGATAGCGGACGGGTTTTATGATTTTACGCAACTGACGTCGATCTCGGTCCGTTTGACGAGATTCCCGCTGGCAAGACGTGCGGTCAGCCGGCTGTCTTGAGGATGCGATTTTGGAGGATGAACTTCGAAGTAGGTATCAAATATTACGAATTATTCTGAGAGGATTGTACAAATAATACGACAAGAGGGCATGTTTTCTATCGACTGAGAATCACGAATTACTGTATACAAGTTATCGAAATAATCGGTTAGATTATATATCCGATGGAACCGAAGTTCGAAGGAAAAATCGACATATAACGGAATTTCGAATTGACCATACTGGATGTCGCAAATTTACTACACAAATTTTTAAAATAAGTTATAGGCCTATGTACTTCGAAGATTTTTCGCAATTTATTTTCGATACTGTAACATTTCGCAAGATTGCGACATTAAATTATTTCGCGTTATTTCTGAACTTCAAATTTGACATACAGTAGTCTCCAAATAACAGAAATGAGAGATTTCTTTTTAGTTTCGGAAGTATTCGCGAACAAACGTCTCGCGAAAAGTCAGGTTTCCTAATACAGTACACAGAAAAATATTAACACAAGAAACTTAAGTCTTCTTGATGCCTTAAATATACGTTGAACTGATGTATACCACTCAAGGTATCCTCAGTATGTATTTCCTTGCGGTCGGACACGGGGAAATATAGCTTAGCACTATGCAATTGGCACGGCGCCGCTTGCGTGAAACTCTCTCCATCAAATCTCTGAGCCTAGAGGCGTGAGTTTAAATGATTCAACCCGCCTTCAGAAAATTTTCGTTACCCTTTTGTGAAATTCGTTACTTTTTAGTTACTTATTTGTTAAATTAGTAACTTTTTCGTTACTTTCGTTACCGGTAGACACCCTGAAAGGAGAAGGTCGCAGAGAACTGAGGAAAGGGTACCGGTTGTATTGGAGTGGGAACAGTGAAGGAAGGAGCAGCGGAGTAGGAGTAGTTGTGAGAGATGGAATGAAGGAAGAGGTAAAGGGAATAAGTGACAGGATCATGAAGACCAGAGTAACTGTAAAGGGAAGAAGCCTGGAGATAGCCCAGGTATATGCCCCTCAAGTTGGATGTACAGCTCAAGAGAAGGAGACTTTGAAGAGGAGCTACAACAGCAGTTGAATGGTCAGAGCATCACTGTCATGGGAGATTAGAATGCACATGTAGGAAGTGAAGGGCAAGGATATGAAAATGTAATGTGAGCAGAAGGATGGGGCAGCAGGAATGAAGAAAGGAGAAAGTTGCTGGATTTTGCAAGAGAAACGGTTTAGTGGTAGGCAATTCCTGGTTAAGGATAGCAAGAGGACAGAGTACCAGGAAAGGAGAATCTAAGTATGGAAACTGAAGGAAAAGAAAGTCAAGGAAGAATTCCAGAAGATAATAAGGGAAAGGTTGCCAACAGACAATCCTAAAATAGGGGAGTAATGGAAGCAATTCAAAAATACAATGGTGGAAGCTGCAGTGGCAGTATGTGGAAGAACAAGCAACAGAAAGCAGTGTAAAGAGACACCATGGTGGAATGAGAGAGTAAAAGAAGCTGTGGGAAGGAAGAACAAGGCTTTCAGAGTGTGGTTCCAGGAAAGAACTGATCTAGCAAGGGAAGATTATAAGATAAAGAAGAAAAAAGCAAACAAGATTGTCGCAGAGGGGAGGAAGAAGTGGATGGTAAAGTGGACAGAGATGATGGAGGAAGACAGCAGAGGAAATAAGACAGTACTGTATGAGATGGTCATAAGTAGGAGAAGAGATCTGCGAGAGGATGTAGCAATGGTGGACAAAAACGGAAATGAGGTACACAACAAAGAGACACTCAAGACAGTGTGGAAAGAGTACTTGGAGGATTTGCTGAATCCAAATGGTCATAGGGAGGAAGACAACATATTGGAAGATGGAGAAGACAACACAGGAATGGAAAAGGACCTGACTTGGAGAGAACTGGAAATGGCTATAGACAAGATGAAAGGAGGAAGGGCACCAGGTGTGGACGAAGTGAGTGTTGAAATGGTGAAGGCAGCAGGGAAGGTTGGGAAACAGAGGCTTTAACGTGTGATGAGGGTGGTATGGAAGGAGAAAAAGACCCCAGAAGATTGGAAGACAGGATTAATTGTCCCAATATTTAAGAAAGGAAGCAGAAAGGAGTTCAGAAATTACAGGGGAGTAACGCTCATACCACACTGTGCCAAGATATATGAAAAGATATTAGAAAGTAGAATACGAGCCAAAGTGGAGAGAGAATTGAAAGAGAAGCAGTATGGATTCAGACCTGGGAGATCAACAGTGGATCTCATATTTTCAGTGAGACAGCTCCAGGAACACCTCTACAAATTTGGAGAGAATCTGTTGATGGCCCTCCTGGACATCGAAAAGGCCTATGATAGTGTGTGTAGGGAGCAGGTTTGGGAAGCAATGGAAAACATGGGAGTGGAAAAAGGGCCTGTAGGCAGAGCGAAGGAGATGTATTGTGGAAGTGTGAGTTGTGTGAAAGTTGGAGGGGAAAGAACAGACTGGTTCAGACAAATGAGTGGCCTGAAACAGGGTAGTGCGCTGTCACCCCTTCTCTTTATTGTGGTTATGGACGAGGTAATGACACGGGTAGCAGGAAAGATAGGAGAAGATAAGATGAAAGCAATGGTGTTTGCAGATGATCTCATGGTCTGGGGAAACGAGGAGGAAATTCAGGAGCAACTGAAGGCTTGGGAAGGGTACGGATGGAAATTCAACATCAGTAAATGTGAGATCCTGTTAACGACCAGAAAAAAGGACAGACCAATGAGTGGGATAACACTTGGAAGTGGACAGCTGAAGAAGGTGGAAAGTCTCAAGTACTTGGGAAGTATAGTGGAGGAAAATGGGAGAAATGACAGAGATTACGGAACGTGGCAGATGGCAGACAGGCAGAAGCATTTCTGAGAAGCATTAGGAGCTTAGTATGGAATAAAGATGTCCCACAAAAAAAGCAAGGAAGTGTTATAAAGAAGTTACTATATCCCGATACTGACCTATGCATTAGAAACGTGGATAATGAAGAAAAGAGACATAAGCAGAATACAGGCAAGTGAAATGAAGTTCCTACGAAGTAGGATCGGAGTAACAAGAAGGGACAGGGCGAGGAATGAAAAGGTCAGGGAAATAGTGAAAGAGGAGCGGCACTGCCGTGAGTATATTAGGCGGCCGCGCCCGGGGGGACCCGTCAGTTGGTTACATCTCTAGCAGCGGACGGGGACACCACAGCAGCCCCATACATTCTACAATGTGTCGCCCTTGCAGCGTAGGATTGAGACATCAAGACTGAGGTGGTATGGACACTTAAAGAGAATGGAAGAGAAGAAGATTCCCAAGAGGAGATGCAGATGCAGAAGAAATGACCAAGGGGAAGACCAAGAGATAGATGGCTGCGAGTGGAGGAATGTGTCAAGAGAGGTGAGGACTGGACCAGAGGGACAGCGGAGAGGTGGTGGGAAGAAAGGACTAAGTGGCGAGGCTTATGTTCCAAACAGACCCAGCCTGGGGCTGGAAACTGTACAAGATGATGATGATGATTGTTGTCAAGATCAAGAAGCGTTCTGACGTTCCATGCGCCAATTATTATTGATTTGGTTTTGCATTTCTTCCGACCACAAAAAGGGGAGACCCTCTGGTTGCGGTTTCCCAGACAGGTTTGGAGAGTGACTTCCGATGTTTAGCCCACATTTTCTAGGGCCTTCCCCATTCGGGGTGAGCAGCGGTGCTCCTAAACAGGCCTGCCCAGTCACAGATGCAGGACCGTATACCTGAGTAGTCGCAGGGTCTCAGAGAAGCGACCATCACACATCTGCTGCCAACGTGCAGGTCCAGACTAGAAGCTTCCAGTTTACCCAAACCTGATTCCGTCGCCCTTGTGCCATCGCCGTTAGACTAAGAGGAATGGCAGGAAAGAGTGCCACAGGCGTAACTTTGTTTAAGGTGGATCTCTACTTGCCAGGTAGTGACCCACACACTATGATTCTGGAACCATTATCTGCGGCACATAAAGAATGAGACATGCAGCTTCCAGCACCAGAACTGCAATGGACTGCCGCTAACTCGGGATAAGGTGAGTTGCGCCTTTACAGCCAGTCCATCTGGCATGGCCTCTTCCGCCTAGACGACCATTGGGGACCTCAAAAATTAATTGGCTCCTCATCGGCCCGTGTTGCCGTTGGGCCTTAGGATATATAATGAAACGAAAACAAGAGGTCTGACCCCTCAAAGAAGGAGGGATCAGGGAAGATGAGACAAGGGCCAATTAAGGCGGGAAAGTGAAAGACTCTCTAGGCCTCTGATATCCTAATACCGTCTGGGTCAGAAAAGAACAAGAGTTGACCAAGGGAGGTCGACAGGAAAGAAGACGGGAGAGGAGCCCGGCACAAGTAAGTGGAAGCAATGCCGGCCCAGCTGGGGTCCCGTGGTCGCCGAACCACGTCCCACTAGATGTGAGCCTCTGGGAATACCTGGCTTACTTGCTAACACAGAACAGATATAACAAACGGGCAGTATCATATAAGGCCAAATTCCGCTGCCTTGGGTACTTTTTGAGGATCCAACCAGCCTTCGGGCTGACTACTTAACAGACAGAACTCCATATTAAAACCAGAAGTTTTGTACGCTTCAGTGTCTACTTTTAAATAAAAATGGGGAGCTACAAGAACTCGGAAAAAAAAAAAAAAAATAGAAAGGTTCTGAGGAGAATTCTGGGACCACACAAGTCTACTGTTGGGACTTGGCAGAAAAGGAAGAACGAAGAGCTCTACAAATATGCTGAAAAGATCACAGACACAATGAGGAAAAGAAGGCTGACATTCTATGGCCACTTAGTAAGAATGGACGAAAACCGATTGAACAAGATCTTCCAATGCATTATGGGATTAAAGGCCACCTTTAAGTGGGTATATGAGGTCAAGAGGGATGCAAAAGTCGGAATTGGTGATGGAAATGCGTTCAGAATAGGAGTAAATGATTTCAAATCGTTTGAAGAGAAACTACTACTTAAACCTGTAAGGATCATTTCCGAGGAGAGAAGGATGAGAAGCGAAAGAATTAACAGGTTCTGGGAAGAGAAGAGAGGCCACGAAGCCTCAAGTTTCATCCGGTCCATAGTTGGTCAAATTTGGAGAAAGAAGAAATGTTTACTCCTTCGCAGTCCCTAACCCACCCACCATCCGTTAGTTAGATCAAGACTCATATAATTAAAAAAAACAGCTGTGTCTGCCATTACGTGCAAGAGTTACTGTCAAGTACAGTATTGCCAACCCCTCGCTTACAGTACTGTAAAACAAAATAGCACCCAGTTTACTAGACAGCGCGCAGAGTTTGAATCAGTTTACCATGAATTGTGCAAGTTGCCTTAAGTAATTTCAATCAGCGGTATTATAATGACCGTAATGACTGTGTTGTTTTTTTATTATTATTTTATTTTCATCACTCTAATTGGTTTCTTTCTAATAATAAAATTAATTGAATCCATACCAATGGCTTTGAACAATGGTTACAGCCTAACGTGTCGTCAACAGGGCCCTGCTAGCTTCCCGCGGTCAGGCCGCATTTCAACCAGACTATTCTAATCTTCGTTTTGTCCAAATCAATGGGTTTTGACAATGGTTTTAGCCTTCGGGCCGCGTTAGCCATATATACGCCTCTGGTTTTAGTCATGCACAGTGGGGTAGTCAAGGTGTATTTTGTATCCCACACTTTGGCAACTAGTGACGTAAATGTATGCGCCTCGTTGTGCGTGCCTTGGCAGCAGTTCAACATACTAAATACGCTGTCTAACATGGCTGCTGTTGTTATTAAATGAGCAATAATTAAAGCACATTACGTAATTTAGCACATATATCCGGTGCAGAAGTGACTAAGGGCTGATTCCAGAGAATAGTCCACCCAATTAGGAAAAAGTAAAATGGAATGTAAAAACTCTGCAATAAGTTTTCATGATAGATAAAACATGAAATTTTATTAATTTTATGATATGTATTCATTTGCTGATGTATTTCAGTTCTTAATTGAGTGGTTAATTGAACCTTTATGTCAGTCTAAATTCATTTGAAATTTCTCCATGGTTTTAGGAATTAGTTTATTAAATGATGAAAAGGTATGAAAATAATTGTGGTAAATGTTAATTCTAACGTTCTTTCTCTTCACAGTAAAGTACTTATTTAGGTTATTAACATTTTATATAAGGTGTAATAAGGCGACGAATTTATAGCTGCAGGTCATGTAAACACGCGACGTAAAAGGTATAAATGTTTCTGTAGACGAAAAGTGCGTGGCTCAATTTGAATAAAATTTCGTATGCAAAGCCAATTTTGTACACCCTTTCAAACTGCTATATCACTCGTTTAAAATTTCAAATGGATTCATACAAAGCTGGTAGTAAAATACGTCGTGTATTTACGACGTTCTCGCGAGTAGGCGGCTGGGGAGTTTCCCGTCACTTGGAGCCACGAGCTTTAAGACGTCAGTACAACATTAGGGATGTCCCATCACATCGGGACATTGTTAAATGGTACAACATGTTTTTGGAAAATGGATTGCAGATGCCTCCCTCACACAGATGGAAGGCGGCGTGATAGCAACAAGGAGGAAGATATTCGACAAGTCATGACGCAGAGACCACGAAAGTCACTCAGCCGCTTATCAGCAGAGCAGAATACACCATGCACAGCATGTCACAGGATTGCTAGGCGTTATCTTCACATGCGTCCATACCGTATGCAGCACCTACAAGCATTAACACAGCTGAATTATGGAGCTCGACTCAGTTTTGTTACGACGATGTGTGAGCGGCAGGAAGGTGGTTAAAACGATGGATGTTCACGGACGAAACCACATTCCATGCGAGTGGCAGAGTCAACACGCATAACTGCATCATTTGGGGAACAGAAAATCCACATGTCTCATACGAACTCGGGACACTAAAACGTAATTTGACTGTTGCTCTACGTGCAAAGAGAGACCTTATAAACGTCCACGATGTTGTGGAAGTGGCGAAAAGAAATTCAGCAAGCACAAATGTTATATTTGTTCCTCTGAAGACGTTGAAAAGAGTAAACCCCTTCTGGAAATCCATTTCGTCGATGTCTGTGCTCTACCAGGAACACACATGATATTCATTATGTGGAGCCGTTAAAAAAAATACATAGTTCAGGCAAGAAAATATTATTATTCAGAAACAACTACCACACACTCTCTACATCCAGATTACAAGTTCGAAGCAGATGACAGAAATGCACCCCGTGACAGCTTTTGAAGTGGGCGACTTCGTACTTGGAAAATACAGTGGAAAGAAACAATCCAAATATTATGTTTGTACCATAACTGAAAGTGATGGTGATGTTTATTTCGTAACCAATTTTCGCAAGTACAACGATGAAGCTAAACTGTTTTGTGAACCACCGATGAAAGACGAGTGCTTTTTAAATGAAAGTGAAATTGCAAGAAAATTACCTGTGCCTAGTTTTACGCGACCGACAATCTCGCGATCATAAGCCACGGGACCTCACTTTTTACGCGAAATCCGAACCACAGCATGTGACTTTCATCTCGAAAATCGCACATGCATTAATCGGGACTCGAACCCAGTCCGTCTTGTTGGTTGCAAGTGTCAGCTTGACTGCTGCGCCATCACGCCCCTTACTTATGTTTACTTACTACGATATTAAATCTACATTTTATCATTCAGTGATCGTATTTGATGACGAGTTGGCTCCTCCTGCCACAGTATAGATACCAATACAGTATGGACACTTCGGCAAAACCGGAAGAACGGATTTTCATAAAAACAATTGATAAGGGGGAGCACCAATACACCTGTAAGCCGCTAGGTAGCACCACTTATGGACAAACACATGATAAACAGCTGATTGATGAATGTATATTTTATGCATTTATTTAACTCTATTTCAACACACTAGCTCTCTTTATAATCAGATATTTTTAGAAAATAAATAACAAGAAAATGGAAAGTGTTAACACTACTGTGTTTTAATTCTAAGAAGTGTGGAATTTAATGTTTAACACCACATTCCTCCAGTCCTGTGGTGTCGCATTGTGATTGCATCGTAACGATGAAAGGTTATGATATGTTTTTAATGATTAAATTAACACACGATATATTGAAAAGTGTGGGGGAAATGTGGATTTTGTTTCTTAAACTTTTGTAGTCTGAGATAATGCAATTCAAGTTTTCTACAGTAACTGTAAATAAGTGTTAATTTTTAATGTTCTTAGCTTCCTAACGTAAATACCCGGGAATTTATTTAGTCAATAAGAAAGTCATGTTGATGGGTGGGGACAGCCTTATTATGCAGTGTTATTTTCACATTTCATGATATGCCTAGGCTACTTCTTACTCCTCATTTCTTAGCCTACTCACACTTCCGTTCATTATCTTGTGTTCCAAGAAGAATTCAATACCGGTACTGTAAGTCATGTGCTAAGGAATCTCTTTTAATTAGCTTTATTAGTTCCACGTCTTTGTATGGCTATTATAATAATAATCATGTATTATTATTGTATGGCTATTATAGGAGCAACAAGTAGCTTTCAGATTCAACAAATAGACTATACATTTACTGGTAGATTGTTTTGTTTAGCCTAAAGATGGCCTAAAAATAAGTAAAGTAAAGCTGAAATACAAGCTCAGGGCTTACAGTAAGTAAACCGGCCAACCACCCTTCGTACAGAGGCCTGCTTCTTTAATCCTAGATGCTAAGGTCACACCCAGATCTCCATTCGGAGATCCTAAAGTCGTCGTATTATAGTTTTGGACTGGGTTTTGATTCTTGGTTAATGCATGTTAGAATTTCAGAGTTGCATCCAGTGGTTCAAATTCCAAATATAAAAAAGAAAGGTTCTGTAGCTTATGATCACGAGAGCCACGTGAAGCTACAAGTTTGCTTTGCTTTCTGTCGCTAGTGAATGTAATAAAGTAATATAACTGGTAAATAACACTATGTGCAATGGTGTCGCCAATCAATCAAGTAAAACGCTCAGTCCTAAACTTGCTCTAACCATAGCTTAACACCAATCAGGCCTAACTTTAACCTCGTCACGACGAATAAGTTGCCATCTAACCGCGCCGCAGGTTTTACTTGTCAGTGGTATGTCAACTCCTTATTCTTCCCATTCTGCAGAATTGGAGATAATGTAGGATGAGTTTTCCATGCGATGGATGGTTTTTACACCTGGATGAGAGAAGTGTTAGTCTCATAATGCTGTGTTGCTTTTGGAGAGGCCTGGGGCAGGTCTTTCCAGTTGGTACCTGTAAGCGACATGTACATCATAGCAGAATTAATACTGGTCATTAGGAGGCCCAACTACATGCCATAGCTTCAGTTACTAGGCCCAAGAGTTAACAAAGGGCTATCGTGGTGTTATCAGTTCACACTCTGCGCAGTTTCAAGTCGTAACAGCAGTCTTATTTTAAACACTAAAGTTTCAAAGTATGTATAATTTTATTAATGCAGCCAATGGCCATGTACTTTTCTTTTCAGGACGGGTCAGGGAAGGGATATTGGAGGGAAATTGGCCGTGGATTTATTGAAAGGAACCGTCCCGGCATTTGCCTGGTAGTGAAAATGGGAAACCACGAAAACCATTTTCAGGACGGTAGAGGTGGGATTCGAACTCACGCTCTCCCGATGCCAGTGAGGCACGAGGTAGCACATTAGCACTCTCGGCCACCAAGGCCGGTTCAAAGTATGTATGCCTCTTGGTAAGCTATAATCTGGAGTCATTTATATAACTATATTTTTTGACATACCGGTACTGTATATATTATTATAGTTCCAATTAGGACCTCTTTGGTCTATGACCCGTGTACCTTTGTGTGCATGGTATTTGATAATCAGTGTTGTGGTGAATGTAATGTAATTGTTGTTTTAAGGGGCGGAACTTCGAGGTCATCTGCCCCTAGAGTGTTGTGGTGACTAGCAGTGTTTGTAACTTGAACAGTAGGCTACTCAAAAAAAGGTTTTGCATATTGCGATTTAGTGATTTGCTATGTGTACTATCCTACCAGCGAATTGTTACCGGTGGCGGAAATCGGAACTAATGTGCTCCGCCCAGCCACACGCCTGCGATAGACGTGCAGTTGTCGCCAGCGAAACCTCATCGCATGTCATTTGTGTGCATGATTCGTGCTGGGTCGTGCGCTGTGTGGTGTGTTCTCATTGTACGACTGTGCATGCGTTCCCCCTCTTGCCCAGCAACCGCTCGCGGCAGCCATAACGAGGCGAGCTGACGAATGTATACACAACAGCCGTGCTCCACGTCTAGCAGTAACAATTCGCTGGTAAGGTAGTATGTAATGACATACAAAGAAAAACAACACACAATATGCTGTGCAAAAGAGACAAACACTAAAAGCATAACAAAAGTGGCAATCTTTTTCATGTTGGGGCATATCAATACCATGTATGGCCACCACGAGCCCTAAGGCATGCTTGCCGACAAAGAGGCATACCGTACTGAGAACCAACGAACCAACCTGGTTTAGGGCAGATTATCCCACTCTTGGAAAGCAGCTTCAATCAGTTGCTGAATGTTTGTTTGTTTGTTAGAGGATTGGGACAGTGCGAAACTGCACTCTTAATCTTTTCCCATGCATGTTCGATACTGTTCATGTCCGCAGAATATGCAGGCCACTCCATTCTCCGTATGCCTTGCATATGAAGGAACTGATGACCACCCTAGCTCGATGGGCATTATCGTCCACTAGTGTAAAGCCCTCGCCCATTGTGGCAGCGAATCCTGTAACGACAGGTTTGAGGATGTTGTCTCTGTATACCTAACCGGTCATGTTACCGTGGATAGGAATTAGAGGCGTACGTCGACCAAACATGATCCCACCACAAAACATGACAATTTCCTTGCTGTTGGAGGCGTTCCTGGATGAAGAGCTTGTGAAATCTCTCACCCACCCGTTGCCACACTCGATTGCTCCTGTTGTATGGGTTTCTTCTCACGCCCAAGAACACAGGGCTGACGACCATGATGTACAACCTCCTACATGAAACAACAAGCATTAGCATAGCCACCTGGCTATGGCTTCAAGAGACAGTGACGGCAGAGAATCCCAATCTTCGTGCTCCAATAGAGGAACAGTTTGACTATGGTATGATAATGCACCGGATGTTACAGCCATTCCAATAGACCAAGAGGCACTAAGGAGCAATCTGGCCACCATGTTAGACAACTTCTGTACATCGACTGCAATCCGTTGTTTCATTTCAGGGGCCTGGACATCGTGGTCATTTAGCCCCGTGTACTTGGGCGAGTATGGAATTTTGATTGATAACCTGTGTTATTGTGATGCCTGTCTTAGTATATGTATTTGCAATTCCGGTGAGGATTGGTAAGGAGGCGGCATTGGCTTTAACTTAGGAACCATCACAGCATTTGCCTGCAGTAGAAGTGGGAAATCTCGAAAGATCACTTCCAAAATGGCTGAGGTGGGAATCAAACCCTCCTCTTCTCAGTTGTGCCTCACGAGACTGAGTGTGCCCTGTTGCAGCCCTCAGACCAGAATTACATTTCTTGGCAGAGCAGGGAATCAAACCAGACCTCTGGGGCAACAGCCAAGAATGGTAGTCACTACGCCACAAGGTGGTCCATGACTGCAATCTAGATCCGCTGTAAATAATCTCAGAATTGCTCATTAACATCACACATAGTATGGATAGTTATTGTTGTTTAAGGGACTGAACAGCAAGGTCATCTGTCCCTCTTAACACAAAATAATACAAATTTTAGTTGAGTTAAAATTTATAGGTGGATGCCTAATATTAATAAAACAAACAAAAATAATATGTATGGAATAAAAATTCAGAAAAGAAAAAGTTCTTTGAGCAAATGCACATACAGGTACAGTATTTTTCTCACCAAGATACGATGAACTATATTATTAGTAGGGCCATGATTCTTATGCAAGATATGTTTACGTAATAGTAATAATGTGTGAGTCCTCCAGAGAGACTCGTGAGGGTATTTTTAAAGTTAACACCCATATACTGTACATTCTAAGAAGACTATTGAAACCGTAGTCTCCGAACTACCATTAAAACGAAACAAACAAACAAACAAACAAACAAACCCCGTGGCACTACAGTCCATGAAGGGCCTAGGCCTACCAAGCGATCGCCACCCAGCCATTTGGCCTGCAGATTATGTGGTGACGCGTGGTGAGCGCCTCGGGTCCCCTCGGCCGTTAATCTTGGTCTCCATGAGCGTGGCGCTGCCTCATTGTCAGACAGCTATTCAATTGTCCTTGCGAGGCTGTGTACAGCCAGTTCCAGCCCTCACGCCAGTTTCTGAAATCCCTGACGGAGCCTGGAATCGAACCCGAGGTCTCCTGGTGCGAGGCGGCGCGCTACCCCAACACCACCCGAGCTATATTACTCCATTTAATTGGGCATGCAAAATAATTTGAAGATGGAATGTTTGGTGCATGGAGCATTCTGGGAGGAGGGAAGGGGAATTAGAAACCATAGAAATTCACTTCTATTAGGACCAAGAGGTGGATTAGAATCCATCCCTTTTCACTTAGATCACCTCGTGCCTCGTGGTGTAGCAACTAGCATTCTGGTCTGAGGGCTGGAACGGGATACACTCAGCTTTGTGAGGCAAAACTGAGAAGAGGTGATTTTGATTCCCATCTCGGCCATCTTGTAAGTGGTTTTCCTTGGTTTCTCACTTCTACTGCAGGTAAATGCCGAGACGGTAGGCTACCCCTAACGTAAGGCCATAGTCGCCTCCTTCCCTATCCTCACCTAAAAATATAAATGCACACACTAATACAGCCATCACAATAAGGCAGTTTATGAGACAAATGATACACACTTCCAAGTACACATGACTACAGGCCAAAATTTAAATTCTCCTTGGCAAAACCAGGATTCAAAACTGGGCCAACCAGTTAGAAGGCAGCTATGCTTACTTCTAGACCATGGCAGTAGCTGTGGAAACAATGGGCTTATATGTTTGGCTATTTTTTATTTCTTGGATATGAATATTTCTTTTATCCCCTTACTTCACTCCCAAAGTCTTTTTCATCCTAATTGACAGTGTCATGGAGCCCTTTCATTCTAGAGAAAAGGATCATCCATGCAGCCTCAACGTAGATGGAAAGTAGAAGAGGCTAAGAAAGGAATTGGGAAGTGACTGTGGTCTATGGGAAAGCCACCATCTCAGCATTTTGAGATGAGAAACAAGGAAGCTAACTTGAAATAACAGGTGAAGGGACATGAACCAACTTATTTCACAAACCAGGTCTTCAGTGTGGTGATGTGATTTGCAGTTAATGTTGTACAACATCCTCAGGTCTCAAACCCCAATCCTTCCATTTTCTAACGGGATGGGATAACCCAGAACTAATGGTTCGTTGCACCTGTCTAAAACCATGGAGGATTATGTTAAGTCCTTTGGCTGTCCAACAATAAAATTGTAAGTTATTCTGATTTAGAAGTTATTGCTTTATGAGATTACTTCCAAATCCTTTGTTGTAATGCAGTAAACAAACATTCCTGATATCGCCATGATCTCAGATCACTGATTTGATTTCTGATAGAGTCAGTTTTTGAAATAATGAACTGCTTCAGACCTGTCTATCACATTTGTTGACAACAAGACAAAACTATAGTTATCAGTCACAGAAGCTGCAGGTTATCTGACATGAATTCTAGTTTCTCTACTAAAAGGTAGCGATAAACAATATGCTGGTTTTTGGTGTAAAGATTTGCCTAGGTAGCTCCATTCAAAAATTGCTCATTACTTTTCTTAGTAGATAGCTAAAACCTTGCAGGTATAGTATTATTAAATTTATTTCGTGTTAGACCAACTTAAATGTTACAGTATTTTGGAAGTTAAATTTGCTCCTCAATGACAATGCCAGGGCATTACAAATCACTATTGAGAAAACCTCTTTACGATTAAACACTCGCTAGCATATTTTATATACTGTAGGCTTCTAGGCCAAGCCACTTCAGGATATAGTCACAAAATTGGTGAGCTTCGCCTCTGAAAATTGAAAACAGGAAAAAATAATGTTTCTTAAAAAAAAGTCAAATGTTTCCATGAAAATATATCAGAATACCCAAAAATTTGCAGAAAAATATGCCTGTTGAGTTGGAATATTTAGGCTTTCATGGCCAGAAAATAAATTACTGCAAATTCTTCTAGGTACGGTACTATGGATATGATGGGGCACAGACATGGCATAATACCTAGAAGAATTCACTGTAATATTTGTACGAGTTGTTTCTACATAAACCATGTAAACAAGTAAGTAATACTGCAATGCAGAAAAAATTTGCGATTGCAAGCAGAAGTTTGTTCTTGAAACTTTTCACTCTCTCTGTGGAGTTACTTCAGGAAGAATATAGTGGTCGTAACCAAATGTGGCTGGTTGAACAATATAGGGGAAATCGGCTCGGACCTTTCCTTTTAATAGGTCACAGGCTTTTCCAGTACCGTGCCCAGTTTCATTCATCTCTAATTAACTCTGATGAGTATAATATTTCTTGAATTGTAATCTTCTGTAAATCTTTCTGCCTAATCAACCCATAAATGAATAAATAATGTGCAAATAGTAGGACATGTTCTGGATATTAATTACATCCTTCATCAGCCATTACAATTTTAGTATGTCATTATAAAGACACGCCAGTGAGGCCTTCACACATCCTTAAAAAGAAAGGAGACAACTTTTCCTAGCATCACTTCACAATCCATACGATTCCCGACCCCCACATAAATATGAATAATCAAGGGTAGAAATTAAAATTGATGCACATTCTGAAATTTATACCGTACCACATACTATGACAAGTGTAGCAAGCACAATACCTATGTAACATTGACATAGAGGTACTGGTACTGGATACTTGTGATAAACATTTATACCAAATTCTACACCTTTAGCTTGTATCACATGAAACCTTGGCCGTGTTTACAGCTAGTATTAAACAGATTATTTCTGCAATGATGAGAATCAAGTCCTTGCCCAACAATAGAATAGGATGTGAGTTGCAGCTTGACATTATCTGAGGAATTTCCGACATCCCTGGACAGGTTTGAACAATGTGGCTTAATGTAAACATTGCAATCTCTTGCTATGACTTAAGATAACTGTAAATTTTAAAACCATTGAGCTTTAAAATGGTATATGAAACTCAAATTTATGAAAATGTTTGTTTAGGCAGTAGGCTATTTTCATGTAGATTTATATAGCCTATATTTATGACCAATACATTACATTTTCGCGAGACCCCCTCGTGGTGCAGCAGATAGTTTTCTTGGCTGCCACCCCCGTAGGTCTGGGTTTGACTCCCGGCTTTGCCAAGAAATTTTGATTCTGGCCTTAGGGCTGGAATGGGTTACAGTCAGCCTCGTGAGGCAAAACTGAGAAGAGGAGGGTTCGATTCCCACCTCGGCCATCCTGGAAGTGGTTTCCCTACTCAAGGCAAATGCTGGGATGGTTGTTAACTTAAGGACACAGCCACCTCCTTCCCAATCCTATCCCCAATTTACAAATACACACACAGCCACCACAGTAACACAGGTTATCACACAATATGCCCACCCAATTTCTCAATTCCCGAGTGATAGTGTACGGCTTGTTGACACCCAGAGTTTGGTGTTACATCTCCTCACTTATGCAAGGCTCCACTCTTGTATGATTATTATGTACCGGTATTCATTTTCAAATATCATGGACCTATGCGGTATTGCTTTAGTGGCACCATGTTCTGCATGTGACATAGTGAAGAAAACTCATCCCTAGGATCGTTGCTGAAAGTATAGAAGTATCCAGGAATTTGATTAGTGTGTATCGAAGATACAGTTGTTGTTGCTTATTTTAAGGGCTGGGACATCGTGGTCATATATCCCCGTGTATTTGGGCGTGTGTGGAATGAGAGGGAGGTATCACTTGAGACGAAATTGGGTGGACTTATCATTTACATGGGTGGGCAAACTTTTAGTGGTCTCACAGAATTAAATAAAATTAAGGGCATTGTGATATGTCTATGAGATAGGAACATCAAGGTTAACAGCCCTGGTTTTTAAGTCACACAGCCTTAATGCCATGCCGAGCGTAGTGAGGGCTTGCTAACCTCAATAGTTTGTCTCTGAAAGCAAAACACTATTTATAATTTTGAGGGACTGGAGTACCTTCAGTCATTTCATGGGATTGTAGCTTTGGGTACACGACAATCCAAACTTCTCCAGAACTCTTCAGGAATAGCACAAAGTTCCATAGGTGAGGGAGCAAATGTTAAATCTGATTTGCATTGTAGCTTGTAATTAAAGCACTTAATTCAATGTAAAGGGCTGCAGCTTAACAAATTACATTTAATAAAACACATCAACTAACTTCAGTCAGGAAACCATTTGTCTCCTAGGCTAATTGGGGTTAGAAAACAGACACTTTAAAGGAGACAATAGCTTCTCTAGGGTGGAGATTTAATGTTTGTTGGGCATTATTACCTAATCTCAGCCTAGCACTGCCCTCCTTGTGGTTTAAAACACTTCCTTTGAAAAATAAAGGCTACATACCCTATATATTGACGTGTAGATTTGCCACGTATGCCAGTAAATCCTCCTGATTACAGGCCTTTATCCAGTCATTATATCTGGATTAGGTATGAGGAATTTGTGAATTAATGGATTGGTGTTTGAGGGACTGACATCTCATGGGTATTAAAACCAGAATTATTCCATGAAACGTGTGATATTTGTATTTGCCGCTCCAATGCACGAGGAAACCGGAATGCTGTTATGTCCAGTGTGACAAGAACTGCGCAAAAAATTACCGCACAGATGTTGGTTTCCCACATTTCTGCCATGGGTTAAAATGCAAAATTATATTTCTGAGTTGATTTTAATAATTACAAACAATGTTTTCTTCAGACAAAATCGACAGGCCGCACGCAATGAATACGGGTAGACTGCTCTCTCGCGGATACATGGTGAACCGTCGCCGCCATGCGTGCGTGCGGAGATTCCGGAACCGGCCGATTCAAAACCATGACGAAAAAATTACATGGTAAAGGCCTGATGTGTCCTTACTGTATTGATATCTATACTGTGCTCCTGCCATGTCGCGATAGTACTAATTCGTACGTGTAAACACGCGACGATCGCATTTAACTATATTACGCAGATATTACGCAACTTACACATTTGGTTTTTTCGTAAAAACGTACCTTTGTCTTTCTTGTAAACAATATCTTAACATTACCAATGAAAGTTATCACAATTCGCAGAAGTTTGAAACAACGTAAAGATATGTGAAATTAAAAGTCCGTCCCATGTAAACACGAACGCTACGTTTAAAATTTTATAGAATTGCATACATCAAGCCTACAACAAAGAAATTTGTGGAGGTTATTAAGTATTATCTAGACGTTATTATGCATAAATCTCAATTTTTTTAGATGGTAAGTTTCATATATAAGTTAAATAGAAATGTACAAATGTAAACACGCGACGCCTGGAGTTGGCCTAAGGTTAATATTACAATTTCAAGAAAAGAGTGGTGTTTCATTCAGATTTTTTTTTTATTAATTTATTTAATTTGTGCACAATGTGCATAATTAAAGTAAGTTACAGAGTTTAAGTCTCAGACTCACAGAAATTTCTCTGCATTTGCATGTCCTTATGTGGTATCTGTCGCATGGGCCAACACAAAGATTGCACATGCATATTTCATCTGGTTGATGGTAGATGGCTCTCGTGCATATCCGGTGGTGTCAAGATATGTTTTAGCTCATAGGATCTTTGCATCCAGTCCTGTTAAGTCATAGCGTCCATTGTGTAAAATTCATCCCAAATGTCATTTCTCTTTCCAGTCATGACATGGAAGAAATCCCCATTTCCCAGTGTACATGGCAGGAGCATCTGCAATCTGAGTTCTTCCATAAATAATAGATCACCCTGTCATGACATACACAAGCCGGGAGTGTGTGAACTTAAGGCTCTTTTCAGATACATTGCCTTGATCCACCTGTGCCAGGATTCTGTGCCCGAGATGTGTCCAAATATTTTCCAGGCCATACCTTATTACTGGAAAAACATCTATTACCACAGCATTTCCACAATCATTAATCATTACAAGAGGTATTTCGGCGAATATGATTCGAGCACTAAGGCAAATTTTATAGTATGTTCCAGTCTCCTCTAGTGTTACCAAATGTGATCGGAACTGCAGAGCTAAATTTCCAGGTGTGCCAGCAGGTCAGATGTGGCCACAACCATAGGCCTATTGAACATTTAGCAAAAACAGCATCTGCTTGCTTCACCTCCATTCCACTCTAACCGAACTTCATATAAATGTTTTATTGGGCACAAATATGCATGTACGAAATTCTTATAAACAATCGTCTGTACAGAATTTTGTTATGGATTCTACTCTCAATTTACATTTAATTACGTGATAGCGTTCATAAAGTTCGCCACATCTTTTGCACCTGCAGTCCGGACTTGGTTCATGGAAACTCACTTTAATACACAGACGTTGGTGAAACCCATGGACTGAGAGTCTGGTCACAACGTGTCTCAACTCATAGCCTCCCCGAGTCTAGTTGCGGTTGATCATAGCCTCACATTGGTAAAACTCCCACCATATGCTGTCCCTTTATTGTTGAAGCTCTTGTAGGAGTTCCTTATGCGCCGGGATGGCCGGGAGCAGTAGTTTCAAATGCAACTCTTCCACAAAGAATGATTCCCTCAACAGTTGGTATACGAGGCGTGATAAAGCATATTTTGACAGGCAAAGCACTTTCTTTAAATAGAATGCTTTCACCTTCTCTAAACTGTGCAATTGCCTCTTTCCAAGATACATCCATATATTTTCCAATCCATAGGTGGCCACATAGGACTAACCTTAAGATGAAATAACTTGATGACACATGAAAGTGACAGATGACTCAAAGATCTGATGTCGTAAACAGATTTTATGGCAGCATTTAGTCGGTCTTTTACATGTTAAGAGAACACGTTCCCTGGTGTCTGAAAAGTGACTCCTAGGTAAGTTACTTGAAATTTGTGACCGATTTTAGATGCCGATCATTGATTATGAATGTTCCCCGTTTTCCTCCTTTTCTGAAGGGCAAAGTGACTGTCTTATTATCATTTAACCTTAGCTGGTTCTTTTCTGCCCATTTCGTAACGTTATTGACAGTTGTCTGCAAATCCGACCGAGAAGTTGACGTCAGAACCATGTCATCCGCATATATGATAATATTGACATTTTCTGAAACTACTCTTTGTTCAATGTCAGCTGTGACGGCAATGAAAAGCAATGGGCTTAGGCATAGCCACCTATAAGGAAGGCCTTGCCCATAGCAGAGCGGCAACATCGCACACTTGTCTATATGAGGCGAGCGGTAAGCATGGTGATGAATGTGCTGAACGTGAGACTGCGTACTAAATAGGGATGTAGCTGGAGAAAGTTCGCGCCAGATAGCGCTCGTGTAGTACTGGGTAAGCGCAAGGCGATCGTCTTATGTTTCTCCCAGTCAGCTGCGAGGAATGTATAAATTGTGACAGAGTTTTCTAAGCTAAAGTAAATTATATATTCTCTAATTTTACTTCAAGACTATATTAATTAATTATATGGGTACATCTCCTAATATATTATGGACGATTTTCAGCGTTTAAGCGTTAAACAGCTGCAAAATGGGCTACGGACCAGAGGCGCTAAAAAACTAGCGGGAGGAAGGAAGAATTAATAGAGCGGTAATAACAACATTCTAACACGCTTTATTATTCAAATACTGAATATGAGTCAGCATGCTTTCTCCTAAAGATTACAATTACTTGAGTATTGTAGGTCTATATTGATAAATATATCTCCACAAGACCTAAATCATAAATAGAGATTTAAATATTTACTTGCTCCCCTTGCTTATAGACTTCGATTCTTTTTTTTTTTTAGGTTGATAGCTTACATGAAACTGTCATGTTTTAAGGTAAACACAATCAAAGAAAGTTGATACCCTACCGGTATTGTACCGATATACCTCGAAAATGCATCGCAACATTTGGTTCATATGTAATTTTGTCAATTTCTCCTTAAGAATCGTTCCCGTACCCCTGGGAATGGACTTGGGGGTACAATTTTTTAAAGTTTGAGAATTCCTGCTTTAGGGCCACGAACTGTTTCCATTCATCTATGTCTCAAGAATGTAGAAGTCAGTCGCTACCACATTCTCCGTCGGGCAGATGGAAGTTGATGATTAATAATGATTTCAAGGAACCAACCATAATAAGTTTGTGACTGTTAATGTTGCGATATTTATTCGTGAAGTATTTGTCCGAGTATTGATGTCTTTGAAAATGGGAGTCAAATGTTACATTCACTTCTTCGTCTAGGCCTATATTGACGATTTCTTCCCGTACTTCAATGGAGATGATTTCTGCAGATTCCGATAGTGTAGGCTTATCGTGATAATCCGGCAATTTTCTTGTGTATGACCGCTTCCTTATTTATGTCGTGTTCGTGGTCCACGGAAAAAGCTATGGAACAGCGCCCGGTTTTAATCTTGCTCTCTCCCTTCAAATACAAATGCATAAATTCAGTGGTTGTTATCGAAATGTCTAATCAGTTTATAGGTACAAAATAGGAATTATTTCCCTTTGTAAATCATACTTATTCAACACAGTTTTCGTGAAGTCATCGGGTAGTAAATGATGGGAACACACTTTAATATATTCGGTCAGATTTTTCTCACCGAAATTTTCCCTTCTAATAGCACGTAACCATTTCTTCCTCATTTCTTTATTTTGTGGAAATTGGTGAAACGAAAACGGGCTTCCCTGATTTTTGCAAAGAGGAACACTGCAATAGCTCGGCATAGTCACGAAAATAACAATTTAAAGAACTTAAATTCGTACATATTAGCGGCATGAGAACACAGGAGACAAATGAAGAGCGCCTTGCGCTTACCCAGTACAACAGCAGTGCGCTCTATCGGTGCTAGTTCTATACATCCCTATTGCATATAGTGATGTAAAATACCCAGGTACCGTATTTATAATAAACCGGGGTAAATACCCAGGGTATATACCCGGGTAAATACCCGATTTGGGTAAATACCCGGGTGTTTTAGATTTTTCATTAAAAATCCTGAACCTTAAACTATGCAAACTATTCTACATTAACTTTTTTAGAAATGTAACATTAGATAGTTGGTAAAATTAAATTTAATTAGAATTGGGACTTAAAAAAAGAATTAGAATTGGGAATTAGATCAGGAGATAAAATTCAATAGTTATAACCTTAAAAACTCAGGGTTAGAATTGAACTAGGCATTTTTCTTTTGCAAACATTGAGATAAAAGTTTGGGGAAATTTATTCAGAGCATTGGCCAAGTTCTACAAAAGGTATAATGTACAGTTTTTTCAGAACAGTTTGTAAAATCATCTCTACTTAGTATAAAACAAAGTCCCCGAATCTTGGATGTCACGGGTAATCTCGAGAACCTCTGGATATATTTTGATGCGGGTTTCACAATTCTGTAAAGGATATCTCGAGGATGATTTCTGTAGAAAATAATTTATTTATGATCAAAGGAAGCAGAGCAGTAACGATTTCAGTGAAAAAATAAACAAAAAAACCTGGCGTCCGAGCGCTTTTTAAGTTTATTTTGTGCAAACCGTTAAACATATCTAAATACTATGAGTGTAAGAATTGTTCAGCATGAAAAGTTCTACATAAAATCCAGGAGAGCATATCTCTATCTTCAATACATCGCCCACGATAAGTATTTTTACGTTTTCATTTCTTCCAACCATGTCCATTCTAATATTGAGGCGACAGTTTAAGAGCTAGCTAAGGGCGAGTCTTATCACCCCTGTTACAGCCTAACTAGCGGGCGAACCTATTACCCCAGATACAGCCAGCAGCAAACCGTTGAGTCGTGTTGAGTTAAGACTTCATAGAAGGCTGGTTGTGTTTGGAGTTTCCCTGGAAGTTCAACTCGGTTTTTCTTCATTTCGCCTGTGAACTTTCCGTTCCGCAAAATACACAGTCAATTTAAGATTGGACTGAAGGGGGATTTGTGTTTCATGCACCTCGCCATTCTTAAATTAAGTCTGACAAGAATTCGTTATAATTAATAGTCCAGTCAGTGATCTTAAGCCATTATGCCGAGATGTAAAGCGGATATAGGTCATAGTTCATTGACATCGCAAAATAAAAAAGTGCTTAACACGTAACAAAGAAACAGAGCAACAAATAATTTCTAGATTGCCACAAGAGAAAGAAAGACTTCGTTCTCGGCACCTTCAAACCGTTGCTCAAGAAGAACACCGTCTGAACCACGATCAGAAACAAGCTAAGATATTTTTTCTCAAAGCCCCTAGGCACAGGCAAAACGTATTTGATTTATGTGTTGCTCGCCAAAGTGAGGTCTGGTGGTAATATTGCTCTTGCCGTCGCATCATCTGAAATTGCAGCCACTCTCTTGGAAGGAGGAAGAACAGCACATGCAACATTTAAACTTCCTTTGAATCAGCAGTAATAATGGAAATGTATGTAATATTTCAAAACAAAGTAACACTGCCAGTTTAATTCAAAATTGTTCTTTAGTTGTATGGGATGAGGCTACAATGTCGCACAAAACTTCCGTTGAAGCTGTAGACAAGACCTTGCGTGATCTAAGGAATGGGAACACACCTATGGGTGGCATCACAGTTTTGTTCGCCGGAAATTTTCGTCAAATTTTACCAGTTGTTACCAGAGGAACGAGAGCCGACGAAGTGAACGCTTCATTAAAAATATCTTACATCTGGCCAGATATAACAAATTGGCACTCAAAACTAACATGAGAGTAGGCTACTCTTATCTTCAGAAGATAATAGTCTGTTTGCTAATTCGTTACTTAGAGTCGGAAATGGAGATTTACCGGTCATTGACAGGAAAATTACCCTCAGTGACGATTTCTGTGTTTTAGTAAGCAGTATTCAAGAATTGATTGATAGCGTTTATCCTCAAATCCATGGCCTATCTAACAAGTCTCATTCATGGTTTAAAGAAAGAGCAATATTATTGCCGACAAACAAACAAGTTGTGAAAACTTATGACTTGGTGTTCTCCAAATTCACTGCCCAGTCTCTAGTGTAGTACTCAGTAGGCTAGACGCAGTAGTCGATAGTGAAGAAGCTGTTCATTACCCTACAGAATTCCTAAATTCTTTATTTCCTTCTGGCTTGCCACCACACAAGCTTATTTTAAAAGTAGGAGCGCCTATTATATTGCTACGTAATTTACAACCACCAAAGTTATGCAATGGGACACGATTGGTAGTGAAAACTTTGAAAAACTGTTTCATTGAATCAACTATCTTAACTAGCTGTGGTACAGGAGAAACGGTCGTAGTACACAGAATCCCTATGATTCCTTCAGATTTGCCTTATCGTTTCAAACGACTACAGTTTCCAGTAAGAGTCTGCTTTGGCATGACTATAAACAAAGCACAGGATCAGACACTTAGAGTGACTGGAGTTGATCTTAATGGAGAATGTTTTTCTTACGGACAGTTTTACGTGGCTCTATCGCTTGTTACATCAAACCGAAATCTTTTCGTGTTCACTGCTGAAGGGAAAACGACTAATGTCGTATACAAGGATATCTTATAAGACCTCCGTTAGAAGTAGCCTATCACCTTGCATTCATAACTGTTCCCGGTCGAAGCCGGGGTGGGTTGCTAGTTCATATATAAAATAAATAATCAAATAACCAAAAAGGCTAGTAAATAGTAAATAGAAAATCAAATAAAGAATAGAAAATGAGAGGGAAGTACAGTGTCAGTTTGAATTCTGGGTAGGATGAGCTAAGCAATGTTGCCAACCCATTTGCATGCTGGCATACAGTACATCTTCACCCATTATAGAGCCCACATACTACAAAAACTTCCTGACATGCATTTGTGTTATTTAGAGTATGATTTAAAAAACTAATATTTCTTTAATATATAAAATTGAATGAAAAATAACTTAAAAGCACTTTTACCAAGCATTTTTTTTAATGTCCTTTCTATTGAATATAGTTTATTACCTTTTGAGTTTTGGCATACACTTTCAATTAATGTGCAAATAGCTTACTCTTATTATTACAAAGGTAGCTTTTCCCTCCCACATCTTTGTTGCTCATTTCCAGTATCGTAATAAAACTCTACCTTCTCAATATCTTGGTATTTATTAAAAATTTAAAACACAAAACAACCAAAAGGTTTTATTCAATATTTTACTTTAGTTTAAAGAAAAACAAAACTAATTAAAGACAAGGTTACAGTGTCAAAACATAACATATAAATACCTGGGCATCCATTTTCCTTTTTGTTTTTTTGTTTTTGTTTTGAAGGATCAATAGCCTATTGTTCCTGATTTCAATTTAAGGCATCAAATACCTGTGTTTCAGTCCTTGTTTGTCCAACACTTCATCAACACATCAAAAAGTGTTGTACAAAGCTCAAAAACTGAAAATACCCTCATTTTGGGTATTTAAAAGACCACTGGGTAAATACCCAATTTATATTTACCTTCCCACTGGGTATTTACCCGTCCCACATCACTAATTGCATATATTCTTTTAACACTCGCACGTTTTACAATAGTGTTTAATGTACACCCAAGAAGGAAAGCTAATCATCTGGTAAACGTTCGTACAGCTCCTAACTCAACGTCTTTATTCTATAATATTAAATAGTAGTAGTAGTAAGCTCTTGAATCTTATTACACTTGGTTGCTCTTCTGTGTTGTTTATTGTAATTTGACCCAGTAACAACAATCGTACGTTGATACTAGTGGGGGTCTGACAATCAGTGGCGTTACTACGGGGGGTTATCAGGGGAATCAATCCCCACCCAGAGCCAAATAATGAAACTATTAAATTTGTTTAAGTTTTTAATTTTGAATAAAACCAATCTTTGGATTGATGACTAATGATTGGAAGCTGCAAGTTAATGCTTACAAATTTGAAAGCATTTTTTTTCACTCGTTTGACATATTCAGCGCTACCCTAACTTAACGCTTACTGAATGAGCAAAACAGTCAGCTGTTCAGTTAGCCAGAGAGGAAGCAGTGAGGTGGGTGAGCAGTATTTCTCCTCATCCCTTGCCAAAAATACACCACTTGTCAGTGGCCTTCGTGTTAGTATCCGAGTGTGAGTGTCATTTTGGAAAGTGAATACCGGTATTATTGTGTTAAACTTTAGTAGGAAACATTAGTTTATCAATATTTATACTATGTCGGGAAATAGGGCCAAACGATTACGGGAAGAAAACTGGTCATTATAATTTAATACCAACAAAAGCGTTCATTTTCGATCATTTGTACATTGATAAGCAACTAATGGTTCCGTGAAGAACTATACAGTCTTTTTTTCATATATCCTACTAATGTTAATTGCCTCTATCAACATACACAATTTTAGTTTGGTTGCTGTAATAGATTCGTAGATATTGAGAACCGTCTATATATTTCGGATGGTCGCCATGTTGGATTTTTATACATGTAGGTCTTTGAGTTATGTACTATTACATGAAGATTAGGGACTACTACACATTGCGATACGGCCGCGTATGAAATTCCCCTAAAACAAAATGGCGCCTTCCGTGACGTCATCAACAACGTCACGAAATACTCCTCTGGCAAGCCTACGGGAAAAGCCTGGGTAATAGGGGTTTCTTGGGTGGGGAAACACAAAAACCGTCAATTTTTTTATGTATCGAAATCTATAATTGAGCTACTGTATATAGTTCAATTAAAGATTCCGATACATTTAAAAAAATCGCAAATTCACGTAATAGGAGTTTTTTGGGTGGGAAAACACAAAAACCGTCAATTTTTTTATGTATTGAAATCTATAATTGAGCTAAGTAGTTCAAATAAAGATTCCGATACATTAAAAAAATCGCAAATTCACGTAATAGGAGTTTTTTGGGTGGGAAAACACAAAAACCGTCAATTTTTTTTATGTATCGAAATCCATAATTGAGCTAAATAGTTCAAATAAAGATTCCGATACGTATAAAAAATTCGCAAATTCACGTAATAGTTCTTTGGATGGGAAAACATACAAAAACCGTCAATTTTTTTATGTATCGAAATCTATAATTGAGCTAATAGTTCAATTAAAGATTCCGATACATAAAAAAAAACGCAAATTCACGTCATATATATCCGGGAAAGGCCTGGGTAATAGGAGTTTTTGGGCGAGGAAACACAAAAACCATCAATTTTTTAATGTATCGAAATCTATAATTGAGTTGTAATAGTTCAATTAAAGATTCCGATACATTTTAAAAAAACGCAAATTCACGTAATAGGAGTTCTTTAGGTGGGAAAACACAAAAACCGTCAATTTTTTTAAGTATCGAAATCTATAATTGAGCTATATATTTCAATTAAAGATTCCACCGACAGTAGTGGCTACGCGGGCTAAAGCACTGCGTTAGGTCAAGGGGCCAAGCTCTCTGCTGACTCGGTAGACGCGTGGGTTCGAGCCCCACCGTCGGCTGTCCTTGAAATGGTTTTCCGTGGTTTCCCATTTTCAACACCAGGCAAATGCTGGGACAGTACCTTCTGACAGGCCACGGCCGCTTCCTTCCACATCCTTGCCCAGTTTCATTCGTCTTCATCCATTCCATCTCTCATCCCGACGCGCAGGTCGCCCACGGGCGTCGACTAGAAAGACCTGCATTCGGCCTCTCAGGAGGCTACACGACAAAAAAAAAAATTAAAGATTCCGATACATTAAAAAAATCGCAAATTCACGTCATATATATCCGGGAAAGACCAGGGTATTACGGGTTTTTTGGGCGGGGAAACACAAAAACCGTCAATTTTTTTAATGTATCGAAATCTATAAATGAGCTATATAGTTCAATTAAAGATTCCGATACATTTAAAAAAATCGCGAATTCACGTCATATATATCCAGGAAAGGCCTGGGTAATAGGTTTTTTTTGGATGGACAAACACAAAAACCGTCAAATCGACCAATGAATCGAAATCTATAATTGAGCTATATAGTTCAATTAATGATTCCGATACATTAAAAATATTGCAAATTCACGTCATATATTATAAATTTCCGTATTGAAATATATAATTGGCCTAAGTAGATCAATTACAGATTCCGATACACATGATAATTATTTTCTTTTCGTAAATAAAAAACATTGCATCGAAATCTATAATTTACCTATATAATTCAATTAAATTCCGATGCTGAATAAAATTTCGCAATTTAACGTTATACTTTACAATTTCCGCATCGAATTCTTTAATTGGCCTATATATGTCAATTACAGATTCCGCTACACATCATAATTTCAGTTGATATTTTTAATTTTACGCATCGAATTCTATAATTCGCCTATGTAGATCAATTACAGATGACGATACACATCGTAATTAGCATAATTTCATATTAATAAAACATTGCATCGAAATCATTAATTGAGCTATATAGGTCAATTACGGCTTTCGATACAATGTCTTATAAATATAAAATTTAGTTAATTACGACGCTTAACGGCATCTGTAATTCAACTATATAGGCGAATTACGTATCCCGAAACGGAATTTTAAAAATATGTAATAAATGTAACCCTAAATTAAAATATTTTCGTATGTACGGCGTGCCAAAGGTAGCACTACAGAACAGGAGACCAAAGGTATAAAAAAAATTTAGGTAATGAAATTGGTAATTCTGCACGCCGTGAGAACATGCCTTTTCGTAACTTTTAACGAGGGTATAAAAAAGGTATAAAAAAAATTTAGGTAATGAAATTGGTAATTCTGCACGCCGTGAGAACATGCCTTTTCGTAACTTTTAACGAGGTATATTATTGAAAATATAGGATTTTTGATTTACATACCTTTCTCGGAGTTGTTGGGTGTCGTTTCACAATCTCAACTACAACTGCCGCACCTCAATATTTTTTTTTACGAAAATAAAGAATTTTTATCGTGTTCGTTTCACTACGGACGCCATCTTGGACACTCAACAGACGGACATGTGACTACGTTACCAACATGTTGCACACAAAATTTACCATTCACCATTTCACACGTATTGTATGTATGTCTACCCCTTATTATTCCCGTTTTTCCAACGGGGTCGGGGATGAGATGCGATGGAAGTCTGTGTGGCGATGGTTTTTACGGCCGGATGCCCTTCCTGATGCCAACCTCAGGAGAGGAGTTAATGAGAGATGAAATGAATGATGGTGAATGAAACTGGGCAAAGATGTGGAAGGAAGCGGCCGTGGCCTGTCAGAAGGTACCGTCCCAGCATTTGCCTGGTGTTGAAAATGGGAAACCACGGAAAACCATTTCAAGGACGGCCGACGGTGGGGCTCGAACCCACGCGTCTACCGAGTCAGCAGAGAGCTTGGCCCCATGACCTAATGCTGCGCTTTAGCCAGCGTAGCCACTACTGTCGGTATTCACCATTTCAGACGTAAAGTACTGCCTGGCCGAAAATTACTGCTAGTACCACAAGCAAGGGGGTCTGGGGCTTAAGCCCCAGGTTAGGTTTGTTTTTGTAAGTAAAACATTAATAAGATAGAATTTATGTCCGCTACTAGGTTAGGTACTGCCTGGCCGAAAATTACTGCTAGTACCATAAGCAAGGGGGTCTGGGGCGTAAGCCCCAGGTTAGGTTTGTTTTTGTATGTAAAGCAATAATAAGATACAATTTATGAAGTTATTTCACATGTCACACAATCCATGGTTAAAGTACGACTGACGAGTTGGATTTGGCGCAATAGTATATTACATTATCGGCGCTCTTTTGTTTCTTTGTATACCCGGTGCGAGATAGTACCAAATGCGTGGGGTTGGCATTCCTGACTAAGTGAGAAAGATGTCTCCTAGAGACTTAATTTCAACTATATAAGTAGTGTTGCTATTTGGGATGGCTGGGTGGGTCTATGACAGCGGACGAGTCAACATCTATTAATTTATCATCTCCAGATACCATTACTACAGGTACTTTGGCTAATTTCATTACTCAATGTTGTTAAAATAATAGATGTTGACTCGTCCGCTGCCATAAACCCAAATACAAATAGATACACGACTTATATAGCAGAAATGAAGTCTTTTGTAGCCATCATGCTTACTAAGTCAGGAATGCCAACCCCACGCATTTGGTACTATTTCACATCGGGTATAGAACGAGTAAACAAAAGAGCGTCGATAAAGTAATGTAATGAAAAATTGCGCCAATTGTCAGTGTTTATTTATGTATTTATAATGTTTTACATACAAAAACAGACCTAACCTGGGGCTTACACCCCAGACCCCCTTGCTTGTGGTACTAGCTGTAATTTTCCGCAAGACAGTGCTTAACTTAGTGGAAATTTGTAACAATTGTTCGTTTTTCGGGTGTCACATGACGTATGACGTAGTGTCCAAGATGGCGTCCATAGTGAAATGAAGACAATGCTAAAAGCATTATTTTCGTAAATAATCAATTAAAAGAAATTATTCTGGTGCAGCAGTGGCAATTGAGAAAGTAAAACGACTCCCAACATCTCCGAGAAAGGTTTGTCAATCATACATACTATATTTTCAGTAATATACCTTGTTGAAAGTTACGACGGCTTGGTCTCCTGTTCTGTAGTTTTAATACATTGTCATATCTATTTTGCAGGTGTTCATGTACATGCCAATTTGTCTAAATTTTACCCATCCATTACTATTTTAAGAGGCGTATTCCCCAACACCGTTCCTGACGTAATATTATCGTTTAGACAACTTTCCTATTAAATGCAACAACCAAAATATATATATGAACAACGTAAAAAGCTAAAAACTCACCGATATATTCCAAATGCTGTATTATTCCACATGTACAAGCAGAAGCACTGATTTTTCCACCACAAGTAACTGATTTTATTTTAATGCAACAACTTCAGGATTTAAACAATTTTAATACAAATCGTCAACACAATCGAGCACACGACACTGCTATACCCTGAGAACTGCCAGAATAGGATTGACAGTTCTCGCCTCGCCGTGTGGTCAGGGAACAAGGTTGCCAAACAGTTAGAAAAACAAGCGATCACACTGTACACGCTACAGATACAGCTGTCCAGGCACTGAAGCACGTGGGCTGTAATATTGTAACGCAGAGTATTATGACATCAACTATGCGAACATGGATTGGTCAAGAGGCAGAGGGGTGATGACTGACGAGGTACTTCCGGCGAAATGTCAATCCTCTTCAGGCAGCTCACAGAGTATAATATCAAAATCTTGTTCTACAAGTTATTCACGGGAATATTTATTTTAATATTAGGGGTCAACGCTTAGAAAACGCTAACGCGTGACAATACAAAAATGGCGAACAGACTCCAGCAAAATCCCGCGACGAACTGACCACGGAACTGACTTAGTAATCAGCTGACAACCAATAGCATTACGGATACCAATATGTCAGCCGTGACGTGACGCCATACAGTCCCCTAAATATTCCCCAAACGCCGGTGTATCGCAAGCTATAGTTCAACCGAAGATTATTGTGTAGGTGTAGTATTCATACTTCAATCGCATGATTAGGACACAAGAAAAAAAAGCGAGATTTTAAAATTTCATACAGCTGCCATCTTGTGGTTACGAAATCAATTGAAATAAATTAGATGCCAGTGGATTAAAATTTGTATAAGCATTTACCATACCACGTTTCACTGCGCTCGGATGGTTGAACCGCGAGAAAAGTCTATTAAAATGTTTCAACTTCGCTTGGCCGCCATGCTGGTTTTGTACTTCACAGGTTTTGAAAAGTTACAGAGATAAAATTCTAGTAGTGCCCTTGATCGCCGTAAAATATGTCAGGGTGATATCAGTAATAGTTTCGGAGATATAGAATGCTGGTGAAATATTTCGCACAGCCGCCATGTTGTATTGGTGAGACGTAATAAAATTTGAAGGGTACGGTCAGGGTCGGCCGAAATGATGCTATGACCTCACCGAGTTTCATTGAAATCACTCCAGCCGTTTAGATTTTATTACGGACACAAACGGACAAAAGGTGATCTCATAAGCCTACTTTATCATATATGAAAGTAGGCTAAAAATACAACGTATCAAATGCTCTTGAAATAAAACATTTAAAAAGTGTAGGTACGAGGTTTTGAAACTTCAGGATCATATACTTGATTTCATTATGTCCGAGTCCTCACCCCTCAATGTAACTTTGACTAAGCTCATCCCCCTCCAGAAGCAAATACTATATAGTTACGCCACTGCTGACAATACTCGTCAATATTTAATAACTTCGATCGATCATGACCTACGATAGCTACTTTTCTCATGTCTACGTTGGAATTTAAGCAGTGTAAGTAAAACAGATAAACATAAATCATTGATATGGGCAAACTAATTAGTCAGTAAAAAGAGATAGTGATTTATTGCATGAGGAAGTGTTTTCTTGACACAGTTACCTCGCCACGTCGTTGAAGATACGTGTATCTGTGGCAATAATTACAATTGCATCAAACATTCTTCTCAGCAATTACTGTAAAATGAAGACAGACCCATTGAATATTTCAAATTAAGAAGCATAAACTGTTAATGCTTGTACGATGTATATATTTGTTTCTTGCCATTTCTTGTATTTGAATAATTGTTACATCAAAATCTCCATTTATCCCCTATACGTAACTACCCCCCTCCATACATATTAGTGAACTTCTTTTCAATAATCCGATATCAAATTAGAATATTAACCCTCCGTTACACGCGTGCCCAGCCGCTACCCCACTACACGCTTGCGGACTGACAGTCCGCAACTGTTTGTGTGGTTCCTTTCGTTGTTTTTCCTTCCGTTCCTCAATCTGGTTTACAGTATAATGACCAACGTTTGATTATATGTTCAAATATTGATACATAATGATATTTTCATCAAGATATTTTATCACAGAATTTAGCAAATTACTTATTGTAATTCAATCCAAGAAATGATTTTACGTTGCACAATAAAAAGTACTTGACATAAAAATATTCTTCAAAATTAGAGAGAGACTAATTTCTTATGTATTTAGAAGAGTGCAGGTTTGTATCCTGCCTCGGCTGATCTGAAAAATTGTTTTCCGTGGTTTCCTGTTTTCAACATCGGGGTAATGCTGGGTCACTGCATTTGAAATAGGCAAGAGAAAATGCCATCCCAGAACCTTTGCCTGTACATCCTTAGGGAAAGGCATCAGTCTGCGTGCACACCATGAAACAAATATGGAAAGAATGAGAAGGGTACAAATAGCAGGGAAATGTAAAGTCACACTCACCGGATAATGAGAGGACAATTTATGAGTCACCAATACACGGTACGGACTAGGAATCCACAAGTCTGCATGTGGCAATATAAACCTCTACCAGCAACAGTTCGATTATTATTGACAAAATATCACATTACCAGAGTGCTTATATTCAAACGAAGCTAGTATAAGCCACTCCCTTCCAACTCCCTTTTTAGCCTTCTAGTAGCAATAAAAAGTAAAGTGCGGACTCACGCTCCAGAGCGCGTGTAATGGAGGGTTAAGAGACAGCCTAGGCGTTCGGTCGGACGTATGAAGCTAGCGAGACGGGGTTGCAATTCGGTCTGGCCACAGCCTGGTTATAGGTGGCTATGGCTTAGGGGGTCACCCTGAAGGACGCCGATAGTTTGAAGTATTGGATTTGACTTGATGATGCCATCACTAATCTCTACCCAATTGTCTGTAAAGAGTTTCTTAAATGATTGGAAGTAGATAACAACTAGGCCCGATCATCTTACGAAACTTCTTTAATAAGATAACTCTATTGATCGTATCAAAAGCCTTGGAATAATCAACAAAGAAAACACTGATAGAGTTCCCAACAGACATCCTGTTCACTAGCTCTTCTGTACGATTCAATGTACATTTTTCCCAAAAAACTTTGAATATAATTACGCAAATATTTCATACGTGAATAATCCATAATGGTAACTATTATTATTATTATTATAACGGAGCGTGGCGCTCTATGGAAGTGAAACTTGGACTTTTGGTGCAGCAGAAAAGAGGAGAATTGAGGCATTTGAAATGTGGTGTTACAGGAGAATGATGAAGATCAGATGGGTAGATAGGGTTACAAACGAAGAGGTATTAAGGCGAGTGGGAGAGGAGAGATGTTTCTGGCGACTGCTAATGAAGAGAAGAGATAGGTTGGTAGGACACATACTAAGACACCCAGGAATAGCAAGCTTAGTTATGGAAGGAAAGGTCGAGGACAAGAACTGTAGGGGTAGACCAAGGTTAGAATATGTTAAACAGATTGCCTCGGATGTAGGGTGTGGTAGCTATGTAGAGATGAAACGATTAGCTCAGGACAGGGAGGCAAGGAGAGCTGCATCAAACCAGTCAAAAGACTGAAGACTCAAACAACAACAACGGAATATCGCACAATGTGCATACATAAAAATCCTAGTGTTGAGTACACAGGTCCAAAAGAGTTATTGTTCTTTTGACGCATATCTCCGCGTGATAGCGTTCACACTTTTTCCCGCACAGTACACATATACAGTTTGCGTCTGGTTCATGGAACGCCCTCCTGTAGCACAGCTTGTGGTGGAATCCATGAACTGCGAAGCGTGTCATGGTATGGCGCAGTTCATAGCTTGAATCCATCCATTCTTGGTTGATCATGGCGTCAGTACGATAGAAGTCTGGCCATATATTTGCTTTCTTCTCGTACAGCTCGTGAAGCAAGGCTTGATATTGAGGTGTAGAAGGCACTGCCACTCTCAGGCGTAGTTCCTCTATGTAGAACGGCTGTCGTGCGAGTTCGTATGTTAACCGCGATGGAGTGTTTTTGGCTACACATAGAATCTTTTTGAGGTATGTCGCTTTCACACTTTCCACCAAAGCTAGATCACTCTTTGAGAGATGCTCCCAAATAATGTCTATTGCGTAAGTCATGATGGGAGAGATTTTGATGTGGAAAAGGGCTATGGCCGTCTCTAAGGACAGCTCACGAATACTTTTAATTTGGTTCATCGCCATGATCGCTGCAGATGCTCTTTCTCTAATGTGGTTTGTGAAAATTTTCCCATTCGTTTGCAGGGTCACGCCAAGATATTTGTAGGAGTTGACCCTAACAAGCTCCTTGTCCTGGTATTTGATGAGTGCTGCCGCAGGAGGCTTCCCTCCTCTGCGAAATGTCATCTGGACTGTTTTCTGTGCATTCAAACACAGGCTGTTCCTGTCCGCCCAGGTGATCAGTTTGTCAAACTCTTCTTGGAGCTGTTGGTACGATTGTGAAGCTAATGTCATGTCATCAGCATACATGTAAATGAAGACTTTCTTATTTGCTATGGTTTCGACAATGTCCCTTGTAGCGATATTGAATAGCATTGGACTTAAGGGATCTCCTTGTAACGATTATTATAGACCCTATATCAGCAAATACAAATTGTAAACCCCGAGTTACAAACTCAACATTTGCCAAGTCTTGCACAAAGTTGCATTACTTCAATACCCTAACGCTGCAAAATGCAAAAATCAAATTCAGCTTTCAGGTGGTCATTACAAGCCAAGATGTCTTAATAAAATGTATTTGAAAAAAATTAAAGCACAATGACAACACCAAAAAAAAGACAATATTGGGTTTTATTCATTTTTTAAACCAGTGTAGCCTACGCATTTAAACATGTCGAGATAGCAGACAGGACAGGATGAAAATATTCCACATCTTTAAAATACAACCAATGACACTGAACTCCCGCTAAATTCAATAAAAGACTAAATACATCTGAAGAGCACAGTTCATCACACAAGGCTCTATGCCTGCTGGACAACAGGATGACCCTAACACAAAAAGGGTTGAAATTAAATAACCATCCAGATTTCTCCATTTATTTACCACCACGAAGAATTAATATCCAAACAGGACCATTCTATAACAACTTACAATTTCATCTGGAGATAGGATTCCAAATTGCACCCGCTTCACGGTGCGAAGCGGAGCTTTGGAGTCCGACGCCGCCATTTTGCTAAACTCGACTGAACTTCAACTACTTTTAACAATTCTTGTTCTTCTTCATGTAAGGAGGGTTTTGTGGGCAGAGCGTATAAGATTTACCCAATAACCACCCAATAACTAGGTTCGGAGCGTAATAGGGATATATAGAACTAGCACCGATAGAGTGCACTGTTGTTGTACTGGGTAAGCGCAAGGCGCTCTTCATTTGTCTCCTGTGTTCTCATGTCGCTATAATATCCACGAATTTATTTAAGTTGTTTAAATTGTTATTTTCATGACTAGGCCGAGCTATTGCAGTGTACCTCTTTGCAAAAATCATGGAAGCCTGTTTTCGTTTCTCCAATTTCCACAAAATAAAGAAATGAGGATGAAATGGTTACATGCTATTAGAAGGAAACATTTTCAGTGAGAAAAATCTGACCAAAAATATTAAAGTGTGTTCCCATCATTTTCAACCCGATGACTTCACGAAAACTGTGTTGGGTAAGTGTGATGTACAAAGGGAGATAATTCCTATTTTGTACCTATAAACTGATTAGACATTTCGAAAACAAACACTGAAATTTTGCGTTTGTATTTGAAGGTGAGAGAGCATGATTAAAACCGCGTGCTGTTCCATCGGTTTTTTTTTTCGTGGACCACGAACACAACAAACATAAGGAAGAGGCCATACAGAAAAAAAATTGCCGGATTACCACGATAAGCCTACATTATCGGAATCTGCACAAATCATATCCAATGAAGTACGGGAAGAAATCGACAATATACACGAAGAAGTGAATGTAACATTTGTGACTCACATTTTCAATGACATCAATACTCCCCAGACAAATAATTCAAGAATAAATGTCGCAACATTAACAGTCACAAACGTATTATGGTTGATTTCTTGAAATCAGAATTAATCGTCAACCTCCATCTGCCCGACGGAGAATGTGGTAACGACTGACATCTACGTTCTTGAGACATAGTCAGATGAATGGAAACAGTTCGTGGCCCTAAAGCAGGTTTTATCAAACTTTAAAAAAAATTGTACCGGTACCCTTAAGTCGTTTCCGAGGGGTACGGGAACGATACTTATTGAGAAATTGACAAAATGACATAAGAACGAAACGTTGCGATGAATTTTCGAGGTATACAATACCGGTATCAACTTTTTTTGATTATGTTTACCTTTAAACATGAGTTTCATGTAAGCTGTCAATCTAAAAGACATGGATCGAAGTTTATAAGCAAAGGGAGCACGTGAATATTTAAATCTCTATTTATGGAGATATATTTATCAATATAGGCCTACAATACTCAAGTAATTGTAATCTTTAGGAGAAACTATGATGACTCCTATTCATTATTTGAATAATAATACGTGTTAGAATTTCGTTATTACCGCTGTATTAATATTCTTCCTTCCTCCCGCTAGTTTTAGCGCCCCTGGTCCGTAGCTCATTTGCAGCTGTTTAACGCTTAAACGCTGAAAATCATACATAATATATTAGGGGATATACCTATAGAATTAATTAATATAGTCTTGAGTAAAATTAGGGAAGATATAATTTACTTTAGGTCAGAAAACTCCGTCACAATCTATACATTCTTCGCAGCTAACTGGGAGAAACATAAGACGATCGCCTTGCGCTTACCCAGTACTACACGAGCGATATCTGGCGCGAACTCTCTCCGGCTACATCTCTATTAAGGTTCGATGGACCATCTACAAATTAAAGGAATGGGGTTAACAAAAAACGAATAAAGGGAAATGAAACCAAGGAGACGGGGGAACTATTCTTCACGTCAATTGACCCACAATGACGACTTCCTAAAACGTAAACACAACCGGGTCACACATAAAGGTACGAAATTTAAAAAGTAAGGTTACACGCATCAATAAATGTGAGGAGAAAGGTAATAATGACTGGGGCGGTTGGGTCTGTAAGAAGCGTTTCAATGGTTAAGGGAAGTTGAAAGCCATAAGTGAATAAGGTGTGAAAAAATGAAGGTCGGTGAGAATCATAAAGGGTACATTGAAATACTATGTGATTGACGGTACCTAAAAACTTCCCACAATCGCACATAGGTGAAGGTCGGAAAAGAGGCGGGCTGAATCAAGACCAATTACAATACTCAGACCTTAATGTAGAAAAAACATGGCGGCGACGGTTGCCCTACCAATAGCTAAGATCATGTCATAGGGCTTGTCACAGTTCGTGTAAATTATTATTTTTACTCACCTAAGAGCATAAAATATATCACAAGACGAGACTAGGATCCGAAGAAATATGCATCAATAATTTAGACTTACCTGAATTAATTTATCTATATAGTGCTGGTCTCGAATATTAGGTTTCTTCGTCTTCACCCAAGGGGCAGCTACAATAGTCTCACTGTTTCTGTGGTTGAATAAGAAGCTTTTTGGCGAGTTATCACGATTTGTATTTAAGTTCAGTAATTATAGATTAATATTATTAGCATAAAATCAGACAGATTCTGAAGTAGGAAAGAAGAAAGTACCCGGTTACTGAAGTGCTGTCCCAGCACATGCAGAGTATTTGTGTACACAATCGGAATGAGAATAGTTGCCTGAAATAATCGAACCAACGCCGTAGAGATACATTTCAAGTAAGACCTCTCGTGGAATTGCCTAAAATCTCGGGTAAAACATCACACCGAATTAGTTGATTGAAATATGCAAAGAAGTCGTCGTGTGGATATCAAAACATAATTATGGAGAATACTACTGGGTACACACAAGGGACACGATAATATGTTACCATCTAACCTATTAAACATTCGCTGTTACCGTTTGGAATAGTTGTACGCTTGAAATAGTTGATTTAGTAAAGTACTATAGGTTGGAAAGCACCATCTCCCTCTTACGAAATTATCGCAGCACACCATCTCGCAATATAAGTACATAATTGGCAAGGTACTCACAACACTTTATTACACACATCATAATAAAAAATAACTTGCTAGCTGTAAGAATCACAAAAGTATGAATAATGACGGAGCACAATGAGTTCACTGTTTGGCACAGGGGGAACATCTTCCTTACCCAATAAAACAGAAGTTCACCGTATTATTTGGCGTGTATACAAGGCAGTGTAGAACATCTGCCAGACTGGTAATGATTTACGGAGGCACATATTGCTGAGCGTTCAAAATAACGTCAACGGTTTGGTCTAGCCGTAGATGCTCATTGCGTTTTCCCTTTACGTAATAAGTTCGACACTACTGACGTGTACTAAGCTATTATTATATTGTCACTAACTAGCAAATCATTGCGGTGTATATTCTTGAGACACTTCTATCATGCTTTAGTCTTAGGTACTTCAACATCCGAAGTAAATGACACAATGCCATCGGTTGACTGGACAATCTTCACACAAACGAACCAGTCCATATTAAGCGTATTATCACATATTTACATACGATTGCAGTACATTAACGTGAACTGGACTTTACAGACATACAGAAGACACTAACAATTACAGATGAGCGACAGTTTATCCCAACCTTCATCAAACGAAGCTAATCAAAGCTAAATATTGTATCCCAGCAACGAATGTAAACAAACAATATGCCGGGGCTTCAGCATACGCCATATTCACACTTTCGAGACCTGCATTAAGGTCTGAGTATTGTAGTTAGTCTTGGCTGAATCAAGACCGACTACAATAAATCTGACCGCAAAGCCACTATCGATACCGTAGAACATGGCGGAAATCGTAGGGGATTGTTTACATTTGTTGAACCAACATTTTAGTTTGTCTGCTGCCAGAATTTCGTTCAAATGTCGCATATCTCAAGTGATTTCGTGCTGTTATTTATTGTAATGTGTACCTTAAGTAGTGTAGTGCACTGTGAATAATTATAAATTCCGGTGATACCTAATGTGAGAATTATTGTCTGTTCATTGTTATTGTCTGTGAACCCGGCTGTAAATTTAATACTGCTGCAGATACTTCAATTTTTAAATTTCCTAAAGAAAGAGAAATGGATAAGAAATATTCTCCGGGATAATTTTCGAAGTTAAAACAGTTGTATGTTGTGGTTAGGAAAATTCCCTAACCGCCTGATGCCATTCCAGTAGGTGGTGTTGGCCATTCCGCCAATTTTCACAAATCAACCGTCCTACCACACAACTCCTGTTTATTAAAGTAGATGATGGTAGTTTTAATGACATACCATGAGTGTCAGTGTGTTCTAAAGTGCCAAGTTCTTTAAGTGTAATGTATTCTATAAGAATCGTGAATCAAGAATCTTTGTGTGCTTGTGGGCAAATTGAATTGGATACTGCAGTCTAATGGAAGCAGTGATTTTAAAATGCGACAGGTATGTAGATAGAATTACTGTTAGTATCACAAGCAAGTGGACCTGGGGCGTTAACCCCAGATTAGGTTCGTTTTTGTATATAACACATTAATAAGATAGAATTTATGTTCGTTACTAGGTTAGGTTGGCCTTCTGCCTGGCCGAAAATTACTGTTAGTACCACAGGCAATGGGGTCTCGGGCGTTAGGTTAGGTTTGTTTTTGTATGTAAAACATTACATAATAAGATAGGATTTATGTCAGCTACTAGGTTAGGTTTTCATATATAGAGCCTTCAAGAACCAACTGATTTGCCTTCCGTTGGAATTCTATACACATCGAATTTGAAGAATGACAAGTTGATAATACAGTAAATTTTCATTTTAAAGAGTTTGTAACAGTCAATTGTGTGTTATTGGCAAATGCTATTTGAAATAAAGAACAAAATGATAGTACCTGTGTGCCATCTGTTGGAGCTAGTTCAGGTTGCCCCTATCCTATACAAACAGATAGAAGCGAGTGCGCTCTAATAGCTCTCTCCGCTCAAAACAAACAACACACGACCGTGTTTACGGTATACGTAGAGTTGGCAATATCTTATTTGTCAAATAAGCCACGCCTACAATTGTGTCAACTGAAATTTCACAATATAGGCCTAAGTCGTTTTATAAATGGGGATGGTGGGTGGGTTATAGACAGCGGAGGAGACAACATCTATTAGCAGATCACTGTTGTTAAAAAAAAAGGCAGTCATCGGAACGCGTTAGGCTGTAACCATTGTCAAAAACCATTGGATTGGACAAATCGAAGGTTAGAATGGTCTGGTGCAGTTGCCGCTTTGACCGCTCGCAGCTATTGGGGCAGGTTGACACAAAACCATTGATCTGGACGTGTTAGGCTGTAACCATTGGATTGGACAAAACAGAAGTTAGAATGGTCGGGTGTTGGATAGATAGATAGATAGATAGATTTTTATTAATTCCATTTGATCAAATACATGCATTCAATACATTTTTGATATAGGACACGTCAGAATTTACATCTATAAAATAAAAGAACTAGCAGGTATATATTACTAATATTATAACTATTTAACTTATTATAATAGCAAATCTTAATAGATACAATCTTATTGCACAACTATTTACACCTCCCTCTATTATCATAATATGAAAACTTAATTCTATAAATACAACAACTTACAGCTAAGTATTACATTTAAAATAGGAAAGTAAAATATAATTATATAATTCATCACTCCTATACGCTAAGATATTCTACTACTGAGTAAAAACAATGGCACTGCAGATAAGCTTTCAACATTCTATCAAAGGTTTTTATTTTTGGGGCCAGTTTTATATACTGGGGTAGTTTATTGTATAATTTAACTCCAGTGTGAAAAGTTCCTTTTTGATATATGCTTGTGTGCATGTGTGTGTGAAATATGAATGTTTTGATTTTGTCTTGTGTTATGCCTATCAACATGATTGTTTGTTTTAAGAAAAACGTCTTTATTCATTAAATTCGTCTTAAAAAAACATAATACCTTCAAAAATATATATGCAGGGCAGTGGGAGAATGTTTAAATCTTTAAACAGAGGTCTACATGATTCTCTAGAGTTTACATTTGCCATAATTCTAATCGCCCTCTTTTGTATCCTAAACGTGCTTAGTACATCTGGCGACATACCCCAAAATATGATCCCATATCTTAAGTATGAATGGAAATAAGCAAAATAAGTATTTCTTAATGTGTGCATGCTAGTGCAGGTTTTCAAAATACGTAACGCAAAGCACATCGAGTACAGTTTAGTATTCAGATATTGTATATGTTTATTCCATTTCAAGTCTTGTTGTATCCATAGTCCTAAAAACTCTGTTTCTGATTTATTTTCTAATTGATGACCATTTAATGTTATATTGGGTTTCGCAGGATTCCTATTCTGTATAGTGTGGAAATTTATAGTTACTGTTTTTTTTTATAGTTTATTATGAGGCGATTATCTTGTGACCATTTGGTTAACTCTCCTGTAACGGAGTCAGCAGACTGCTGTATGACCTGTTTAGTTTCACCTTTTATTACGAGTGTTGTATCGTCCGCAAACAAAATTTCCTTACGTGAATGAACGTTCTGTGTTATATCATTGATATATAGAAGAAAGAGTAGTGGGCCCAAAACCGATCCCTGGGGTACTCCAAATTCAATAATTCCCTCATTGGACAATGTTTCATTAAGTAATTAGGTTCCATCATCCTTGTGTCTCAAGCTTACTATTTGTTTACGCCTTGTTAAGTAAGACTCGATCCATTTATTAGCTAGACCTCTAATACCATATTGATTTAGTTTGGTAAGGAGGATTTTATGGACAACAACATCAAATGCTTTCGATAAATCCAAGAATAGGCCAGTTACATGTTCCTTATTGTCAATTAATTTCAGTATACAATTAATACATTCGTAAATTGCTGTCTGTGTAGATTTTTCCGTTCTGAATCCATGTTGTGAGTTTGATAATATTTTATTTTTTTCTATGAAACTTATCAGTCTCTTATACATAATTTTTCCACAATTTTTGCAATACCAGTTGGTAAGGTAATATGACGATAGTTATCTAATTCATCTTTTGAACCGTTTTTGTGCACTGGAGTTACTTTTGATGACCTCAAAATATCCGAGCAAGTTCCTGAGAGAATTGAACTGTTTATAAAGTGCATAAGTGGATTTATTATATTTTCTGCACATTTCTTTAAAATTGCATCAGGGATGCCATCAATGCCAGCACAGAATTTATTTTAGCTCTTTTATAACTATTCTTACCTCTTCACTTGTGACATGATTTATAAATAAAGAATCACTGCATATATTAATTTTATTATTAGAATTTTGTGTATTTAACTTACCTGTGATTTATTTAATAATTTTTGTGGAATTTCCAGAAAATAGTCATTAAAAGTGTTTGCTATTTCCTCTGGATTATTAATCACTTTATTATTTCTGGTCAGTGTAATGTTCCTTTGTATTTTAGCAGATTTTCCAGTTTCTTTCTTTATCACGGACCACATAGCCCTGTTTTTATTAGGTGATTGGGAAATAAAATTATCATTATGCATTTTCTTTGCTAGTCGTATTACCTTATTTAATATGCTAGTGTATTTTTTGTAGTATAAATTGAATTCAGGTGTTGTGTGGTATTGTTTATATAATTTGTGTAGAAATTTCTTTCTTTGACATGAATGTATAATCCCTGTTGTTATCCAATTGCTAGTTTTGTTATTTTGAACAGTTCTTCATTTAAAGGGGAACGCTATTTCAAAATAGTGTTTTAGGGTACTGTTAAATGCATTAAATTTATCATTTACATTTTCTAGTTCATAAATTTCTGACCATGTTTCCTTATTTAATAAGTCATTGAAACATGTAACATTTGATTCAGTGGATGACCTGCACTTTGATTTTACTCCATTATCATTATTATTGATTGTTTCGGATACTTCAAAACTCAGTATTTGTCCACGGTGGTCACTAAAACCCGGACAATAGACTTCCATTGAATGGTGATATTTATCTGTATTTATAAAAATTTGATCAGGAGTGGTTTTACTAAATTTTGTTATTCTTGTTGGGGTATTTACTGTAGGTTTCAGTCCATAGGAAATTAGTAACTGTGTTAATAATTCACAATTTCTATCAAATTTTAAGAAATTCACATTTACATCCCCACAAATTATTATATCGAAATTTACTTTGCTCATGTTTTTGAGTAACAATTCTAATTTATCTATAAATAAAGGAAACTTTCCTGACGGAGAACGGTATACGCATACAATTATTAACTTAAACTGCTGTATTTTTACGGCAGAGAATTCAAAATCCTGTTGCATAATTAGATAATCATAAGCTGTTATCTGTTCATGATCTAAATTATTTCTTAAGAAGATGCAAGTACCACCATGGCTAATATTAGATCTAGAGTATTTACTAGCTTGTATAAACCCTGGGAATTGAATTAATTCAAGTTGTTCTTCTTTCAGCCAATGTTCTGAAATACATAGTGCTGAGATGTCTTTAAGTTCATTTTTAAGCATTAGATTTATGTAATCAATTTTATTATAAAGAGACTGGACATTCTGGTGGTAAATTTTAAATTTGTTACTTTTGCAAGCTTGTGTTGGTGATTTATTTACATTATTATTATCATAATTGTTATTATTATTGTTGTTAGACAAATCCGAAATACCATTGTTGCACTCCGTTAAATTTGACTTCCAAAGATGCGAATGCCAAACCTCACGTTTGGCTTCTTCTACCAGTTTCCCTGCTTCCACTCTAATGATATTACTGTTGAATTATTCTTACCATTTGAATTTACAATTTTGCAGATTTCATCTCTAAGATACTCTTTTCCTAATCTATTTAAGTGTAGGCCATGCCGAGTGTGGAACTTCCTGTCTAATTTACTTACATCTACAATTTGGACATTTGGAAAACTCTTACAAATTTTATGAATTTTTCCATTTGTAGCCTCTATTTCTACATTTACACATGATTTGGGAATTAAATCGTATCTCTGTGGAATGTTTACAATAATGACATTTGTTTTTTGCATGGATGGCAATGTACCCTTTAGTACCAAAACGGTGAGGTTGGCAGTACTGTTCTGATGATGGTTGATGTGAATAATGGCATCCACAGCTGGAAATTCGTCTATAGCCTATAATAATAAGGGATTATTGCAGCCATTGGCTATGCATATAATGAATAAAATCTAAAATCATACAGTAAACTAATTGTTATTCCCTAGGAATATCAAAGATTCATGTCTTAATGTGCAGAATATAGCGTGGGATCTTCCACATTGTTCTCCACAGCGCTCACACAAACATTCGTCACACGGATGATGGAACTTTTTGGTGCGACACAGTTTATAACGGAAACCATGTATGGCAACGCGCGTGAGAATATGTCTCAGCCATTGAACTGGAATGCCGACTGTATGGGAGGAAAGTGCGGTTTGTTGGTGCGACTAGTTACTCCTGGTAGTGCATGTCAAGGAGGAGAATTTGACGTATACGAACGAAAGGATGATGTACGTACGAGGAGATACAAGTAAAAGAGGTACTTTTGAACATTTAGGCGAACGGTAAACTAAACGGGACTTAACGCCGAAATACATATTTCAAAACATCATGTAGTAATTTGATACTTAAAATGGCTAGGAATATACGCGAACATAAAATATTATATTGCAGCCTGATTGTTCATCATTTTATCCTTAGATCAAAGGCAGCATACACAATAACTATAGGCCTACTGGCAAAAAATACAAGCCGCACGTACATTAAAATTAAAATAAGGTTAGGCTGGGAATGACTATGAATAAAGAAAAAATGTTAATTGGTATTCAACATTTTTATTAACTCAAAGGCAGCATTCATATGTGTGTGAATATGCATAAGCCTACAACTAAACAATTATATAGATTCTTAGTGAACAAAAAATATATAGCCTATTTTATTTATACAAAACACCCACATGTTCAGTATTCTTCAAAGTAATGGGGCGTGGTGGCGCAGTGGTCAAGCTATTCGCCTCTCTCCAAGGTGGACCAGGTTTGATTCACGGTCATTGCAAGTGAGGTTTTTGAAGTGAAATGCCATGTCCTGTGGTTCGGATTCCACGTAAAATGGAGGTCCCTTGGCTCATGATCACAAGATTAACGGTCACGTAAAACTACAAGCTTCTTTTTCTTCAAAGCAGGTCGAAACTTAGACCTCACATAAGTCATACAGCAAGCGAACAGGTCCTGCAGGGAAGATCCCTTAAGCCGAATTATTTTTATCGTCTCCAAGACTGACATCATAAAAGTATACTGGAAAATGTGAAATTTTATGCCTATGCTGGTGAAGAAAGTAACAGTAAATATTAGGCTACTTTTCGTTCAATAACTCTCGGTCTTTTCTTGGGTGGCTTAAGCCGATGCTGTGGGAAATTGCAAATTGCAGGTACAGCATCGCATCATCTTTAAGCAGTGGTTTGTTTCTATTTGAATGAAACAAGTAGCATGTTTATAAAAGTGTTCACAGCTATAAGCCATTTCTTTAATAGGCCTACATCTGGGCGTTTCCATGGAAATCTGTAATATAAGCGTAGGTTATAATTCTGTGACTAATGACTTATAACCTACAATAGGGCCTACGTGTGTTTGTCATGTGCTGTTTAGGCCTATGTCAAAATATGATGTAAGACGTATCCATAAACGCAGAATAGGCTACTTCATTACAAATCTCATTTCTAAAATAAAGTAGACCGTAAACCTACCGTATTATTGGACAATACCATACATATAACGTTGCACAGAGGTACGTACGATCAAATATATGAAAATAATCACGACATATCAGCTGACTTGCAACCTAGAGTTAAATGGTATGACAGTTTTTGGTGCGACTAGTTACGCCTGGTAGTGCACCAGGAAGCAGTTTTCAGCGAGGGTTACCATGGGAGGAGTTGTTCCAGTAGTACCTACAGTTCAATGGTCTCAGCTCGTACCCCCACTCTTCCAATCGTCAAAAATCATAGCGTCCGTGGTGCAAAAATCCTACCAAATGTCCTTTGACCCTAGTGTGTCCATGAGTTTTACATATCCTGGAGTAGAAGGTAGCAACATTATAAACCTCGCAAGTCACCTCTTACACCGGTCTTGAAGGTGTATACTTTGATACACCCAAGGCCTTCTTTATGTAAGTTGCCTTCAGTTGCTCCATATTGTTCCAAATACTTCATATTTAAATGTGTCCAAATGCTCTCCAGTCCATAAGTCACAATACGGGTAACTTTTAACCGCAAAAGTTTTAAGGCTGTTTTTATAGATAGCTTAGTCAAATGTTTTATGTCGTTGATGACTTTGGTAGCGACGCTGGGTCTATCCTTGATGTGCAGTGTGAAAACATTGCCAGTTGACTGTAATGTAGGACCTAAGTAGGACTACTTGTAAGGTGATACACTCTCAAGCGGTTTTCCTGCAATGTGAAAAATTTCTGGCTTTCCCCCTTTCCTAAAGGTTTCTGTTTAACCTAAGGTCATTGTGTAACGCCCATCATTCTAAAGCGTCGAGAGCAGATTGTAATTCGACCTGTAAACTTGAAGCGAGCACCATGTCATCTGCATATATAAATGAGATTACCCTCTCTGATAATATATCTGTGATATTATCTGCCATAGCAGTGATAAATAACAGAGGGCTTTATGGGTCTCCTTGTAGCACGCCTGTAGTCTGCTCTATTGGGCTTGATGTTGTAATGCCATCGTTAATGACTATATTGTTAGAGCCAAAAATACTTTTGACAAGACGTTTCGTGTAGCTGTTAAGTTACCTCTCAATAGTCTGTCTAGTTTTTCCAATATTTTCTTCCTGCTAATCGAGTCAAAAGCTTTAGAGAAGTCAATGAATATGGATTGTAACTTTCCCTTCGGTACTGACAGGGTAGACGCAATCTCAGTTTGAAGACCTAGAATTGCCTGGATTGTGCATCTTCCCCTCCTGAAGCCAAATTGTGAGTCGCAATGCCATTTGGGATGGCTGGGTGGGTTACATACAGAGGAGGAGGAAGCATCTATTAAAACATCATTCCCTGATTTATTTCTCTTTGTTTCATAAGGTATTTTGGCTAATTCATGTACTATAGACAATATTATCGCTCGTTATACTTTCATTCAGTGCTACCATTCTGTTTTAGACCACCTCGTTGTGTAGTGCCTAGCGTTCTTGGCTGTCGTCCCGGAGGTCCGGGTTTGATTCTCCAGCTCTGCCAAGAAATTTAATTCTCAAGTGAGGGCTGGGACGGGGTGCACTCAGCCTCTTGAAGCAACTTAGTAGAGGAGGGTTCAATTCCCACCTCAGTCATCCTGGAAGTGGTTTTCCACGTTTTTCCCACTTCTAATCCAGGCGAATGCCAGGATGGTTCCTAACTTAAGGCCATGTCCGCTTCCTTCCCATTACAATCCCCAATTTACAAACACACTAGTTCAGCCATAACAATAACACAGGTTATCACACAAATTCCGCACACAAATACATGGGGCTACAAGACCACGATGTCGTAGCCCCTAATATAAGCAACAACCATTTATATTTGCATTTTATATTTGCTTAGGCCCTTCATGGGCTGTATAGTGTCAGGGGTTGACTTTGTTGTTGGTTGACTATTCTTGTAGTTCCATTTAGAAGTATTTGCATTTTTTTAACATTGTGTCTTACCTCTGCTTTATTTATGTCTGTATTTTTAGCTACTGTCTGTTCGCGTTGCTTGTAGCGAAGTACGTCAGGGTTTCATATTGAATTTGTGCCTTAATACATAAAAACCTGTAATTTCTGGTAGAATTTAATCAATTATGCGAATGTTTGTCTTCGAATTTGCCGCTATTTCGATAGCGCCATGCCCGCCAGTCGCTACAGCTGTTCCCCTACGATTTCCGCCATCTTGGATTTGATGTTACGGTCTGAGATATTGTAGTCGGTCTTGGCTGAATGAACAGGGGATAAAGCATGATTAAAACGGAGGCGAAGAATGGTTGTGATATGATGACGAGTATATTGTCCGGTAGAGAACCAAGGCTTGAAAGGAGGTATGGGCTGCAATCGATGATAATAGGATGCTTTGGAGCGGGAATAGGAATGCCACCATTGTTGCCATTCTTGACGTAAGTGAGTGTGAATATCAGGGAGCAGGTCAGCGTACGGTATCGCTAAATCATATCGCCATGTCTTTGGGCAGCATTTTTAGCCATAGTATCAACCAGTTCATTACCAGGATTGTGAGAGTGACTAGGGAGCCATTAAAAGTAACATCAAAATCAAGCATTGTGGTGTTTGAAGCCATATTTTCAGTGTTGCCTTAGTAAACAAGAGTTTAGTGCTTTTCAGTCGGTCAACAGGAATGTACCCAAAAGAGATGGGTTATGCCCTAATCCTGAAATAAATTACATGAGATTAATAAAACACTAGGATGACCAGTTTCGATCGTCAAGCGATCATCATCAGATCCATTACACTTAGGCTACAAAATCTATGTTTGAAATACAGGTGAAAATATTTACAATATGTACAATTATTTAGTTGCAGTATTGGTACTGCAACTGTCAGTGTATGCTAAATGCAGTATATATGTTAGGTGAAATGCTAAATGGTGATAGCTATCCGGAGATTGTACTTTAGAGAGATTATATGGTTGTAAACTATGGTTAAACTATAAAATTTTTGGCTAACTACTTATATGATTGTCTTCCGTATTACAGCTACTCGCAGTTTTCGTGCTCACTGGAACTCGCTGTGCGGTCGACTGCGGTGGTTATCTTAACGACTGGTTTTTCTCCCTGCCTCCTCCCCCCTGTCCCTACGTGCTGTGGGGAGTGATAGCGATGTGTTTATGTGAGGTGTTGCCAACCTAGATAAGATGTATGTTATTGAATGAGGTGGGTCCACAACTATTAAAGACCGTGGATTGGCCCTCGCCACGCGTGGAGCATAACCCATTCGAACTAAGCGTTGACGGTCTTATGAGGACGTCCCGGCACCTTTAATACTGCCGCGAATATGGGCCTTGGTTTATTGCAGAAGCAAAGTACATCGTACACCTGATCCAGATAACATTTACCTATTAAAAAGCCCCTAATTTCCCCCTTTTTTATCTAGCTTGGCTGTGTCGCTAAATTGTGTTTTGTTTCCGACAGGGTGTGTTTTTTAGTAGCGTGAAGAGGGGTGAGCTCTCCATGAACGTGTGTTCATTCAGATTGTTGGGATTGTTTCGTTTGGCTAGGTGTATCTCGATTGCTTCCTTTATGTCAAGAGCTCTGCCTTTCGATTCGTGATGGATTATTTTAAGGTCCGACTCTATGTTGGTAAAGCTGTGCCCTGCGTCACACATATGTTCGCACACGGCTGAATGTGTTCCGTATCTTATCGCATTCCTATGTTCATTATAACGTGTGTCTACTCGCCTTCCACTCTGCCCGATGTAATTAGCTTGACAATCGGTGTCTTGGCACGTTATAGAATATACCCTGACCTTGAATACGGGTCACGTTTATTTAGATTACTATTTAGGAGGTGCCTAGCGGTTGTGTTTTTCGTCGTGAAAGCTATCTTTATGCCTTGTTTTTTGAATAGGTTAGTGATTTTATATGTATTCGCATTCACATAGTTGAAACGCGCAAATTTTTTCTCATTACTGTCCGGTTTGGGAATCGTTTTATCTTTATTTTTATGTTTGGCTATAATTTGATTTATTTTGCTTGGCGAGAAGTTGTTTTCCTTTGCTATTTGCATAATAGTTCTTATTTCCTTATTATAGTTGTCTTTTGACAGTAATGAGAAAAAATTTGCGCGTTTCAACTATGTGAATGCGAATACATATAAAATCACTAACCTATTCAAAAAACAAGGCATAAAGATAGCTTTCACGACGAAAAACACAACCGCTAGGCACCTCCTAAATAGTAATCTAAATAAACGTGACCCGTATTCAAGGTCAGGGGTATATTCTATAACGTGCCAAGACACCGATTGTCAAGCTAATTACATCGGGCAGAGTGGAAGGCGAGTAGACACACGTTATAATGAACATAGGAATGCGATAAGATACGGAACACATTCAGCCGTGTGCGAACATATGTGTGACGCAGGGCACAGCTTTACCAACATAGAGTCGGACCTTAAAATAATCCATCACGAATCGAAAGGCAGAGCTCTTGACATAAAGAAAGCAATCGAGATACACCTAGCCAAACGAAACAATCCCAACAATCTAAATGAACACACGTTCATGGAGAGCTCACCCCTCTTCACGCTACTAAAAAACACACCCTGTCGGAAACAAAACACAATTTAGCGACACAGCCAAGCTAGATAAAAAGGGGGGAAATTATGGGGTTTTTAATAGGTAAATGTTATCTGGATCAGGTGTACGATGTACTTTGCTTCTGCAATAAACCAAGGCCCATATTCGCGGCAGTATTAAAGGTGCCGGGACGTCCTCATAAGACCGTCAACGCTTAGTTCGAATGGGTTATGCTCCACGCGTGGCGAGGGCCAATCCACGGTCTTTAATAGTTGTGGACCCACCTCATTCAATAACATACATCTTATCTAAGTTGGCAACACCTCACATAAACACATCGCTATCACTCCCCACAGCACGTAGGGACAGGGGGAGGAGGCAGGGAGAAAAACCAGTCGTTAAGATAACCACCGCAGTCGACCGCACAGCGAGTTCCAGTGAGCACGAAAACTGCGAGTAGCTGTAATACGGAAGACAATCAGATAAGTAGTTAGCCAAAAATTTTATAGTTTAACCATAGTTTACAACCATATAATCTCTCTAAAGTACAATCTCCGGATAGCTATCACCATTTAGCATTTCACCTAACATGTATACTGCATTTAGCATACACTGACAGTTGCAGTACCAATACTGCAACTAAATAATTGTACATATTGTAAATATTTTCACCTGTATTTCAAACATAGATTTTGTAGTCTAAGTGTAATGGATCTGATGACGGTCGCTTGACGATCGAAACTGGTCATCCTAGTGTTTTATTAATCTCATGTAATTTATTTCAGGATTAGGGCATAACCCATCTCTTTTGGGTACATTCCTGTTGACCGACTGAAAAGCACTAAACTCTTGTTTACTAAGGCAACACTGAAAATATGGCTTCAAACACCACAATGTTGACGGCTGGTCAGGCAAATCGTGAAGCCAAGAAATTCAAATCACTCAGGCTTAAACTCATGAATTTAGACAAGTCAATTTGGTTCAACAAAAAATGTATAGAACTAAACCTCACCCCTAAATACGTACCAATTAAAACCGTACCGAACACACCAGCCACGATCATTTCAACCAAACAAGCCAAAGCGCTTTGGATAAAAAAAAACGAATTAAGATTTGCATACATAAGAAAGCAAAAAATTAACCAACAATTATACGACATTCAATTGCAACTAAGTAATTTCTGGCACGCGGCCCAATGGGACAGCTTCACCGAGCACCTACATGACAACATCAAAATCAGAGCAACGAGGAAGCATGAAACGCTAGAAAATAAATTAAGAAAACTAGGAGAAACACAGAACCATCAATCTAACGAACAACACACGAATAACAATGAATTCAATTTCCACAGCAGAGTAAACAACAGAACGAACGTAACCTTTTCTCAAGGTGAACTGAATATGTTAGACAAAGGTTTGAAATACAACTGCACAGACGCACACACGAACCACAATATAAAACAGTTAATCACAGATATTGAGATAGCCAGTCACAAGCTCCCAGCAGAAGACAGGGAATTAACCAAAAATCTCGCCACCAACGAAGCCAAAAAAATCCTCAAACGAGAGGGCGATAGCAATAACATTCAAAACAACAAACAGCTCAAAGAAATAAAGTCGTTGAAACAAAAAATAAAAGAACATGACTTAATCATCACAAAAGCAGATAAGGGAAACACTACAGTAATTTTGAACAAAACAGAATACATTGAAAAAACAGTCGAATTCCTAAACAACAACGAAATCAAGGAATTAACAAAAGACCCCACCAACAAATTCCAAAAACAAATAAAAAGTGCGCTAAAAGAAACAGAATACATACTGACCAAAGCCGAAAAATCAAAACTAATAAACGTGAACCCTAAAATACCGTCATTGAGGGGACAACCAAAAATACACAAAAAGGAATGCCCAATGAGACCAATAGTCAATTGTAGGAATGCCCCTAATTACAAAATCAGCAAAGAGTTACTAAAAATCTTAAAATGCCGTCTTTCCAACGACAAAAACAACTATGTAAAGAACACAACAGAACTAGTAACAGCATTGAACACCCTACAAATGAAACCTAGCTTCAGGCTAGTATCCTTCGACGTAACTAACATGTACACCAATATTCTGATTATTGAAGCAATCAACACTATCGAAAACAACTTAAAATCCAACAATTCGGTAAAAGAAATTGAAGAGATTGTGAGATTACTGAGGGTCGTTCTCACCCAAAACGTGTTTCAATTCGACAATAAAATATACACACAGAGAGAAGGCCTAGCAATGGGATCGCCACTAAGTGGGTTAATCGCTGACATCTTCATCAATGCACTAGAAAATTCGTTCTTAGAAAAGACTTCAACAAAGGGAATAGTAATATGGAAAAGATACGTAGATGATGTAATTTGCATCTACGATACTGAACTAACAAGCGAAGAAACAATTCTCCAATCCATTAATAGCCTTCACCACTCTATCAAATTCACTAAGGCCGAAATAGACCGGAAAATAAATTATCTCGATATAACTATTGAACGTAAAGACAACGACCTTTCATATTCCATATTCCGGAAAGCAACACAAACCTCGCAAGCAATCGACAATCAGTCTAATCACCCCAGTACGCACAAACTAGCGGGTTTCAATTCAATGGTGCACAGAGCTTTAAACATACCCATGTCAAAAGACAACTATAATAAGGAAATAAGAACTATTATGCAAATAGCAAAGGAAAACAACTTCTCGCCAAGCAAAATAAATCAAATTATAGCCAAACATAAAAATAAAGATAAAACGATTCCCAAACCGGACAGTAATGAGAAAAAATTTGCGCGTTTCAACTATGTGAATGCGAATACATATAAAATCACTAACCTATTCAAAAAACAAGGCATAAAGATAGCTTTCACGACGAAAAACACAACCGCTAGGCACCTCCTAAATAGTAATCTAAATAAACGTGACCCGTATTCAAGGTCAGGGGTATATTCTATAACGTGCCAAGACACCGATTGTCAAGCTAATTAAATCGGGCAGAGTGGAAGGCGAGTAGACTCACGTTATAATGAACATAGGAATGCGATAAGATACGGAACACATTCAGCCGTGTGCGAACATATGTGTGACGCAGGGCACAGCTTTACCAACATAGAGTCGGACCTTAAAATAATCCATCACGAATCGAAAGGCAGAGCTCTTGACATAAAGGAAGCATTCGAGATACACCTAGCCAAACGAAACAATCCCAACAATCTAAATGAACACACGTTCATGGAGAGCTCACCCCTCTTCACGCTACTAAAAACACACCGTGTCGGAAACAAAACACAATTTAGCGACACAGCCAAGCTAGATAAAAAGGGGGAAAATTAGCGGTTTTTAATAGGTAAATGTTATCTGGATCAGGTGTACGATGTACTTTGCTTCTGCAATAAACCAAGGCCCATATTCGCGGCAGTATTAAAGGTGCCGGGACGTCCTCATAAGACCGTCAACGCTTAGTTCGAATGGGTTATGCTCCACGCGTGGCGAGGGCCAATCCACGGTCTTTAATAGTTGTGGACCCACCTCATTCAATAACATACATCTTATCTAGGTTGGCAACACCTCACATAAACACATCGCTATCACTCCCCACCGCACGTAGGGACAGGGGGGAGGAGGCAGGGAGAAAAACCAGTCGTTAAGATAACCACCGCAGTCGACCGCACAGCGAGTTCCAGTGAGCACGAAAACTGCGAGTAGCTGTAATACGGAAGACAATCAGATAAGTAGTTAGCCAAAAATTTTGTAGTTTAACCATAGTTTACAACCATATAATCTCTCTAAAGTACAATCTCCGGATAGCTATCACCATTTAGCATTTCACCTAACATATATACTGCATTTAGCATACACTGACAGTTGCAGTACCAATACTGCAACTAAATAATTGTACATATTGTAAATATTTTCACCTGTATTTCAAACATAGATTTTGTAGCCTAAGTGTAATGGATCTGATGATGATCGCTTGACGATCGAAACTGGTCATCCTAGTGTTTTATTAATCTCATGTAATTTATTTCAGGATTAGGGCATAACCCATCTCTTTTGGGTACATTCGTGTTGACCGACTGAAAAGCACTAAACTCTTGTTATCAAAATCAAGATTTGCAAGGTCGTAAGTTGATAGGAAAATTTGCATCAGGTACCAATTATCTGTGTTGGAGATATTCGAAAGAGCTCTGAGCACGCTAAGTGAATCGGTACATTTCAGAGACTGGCGAATGTGATGTTGTTTAATATAAAGCAAAGCCTGTCGGATGGCAAAGGCTTCAGCCGTAAAGATGGAAAGCGAAGAAGATATACAATATTGTAGTGAAAGATCTAGTTGAGGAGAATATACGGCTGCACCAACACGAAGGGGGTTGAAAAATTTGGACCCATCAGTATAAAAGACAATGTGATGAGGATGCGTAGATAAGAAAGTGAGTACTAAGGATTTAGTAATAAGAGGATTGTGACGGAGATCGGTAAGGGGAGAGTTGGCTAAATGCAAGTAAGAATTCGGGGAATAATAAAGAATAGGGTAAGGGACCGTATAACAGAGAGGTTTCCGTGTTTGAAGAATGGAGGAACGAGAGGGTTGCAAAAAACGATAAGCAACTAAGAGGGATGGGAGGAAAGTCCAAAAACGAGGAAAGGTTTGCGTATAGGTATGTAATAATTGCAATTTAGGTATAAGTGGAAATTGGGTAATAGCCATCTTACCGAGAAGATACTTAAGTGATAAATACTGACGCCGTAAGACGAGGGGAAATTCAGCAGTTTCAATTAAAAGCGCACCAGTTGAGCGAAGAGCGCCTGTAATAATACGTAAGGCGGTATATTGCAAGGTGTCCAAACCTTTACGGTGGGTGGGTGACATTAAATCGAAAAAATGACATCCATAGTCGAGAGCCGCCCGAATGAAATTTCGATAGAGAAGTAATAGGATATTAGGATCAGCACCCCAATTACGGCGGGTGAGGGAACGAAGAAGATTAAATTTGCGTTGGATAGTAACAGAAAGCTTTTGAAGATGGTGTGTCCACTGGATTCGACCATCAATAGTTACTCCAAGATAGGTCATAGAACGTCTCACGGAGATATGCCCAGATCGAAAGCGAATAGGAGATCGGTCATAAAGACGGCGGGGAGTAAAAATGAGAGCAGCACTCTTAGAAGGGGCAGTAGTTAACCCAGATTGGTGCAACCAATCATGACTGAGATTTAAAGCCGTAGTCATGTTCCGGCGGCATTCAGATAGCTGGCGGTGAGAGCAATAGAGAAAAATATCATCCGCAAATTGCAGAATACGTACGTGAGGATTCACTATCGTCTCAAGTTCATGGGTGTAAACTTTGTATAAAAGACCACTTAATATGTCACCTTGAGGTAAGCCGAGAGATGTACATACATACATACATGGTTTATTTGCAAATGTGGACACTGTCCATGGTGGCAAATTACAATAAATACACAAAACAATTCACAACCACAAAAAATTTAGAAAATTAGGACTAATTAGAAAATAAGTAATAGTTGCTAAGAGAAGAAACCGGTAATCGTAAAAATAATCATTCTAATAACAGAAATAAACATAAAATACTAAACATTTACACTTTCTTTCATTGCTTCAACTTATGCACCGTTCATCACTGCCTCTTAATCTGGTGCTTTTTCACCAACTCCTTAAATTTACCAACAGCGATCATTGAGCTCAAGGGTAGAGGAGTGAACGGATAACCTTCGATTGGTAAGAAGGTTAAGGATAATAGAGATAAAAACGAGAGGAAATTGTAAACGGACCAGAATCTGTAATAAAAGAGAAATGTTGACATTATCATAAGCGCCTTGTACATCTTAAAACACTGCAAGAAGATGATGTTTTCGATATCGGTTGAGAAGAACATCCGTTAAAAATATATTGATGGCGTCTATGGTGCCTTTCTTTTTTGTAAAAGCATATTGATTCACGGGGAGAAGAGTATAATATTCTAAGACACACATAAGGCGCTGTAAAAGGATTCTTTGAACGGTTTTGCGAAGACAAGAACCAAGACTAATACCCCGATAATTATGAGGATCCAGGGGATGTTTACCGGGTTTAAGGAGGGGTACGATTCGAAAAGCATTCCACTCAGGCGGAGTAAGGCCCGTTTGAAGAATAGAGTTATAAAAGTTTACTAATGTTATTTGGGCCGAAAGTGGTAAGGAAGTCAACATATTATAGGTAATAAAATCCAGTCCCGGTTGGGTAGATTTGCGATGATGAAGCGCTTTAGTAAATTCGGAAAGAGTTATGGGACGAATTAAACACGAAAATTTGGTACCAGTGGGAATTGGAGGCAAGGAGAGCAGCGGGGGAACAAAATCCGGCGTAAGTTGATGATAAAAAGAACGAAGAACATCATCAGATATGGAAGATGGGGAATTGGGAGAAGAATTATGAGACAAAAATTTAATTGCAGCCCAAATACGAGAAATAGGAGTGGATCGATTTATAGAAGTTGTGAAGCGTTGCCAAGCGGCCCAACGTTTCATATTAAAAGTTCTTTGAAGTTGAGCTGTAATTTTTTTATAATTTTGATAAGTAAAGGGGGTGTTAAACTGTCGATATAATTTAAAAACGTGTTTGCGACGTTTAATTAATAACGCACATTCATTATCCCACCAAGAAATATGAGAAGAAGGGGAAGCAAGGGGGCGGCGAACTGTTAAGGGATGATAAATATCTAAATAAGCACCAATCGAAGATAAAAGATAGTATAAGCAGTAGATGAGGTCCCATGAGGTGAGGGAGAGGTATGTTGAATATAATCAGCAAACAAGGAAGGATCAAAGTGGCGAAGCAAACGAGTGGGCGGCGAAAAAGAGAAGGAAGTATAGAAGGACGAACAAGAGAGTAGGACATAAGAATAGGATAATGGTCACTTTGATGGAGATCAGGAATAGTTTGCCAATGAAGACGGTGTGCTATATAAATGGTGGCGAAAGCAAGATCAACGGCACTTTTTGCCTGGGTCGGTCCTGTGAGTCTGGTGGGGGAACCATCATTCCAAAGGTGAAGATGGAGTTTGGTAAACGCCGAATAAATATGACGACCCTTGGGAGTGGTTTTTTCACAACCCCAGACAGAATGGTGAGCATTATAATCACCGGTAAAAATGTGGGATCCCAAGCTACTGTGGTATTGTAAAAAAGAAAACCATTGACGAAAATTGCCTTTGATAGCTGGGGGACAATAAAAATTCGTGACATAGAAGGCATCGAAGTGTATAGTTAAGGAATACGTGCGGGGAATAGTAAAGTGGTTGGGGACAAGTGTGTACGGAATATGATATTTAATCAAAGTCATGACTCCCCCATAGGGAGTGCCATCACTGCGTTCAATGTGGTAATTCGGGAGATAAAAGTTGAAATGTGACGGTGACCAAGTTTCCTGAATTAATATGATATCAGGATTGAATTCCTGCACAAGTGGAATAAGTTCATGCTTTTTGTGGAGCAGGCTCCGACAATTCCATTGAAGGAGACGCATCTAATGGAGAGGGAGAGGGCTCGGGAGGGATCGGGGATTTAATGGGGAAACCATGCGATTGTGGGGGTAAAAAGGTTAGAAAGTTGAAAAATATTTTTTTCAGTAACATTTGCCATTGAGCGTTGGTACCTAATAACGCGAGTAATTGAGTATAATCAGCATACAATTCTGTGGGCATACCGGCAGGCGGTAGCGGATCGGACGAAGTAGGGGGGGGGGGTCGTGAAAGGGGTTCAATGAAGACGGTCCAGCAAGGGACCGAGAAGCAGAGTTGGTGGGAGGATGTAAAATCGCCTGATAGGCCTGATGGTCATACCCCGGAGGGTTGGGTAATTTGGGAGAACGTGACAAAACAGTAGTGAATTTCCGTTTTTTAGTGATCCCCTCTGGTGGTAGAGAATTCGGAAGAGCTTGGGAAGATACAAACGGAGTATTAGTTTCCGCTAATGAAGAGAACTGCTGCGGAGTATACAGGGGATTGACTGTGAGCGGTTGATGTTTGGTGACTTTCTCATAAGTTTGATTAGAGAGACACATTTGGCGTTTGATTGCTATTTGTTGTTGATGGAAGTCACATCTAGCAGAACCACAAGGATGATTCTGCAGACAATGGGCACAATAGTGTGAGTTTGCATTCACAAATTCTCATAGTGTGTTTCTTTTGTTTTTGTATTTCTCATAGTGTTCTTCTTTTGTTTTTGTATACCGTACAAGTCAAATGTACTTTTTGAATATAACCGTCTGTTTTCCGGTTGTGACCAATGGATGTCGGTGTTTGTTTCTTCTCCCATCAATTTGGAGTTTAGGACTGTATTTAGTAAACCTTTTTGCTAATTATTTTATGACAGGTTATGAGCCCAGTTAAAACGCTTATTGCTCTTAATGCGTGGACTTTGTTATGGGAGAATGTCGGTCGTTAAAGGGTGTTGATATGTGCGGCGCACATGTGGACAGTTAAGTGTGCATCCAAGATAGTTTTTGGTGAATTTTGTGGACGATTTTTCTATTGTGAGGACTAGGCCTATTTGTACGCCTTATTTTAAGTATACATACTAACATGGATTCAGCTACGGGAAGCAGCGAGCGAGTAGTTGCAATAGTGAGGTTACAGGACTACAATTGGGAAGCGTGGAGCACCCGAACAAAGGCATTGCTTCAAACAAGGCGTCTGTGGGACGCGGTTCAAGGTTTCCCACGAAAGACCGATACAGGAGAGGTAGAAGATACACCCGTTGAAGAGTACTCCGAGGCCCAACTGGGCAAAGATCAAGACGCGAAAAACTTGCTCATAGGTTTGGTCACCGACCCTTTCTTAGGTGATATCAAAGAAGCGGAGACAGCTAAGGAAGCATGGCAGAATCTTCTGACTTCATGTTGCGATACCGGAGTCCTTCAAATTGTGACGATGTTAGAAGAATTGTGTCTTTTTAAGAAAACTAGTGACATTAGCATGCGTACATTTGTTGATAAAGTGCTTACTTGGTGTGCACGGTTGGACGATGTAGGTATAAAATTTACGGATAAGGCCAAAGCTGCTTTTATTCTCAGAGGACTGGAAAAGCGGGAGTACGAAAATTTGATACGTTCATTGGAAAGCAATGAAGAAAACTTAAGTGTAAAGGTAGTGCGAGCCAAACTATTGTTGGAAGAGAGAAAGAACAAGTTGGACAAACTAAAGATGGAGCGAGAACAGGAGACTTATGCGAGGCTGAAGAAGGAAGAATCTGAGGGTGAAAGCGTGAAGGCAATGGTGGCAGCCATGCGCTTAAATTCCAAGGGGGTCATCAACAGCAGCAAAAGTGTCAACAAGCCAACAGGTAGTGGTGGATTCATGTGCTACAAGTGCCAAGAACAGGGCCATATTGCGAAGTTCTGTGATTTAGTTCATGAAGCAAGAAAGAAAGGTTCAGTTTTGTGTTTTAATTGTGCCAAGATAGGTCATACTTCCCGGAATTGTAGTAATGGACGCAAGGAAAATGTTAAGGTTAAGAATCGTGAGGTTATTGCTACGGTAAAGGATGATGAGGCGGCAAACGAATGTGTTCAGGTTAATGCTAGTAGTGTTAAGGTAAAGGCTTATGTGACAACTGAAAGCAAGGATGATGCATCTGATTGTGTATGCAGGTGGTATGTAGATTCAGGAGCCACTGAGCACCTGACACCTTATAAGGATATTCTGTACGATTACACCCCAAAGGTTTCTGGTAGTGTAGACACAGCTGATGGATCCGTAGTTAGTGTATGTGGTATGGGAAGTGTGCTTATGAAGCTATCTGACAAGTGTGGAGGTTCTTTTCTAAAACTGAAAAGAGTGTTGTATGTCCCAGGTCTTCAAGACAATTTAATATCTGTAGGTCAATTTGACAGGAAAGGTGCAGTCGTAACCATTAAAGATAGCAAAGTTGTATTGTCAGATCATGAGGGTATATTCCTTACGGGTGAGGCTGTTGGTAATATGTATGAGGTAAATTGTGATTATCGTATGGTAGAACAAGGGAAAGAATTTGCTTGTAATGACGAGGTGGAGGTTGTGTATGCTAAGAGCAACAAAGCTGTAACTAGCGGAATATGGCATCAGCGTTTTGGCCATGCTCTGAACATTCCAGATCGTGATTTTATACCCAAAGAAAAGAATCTTGATTGTGATACTTGTAAACAAGGTAAAATGAAAAGACTTAAATTTAATGAAAGAGATCATGTATCTCAGAAGCCATTAGATGTTGTGTTCTCTGATGTATGCCAGCTAGAGCACCCATCGATTGGAGGTAGCAAATATTTTATTACATTTACTGATGATTGTACCAGATTCTCATATGTAAGGTTCCTTAAGCATAAGAGTGATGCATTTAATGAGTTTCTCAAGGTTAAGGCCCTAATGGAGACAGCACAAGGGACCAAGTTGAAATCTTTCCACTCAGACAACGGTGGAGAGTATTTAAGTACAGAGTTTTGTAACTATCTTGAAAAGGAAGGTATTGTTCGTAGGTTAACAATGGCTTACTCTCCCCAACAGAATGGCGTTGCTGAACGCCTCAACCAGCAACTTCTCACCACTAGTAGGTGCATGCTCATTCAGTCAGGCATGCCAGTTCAATTTTGGGGGGAAGCCATCAGCACAGCCTGCTATGTAAAGAATAGGTGTGTGTCATCAACTGTAAAGAACATCCCATTTGAACTGTGGACGAGTAGAAAGTTGTCAGACCAGGAATTGCTTATGTTAAAATCATTTGGTTGTAAAGTTTGGATCCATAAACGTAATGTGGAAAAGTTAGTGCCAAGGGCAAATGTTGGTGCAATGCTAGGGTACCCCGATGACTCGAGGGGCTACCGTGTATGGGACATCGAAAAGAAATGTGTCATTAAATCCAGGAATGTAGAATTTGTTGAAGATGTATTTCCGTTTTCTGTAAAAGCCCAGGAAAAACCTGTAACTCAGATAGATTGTGAACCTAGAACAGTTGGAGAAGTGTTTGTCGAGCAGAAAGATTGTGGAGGTGACGTGTTTGAACACGAAGTAGCCGAATCAGGAAATGAAAATTCTGTAACAAGTGATAGTGATGCCTCTTTGTCAGATTCTGATGTCGTAATAGACACTCCATTACAGCCTGAACACACAGTATTACACAGGTCGAGTAGAGAGAGAAAACTTCCCAGCAAGTGTGTATGTTGTAATGAAGTCAAGGTCAAATGTCGCATTGTCATGTTGAGGTCAGAATATAACGATCCGGTGTCTTTTCAAGAAGCCACCTCACGAGATGACAAAGATAAATGGTTTGAGGCAAGCAACCAAGAGATTGCCCTCTTGGAAAAACATAATGTGTGGACACTTGCAGAAGATTCAGGTGGCAAGACTGTCATAGGCACCAAATGGGTGTATAAAACTAAACGAAACCAAGAAGGTGAAGTACTTAGGTATAGAGCACGTTTAGTAGCTCAAGGTTTCAGTCAGATAAAGGGTACAGATTTCCTTGAATCCTACAGTCCTGTGGTAAAAAGGAAAACTATTAGGACCCTTATAGCCATAGGAGTAGAGCGTGAATGGGATAATTGTCATTTGGACATTGTATCGGCATACCTTAATAGCAAAATTAAGGAAACTGTATTTGTAAGTCAACCAGAAGGTTTTCGCAGTGTAGAATACCCAGACTATGTGCTAAAACTCAACAAGAGTATTTACGGTTTGTGTCAAGCTGGTAAAGATTGGCACAATTGTATCACTGCACAACTTGTCAAGCTTGGCTTAAATCAAAGCAAATGTGATCCATGTCTGTATTTTAGCCCAGATCATGACCTGTATGTTGCCCTTTGCTACCATACAAGGAATGATATGCAAATGTTTGTTGTTAGTGTAAGACTAGTTATGTTTTTGTTTTTTTTTTTGTTTTAAGTTTTTTTTTGCAATTTGTGAATGGGGGGAAGTGTGAGTTTGCATTCACAAATTCTCATAGTGTGTTTCTTTTGTTTTTGTATTTCTCATAGTGTTCTTCTTTTGATTTTGTATACCGTACAAGTCAAATGTACTTTTTGAATATAACCGTCTGTTTTCCGGTTGTGACCAATGGATGTCGGTGTTTGTTTCTTCTCCCATCAATTTGGAGTTTAGGACTGTATTTAGTAAACCTTTTTGCTAATTATTTTATGACAAATAGGATAGCACACTAGTGCAATCAACCGTTAAATGGGACTGAGCGCATTTGCGGCATCTTGGCGATTTCGCTCGACAATTGAGGCCAACATGACCATAACGTTGACATCTTTGACATATAATGGGTAGAAATACAATTATTTCTACTTCGAGGTAAACATTAAAAAGGGAAACAGATCTAGGCAACTTTTGAGAAGCAAAGGTGATTTTGACAGTCCCCGTGGGAACGTATTCAGTGCGGCCATCTCTGGTCACTCTCCTAGTCATACGTTGAAGTTTGGCAATGGGTGTCGGAGTATCAATGAATTTCATAATATCTTCAAGAGAAAGATCTAAATCCACTCCACGGACAACCCCTACTCTCTGAATACTGGAAGAGGGTATGAAATCTTTTAGATTGCGTTCTGTCAAAATAGAATGCAACATGAAATCATTTGCATGGGTAGCTGAATTAAATTTAATTTGTACTCGATTACGACCTTTGCGTTGAATAGAGGTGATACCAGTAATTTTGCGATCATAAAAGGTACGGCCAAGACTCATGGGATGTAAGTTTCCCAACCTATTTTGATCAGCAGACTCGACATGTACAATATACGGTCCCATATGATTAGGAGTGTAAACAGCAGAAATATCAGGACAAATGAAGATGTCGGATCTGGGACGATCCGATGGAGCAGTTGGAGAAGGAGCAGAATTTTCGGTATCCATTTGAGGTTGAAAAGGTGCCATAAGAGGGACAACATCCGTGGTAAAATGTTGGAGTTCAGAATCAGGGGGTCGAGCATGCAACCCACCGTCACTAGAAGACGCCATTACAGCATGCACTAGATTACCGGAGAAGACAACAAAAAGTTGACACTAAAGATAATGTTCACACAAGAAGGAAGAAGGAAATAGGTAGACTAAGGTACACTCCGAACACACGCGGCACGAAACACCGGGAGCACTAGCACACCACGTCCACACGCACGGAGAATCCCAACTCTTCTTCTTCCTCTTGGTACGGTAGTGGGCATAGTAAACTCTTAACCCAATTGCTACTGTGCAGTGGTATGTATCATTGGGTAACCGTCGACTACCGATTGAAAGCGTAAGACCAGTGAGTAGCGGGGAATCGTAAACAAGAATATGACGCAACGCGGAGAGATACATATGAGGAAAACATAGGAATTAGAGACGAGGACACAAATGGTATTAACTCTTCACACCGAAGCGACCCACCTTGGTGACTCGCTACACATACACACACATGACCGGGTCACAAATATGGATATGGGAAAGGATTACCCTTTCAAATCTTTAAATTAATATTGTCGAAAAATGCTACTATGCTACTAACCAGTGGAATTGTAGGCGTATGTACCAATGTGGCCACATTTAAAGGAAGTGCATACCCTAAATCGTATAAAGCTCTCAACATTAAAGCACGTTGATGGTCGTATAGTGGACATTGAAATAGAATATGATTTAAGGAACCCTCCATTTGTAAACACGAACATAGAGGATCATCACGTCGTTTTATGCGGAATAAATACACCGGCGTTAATGCATGGTTAAAACGTAGACGAATGATTGTAATGATATGTCGTCGTGTGTATTTCCCTCCCTGAAACCATGGTTTGTTTAAAATCGTCGGTTGTAATCCAAAATAGTGTTTGGCCTTAATTCTGGCGTAGCTATAGAGCATCCAGCGTTTAGAAAAGACTGTGGGTCTTATGGGCTTTTACTTTTAACGGAAATCCCCCCTACACTGGTTTTGTTGCCTCGCCTTTTATCATGAAGGAACTCTGAACATATATATTTTTCGTCATAATAGCTTCCTACAATTACCTGCCAATTGCTTACCTTTGTTATTGCGTACAAGTATCGCTTATATTACGTCTTAGTGATTAAAAAATTTTCGAGGTTAGCACGCTGGAAAGAAGACCCTCGTGCTGTGCTGCATGCTCGCCCGGAGTGGAGCACGTGCTCAGTTCCGCCGACAACATAAGTTCTGAAGCACTATCCGTCATTGGTGTTACTGTTGTGTGTCTGTTTTATTTTCTGTTCGATTGAATCATGGCTGCCGACAGTTGGGTTCGAACCCACTATCTCCCGAATGCAAGCTCACTGCTGCGCGCCCCTAACAACACGGCTAACTCACTACAATATTACAAATATTAATCTAAAAAAAAAACAAGAATAAAATAAAGGAAACTAAATTACAGCCTAACTAATAACTAAAGAGGTGATGATCAACAGTAAGTTATTGCTAACATAAAAATTGTTAACATAGTCTGCATACATCCGAGAAGGAAGGAAGGGTTGTGCTCTCGACATCTGTCAATCAGTAATGCGTCATATCACAACGAAATGAATGTCGTTATTGGTTCTCTTCGCATACAGTATCCTTAATACTAGTCCAATCCGTTAACACCTGCAAAACCGCTCCTTCCTGGGCGTGTTCTAATTCAGGTAGCTACTGGGGTTGTGGTTGTCTCGCTAACTTATGAAAGCGCAGTACTCGAAGCGGGTAAACATAACGTATGACGTCAGCGCTACCACTGCCTAGAGTTAGCAACACTGTCGCCATAAGGCTCCACAGTCTTTTCTAAACGCTGGATGCTCTATAGTCCACGTGCCTTGCCAGTCCTCCCGTATCGTCGAACTAATTATAGAACGCAGATCTGACATTGGTATGGCGATGTTGTAAGTTTTTCCGTGTCCCTTTGCTGCATCTTTGGCAAGGTTATCCGCTATTTCGTTTCCCTCAATGTGACAATGGCCGGGTACCCACATGATACTGACTTCAAAACCCTCCGTGTGTAAAGTGTACAATTGTTGCACTAAGGGCCGGTTCTACCACATCCGGGTAAAAGTTGCGAGAGGCAACCCGGGTGATAAACTATCTACCGGTGTAAACCTCTGTGCATCTTGGGCAGCGTTCTACCACTTCCGTGCAAGTTCCGGGCAGCTGCCAGGAACCTAATAGCAAAATACAGATGGTGGCTAGCTTGATTTTTGTTAAATTTGAGTAATCGATGCGTGAGCCACCTATCGTTAGATGCGTTAAGCTTCTTTTCGATTCGTTTTTGTCCGTTGTTTGTTGGTATCACGTGTTCTTCGGTTTCAACAAGATATAGGCCTAGTACCAAAACCTCTCGCGACACTTCTGGGCAGTATAAACCTAGCATGTGATTCAGTTCTCGGAGGAATGCAACTGAATAACCATACCTAAACTCAATAATCGAAAACTAGACAAGCATGCAGTGCTTTTCAAGGAGGAATAGCCTGTGAAATATGTTTCTAGCAATAGGCTACTTTGCAATCTGAAAACAGGCTTAGGCCTATATGAGCTACAGACATGTTGTGACAAGGCTTGCAGTGCATAGGTTCAATCATAAAATGTATGTCAAATCAAATTATCGCACTCCAGGCGACAAGTTTGTTTGTAAACTCAGTAAAATGAATGGAACGGAATGCGCACATTTGTGCATAATTAGATAGTTCTCTTTGCTGCATTCTACGAGAGATTTCACTCTTCTTGCACAGCTATAGAAGGTATCTTGGATAGGTCATGTTGCAAAGTTCACATTTACACTTTTCGTTTGGCGGATGGAATGATTTTGTCACACACATTTTATGACGAAAGCCATTGACCGTGTAACGCGTCACCACAAGCGTAAGATCGTAGTTCTGTTTGTCAAGGCTTTAGTGACGTAGAAAACCACAAAATGCAATGCCCCAAATATCAGGCCTTATGTTGCATAAGCAAAACACCAAGTCAATGACAATGTATAGTACGGTACAGAACCTGAATAATGTCCTGTACACTCTGTATTTCTCATGCACACGTGTGCGAATTTATTAAATTATATGAGCGCTTCATACAGTATTCCTAAACATGTAATTGAGATAATATTTTGAAATCTATGATGGTTCCGTACGGTAATCACTAGGCGGTCGTATTTCATGTCCAATCAACCGCATCAAATATAAAACTGTTGGCTTTTGCAGCCTAAACCGGACGGAGAATTCCTCATTCCACCAAATTTCATTATGCTCCAGCTGATCTCTGTTCCGTCTTGGACGTGTGACTGCGTCTTCTTCTACGTCGACAAAAAAGTTATACATTTCCAGGACGTCAATAAAATATGCTCAGTAACTGTTACATCCCTTATAATTAATTAATAATTGTAATTATATCTTTATGTGACAACAAAATTACCAAATGATTCTAATTGTATTATTAGTAATTTATGAAGAGGTTATGTACAGCATAGATGATGCAAAGAAACCCTTACGCACGGCTCAAATCTGGCTGGTAATGCTTTATCGGCCTCTCGAAGCTCCCAAAAATTTACACTCCGGGTAGACGAAGTTTATACCGCCGATAGCGCTACCCGTTGATGGCCGAACGGAAATCCTTACTTATTCCGACGGGCAAGTTATCGGCCCCTTTGCCCGGATGTGGTAGAACCGGCCCTCAATTGTAAACAAGCCAGCGGGCAGCCAATGGCTGGTGATAATTGCCAGCCAATAACAAGCCAGGATGACGCGGATCATAAAGGTCTGCGCACACCGGCGCGGGATGCGGGAACGGGAGCGGGAATGTCGCGAACATTTGCGCACTTGGCGGGATATGCATCCACTCAGACAGCTGCGTCACAATCCCGCACAGATAGCGGGATTGCTGCGTTACTGCAGGAGTACGCAGCTTGCTGCGTTTTCCCGCGTCCCGCATCCATTTAGCAATGGCGACGGAACTGTTAATAGAGTGTGTCAGGAAATATCCTGCCTTATATCAATAACATGAGTAATGAAGATTGAGAAATATAAGGAATAAAGATAAGCTCAGGGACGAAATAGGAAAGGAACTGCAAGTACCTGGTTAGCATCAATTTAAATAATATCACTCTTTGTTTCTGTGTTCATTTGTCACGTGGTGATTAACCTAAAGAATACCGAACTGAACTGCCCTAAAACTAAATATAAACTGCACTATCGCATCGTATCGCAGATAGCTTGGCAAACCTCTCTCATGATAGCTCCAACAGTTGTGAATCCAACACGAAAACTGTGGCCAATTGTCGAGAAAGAATCCCCAGTAGCCAAAAATCTAATAGCAATAGCAAGGCGAGATAGCTTCCCGATAATTGGTATATATTTTCCTTATGTTGCACTTCATCAGACGAATTCATTTCGGAACTGTTTCCCGCGCTGGTCAGAATACAAAGACGATTTCGCAGCGACGGCGGGTATCGTGTCAATCCCGCTCCCGTTCCCGCATCCCGCGCCGGTGTGCGTAGACCTTAATTCGCGTTTCACTCTCATTGCGTTTTAACTTGAGGTGAAGAATCAGCTGTTCGTTAACGCCACGGGGTGCCTTTATTAAAATTTTGGGAGATAGATAGAGGGCCGGGTTCACCATGGTTCGTTAAAATGGTAACAAACCAATTAAGGCCGTTGACGGACGATTACCGAAATGTTGTGGTTCACCAAACTTTAACAATCCATTAACTTCCCTAACAAGCCGTCAAAACTAATTGCTCTGTCAACATGGAATTAACGACTTGACGGTCGATTTACGTAGCAATCAAATCCAAAATGGCGTGTGGCGAAAGCTGGAATAGTCGTGCATTAAACTTTATTCTCAATTATGACGATGTTTTTGAAGACATGCTAGATTTTATTCGACCACTAACTTATAAATAAGGAAAGAATTACTTGAATGAATGCGACGACATAGAATTTATTATGAGATTTCGGGTGTCAAAACCTTCTGTGTTGATGAATGTTCTACAGATGACAGAACATAACCTGGAATTCCCATCTGATATGTAAGATAGCCTAGGCCTATGTACCATTACTTATTTATGTGTAATATCGTTTGATGCATTACGGTGTAGCACATGTAGTTAATTTAATAAAAGACTACCTGGACGTCTCAACATCAGTACTCTTATTTATTTTTACGTGTAATGAATTTCGTTATAAACATCCTAGTTAATTTAATTTAATAAAAGACTACCTAAACGTTACAGCATCAGTCCTCTTATTTTCAACGATTCAACGATGCTCATCCACCGAGTAGATAAGGGTGGATAATTATGGGCCGGGTTCACCATGGTTCGTTAAAATGGTAACAAACCAATTAAGGCCGTTGACGGACGATTACCGAAATGTTGTGGTTCACCAAACTTTAACAATCCATTAGCTTCCCTAACAAGCCGTCAAAACTAATTGCTCTGTCAACATGGAATTAACGACTTGACGGTCGATTTACGTAGCAATCAAATCCAAAATGGCGTGCGGCGAAAGCTGGAATAGTCGTGCATTAAACTTTATTCTCAACGATGACGATGTTTTTGAAGACATGCTATATTTTATTCGACCACTAACTTATAAATAAGGAAAGAATTACTTGAATGAATGCGACGACATAGAATTTATTATGAGATTTCGGGTGTCAAAACCTTCTGTGTTGATGAATGTTCTACAGATGACAGAACATAACCTGGAATTCCCATCTGATATGTAAGATAGCCTAGGCCTATGTACCATTACTTATTTATGTGTAATATCGTGTGATGCATTACGGTGTAGCACATGTAGTTAATTTAATAAAATACTACCTGGACGTCTCAACATCAGTACTCTTATTTATTTTTACGTGTAATGAATTACGTTATAAACATCCTAGTTAATTTAATTTAATAAAAGACTACCTAAACGTTACAGCATCAGTCCTCTTATTTTCAACGATTCCACGATGCTCATCCACCGAGTAGACAAGGGTGGATAATTATGTTTCTTTCATTTAACGAATATTTCACAGTCCCCGGCTCTTCTCGCTCATTTCCTCATCAGCCATGTTTGTTTTTAAACAAGGAGCATGTAACTTTTAAGCCTTTTCAGTTTACGGCCTGCTTGATTACACCAAAGAATAAACAAATACCGCCACAATCATCATCTTTCAATGAGTTTTGTACAGCCCTTAAACATAACGCTTCGTTTGCTAATGCCATCGGCGAATGTGCTGGTGAAACGCCAACGAGTTTAATGCCGATGTTAAAGTTAACAACGCATTTACTGACGGTCTGTTAACGCTGCGTTGGTGAACCCGGCTCAGAAACACACCGTTTGTTCATGCAGTCAGAGAAGTTTCAAAGGAAACGAAGATATACCTTTACGCCGACGACATGGTTTTGGGGTCGCAGAACATCAGGGACCTCCAAATTGCAACCCATGCTCTGGAGAAATGGCCAGATGAGAATGAATTGCAAGTTAATACAGAGAAGACCGAGCATATGATTTTCAGGAAGGGTGGACGTGTTTCCCAATAACAGAGAATATTTTTCAAACGTACACCACTGAAGACTGTCAATAGCTTTAAATATCTGGGTGTAACGTTACAAACGACAATGAACTCGTTCAAAATCCACGTAAAACAAAGAGCGACAGCAGCTACCAAGGCTATATTTGACGTCAGAGCCATTACAAGATTATCCTTGAGATCCGCCATTGCACTCTTCGATGCAAAAATTGTTCCAATCCTCACGTATGGCATAGAGATAATTTGGGACAAGTTAAGCATAGGAGACCTCCGAACATTGGAACAGGTAAAGGCTAGATACTTGAAGGCTGTCCTTGGAGTATCCAAATACACGCGATCAAGATTAGTGTATGTGCTCACTCGGGAACCCTTCTTGATGGAGGATTTTAGATTCAAGTTCGCTTTGCCTACTACGACCTGCTGGAAGAGGGTTCTAGCAGAAAGAACGTTGAAAAGAAGTGAAATCTGGGAAGAATTCTACTCGACCGAGGCTATGGTCAACAGAGCATGGATGGAACCGAACCAGGACTTGCGGCACTTTGTGACCTCTTTGGCTGTGCACGGTTTCTACCATAGAATGTGCAAGACAAAGACATTCCATGATCCGGACCCGGCCTGTGTCTGTGAGCTGTGTGACGGAATCTGTGAACGTTATCACGTTCTTCATTGTAGGAATAGAGGGAAACCCATCATAGATCACTGCTTAGGCTGAAGTGCATCCTTCCTTGCATGTTATTTGTCATTTTGCACAACTTGTGCGCAATAAAACGTTATTAAAACTTACCAGAACGCATTCTTTACATACTATAGACATAAAAGACATGTACACAAGCATACCGATTGCTGTCTCCATTGATATTATTGAGAACAACTTGAAGAATAATAGTGATTTAACACAAGTTGAGATCTCTGAATTTTTGAACATCTTAACATTCATCCTATATAACAACCAATTTAGTTTTAATGAGAAAATCTATAAACAAAAAGAAGGCCTCCCCATGGGTTCTCCTTTATCAGGAATAGTAGCTAACATATTCTTAGATAATCTGGAATACGAATCAATCATTACAGTAACAAAAAGGATGGTTTGTTCTTTTGGGGACGATATGTTGATGACGTTTTCGTAATCCTTGACTACCGTACTCTAAAACGAAAATAGAACAACTTTTGCAATATTTGAACCAAATAAACAGCAACATTAAATTCACGTCTGGTGTATTCTTTGGAATACACGGTAAGACAGAGCAAGCTTTTGCTTCCCTTTGCCATAATTCATTCCTTCCTTTTTCTCAAACACCAACAGTGATCTTCCGATTTCTCCTTGTTGGTCATGTCTCTTATGTTACCTGTGAGTCTGTTCTAGAGATATATCTTCCATGACCCATCTAGCGTCATCTAGCAGCGAATCTCTGAAGTTCCTCAATTCTTCCCTGTACAAGAGGACTTCTTTATCAATCTGGCCACCAGACCTCGTCGCCATCGCCAGCTAACATCTCCGTGATCAAGAGAACTTCGTCTACTTCTTCACCCACCAGGCTGCGCTAGTGTCGCCTACTATCAACTCTTTGAATTTTTGCTTCTTCTTTGCTTTGGGCAAGATGGCGTCACAGTGAAAGTGTAGTGAAATAGCAGCTAGTGTAAATATTTGATAAAAGTGGTAAAATATTATAACAGAGGATTAGAACCTATAAAGTTACTTTCCTTAGATCAAGTGAAATACGGAATATTGATAGTATTTAGAAATTCTTATTGATAATTTAATATACTTAAACTAAGTTGTGGGAACGTGTATCCAAAGATTCGGTGACTTCTTCAATCACTGTTTGAACCAAGTAGAGCAGTGGTGCTTTTACGAGACTTCACCCGATTGGAAGATATACGTATTTCACATTCTTCTTTATTGGTAGGAAATTAGATTAATTCTCTTAGGTAGTAATAATTAAAATAAATTTAGTGTAATTTGGTGAAAACATCTAGGCTAACTTAGATCTCTAGTATGACGACAGTAAACAGTGTTAGTGTCTCGTCAGGTAGTGTAACCGTAACGGATTTATGCTCGTCGTGCAAAATAAAAGTAAAAAATGCAAATAAAATCATCACAAGATCTCAGGTAAAATTGAATGAGGAGAAAAGTGAAACCGATTGTCGTAATGTAGGCCTACCGCTACAGTCATGCGAATGTCATAACCTGAGAAACGAACTGTCCTCAAAAGACGAAATTATAAAGCTGCTAAAGGAAGATATTGCTAAGTTAATGGAAGAGATGAATAAATTAAAAGGAAACAGAGAGGAAAGCAAGGAAACTTGATCGACAGTGATTGCTGGTAAGGTAAGATTGAATAAGCCTAGGCCTATAAATGGAGTACATGTAACTGAAATTCCCGTCTCAAATTCATTTGGAGTGCTTGTCGAAGAAAATGATGACTTTCCTCAAGAAGAAAAGAAGAAAGTGATAAAGAGAAAATCCAGGAAGATGCGGATAACCACGGGTGAGATGTAGCAGCAAACGCATTGGAGAGAAGCAGAGAAATGGAGGTCACATTGACAGTAAAGCCAGGAGCTCAAATTGCAGAGGTCACGAACAGAATGATAGGAGAGTGTGCGTCCCTTACTGCAAAGGACTACGCAGTGATAATCGCTGGAGCAAACGACGTCTATAGAAATGAGAGTAAAAAGGTAATCAAAGATTTAAAGGGTACATTGCCATCCATGCAAAAAACAAATGTCATTATTGTAAACATTCCGCAGAGATACGATTTAATTCCCAAATCATGTGTAAATGTGGAAATAGAGGCTACAAATGGAAAAATTCATAAAATTTGTAAGAGTTTTCCAAATGTCCAAATTGTAGATGTAAGTAAATTAGACAGGACGTTCCACACTCGGCATGGCCTACACTTAAATAGATTAGGAAAAGAGTATCTTAGTTATGAAATCTGCAAAATTGTAAATTCAAATGGTAAGAATAATTCAACAGTAATATAATTAGAGTGGAAGCAGGGAAACTGGTAGAAGAAGCCAAACGTGAGGTTTGGCAATCAGATCTTTTGAAGTCAAATTTTACGGAGTGTAACAATGGGATTTCGGATTTGTCTAGCAACAATAATAATAACAATTATGATAATAATAATGTAAATAAATCACCACCAGAATGTCCAGTCTCGTTATAATAAAATTGATTACATAAATCTAATGCTTAAAAATGAACTTAAAGACATCTCAGCACTATGTATTTCAGAACATTGGCCGAAAGAGGAACAACTCGAATTAATTCAATTCCCAGGGTTTACACAAGCTAGTAAATACTCTAGATCTAATATTAGCCATGGTGGTACTTGCATCTTCTTAAGAAATAATTTAGATCATGAACAGATATCAGCTTATGATTATCTAATTATGGAACAGGATTTTGAATTCTCTGCCGTAAAAATAGAGCAGTTTAAGTTAATAATTGTATGCGTATACCGTTCTCCGTCAGGAAAGTTTCCTTTATTTATAGATAAATTAGAATTGTTACTCAATAACATGAGCAAAGTAAATTTCGATATAATAATTTGTGGGGATGTAAATGTGGATTTCTTAAAATTTGATAGAAATTGTGAATTATTAACACAGTTACTAATTTCCTATGGACTGAAACCTACAGTAAATACCCCAACAAGAAATACAATATCTGAATACTAAACTGAACTCGACGTGCTTTGCGTTACGTATTTTGAAAACCTGCACTACCATGCACACATTAAGAAATACTTATTTTGCTTATTTCCATTCATACTTAAAGATATGGGATCATATTTTGGGGTATGTCGCCAGATGTACCAAGCACGTTTAGGATACAAAAGAGGGCGATTAGAATTATGGCAAATGTAAACTCGAGAGAATCATGTAGACCTCTGTTTAAAGATGTAAACATTCTCCCACTGCCCTGCATATATATCTTTGAAAGTATTATGTTTTTTAAAAAGAATTTAATGAATAAAGATGTTTTTCTTATAACAAACAATGATGTTCATAGGCATAACACAAGACAAAATCAAAACATTCATATTTCACACACACACACAAGCATATATCAAAAAGGAACTTTTCACACTGGAGTTAAATTATACAATAAACTACCCCAGTATATAAAACTGGCCCCAAAAATAAAAACCTTTGATAGAATGTTGAAAGCTTATCTTCAGTGCATTGTTTTTACTCAGTAGTTGAATATCTTAGCGTATAGGAGCGATGAAATCTATAATTATATTTTACTTTTTTAATTTAATTGTAATACCTAGCTGTATGTTGTTGTATTAATAGAATTAAGTTTTCATATTATGGTAATAGAGTGAGGTGTAAATAGTTGTGCAATAAGATTGTATCTATTAAGAGTTGCTATTATAATAAGTTAAATAGTTATAATATTAGTAATATATACCTGTTAGTTCTTTTATTTTATAGATGTAAATTCTGACGAGTCCTATATCAAAAATGTATTGAATGCATGTATTTGATCAAATGGAATTAATAAAAATCTATCTATCTATCTATCATTTCATCAAGAGATTTTTTTCTGTTACGTTGTCTATTCTTATATGTATTCCTTTGTCTCCTACCCCCACTCTTTTCCCTTTTCTGGTCCCTCCGTGCTTCGCTGAGCGTGTCTCACTTGTACGTCGGAAGTCGACTCAGTCAGTTAGAGCTTAACTAGAGCTCGCCTCCTCAACTCAAGAGGCAATCTTTTAAATTCTACGCCATGTTAGAATTTTAGTATCAACCGTCAAAAGGATCATCGCCTTCTACATGAAGCAAAGATAAGTACCGACTGCAGGTTTTAACCTCATTCTCATCGTCTTTTAATGGCTCAATGCTTTTATTTGGATTTTATAGACAGTGAAAGTTGCTATGTGAAAATAACTGCTTTCAAGAGATCTTCTTGATCTTACTTAAACTATCAGGCCTAACTTTCAACATGAAAGATTTTCTGAGATGCTATCTCTCATCGAGGGACATTTCCAAAATACCCACTGTCTATATAATCTAGCTTTCCGCCGAGGGATTCTCTACCCAATTTAAACAAGTCATCATTGCTCTGGAACCTTCCAGAACTTGCACTCTAACTACCGGTCATACTGTCATGTATTTTCCACTCACATGTGGGAATACTTATTCAAACTAAGGAATCTTCCTTTTGAACTACTAATCAATAACTAAATTTTCTTCCTCCGTTGGGATTTCTTTTCTGTGCATCCGACTATAACCTACAAGTTTCTCAAGCAATAGACTCTAGTGTAACTAGTTATTTTCCATCATTGCAACAACTTTCTTTGCCATAAACATTTTGTGCTACTACAGTGAACTTTTCATCTATTTCAACAGGCTATAGTGAAAACAGTGTTTGTTCAACATTTCATCCGCGTCGCGTTCGTCCGAATACTATAAATACGGCCATGAACACTTATCCTCAATCCCATTTGATCTTTTCCAAACCCTTTACTAACAAACCAAAATAATAAAATTGTTACTTTAGGTCTTTTTCCAACGAGGTGTCACTCTCAATAAGTGCCCTCCCTCTCTTGCGTTATGTATCACAAATTAATGTCTGTAAAACTTCGTGTCTAGTACACGCTTTAAATTATATTGTTTCTCCCTTCTAATTAGGGAATATAATTCTTTCAACTCATAAGTGAGTTAATTCTAGGTTTCACGAAAGGGAAACTTGCCCCATTTGTCTCGTGATCCCTACTTAAACATAGGAGTTCTAGAAACTTCCTTTCGATTTTTCTCTTCATGTTTCACAATAAGTGACCTGCCCTGTTTGTATAATCACTAAAAGTAATTCAGCTTTAATATAAGAAGTTATAGAAACTTCTCTTTTATTCTTCCTGCTTTTTGTTGTTGTTGTTGTTGTTGTTACTTTCGAAGTTGTTACTCTTTCTAAGATATTTACCTAGAAATTCTCAAAGTACACACCTTGTACTTGGTTTATTGTCTAACTTTAATTACGTTAGTTATCTTTAAAATTTTCCTTCATTTATCTTTGCCATTTCAAAATCTTGCGAAGATTTTAAAACATATAAAAGGTTTGAAACCAAAAGAATTGTTAATTGCCTGGCGCAAGCTTTAGATGGTTTTCGGAGGTCTGTGACCCCATTTGTTACAAAATCAAAATTATATATTTGTTACAAAACTACTACCCAACATTGTTAAATAAATTCAAGAGTTCTTTTTGGATTTATCATTTCTCTAACATAACGGTTAGGCAAGATCCTGTCTTCCTTGACTCTTCCCACTTAATGCAAATATATCTATTGATAGGGCTTTCACCACTTGTTGCATTTGAGCAAAAAATCTTAGTTGGTAACTTGGTAAAGTCTCTCTTAGCTTTAATAGCTAATTCTAACTGGCCAGTAAGGCAAGCATAGCTCGCCACGCCAGCTTCCTGCTTGTGGAGATTCTCTCCAACTGTTATGGTTGGTTTTTCAAAATATAAGTGTTTCTCATTGTCTAAACTTTTAGTCGGCTCCTTCCTGGGTAAAAGCTTAGCCATTTCCAAATGCAACTATTGGTATACTTACCAAAATTATTCCCAAAGGTATAATTGCTTTATCCCTATCCTTCTTGGAAGTATTTGGTCGTTCTTTAGAAATTCTACAATTTCAAAAACTAAAAATATCGAAACCGATTCAAATTATTGGCATTCTTCAAATTACTTGTTTAAAAACAAACTCCTTTGAACAGATACACAATAAATCTGTTACTCTTTGTCTTGCCAGACCATCACCCTTCCCCATAGTAGGCATAAGTATTCTTGAGAGGGAATACACTAAAGCAGCTTTCACGAGAACAACCCAAGTTCCAGCTGCGTTTCCCGTTAGCTTTGCCCAGGTCCCTACCCACTTTAGGTATCGGAGAGAGGATTTGCAGCGGCAGCTGCCTTTGAGTACATTTAAAGTTAATCTTATAACTTTTTTGGACTCTCTTCCTATTTTTCCATCCTTTGTTCTCCAGTCCGAAACCCACTTCCATTTCTTTATCATCTTCCCTTGGGGGTTAGGTTATTCCCAAGCTAATAATCTACCCAACGTCAGAAAATGAAATAAACAGTTCCATAAATTACCTTGATCTACTAGTCATGCATGATAAAGATCACCTGCGCTATCAAATATTCAGGAAACCAACTCAAACCAGTACTGTAATTAGACAAGATTCTTATCATCCAGCTTCCCATAAAAGAGCAGCACTCGCATGTTTCGTCAATAGAGCGTTGAACGTCCCACTATCTGACGTAGATTATCGTAAAGAAGTTTCAATAATTCACCAAATTGCCGAAGCTAATGGATTCAATAGTAAATATGTTAACAATATAATTAACAAAATTAAGAACAAACCCGTCTCCAGATTAGCAAAAAAAGACAAAGAACCTTCCACATACGGAACGTTCACTTTTGTGAACCAATTCACATACAATGTTACTAGTGTACTAAAAAATATAAAATAAAAACAGCGTTCAGAACCAATAACACTAATCATAATAAATTTTTCAACTCACATTTTCTCAACAAAACCAACAAATACAGCAATTCAGGCGTCTACAGGATTAAATGTAACGAGTGTAATGCCGATTACGTGGGACAAACGGGGAGAGGGTTCAACACCAGATTTTTGGAACATGTCAATGCCATCAAACATAATACATTTTCAGCGATGGGCAACCACATGGCAGAAACTGGGCATAAATTCACAACCATAGACAATGACTTAGAAATTTTACATCAAGAAAATAAAGGCACGCTCATGAATATTTTGGAACAAATAGAAATTGATAAAGCACAGAGATTCAACCCTTCACACAATCTTAATGAAATAATATTTGAAACCAGCATTTTATACAGAACATTAATATACGAATTATATAGTAATAGATAAAATTCCCGCTATATTCCACTAATCATACCCATCATTTTTCATAACATACTAAAGATTGACACCTCTCATTCTACGTATTAATCAATCTCCATAACAGCGATACACGGCGCGTCAACAAACCTCACTCATTCTCATTTCCTTAGCCTCCCATCTCCCACAACCCCAACCGCCACCTTTTCCCAAGCACGTCACTAACACTCAGCTGTAAGAGACTTCGCAAGGCACATCCGGTTTGTTTTTGTTCACGCCCTGCGCACTGCTGTTCTTGGCGGCGCGTGACGGGGCCACAAATTTTCTCCGCCTTGACGTTTGCCAAGAGCAACAAGGGGACTAGAGTGGTCCCACGATGACGCAGTGGGGACAGCGGACCGCAGCACCGGCCCAATTCAGGAGTTCTGATGCGCCTATGCCTTAGTGATCCAATAAGAGTATCTTCTTTGGAGCGTCGAGCGGTAATGTAAATAATTATTATTTCATTATTCTTTATTCTTCATGTGTTTTGTATGAGCCTATACATGGAAAGTTTTTTCTTTGTGTAGTTTTGTTGGACAGGCTGAGGAAGGGGAATATTAGCCCCCGAAACTAGTCCCTGTAAGTAATAGAAATAAACAGTATTGAAGGCGGAAAATCTATTATTCTTTCAAAGTCATAGTTACGTCAATACGGACCTGAATAATCGACATTATGAATCAAACGGCATGCCAAGCAAAGAGGTTACGCTTCAAATACAAAGATCTCAAACTGAAGTTTTCCAATGTAATTAAGGACATAGATTTCATGAAGAAATGTAGGAATAATAAATTAGCACCGAGACATCTAGCAACTGTTCAACGTAAAAAGTTCAACAATGATTACGAACGTAGGACTCAAGATATTGTCAATCAGAGTATCATTCAGCGAGAATTAAAATTCCTCTACATCAAAAAGAATCACATTAACAATAAACTCTACCGCACCCACTTATTAGCTGCTAATATGTTCAAAGATAAAGAATGGGATGATTTCATGATCCAGTTACACCAAACTTTGCAATACCAAATCAGCAAAAAAAACGCAACATTAGAAAATAAATTTGATAACCTCGTTAGGAGTAACCAGGAGGAATCTAATGTACGACCCGTCACAAAACACATTTTTCCAAAACCAATAAACAATCTGACAGACACCGTATTCAACCAATCCGAATTACAAATTCTAGAAAAAGGCATGAAGCATAATTGGATATCTAACTATAATTCACACTACCTAACCAAACTGACAGCTGAATCGGAGGCAGCTATTAAACGACTGCCTCAAGATGAACAAAATGGAGCACGGCATGAAGTCAACAAGAAAATCAAGAAAATTATTCAACATAAGAAGGAACATAGAATGGAATTACAATTTCTAAGAGATTGCAAAAGTTTATCAACCAAAATAGAACAGAACCAGTTAATCCTAACTAAAGCAGACAAAGGCAACACCACAGTCATTATTAAGAAGAATGATTATATTAATAAAACAGAAGATTTCCTTACTAATCCCAACTTTGAGATAAATCAAAAAGACCTCACCCAATGTTTACAAAGGAAACTTAAACAGCTCCTGAAAAACACCTTATTCATCCTTGATGAAAAACAAAAAAAACAAAATGATCAATATGAACCCTAAATTACCAACATTAAGAGCACTACCTAAAATACATAAAGATAACATTCCTATCAGACCAATAGTCAATTTCAGAAGTAGTCCGACGTACAAACTCGCTCAATTTACTCATTCATTTCTTAATTCTCATTACAAACTCAAGGCTAATGCATCCTTTAAAAATTCGATACATTTCTGTGAATTAACTAGTAAACTAAAACTTACCAGAACGCATTCTTTACACACTATAGACATAAAAGACATGTACACAAGCATACCGATTGCCGTCTCCATTGATATTATTGAGAACAACTTGAAGAATAATAGTGATTTAACACAAGTTGAGATCTCTGAATTTTTGAACATCTTAACATTCATCCTAAATAACAACCAATTTAGTTTTAATGAGAAAATCTATAAACAAAAAGAAGGCCTCCCCATGGGTTCTCCTTTATCAGGAATAGTAGCTAACATATTCTTAGATAATCTGGAATACGAATCAATCATTAACAAAAAGGATGGTTTGTTCTTTTGGGAACGATATGTTGATGACGTTTTCGTAATCCTTGACAACTCTAAAACGAAAATAGAACAACTTTTGCAATATTTGAACCAAATAAACAGCAACATTAAATTCACGTCAGAAAATGGAATAAACAGTTCCATAAATTACCTTGATCTACTAGTCATGCATGATAAAGAACACCTGCGCTATCAAATATTCAGGAAACCAACTCAAACCAGCTCTGTAATTAGACAGGATTCTAATCATCCAGCTTCTCATAAAAGAGCAGCACTCGCATGTTTCGTCAATAGAGCGTTGAACGTCCCACTATCTGACATAGATTATCGTAAAGAAGTTTCAATAATTCACCAAATTGCCGAAGCTAATGGATTCAATATTAAATATGTTAACAATAGAATTAACAAAATTAAGAACAAACCCGTTTCCAGATTAGCAAAAGAAGACAAAGAACCTTCCACATATGCAACGTTCACTTTTGTGAACCAACCAACATACAATATTACTAGTGTACTAAAAATATATAAAATAAAAACAGCGTTCAGAACCAATAACACTAATCATAATAAATTTTTCAACTCACATATTCTCAACAAAACCAACAAATACAGCAATTCAGGTGTCTGCAGGATTAAATGTAACGAGTGTAATGCCGATTACGTGGGACAAACGGGGAGAGGGTTCAACACCAGATTTTTGGAACATGTCAATGCCATCAAACATAATACATTTTCAGCGATGGGCAACCATATGGCAGAAACTGGGCAGAAATTCACAACCATAGACAATGACTTAGAAATTTTACATCAAGAAAATAAAGGCACGCTCATAAATATTTTGGAACAAATAGAAATTGATAAAGCACAGAGATTCAACCCTTCACACAATCTTAATGAAATAATATTTGAAACCAGCATTTTATACAGAACATTAATATACGAATTATATAGTAATAGATAAAATTCCCGCTATATTCCCCTAATCATACCCATCATTTTTCATAACATACTAAAGATTGACACCTCTCATTCTACGTATTAATCAATCTCCATAACAGCGATACACGGCGCGTCAACAAACCTCACTCATTCTCATTTCCTTAGCCTCCCATCTCCCACAACCCCAACCGCCACCTTTTCCCAATTACGTCACTAACACTCAGCTGTAAGAGACTTCGAAAGGCACATCCGGTTTGTTTTTGTTCACGCCCTGCGCACTGCAGTTCTTGGCGGCGTGTGACGCGGTCACAAATTTTCTCCGCCTTGACGTTTGCCAAGAGCAACAAGGGGACTAGAGTGGTCCCCACGGCCAACGAGAAAGACAGGCCGTGGCGCGTTAACCTATTCCTTTTGTGACGTAGGCAATGTAGTGCTCGATGGTGCTTGTACGTTTAAGTCGAGAGAGATTAATAAGCAGCAGAAATGCGATGTTGTATATCAATCTTCTTGAAATGGACCCAGTTTGGATGCTCCGTGTGTTTTCAAGCACGATAAATTATACTGTATAGGTTTACAAAACTACGCCAGCTATAGATAACCTATTTACATGTTGAAGTTACTCGTAACAAAAATTCACTCGAACTAGGATTCAAGGGTTTGTTGTGTCGTCAATAGCTGCAACGAGTACAGTAAGTTGAGTTGTAGAGCCTGTGACCTTCGTTGTGACTAACTTATGCGGACATGAGCGGTGATATGAGTACGGTATAATTAGATCAAAGAAACTTGCAGTGAAAGTATTACTTAGTTATTGATGTTTCAAGGGGCGGAACAGAAATTAATACGTTTATAGAAGAGATTGCGGAATACTCTCGCCACCGACTAACGACTCATATCAATACCTTTTAAGAAGACAAGTGGTAAATGAATACTAGCGTTTGTACAGATTCAATGATGAAGACAAGATGACTACCACTCCGGCAGTAAGACGAATACCATAGAATATTATGTTCGTGAATATCTATTACAAAAACGTTTGATACATTTATGTACATCGTTCAACTATAAGAGTTATACATGCATACATTGTCTGGCACTATTCATAGCTTTTCATAACCTCCCTGAACGTTTTGTAACTGTCAAGTAATTCCACATAATTAACAAGCATCCGCTAGGGAAAGATAACAAAATCCTGAAAAGTATTTCCTTGTGATCAACTACAACGATTAAAGATAAGTGATCTACTGGTTCTACTAAGACTAATGAATAAATAAGTAAATTGTGGCTAAGTATTGGACTTCATAAGATTGATCAGTGAAAGACTTGAGTTGTGATAACCATATATGTTTTGCCAGATGCCATTGTTGTGTTGGGTCAGTGTTTTTTACAGCGTGTTTTCTGATATGATATTGGTTAAGTATTCTGTGATTTTAGCATCTTGTAGACAATACGGTTTATTTTCCCGTCATACATAACCCTACCGGAAGTAGTGCAACCGCACTACATTGCAGACGTCACGAAAGCGCACCAGAGCCAGTCTTTCTCGTTGGCCGCGAGTGGTCCCACGATGACGCAGTGGGGACAGTGGACCGCAGCACCGGCCCAATTCAGGAGTTCTGATGCGCCTAGGCCTTATTGATCCAATAAGAGTATCTTCTTTGGAGCGTCGAGCGGGATTGTAAATAATTATTATTTCATTATTCTTTATTCTTCATGTGTTTTGTATGAGCTTATACATGGAAAGTTTTTCCTTTGTGTAGTTTTGTTGGACAGGCTGAGGAAGGGGGAGTATTAGCCCCCGAAACTAGTCCCTGTAAGTAATAGAAATAAACAGTATTGAAGGCGGAAAATCTATTATTCTTTCAAAGTCACACTTCCAATGTCTGATGGCAGCATGGTCGACAGTTCCCGGTCTTTAGACAAGCCACAATGACCCTCGACTTAACAAGATTTATGACCTTGGCCCCAGTCAGTTGCTTAGGGAAATGCGTGCCCTCGCTGGAACACAGGTTATGGATGACTTTATGTGCACTATTTTCATGCAATAGCTACCGATGAACTTAAGAACAATACTAGCATCTTCTAATGATACTGTATTGTACCCGTATATCCTGGTGAAGTATCTGCCAAAATCCAAAGATGAAGGTGGATTGCAGCAACTTGTGCAGGGTGTCTACCGGTAACGAAAGTAACGAATTTTACAAACATGTAACGAAAAAGTAACGAATTTTAAAAACGGGTAACGAAAATTTTCCGAACACGTGTTGAATCATTTAAATTCGCACGCGCTATGCCAGTCTCATGCACGCATTTTCTCCGATCCCACTAGTACATTACTCTGCCTGTAACGTCAAGTCTCACATAGCATAGGCCTTCAAATGGTGGCTTGTGATTAGTGGATGGTTGAGCTACATCTGATTCGTACTTTCGTATACCGATAGCGCGCCACTCGCGTCTGTTGAGAACGAAAGTAGATGGTAATCTGTGAACGAAAGGGAGTTGCGGATATACTAATGTCGAATTTCAGGTTTATAGGTTACAAAGTGAGAAGTCGCGTCCAGAGGTTCGGAATCCTCGTAGAAAGGACGTCTTGTAGCATATAATCGCGTGGTTTAAGAATCATGTAAGATCACAAGTCTTTTTTATATATAAGTCAATATCGATACCGTATATCTGTATACATAGGCATTGTCATAACTACGGTACTCGCACGGAACAGGGTCGTATCCATAAATTAATATCGAGACAAAGTGAAACATTTCTACATATAAAAGGCAAATATTACGATCTCATTGCCGTATCTCAGTAACATTTTTTTACGGAGGTTCCTTTAAGATTATAGGCAAGGGTTCACGAAATTCAGTTTCTAACGGGAGAAAAATAGGAGCTGAAAAATAAAAAAACATCTTAAACCTCTTGAGTTTCAAACGTAAAAATTGGCACTCCCGCTCTTTGATTCATTTCAAGGGATATGTATCCCAGAAATGTTTGATTTGAAAACGTGTGTGTCTCTGAAACTGCTTGAGTAACAAATCTCAAACTCAGGAAAAATATGCTTCTAAAATCGCGTTTACACCAATTGTTGACAACATGTTGACAACAAAGGTTTGGCAACAATGTTGGTGAATATGGAGAATGGTAAGATTTGTTGACAACAATCTAGCTCATTTTTGGTACGTTTCGTCAGTTGCATTCTGCATTCCGCATTCCGAGATGTCAACACTAGATGAACTTGCGGCGATAGCAGCAGCGTGCGTCATGATAGGTTAAATGAGGAGGGCCGAAGAGAATCTGGGTAAGGCCTTCCCTTAGGGCCAGATCTGTGTTTAGTGGAAGTGACCTACTTTCCGATTTAAATCAAGACTATGTCGATCCATTGTCAAGAGAGTTGAGGTGTAACGGTGGTGTTAAAAACTTCTTGAGGATGACAAAAAGCAACTTTGGAAACCTACTCACAGCTATTGGACCTAAAACTGTGAAACGCGACACCAATTACAGACTAGCAATACCTGCGCGAGAAAGACTTTCAGTTACCTTGCGTTTATTGGCTAGCCGAGACTCTTACTCTAGTCTGTTTCCTCCACGATCCTAGTCTCTCTGTCGACAACGGCAATCCCAGCTTCCTTGGTTTTTCGTTCGGTTGTTTTATCCTTTAAAAACTGCATGGCGTTAAAATATTACCACTTGCTGTTGTACTCGTCAGCCCCCTAATCACTTTTATTCTTCTTAAGCTCCCTTTGGAACTGTGCGACTAAAGATCTAACCTTTGCTTGAACTTCAGATTTGGTGGTTTTCATTTCCCGCGAAATGTCATTCCAGGCATAGTTCTTCAGGTTTTTGTTTTTAAAATCTGGGTCCATCGGGTTCCAGAGAACTGGTTGCTCACGATAGAGCTCGATCAAATTGAGGACATTATCCAGCGACCAATCAAAATCACTTAAAAGGTTGTCCGTATTGACTTGCACTTCGACAGTTCGACACCACAAACAGAAGTCCGGTACTACCAGCAACAGCCGTGACTAGAGTGGAGCCGCGTCGGCCAACCACGTGCGCTGGACAGTGGAAGGGGAATTGTTGCCACCATTGTTGCGGGTCACTTCAAGTCCCGTCAACATTGCTGCCAACAAATGTTAACAACACTTTTTGATCTTTACCGACTGCTGGTGGGTAATGTTGCCAACACTTTTTCGGTGTTGGCAGCAAAGTTGACAACAATTTTAGAACGTTTTTTGTAAATGTTTTCAACATTTGTTGGCAACACTGTTGTCAACTCCGGTGTAAACGCGGCTTAATATTCACGTCTGCAGCTCTCTTGCCTTCTCTGTATACTCGAGTGGCGCGCTATATCTTGGCGAGAGTGCGAATCAGCGGAGACATGCGGAGAACACCATGCATAGGCTTCAGTCCAAAGAGAATATAATAGATAGAGATGCATCTTAATTTCAAATTTTGACGCCAACTTATTGCTCGGCGCAAGTCGTTCCAACAGACAGTGGGATGCCGCGGCGATGCACTTTCAAGCGCGATCCATCCACGACCTGCTGCCCCCTCCTCTGCGTACCGGGTTTACCCCACCCCTCTCCCCTTTTTCGTCCCACCCACTCCTTTTTAGCCTATTTTCATTTATGAAAAAATAAGCTTATGAGACCACCTTTTGTCCATGTAAATCTAAACGGCTGGAGCGATTGCAATGAAACTCAATAAGGTCATAGTATTATTTTGGCCGACTCTGACCGTGCCCTTCAAATTTCGTTAAGCCTCACCAATCCAGCATGGCAGCTGTGCGAAATATTTCACCTGCATTTTATATATCCGAAACTATTTCAGATATCACCCTGAAATTTTGCAGGGTAATAAAGGGCACTACTAAAAGTTCACCTATGTGACTTTAGAAAACCTGTTAAGTACAAAACGAACATGGTGCCCTAGCAAATTTGAAACATTTAAATTGACTTTTCTCGCGATTTAACCATCCGAAATCAGTGAAACATGGTACAGCAAATGTTTATACACTTTGTAATGCACTGACTTCTAATTAAGTTCAATTGTTTTTATAACCTCAAGATGGCAGCTGTGCGAAATTTTAAAATTAGGTTTTTATTTCTCGCGTACTAATCATCCGATAGAAGTCAACGTTTGAATAATGAACCTCCGCAATAATTGTCATCTAATAATGCATAACTCTATGGCCTACATGTATTAAAATCCAACATGGCGACCATCCGAAATATTTAGACGGTTATCAATATCTATTAATCTATGACAGCAATCAAACTAAAATTTTGTATGTTGATAGAGGCTATAAACGTAAGTTCACCTATGGGACTTTCAATAACCTGGTGAGCACAGATCCAACATGGCGGTGACGCGTAATGTAAATATGTAAATGGACTTTTCTGGCGATTTACCATCCAAGCTCAGTTAAGCTTTGTACGGTATATGCAGATGCAAATTTTAATCCACTGGCATCTAATTTATTTCAATTGTTTTCATAACCACAAGATGGCGGCTGTGCGAAATTTTTAAATTGAATTTTTATTTTTATTGTGTCCTATTCATGTGATTGAAGTTTGAATAATACGCCTACACAATAATCTTCATGTTTTCGGAAACTTATCATAACTCTTAAGGCCTACATATAAAAAAATCCAACATGGCTACCATCCGTAATATTAAGATGGTTCTCAATATCTACGAATCTATTACAGCAATCAAACTGAAATTTTGTATGAAAACAAGTAGGATATATGAAAATAGGCTATATAGTTATTCACGGAACTTCTTTTTTTCTTTCTTCCTTTTTCTCCCTCGCATTATTACGGTCATGTTTTAGTAATTATTCTCTTCCAGTATATTAATAATAATAGGTGATTAAAACTCAGCAATTCTTCTAGGTTCTAGCTGATATTTTTCTCCCTGTGATATCAATTAATAGTACGTTGCATTTAATGGCATAATACCTCATTTGGCTATTGTATTGCAGAAAATGAATGAAGTCGTTATAACCACATAGGCCTACTTCAAATGAAGTAAAAACATTGAAAATTGCACCTAATAAATTAGAGATTAGCGCTTCAGCTTCTTCTGCACCCAAACTTTCTTCATTCTATTTGACCTGGCTCCCCTTTGTTCATCTGTGATGGTGTAGCTTTTCCGTTCAAATGTTGTTAATGTGAATCGTAAGTATTTATTCCTTAAAATATTCTTCTCTTCTCTATTTTTAATTTGGAGTATCGTTAAATTTAATTCATCCAAATCATGCTGGATCTCTTTGAACCAGTTGTTCTTTGTTTTACTCTTCCAGAAGTAATTAAACAGCTGTTTTAATAGTCTGGTTGCTGGTAGGCGTGAGATATGGCAGAAAAAAGAGATTCTCTTTTTCCGCATTGTATCTATTATTGATTCACTCTCTCGATATACCACTTCATTCGGCTGCAATCTCCATTGGCCATTTACTTGATTTTTTTTTAAATAATTGTTCTGATGATTCTTCTGTCTGCTTTCTGCAGTTGGTCAGTTGTTGATTTGATGTTCAACTTGAAGAGTGTTTCACTACCATACGTTGCCTCGGGTTTAACAACGGAATTGTAATGCCGAAATTTGGCATTCATTGAGAGAGATTTTCTTTTGTAGGTTGTCCAGGTGATTCGTTCTGCTTGTTTCAGTTTGGATGTTCTACTGTCTATCGATGATTTCTCGTTTAAGTTCCAGGTGATTATCTCCCCAAGATATTTGAACTTTTTCACAATTTTAATTTGTTTACTATTGTTTAGTTGAAATATTGGTGTGTCCTAAATTGACCAGCGATCCAATTGCAGGACTTGTACCTCAAATTACCGAAGAAGAGGTATTAAAAGCTGTAAGTAAAATGGAAAATGGCAAAGCGACATGACCAGATGACATACCATCTGAAATCTGGAAGTTGCTTGGATATCCTGGGGCTAAAATTCTTACGGCACTTTTCAATCGTATCCTTGAGGATGGCTGCATACCTACAACCTGGCAGTCTAGTACTACCATCCCAATTTTGGAAGGGTAAAGAAGATGTTGGCGAATGCTCCAATTATCGTCCAATTCGATTGCTCTGCCACACAATGAAAGTCTTGGAGCGTATTTTTGACAGTCGTCTGCGCTGCATCATTCAGATATCTCCTAACCGATGTCGCTTTGTCAAAGGGGTTGGTACGCCTGACGAAATCCATGCTGTACGCCTACTTGTGGAAAAAACATAGAGAAAAGAACCAACCTTTACGTCTCGCATTGTTGGATCTCGAGAAGGCTTTCGACAGGGTGCCACATGAGCTCATCTAGAGATCACTTCGAGCTCACAAAATCCCAGAAGTTTACGTCCGATGTATTCACTCCCTCTACTGTAACGTCACAAGTATGGTACGCTGTCCAGCTGGAATTTCACCTGCTTTCCCTATCACTGTTGGAGTTCATCAGAGATCAGCACTCTCGCAGCTTCTGTTCATTCTGTGCATGGATACGGTGACATTCAGACAACTCATCCATGGACGATATTATATGCTGATGATGTGTTTCTCGCAGATCAAACTCTCGAAATCTAGAAAATCTACCTCTATGCTGGAAGGAATGTCTGAGAAAAATTGGCTTGAAACTCAATATATAGGGAAACTGAATACAGTAGAACGTCGTTTATCCGGACGTCAAACAACTGGAACGTCAATTATCCGGACGGGGGGGGGGGGGAGTTTAGGCGGATGTACAAGACGGAAGTCTTACGTCGTTTACTGTTGGCTGCAGATGAGGACAGGGTGATATTTTTTCAAAATGCTTTCTCTTAAGGAATACTGTTACTTGATAGGTGATGGATGGAACCCTTTGACACCACAGAATCTTCGAATTGCATTGAATAAATTGGTATGAGAACAAGAGACCGTTAAGGCCACAGACACAGTTGATGAAGATTTGGATGCAATGACAAATGAGTTATTCCCCAAGTTGCTGGATTTTCCGACTGTGATAGAGAAGGCGCACAAGCTTGGTTGGAAAGTGACAGTGACTCAGGTTTCCAAATCCTAGATGTTGATGAAATTGCTTCTCTGGTGCAAGAAGTAAATTAAAGAAATTAAAGAAATTCGTGGGATAGATTACAAGAACGACTACTTACAGAGATGACATGATCTGGACTAGAATGTCCAGCGCCAAAAACAGAACTCAGACGCTCATGATGTTGTGAAATCATGGAGTAGGGGGTGAAAGGGTGGGGAGTGGAGGAGTGCGTATGTAGGGAAACCGTGGGTGGGGGATGACACTGAGTTACGTAATATAACGAAGTCAGAGGAAGTAACACAAAATTAACACATAAAAATAAACTAAATGAAAATTACATTAAATTACTTGACATTACCGGGACAGGAAACAAAAGAAAAAAATCAATCAGCTAAGAAATATGCTTCGTAGGAAGATGTAGGCTTACGCAGAGGTAGAAATGCCGAATCACAACGACATACGATGAAACAAAGAAAGTAATGTGGCGCATGGACAGTGATTAGCACGATGACCATCGCTCACATACATTTCAATAAAACAGAGGGAGGATCTGGCTGAAGACGTGAGACTCAGCTCCGTAACTTCGCCGATTCCATCCACAAAACAAGGCTCTGATGCGACAATCCACCGGAGGTCGTCTTAAAAGAACGCCGAACCAGATGGTGACGCAATACAGAGCATAATTAAGCCTCGTTGAAAAATAGCAGATATTTCAGACCTTAGAGATTTACGTAAATATGAAACAGATTACATGAAAGGGAGGGATGACAAATAAACACAGAGACTTCGCTAAACTAACGTAAACAAAGACGAAGGGACTTGGGTTCATGGATCGAATTCACATCATCATAAGAAAGGGAAATTATAAGTGAATCAAAGGAGACACAAAATGAAAAAATATGGAGAAACAGAAATTTAAAATGACCTCAAGTTAGATAAATTCAATGACTGAATCGTACTTACATTTAGTTGCTTTCTGGGTGCGGGCAAAAGCCCGACACGTGCACACACGTCCATCTTACTTGACGGCCCCTATTGGAAGGGAGAAACCTTCTCTTAAAGAACGCAGTAACGCGCCCGAGAAAAATAAGTCGTAGATACGACAAACATCCCCTCTCCGTATACATGGGTGGAGAGGGTCCAATGGCGAAGGTAAAGCCTGGCAACAAGTAGTGCTTCAACCAATGGTAAAATTGTACATAATGTGAGTTAGCAGAAGGGTGAAATATTTCACCATATTGCGAGGTATTACAGGTACGTATGAAGTTTAGGCGCAGTACGAAAGACAGAGAAACGTATGTCACAATAATGCGACATGAAGGAAGATGATAATAATAATAACAATAATAATATGACAAAAAATAATGAACCTGATAAAAACGGTTCATAAGTGGGGATGACGAAAAGGATGAAAGCTTGGATGGGAAAGATGAAGAAGGACCAAGTCATGGAGAAGCGTTTACTGCATTAGAAACTGCGCTATTGTAGTATGGTTGTGCTATGAAATAAACATATGTTCGATTATCCGGAAATATCGTTATCCCGAATTATTTCGGTCCCAATTAGTCCGGATAAACGACGTTCCACTGTACTTGCAATGTGGTACACAGACCAACGGTACCATCAGCATTGAAGAGCATCATCTCACTAAATCTACACACTTTAAATATCTCGGTTCCCTTACACTTCAGATGGCGAAACGCTTCCCGATGCTCGAGCACGAGTTAACACTGCGTGGCGGGTTCAAACCCGGCCGAAGCCGTCGGATTTTTTAAGAGCGTTAGAAATCCCTCAGTATGCCTTCCTTCGGAGGGGAAGTAAAGCCGGCGGTCCCATGTCATAGATTTATGGCATGTTAAAGATCTTTCCACTAATTACACCTGTGTGAAACTAAATTGGATAGGTTAAGAATGTAAACAACGCTCTTAGGTTGCTACGTTCGTAGCCAAGAGCCGACTGCGGTGGCGTCTAGTAGCTAGTTCTGCACTAGGCCTAGTAGTCGTTGACGGTGGCGTTTGGCGGCAAAAGTAGGAACTATTTGAAAATTCAAAGTTGCAGTCCCTACTTGAATTTAAAAACAGATACACACACTAATACAGCCATCACAATTAACACCGGTTATCAGACAGATTCTACACACACCCAAAGTACACGGGGCTACATGACCGCGTTGTCGCAGCCCCTAAACTAAGGAACCAACCAACCAACCAACACTGCGTGGATGAAGTGGCGCCAAGTCACAGGAGTGCTGTGCGATAAGAAAGTACTGAACTCGAATTCAGCCCAGCTTAAGACTTTGACTGAGCCGAGGTTCGGACCGACTTGTGAACCATGGGAAAGAAAAATTAGATATATGGAATTAAAGCAATTTAATATTTATATATGCATTTTGGGAAGTGAATGTTGCATAATGAAACTATTTTGGAAAATTTTGGAGCATTTTATGGAATTATTATTTGGAAATATTCTGGTGAATGAGATTTTAACTAAGGAAGTGTTGTTAGATCATTCGAGGCTGGAAATTGTACAAGGCTTCATGCTAGCTAGCAGAAAACCAGTTTTGGTTAGTCAAGGCGACAATAACAAATTATGCACACGACCCGTTGATAAGAGGCTAGATCCAGGAGCTTCTATCACGATATTTCAACAGCCAATCAGATTGAGGCACATAATTTTTGTGGGAATCGCTTTTATATAAATTTGGCTTATATAAAGCGAAATAAACACTTCTACAAGTGTAGAATATAATATGGAATTTATTTGGTTAAATAGAAATATAAATTATTGGTTAGGAGAGAAACTATGAGTATATTTCTATTAAAAGGCATCCGCGCGAGGCTAGCAGACCAGTCTAGTTTTGGCACGCGCGCTATCGAGGAGAGGTAAGCGAGGACTCTTACTCAGCTTCTTGAACCGAGCGGACGTATTCAGTCACGCGTCCAGCAGAGCAGTTTTCCACGATATAGAAGTACGGAGCACAGACGAGGCAGTACCGTCTGGAGATCGACAATTCGCCGAGGAAGAGATACGAGTAGCCGGTGAAATGCAAATGCACTAGATATTGAAGAAAACAGCATTTATTTTATTTATTTATTATTTAGCGTATGGCTTATAAGACAATATCGGTAATATATATGTAGATATTTACAGACGAGAAACAAAGTCATTTGTGCTTCACAATTGAATGTCTAAGTTTTCAATCCAGCGTACAGCATCTGGAGTTGCCAGCAGGAAGTCCACTTCACCACCGTGATAGGCTCGAATCTTACATTCTTTGACAATGTGGTGAATAGACTGGTGTGGAGCTCCGCAGTCGCAGTCTGGATTAGGTACCTTTTTCCACTTGTGGAGGGCGTCTCTGCACCGGCCATGGCCTGTTCTGATTCTCTTCAGGGCGGTCCAGGTCTTGCGTGGTAGATGGAATCCACTTGGAAGTCTGGGACCTGAGAAGATAGTATGCAGGCGCACATCTGTTGCTGCTTCCCACAGACCTTTCCACTGTTCAAGAGAATTAAAAACTTTAGCATCCATGTCAGCAGCATCACGCAGAGTTGGATGGCGTGATTTTAGTCTTTTAAGATTCAAAAGTGGCAGGTCACTATGCACGGGTAGACTAGGATTCCTGGAGATCTTGTGAAATTCCCTCATAAGGGCATTAGATCGACGTAAATCAGATGGCATTATACCGGTTAGCAGTGGAAGCCAATGAACTGGAGTAGATATGATTGCGCCAGATATGATGCGCATTGTGGTATTAAGCTGGGTATCGACAAGCCTTGTATGATGACTGTTCAACCAAACAGGTGCACAATACTCAGCACTTGAGTACACCAAACCCAAGGCTGAAGATCGCAAGGTGATTGCTGAAGATCCCCAGGTAGTTCCACACAGCTTATGGAGGATGTTTTTTCGAGTCCTCAGCTTTTTTGCCAAGTTCAGTAGGTGTTGCTTGAAGGATAGTGTACGATCCAAGATGACTCAAAGCTATTTTGGGTTCCAATTATGACGAAGAATTCCGCCTCTGAAACTTACATTCAATTTCACGTTCGCCAAACGATTATTTAAATGGAAGCAAGACACTTCTGTTTTACTCACGCTGGGTTGAAGTCTCCAGATTTTGAAGTAATTTTCCAGTATAGACAAGTCTATGGTCAGAATCTCTTCAGTCGTCTCCATTACCTGATGTTGTACGGCTAGAGCCAAGTCGTCGGCATAGCAGAATTTTCTGGATTAAGTGTCGGGACGGTCAGAGAGATATAAGTTGAACAATAATGGTGAGAGAACTGATCCTTGGGGCAATCCGTTGTTTAGCTTCCTCTCCTTGCTTATCTTGCTTCCAGTGATTACTTGGAACATCCGATCACTTAACATATTGTTAACCAGTTGAGCCATTGTTCTGCAGGGTATGATTCGAAGAAATTTGTAGATAAGACCTTCCCTCCACACAGTGTCAAAGGCAGCAGTAAGATCAACAAATGCTACAGATGTTTTCAGCTTCATTTGGTATCCTGCCTCTATGAAGGATGTAAGAGACAATACTTGATCGCAGCAGCTACGCCCTGGTCTGAATCCTGCCTGTTCAATTGGAATATGCTCTAGGATTGCACTACTTATTCTATTATATATCAACCTTTCAAAAAGCTTGTAGCAGCAGCTAAGAAGGGCGATGGGCCGATAGCTTTCTACCTTGTTGCTGGGTTTGCCAGGTTTTAGAATAGAAATTATCTTCGCCTTCTTGAACTCCAATGGAAGTTGGCCAGTCAACAGGATGTCAGTGAAGAATTCGGCCAGCCATTTCTGAGCGTATCCTCCCATATGAATCAGGAATTCTGGATGGATGCCATCGAAAAAGGTTTGAGGTCCTTCAGTCCCAATTCAATGTCTAAAACTGTGAAGGGACGTGCATATTCAGATGAGGGAGATGTCGTCTTTTTCAGGTCATGAAGTTGCCGTCTAATATGTTTGGTATGTTTCTTGTCGGGAAGCACTCTTGATGTGGTAATGATGTGGGAAGCAATTTGGTCAGGTGTTACTTCTGAAGGTTTTTTGCATACTGGTCCACTTCCTCCCAATCTTCTCAGAAGGCTCCATGCTTCCCTACTTGAGTGGGTAAAGTCCATACTTTCGACTGTTTCTGTCCATTTCTTCCTTCGAGATAGGTCCAAGCTGGACAAAAGTTCTGTGGCTATCTCTGGGTCACCACTTTGCTGGAAATGTTGATACAGTGTTTCACTTTCATCATTCCAACCTGGGATATATTCTTTTTGGTATCCTCTTGGTATACACTTTTTAGCCGTTGCTGTTACTGCACCGATGAAGCGTTAGGGAGCATTTATTCTGTACCACAATTATAAGGAGAAGACTTCGCTTGAATAGCATTATTCTGAAGCGAAGCGATAACCAACAGTATTGCTTACTACAGCTATCTCATTGCTACATTAAATATTCTACGTTACAACATCATAGTCAAGATGACCGTAATGAACATGAGTCAGGGAGGACAAACTTTTTCAACGATTACTGAGAAGATTATTATGAGCAACTAAACTAATGGAAGGAGGTTAGTCTATACCATGGATAGGAGATTCAGAGTGACTTGAAGACCGGGAATGGATAAATCTACAGCTGCTTAATAACATGCAGTACTCTGAGATGACTTCCAATACTACAAGCGAGATGTCTATTACCATCAGGAGGAGATGTCAACCCAGGACATTGAACTGTTTTTATCAGGTTCATTATTTTTTGTCATATTAATATTGTTATTATTATTATTATCTTCCTTCATGTCGCATTATTGTGAAATAAGTTTCTCTGTCTTTCGTACTGCGCCTAAACTTCATACATACCTCGCAATATGGTGAAATATTTCACCCTTCTGCTAACTCACTTTATATACAATTTTACCATTGGTTGAAGCACTACTTGTTGCCAGGCTTTGCCTTTGCCATTGGACCCCCTCCACCCATGTATACGGAGAGGGGATGTTTGTCGTATCTACGACTTATTTTTCTCGGGCGCGTTACTGCGTTCTTTAAGAGAAGGTTTCTCCCTTCCAATAGGGGCCGTCATGTGAGACGGACGTGTGTGCACGTGTCGGGCTTTTGCCCGCACACAGAAAGCAACTAAATGTAAGTACGATTCAGTCATTGAATTTATCTAACTTGAGGTCATTTTAAATTTCTGGTTCTCCATATTTTTTCATTTTGTGTCTCCTTTGATTCACTTATAATTTCCCTTTCTTATGATGATGTGAATTCGATCCATGAACCCAAGTCCCTTCGCCTTTGTTTACGTTAGTTTAGCGAAGTCTCTGTGTTTATTTGTCATCCCTCCCTTTCATGTAATCGGTTTTATTTTTACGTAAATCTCTCAGGTTTGAAATATCTGCTATTTTTCAACGAGGCTTAATAATGCTCTGTATTGCGTCACCACTTGGTTCGGCGTTCTTTTAAGACGACCTCCGGTGGATTGTCGCATCAGAGCCTTGTTTTTGTGGATGGAATCGGCGAAGTTACGGAATTGAGTCTCACGTCTTCAGCCAGATCCTCCCTCTGTTTTATTGAAATGTATGTGAGCGATGGTCATCGTGCTAGTCACTGCCCATGCGCCACATTACTTTCTTTGTTTCATCGTATGTCGTTGTGATTCGGCATTTCTACCTCTGCGTAAGCCTACATCTTCCTACGATGCATATTCCTTAGCTGATTGATTTTTTTCTTTTGTTTCCTGCCCCGGTAATGTCAAGTAATTTAATGTAATTTTCATTTCGTTTATTTTTTATTTGTTAATTTTGAGTTACTTCTCTGACTTCGTTATATTACGTAACTCAGTGTCATCCCCCACCCCCCGTTTCCCTACATACGCACTCCTCCTCTCCCCACCCTTTCACCCCCTACCCCATGATTTCACAACATCATGAGCGTCTGAGTTCTGTTTTTGGCACTGGACATTCTAGTCCCGATCATGTCATCTCTGTAAGTAGTCGTTCTTGTAATCTATCCCACGAATTTCTTTAATTTCTTAAATTTTGCTTCATCCTTTTTTTAAGTTTTATTATTGAATCGCGTTTCCAATTAGTTGCTATTATGATTTGAATTTATTTCTAGATTCCTTTATTTTACATTTAAGTTGCTCGTGTTTTATTTTCATTTCTAATTTGTGATCAGTACACATGTGTTTATTTTATTATTAATATATTTTTATTCAGTAAGTACAATATTTGCTTCTGTCTTATGATTTCTCGTATTTGAGTTCCTCGTTTGTCTTTCGATTCGACCTAGTCTTGGCTTCGCACTGTAGCGAAGTTACGACTAACACGGTCTCTGGGACCCTTGCTCTATTACTTAAGTTTAACTTTTCCTTTTGATTTTATCTTAAACATTTGTTCTGGCTTACTTTCTGTGGAAGTCATCTTTCTTTCGATTCGGAATCTTGGGCCCAGCACGCATCGAAAGAAGTATTCCTTCCTCGTTCCCTACGTGATCCTGTTTAGTTTTTGTTGTTTTTGCTTCCACTGTATTCCTCATACGTCTGCTATTTTGTTTAACGTAAAAGCACAAAGCGGTGAAAATGGTAGTAGAGCTAAGGTTACGCGCGAAATCGTCCCCTTTAGGTTACCAAACTTATATTATTTTTGCAATTATTACAATGTTGTCCTACTGAGTTTAAGATACCTGTACTGAATTGTTCACCCATCCCCGAAGAAAGTGTGGAGTGTGAAAGCATTTCTCGAGTGAACAAGACATCCAAAGAATCTAGTTCCGAGGTGAAGAGTGCAACAAGTTAGTGAGTACTTCGCAACGCTGGAATAGGACACATTGCGGTATTGTGACCTTTATTTTACTAAGTTAAAGTGTTTTACTTTTCTCCTTGTCTATTGTCATGTCTAAGTCAAAATTCCCACCCGTCAAAAAGGAGTTAAATTTTATGGGCCTTGAATCCTTAACAATGCCCACGCCACTATTGCAAGGTACGACACAGGATCTGCTAATGATAGACCCTCCCCTTTTAGGTTGCTCCATCGCCCCTGTTGGTACAGTTAATAGTACTCGCCACAACGAAAATGTTGCATCAATAGTGAGTAGGTGGGGTTTGACATTTTCCGGAGAAGACAATACCTCATCAGTTTTTTGTTTTATCCAACGTGTGGAGGAATTGTGTTATTGTCACGATATTCATCCCGACAGTATTGTACGTTGCTTACCTATTCTTTTGTCTGGAAAAGCGCTGATGTGGCATCGCACTTCTCCAAATTTTTATAAGTCATGGGACGAATTTGTTGGTTGCATTAAGGACCGTTTCACGCCACAAGATTTCAATTTCACTCTCAAACAAGAAATATACTCCCGTACTCAGGCTCCTGGAGAGATGATCGACGATTATGTAACCGCAGTCCGTCTGTTAGCAGCAAACCTCCCCCAACCCTTTCATCCCAGGGATATGTTGGAAATTGTATATAGGAATTTAAATCCCACTTATAAATACTTCATTCGGCGTACATCCGTTTTTTCCATCGAGGACATCATATTGCAAGGCCGTGAGTATGAATCAAATGCACGAGCCTGTTTGAACTATACTCCACCTCCAAGAGCCGATAATACGATTTTCCCCGAGTTAGCCTACTCCCCCCAGACAACACTGTCTAGCCCAGCTGTCGACCGAACAAAAGACAACACCTTACGGTTTAAGCCGCCCGCTCCTCGTGCTGAGCCTCTTTCTAGGAATTCTAATCCAAACCCTTCTGTGGCTCGTAATTCATCTGCTGTCTCCCGTGAACGGAGTACAAACAACCCAAGAGCAGTCACACGTAATGTTTCTTCTGGTCGCATAACTTGTTGGAACTGTAATGAACTTGGACATCATTTTAACATGTGTTCTTTGAAACGTCGAAAATTCTGTTTCGGCTGAGGGATGAATGAGGTCACGACTCGTTCCTGTCCGAATTGTAATTCCAACCAGGAAAACTCATAGGGAGGTGTTCTGAGTTCGACTCCCGGAGCAGTCCTCCATCCAAACTTGACAATGCATCTAATTTTAATGTTGTGTTACAACCAGGAGTCTCAGTAAATTTCGATAATGTCTCGGCACCTGCTATTTTGGATACAGGCGCCACCAGAAGTTTCATCCACCGTTCAGTGGCAGATGGCATTCGCACTTCACAAAAACACCCCCTACAGAATAAATGTCAGTTCCTGTCAGCGGGATCGTCAGTTATCGACGTTGCCGAAACTATTTTATGTCGCATTAAAATTCACGGATTTTCTTGGAAACATGTTTTTCATGTGGTCAACAATCTCTCCACTCAATGTATTCTAGGAATTGGCTTTATGCATAAAACTGGTATGCAGTTGGATTTTATTAATGATTCATTTTGTTTCAAATTTCGCTCAGATAAAATGTTCCCCTTTGAAGAATGTACTTCTAACTCCGTTGATGTGTCTCCTGTATTTTCCGTACATCTTCCATTAACTTTGATGTCCGAGCAACGTGATACTCTGAATGATTTAGTTGAGGAATTTTCTGATGTCCTCACAGAAGATTTAGGTTCTGCTGTAAATCACGAATGCCACATTGACTTGAGCGACAATGTACCTGTTTGAAGACCTCCATGTCCTTGTAATCCGCCCAAGCTCTTGGCCATGAAAAAGTATATCAATGGTTTGCAAGATCGGGGAGTAGTGGTTCCTTCCAAATCAGCTTATGGGTCTCCTGCTTTCTTAATTCCCAAGAAAGAAGAGGGCGAGTACCAGCTAGTCGTAGACTACCGAAAATTGAACAAGAAGGTAGTCTTTGATAATTTCCCACTGCCTACTATTGAGAGTGCTTTTCAACATTTCCACGGGGCCAATGTGTATTCGATAATTGATCTAAAAAGTGCATATTATCAAATTCCTTTGGATGCTTTTAACACCCCATTCGGATTATATAATTTCATGCGTCTCCCGATGGGTATAGCTGTTGGTGCGCAAGTCCTCAGTCGCGTGCTAGACGACATCTTGGGAGACCTGAAGTTCAATTTTGTATTTAATTATCTTGACGATTTAGTCGTATACAGCAGATCTTTTGAGGAACATGTCGTTCATCTTAGGGAAGTTTTCTCCCGCCTCAGGAAGGCCGGTCTCACTATCAATCCAAAAAAGACCTCTTTGGGCTGCACTCAAATTAAATTTCTGGGCCACATTCTGTCAGCCGATGGTATCCGTGTCATACCCGAGCGCGCAGATTGCATTTAGCAGTTACCTGCACCCACCACAGTTAGGGCCTTGAGAAGAGTAATGGGTATGTTCACGTTCTATTCTCGTTTTATCAAAAACTTCTCTGACATTTCGGCACCTCTAAATGCTCTCAAAAAGAAGAATGTGAAATTTGTGTGGGGGCCAGAACAGGACAACGCTTTCAATGATTTGAAAGAAGCCCTTATGTCAGCACCAGTACTGCACACGCCTGATTTCGAATCAGTTTTCTTTTTACATTGTGACGCCAGTGATTTGGTCATTTCTAGTGTTTTGAGCCAGCGTGTGGATGGAAAATTTGCACCAGTGACCTTCGCGAGTCGTATGTTAAATCAACATGAACGACGTTACTCAATTTTCGAGAAGGAAAGTCTTGCTGTGGTTTTTGGATGCGAAAAGTTCAGGACTTTTTTTGGAACACCGTCATTTTACTGTTTTTACCGACAATGAGGCTTTGAAATGGAGTCTTTCTCACGTAAAAAAGCTTGTACGCTTCAACAGGTGGATTTTGAGGTTGTCATCTTTTAAGTTTGATATCATCCGCGTAAAAGGGAGCGAGAACCCGGTAGCTGACTGCCTATCACGCATGTTTGAAGAGACCCCTAGGACTCCAATCGAGAGCGTTTCTATCAGTACACCACTTCAAGAAAATCTTTTCCTATTGCAACATTGTCCTTGGTCTTTTGTGGATAACCGGAAATTCCAGTCTGAGGATCCATTTTGCACTGACCTCCGTGCAAAAATTGCAAACAAAGATCCGGCAGTAAGCAACTTTTGTGTTCGAAATGATGTTATTGGCTATGTTCTTCCTAACTCTTCTAAATTTAGAATTTTTGCTCCATTAGCAGTACGTGATATGCTTTTGACATATTATCATCATTCTGCACTGGGAACTCATGCAGGGATGCAGCGCACTTTCCGTAAGATATCCGGTGAATTTTATTGGCCCTCAATTAAGGTAGATGCTTCTGCTCATGTCAGAAGATGTTTAACCTGCCAGCGTTCTAAACCTGCCCAGAACACTCGTGTAGGCTTCCACCAAGCTGGTATTGTCACTCGTCCCGGCGAACGCCCCTTCATTGATTACTTTGGTCCGGTCGTGAGATCAAAATCTGGCAATCAAGCCATTTTAACTGTCATTGATGGTTTTTCGAAGTTTGTTTGGTTATTCCCAGTAAAGAATATCACTTCTCAGACTACTATCCATTTCTTGTCTAGATATATATTTGGAGTTTTTGGTCCTCCCAAGTACCTTGTGTCAGATAACGCCTCTGTGTTCCGTTCCAAAGCTTTTGAAACTATGGTATTTAACTGGGGCATCCAACATATTTTCTTGTCACCGTATCGATCGCAGGGAAATCACGTAGAGCGTTTTCACAAAAACTTGAAGGCTTGTATGTCCGCTTTTCACAATGCCGATCAAACCTCCTGGGATACGAACCTAAAGTATTTCAGTCTCGGGTTCAAAACCTCTTTCCATTCGTCCGTTCAAACTACTCCAGCTGAATTATTCCTAGGCCGAACGCTTGTCGACCCCTTGCTACTCAAATGGAATATTGAATATCTTTCTGAACCTTCTCGCACTACCTCTGTTGCTCAAAAATGGGCCATCGCTACCGGTCACCTCAAGAAAGCAAAAGCCAGAGTGGCGAAGCGTTACAACTTAGGCCGTCATGATGTTAAATTCCAAATTGGGGACAACGTTTTGTGTCGTTTACATCCTTTGAGTGACGCTACCAAACAAATTTCCTGTAAGCTGTGCTTACTTTGGTGAACTCCTAAGACTATTGCACGTTTTTTAAATCCTGTCTCAGTTGAGTTGGTGGACGATCACGATAATTCAGTGACTTCGGCCCACGTCACGCAGTTGAAAAAAATTGTCAAATGATCTTGTGAATTTCACCTCGCTATAATGTTGTATTTTTGTTTTCCTTTTATTTTAATTGGATGCCCGAGCTCCTTAATAGCCAACCTAGCATGTGTGCCTATTCAGATCTTAATTCGTGTGCTTCCTTTTCATTTATACCTGTGACAAGACAGGAGACACCGTGGCCTCTTGCTCGTACGCGAGTGCGTCGTGAATACTTGACATCTCTGTCGAGCTATACCTTTGCCTGAGGCCATCAGCATATACCTGGCCGGTCACTATTTGCAAACCGCACACCTACTCCTATTTTTTACTGCTCCTCGGCTTAACTCCTATTGTTCGGCGACAGACAAGGACCCTTCAACACTTCCTGCTTTACCTTGTAGGAACTTTGGTTTTATTTTAAAGTTATTGATGTAATTGACGTTTTTGTGTCATGGTTTTGAGATATCATGTACTTTTGTGTCATCTTGGTTTTGATGTTTACTGTGAGGTCATGTATTTTGTTTTGTTTTAAATTGTCAAGTGTTCTTAGAATGTCGTGTTGTCTAGCAACCATCCAGACGGGCAGCGAGTAACAACAAGAAGTCTGCCTGTACCTGGACTAACAAGGCTGGAGTCTTCTCGGAACTCGTTAGTGGACCAGTCCCCCCCACTGGATCTATACATGGCTTTATTTTCAGCTGCTGAAAAGGGGAGTACTTTCCCTTTCGAAGACATTATGACTCTACACGTATTCCTCGTTGACGCGACGAGCGGTCCTATATAAAGAGGGTTCCATTTGTAATTTTTTAAATGTGATCACGATTTAACTTTGTCTGTCTTTTCTCATAAGAGACTGGAGAGATTAGCAGTCCATCTTGAAGATTTCGACATCCGCATCATCATGAACTAGCAAGAACAACAATCACTATTACTATATGAACTCACTGTATTTCTTTTGACGGAGTACTATTGACTATAATGACTGGTATTAGCGCGGGGTGAAAGGAGTACTACTTTCGCTTCGCGACAAAATTAGTCCACTGTTCAATTTTTGATATTTTCTTGGAGGTCCTTCTGTACCCAGGTTTATTCTTTTATTCAATTTTTTCCCCTTTCGATTTTTTTTCCTCTCTATTTATACGAAAAAATAAATTTTCCACGGCCGGGAAAATTCTTTTTTTTTGGGAGAGCAGGGGAATTTTGAACCGTTTTTATCAGGTTCAGTATTTTTTTGTCATATTATTATTGTTATTATTATTATCATCTTCCTTCATGTCGCATTATTGTGACATAAGTTTCTCTGTTTTTCGTACTGTGCCTAAACTTCATACGTACCTGTAATACCTCGCAATATGGTGAAATATTTCACCCTTCTGCTAACTCACTTTATGTACAATTTTACCATTGGTTGAAGCACTACTTGTTGCCAGGCTTTGCCTTCGCCATTGGACCCCCTCCACCCATGTATACGGAGAGGAGATGTTTGTCGTATCTACGACTTATTTTTCTCGGGCGCGTTACTGCGTTCTTTAAGAGAAGGTTTCTCCCTTCCAATAGGGGCCGTCATGTGAGACGGACGTGTTTGCACGTGTCGGGCATTTGCCCGCACCCAGAAAGCAACTAAATGTAAGTACGATTCAGTCATTGAATTTATCTAACTTGAGGTCATTTTAAATTTCTGGTTCTCCATACTTTTTCATTTTGTGTCTCCTTTGATTCACTTATAATTTCCCTTTCTTATGATGATGTGAATTCGATCCATGAACCCAAGTTCCTTCGCCTTTGTTTACGTTAGTTTAGCGAAATATCTGTGTTTATTTGTCATCCCTCCCTTTCATGTAATCGGTTTTATTTTTACGTAAATCACTCAGGTCTAAAATATCTGCTATTTTTCAACGAGGCTTAATTATGTTCTGTATTGCGTCACCACCTGGTTCTTTTAAGACGACCTCCGGTGGATTGTCGCATCAGAGCCTTGTTTTTGTGGATGGAATCGGCGAAGTTACGGAGCTGAGTCTCACGTCTTCAGCCAGATCCTCCCTCTGTTTTATTGAAATGTATGTGAGCGATGGTCATCGTGCTAATTACTGCCCATGCGCCACATTACTTTCTTTGTTTCATCGTATGTCGTTGTGATTCGGCATTTCTACCTCTGCGTAAGCCTACATCTTCCTACGAAGCATATTTCTTAGCTGATGGATTTTTTCTTTTGTTTCCTGTCCCGGTAATGTCAAGTAATTTAATTTAATTTTCATTTCGTTTATTTTTTATTTGTTAATTTTGAGTTACTTCTCTGACTTCGTTATATTACGTAACTCAGTGTCATCCCCCACCCCCCGTTTCCCTACATACGCACTCCTCCACTCCCCACCTTTTCAGCCCCTACCCCATGATTACACAACATCATGAGCGTCTGATTTCTGTTTTTGGCGCTGGACATTCTAGTCCCGATCATGTCATCTCTGTAAGTAGTCGTTCTTGTAATCTATCCCACGAATTTCTTTAATTTCTTAAATTTTGCTTCATCCTTTTTTTTAAATTTTATTATTGAATCGCGTTTCCAATTAGTTGCTATTATGATTTGAATTTATTTCTTGATTCCTTTATTTAACATTTAAGTTGCTCGTGTTTTATTTTCATTTCTAATTTGTAATCAGTACACATGTGTTTATTTTATTATTAATATATTTTTATTCAGTAAGTACAATATTTGCTTCTGTCTTATGATTTCTCGTATTTGAGTTCCTCGTTTGTCTTTCGATTCGACTTAGTCTTGGCTTCGCACTGTAGCGAAGTTACGACTAACACGGTCTCTGGGACCCTTGCTCTATTACTTAAGTTTAATTTTTCCTTTTGATTTTATCTTAAACATTTGTTCTGGCTTACTTTCTGTGGAAGTCATCTTTCTTTCGATTCGGAATCTTGGGCCCAGCACGCATCGAAAGAAATATTCCTTCCTCGTTCCCTACGTGATACTGTTTAGTTTTTGTTGTTTTTGCTTCCACTGTATTCCTCATACCTCTGCTATTTTGTTTAACGTAAAAGCACAAAGCGGTGCAACATTCAGAGTGGAAGTGAATCCAGGCCCTGTTACTCCAAATGTGAATCAGGCAAATGATCCAGTGGCAGCATTGAAGTGTTCGACGTGCAGTAAAGCATTGAAGAACGGTGTTCAGTGTGGACTATGTGAGAAATGGTTTCACTTCGGCTGTATTAAAGTCAAGAAGGAGGATTGTGATGTCGGGAATTGGTTTTGTAAAGTATGTGATACGCCGGACTGTTTGAGGGTGAAAATCAAAGCAAGGGATCAAATAATACAGGAACTTAGAACAAAGCTTCGTGAATCAGAGGAAATGGTGAAGGATGTGACTGAACGGCGTTCTACTGGGATCAGTGTGGAAGAGGGCGTACAGGAGCAAACCGAGGATGACGTTATCATAATGGGTGATTCTATGATACGATGGAGTGCGAATATCTCGAGGAAATCAGGTGCGAAAGTGCGGTGTTAACCGGGGATTAAAATTGACCAGCTTGCCCAACAAGTGGAAGAAGCAAATGTAGAGGACTGTGACAAAGTTAAAGTGTTGTTGCTCCATGTTGGGACGAACGATTTGAAGAAGAGGGCTACATCTGATTACATCATGGGGGAGCTCTACGAACTAGTCAGAAAAGATAAAAGCAAGTTTGGAAATGCAAAAATTATAATGAGTGGCATTGTTCGGCGGGGAGATGTTCCATTAAGGCGAGTTAAGACTGTAAATGACCGCATGGGCTGGGTTTGTGCACAACTGGGATTAGTGTACGTAGATGCTGACTGCTGGATTGGTGGCCGTGACTTCGCCCGAGACGGGCTGCATTTAAATCGACGGGGCGCTTTCAACCTAGGGAGCCTACATGCCAGAGTCATCGGTTCGTGCCGGCCATTGTGAGGAGGAGCAGGTCCAGAGGTTGCCAGCTGACGGGAACAAAAGGAGCTACTTCGGGATATTTGCTGCGGAGGTAAGACTCTAATATTACTGCAGGTTAATTGTCAGAGTTTAAGAAATAAATTAATTGAATTTTGGAATCTTGTAGAGACGTATTCTCCGGACATTGTCATTGCTACTGAATCTTGGTTATATGAGGATATAAATAGTAATGAAATAATTCAAGGGACTTACGATATGTACAGAAGGGATCGGGGGAAGCGAGGTGGTGGGCTATTTATTTGTGTGCGCAAAAATATAGCTAGTTTATTAAAGTGGGCTGATACGGATCATGAAATGTTATGTGTACAAATTTCGGATAAAGGGAATAAATTCCCTCTTCAGGTGATAGGGGCGTATAGAGCACCGAAAGATAACTTTTCGCTTCTCGACACACTGTATGATAAAACTTGTACGGGTAATGCTATGAAAAAGAGCATAATAATTGCCGGAGATTTAAACCTCCCCAAAGTAGACTGGTCTGGTGAGTCAACTAGCTGTGGTCAAGCTCAGAGCACTGCAAACCAATTCTTAAGGGAGGGGGGATTTTCCCAAGTAGTTGACTTCCCAACTAGAGGCAATAACACCTTAGATGTTTATCTCGTAAGGCCTGTAGAGCTGTATATTAACTGTCTGAAAGTACCAGGAATTAGTGACCATTCTGGGGTTGAATTAAATATTAGATACGGTGGCATTACAAAATTAGACTCTGATGTAGCAAATAAGATCATATTCCAGTATCGCAGGGCGGATCAGGGCAAATTTCAGGAGTATTTGAATGAGCTATTTGTAGGATGGGCATCGGAAGGAAATCACATTAATATCCTGTGGACTAACTTTTTGAAAATTTTAAATAGCGCTATTGACAAATTTGTTCCATTTAAATTACTGAAACTAAACCCAGATCCTGAGTATTACACACGGGAAATCAGGAATCTTAAACGGAAAATTAGGAAATTATACAATAAAAGACATGCTAGTGACAAGTATATGTTGTAATTTAAGTCCTTATCAAGAGAGCTCGTCTTAAAAAAGAGGGCTGCTCATGACAATTATATGCAAGGTTTACTTGGTTCGGGAGGTGATGGGTGGGAAAAAAAATTACAGTTATGTTAGGAGAAGAAAGGGAAATTCAAATAATTTGTCGAATGAATTAAATGTCTTTTATGGTAGTGTGTTCAATAAAGCCAATAGCTGTGTATTGGATCTTAACGGCGAATCAGGGGCTCCACTTCTAGAAATAAACCAGTCAGCAATTGTAAAGCTACTACAAAAATTACGTTACAATATATCGAAGGGTCCTGATAATATTGTTAGTGAAGTACTTAAACTAGGAGGTAGGGCCGTGGCACGATACATAGAGGTGATGTTTAATGTGTCCATAAACAATGCGCAAATCCCGGATGACTGGAAAAGAGCTACGGTAGTCCCAATATTTAAGGGAGGGAGCAGACTTGAATTGGGCAACTACAGGCCGGTTAGTCTTACGTCCATCGTTTGTAAACAGATGGTGCATCGCATTTGCGATTACTTGAGGGAACAGTGGGAAACATTATCATGCTTTAATGATAGGCAACATGGATTTCGGAAAGGTTACTCATGCGAGAGCAGGATGCTATCACTTTTTCAAGATATTAGCGAATCGTTAGACGATGGAGTTTCAGTAGACGCCGTAGTTATAGATTTTGCGAAGGCATTTGATATCGTGCCGCATGACATGCTTCTCCATAAATTAGCTTCGACGAAGATTCATAGAAGAGTAATTTTATGGATCCAAGAATTTTTGACGGGTCGTTCCCAGAAAGTGAAAGTTGAAGGCCGATTCTCTGATGAAATTACCGTAACGTCGGGTATCCCTCAGGGCAGCGTAATCGGAAATTTGTTATTTTTGGCGTTTATAAATGACTTACCAAATGGGATTCGCAGTGACTGTCGATTGTTTTCGGATGATTGTGTAATATATGATGACCTGAACCTGGTCTATAAGTGGGCGATTGAAAATAAAATGAAAATAAACACAAGAAAATGTAGTTTAATAAAAATAGGGAAAGTGCGAAGGCAAAATTTTCAATATAACATTGGCTCGGAAATACTTGTAGAAGAAGATTCTTGCAAATATTTGGGCGTTCACGTAAGAAATTATATGAAATGGAGTAGTCATATAGGATGTGTAGTTTCTAAAGCTTACAAATCCCTTCACTTTGTAATGAGGGTATTAAAAGGAAGTAGTACCTCTGCTAAAGAATTAGGATATTTTTCACTTGTAAAGACCTATTCTGGAATACGCCTCGGCGGTTTGGGATCGAGTAGGGCTCATAAATGAGTTGGAAATGGTACAAAGAAAGGCCGCTAGATTTGTGCTCAGTGACTTTAATCCCAGGAAGAGTGTGAGCCGTATGTTAAAGAAACTTGGGTGGGAATCACTTGAGGCTAGGAGGATGAAATCTAGACTCTGCGCTATGTACAATACGTATACAAATCAACTAGCATGGGGTGAGCTTAGCAAACGTATGGAAAAGCCTACTTACATGGGTAGGAGCGATCATCCTTTCAAAGTTAAGGGCCGACCACAGCGAAAAAATTATGGTAAATATTCTTTCGTAAACCGTGCCATTGATAATTGGAACTCTCTACCTGCCGCAGCCGTAGAGCCTTTTCCCAAACATATAGGTGTGTTTAAGAAAAGACTGACTATTTGTGTAAATACTCCAGTTTAATTGTTAGTGAATTGTTATGTGCAATTATTTATTTGTTATGTATATGTAATTTGCCACCGGTGGACACACCCCCAATTGCAAATAAACGAATGAATGAAGATTGATGATGCCACTCTGCTACACGGAGAAAAGAAGAAGACGAACGCTAGCAGTCGATTGGACCAAGAGATGCATTTTCCAGGTCGCTGACCGTGAAACAAGAAGACTTGCCGCTAGCTGTCACAGTCGAGCGGGACCGCAGGTGTCCGTATCACGATGCAGACGAGGGAGCGTTCAGCTGTCTCGCACGCGACCGGGAGAAACTGGTTTCCAAGACAGACGACGTGCTCACGCAGTTCCAGCGGAACATCGACAACATCTTATGAAGGTATTCACGACACCAGAAGCCATCAAAAAGGTAGAAAAACTGAATGCTGTAAGATCTGTAGTTTTGCAGTAGTATTTGTAGTAATCGAGGTGTAACCAACTTCATTGTAGTTATTCTTATCTTTATCCTATGTTTATGGTAGCTACATTTTAGAGATTCATTGTAATTCTTTGATACGTCTGCGTGTGTCGTTTCAGACGTAATTTCATTCATTTTTGACTTTAGATATTTCGTTTCTTATATATTTTGAAGGAATCGTTTTAACATTCTCACTTTCGAACGAAACTCGTTTTATAAGGGAATGCTTCGATAACAACATATTTCGAAGGAAAGGCTTTGATAGTAACATATTTCATTGAAAATACTTTCCAATTGTATGAACATTTTGAACGTTAAGATTGTTATTGATAGTTATAAATGCGTAACAGCGACAGAATACATTTGTATAATTATATTGCATTATTATAAAGGAGAGCATTATTGTAAAATGCTGTAACATTGTTTAACAAACATTATCATGTCAGAATACAACTGAAACACTTATTTATAACAATATGGAAGTTATAAAATTCCAATTGCGGAATACAACTTATTTGACATTGATATAGTCTTGGACTATTGTTATTATGAAAATACACTATAAAATAGGATCATGTTAGTGACAATTGAGGTCAAATGATGCCTATAGTTACTAACAATTTTATTGGAAACATTGTTAAACTGAAATGATAGACCAGGAGATTTTTTAGTCTACCTGAAGTCTAGTATGTCTTAAAACAAGCTTAAATATGAATAATTCATTTATTTAAATGTACACCAGATGCGTGAGGATATGAATTTACAGTATATTTATTAACTACTAAAGACGAGCGAACTACGAGTTAGTATTGTTAATATTTGGTAACGTGGAAAAACAATCTATTATGGAACTAAGTGACCGAAAGCGCCATTGAAAGAAATATGAAATATGGTATGAGGTGAATTGTAGTGAACAAACTTGTAATTGTTGATAAAGATGCACGAGGTTACATAATTTAGAGGAGAGAAGGAGTTAGGAGTGCACTCTGAACGGTAGTATACAATTGCGTATTTACCTAGTAAAGTCACTGATTCTTCTACAAGTCTGCAGCAAGATGGGTTTCTTATTGAAGTAATGCCGTGCGGAGTATTGAAGATTGTTGGTAGTAATGAAAAGATGGAAGTATGTTATGTTTGGAGCGTAGCAGACTCTATTTAAGAATATTGTTCACCGTATTATGAGAGAAGGAAATGTATTGCCATGTGGAGCAACGAATTGTTACAGTATGTGTAAAAAGCGCTGACATAAGGGTTTATATTTGTATTGTTCATGTCAGAGAGTATCAGTATATGATCAACGAAGTGTTTAGAGCTTTTTAAGTAGTTTCGCATCGCTCTTTATCTTATTGGATTTTATTCATTGACACGATATATTCTAAGCTATATTTAACTTCAGTGTTCGATATACAAGCTTTACTTATTATGACAAGTTACCATAGATACCTGAAAATTCATTATGTGTGAAACATTGTTCATAGAACTGTATTTTTTTAAATAGAGACACTGTAGGACTGTCAGATCGCGACTGATAGTGCGAATAGTATTTTTAATACCGTGTTAAACATGGAAAATTGTATATAATGTATATATTTCACTTATATTTAATTACTATTATTAGTATTATCTTATATATTCACGTTTTACACACGTATGTGTATAATTTAGGATTTTTACATTGTCAATTTAAATTTTGATGCTTGAACAGCTGATGCTGATAAGACTGCTTCAGTGACAGAGTCACAGGGTGATTATTAAATGCGTAAACATTTTAATAATTTCTTAAATAATTACATTTATGTAATGACATTGTTTATGAACTTTTATACCACTGATAGAAGGACTATCTGACGTGTGATTTATTTTATTTTAACTTGCTTTTCTTTTTATTGGTGATAGGGAGTTTATTGTTCTGTAAATTTTTAGTAATAAATCCCAGGCACTATTTTTGTTTGCCTGTTCGTTTTTTATAAATCTGATCACATTTTCATTTTGCGATCGACATGCGATAATACTGCGAATTAGATACTATAATTCACGTAGTCTCAACTTTCACCGTTCACGCCCGAGATCCGAGACGCTCGTCCTACCATCATGTTATGGGTATTTTATTTTTAGTAAATGTGTAACTAATCAGTAGTGTTGTTGCATGGCCGGTATGTATCGAGAGTTTCCTAGTCATTATCCTAGTAGGGTAGTGTTGGTTTATCTGGCTGGGTATCGACCTCCCTACAATCCTTTTCCATCTCAGCGGATATAGGCTATGACTATGCGGAATTCGGATGCAGTACCTATCCCTTTGAAAGGGAAAGTTTACAAGTCCATGATACGACCAGAGACACTTTACGGCACATAATGCTGGCCAGCTTCAACCAAGCTTGAACAAGCCCTACAAGGAATGGAGATGAAAATGTTATGTTGGTCCATGGGCATTACACGGCTTGATCATGTTAGGAATGAACATATCCGGAAACAGATGGGAGTTGCAGCCATTACCAATAAAATGAGAGAAGAACGGCTTCGGTGGCACGGGCATGTCACTAGAAGTGATGAGAACTCTGTGGCAAGAGCAGCTCTCCAATACGATCCAGGAGGAAATCGACCCCGTGGACGTCCAAAGAAAAGATGGCTGGACAGAATCAAGGAAGACTTGGTGAAGTGTGGACTTAAACCTGAGGATGCCCTTGACAGGGAGAAGTGGCGAACAGCAACCAAACAAGCGGACCCTGCCCCATCGCGGGATACACGCTAGGAAAGAAGAAGTTGAAATATTGGTGTGTCAATTCTGAAGTTCGACATCATTTCAGTCTTTTCATACAAGATTTGTAGACCAATTTTGCATGGAATTTTTTTCGAGTTCTTCGATTTCAAATTTATACTCTTCCACAGTACTTGCTAGTAGTGCAAGATCGTCTGCGAATGCTAGGCAATTAAGTTTGATATTTCTGCCAATCTTAATGGTTGGAGGACACTGTTCATTCCATTCTCGCATGACTTTCTCCAATGCACAATTAAACAGTAAGGGCGAAAGAGCATCTCCTTGGCGGAGTCCAGTTTGGATTTCAAATGGTTCTGACAATTCTCCTCTAAATTTTACTTTTGATTTAGTATTCTCAAGGGCAATTCCAAGAAGGTTGATGAGTTTTCAATGTAGACCAAATTCTCGAAGGACTTTTAATAATGGCTCACGGTGGATACTGTCATAAGCTTTCTTAAAGTCGACAAAAGTGATGACTAATTACCTGTTTCGAACTGTATGATGTTTCATGATCCGTTTAAGACTAATAATTTGTTCGGGACAGCTCCTTCCTGGTCGAAATCCGCCTTGATACTCCCCCAGTTCTTGATCAAGTTGTTCATGAATTCTTGTATAAATAATTTTTGAGAAGATTTAAAAGTGACATTAAGTAAAGATATACCCCGATAATTATTGGGATCTGATCTCTCACCCTTTTTGTACAATGGGTGGATGATTGCTGTGGACCATTCTTCAGGTAATGTTTCAGTATTCCAGAAGTCTGTAATATGTTTATGTAAATTTTGAAGGGTTTGTTTATTTGCATTCTTCCACAATTCTGCTACTAATTGATTTTCTCCCGCTGCTTTGTAGTTCTTAAGTGAATCAACTGCTTTAATCACTTCTTCATAATTTGCCGGTATAACCTTGTCCAGGGGAGTGTTATTTTTCGGATTGGGATCAAATTAGAAGTGTTCTTTTGGATCCTCGCAGTTGAGTAATTATTTGAAATAATCCGCCATTATTTTGGCATTGTCTCTATTATTGTGTGACATTATCCCGTTTTTATTATTCAACATAAGTGTGTGTGGAATGTATTTCGATTGATATTGTTTGAATGTTTGGTAATAATCTCTTGTTTTATGCTTATTAAATGCTTCATCCTCGTTTTAGGGCATCTCTTTTAATTCTTCTAATTTCTTTGGTCGTTTGTCTTCTAGCAGTAATTAGTTCCTCAAAGGATTTTTCAGTTTTTCTTTGTTGGTCATTGAGTCATGCCTTATGTCTTCCCTGAATTGCTCTATCGCATTCCTCGTTCCACAAGGCATGTATTTTCCTTCTTTTAATGGGAGCGATTTCTTCAGCCACAGTTTTCAGTTTGTGAATTATTGTCCCCAAATTGTCACATAGAGATGTTTTGGTTCTCTCCAAATATATGGTATTGTTTATTAAATAACTGGGGTCATAATTTCTTCTCCTATGAAATCGAGATGGTTTGTGTTTCCGTTTAGGTGTTAACTTAATTTGTATCTTTGATATATAATGATCTGAGTCAATGTCTACTCCCCGGAGGACTTTCACATTATAAATTTCTTTGTAGCAATTTCTATCCATGGTTACATGATCAATTTGAAACTCTCTCAACTTTACATTAGGACATTTCCAGATCATTAGTTTATGTGGTTGCCTCTTAAATATTGTGGTTTCCAACATTGTCTTCACAAAGGTCAATTAATCTTTGTCCATTCTTGTTTGTTAATTTATGAGCTGGCCATCGTCCCACTACTGTACGATACCTACTTTCTTGCCCTAGTTTTTGCATTGAAATCTCCGAGTAAGACTTTAATGTTCACATCCGGGATGTGTGATAGGAGATGGTCAAGTTCTTCCCAAAATTTGTCAGTTTCTTCTCTGTCTTTCTTGTCATTTGTTGGGACATGGACATTTATCAAAGTATAAGTTTTATTCTTCACCTTAATTGTTAAAGTTGCCATTCTTGGAGAGGTTGATGAGAAATCCTGGATTGAGTCTATTATGCTGTCATGGACTAGGAATCCCATTCCAAATTTGGGAGCATTCTTCATAACTCTCTTGCCAGGAGGTCCTTTGTAAAGGCGATATCCTCCCTATTCCATTAGATCCTGATCTGTATTCCAAAGTTCCTGAAGAGCTGTTATTAAAATTCTGTGTTGATCCAGTACGTCTGTTAGATGTTTCAATTTGCCGATTTTCATCAATGAATTTAATTTATAGTTGCAAAGTATGAAAATTTCCCTGATGTATTAAAATTCAGTGTTCTCTTAGTTTGTTGTGTCTGCATTTTCCGTTTGGGCTTCCAGGCACTCCGACTCGCCTTGATCGTTTACGTGGCTCCCCACCGTATTCCGAATGGTGCCTTGCTTCTTGGTTCTTCGATGTTGCATGTCCAAGCCGGAGGATTCATTCGTTAGAAGACTCTTCATGTTTGATTGATTGTCTGATCTTGACGATCGAAACAGTTCTGACCGAGGCCAGGGTTTACAATTCCAGATGTGATCTGGAAAGATGATTGGTGAGAATGGATTAGTGATTAATGAGTTTGTGACGTTTGTGTTTGGTCAGCGAGTGCTATTTTATTTCACTCAAGTCCGCCGGTATGCCGGTTGGGACGTGCCACGTCGGAGTACCACCTCTCCGCCTGCTAGGACAGCGTAGTAGGTTCGTGGAGGGAACGGATTTATATGTACTAATAATTCATGAAATATGTCCATATGTATTGAGTTATTTTTATTGATATGTGGAATTATATATGGACTTAAAATTACAAAAAAACTATCATTTCTATTTGATATCAAAGTTCAAAGGAGCTATAGAAAGTAGATCTACATGAACCATAATGCTGTACTTCTCATTTTAATATGATCTTTGAAGAACACGCAATATTTTAATCTCTGTTACCAAAACAATGGATCACAAAATGTTATTTTAAGTGCTGGAAAGTGAATCTTCTCCTATTGTCTCTAAGTATCGATTTTTATTGACTGAAACTTCGTTCAACATCAGAAGAGGTAATGGGGGCATATTTAAATTTTACAACGTCTGCTGGGGTTAAATCCAACGTTAACTTAACACTTAAATCTCCACACATAATTGCAGCAACCTTTCCCATTCTTTCATATCCAGGGATCTTTGAAAGTAGTGTCCATCTTTGCGCAACTATAATATTGAGGCTGGATCTTCAGAGTCCATAGCATGCAGAACGTTCTTAATGGAGTCTATATATTCAGAACAGTATTCAACCGTTTGCAGCCACGTACCCACCTAGTTAGAACTGGCTTAGGTGGCAATGGCATTTCTGTGTACATTTCTTTCAAAATAAGAACACTTTTGTGGGCTTTGAGAAAAACTTTTTTCACAGAGGGGTAACTGCCTCTTACCACTTCTGCCACACGATGAAAGGCATGTGCTACACAAGTTTAATGAGTCATCTTAGGATATATAACACACAATGCTTCTCCGGCTTTCATCATATAAGGTGCAGCATCGCTAATAAAAAGTAACATTTTATCATACTGAACGCCCTGTGGCCAGAAGATACTGTACCCATAGCTTCATTGAACAGTTTAGCTATAGTTTTGTTATTGCATTTTTCTAGAACATCACAGTGTAAAAGAATCCGTTTACAATAATCATTCACTTAACAAACCAATGATTACGTTGCCAATTAGCCTACCTTCTTTGTCTGTCGTCTCATCAATGGAAACCCAAATCGGACCGTCTTTAATGTCTTGTCTTATCTTCTGAACAGTTTCATCGTATATGGCTGAAACATAGGTTTTTCTGAACGTTGACTCATCCGGGATAGTTCGGTTAGTATATTTCTCGAGGAATTCCCTGAAGTACTGATTATTCAGTTTGAAGAGAGGGATGTCAGAAGAGATGAGGTCGCGGCAGAGATCGGTGTTGAGCTCGGACGTTACACTCGAAGTTGATGGTTATGTCAGAAACAACTGTCTCGTCTCAGCTTGGAATTTCGTAGTTTGTTAGTCTGATGTTTACTGGTTGAAATGTGTTGTTGCACCAGGATCCTTTGAGTAGATGCCACAGAGCATTGACACAAATTACAAAATAATACCTTACTGTCAGATGATAAACCATCTTCTTTAAATTCTGTTACGTAACTTTTTAAATTTAAACTGGTTGACTGTGCTTCTATAGGCTATGGTAACAATGTTCATGTCTTCAATGAATGTCATTAGGCAACTGAAAACACAGCACTTGCAGACATAGCGGTACGTACAAGTACACTACGATCCGTCTCATTGCTAATTCAAACTGTGAGTCACTGGTAGGAACTACAGTAGATGTAGGTATTGCGCCATCAAGGGGAATGCCCGAATTACGAAATAATCCGAAAACTGCTGGCATATCGTCGATGAATGGGATTTCCTGAGTAACGAAATTATGGGACAGACATAGTCGATGTTATATGTGATTCTGATGCTCAACTGATCTCCCCTCTTCCGGGTTCACTCATCTCTCTTTCACCACGCCGTTTATCGCCTTACCTTATCAACGCAGGCGTGGACAGGCGTGATGATGAGTTGCACCCTAGTTAAAATATTAAATGTTTCTCCATTATTGACAGAACTGCTAATTTAATAGAATTTAATACTGAAAATGAAAATCCACAGCCTGCTTCCAGTCTTCGACCGGGTCAGGAATGGAATGAATGAAGCCTCCATCTAGCGGCAAGGATATGAACTGTGCCGGCTGCCGAGGCCTGACGCACTCCTCTGGGGCAATGATTAAATGAATGACAGATGAAATGATAGTGGAGAGTGTTGCTGGAATGAAGTTTTTGACAGGGAAAACCGGAGTACCCGGAGAAAAACCTGTCTGCCTCCGTTCTGTCCAGCACAGATCTCACATGGAGTGACCGGGATTTGAACCACGGGCCCAGCGGTGAGAGGCCGGCGTGCTGCCGCCTAAGCCACGGAGGCTTACAGAATTTAATACTATTTTGCCGAAATATGGACTGTATTGACCTTAATGACTAAGAATATGGAACATTATGTGTAGAGTTTGTGGTTTTTAGTATTTGCGATAAATGCGAAATATTTATTTATTTATTAATAGGTACTGTTACAGTTAGGCAAAACCTGGTGGTAACAAGATATTTACATGTTGCTTGTAACTCAATTTCTCTCCACAATGTCTCTGGGTTCCCTGAATGCAACATTTAATTTCTTCTTGAAAGCTTTTAAACTGTTAGGAAAAGGTTCTAAGACTTCTTCAGTTAACACATTCCATGTTTGAATACCCCTGTTTATAAAAGAATACTTAGCTAAGTTTGTTTTTTGAATGATGGGCCTAATTTTGTATTCGTGATCTCTCCTACCCATATAATCTGGGTCATGCATTCTGTTTCGCAACTCATTCCAGGCCGGCTCCCCTGTGTATGCTTTGTACATCTCCTGGAGTCTTCTTTTATGTCTTCTGCTGTGTAGGGATTCCCAACTAAAGCCCTGCGCGGATGCGGATATCCGCGGATATCCGCAACATTTTTCGCCATGCGGATATACTTTGCATGTCTTTGCGGATAGCGGATAAGCTGCGGATAATGTTTGGAGTAAATTTGCGGATAGTTTTTAGAATACAATCCGAACTTGTTGAATATCATGGGGAAAGTTGGGTAATTGTGCGCAGCGGGTAATCGTGCGCACCAATGTTTTTCGAGTTGGTAGTACAACTAGCAACTCAGTTCACTGCTACCCTAAATCTGTCATCGTACCTATCAGATTGGGACAGTCAGCATGGTGCCAGTCGCTATGTGATAACCGGAGGCTTCGATGAAGAAACTTAACACGTTGCATGTTTTTTTCTGTAGCCAGCAAATAAGAAGGTAAGCCTACAGTTGTGATCCAATTATTTAAAATTAAATGTAGTTCTAAATGCCAGTATGTACAGTGGTTTTGCATGTATTTATTTTTCAATATAATAGATTAGTTTACTGGGTTTCAGTGAGTTACGTTTTAAAAAAAGAGTGGGGTATGGTGCGCAGATCGTATTTACGATACAAGTAGGCCCTACTACAAATACAAATACAACGCGATATTAATGGCAAAATATTTCGTGTTTGTTCTCCAGATGCCAAAAAATTATACGCGGAAAACGGAGAAAAACTCTTACCCAGCAGAAAATGTGCCGAAATCTCGACGTGCAATTAGGGACGATGGGAGGAAAAGTGGGGAGAAGTTTCAACATTCCCCAGTCAATCCTACCAAAGCAGTTGCTGCAAAATTGTCTTGCTCCACCTCGTCTAGTCCATAAAGCTGTTTTACCAACGAAATGGAGTCATAATTATCCGAATACCTTTTGACATAGGCAAAATTATTTTATGGCTTAACGCCCACAAAGCTTGTCAGACGGTTCGAGTTCAAGTTTGCAGAGGAGAATAAGATTCTCCATAATTTCCATAAAGTTAAAAGTCTAGGAGGCAAATATTGGTTGTATGAGTTCATGAAGAGATATCCTGCGTTAGCGTTGAGACAACCTGAAAGAACAAGCCTAAATTCGATTACCTCCTTTAATGATGACGAAACGAAGATATTTTATTCTAATATCCAAAACTGCAGAATTTTAGTTCATTGCATTGTTATGCTTTTGTAAAAAGCATTGCAATATTCTAATGTTAATGCACAGTGCAAGTTTCTGCCAATTCGCATTGTATCAGTATGGCTTTCCAACACTCATCCCCATGCGCACAATTTCCCAACCCATGCGCATGATTATCCTGCAGGGTGGGTAATCGTGCGCAAATGCATATTTGCGAGATTTCGAATTATAGTCCACCAAATTTATTTTTGAATTAAATTTGTTTCTGCACATCGAATATAGAGTTACTAAGGCTCCTGTATTCATAACTGCTTAAGTGCGCACAATTCCCCCCCGCCACTCTTCCTTACTAGGGCCCGGATGTTTATGACATACATCATTTTTTAGCCTACTTTTCACATTTTGCAAAAATGAGGAAAAAGTAGTCTTATGAGATCGGGCAAATGTGTGTCTTTCTGTCTGTCTGTCCTTCTGTCTGTCTGTCTGTCTGTCCTTCTGTCTGTCTGGCTGTGTGTGTGTGTCCCCCCTATCAACTCCTAAACGACTGCAGGAATCGAAACGAAATTTGGTAGGAGTAAAGATCTATACCTGAATATCTCACGGCCATATTTGAAAATGATGTCAGTGCTACCAACTGCTGAAAAATCGCAATTGAAATTTGAGCTCCATTTTGGATATCTTGGAAGGTATGAATGGGAGCTATTTCAAAATTGGCACACGTATAGATAATAATATTTCAGTTAAATTTCCAGGAGGCCATGCATGGCAGTGTTGCCAAAATGATTCTAAGCCTGCTGATAGGTCTAATTTTAAATGCATATAACTTCGATTCTATCAATTGGATTTCAACCAAATTTTGTATGTAATATGTGTTCATAAACAGATATGACTGGGCGTATTCGTACGAGCCACCAGAGCTGCCAACTGTCAATAAATGTTATCTCTATTCTTTTATCCAAATACCAATATATCTGAAAGTATGCAAGCCGACAGCTTTAAACTATGCACACGTATAGTACCTGACATTCTAAATTAATTTGGAGTAACTTATGTACATCAGTGCTACCAACATGATTCTAAGACGGCTGATAAGACCAATTTTTAAATACATGTAACTTCTATAATATCAATTGGATTTCAACCAAATTTCCTATGTGCTATGTGTACCATAACAGATATGATTATGCTTATTCTTAAGAGCAACCAGGGCTGCCAACTGTTAATAGATGCTGTCTCTATTTTTTACCCAAATATTAATATATCAGAAAGTATGTAAGCCAACAGCTTTAAACTTTGCTCAAGTATAGTACCTAACATTCTAGATTAATTATGAGAAACTAATATACGTCAGTGCTGCCAACATGACTCTAAGCCTGTTGATAGGTCCAATTTTCAAATACATGTAACTTCTATACTAACAAATGGATTTCATCCAAAATTGGCACAGCAAGATATCATAATATTTCAGATTATTTCTGACCAACGCATGCGTGACATTGTTGCCAGCATGATTTTACGCGCGCTGATAGATCCAATGTCTTAACTGCATGTAACGTCCATGCTATCCATTGGACTTCAACCAAATATTGTATTCTGTATCTTAAGAGATGGAACTAAGAATATATTCAGTCACCAGGGCTGCCAACTGTAGTGTTCTATTAGGCTACAGGTATATTTCGAACTAATTAGAAATTTCGATATTACCAACTTAATTTCGCTATTTTTCTAGATAGGTCTATATAGATTGGCATGAATCTTAAATTTTAAGAAAAGTAGGCTCTTTAGTTCGTCACGGAACTTCTTGTTCCGTTATGGTTTTTCATGACAAATGTAACATGATGATTCACGCTAATCCCATTCAAATTATGTCATTAAGCATAATCAACACTCCGAACTGAAAAGGGTTACAATTCTGGCTGTGTAACATTCATTTTAGATATAGGCACATGACATACTCTGCAGACTTGCTGCTCAAATGTCTAAAAGATAAAGTATAAAGCAGCACATTGAAAATATTATTGTACTGCCAGTAGATTCGGATAACAAACGTGTGGGTAAAAGTCGTGCGGATGCGGGGCGGATGCGGATAACAGCCGTGCGGATGCGGGGCGGATGCGGATAACAGCCGTGCGGATGCGGGGCGGATGCGGATAACGTTTTGTCTATCCGCGCAGAGCTCTATTCCCAACCCAATGATTTTAACATGTCAGAGACACTATCAGTTTGGGAGAATTTGCCAAGTACGAATCTTGCAGCTTTCCTTTGCACCATCTCCAATTTGTTCGTTAGAGTTGATTGGTAGGGCTCCCACACACTCGTGGCGTATTCCAAAATTGGTCTCACTAGACATTTGTAAGCCAGTTCTTTGGCCTGAATACTGCTACCCTTCATGTTTCTCATAACAAAGTATAATGACTTTTGTGCCTTATTAGCAACGCTCTCAACGTGCTGACCCCAGTGTAACCTTTTATTTATGGCAATCCCGAGATAGCTGCATGACTCCACTCGAGGAATAATTTTGTTTCCTAATTTATAATCAGCTATTGTCCCTGTTAGTAAAAGACAGGCATTTACCTTTTTCTGCACTTATCCTCATGTTATTTCGGATAACCCAGCATTCTATACGTTCCAAGTCTTGTTGGAGGAGCGCAGTGTCAACTTGATTTTCGATTTTTCTATATATTACACAGTCGTCAGCGAATAATCTGACGTCTGATTTAACATATTCTGCCAAGTCGTTTATATATAGAAAAATCAACAATGGCCCAACTACACTTCCTTGTGGAATTCCAGAGGTGACTTTTGTCTCTTTCGAAAATACTCCCCCAACTTTGACGGTTTGGGTTCTGTTTTGGAGAAAGTCCCGGATCCAGAATACCACTCTTTCATCAAGACCCAAATTTGCAAGCTTATGTAACAGGAGGTCATGTGGAACCATGTCAAAAGCCTTAGCTAAGTCAATGATTACACTGTCCACCTGGCCTCCTGTGTGCATGGCTTCTGCTATATCTTGACAAAAACCCACCACCTGTGATTCACATGAATATCCTTTCCTGAATCCGTGTTGTCTATCATACAACCAGTTATTTTTCTCCCAAAATTCCCTTATATAATCTGCAATTATTTGTTCCATTTGTTTACAAATTACTGATGTCAGACTCAGTGGTCTATAGTTACCCGGCATGGTTCTGTCCCCTCCTTTATAAATTGGAACTACAATAGCTTTCTTCCAGTCGGACGGGACAGACCTATTGTTCAGAGAGACTGTGAACAATACCCTAAGGAAGGGAATTATTTGATCTCCGCCTATCTTGAGAATGTCGCCAGACACCTCATCGAGTCCTACTGACTTGAATTTTTTGATTTTCTTCAGTTTTTTTCTAACCTCCCTGTTATGAATAGTGAATGGTTTAAATGTGTTTTCCTTTAATTTTGAAGGAACGGACATGCTAGCTTTCGCAGTAAAAACGCTACAATACCACTCATTAAGCACTTCAGCCTTTTGTGGGTTTCCTGTGACAAGATTTCCTTCTGAGTCCCTCAGAGACTTAATGTCATCTCTGTTCTTTTTCCGTCTCCTAAGATAATTATAAAAAGTATTTGTATTTCCCGGTTTTAGTATAGTCTTCTTATAAGAATCGTGTGCTTTACGTTTTTCTGTGTTCAATTCCTTGATAATTAGTTGGTATTGTCTGTAATAGTTCCTATTTGATTTTAGTCTGTTGTGTATTTTTCTAGCTTTTCTCTTAAGAATTCTAACACGTGAATTGTAGTATTCTGGATCCCGGTTTCCCTTCACTCTATATTTTGGAACGTATAGCGATTGGCCCGTATGAATAATATTTTTGAAATTTAACCACACATCTTCAACGCTAGCGCCATTCGATGCCCATCGAGGAAAATTTACTTTTAAGTAATTTTCAAAACCTAAAGTGTCCGCCTTATTGTATTTCCAAACAAACATTTCTTTAATATATTGGCTGCGTTCCAGTTCCCAATGGAATAACATTTCGACAGCCTGGTGGTCACTAATTCCCGGAATATTTTCAACACTGATCAGATTGTCCACAGGCTTAATGAGGAAAACATCTAGTATATGTCTACCCCTGGTGGGTCTTTCCACTACTTGTGACAGTCCGCACTCTTGTATGAATGAGTTCGCTATTTGTTGTTCCCTCCCCCCTAGCATTTTATCACCTGACCAATCGACACTTCGGAGATTTAAATCCCCTGCTAAGATAAGATCTTTGTCTGGCCCAAGCTCTGAACAAATGCTAATTAGCTTGCAAAGGATGTCGGTGTTTTCGTTTGGTGCTCTGTAGACACCAATTATTCTTAGTATCTTACCGTCAGTGGTTCTAAGAAGTTTTATGCCGAGCGCTTCGTATTCCTCATCTATCCAATCTAATTGTGATGTCAAGTCATTTTAACGCAAATAAAAAATACCTCCCCCTCTCCTTAATCTATTTCTCCTGTACACAGTGAAGCCAGCCGGGAAGAATTCATTATTTCTGCACCGCTTTGTGCTTTTACGTTAAACAAAATAGCAGAGGTATGAGGAATACAGTGGAAGCAAAAACAACAAAAACTAAACAGGATCACGTAGGGAACGAGGAAGGAATACTTCTTTAGATGCGCGCTGGGCCCAAGATTCCGAATCGAAAGAAAGATGACTTCCACAGAAAGTAAGCCAGAACAAATGTTTAAGATAAAATCAAAAGGAACAAGATGTTCAGTAAAGAACATATAGCCTACTTTCTCCTAAATGTATGAGTATAGTTATAACTCGTTGTTATTATCAAAGAGTATAATAGAATCATTTCTTGGTTGAAGACCTTAGAAACTATTTACCTCTATCAAACGCCACAACCTAGAAAAAAACTACTACCATCATTGAAGAAAGATAGATAAGAAGTATCTCAAGAATGTTATGGATATGGAGACATAATCGACCGGACTGGCTGCGTGGCTCAGCGGTAACGTTCTCGCTTGCTGGGCCCTAGGTTGCAGGTTCGTATCCTGGCGCAGTCAGCTAGCATTTGAGGGTGCACAAATGCGAGGGAGCCGTGTCAGTAGATTTACTGGCACGTTAAAGATCCCCTTCGGGCCAAAATTCCGGCACCCCGGCGTATCTAAAAGCAACAGTAGTTAAAAGGGTCGTAAAACAAATAACATTATTATTATTGTTATTATTACATAATCGACCTGCCGTGGGCAACATCCAACTTTGAGTTGAGGCATTTCTTTACACGTCTGGTTGTGCATGGCTTTCACAACCCTAATTGAATTAACAAATCTTTCCATGTCCCTACAGAGACGTGTGTATACAAACTATGTGGATATTTTCGATTGCTATTTGCCTGAAATAAAAGTATTAATAACCTGAACTAGCACCACTGGCTGGAATTCAGTTACTATGTGAAATCGTTTTGTTCTTTACTTCAAATAACATTTTCAAATAAGAAATATAGGCTGTTACAAACCCTTTAAAATAAGAAGTAAAAATGTATCATAGTATCATCTTGTCATTCTTCAAATTCGATGCGCATAGAATGCCAATGGTATACTATCAATGTAGACCAGTCGTGAAATCTAGTGGAGTAATATCGAACAATACAATCCTAACAGGGCGAGTGCATTCTAGCGGCCATAAGAAGAAACTTTTCAATAAAATCTGGAAGTTAATAAGTAGGCCGGCGTGCAGTTACCTTTTTGGCTGCTAGATGTCTCGAGCAAATCTGCTGGCGAATTTTTTTAAATTAAATATATGTTTTGCACCGTAATATGCACAATATAACGCTTAATTTTAAAACGTCTGAGTCATTACAAAGCAACAAATATGTAAAATGTCAAGCAAAAAACCTAACTCTGATGGGGTTTGAACCATAGGCATATGAATGACAGACTAACGCTTTACCACGGAGCCATTTGTGCCAACGAACATTGATCTATATAAAATAACTTACATAGAACTTGTTAGCAAATAATGATTTAGACCTAACGATTTCATCAGTGGAGTATATTATTTATATATAAAGCATTTCATACAAAGTTTATTTATTTTGTATCAGTACGCTATATTGCATGCAATACTCAAATTAGTGAAATATAAGTCAGGCACAAGATATCCGCTGCCATCTTGTCTTCTTACCGAGACGGCTCAGCTTTTTAAAATCACTTCTGCACTATAGTATTACAAAATAAACTTTTAATTTCGAACGAGCCTCTTCCTTTAGAACAGTTAAATCGATTCTCGGCTCGATAATCGGAACTGGTGGGTCCCATGATATGGATTATAAAGTTTGCATAATTCGCACGGCCGCCATCCTGAAATGGTACGGCGGATGACCTTGTAGTTTGGTCACAAGACGCGTTCTATATGAAGGTATGTTACTACCAAATTTGGTAGAGATCGGATAATTTGGGTAGTCGCTATTTGATTTTACGTTTTGAACGTTTGAGTGGCCGCCATTCAGTTTTGGTAAAGATGGCGGCGATATAAAACATGACACTGAGGTGCCCTTTGCTTGTTCTACCTCTGTACCAAATTTCGTTCAATTCGGTTTCACCGTGTTCGAATTGATAGGGGGACCGACATTCAGAGTACACACTCTCTCTCACACACACACACACACACACACATACTCACACACACATACACACACACAGACAGACACACAATTTTTGGCCCTGTAGTGATCTCATAAGTCTACTTTCATTTTTTTTTGCAAAAATCGAATGTAGGCTAAAAATTAAACTTAAGTAATAGAGCAAGGGTCCCAGAGACCGTGTTAGTCGTAACTTCGCTACAGTGAGAAGCCAAGACTAAGTCGAACCGAAAGACAAACGAGGAACTCAAATACGAGAAATCATAAGACAGAAGCAAATATTGTACTTACTGAATAAAAATATATTAATAATAAAATAAACACATGTGTACTGATTACAAATTAGAAATGAAAATAAAACACGAGCTACTTAAATGTAAAATAAAAGGAATCTAGAAATACATTCAAATCATAATAGCAACTAATTGGAAACGCGATTCAATAATAATTTTTTTAAAAAAGATGAAGCAAAATTAAAGAAATTAAAGAAATTCGTGGGATAGATTACAAGAACGACTACTTACAGAGATGACATGATCTGGACTCCCAGCATAAAAACAGAACTACGGCGTTTATGATGTTGTGAAATCATGGGGTAGGGGGTGAAAGGGTGGGGAGAGGAGGAGTGCGTATGTAGGGAAACGGGGGGTGGGGGATGACACTGAGTTACGTAATATAACGAAGTCAGAGGAAGCAACACAAAATTAACACATAAAAATAAACGAAATGAAAATTACATTAAATTACTTGACATTACCGGGACAGGAAATAAAAGAAAAAAATCAATCAGCTAAGAAATATGCTTCGTAGGAAGATGTAGGCTTACACAGAGGTAGAAATGCCGAATCACAACGACATACGATGAAACAAAGAAAGTAATGAGGCGCATGGACAGTGATTAGCACGATGACCATCGCTCACATAGATTTCAATAAAACAGAGGGAGGATCGAGCTGAAGACGTGAGACTCAGCTCCGTAACTTCGCTGATTCCATCCACAAAACAAGGCTCTGATGCGACTATCCACCGGAGGTCGTCTTAAAAGAACGCTGAACCAGGTGGTGACGCAATACAGAGCATAATTAAGCCTCGTTGAAAAAATAGCAGATATTTCAGACCTGAGAGATTTACGTAAAAATAAAACCGATTACATGAAAGGGAGCGATGACAAATAAACACAGACACTTCGCTAAACTAACGTAAACAAAGACGAAGGGACTTGGGTTCATGGATCGAATTCACATCATGATAAGAAAGGGAAATTATAAGTGAATCAAAGGGGACACAAAATGAAAAAATATGGAGAAACAGAAATTTAAAATAACCTCAAGATAGATAAATTCAATGACTGAATCGTACTTACATTTAGTTGCTTTCTGGGTGCGGGCAAAAGCCCGACACGTGCCCACACGTCCGTCTACATGACGGCCCAAAATTTGAAGGAAGAAGCCTTCTCTTAAAGAACGCAGTAACGCGCCCGAGAAAAATAAGTCGTAGATACGACAAACATCCCCTCTCCGTATACATGGGTGGAGGGGGTCCAATAGCGGAGGCAAAGCCTGACAACAAGTAGTGCGTCAACCAATGGTAACATTGTGTTAGAAGGGATGAAAAGTTTCACCATCTGGTGAAACATCTACGCAGAATTACTAAGTTTGATCGCAGTAAGAGTGACAGAGAAACGTATGTCACAATAATGCGACATGAAGGAAATGATAATAATAATAATAATAATAATAATAATAATAACATGACAAAAAATAATGAACCTGATAAAAACGGTTCATTTCCTAGTTCATCTGATAGCCAAGATTCCGTTACGATGACTACATCGGGCTTGTGTAATTCAATCAAAGTCGAAAATTTTATACTTTTGTTCACAATACTTTGACAATTGACCTGAAGAAATCTTAGAACCTTACCTGTCTGAGAATGTCCTTGGTGATCTGCTGCCGCGTCCAGCAGTGTCGGTGTATGTGCCTTCATCTTATATGACCTCTATGAGTGATTTTTTGCGATTTCGAATTAGCGATAAAATGCGAAATTCCCGGTTTTATGCAAAATAAACATATATCCTTTTAAAAACGATGCGTTTTTTTAAATAAGATAAATAACAATATATATTTCAGGAGAAAGAATTATTACGGCGCCTTAAAACTGCAATGAGTGGAATATCTTTCTACGGTCAAAGATCAGTGCAAAGAACACCAATCAAACAGCTTTCAATAAGGTACCAAATAAATATCGAAGAGGAAGAAGAAGAAACAGCTTTCAAGCACGCGTTCATTCACTTTGTGTTGACCCTTGATAATAGTCGGCTGTTTTAAAATACGGTGGCGATTTATTGACTGGTAGCCATGGGTAGAAGCGAAGTGACGATCAAACAGCGTGCCGAGAGTTACAAATCAGTACATTTTATGCAAGCGATACGGATATATTGATGTGCCGACTTTGCGTTGGAAGACTTGAATGGAAGAAGAAAGATGATTTAGACAAGCACTGCAAGAGCAAAAACCATGAGCTACAAAAGGAACGATTTTGTTTCCAACCAGCATGTTAACAGCGTGGCGTCAAGCGGCAAGCCACACTAGCAGAAATGGATAAAAAAGGCAAAAAAAGCAAAAAGCAAGAAACAAACATTCATTGAGCATACTGTGAAGATGTGCCTGCAGACCAATATCCCCATCCACAAGCTGGACCATCCTTCTTTCCGAGACTATCTTGAAAAGTTAGTGCCTATTTCAGATATACTTTTGTGCGTTATTTATATTTGTGTTTAAAATACATTTACACCATCTTGAGTGATATACCCTAACTTACTGTGAAATATTAATAAACTAGCTATATCCCCCCTCCCCCGTCAAAAAATAATCATGTGGATGGTTGTTTTGAAGTATTACGATTGCTATACGGCCTTGTTGAATTTTAGGTTAGGTGTCTTAAACTTTCGACCAAAAACCACGTGGTTGCACGTTTCCTAATATGACGACTTCACGTGGAATTTTAGGTTAGGCTATTCAAATTTTTGACCAAAACAAACAAACGTGGATGGATGTTATTTTAAAATGTTACAATTTAATAGACCATCTAGGATGTAAAATAATCGCTTGCTTTCATGTACATAAAGGGAACTTTATAGGGAAAAGCTTCAAAACTCGTTCAGATATTCTCTAGGAAATGAATATTGAATTTTCACGACCGCATTGTGTCGTGAAACGCGACCTAATATGTTGAAAGTAGATTTCGATTACTACCCCAAATGTTTAAGTATTTGTCCTTACCTCTAAACTTTATTATTATTATTATCATCATTATTGATACGTGGATGGCCAGCGTGGATGGGCCAACTTACCTGTCTTCAGAGGTCCGCATCGCTTCCACAGCAAAATCACCTCCAGATGACATGTCCAAACAGAAGAACACCAAAGGGGGTGGAAGGAAGGTGGAGAAGGGGACAACGCACAGGCTATTCTACAGACACCCCCCAATAACTAATGGAATTGTCGCCGACGAAATAATGCCACAACAGTTGCTTAAAAATTTAAAAGAAAAAATTAATTGTTAAAATTTAAAGAACACCTCCACCAGAAAACAGAACATGCATCAACCAGCATAATTTACAAAGAAGGCAAGAGACGGCTTAACATGCTTTCTTGCAAAGCAAACAGAAAAGAATTAAATTAAAATTAAAATGTTAAAGCCCAAAGATTAAAAAAAGAAAATACAGGCATAATTAAATGAGAACGGGCTTGATAATTTACAAGGGACTGCAATACCGATCCGACATGCAGAGATCCAGGCCACGTCATAAAACGAAAAATTTAAAATTAAATAAATAACATAAAATATGATCAATTAAGAAATTCCCGATATTCGTGACTAAGAAAAACACAAGAACATTCACCAAAAACATAAGGTTAAACCAACAAGATTAACAAAAGCATATTAAGCTAACACCACAACACGCTTGAGTTTACCGCTCGACGCCAAGAGACTGCACTCCAAGACCAGAATGCACTCGGGCCAAACAAAAACAAAACAAACATGGCCACCGGAGCAGACGACCACATGTCAAATCGAAATTACGGCAAATAATTAGCATTAAATTAATTTTAAAATCACCGGAGAGAAATAAAATGAGGAAAACAATTACACTTTAACACTATTAACATGAGGGTGGTGCATCGGATCTTACATCTAATTAATAATATACCAATCCCAAGATTGCCAAAAGAAAATAAATAATAATTTAAAACGTAAAATAAACTTAGAAATGTGTCTCCAGAAGGTACGAAGAAAAAAATAACAAAATTAATATATATCTGGTAACTTTATTAAAACAGAAATAAATTAGGCCTACCAGGCGAAACAAAACACAGCATCACAACATACATGCAAGGCCAATATTGGAGCTCCCATAATAAAATATAAATGGTTTAGAATAATATTACGTACCTAAAAAAACTTCTCAGTGGAGACACAATAATAATAAATTAATCAACACACAATTTAAATAAAATATTATACGACACTAAATGTGCCTGAAAATGGCTAACCCAGCGCATGCTTCGTTTGAAGTCACAAGCACTGGTCTGCATCGAGATGCGATTTTCATTTCGTACTTCCTCTTCACGGCGAAACGATGAAAATTAAAACCTTACGAGCACAGGCATTTTCTTAGTTGAATAGGTATTCATATTTTGTAAAAGCTAGGGGCCAATGCCCCCTAGCCCACGAAGAGATACTCTGTCACACCAGCTGGCTAGTTGCTTCCTAGACGACAGACAATGAAGACCACAAGATGGCGGAGAATTCCGAGTCAGAAACCGAACTGCATTCATGTAAATTGTTATTGTCCAATCAAGGCTTGACACATCAAGCAACAATGTGATTATTAAGTAATTAATTTGGCGGTATCATGTATACACAGTCCTTTGTTTCATGACGTTGAATCAATATAGCCTCCAAATATGACACGAATAGGATTAGTTTATAAGGCACCACCAACACACTCTAGTGGTGAAGAAGAAGGAACTACGGCTAGCAGCGCCGAAGTCCGACAGCAGCTGCCATCTCGTGTTCAAAATCGGAATCAAGTCACCAGACGGTCGTTTCAAAATGTCAAGGAACACCAGTATACAGGGAAGATGGATTTTAAAACGTTGGGACGGGCATTGCACGTTACAGTCTCCCTCCCTTAAGCGTGAACACCGTTCACGAATATGCCTAGGCATAGGCAGTACTCCAAAACTAGTCGATTCACCAAGCATGTTTCCAGAAGATAATGTTCACCAGTTAACTCCAATTGATGGACGAAACCGCATCGTTTTGGTTAGGAAGAGTGCAGGGTCAGATTATCAGTGAAGGGATAATTGATCACCTCGCAAACCACTTAGTTAACCGCTTCACTGTGTCCGTAAGTCTTCAGATACGCAGAACACCAGCACCAGCAGTACTTTCATAGTCCGAGACACGTTAGGTAAATTTTCAATAAGTCCAATGTAGTTAGTTTTAGACGAAGTAGGTGGAAGCAATGTGCCAGATATCATGCGACGCGTGGGCAGCCATTTACAAAACAGAAGTTAATCTTATTTCAAAAAAAAGTTTACAGAAATTACTAATTCTTACTATATTTTACAAAAGAGAAACAAAGTTGAATTTATATGAAGAAAATATTTCTGACCATGCCCTAGATCCGTGCTTACAAAATTTCATTTACAAGTTTACCTTTTTACAGACTAGAAGTACCTTTCAAGATTACATGAGTTAAACGACTATACATTTAGAAGGAACTACGGTAGAGGAATGACCACTCAAATTCCCAAAGAAACATGCATATAATTTTACCATGAGTTAGGTCTCCCACCGAGTCCAACTTACATGCTGGCATCTTTTATGAAAACATCAAAATTTAGTTTCAATTTTACAATTTACCATTAAATGGGAATTACCCAACAGTTACAGTTTGTATCCCAGCAGAGTTTTCATATCCAGTTCAAAATTCCAGAAGGAACAGATGCCTGAAGGCTTCAATGAAGGTTAGGGATACTCTACATTATACAAAATCAGTTTACAAAATTTATGGTAGCGTTTCCTCATTAGAAACGTCTCCACCTCGCTTAATATGCGACAGATGCACTCGGGAAATTTTGTTGGCCTTAGGGTTTCGAATAAGAAGAGTAACGGGAGTCAGGGATGCCTCTACATAACATGGGCCTTTAAAACGAGGGGTCAACTTGCTTGAAACTAGATTACTGACGCCCTTGGGCTCGAAATTGCGAACGTACACAACATCACCAATTTCCAAATCAGTTGGCTTGCGACAGGCATTGTGTCGCTTGGCAAGTTGGTCATGTGATACCTTAATATTCTCTCTAGCCTTGTCGAATTTCGCCCTCATATCCTCGGGCGTGAAACTGTCTGGAAGGAGATCGTGCAGGTTCCACAGATTAGACAATGGAGAATTAGCCATAAACGAAAACATTAACGAAAAAGGGGTGGCTTGCGTGCTCTCATGCACGGCGGTGTTGAAAGCAAAATTGAGCCAATGCAAATTAGAATCCCACTTGGAATGGTCCTCGTGGTGGAAAGCAATCAGAGCGGAACGGAGATTACCATTGACTCGCTCAGCGAGAGACGGGTTAGGAAAATAGGGAGTGGTGGTTACATGCGAAATAGCATAATCAAACAAGAATTGACGGAACTGATGAGATACAAAGCACTTAGCATTATCTGATACCAGGAACTGACATGGCCCAAAAGAAGAAAAGATGGAATTAAGACACTTTATGACGGAACTGGTCGTAGCCTGTCTGGTGGGGAAAATCCAACTAAACCGGGCGAAACCGTCAGTGCAAACAAGCGCAAATTGGTTTCCCCGACCAGAGCGAGGGAACGGACCAACATGGTCGATAAAAAACCTCTCTATGGGTCTAGAAGCCGGTTCAGATGACAACAGGCCAACCTTAGTAGAAACCGGAGGTTTGCTAATACTACATGAAGCACAATTTCTAATGAGCCTCCTGATGTCGCCATCCATACTTTGCCAAATGAAGAACTGTCTGATTTTAGCTCGGGTCTTGAATACTCCTAGGTGGCCACCAATAGGAGATTCGTGATAGTAACGAAAGATTTCCGGAATGAGGACCGACGGGAGCACAATTTTAGGTAGACGGTCATTACGAGACGAACAACACAATACACCATCCTTTTGAGAGTAGGGCTTGATTACATCACCAGAATTGATTCGGTCAATTAGGCTAGATAAGGAGGGATCTTCTTTCTGGAATCGTCTCACATCCTCAAAAAGCACAGGGGAATTGCTAAGAATGACATTGACATAATTTACAGGTGATACAAGGTTTACGGGTTCACATCCTTGAATATCCTCTTCGGCTGTTTCCTCATACATGCGGCTTAATGAATCAGCTACCGCATTTTCGGACCCACGAATATGGTGGACAGTGAACTGGAACGACAGGATCCTCGTTGCCCATCTGGCAATCCTACCAGTTTTACGGGGTTTCCCTAAGACCCAGCTCAAGGCTTGGTTATCGGTCTCAAGGAGAAACTTAGTGTGCTCAAGATATATACGGAATTTTTCTAGAGCGAACAACACAGCTAAACCCTCAAGTTCGTATATGGAATACTTCCTCTCTGCGTCCGTTAAGGTACGAGAAGCGTATGCAATGGGTTGCCTACCCAGATCAGATTCTTGCAGTAGGACACAACCAACACCACGACCAGACGCATCAGTCTGCACAATGAACTGCTTCCCAAAATCCGGAATGGCTAACACAGGGGCGTCAGAGAGCGCAAGCTTAAGATCTTCGAAGGCTGCCTGCTGAGAGGGGCCCCACTCAAACTTCACAGCCTTTTTGCGTAATTGATTTAGAGGAGCAGCACGGTCGGCAAAGTTACTGATGACCTTACGGAAGAAGTTCACCATACCAATGTAACGAGCAACACCCTTGGCGTTCTTGGGTGGTTTAAAATCTCTGATGGCCTGCGTACGAGACTGGTCCACGGAGATACCAGATTCGGAAACAATATGTCCCAGAAAGGAAATTTTGGGCTTGGCAAAGGAAACTTTGGACAATTTGACGGTAAGGCCAGCGTCACGCAATCGATCAAGTACAACCTTCAGATGATCAACGTGTTCCTCGAAGGACTCAGAATAGATCACCACATCGTCAAGGTAGTGGTACACAAACTTGAATTTAATTTCAGAAAACACCTTGTCCAGAAGTCTGCTCAACACAGCGGCTCCGGTGGATAGGCCAAACGGGACACGGGCATACTCAAAGAGGTTCCAGTCAGTGGAAAAAGCAGTAACATGCCTGGATTCCGGAGAGAGGGGAATTTGGAAGTAAGAAGAATTTAAATCGAGGATCGTGAACACCTTCGCGTTGCGAAACCAACTAAAGCATGTATGAAGGTCCGGCAAAGGAATGGATTGTAAAACAACCTTTTGATTAAGTGCCCTATAGTCGACCACCGGCCGAAAACCACCGTTAGGTTTTGGCACAAGAAATACAGGGGATGAGTAGGCAGAGATAGAAGGTTGGATTACACCTTCTTCCAACATTTTATCGATAATCTTACGAAGTTCAGCCATCTTGGGCGGGGCAAGGCGATACGGGCTGGAACGCACCGGCATAGAATCGGTTAGCTCAATCTTGTATTCCATCAAATGGGTTACACCCAACTTGTCCGTAAATACATCGCTATACTCCTGACATAACCTCTTTATGGCATCCTTTTGAAGATTCGTTAAATTTTCCAGATCGAGATCCTCAATAGTCACAGGTTCACTAACTGAATTGACAGCAGGAGAAGATAAAACGGGTTGAACGATAACTTACTTTGCGGATTAAACTTAAACCATAAGTTGCGGGCACCAAAATCAAGAAGCATACCAACGTGTGACATGAAATTAGCTCCAATGAGCACAGAACAAGAAAGATTTCTGGCAACAAAAAATTTAAACTTCCAAGACAAATTTAGAATATGAATTTTGACTGTCATACTACCCAAAATATTTAAGTTTGAACAATTTGCCGAAATAAAAGATTCATTGTTAGGCTCTAACTCAGGAAATTTGCAAACACTCTCCATAGATAAAAACCAGTCCTTGCTTATAAAGGATGCGACACTACCAGAATCAAGCAATGTAGAAACGGGCTCGTCATTAACACAAATTTCAATAAACGGGGATATTCCTTTAGCCACAGGAGAAATTCCAAAATCATTATTCACTCTAAAACGATTACAATTAGATGACGAGGACACCCTCACCACAGGTTTCACATTATGTTTAGAATTAGGCTGACTTGCCACGACATTGCTCACCGACTGGTTAGGTAGGTCAGTGACATAAGCAGAATTAGCACGAGATGAATTAGTTTTCAAAGAGTTACCAAGATTTTCATCAGTAGGGCGACCAGAAACTTCACAGGGTTTTCCCAAACTCTCATGCACAGAAATATCCTTAGAAGTAACATCCGAATTGGTCTCCAAAATATTTCGTCATTGGCGATACACAACCTGGTTACTCGGACACACCTTCTTGACATGTCCCACGCCACCGCACGTGTGGCACTTAATATTGGGTCTTGGGTGGAACATAACCTTAGGCGGGGGACGAGACATCAAGGAAGGAGGAGGAACATTAGCTACACGAAGGGAATCTGCATGTTTCACAGCCATAATGACCTGTTTTAGCTCGACAAATGACGAAGGCCTGGTACACATAGTCATGTATGACCTATATTGAGGCGAAAACCCATTTACAATCGATGACACCAACTGTCGCTCAGTTAAAGGGGACGCAAATACCTGGACATACTCCTTAATGTCACTGACATAGTCGCTAAGTGACTCGTCCAACCTTTGGACACGATATAAAAACTTTTGCTCGAAAGTACTAAGGGCACTCGCAGGGACAAAAAACCACAACACTTCCCTAATAAACATGGCTAAGGACATGCGGAGGTGGATAGCTTCAACCAGCTTATCGCGCAGCATACCGGATGCAACAGGATACAACAGTTGGAAAATCTGATTTTCCGACATCCCAAAAATCGAGGCATGGTTACCCAATTCGACCACTTGCTTTAAAAATAGGACCACTTGGGTAACGTCATCTAGGTTGAAACTCTTTAACTTAGTTAAGAAACCAGAAATAGAATGAGGAATCGACCCATAATTAACGGTAGGCGAGAATGTAGCATTTGGAAAAGAGACATTGTTACCAGGGTAGCCCGCTCGCACACCCTCTACAGGAGACAAAACATTTACATTGCTAGAGAAAGAACTGGGATGCAACGGGTCGGCAGTACCCAGGAAATCATTAGGTGACCTAACATGAGAAGAATGACCGTATCCAGGGTTAAGAGGTCTGGGCGAGCCAGAACCAGACAAAAGAGGGGCAGGCAAACCACTACTAGAAATCGATCCCAAAACCTCAGACCTAGTAAACAGAGGTGATTCACGTTCAACCCCAGAAGAACTCTCCAAATTCACAAGGTTATCTCTTAAGTCAATTAAATCGAAAGCGCTATTATTGTCGGCCATTTAAAAAACACAGAATGCAGACAGACAATACAGAAAGAAACAAATTTTAGGAATTACGAGGACAGTTTACACTTTCACAACACTACCATAACTCCAATTACCAACACCATAGATTAGGTTGACACTCGAACAGAGCCACCATACTACACAAAATCATGCACAATGTTGCCCAGAACTGCATACGTCACCGCCAGCTTGGCTCGAGAACAGGAAGCTAAATTACAAAAATTGCCACAAAGCACATAGCGAACAGCATCAGACAGGGCTCCACGATGCCTTCACTCGTAGCATGTAGGCTATCAGAATATTAATAAATCCACATTTCCCATGCCAAGAACACATGCCAGCCACTTACCAACTTCTTTTTTCAGTGGGAATGTTGCATCTCAAACAGGATAAAATACAGCAGCAAACACCTCGCTTGGAACAGGACACTGTTATCTCACCACATGGATATTCAGAGGCAAATATGAAATAAAACAAACGACAAGGATTAGCAAAACATAACATCAAGTGCACTGGCATGACAGATCCCATCAACAACCGCTCCATTAGCATCAGAAGGGTCCATAAAACGAGCCTGCGGGTATTGAGGAGGGGATAGTTACGGAAGCGAACTCGAGCTCGGTCTGCTACCAAAATGACACGTGGATGGCCAGCGTGGATGGGCCAACTTACCTGTCTTCAGAGGTCCGCATCGCTTCCACAGCAAAATCACCTCCAGATGACATGTCCCAACAGAAGAACACCAAAGGGGGTGGAAGGAAGGTGGAGAAGGGGACAACGCACAGGCTATTCTACAGACACCCCCCCAATAACTAATGGAATTGTCGCCGACGAAATAATGCCACAACAGTTGCTTAAAAATTTAAAAGAAAAATTTAATTGTTTAAATTTAAAGAACACCTCCACCAGAAAACAGAACATGCATCAACCAGCATAATTTACAAAGAAGGCAAGATACGGCTTAACATGCTTGCTTGCAAAGCAAACAAAAAGAAAAGAATTAAATTAAAATTAAAATGTTAAAGCCCAAAGATTAAAAAAAAGAAAATACAGGCATAATTAAATGAGAACGGGCTTGATAATTTACAAGGGACTGCAATACCGATCCGACATGCAGAGATCCAGGCCACGTCATAAAACGAAAAATTTAAAATTAAATAAATAAAATAAAATATGATCAATTAAGAAATTCCCGATATTCGTGACTAAGAAAAACACAAGAACATTCACCAAAAACATAAGGTTAAACCAACAAGATTAACAAAAGCATATTAAGCTAACACCACAACACGCTTGAGTTTACCGCTCGACGCCAAGAGACTGCACTCCAAGACCAGAATGCACTCGGGCCAAACAAAAACAAAACAAACATGGCCACCGGAGTAGACGACCACATGTCAAATCGAAATTACGGCAAATAATTAGCATTAAATTAATTTTAAAATCACCGGAGAGAAATAAAATGAGGAAAACAATTACACTTTAACACTATTAACATGAGGGTGGTGCATCGGATCTTACATCAAATTAATAATATGCCAATCCCAAGATTGCCAAAAGAAAATAAATAATAATTTAAAACGTAAAATAAACTTAGAAATGTGTCTTCAGAAGGTACGAAGAAAAAAATAACAAAATTAATATATATCTGGTAACATTATTAAAACAGAAATAAATTAGGCCTACCAGGCGAAACAAAACACAGCATCACAACATACATGCAAGGCCAATATTGGAGCTCCCATAATAAAATATAAATGGTTTAGAATAATATTACGTACCTAAAAAAACTTCTCAGTGGAGACACAATAATAATAAATTAATCAACACACAATTTAAATAAAATATTATACGACACTAAATGTGCCTGAAAATGGCTAACCCAGCGCATGCTTCGTTTGAAGTCACAAGCACTGGTCTGCATCGAGATGCGATTTTCATTTCGTACTTCCTCTTCACGGCGAAACGATGAAAATTAAAACCTTACGAGCACAGGCATTTTCTTAGTTGAATAGGTATTCATATTTTGTAAAAGCTAGGGGCCAATGCCCCCTAGCCCACGAAGAGATACTCTGTCACACCAGCTGGCTAGTTGCTTCCTAGACGACAGACAATGAAGACCACAAGATGGCGGAGAATTCCGAGTCAGAAACCGAACTGCATTCATGTAAATTGTTATTGTCCAATCAAGGCTTGACACATCAAGCAACAATGTGATTATTAAGTAATTAATTTGGCGGTATCATGTATACACAGTCCTTTGTTTCATGACGTAGAATCATAATAGCCTTCAAATATGACACGAATAGGATTAGTTTATAAGGCACCACCAACACACTCTAGTGGTGAAGAAGAAGGAACTACGGCTAGCAGCGCCGAAGTCCGACAGCAGCTGCCATCTCGTGTTCAAAATCGGAATCAAGTCACCAGACGGTCGTTTCAAAATGACAAGGAACACCAGTATACAGGGAAGATGGAATTTAAAAACGTTGGGACGGGCATTGCACGGAACAATTATTATTATTATTATTATTATTATTATTATTATTACCATGTTTAACGAAATTTTATTGGCCCCATAGGTACGTCCCAGGATCAGGAGATCTGCAGAGATTATGGCCCACGTTGCGGAGATTCAGCAAGGGCAGAGGTGAATGTAGCATTGGACAGGAGGCCTATTGTAGAAATCGCAGACGAGACGTCGGACTACCCAGGCATATGTGTCTTTGCTGTTCTATTCAGGACGATCACGCCAAGTGCAGAACAACAAGTTTATTTGGCAAGCTGTTCATTTTTGGATGTTGCTAATGGGACAACATGCAGCCGAGCCATCATTGGTGCTCTCAAAGACTATAATATTGATTATGAAAACGTCCTGGGTTTAATGTCAGACTCTGCCAGATACATGGGTACATGTTTCCAGGCATTACAGACGATAATTGGAGACCATATTCTTCACCTCCAGTGCTTTGCACATATGTTGCATCATGTGGGGAATGTTATTCTCAAGGAACTGTCACAGTTGAATAATTTAGTTTCAAAACTTAAGATGGCTTTTCTCCACTGCAGGAAGTTGAAGAACTCCTATCTAAATTTTTGCTAGATAATTTCCCTGATTTGAATGCGCTGTTGTTCCCAGCTCCTGTTATCAACCGATGGAACTCTTGGTTTCGCTCAGTCCAGTATCTTGACAAGTTACTTCACACCCCTGGTAGAATTCTTCAGTTCTCTTGATGAGAATTCTCTAAATAGCAGTGGCCATTCAGTGTTGGATATGTTTAGAGATCAGGATATGCTTCCCTTGCTTAAAGTTCAAATAAAGTTTGTTTCACAAATATCTGTGAAAATGAATCCAGCACTCACAGTACTGGAGGGATCGGCCTACCCGTATACTCACAAATTGTGGGATGATCGTTCTACTATTTGTGGAGAATTAAATAGGTGTGCTGACGGATGGTTTCCATTGGAAACAAGTGACCTGCTGGAGAGTTACAGAAACAATACAAAGAAAGAGGAAATTAAGGTGCAATTTAAGCAGTGTATGCTTAAATGCATAACTAAGCTCTCGAAGCACATGAGCGTTAGTGATACAAACATGTTTTTCAACGAAGTGTGCAATTTATTTAATCCTGCAGTTTCAGGGCTAAACAGTGCTCTGGAACCCAAATCATTTGTGTCTTTGAAGCATAAGTTGCCATTTTTTAGAAGTGTCACTGTAGATCAGTTTGTCGAGGGCTGCGAGGCTTATCACTAACAGATGCTGCAGAACATTAAAATGGAAGAAAACACTGACACTCTTCAAATGTTGATCACTTAAGTTAAAGTTTCCTTCCTTTGCCTCGGCAGCACTGCAGTGCATTTGGGCCCCTACGAACAGTGTCGATGTAGAGAGGTTTCTTAGCAAGTACAATATGATTGTGACTGATAGTCGGTCTCGAATGAAGGAGGACACCATTCAAACAGTTGGCATGTTGTACTTCAATCATCATTGAAATTCCTCTTTCTTGTAGGTCTGTTGTACAGTGATAAATGAATACGTTCAGAATAGTATATTTCACTTTGAAACAGTGTTTGTAAATTTGTAAATATGCGTATTTCTGTGTGTGTGTTAATACTTCTTGCAGTCTTATGTCGTTGTTTCTCTTATTTTCCATCGTGTGTTCAAAACTGCATGACAAGCAATGTATGATTAAACAGGATGATTTTACTCCGAACTGTTGTGTATGCCATTCCGCAAATTATGCCTATGTTTAACCAATTTGCTACAAAACGCTAAATGTGAGAAGTATATATGCTACAAAACGCTAAATTTGACAATCAAAGCGCTAAATCTCTGATTTTTAAATGCTAAAAACCACGAACTCTAATTATGTGCTAAACTCCAAAATATAGAAAAATATAAAAAATAAATACTCCATTTTTCAACTCCACACGCCATGATTTGTAAAGATAATACAAAATATAATTAAGTTTAGATTCACAAAGAGATATGTATTTACATATAAATCCGTTCCCTGCTTATAAGGTACCAGTACCAATTTTACATCATTAGCAACCAAGGGGGGAAAACATGCCATACAGGTTGAGAAAAGTACACTCGCAACAAGGCGTAAACAAATAGTAAGCTTGAGACACAAGGATGATGGAACCAAATTACTTAATGAAACATTGTCCAATGAGGGAATTATTAAATTTGGAGTACCCCAGGGATCGATTTTGAGCCCACTACTCTTTCTTCTATATATCAATGATATAACACAGAACGTTCATTTACAAAAGGAAATTTTGTTTGTGGACGATACAACACTCGTAATAAAAGGTGAAACTAAACAGGTCATACAGCAGTCTGCTGACTCCGTTACAGGAGAGATAACCAAATGGTCACATGATAATCGCCTCATAATCCCTATATCCCTATATCCCTATATCCCTATATCCCTATATATATTATAAATGTGAAAGTCTGTGTGTGTGTTAGTTTGTTACCTCTTGACACTAAAACGGCTGGACGGATTTGGATGAAATTTGAAATGGAGACAGCTTATACCCTGGGATAACATATAGGCTGCCTTTCACCCAGAAATAAATCATTGTTCCCGTGGAACGAGCAACATAACTGAAAAGTCACTAAAAATACTCAACTGGGACAAAATATCGAAGTTGTCGCATATAGACCGGACAAAGCTCATTTTACGCCCCTCGATGCGAGAAACAATACTCGGTGGGTCCCTACGGGACACCGAAAACCACATTTTAAGGCCCTAAAACCAATAGTTTCAAAGATATTCGCAGAAAACTATCTTCACTCTGATAAACTGAACTAATGGCAAGTCCGTTTCCATGGCAACACTACCTCAAGGTATGACATCCGATTTTCTATATATCCCTGTAGGAGGCAATGCCAATCCATTTGTTATCTTTTTCAAGATATATATAAACACAATAAGAACAGGGTAGCGCGCCTGCCTCTCACCGGAGGCCCTGGGTTCGATTCCCGGCTCCGTCAGAGATTTTTGACACTGACGTGAGGTTTGCAACGGAGTGCATTCAGATTCGTGAGGACAATTGAGTAGCTGTCTGATAATGAGGCAGCGCCCCGGTCACGAAGAACAACATTAACGGCCGAGGGACACGATGCACTGACCACGCGTCACCACAATATATGCAGGCCAAATGACTGGGAAGCAGTCGCATTATAGGCTTAGGCCCTTCATGGGCTGTAGTGCGGGGTAAAAAAATTAGAGGAAGCGCCTTCTAATACCACCTTTAATTTTTAAACACTACAGTAGCTGCTACTAAATAAAGGTAGCGATCAAGCAACGTTCAATTTCATAAACACTGGGCTCACAAATCCCGTATATTTAAGTACAAATATCAGTCTGGTCGTTATGTCAGTAGCAACGAAGCTATGTGGCGGCTATTGCCGTTTCCGTAACACTAAAGGCATCCCGCCGTTACATAGTCAATGTGCACTTATAAAATTGTGAACCACACTCACTACCTTTAGCAAAATTTACACAAGACGTGATTTTGAAAGCACTCTTCTGTATGTTGAGGTACAGAGATATACCACATGGAAAGATACAATAAAATGTTGGCAAATCTGAGTTTAAGGAACTGCTGTTCAGAATAGGCCTTGTGTTAAATCTGCAGAAGCTTTCGGTACAGGTTATGCATCCCATGTTCGTAACATAGAATGTTTTCCTTTGACAATGCATCTACACAATGTGCGAGGGCAACGCATTTCAAAGATCTCTAAAACACAGTAATCAGGAAATTGGAGAAAATTTATAGTGGGAGAGAAGATTCAAGGAGAAATCACTTCGACTCTGAGATTTGCTGATGACATAGTCATCTTGGCCGATACGCCAGAGGATTTGAATGAGTTTTTGAATGGTATGGAATCCGTCTTGAGGAAAGAATTCATGATGAAGATCAATAAATGTAAAACAAAAATATTTGAATGCAGCCGAAAAAGATCAAAAACCTCTATGGACATCAAATTGGCAGGTGAAACGATACGGGCAGTAGGTGACTTCTGTTCTTAGGAAGCAAAATAACCAGTGAAGGACGAAGCAAAGAGGATATCAAAAGTAGGTTGGCTCAGGCAAGGACAGCATTTCTACAGAAAGGGAATCGGTTGACATAGAATATATTGTAGATTTAGGTATTCGGAAGTCATTTTTGAAAGGTTTGTCTGTAGCGTGACACTATAAGGAAGTAAAACTTGGACTATTGGTGCAGCAGAAAAGAGGAGAATTGAAGCGTTTGAAACGCGGTGTTACAGGAGAATGATGAAGATAGATGGGTAGATAGAGTAACAAATGAAGCGGTATTAAGACGAGTGGGAGAGGAGCGATGTTTCTGGCGATTGCTTATGCAGAGAAGAGACAGGTTGGTAGGACAAATATTAAGACACCCAGGAATAGCAAGCTTAGTTATGGATGGGAGGGTCGAGCCCAAGAACTGTAGGGGTAGACCAAGGTTAAACAGATTGCCTCGGATGTAGGGTGAGGTAGCTATGTAGAGATGAAACGATTAGCTCAGGAGAGGGAGGCATGGAGGTCTGTATCAAACCAGTCAAAAGACTAAAGACTCAAACAACAACAATCAGGAATTTTAATTACCCAGAGAGGCATGTGGAGAATTTCAATCCCAGGGATGTAACATTGGAAGAGACTGCATAATGTACTCCAGCGGCCAAGGTGAGAGATATTTTACTATGGGTGTATTTATAGCGACATGTTGACGTTCAAACCATCAATAAGTGTGCCAAAATTACACCGTGAATAGCTTAAGGAAAAATACTTTTAATTCCCCATATTCCGATAGATTTGCCATTCCAGTGTGCAAGAGTGCAGTTCTCTTTTCAAACAATATTCGCAATTTCTATTAACAAAGCGCAATGACAAACACTTAAGAGCAGCAGGTGTACATTTAGACAAAACCATTTTTTTCCCATGAACAACTGTATGTGGCCTGCTCACGAATATCCGGACAACAAAATTGTTATGTCTCAGCAGAAGATGGCAAAACCAAAAACGTAATTTTCAAATGTGTTCACATAAGGTAACATCATACCCTGTGGACTTTCTCAACTCTATGAAAGTCCCACTTTGCTGCTCATATCAATACACTGTATGTATTAGAATTTTGAGAATTAGAATGGACCCACCTGTAGCCGCGATTGATGTGATAGAATACACCAATTTTCAGAATAATGCATCGTCCCCATTGTCTTCATCGCGAGCGAAGCCGCGGGTACCTGCTAGTAAACTATAAAAAACAGTATGTCTAAAGTTCCACACTATACAGAATAGAAATCCTGCGAAGCCCAATATAACATTAAATGGTCATCAAATAGAAAATAAATCAGAAACAACGTTTTTAGGACTATGGATACAAAATGACTTGAAATGGAATAAACATATACAATATCTGAATACTAAACTGAACTCGATGTGCTTTGCGTTACGTATTTTGGAAACCTGCACTACCATGCACACATTAAGAAATACTTATTTTTCTTATTTCTATTCATACTTAAGATATGGAGTCATATTTTGGGGTATGTCGTCAGATGCACTAAGCACTTTTAGGATACAAAAGAGGGCGATTAGTATTATGACAAATATAAACACTAGAGAATCATGTATACCTCAGTTTAAAGATTTAAATATTCTCCCACTGCCCTGAATTCATATCTTTGAAAGTATTATGTTTTTAAAAACAATTTAATAAATAAGGATGTTTTTTCTTAAAAAAACAATGATGTTCATAGGCATAACACAAGAAAAAATCAAGACATTCATATTTCACACACACACACACACAAGCATATATCAAAAAGGAACTTTTCACACCGGAGTTAAATTATACAATAAACTACCCCAGTATATAAAACAGTATATAAAGTCCTCGCTGTTTTGCCGTCTTTCAAAGTGAACCAACGGCAAAATGTCGTTTGTCACAATATCCTTTGAAAAAGGGTATCGTCTCCGAAAATATTTCCAATGGGTTTTCAAAATCTCTTACATATCGTCTTGGCACGTCGTCTTCGTCAAATACCGCTTCAATATAACAAATAAATTCATCGTCCGCCAAGCCTACGTCCATTTTTCTTGTGATAAGGATTCCTTAAGGTAGCTTGTCCCCTACCTTAGCACACGACAAGTCGTGTGCAGTCGCGAAGGAGTCCTTGAGCCCAAGGCTTCCCCAAGAAATGTCTCTGAAAAGTATTTCTGCTCAAGGAAGCCTTGAGCTCTCCTTAAGGAAGGCTTGAGGTCTCCTTAAGGAAGCCTCAAGGGAGCCTTCAAATGGCACAGGAAACCCTATTTACGGACTCGTCAAAGCAGCTATCCCAGCCAGTATGTTCAACCAAGCCGAAGATGAAAAAGAAGATAATATGCCACTACTGCAAGAAACCCAATCATACTGTCAAAGTGTGTAGAAAATGGGCAGCCGATGGAAAACCTCCCTTAGGGTGGAATTCAGAGACATTTCTTGAGGAGACCTTCACTAAGGAGGCCTTGAGGCTTCCTCCAATCTGAAGGTCTCCTTGAGATTGATTTTGCCGTCAGAGTCATTTCCTTAAGGTCTCCTTACTCAAGGGATGCTCAAGGCTTCCTCAAGGCTTCCTCGAAAGAAAGATTCACTGGTACCAATCACATACGAAAAGTTTCACTAGTGTTATTCGAATAAGAATTAAAGCTGACGTGTCTTACAATATAATCTGATGTTCCATGATATTAACTTTGATATGTTAAACATTATAATTGATTGTCAGCTAGTCACATATGATACATGTGTGATTAGCGCGTACTTATGTCAATGTTACTTTTTGAGACCTTTGGCAACGGTCAGTGTAGCTTTTGTTTCCAGACAAGCTATGAAGCAATCTTCGCGCCCCGGTATTTCAAACCTCATGGAGTGTAGAGTGGAGTAATACAGAAATTGTGGTGTGTAGAGGATATACATTTTGTTGTGCAAATCGTCCTCCAGTATAAAAATATACTTGAAAATAAGAAGACGGACGAAGTTACCGTGGAAAAAAGAAGATAACATGTCAAAATATAACGGAGGCGTTCAATTGCGTGCCTGAGCACAAGGTAAGATTTCCTCAATTTTCGTATTATTTCTGTAGTAAGACGCATCTGTTGATTATTTTAAAGCACCAATTTGTCCAATGGGCCTACTGACTAAAAGGAACATAAATGAAAGAGTAGCAAACACGTAAAGTAGTAGCCTACTTTTAAGCTTACCGTACCATAACCTATTGGAACCTACGCGCAATAAGCAACCAAAATCTGGAGGTATGCACAAAGTTTTAAATCATATAATGAAATGCACACAGACTTTGAAAGAATGTTACTTTTTATGAAAATCTTGTTTCATGGTATGATTATCTCCATTCAAGAACGTGGTATCTTCTCAGCTTGAAAGCTGCATATTTCAAAGACATGCCAGACAAGTTGCCACTCATTTTGTTTATATGGGTCTGATGTCGTCATGTACAGTAGATCAGGTGTTTTATATGTTTAGGCCTATGGAATAAATATTGTTTTAGAATGTTTAAATAATGTTGATTGGTTAGGTCTGGTGGATACTAAAACCATAACATGATAGTTAATCTTACTATTATCCCCCCACACATTTGAAATTGGTGCCGAAACAACTATTGTCCAAAAATTATTGATAAGTGACAGGTTAGGTGAGGACTGAAGATCCACTGAGAATTACTGTCACAGTGACTCCTATGTTCCCCCCTGCCTATATCACAATGGTGCCAGCATATTATTCGATGTTCCATTGGATATTTTCGGTCTTATTAGGTGTGTAATAAGTGTACCGAGATAGGAATGCTGGCATATCGAGAGCCTCCCAATTGTATAACATGGTATTATATGCACTATTTATGCCATCGAAGGACAGTGGCAGTAATGATCAACTTAATTGCCACTATGGGCTAGCCAACACAGGAGTACAGTACAGAGGAAAGTATTGGGGATCACTGTGGAGAGAAAACCACTACATAGGCCTATCCACTTGCGGAGCATGAGCATGGTTATGACAAAATAGACCCATTTTGCAAGGGGGATTCTGAATTAAAATGTTTCCTACTCGAATAGATTGCAGATTGTACTGCATAAGTGTACATACGATGGTAGGCTCACTGTCACACATCGGAAAACCAAGGGTACTTGGCCTACTCACAATATTTGCTAGATGCACATAATATTGTGATGAGACTGTACAAATTGTAGCAGACTTTATAGCTTCTCAGCTCGTGAACTGCACAAAAAAACACATAACTTTAACATTCAAAGAATAATAACGATACCGTAGACATTAAAGGAGAGGGAACTATTGTAAATAAACTTCTAATTCTGATTAAAAATAGAACCATGCCAGTTTCTTGCAATGAAATTACTGCTTTATGAAAGCAGTGCCATAAACTTGACTCTACTTTTACTAGTTAATATTAATGGTTATTGAGCCGGTACAATTTTAAGATCTGTTCGACGTTGTTTCAATCTGGCGGTCTCTAGTAATACATCTAAGAGATCGTAATTTCTGCACGTCTGAAGGGGAATGCGCCCGCGTTGGAGTACTCATCCTTGTCTAGGAAACGCGCCTTCGGCGATTGTTATCGCGACTAAATTGTTATGACGAGGAGAGAGATAAGATGTTGAGCCGACATAATGCCTACTACCGACTATTCTATTGAAAAAGTTACGTGTTAATTAATTCCTATTGATCTTCGAGGTTATAAACGCTGAGGAAACATGGCGGGATTCAGGCCTCTGCCTAGCAGTGGAGATTTCTTGTCATATGAGATAATTATTAAATGAAATATCATCAGAGACCTTCCAGAACGTCTCGGAGACTCAGCTAAGTGAAATGATACCTTTGTAACTCTGTATAATCGTGTTTTGAAGAAGATTATTATTCAATGCATTTTCCCCAAGTTTCAGTGTTAAAAGTTCCGTAATTTAATCTGCTAAGGTAGGGTTAAACTGGAGACCGTTCGTGTTTCTCTATGAAGTTAATTGGTGTTTATTTTGTCCCCAGTTTGTTTATATACGCACGTAGTGGAGAATCAAATTGCTTGTTTATGGGTTTATTAATTTAAATGGGTGCTTCTTGTTGTTGTTGTTGTTTCTTTTCCGTATCTAGTCGAGTTTTATTTTAGTGCGTATTACTTGCGTTTGTTTTATGTTGTGAAACGCGATTGTATTTATGAGAGATGTTTCTTACCAGTTCCTAACCCCTTGCAAGAGTATGGGATCTTTCAGGGACCTTTAGGGACTGGTATTCTTTAGGTTAGTTCGCGATTTTAATTGTGCCTAGACGTAGGAGGGTGTGTTGTTCATTGCTTTGGATGTAATATCTTTTTGTTGGAACACACATCAGTTTATTTTATGTTTCAAGGGTTTGTTTTTATCATGCTTATCATTTGTGCACTCCAAGGATGGCCGATTAGGTTTTCCTTTTATCCTTGGAGACTGGGCAAGCATTATCTATGTATGTTTCAGAAATATGTTTCATTTACAATCACGGTTCTAGACTTATTTTTAAGGGTTGGTTTATGTCATTTGTTTAAGGGGGAATTTGACTGAAGGTCGAGGGTCATGTTTAGTGTTGTTCTGTTTTGTTGTGGCCTTCAGTCAGCAAGCAACGCGTGATCCCATTACGTTATTATATCAGGTATATTGGTTACTCTTCCGGGATGATGGAATGTGTGTTCGTTGTACGTGCCCTGGACTGCAATTGACGCTTATTTGGCATCCCGCAGGGTAACTGAACCTTGTGCTTTCGTTCGAGAGAAGATTGATTCTACCAGTTCATGAAATCGTTTTGTTTTATCTTCATTTGGGATTTGCTTGTTTTAATTTTACTGAACTGATCTATGTTTATTTGCTGAGTTTGGATGTCACGGCACGTCATGTGAAGTTGTGTAATTATTCTGTGTTTATTGACGTGTCATTTAAGGGTTGTTGCTGTTGTTGGTTGTTTCTTTGGGTAGCTTGGCGTGACATACAGTTTAATGTAAGGGTGGTCGGAGAGACAGTTCGTGGGAGACACGATTTCATGTACTTCTAAGAATGATGCTTCTGACTACCTTCTTGTAGTCAGCCTGTGGTGGAACGAAACTCACTATTAACACTATTGTTAATTTCTTCCCCTCTACTGAACGATCTCCAGCGACTTAGGCATTCCCCTCGTCGTCGACATTCTCCTTTATAGATCTTTATTGTGTGTTTGACGTTTTATTGTTTTACTGTTTTATAATACCATGTACATATTTTATTACAGGCCCATCATCCCTCATCTTACCATTTCATGCACCCCTCACGTCCCCTTTTGCTATGTCTTGTTTTTTGATATATTAAATTTTATTTACAACCTCTACTCGAAAAGTGTAGTCATTGGATGGTCGGTGCTCCATCTAGTTCACCATGTGTTAAAGGTCTCGACTTAGGTCTCAGGTCCGCGTCCTCAACACCTGCACACCGCAGTTATAATATTTATCCTTTCTTTCTGATATTTTTAATTGGTGTTTTTTTTCTTGAGTGTTACCTTAACATAATGAATTTTCTTTTCAGAAAATGGTTGAACAAATAAACAAAAAATTGGGACAGCGAGAAAAGCATTTGTGTGACGAAAAAAACAGAACATGACCCAACGGTGCATGCTCTCTTGGGGCAGGTGTATATCGAAATACCGTTTGCCCTGGACAGTGATACGTTCACATAAGATAGGCAGGTTGAAGAGGTAGCATCAATATAAGAAGAGCCTATCATCGAGCTGGTCATAGAACCAGATAAGGCTGGCACCAGTACATCGAATGATGAAAGCCCAACAGGTTTGTCAGAGAGATAGTTTTAAGACAGGTTGCAGAACAATGTTCTCCTACCCGATATTATTCTCATTGCTATGGAGTCTGGGATTTGTAAAACAGAGAGCCATGTAGCCTAATGTCATCATGCCAGGAGATGGCAGTTCAACACGCTGCGACGGGGTAAGGGGTCTTGCAGTACGCATGCGCAGCCCAACTATTCCAAACCTATATATATCGGTTGGCAGTCAGTTGCTGCTACTACCTGCATGATAATTTGTTACTTTCTTACTTTCAATAGGCTATTCTTATAAGTCTTTGTGTTTACTTTTAATAATGTAGCAGTATCAGGTACAGTAATAGAAACAGTGACCAACTTAATGTTTTTGGAATGCGCGATACGCAGTGAGAGGGAAGACAACTGCTGTTCAAACCCAACTGCCATCTCCTGTCGAGATATCAGTAGGTTATACATTATGTGAACAGAAGTATCTGAACACTCACATGCGAATGCAGGTGAAGTTTGGACCAACCATCGCTACTAGCCGTGGCTGTCAAAATGCTACTTTTCATGTGTATGGTAACTTTCACCTGCAGTCAAGGCTCAGAGGGAAGGCTGTCTTTGCTCCCAGGAATTACCCAGGTACTCATTTCTGGTGTAGGCTGAGTGAACCCCAGGGCTATTTGAGTTCCCGAAAGTGGTAGTTTTGTTTCTAAAATCCACTAACTGGGTGGGGATTGAACCCACTCTCTTTCAGTTAGAAGCTCAGCGACTCGACTGACTGCGCCACGCAGCCCCCTCAAGTGTAGTTAGTGGAAGGTTCTTTTCATGCCATAAATCTATGATATGAGACCGGAGGCTTTACTTCCCCTCCGAAGGAAGGCATACTGAGGGATCATGTTTATTTTGACATGGAGGATGCTAGTAACATGCTATAGCCTCCTAAATGTCCAGAATATCTGGCAGATGACTGTGCCGTAGAAGGTTGTCAGTACGTAAATAGCGGCTTCAGTGGCGTAGTTGGTAGCATGCTGAACTGCTGTGCCCAAGATAGCGGGTTCAAACCCGGCCGAAGTCGTCGGTTTTTTTAAGAGCGTTAAAAATCCTTCAGTATGCCTACCTTCGGAGGGGAAGTAAAGCCGGCGGTCCCATGTCATAAATTTATGACATGTAAAAGATCCTTTGACAGACTAAACTTGTGTAAAGCTAAACTGTTAGGTTAGATTTCATCGGAATGCTCTATCAAAGTTCCAATGCTCGCCACTAGGTATCATTGATATCTGGTAGCGAAAGTTGGAACTACTTGAATTTGAACGGAACTTGTAGCTCACCCTAATAAGGGTGTTCCCTGGAAGCAGCTACAGACTCAGGCGAGCCAAACATGTCCTCGGACACTCCCGGCACTAAAAGCCATAAGATAAATAAAAATAAATAAGTACGTAAATGAAACATTTCAGTGTATTCCTATGCAAATAAAATCGTTTTACATGAATCATGCTGTAGTTGGTAGTGGTAAGGGATGTTACCATCCTCAAAATTAGGGGCTGATGAGGTGAAATGTGGTGGCTTGGATTCCAAATAACAAGGACGTCACGTGGCTTATGATCACAAAATTAGTGGACTCGTAAAACAACAAGCTTCCTTTTTTCCTGATAGGCCACGGCCACTCCCTGTCCAGTGAAATCGATTTGAGTTCTACCTGTAAATTAAGTAATTAAAATTTTACCTTTCATGACTTAATTCCACACAAAGCAGTCTGTGTTGTGCATTATATTATCTGATTTGTATTTTAGAGAAATTAGAATTTTCAAAAAAAATATATTCAATAAACCTCTTGAGAGTATTCTCATAAATTGTACTTGCCAGAAACTTAAATAGAGTGCAACCTTTAAATTACTTTTGTAAGGGCGGCGAAGAGGTCAAACTCTTTCAACAGTAAGGAGACTCATCACACCACATTCCTATAAAGATTTCACCACATATCCATGAAATTAATTATAATTATATCACAGTAAAATGTTTTCTTTGTAACAATGCCCATTTAATATAATCTATAGTTTACATGAACTATCAAAGGAATTCCAGACCTTGTTCATAATGAGTTACATGTAGGTTTTATGTGTTTCAGAGCCATTTCCAATGAAGAAAAGTTGAGAGCCTCATGCAGTGGCTCTAAAGATTAAATTAGCATACAAGAAAGGTGTCTTCGGATACAAACCCTGTTGGCGCAAGAAAAAGAATTACATGTTAAGCAAGTCAGGGTAATAATATCAAGATAAAGGAGCAGGAATTAATTCTGAAACAGCAGACTTCCTGTCCCAAATGAAATGTCTTTATTAATTGTACAGTACAGTATGCAAATAAATACCTATGAAAATGAACCCTTGCATCATGTATTTAAAATAAAAAGTAAACTATGGAACATTGCAAACAGCTGCTGAACTTGTAGGCTATTGTTGTCGATGTAACTTAGCCGGTAGAATAAAAAGATAGGGGCACATCCCGTTGCTGTCCCACCTCTTTAAACAATAATAGTAATCAGAATAGGAAGATGATTACTCACAAATAGTTAATTTTTATCCCAAGATGATTTGCCATTGTTGCACTGTGACCGATTAAGGCCCTAGCCTTTTTGTAACATGTTGATAGAAAAACGAGATTGAGACACAGAGTTTTTTTATTCATGTAACTTACAGATGGTTATTGGTTAGGAGGCAGAACATTGAGAAAAACTGATCCTTGAAACAAGTTAAATTTAAATTTTGATTATTTAAAAATGTTGAGACAGGTGCCTAATTAAGAAAACAACTTACTATAAATGAAACTAACAATAAGATAATACAGTGAAACCTCAATTAAGAGACCAGTGGCGGTTCCATGGAAAACTGGTCTTTTAGAGGGGTGGTCTCTTAATATGCATTAAAAATAATATTATATTGCATATTAATAAAGTACAGTTGGAACACATACTTGATTAAAATTTATCTGCATTGGTTCACATTTAGTACAAATTAATTACAATTAGTTATTTTCTGAGCTCTGTCATTTAAAAAAGTCACCAATTGATCTCTGTTTCAGATTAGCACATCTTTTTTTAACAATTTCACTTTCTAAATATCTCTGAGTGAGTTTGAAAGTCCATTAATTTGTTCTGGGTTTGAAAAATCTTCTAGGAGAGCCGTGTTTTGTATTTTTTATACGTTACATAACACTCTATGGAAGTGAAACTTGGACTATTGGTGCAGCAGAAAAGAGGAGAATTGAAGCATTTGAAATGTGGCGTTACAGGAGAATGATGAAGATCAGATGGGTAGATAGGGTTACAAACGAAGAGGTATTAAGATGAGTGGGAGGGGAGAGATGTTTCTGGCGATAGGTTAGTAGGACACATACTAAGACACCCAGGAATAACAAGCTTAGTTATGGAAGGAAGGGTTGAGGACAAGAACTGTAGGGGTAGGCCAAGGTTAGAATATGTTAAACAGATTGCCTCGGATGTAGGGTGTGGTAGCTATGGAGAGATGAAACGATTAGCTCAGGACAGGAAGGCATGGGGAGCTGCATCAAACCAGTCAAAAGACTGAAGACTCAAACAACATAACATTTCCTCTATTGACATTCTATGTTGTTGCAGTTCTGCGCCAACGGAACTATTGTTTACATCATCACCATCTCCAATGGAAAGGCAGACGAGAAGTGGTCTTTTGAAAGAGGTCAGACTGAGAAAATGCCAGGTCTTTGGTCGGGAAGAGGGGTGGTCCTTAAATAGAGGTAACAAATACATAGACCTTATGTAGTTTTAAATCGGTTCCAAGAAAAATCGGTCTTTAAGAGGGGTGGTCTTTTAGAGAGGTTTCACTGTAGTAACATTAAGGCGTATCCATAAGTGTTAAATCCGGGTTCGGATCCTGGCTCTGGCAGCGACTGTCCTGACCAAGGATCTTGAAATTATTAGTTCAGTCGGTCACTCTTGTATAAAAACGTTCCTAGAGACGGGGCCACCTCAGGTTATGTTGCATTCTGACAATTCTGCCAACACAACGACACTTACTCGGTATTGAGCCTGTTGTCCTCATTGCTGGGTGCATGTGCGTTGATAAGAGTATACCCTTTGTTTCTGCTGCGGTTAGAAGAGGTAATCTCTGAAGCACTACAGAAGTTAACCACTGAGCTGATAACATTCTTATTTACAGCAAACGCCATGCTAAACACCGGCATATTTTTACCTAACTCCATTATAGATTCTATATTCTCTTGTGTCCATTACATCGTTGTCCTGATATTGTGTTTCTTGCAATGCCAGGTTACAAGATGGCGACAAGTAACAAATCAACCAAGTGCGGCCAGTGTGAAAAATGTGTAACTGACAATGAAGATTACATAATTTGTGATGGGGAATGTGGTAAATCATACCACAGAACCTGTGTAAACATAAAGAAAAAAGTTTTTAACCGGCTTTTGTCCGACAATGCCAAGCAATGGTATTGTGTCGTGTGCAGTGCAATGAGTAATAAGTCAACTACGGATGAGGTTTCTAAAATCGCCTCGCCAAACGAGAATGTAAATAAACCAGATTTACACGATCTGATTTGTGAAATCAACCTCCGACTGACAAAACTCGAAAACATTGAAAAGACTCAGAATGACATGCTTAAGTCCGTGACTTACTTTTCTGATTGTTTTGATGGTATGAAAAGGGACATTTCAACTGCCGCACAAACTCTGAAGCAAGCCTTGTCAGAAATAACAAAGCTCAGCCAAAGAGTTTGTGAGTTAGAGAAGGATAAGAATATCGCCTGCAGTGAGGTCAAATTGTTAAAGCAAGAGAATCTCGAGCTTCGACAGTACGTTCGGCGAAACAACTTAGAGCTTCATGGCGTGCCGCACACTTCAAACGAAAACCCCGTTCAAATTGTCAAGACTATCGCTGACCAATTGGGTGTTACAGTTGTTGAGTCCGATATTGACGCCTGCCATCGGCTACCACACAGCAGAGAAGGTCTTCCACCTCCTTTACTAGTAAAATTCTGCAGCTGGCTAAAAAAAGACGCAATTCTAAAAGGCAAAAGATCCAAACCCAACCTGAACTCAAGTGATGCAGGAATCAATGGAAGGGCTAGGCCTATCTACATTAACGAGCATTTGACGCCAGCAAATAAAGTACTTCACAAACAGGCAAGAAACCTCCGTAATTTAGGTTTTAAATACGTCTGGACCCGGGACTGTAAAATTTTCGTCCGTAAATCAGATAGTGACAAGGCTATCAGGATCACCTCACCAGAAGACATTGAAACGCTAGTAAAAGACTCTTCCATCAACAAGGCTCAGCCATCCCATTCACAGTAATAATAATGAATCAAGACATGGACCTACTAGTTGATGTTGACTTACACACATCAATTGATGAGCGAAAATATGACTGTATCCACGACTACATAGCAGACACTAAAAATGAGGTTAGCCAAATCAAGTGTCCTTACCTAAATAGCAGAAGCCTAAAAATAAACTGGAAGATATCGAGATACTAATACATATTGTGGAAAATCTAGATGTCATAGTGGTAACCGAGACTTGGGTAAAAAGTAATGAAGCTAAATACTTCAACCTAAACAACTATTCTGTTGCATTTGTACACAGAGACAATCAGGATGGTGGAGGTGTGGGACTTTATGTCCACAAAAAATAGAATACAAAAGTTATTAACCTAGTTGAGAGTAACCATAGCTTGATCCAGTTAGAGCTTATAAGAAATGATACTGTTCGTTTCAATAACCTGCATACTATTAATATAATTGCAGTATATAATCCTAACATAAATAACGCAACAAAATTCATGCAATCTCTAGAGCACATTCTCTCGAAAAACAATGCCAATCTTTCCTTATGCATTGGTGATACAAATATTAACTTATTAAACAAAAATAATGTAAACAAATCATACCTCAATCTACTATCAAGCTATGGTTTCACACAAGGCAATACTCGCTATCCAACAAGAATAAGTGAATCAACAAGTACACTCATTGATCAGGTGGCCACTAATAACTGTAAATATGCCTATAGAATAAGCAATATAAATAGTGATATTAGTGATCATAATATTCTTGTAACTGAGATTTTCTGGTCAAACTACTATCCAGGCAAAAGCCCAATCTCGAACATGACATTTAAATACGCCCCCAACAAGCAAAGGTCTAGATCAAAAAACGTGAATAAAAATTACCGGTACATGAACAAAACCAAATTCTCTAATGATCTTAATCAAATAGACTACTTAGATGATCTAAACGAAACTTACATCGCCATGAAACACAAAATCTTGACACAGACACCCAACAAAGAAAACACTGACTCACCTTTGAAGGAAATATACCACAACCACAATAACCCATGGATAACAACAGCATTAATTCAGCTAATAAAACAAAGGGACCTCCTACATGCTAAACTTAAAACTGACATTGACAGAAACAACAACCTCTTACAGGAAGAGCACATAATATGTAGGAACAAAGTGACAGCTTTAAAACGGAAACTGAAATCCTCAAACTATGAACATAAATTAACATTGAACGCCAATAGCATAAAAAATACTTGGAAAGTAATCAATGAAATGATCTACAACTGCACAACTGAAAACAAAAATGGTCCCAGTGAGATAATAATTGACGGTAAATCTTTCACAGGAAAAGAAAATATTTGCAATGCTCTAAACACTCACTTTATAAACATAGCACACAAATTAGCCACAAACATCCCCCCAGGGAAGAAAGTTAATGAAATTAATGTCAACACAGATTCCATATTTATGACCCCGACTAATGAGATGGAAATTCGCAATATTATATTAAGCCTTAAAATGAAAAGTAGCCAAGACAACGATGGTATGTCAGTGAAATTGTTAAAAAACTCCATTGACTTGCTAAGTAGCCCACTAACTACTTTAATAAATTTATCGTTAGAGACTGGTCTGGTGCCTGATGATCTAAAAATAGCACAGTCATACCAGTCTATAAAGGAGGTGACAAAAGCAATCCGGACAATTACAGGCCCATTTCCATCCTCCCACCCATATCCAAGGTACTCGAAACAGTAGTAAAAAACAGAATTGTTAATTTTTTAAATAAAAATGATTACTTCTACAAAGGGCAGTATGGATTCCGTGAAAACTCAAGCACAGAAATAGCCACAATTGATGTAATCTCTAACTTGCAGGATGTCATAGACAATATGTTGACAGCGAGTGGCCTTTTTATAGACCTGAGAAAGGCGTTTGATACTGTTGACCATGAAATTCTTTTAGGGAAATTTGAAAAAGCAGGTATCCGAGGAGTAGCTTGGGCATGGTTTAAAACTTACCTATCTAATCGTAAGCAGTATATTGAAATAAATGGCTTCTGAAGTGAGGAAGTTAATATTACCCATGGTGTACCCCAAGGATCAATACTGGGTCCTTCCCTCTTCTTAGTATATATTAATGACATAGCTACACTCCGTTTTCATGGTAATATAACGTTGTTTGCAGATGACTTAAGCATCTTTTACAATGCGTACACCACCAACACGCTGATTACACACATGCAGGAGGACATGAATACCATACTTGGCTGGACTCAGTCAAATAAATTAACAATAAATGAAGATAAAACAAATTATTTAATAATATCAAAGCGTAGAACAAAGTTAGGCATCACTCAGAATATAATGCTGAATGGAAAAGCAGTTAAAAGGGTCTCATCTGTCAAATACCTAGGCTTAATAATAGATGAAAATCTCTCCTGGCAAAAGCACATTGATGCATTAGTAAAAAAAATATCACCTGCCGCTGGGAAGATTAAAAAATTGAGCTACTATATCCCAAAATATCTACTCAGGAAAGTGTATTTTTCCTTAATCCATAGCCACTTACAATATTTGAATACAATTTGGATAAAATGCTCAAATTACCAAAAAAGGAAATTGAGGTAATTCAGAATAGAGCCATAAGAAATATTTATAACTACCCTTTTTTAACACCAACCAAACACCTTTATATTACGAGTAGAATTCAACCAGTAGCCCTAAATGCAGAAATCAAATCAAATGTCCTAATGTACCAAATCCTACACAAGAGAATCCAAACAAATTTAAACTTCACTAAACAATCTGATTTACACGCTTAAAAAACTAGCATGCAGATGACATAACACTTTTCCATATCAATTCCAAACAATATGGCAGTAATAGCATTAAATATAGTGCCTTTGTAAAAATCAATAGACTGCCAAAAAATATAAAACTTGCACCTAGCCTACCAATCTTTAAAAGGAGGCTAAAACAGTTTATGTGGAATGATTATAAAATGTCAGTTTGAAGAAATTTCATAATGTGAGAAGACAAAAGAAGAACACATTGTGTACAAAAACGTATGAAAGCTACAAAATGTTGTATATATTTTCATACTGAAAACTTTGTAAACTAAACATTGTATTGTAATTTGTCGCCAACATGATAAAACTGTACGATTCCTTTGTATATGAGTCCTTGACTCGTTAAGGGATTAATAAAATGCATTATTATTATAATTTCAAAATAAATCTTCTTGAGGCTCCTAAGGTAGTAGATTACAGACGTGTGCAAATTATTAGAATAATGCATGCATTGTTTTTTCAAATTACATATGCCAGTGATGCCTTGCTTTTTATACATAACATAGGACAAAACAGCCCGAAAACCAAAGATACTCCTTCCACCCCGTCAACAACCACGCGTACCAACCACCGTTTATTTTACTTGGGCCCTCCCCATACAGTTACCACAGGCTTCTGGAGTACCTTTGTTTAACTTCAAAGACATTACCGACCTACGGTCGTGCAAGTATACTTGCCCATTGCAATACGTACCCATGGCCAGTAGATATTAATGTGAACAGACAGCGAAAATGTTTTCGCAAATGGGGTTAGGTGTACCGTATCTTATCAGGTTGAAGTAATCCGTATGAATGGTCAATGCATACGATAAATAAAATACCATAATAGGCGAAAGTATGGGTTAAGGCAATATGGAACATAAGAAATAGTTAAAAAATAAAATGATACAAACTAATTGCGATATAGAATGGTTTGAAATACGTTGAAATAACGCGCCAATCTATTTACCCGTCACCTAGTGGAAGGCTTTCGTCCTGCTTTGGTCCTGTGGCAAGATGGCGTCACAGTGAAAGTGTAGTGAAATAGCAGCTAGTGTAAATATTTGATAAAAGTGGTAAAACATTATAACAGAGGTTTTAAATCTATAAAGTTACTTTCCATAGGTGTAGTGAAATAGCAGCTAGTGAAAATATTTGATAAAAGTGGTAAAATATTATAACAGAGGTTTAAAATCTATAAAGTTACTTTCCTTAGGCCAAATGAAATACGGAATATTGATAGTATTTAGAAATTATTATTGATAATTTAATAAACTTAAACTAAGTTGTGGGAACGTGTATCCAAAGATTCGATGACTTCTTCAATCACTGTTTGAACCAAGTAGAGCAGTGGTGCTTTTATGAGATTTCACCCGATTGGAAGATATACGTATTGCACATTCTTCTTTATTGGTAGGTAATTAGATTAATTCATTTAGATGGTAATAATTAAAACAAATTTAGTGTAAACATCTAAGCAAACTTAGATCTCTAGTATGTACGACAGTAAACTTTATTAGTGTCTCGTCAGGTAGTGTAACTGTTTCAGATTTATGCTCGTCGTGCAAAAAAAAAAGTTAAAAATGCAAATAAAATCATCACAAGATCACAGGTAAAATTCAGTGAGGAGAAAAGTGAAACCGATTGTCGTAATGTAGGCCTACCGGTACCGGCATGCGAATGGCATAACCTGAGAAACGAACTGTCCTCAAAAGATGAAATTATAAAGCTGCTAAAGGAAGATATTCCTAAGTTAATGGAAGAGTTGAATAAATTAAAAGGAAGCAGAGAGGAAAGCAAGGAAACTTGGTCGACAGTGGTTGCTGGTAAGGTAAGATTGAATATGCCTAGGCCTATAAATGGAGTACCGGTACATGTAACGGAAATTCCCGTCTCAAATTCATTTGAAGCGCTCGTCGAAGAAAATGATGACTTTCTTCAAGAAGATAAGAAGAAAGTGATAAGGAGAAAATCCAGGAAGATGCGGATATTTGCGGATAGTCACGGGCGAGATGTAGCAGCAAGCGTATTGGAGAGAAGCGGAGAAATGGAGTCACTTCAACAGTAAAGCCAGGAGCTTCAATTGCAGCGGTCACAAACGGGATGGTAGGAGAGTGTGCGTTCCTTACTTCAAAGGACTATGCAGTAATCATCGCTGGAGCAAACGACGTCTATAAAAACGAGAGTAAAAGGGTAATCAAAGATTTAAAGGGTAATTTGCCATCCATGCAAAACACAAATGTCATCATTGTAAACATTCCGCAGATATACGATTTAATTCCCAAATTATGTGTAAATGTAGAAATAGAGGCTACAAACGGAAATATTCATAAAATTTGTAAGAGTTTTCCAAATGTCCAAATTATAGATGTAAGTAAATTAAACAGGAAGTTCCACACTCGGCATGGCCTACACTTAATAGGTTAGGAAAAGAGTATCTTAGTGATGAAATCTGCAAAATTATAAATTCAAATGGTAAGCATAGTTCAACAGTAATATCGTTAGAGTGGAAGTAGGGAAACTGGTAAAAGAAGCCAAACGTGAGGTTTGGCATTCAGATCTTTTGATGTCAAATTTAACTGAGTCCAACAATGGTATTTCGGATTTGTCTAGAAACAATAATAATAACAATTATAATAATAATAATAATGTAAATAAATCACCAACACAAACTTGCATAAGTAACAAATTTAAAATTTACCACCAGAATGTTCAGTCTCTCTATAATAAAATTGATTACATAAATCTAATGCTTAAAAATGAACTTAAAGACATCTCAGCACTATGTATTTCAGAACATTGGCTGAAAGAGGAACAACTCGAATTAATTCAATTCCCAGGGTTTATACAAGCTAGTAAATAATCTAGATCTAATATTAGCCATGGTGGCACTTGTATCTTCTTAAGAAATAATTTAGATCATGAACAGTTAACAGCTTATGATTATCTAATTATGGAACAGGATTTTGAATTCTCTGCCTTAAAAATACAGCAGTTTAAGTTAATAATTGTATGCGTATACCGTTCTCCATCAGGAAAGTTTCCTTTATTTATAGATAAAGGCTCCTAAGGTAGTAGATTACAGACGTGTGCAAATTATTAGAATAATGCAGGAATGGTTTTTTCAAATTACACATACCAGTGATGCCTTGTTTTTTATACATAACATACGACAAAACAGCCTGACAACCTAAAGTACTCCTTCCACCCCGTCAACATCCACGCGTACCAACCACCGTTTATCTTACGTGGGCGCACCCTATCCAGTTACCACAGGCTTCTGGACTACCTTTGGCTCAACCTCAAAGACATTACCGACCTACGGTCGTGCAAGTATACTTGGCCATTGCAATACGTACCCATGGACAGTAGATATTAATGTGAACAGACAGCGAAAATGTTTTCGCAAATGGGGTTAGATGTACCGTATCTTATCAGGTTGAAGTAATCCGTATGAATGGTCAATGCATACGATTAATAAAATACAATAATACGCGAAAGTATGGGCTAAGGCAATATGGAACATAGGAAATAGTTAAAAAATAAAATGATACAAACTAATTGCGATATAGAATGGTTTGAAATACGTTGAAATAACGCGCCAATCGATTTACCCGTCATCTAGTGGAAGGCTTTCGTCCTGCTTTGGTCCTCTGGCAAGATGGCGTCACAGTGAAAGTGTAGTGAAATAGCAGCTAGTGTAAATATTTGATAAAAGTGGTAAAATATTATAACAGAGGTTTAAAATCTATGAAGTTACTTTCCTTAGGTCAAGTGAAATAAGGAATATTGATAGTATTTAGAAATTCTTATTGATAATTTAATAAACTTAAACTAAGTTGTGGGAACGTGTATCCAAAGATTCGATGACTTCTTCAATCACTGTTTGAACCAAGTAGAGCAGTGGTGCTTTTACGAGATTTCACCCGATTGGAAGATATACGTATTTCACATTCTTCTTTATTGGTAGGTAATTAGATTAATTCATTTAGATAGTAATAATTAAAACAAATTTAGTGTAAACATCTAAGCAAACTTAGATCTCTAGTATGTACAACAGTAAACTGTGTTAGTGTCTCGTCAGGTAGTGTAACTGTTTCAGATTTATGCTCGTCGTGCAAAAAAAAAAGTTAAAAATGCAAATAAAACCATCACAAGATCACAGGTAAAATTCAGTGAGGAGAAAAGTGAAACCGATTGTCGTAATGTAGGCCTACCGGTACCGGCATGCGAATGGCATAACCTGAGAAACGAACTGTCCTCAAAAGATGAAATTATAAAGCTGCTAAAGGAAGATATTCCTATGTTAATGGAAGAGTTGAATAAATTTAAGGAAACAGAGAGGAAAGCAAGGAAACTTGGTCGACAGTGGTTGCTGGTAAGGTAAGATTGAATATGCCTAGGCCTATAAATGGAGTACCGGTACATGTAACGGAAATTCTCGACTCAAATTCATTTGAAGCGCTCGTCGAAGAAAATGATGACTTTCTTCAAGAAGAAAAGAAGAAAGTGATAAGGAGAAAATCCAGGAAGATGCGGATATTTGCGGATAGTCACGGGCGAGATGTAGCAGTAAGCGTATTGGAGAGAAGCGGAGAAATGGAGGTCACTTCGACAGTAAAACCAGGAGCTTCAATTGCAGCGGTCACACACGGGATGGTAGGAGAGTGTGCGTTCCTTACTTCAAAGGACTATGCAGTAATCATCGCTGGAGCAAACGACGTCTATAAAAACGAGAGTAAAAGGGTAATCAAAGATTTAAAGGGTAATTTGCCATCCATGCAAAACACAAATGTCATCATTGTAAACATTCCGCAGATATACGATTTAATTCCCAAATTATGTGTAAATGTAGAAATAGAGGCTACAAACGGAAAATTCATAAAATTTGTAAGAGTTTTCCAAATGTCCAAATTATAGATGTAGGTAAATTAAACAGGAAGTTCCACACTCGGCATGGCCTACACTTAATAGGTTAGGAAAAGAGTATCTTAGTGATGAAATCTGCAAAATTATAAATTCAAATGGTAAGCATAGTTCAACAGTAATATCGTTAGAGTGGAAGTAGGGAAACTGGTAAAAGAAGCCAAACGTGAGGTTTGGTATTCAGATCTTTTGATGTCAAATTTAACTGAGTCCAACAATGGTATTTCGGATTTGTCTAGAAACAATATATATATATATACTTTTTTTTAGGGGAAGAAATGCATTTACGCACAGAGTGTCGGGCTCCTGCTACTGAGTAGCAGACTACCGACTAAAACTCCCCCTTTACTTCTGAACACTAGCCTGGAACCGTTTAGCACATTACTTCAGGCTAGAGTCATTTTATATTTGCCCGTAGGGCACTCTTCCGTAATGAATTATCTTCAGTGGCGATCCAGATCCGTCTTCTTTGTTCGGAGGATATCTTCAACAAAACTTGCTACAAGTTTCCAATGTTCTTCATTTTGTAGCATTACCGCAACAATATTGTCAGGAGATATCTCTACATCAATTTCATCTTGAAGAGACTGCCTACTTTGGACCCACCGTCCACAAGAGAAGAAGGTGGATTAGCACTATCTACCTCATTAACACAGTAGATACAATCTGGTGAATCCACTTTCCCCATCATCTTAAGATAAGAACTGAAGTACCCATGGCCAGTCAAAAACTGAGTGAGATAATAACCAACCTCACCATGTTTCCTCTCTGTCCAAACCTGCACCTGGGGTATCATTCTCCTAGTCCACTGGCCTCGGTGTCCTTGCTCCCATTTGATCTGCCAATTGTGAAAGGTTTGTGCTCTTGCTGTTCGTCTTGCATTTTGTAAACCTACTTCCGATTTCCTCCAGTAAATGTACTTGCGTTCTTTCGCTAAAAAAAAAACAATAATAATAACAATTATAATAATAATAATAATAATGTAAATAAATCACCAACACAAACTTGCATAAGTAACAAATTTAAAATTTACCTCCAGAATGTTCAGTCTCTCTATAATAAAATTGATTACATAAATCTATTTTTTTTAGCGTATGGCTTTTAGTGCCGGGAGTGTCCGAGGAAATGTTCGGCTCGCCAGTTTTGTAGCTGCTTCGAGACGGACACCCAATGGGTGAGCTACAAGTACCGTTGGGGAGGGAAGGAGGGAAGTTGGAACGGAAGGACGAGGAGTTGGAAGGTAGCGGCTGTGGCCTATAGTTAGGGACCAACCCCGGCATTTGCCTGGAAGGAAGATGGGAAACCTCAGAAGACCATCTTCAAGGTTGCCGGCGGGGGGATTCGAACCTCCTCGCCTCCCGGATGTGAGCGACTGCCATCAGTCATGCCGTAACCACCACGGCTAACTCACCCGGACATAAATCTAATGCTTAAAAATGAACTTAAAGACATCTCAGCACTATGTATTTCAGAACATTGGCTGAAAGAGGAACAACTCGAATTAATTCAATTCCCAGGGTTTATACAAGCTAGTAAATACTCTAGATATAATATTAGCCATGGAGGTACTTGTATCTTCTTAAGAAATAATTTAAATCATGAACAGTTAACAGCTTATGATTATCTAATAATGGAACAGGATTTTGAATTCTCTGCCGTAAAAATACAGCAGTTTAAGTTAATAATTGTATGCGTATACCGTTCTCCATCAGGAAAGTTTCCTTTATTTATAGATAAAGGCTCCTAAGGTAGTAGATTACAGACGTGTGCAAATTATTAGAATAATGCAGGAATGTTTTTTTCAAATTACACATACCAGTGATGCCTTGTTTTTTATACATAACATACGACAAAACAGCCTGACAACCTAAGGTACTCCTTCCACCCCGTCAACATCCACGCGTACCAACCACCGTTTATTTTACGTGGGCGCTCCCCATCCAGTTACCACGGGCTTCTGGAGTACCTTTGGCTCAACCTCAAAGACATTACCGACCTACGGTCGTGCAAGTATACTTGCGCATTGCAATACGTACCCATGGCCAGTAGATATTAATGTGAACAGACAGCGAAAATGTTTTCGCAAATGGGGTTAGATGTACCGTATCTTATCAGGTTGAAGTAATCCGTATGAATGGTCAATGCATACGATAAATAAAATACCATAATAGGCGAAAGTATGGGTTTAGGGGACCAGGAAGTTAGCGTATTTCCTATACTTAACCATACTAATGTTGTACATATTTCTCAAGAACTAATTGTTCAAATTGAACCAAACTTAATATATGTATAAGTTGTTAGGTTTTCTTCAAAATGTATTACTATTATGATAGTAGCGTTGTTAGAACAGCAAAAGTGCATAGAATAACATGTAACCTAAAATAATGCCCTTTTTTTTTGAAATTGTTAAATATTTGTCTCATATTTAGTTTGATGACCATAATTCTAGTACACTAATGAAAATACTATAATTAATCCGTGTACCAAATTTTATTGCCATAGGCGTACTAGTTTCAGAGAAACTTGCACCTAAAGTTGAAAATTTCATACTTTCGGAAAAATGCATTTAAAGTTTGTGATACGATCTGTTCAACATACATTAATAGCTAAAACTCGCCAGGTACATAGCTATCATCATTGCGGATTTCTGTATCCTCCCGCTTACGTTTGGAGGCCCTATTTTGAATTCTAACCTCTTTTGTGATTTTAGGGCACTTTTCTCAGCTTCCCGCACGCTCAGCTGGTCAATTGTCAGAATCTCATAGTCTGGTTCAGGCATTTTCCAGACAGTCTAGGCAAGTTTGCCATGGTTTCCACATACAACTCTTACAGATCGCAAACGTCTGATACTGAACCCATGTGGACTGGTTCAAGTATCAAATCCACACCCTTATATGCAAGAAAAAGGAGAAATAATGCGGACTTTAGAATGGATTTTTAAAGGTTTTTGAAGGGTTAATAAGAAATTGGACTGTTGTAAGATGACTCAAGAACGAGATACCGCGAGTCACCAGAGCATGAGATCACTGTTGACGCTGCAGTAAAGGGCTGGCACATGATTATAAATAGAGCTGTTATTTTTCCGTCCTGAGAGACAGAGAAGGAGTTTCGGATAAATCCATTACTCAACAGTAAATTGGCAACGTTGCAATGTCGCAAGTAAAGAAATAATTAAAATTAAGCCATTTGCAGGCATTTAACTAAAGAAATGAATCCGTCATTGTTGTTAATCCTGGGAAAAAGATTTTTGTGTGTGGAAAAAGTTTGTAATAATTGCTCAGGAAAGAAGTGTTCATGCGGCATTACGTAAATAGTTATTCCCCGAGCCCGAATCTGGCAGAGAGGGAAAACAAAACTCAAATACCCACGCATCTCAGGAGCCCATTTATTTAATATCATGGGAGTGTATGATCGATTTTCGTAATTAAAGGAACCCTTTTTATTAGAATGAGAGCTTTTAGGAGACATATTTTTCAAAATTATACGACGATTATTTTAGAAGTTAGGGTTGGAGAAGGTACGAGTCTGATCTTCTTGTGGCAGATTTCAATATAAACCCTGGACGCGCCAGGAAGTTCATTCAGTTTACCAAGGGCGCGGGAGCGCATGGATCTGTTTCAACCAACAATTCAGTCTACCAGAGGTGCCGGAGGGCACGGTACTGTTTCACCAACGTTAAATGCAGTATTCACCAGACCGTGATAGGTCGTGTTACTCTGTATCGCAGACGAGCACCCCTTATGGGAGTCGCCGTCTAGTATCGTCAATAGTATCGCCGTGCGAAGAAGCATCAGAATCCTTGTTATAGGAAACATATCATCAAGCTTGTGACTTTATAAATTTTACAAGTACAGTCAAAGTTTTAGACTGTGGACTTAAGCAATTACCGGCGACAGGGACTCGAACCTAAATAGTTTCAGCTAAAGTGTCAGCATCATAGGAGTTCGAAGTACCTAAGAACAGTGAACTATACAATTCTATCTCTGCGTTAAATAACCAGATCCGGGTAAAACGTGATAGTAACGCCTAGTGTTCCTGAACTGAGGAGACTAGAACAGGGTGCGATAGAATTACGGAGTCGAGATGCCAGGCATTGTCTACGTTTAGACAAACGAACAGTCAGACATTGGAATTAGTCCAATAGTTAAAGAACCGCAGCATCAGAAAGTAAAATCCACGTTTGGATTACCAGAGAAAGAAATCACTAGGTCGCCGTTATACTAGTTCAAACGATCCTAGAAGTAAAACTTCAGTGACAGACTTATGTTAAACGAACAATTTAGCAGCGAGCAAGCTACGATATCGTGCATTAAATTCATTAAGCCGATAGTCGAAACCACGGAATAAGAGGATCAACCGTTCCAGTGAGGGTAGTTCGATCGAGACTTTCAATCATCCCGATAGGATCAGGAAGCCGACGTAAACAAAGTGTAACCCTTGGAGACGGGAAAGGAGAAGAAAATCGCGTGTGTAAAGCTAATGTAACAAATGCCATAAGTGATAAATTTATATGTAATTCGATTTTAGGGAAATTTTTGAATGTGATATATATCCTTTTTAGTGAATTTGTGTTTTAGTGAAAATGAACCCCAGAAGGGTATTCTGTAAATTAAATATGATCAGTGTATATGTTTTATGTGATTTTGAAAAAGTGTTACCAAGTGTAATTATGATCATTAATATGGCTTAAGAATCAGTGAGTGGGGGAAATGTTTCATCGTTAGAAGACCCGGTTTCTGACTGGAAGAATCATGTGAGTACTAATTTCAGTATTATGTGTTTTGGGAAGATTTACGTAAAATCCTCAGAAGTTGAAGTAGGGATGTTTGAAAACATGTAAATATAGGTTGCGCGATCTGAACGATTCATTTGATTGAAATATAAGTAATTTGAAGTATTAATTAATCCCTTGTGGAAAATATTCAGTGGAACATCAGTATAATGGCAAATAATATAATTTATGTAATGCAAACACGATAATAATAATAATAATTAAATAAATGTGTTTGATGTGATGAATTTTATATTGGGATAGGTTGTAGATGCAGAAGCCCCTTATATGATTTGTTAATATGTTGAGGAACCAGTAATGTTCCTAATGTGAAATCTAATTATTGTTGATGGAGGCTAAGGCTGATTGTATTCTTTTTGAGACGAAGATCAAATTTTGATTTGATTTTTTTTTTTTTTTTGAAAGGCAACTTGGCTATTTGATGTAATGAGCGCCATGTCGCGCATTGGTAGTAATTTGTCACGCTAGTAACGCGTTGAAATGCTCTGTAAAATACTTGTGAGGGGCAGTTAGTCGCGGTAATGAGTTAATGTTGAATTGTGGACGCTGGTTGAGTGCAAATACCTTCCCTAAGTAGCAAGTATGATGTGGTTGTATGCAATACTGGAAAAGGGTGCAAATTATGTTGAATTGTGAGCGCCGGTTGAGTGCAAATACCTTCCCTAAGTCGCAAATTTGGTAAGTCCTCAAAAGTGGGATATGGTTCCCGAGGCAGTTTAAAAGGAATGAACTCAGATTCTTCCACGTCGAAGCCCCTTTTATATTTGTTGTTTCATTGATCCTCTTGCCCACTGATGATGACATTTCATAATTATACTTTACCGAAGCTAAGAGAATAGGTCTGTAGAACCTACAAATATATTGTTGTTGATTTGTATTTAAACGCCTTGCCTTTCAAAAGAAACGTTTGGGCGGCCGGTAGAAGGCGCTTTGTATTCCGTCTCAAGAGAGCGAGACCGTGGTCCCTATTTCCAAAGCCATAAATTAGCCAAGTGTTGAGACACACTCTTAGAAACTCTCTCATAGAGAAAGGTCTGGAACGAGCTGTCTGGTTCATGTTACACGGATGTGTTTAAGATTGTTTTAACGACCCAGTATTTGAACTGAGGTCCTTTTACGTTCATTATTATCGCTTGCAGAGTTCAGATCGTTGCTTCCATAAGATATAATTGTCTTTGAAGACAATATAAGAAAATCCCTAACTTTATTATTAAATGATTTAATTTGTTCACGAGTTATGATGAAAATGTTGAGATATTTGGGAGTTATCTTAAGTTGACTTGGTCAGTAGTTTTCTATAACTCGGGGATACGCAAGCTATTCCGGGCAGTGTAGTGAACATTGTGGGAGCCCAAAATAATTAATAAGTAGCCATACTATAATAATGTAATTAAAGCTAGATTGACTCATTTAAAGACTAAATGGTGTGTGTTTATTTGTTAACACGATGCATGTATGATTCACCCAGCCATTTGGAGCTGGTTTGTAAGAAGTTAGGATTTGTGCTATATGGGAGTGAAGCTCAGATGAAGTTTTTGCTTGGTTTTTGGATAACCATTAATTATTACTTATGAATCATTATTTTGAATTCCTTGTTCGTGTTTGGAACATGTGTAATTTCAGTGTTTTATGTTTATTTTTGTAGCGCCAGATTTTTGAATAATTAAATGTTTTGATAGTAGGATTTTGATTTTGTTAATTTTTGGAAGTGTATCCTATGCTTAATCCCGAGTGTGTAAGTCACAGAGTGGGAGAACAAACCATGAACCCCGATACTCCCAATTGAGCATTGCTGGCTAACTGTGATTTGCATATTTCATGGTTGAAATGGGCACAATACAGTGCACATCATTTTAGTTTTCTGGTACCGTCATCTTCTTGAGGCTCCTAAGGTAGTAGATTACAGACGTGTGCAAATTATTAGAATAATGCATGCATTGTTTTTCAAATTACACATATTAGTGATGCCTTGTTTTTTTTTCAATTATATACATAACATACAACAAAACAGCCCAACAAACAAAGGTACTCCTTCCACCCCGTCAACATCCACGCGTACAAACAACCATTTAATTTACGTGGGCTCTCCCCATCCAGTTACCACAGGCTTCTGGAGTACCTTTGGCTCAACCTCAAAGACATTACCGACCTACGATCGTGCAAGTATACTTGCCCATTGCAATACGTACCCATGGACAGTAGATATTAATGTGAACAGACCGCGAAAATGTTTTCGCAAATGGGGTTAGGTGTACCGTATCTTATCAGGTTGATAGATAGATAGATTTTTATTAATTCCATTTGATCAAATACATGCATTCAATACATTTTTGATATAGGACACGTCAGAATTTACATGCATAAAATAAAAGAACTAACAGGTATATATTACAAAGATTATAACTATTTATAACTTATTATAATAGCAAATCATAATAGATACAATCTTATTGCACAACTATTTACACCTCACTCTATTATCATAATATGAAAACTTAATTCTATAAATACAACAACATACAGCTAGGTATTAAAATTAAATTAAAAAGTAAAATATAGTTATAGATTCCATCACTCCTATACGCTAAAATATTCAACTACTGAGTAAAAACAATGGCACTGCAGATAAGCTTTCAACATTCTATCAAAGGTTTTTATTTTTGGGGCCAGTTTTATATACTGGGGTAGTTTATTGTATAATTTAACTCCAGTGTGAAAAGTTCCTTTTTGATATATGCTTGTGTGTGTGTGTGTGAAATATGAATGTTTTGATTTTGTCTTGTGTTATGCCTATGAACATCATTGTTTGTTTTAAGAAAAACATCTTTATTCATTAAATTCTTTAAAAAAACATAACACTTTCAAAGATATATATGCAGGGCAGTGGGAGAATGTTTAAATCTTTAAACAGAGGTCTACATGATTCTCTAGAGTTTACATTTGCCATAATTCTAATCGCCCTCTTTTGTATCCTAAACGTGCTTAGTACATCTGGCGACATACCCCAAAATATGATCCCATATCTTAAGTATGAATGGAAATAAGCAAAATAAGTATTTCTTAATGTGTGCATACTAGTGCAGGTTTTCAAAATACGTAACGCAAAGCACATCGAGTTCAGTTTAGTATTCAGATATTGTATATGTTTATTCCATTTCAAGTCTTGTTGTATCCATAGTCCTAAAAACTTTGTTTCTGATTTATTTTCTATTTGATGACCATTTAATGTTATATTGGGCATCGCAGGATTCCTATTCTGTATAGTGTGGAAATTTAGACATACTGTCTTTTTATAGTTTATTATGAGGCGATTATCTTGTGACCATTTGGTTAACTCTCCTGTAACGTAGTCAGCAGACTGCTGTATGACCTGCTTAGTTTCACCTTTTATTACGAATGTGGTATCGTCCGCAAACAAAATTTCCTTATGTGAATGAACGTTCTGTGTTATATCATTGATATATAGAAGAAAGAGTAGTGGGCCCAAAACCGATCCCTGGGGTACTCCAAATTCAATAATTCCCTCATTGGACAATGTTTCATTAAGTAATTTGGTTCCATCATTCTTGTGTCACAAGCTTACTATTTGTTTACGCCTTGTTAAGTAAGACTCTATCCATTTATAAGCTAGACCTCTAACACCATATTGATTTAGTTTGGTAAGGAGGATTTTATGGTCAACAACATCAAATGCTTTCGATAAATCCAAGAATAGGCCAGTTACATGTTCCTTATTGTCAATTAATTTCAGTATACTATTACTACATTCGTAAATTGCTGTCTGTGTAGATTTTTCCGTTCTAAATCCATGTTGTGAGTTTGATAATATTTTATTTATTTCTATGAAACTTATAAGTCTCTTATACATAATTTTTTCCACGATTTTTGCAATACCAGTTGGTAAGGTAATATGACGATAATTATCTAATTCATCTTTTGAACCGTTTTTGTGCACTGGAATTACTTTTGATAACTTCAAAATATCCGGGTAAATTCCTGAGAGAATTGAACTGTTTATTAAGTGCGTAAGTGGATTTATTATATTTTCTGCACATTTCTTTAAAATTGCATCAGGGATGCCATCAATGCCAGCACAGAATTTATTTTTAGCTCTTTTAGAACTATTCTTACCTCTTCACTTGTGACATGATTTATAAATAAAGAATCACTGCATATATTTATTTTATTATTAGAATTTAATGTATTTACCTGTGATTTATTTATTAATTTTTGTGGAATTTCCAGAAAATATTCATTAAAAGTGTTTGCTATTTCCTCTGGATTATTAATCACTTTATTATTTCTGGTCAGTGTAATGTTCCTTTGTATTTTAGCAGATTTTCCAGTTTCTTTCTTTATCACGGACCACATAGCCCTGTTTTTATTAGATGATTGGGAAATAAAATTATCATTATGCATTTTCTTTGCTAGTCTTATTACCTTATTTAATATGCTAGTGTATTTTTTGTAGTATAAATTGAATTCAGGTGTTGTGTGGTATTGTTTATATAATTTGTGTAGAAATTTCTTTCTTTGACATGAATTTATAATCCCTGTTGTTTTCCAATTGCTAGTTTTGTTATTTTGAACAGTTCTTCGTTTAAAGGGGAATGCTATTTCAAAATAGTGTTTTAGGGTACTGTTAAATGCATTAAATTTATCATTTACATCTTCTAGTTCATAAATTTCTGACCATGTTTCCTTATTTAATAAGTCATTGAAATATGTAACATTTGATTCAGTGAATCACCTGCACTTTGATTTTACTTCATTATCATTATTATTGATTACTTCGGATACTTCAAAACTCAGTATTTGTCCATGGTGGTCACTAAAACCGGACAATAGACTTCTATTGAATGGTGATATTTATCTGTATTTATAAAAATTTGATCAGGAGTGGTTTTACTAAATTTTGTTATTCTTGTTGGTGTATTTACTGTAGGTTTCAGTCCATAGGAAATTAGTAACTGTGTTAATAATTCACAATTTCTATCTAGTTTTAAGAAATCCACATTTACATCCCCACAAATTATTATATCGAAATTTACTTTGCTCATGTTATTGAGTAACAATTCTAATTTATCTATAAATAGAGGAAACTTTCCTGACGGAGAACGGTATACGCATACAATTATTAACTTAAACTGCTGAATTTTTACGGCAGAGAATTCAAAATCCTGTTCCATAATGAGATAATCATAAGCTGTTAACTGTTCATGATCTAAATTATTTCTTAAGAAGATGCAAGTACCACCATGGCTAATATTAGATCTAGAGTATTTACTAGCTTGTATAAACCCTGGGAATTGAATTAATTCAAGTTGTTCCTCTTTCAGCCAATGTTCTGAAATACATAGTGCTGAGATGTCTTTAAGATCATTTATGTAATCAATTTTATTATAAAGAGACTGGACATTCTGGTGGTAAATTTTAAATTTGTTACTTTTGCAAGCTTGTGTTGGTGATTTATTTACATTATTATTATCATAATTGTTATTATTATTGTTGCTAGACAAATCCGAAATACCATTGTTGCACTCCGTTAAATTTGACTTCAAAAGATGTGAATGCCAAACCTCACGTTTGGCTTCTTCTACCGGTTTCCCTGGTAAACCGTATGAATGGTCAATGCATACGATAAATAAAATACCAAAATAAGCGAATGTATGGGTTAAGGCAATATGGAACATAGGAAATAGTTAAAAAATAAAATTATACAAACTAATTGCGATATAGAATGGTTTGAAATACGTTGAAATAACGCGCCAATCGATTTACCCGTCATCTAGTGGAAGGCTTTCGTCCTGCTTTGGTCCTCTGGCAAGATGGCGTCACAGTGAAAGTGTAGTGAAATAGCAGCTAGTGTAAATATTTAATAAAAGTGGTAAAATATTATAACAGAGGTTTAAACTCTATAAAGTTACTTTCCTTAGGTCAGGTGAAATAAGGAATATTGATAGTATTTAGAAATTCTTATTGCTAATTTAATAAACTTAAACTAAGTTGTGGGAACGTGTATCCAAAGATTCGATGACTTCTTCAATCACTGTTTGAACCAAGTAGAGCAGTGGTGCTTTTACAAGATTTCACCCGATTGGAAGATATACGTATTTCACATTCTTCTTTATTGGTAGGTAATTAGATTAATTCATTTTGATAGTAATAATTAAAATAAATTTAGTGTAAACATCTAAGCTAACTTAGATCTCTAGTATGTCGACAGTAAACTGTGTTAGTGTCTCGTCAGGTAGTGTAACTGTTTCAGATTTATGCTCGTCGTGCAAAAAAAAGTAATAAATGCAAATAAAATCATCACAAGATCTCAGGTAAAATTCAGTGAGGAGAAAAGTGAAACCGATTGTCGTAATGTAGGCCTACCGATACCGGCATGCGAATGGCATAACCTGAGAAACGAACTGTCCTCAAAATAAGAAATTATAAAGGAAGATATTACTAAGTTAATGGAAGAGTTGAATAAATTAAAAGGAAACAGAGAGGAAAGCAAGGAAACTTGGTCGACAGTGGTTGCTGGTAAGGTAAGATTGAATATGCCTAGGCCTATAAATGGAGTACCGGTACATGTAACGGAAATTCCCGTCTCAAATTCATTTGAAGCGCTCGTCGAAGAAAATGATGACTTTCTTCAAGAAGAAAAGAAGAAAGTGATAAGGAGAAAATCCAGGAAGATGCGGATATTTGCGGATAGTCACGGGCGAGATGTAGCAGCAAGCCTATTGGAGAGAAGCGGAGAAATGGAGGTCACTTCGACAGTAAAGCCAGGAGCTTCAATTGTAGCGGTCACAAACGGGATGGTAGGAGAGTGTGCGTTCCTTACTTCAAAGGACTATGCAGTAATCATTGCTGGAGCAAACGACGTCTATAAAAACGAGAGTAAAAGGGTAATCAAAGATTTAAAGGGTAATTTGCCATCCATGCAAAACACAAATGTCATCATTGTAAACATTCCGCAGATATACGATTTAATTCCCAAATTATGTGTAAATGTAGAAATAGAGGCTACAAACGGAAAAATTCATAAAATTTGTAAGAGTTTTCCAAATGTCCAAATTATAGATGTAAGTAAATTAAACAGGAAGTTCCACACTCGGCATGGCCTACACTTAATAGGTTAGGAAAAGAGTATCTTAGTGATGAAATCTGCAAAATTATAAATTCAAATGGTAAGCATAGTTCAACAGTAATATCTTTAGAGTGGAAGTAGGGAAACTGGTAAAAGAAGCCAAACGTGAGGTTTGGCATTCAGATCTTTTGATGTCAAATTTAACTGAGTGCAACAATGGTATTTCGGATTTGTCTAGCAACAATAATAATAACAATTATAATAATAATAATGTAAATAAATCACCAACTCAAGCTTGAAAAAGTAACAAATTTAAAATTTACCACCAGAATGTTCAGTCTCTCTATAATAAAATTGATTACATAAATCTAATGCTTAAAAATGAACTTAGACATCTCAGCTCTATGTATTTCAGAACATTGGCTGAAAGAGGAACAACTCGAATTAATTCAATTCCTTGGGTTTATACAAGCTAGTAAATACTCTAGATCTAATATTAGCCATGGTGGTACTTGTATCTTCTTAAGAAATAATTTAGATCATGAACAGTTAACAGCTTATGATTATCTAATAATGGAACAGGATATTGAATTCCCTGCCGTAAAAATACTGCAATTTAAGTTAATAATTGTATGCGTATACCGTTCTCCACCAGGAAAGTTTCCTTTATTTGTAGATAAATTAGAATTGTTACTCAATAACATGTGCAAAGTAAATTTCGATATAATAATTTGTGGTGATGTAAATGTGGATTTCTTAAAATTTGATAGAAATTGTGAATTATTAACACAGTTACTAATTTCCTATGGACTGAAACCTACAGTAAATACCCCAACAAGGATATCAAAATTTAGTAAAACCACTCCTGATCAATTTTTTTAAAAATACAGATAAATATCACCATTCAATAGAAGTTTATTGTCCGGGTTTTAGTGACCACCATGGACAAATACTGAGTTTTGAAGTACCCGAACAATCAATAATAATGATAATGGAGTAAAATCAAAGTGCAGGTCATTCTCTGAAACAAATGTTACATATTTCAATGACTTATTAAATAAGGAAACATTGTCAGAAATTTATAAACTAGAAAATGTAAATGATAAATTTAATGCATTTAACAGTACCCTAAAACACTATTTTGAAATAGCATTCCCCTTTAAACATAGAACTGTTCAAAATAACAAAACTAGCAATTGGATAACAACAGGGATTATAAATTAATGTCAAAGAAAGAAATTTCTACACAAATTATATAAACAATACCACACAACACCTGAATTCAATTTATACTACGAAAAATACACTAGCATATTAAATAAGGTAATAAGACTAGCAAAGAAAATGCATAATGATAATTTTATTCCCCAATCATCTAATAAAAACAGGGCTAAGTGGTCCGTGATAAAGAAAGAAACTGGAAAATCTGCTAAAATACAAAGGAACATTACACTGACCAGAAATAATAAAGTGATTAATAATCCAGAGGAAATAGCAAACACTTTTAATGACTATTTTCTGGAAATTCCACACAAATTATTAAATAAATCACAGGTAAATACACTATTCTAATAATAAAATAAATATATGTAGTGATTCTTTATTTATAAATCATGTCACAAGTGAAGAGGTAAAAATAGTTATAAAAGAGCTAAAAATAAATTCTTTGCTGGCATTGATGGCATCCCTGATGCAATTTTAAAGAAATGTGCAGAAAATATAATAAATCCACTTACACAATTAATAAACCGTTCAATTCTCTCAGGAACATATCCGAATATTTTGAAGTTATCAAAAGTAATTCCAGTGCACAAAAACGGTTCAAAATATGAATTAGATAACCATCGTCCTATTACCTTACCAACTGGTATTGCAAAAATCGTGGAAAAAATCATGTATAAGAGACTGATAAGTTTTATAGAAAAAAAGAAAATATTATCAAACTCACAACATGGATTCAGAACGGAAAAATCTACACAGACAGCAATTTATGAATGTATTAATAGTATACAGAAATTAATTGACAATAAGGAACATGTAACTGGCCTATTCTTGAATTTATCGAAAGCATTTGATGTTGTTGACCATAAAATCCTCCTTACAAAACTAAATCCATATGGTATTAGAGGTCTAGCTAATAAATGGATCGAGTCTTACTTAACAAGGCGTAACCAAATAGTAAGCTTGAGACACAAGGATTATGGAACCAAATTACTTAATGAAACATTGTCCAATGAGGGAATTATTTAATTTGGAGTACCCCAGGGATCGATTTTGGGCCCACTACTCTTTCTTCTATATATCAATGATATAACACAGAACGTTCATTCACATAAGGAAATTTTATTTGCGGACGATACAACACACGTAATAAAAGGTGAAACTAAACAGGTCATACAGCAGTCTGCTGACTCCGTTACAGGAGAGTTAACCTAATGGTCACAAGATAATCGCCTCATAATAAACTATAAAAAAACAGTATGTCTAAATTTCCACACTATACAGAATAGAAATCCTGCGAAGCCCAATATAACATTAAATGGTCATCAAATAGAAAATAAATCAGAAACAACGTTTTTAGGACTATGGATACAACATGGCGGCTGAGTGAACAATACGGCAGTAAGTAGCTCCGAAAACATTGTGTATTTAAGAGTGTATTCGAGGAAGAACCTAAACCATATTTGTCACCCGACAATATAAGTGCATACGTTGCCCAGTAACTAATAAGAACATCAGTTAGAATTACTAACTTCCTCGTATATTGGTTAAATAGGAGTTTTCACCTGCATCGGCAACATGGGCGACTGTGGAGAGTGTGGTGGTAGCTTGGGGAAGGCTGGAAAGGTACAGTGTGGTTCATGTAAAAAGTGGTTCCACAAGAAGTGCGTGAATACATTGAACAGATTCACCGAGTGGCTGTGTGTGCAATGTGTGGACTATAGTGCAACTATAAGTGACAGTGTAAGTGACAAAGACACTTAATGGAGAATATTTATGGAATGCTGAAAGACTTAAAAGAACAACTTAAAATCATAAAAGACGAACAAAGAGCGAGAGAGACTGATCTAGGTAACTCATTGGAATTGTGCCATAAGAAACTAGACGATTGTGTAACATTAACTTCTAACCAGCAGACAGAAATTAAGGAATGTAAAGGACAGATTGACACATTAACCCAGCAAAATGTCAATCTCAAGGAGAAGCTAAAATCCCTAGAAAACCGCCTAGGAGAATCTGAGCAGTACACACGTAGGAATACGGTGGAAATACACGGTGTCCCGGAAGTTCCTAACGAAAACATTATTGAAACTGTGAAGAAAGTAGGTCAAGCTCTGGATGTGGTCATCACTGAAACAATGGTAGATGCCTGTCATCGACTGCCTAAGTCACCTAATCATCAACATAGTGGCATCATCTTAAAATTCATTCGGCGGGATGACAAGGAGCGTTTCATGGAGCGTCGCCGGGTGAAATGGAATCTCTCCACTCGTCACGTCGGTCTTCCTGGAGACAGTGTAATTTATGTGAACGAAAGTTTATCACCAGAGAAGAGGAAATTACTGTCACAAGCTCGGAACATCAGGAGAGAGAAGGAGTATTCTTTCTTGTGGGTAAGAAATGGACACATTAAAATGCGCAAATCTGAAGGTTCTCGAGTCATCGTAATTCGAAATGAGGATGACCTGAACACTCTCTAATGGTATCAAAATCTAGATTATCCATTTATTATCAAAATGTAGGAGGAATGAACACAAAATTAGATTTATTCAATGAAAACCTGATCACCAAAAAGCATGACTTAATTCTAATTACAGAAACTTGGTTATCTAGTAAAATCGCTGACAGTGAGGTCTGTTGTGATATGTACAGAGTATACAGGGCGGAGAGGCCTGCCAGAACACGGGGTGGGGTGGCTGTCTTGGTTCGGAGCGGATTAACAGTACTCAAGGTCGAAGGAATGACTGGCAGCTTGGAATGTCTATTAGTGAAACTTGTTATTGGAGGAAATATTTGGTACGTCTGTAATGTTTACATTCCACCAGCTTCAAAAGTAGAATCGTACAGGCAACTATATCGGTGGCTTGAATCCAGTACAGAAATATATGATAAAAATGTATTAATCTTTGGTGACTTCAATATCCCAACAATACAAAGTACAATAATTAAAGATGACAATATTCACACAAGAAACTCGTAAATTTTATTAATTATCTTCAGCTAAAATCTTATAATTCAGTACTAAACCGTAACGGGAGGACGCTGGACTTAGTTCTATCCAACAAACCCAACATAAATGTAACGGAAAACACAGACCCACTCTTACCGCAGGATCGCCATCACCCAGCTCTGGATGTGGAAATATCTCTAACTATATGTCGAAACCAAGTAATTATCCAGCCTAATGATACCTATAACTTCCGGGAAGCCGATTTTGAGCAAATGTACACTTGGTTGAGGGATAGTGCCTGGGGTCAAATATACGAGTGCACTGATGTAAATACTGCAGTAGACCTGTTTTATCAGATTTTTAACACAGTAATTGGCGAAACCGTTCCTATATGTAAACGACAAACGGGCAGAAAATATCCTGTCTGGTTCTCTAAGGAAACAAAGAGTAAATTGAAGGAGAAGGAACACCATAGGAAGAGAAAACTTTACTCAGATCATCATAGACTACGTTTTGAAGAATTAAGGTCAGAAATTAAAAAGGACATTAAATTATCTTATAAGAAATATATCCATAATATTGAACAAAACATTAGCAGGGACTCAAAGAAATTTTGGACGTTTATTAAAAACAAGAAAAAAATAGGAACTCATGTGACACTTTTAAATATAATAATGAAGAAATGGACAGGGGTGATTCCATTGTTGAAGGTTTCGCGTCATATTTCAAATCAGTGTATGACTCTCAGTCAGACCAATACCAAGTCCCAGCCTGCAATTCGAATACTCCCAACACCCTTCACATAAAACTTGTCTCAAAGGAAGAGATAGAAATGGCATTTAAAAAATTAAAACCTAAGTCGTCGGCTGGTCCTGATAATATTCCACCGTATGTAGTTAAGGGATGTGCTGAAAGCCTCAGGGACCCGTTACACTTTATATTTAACTTAGCAATACAAACTTGTATGTTCCCTGACGCCTGGAAAATCACTCGCGTCTGCCCTATACTAAAATCGGTAGACCCATCACTAATTAATAACTACCGTCCTATATCAATTTTATCCGCAGTAGCCAAGGTATTTCAATTCATATAGCACGGAAGAATATCAGTATTTCTCAGACCACTCGTAACAGATAACCAACATGGTTTCCTATCCAGGAAATCTACAGTGACGAATGCAATTAATTTTACTCAAATTATATCTAAAGAGTTAGATAAAGGAGGGCAGATGGATGTCATATTTACAGATTTCGAGAAAGCTTTCGACACAATAAATCACGATATCCTTCTTAAAAAATTATGTATTTTGGGATTTTCCCACCCATTACTCAAATTATTCATCTCCTACCTCAGAGACAGAAAACAATTTGTTTTGTTCCAGAAAATTGTCTCAAAGGAATACATAGTTCATTCCGGAATACCCCAAGGTTCGAACCTTGGACCTTTGATTTTTCTAGCAATGATAAATGATTTGCCACGATGTATACTGCACTCAAATAGTCTTTTATATGCAGATGACTTCAAAATTTTTAAATCAATTTCTTCCACTAATGACAGCACTCTACTACAAAATGACCTAAATAATATACACAAATGGAGTATAGAAAACAAATTATACTTAAACGTACCGAAGTGTGTTGTTATGACCTTTACACGTAAGAAGAACCCAATCACATTTGTTTATGGAATTGGACCTAAGTCATTGAAAACAGTAAGCGAGAAGAAAGATCTAGGGATTCTGTTTGACCGAGAGCTTGCTTTCACTTATCATGTGCAAAAGACGGTCGGGGATGCTTACCGCATGTTAGGGTTTATAATAAGGAACACTAATCCATTCATTAGGACCAGTACCTGCATAAACCTTTATACTGCCATGGTAAGATCCAAGCTCGAGTACGCCAGCCAAGTATGGTGTCCCCGGCAGGAAACATGCATTAAGTCCATTGAGCAAGTTCAAAAGAAATTCCTCAGATATTTACACCTCAAAATAACGGGCAATTACCCACACCTGGTACCCTACGGTGAACTTTTGTTGAATTTTGGCATGACTAGTTTGGAGTCTCGAAGGCAAGTGAATGATATGAAATTCCATTATAAAGTCATTAACGGTCAAATTGATAGCTCATTTTTCCTATCGCTCCTAATTTCAACATCCCTCGCTTAACTACAAGATCAACCGTAACATTCAAAAATGATATAACCAATACCACTTCACATAACAATTCACCTGTATGGAGGCTTTGCAGTATTTACAACGATGCGGTTCGTGTAAACTGGAAACTAGATTTCTGTCTCTCAATCAGACCGTTCTTGGAAATTATAACCCAGTCACTCTAATTCATACTTGGAATAAAATTATCACACATAACAGAATCAACAATGTATATATGTGGATAGGCCTGTTCCCTAGTTATTGATGTTACCTTTTAGTTTATTATGTAATAATTTCAAAACCTGTTTTCATATTTGGCATTAGATCATATTTAGATTTAGTTTTTATATTATCTTTTTACTACTATGCATTTTGATCTGTGTGAACTTCTTAGTTTTAAGAATTACATTAAGATATTAATACTTAATGCAGACATATCAGGAAATGTATCTTACTGTGTAGGTGCACTATTATTGGGGCACACACTGAGCCCTGTTGTGTACCATCAACAAAATAAATAAATAAATAAATAAATAAATAAATAAATAAATAAATAAATAAATAAATAAATAAATAAATAAATAAATAAATAAATAAATAAATAAATAAATAAATAAATAAATAAATAAATAAATAAATAAATGACTTGAAATGGAATAAACATATACAATATCTGAATACTAAACTGAACTCGATGTGCATTGCGTTACCTATTTTGAAAACCTGCACTAGCATCCACACATTAAGAAATACTTATTTTGCTCATTTCCATTCACACTTAAGATATGGGGTCATATTTTGGGGTGTGTCGCTAGATGTACTAAGCACGTTTAGGATACCAAAGAGGGCGATTAGAATTATGACAAATGTAAACACTAGAGAATCATGTAGACCTCTGTTTAAAGATTTAAACATTCTCCCACTGCCCTGCATATATATCGTTGAAAATATTATGTTTTTTAAAACGAATTTAATGAATAAGGATGTTTTTCTTAAAACAAACAATGATGTTCATAGGCATAACACAAGATGAAATCAAGACATTCATATTTCACACACACACACACACACACACACACACACACACACACACACACACACACACAAGCATCTATCAAAAAGGAACTTTTCACACATGAGTTAAATTATACAATAAACTACCCCAGTATATAAAACTTGCCCCAAAAATAGAAACCTTTGATAGAATGTTGAACGCTTATCTGCAGTGCCATTGTTTTTACTCGGTAGTTGAATATCTTAGTGTATAGGAGCGATGAAATCTATAATTATATTTTACTTTTCTATTTTAATTTTAATACCTAACTGTAAGTTGTTGTACGTATTTATAGAATTAAGTTTTCATATTATGATAATCGAGTAAGGTGTAAATAGTTGTCCAATATGATTGCATCTCTTAAGATCTGTTATTATAATAAGTTATAAATAGTTATAGTATTAGTATTATATACCTATTAGTACTTTTATTTTATAGATGTAAATTCTGACGTGTCCTATATCAAAAATGTATTGTATACATGTATTTGATCGAATGGATTTAATAAAAATCTATCTATATATCTATCTATCTATCTATCTTTACGTGGTCTTAATGCTAAGAACGGGTCCTTTTTGGCATCGTCCGCCATCTTCATTGCTTCACGTTCAATGTATTCGTTTCTAGAAGTCTTCAGTAGTTCTTTGTATTTTCTTCTGAGCAGACTGTATTTAGTTAAATCTTCTTTATTCAGTGTTGTTTTCGCAACTTGAAGAGCCTTTATAACTTGTTGTGTTTCCAGATAGCAGGACTGATTGAACCATTTTTAGCCTCCAATAATAATAATAATAATAATAATAATAATAATAATAATAATAATAATAGATTTATTACAGCCAATGGCCAATATATACAGTATACAGTATAAATACATTTTAATTTCCTTCACTATAACTCGTGATAGATCTTGATCTTTTCGAACAGTCCCGTAGATGATATCTCCCGCATTGCTTATCACAGAGTTCACAAAAGCAGTGTTCGTCCGGTGAACGAAAAGACATTACTTTGCATATCAAATGATGAAACCCATGTACAGCGAAACGAGTCCCCATGTGCATGAGAGGGTAGTTGGTTTGAGTCCATTCCCTATTTACCATTGCGTCAGTGCTGTAGAATTCTTCCCAGATATTTTCCCGTTTCTCCTTCCTATCAATAAGGTGTTTTTCTGAGGCTGGTGTTGTTGGTAGTTGCAATTTTATTTTTAAGTTCCTCAATGAAGAAAGTTTCCTTTGTAAGTTCATATACTAATCGTGTGGGAGTGTATTTTGAAACATCAAGTGTCCTTTTCAAAAATCTTGCTATTACACGATCTAATACTTCAAGGTCTCTGCCTTTAAGATGTGTCCATATTAAATGTAGTCCAAATGTTGCGATCAGTGCAATTTTTGCGTGAAATAAGAATGTAGCTGTTTTAATATCCAGTAGTTCTGGTTTGGTGATATCTTGAATACTACGAATAGCTGCTATTGCTCTTTCCTTTATATGTAATCTAAATGACGTTCTGGTGGATTGTAGACTTATTCCTAAATATTTGATGAGGTTGACAATTTCCAATTTTTCTTTTCCAATAAGTATGTTATCTGATTTGGCTAATATTCCTCCTTTTCTAAAAACCATCTGTACAGTCTTGTTATTGTTAATAGTAAAATCATTTTCTGTTGCCCATTCCTCCAATTTATTTACTGATGATTGTAATTCTTCTTTATTACTAGCTCCTGGAACCATGTCATCAGCATACATGTATAGTACTACTGGGGAGTTCCGAGGTATTATTTTAACAATATCTGAAGTGATTACATTGAAGAGTAGTGGGCTTAATGGACTTCCTTGCAATACTCCATTGGTTTGAGTGATGTAATCTGATTTGGTTGTCCCATTGTAACGTGTTTTTCGAGGGGTTTTATGCAACTGGCATAAGTCAGTAGGAAGCCATTCTATATTTATTTACGCGGCAAATTGTTCAGCCAAGAGAATTTTTCATGTTAATTTATTATTATTATTATTAATTTATTATAATTATTATTTAGGTATTTTCGGAGCATTTTATAAAAATTATTAGCATTCAGATAGGTTTTCTATGTCTTAGAAAACGCTATCAAGCAAATTATTACGAACGACGATATCATAGAAAATTATCTGATTACGGAATTTTACGGAGTTTTCGTCAGTTAGGGTATATCGAGAGACGTGACTCACTGGGATTTCAAGTACACGCTTAATCTTGTCGTGAAGCATGACGCAATCTTGGGTCGCAAGGTCTAGAAGAGGCGAATTGTTGAAACGGAAATCGACTTCTCCCTCTCGCGCGACGAGTGTAATGAGGCAGAGGAGGGGAAGTGGCGGCGTGCTCAGCCAATCAGCGGAGACGACGTAAGCTAGTTGGGACTGAAGAGTGGGGAGCCGGCGTGTGGATATATCGTTCGACGCGCGGTGAAACTAGAACTATCTGTATAGTACTTGACGAGTATGGATGCGCGTGCGAGTGGCTCCGATGTTCGGTGGAGTTAGCGACTATCTGTGTAGAACTTGCGGTGTACGGTCGCAAGTGCGTGTCGCTCCGATGTTCAGTGGAGTTAGCGACGAACTTTTGTAAAACGTAACCAGTGCGGTTTTACGCGAGTTTGGGTCCGATGTACGGACCATAGAATTATATAATCTACCAGGATATCATCAAATTTCGACGGAGATGACGACGTCCAGGAGACTGTGGGAAGCACACAGCATCATCAAGAACGAGGGAGATGCTTTGGCAATTTCCAATGGTAAGCGCACATGACGCAGAAATACGCAATCTCTCATTTTCTTTGTTTTATATTTCATATTTCAGTAACTTCATAGCTTGGAAATAAGAGTAAAATCAATTTATCAGACTCCGTTTTCACGTAATTTTCTATCGGTAATATTCAAATCACAACGCTCCAATTTAAATTTTAAACTTATTATTATTATTAATTTTGCTATACTTGTTTTATATAATAAATTCATTTCTTTTACAATGCAATCTTTGCTTTCAGTAGGTAGCATTAGATATAGACCAATTCCTTCTCCTGATACAATTGTTTGTTGGGTTAATGATCAAATCATACCACGATCTGAGTGAATAGAGTCTTGAATGTGTTCTGCCAGAGCTAGACGTTGTTAAATACAAATTTAGATTTCAACATTGCATTGAGGTCTTGGCGCCCATTAAAACAACATAGCTTAGGCAAAGGTAAACAGTTACATTTCTCACCCAACAGTGTGGGCTAGCGAAACCATTACATTTGTCGCTACCAACATGGGGCACTAATTACCATTACATTTGTACGCTCAACGTGGAGCAAAGTAAATACCGTTTCACTTGTCATCCCAGCCTAAGCCAGAACATTACATTTGTCGCCGACAACTTGGGGCTGAAAACCTAATAACATTTGTGGAAGGAGAAGGGTATATATTTCTGTGCCTGTATTTTGGGGGTTATTTGTCTTTATCAGTGTATATCATTATGGGGGATGAGAAAGAAAGACAGATGAGGTTACGTAGTGGTCATCAACTGGAGAATGATGATACGAGCAGTATGTCGAGTGATGGTAGTACCGGGGTAGCGGAGGTAAATCCCGATACTGAAACAGGGAGTGTAGGCGGCCAACCAGAATTAAAAACTTTACTTCTCGAGTTCATGTATCAGAACAAAGTTAGTAGTGATGCTTTAAATGCAAAATTAGAACAGAATAATGCAAAATTAGAACAACACAGTAGGGAAAATAAAGAAAGTACAGATGCTTTAAATGCAAAATTAGAACAGAATAATGCAAAATTAGAACAAAACAGTAGGGAAAATAAAGAAAGTACAGAAGCTTTAAATGCAAAATTAGAACAGAATAATGCAAAATTAGAACAGAATAATGCAAAATTAGAACAAAACAGTAGGGAAAATAGAGAGAGTAATGAAACTTTAAATGCTAAATTAGAACAAAACAGTAGGGAAATGAGTGACAAATTCGAACTGATTAGAGGTGAGATCAGGGGGGTGATGGAAGAAAAGGCTAAAGAGATTATTGCAGATGTAGACAGAAAATTAGGAAAAGTACAGGAGGAGTTGGAAATTAGAATCAGTACACAGGCTGAAAATTTAAAAGAACTAGTGCAACTGGAAACACAGCAGGTCAAAAAGCAATTGGGGGGAGAAATTGACAAAATTCAGGTAGCTACTAAAGAGGTTAAGGAACAGCTGGGGGGTAGAATTGAGAAAGTCCACTCACAAGTAGTTGCAGAAGTAAATGATTTAAGAGAGAGTAATAGGGAAAGCATTAGCAAGATTGAGGAGAAACAAGCAAAGCTATATGATAAAGTAGAAGAATCAGAAGGAAACATTAAATTAACAGTAAACAGTATTGAGAGGAAGGCTGAGGAGAAAATCGCAGAATTAGAATTAAAATTAAAAGCTAGGATCAGGCAAGAAAATAGTCAGAATAGGCCAGTTTTTGTGAATAGCACACACAGGGAGGTAGAACTGGGTAAGTTCAGCAATCGACAGGGGTGCCCAATGGAGTTCATGAACACTATAGAAAATAAATTCGGGGAGAGGTTGGAAAATGGTAGTATTGAGTGGTGCCAGGTAGTTGAAATTTTAGAACAAGTGTTTGTGGGGGAAACGAGGAATTGGTTTGCTGTCTACAGAGACAAGTTTACTGATATCAATGATTTTAAAATGAAATTCTGTGAAAAGTTCTGGAATGAGGTTATTCAGTCGCAGCATCGTGAGGGAGTAGTGTGTGGTAAATATAACCCTAAAGGAAGCTCCACCATGACCGAATACTTTTTAGGGCAGGTATTAGTGTGTAAATATCTGGATGGCTTGAAGGAGGAAAGTGATGTGGTAAGGTTGCTACTTAGGCACTTTCCCTATAGGATCAAGGAGGCTGCTTGTATCCAGAATGTAAAGACTATATCACAAGTAGAAAATTTGTTAAGCACATTTGATGCACTAGGGAGAGGGGGTTATGAGGACAATTTCAATAGGAACCAGGGTAATAATAATAATAGACCTAATGAAGCCAGGCATCAGGAAGTTCAAGGGAACGGTGGCGAAGGGGCCAATGCTCAAAATAGAAATAATAATAATCAGCTAAATCAGAACAGAGGAAATGGCTATGGTAATCAGTATCAAGGGAGGAACAATGATTACAGGGGAAATCAAGGGAGAAACAATGATTTCAGGGGAAATCATGGGAGAAATTATAATGACAATAATTACAACCAGAATAGGGGTCAAGGAAGAGGACAGCCTAGTGGTAGTAATATACAGCCAAACAATGACAACACAACTCAGAACAACCAGACCAGTGCAGTAGTAACTAGTACTACGGCCAGCTGTAGCGGTTCTTTAAACGCGAACCAGGCTGCGAAGTAAGGTCAGAATCTCAGTCTGTAGCATGCCCTGTCCATACAATTATACAGGAACCCTATGACCTAAATGTGAGAAATGAATTATTACATGAACTAAATGATGAAGGTACTATTCAGGAAGTGGTTAGTAAGAGCCCCATAGTTAAATTTAACGTGTCCGAGGCGTACACAGATGTTTTAATTGATAGTGGTTGTATGAAGAGTTGCATAAGTAGTGCATTTTATGATAAAATGAAAGGAACTGGAGTAAATTTTGAGGAGATGCCAATTAAAAGCACTTTTGTTATCACAGCTGTTGGGAAGAGGTCTAAAGTAATTTCTAAGCAAGTTTTAGTAGACATTAAAATTAATAATCATGTAGAGAAGCAGATTTGCCTTGTAATTCCAAATTTAGTATTCAGTGTTATCTTGGGTTCAGAGTGGCTAAGTAGAGTGTCTGGTAACTTATGTTATGATGTAGGGAGTTTGAAATTTAAATGGGGAGATTCTGAAGTAGAAGTAGCGTTCAATGACCAAATTCAGAGAAGTAGTGTTGTAGGTGTGATTTGTACTTTAAATGAGATATCGCCAGCCGTAGAGCGGGGTTCTCCATGTTTTGTGGGCAGTGTGATTACGAACGGAAGTCTAGAGGACTCGTTACGTGAGGCTGCATTTCAGGGAAATATAGAGGATGAACAGTGTGTTCGGCTCTATGATGTGTTATTGTGTAATAGGAGAGTTTTTGACGATCGCATTGGTATGGCCAATTGCTATACACATTCATTGAACGTTAGTGATAGGTCAGTATTCACAGGACATAGATATCCTGTACCTTTCGCTTATCAGAGTGCAGTTGAGGCACAAATTAATCAGATGCTTGAAGATGGGATTATTGAGCACTCGAACAGTCCATATGTTAATTCTTTGATCACGGTACCCAAGAACGACGGCACTGTTCGTATTTGTTTAGACGCTCGTTTGGTTAACAGTAGAATTAGTTCAGATCAGCTGAAATCTATGTCAATAGAGGAATTAATGCAAACATTTGAGGGGAAGAAGTATTTCACTTGTGTAGATTTGAGTTCCAGTTTTTGGCAAGTGCCACTTATGTACGAAGATAGACCATTTACAGCTTTTAGTCATAAATATAACCTTTATCAATTTTGTAGAACACCTTATGGGTTAAAGAGTAGTTCAGCAGCTTTAATTAGGGCTTTAAACATCGCATTAGGGGATGACACAGGAGAGTTTGTAACCATTTACATTGATGATATGGTAATTAGTTCACGCAGTTTTGAGGAGCATCTATGTCATTTAAATATAGTTTTTCAGAAGTTAGATCAGGCAGGGTTCACTTTGAAGCTGTCTAAGTCGTCATTCTGTCAGTCAGAAGTGACATTTTTAGGTCATAGAGTGTCGAGTAGAGGTGTAACACCAGAGGAAAGTAGGGTTAATAAGATACTTAACGCAGAGGTGCCACAGAATGTTAAACAGTTAAAAACTTACCTGGGAATTTGCAACTTTTTCAGGAGGTTCGTTCTTAAATACTCAGGGTTGGTAGAACCATTCAGGGAATTGCTTAAAAGTGGGACTCGGTGGAGATGGGAGTCCAAGCATGATCAGGCTTTTAGAGCGCTGAAGGAAGGTTTTGAGAAAGCTGTAGTGCTGAAATATCCGTTAAAAGATAAGGAATATGTGGTTATGACAGATGCTTCACATATAGGCATTGCTGGAGTATTATGTCAGAAAGATGATGAGGGTAATCTGTGCATTGTATCTTTAGCCTCGCGAGGACTGACAGCAGCAGAGAAAAGATACACGATTACTGAGTTAGAGCTTTTAGGTATTGTTTTCAGTTTAGGGAAATTTAGAATGTATTTAGTAGGGGGGAAATTTGAGATCCACACAGATCACCATGCATTACTGTATATGAGGACTTGTAAACTCAGTTCTAACAGAGTTAGTAGGTGGATTCTTGCTCTGCAGGAATACGAATTCACAGTAAAATATATTAAAGGTAAAGATAACATTCTTGCAGACATGCTATCGAGGGACACTAATTTATGTAGGGATTATCCTGTGGTTAAAGCAGAGGATGGTATTTTAATATGTGCATGTGTGGACAGTAGCAACAGGGCATCGTTACAGACACTGAGAAATATGCTAGTGGAGCAACGTGATGACGTTAAGTTAAAGGAGCCACTGGCTAGGTTGGAAATAGGTGAAGAAGAGTATGTGAAAGTAGGACGGTTCACGTACAAGATGCAGGATGGGCTTCTTGCAAGGAAATGTAGGAATAATCGGTGGGCAATATGTGTTCCTGCCACTTTGCGGGAGGAGCTAATTTGGTTCATTCATAGGGAATTAGGACACTTTGGTGCTGCCAAGGTCTTCTATGAAATTGGTCGTGACTTCATTTGGAGTAAAATGGGAAGGGACGTTAGGAGGATTTTAGCTAAGTGTGACACCTGTCAAAGGAGTAAATATCCAGTTAAATATTTAGTGGGGGAGAGATCTGCAGTTCTCACCAGTAGGCCCGGCGAACTACTGTGTGTGGATTTATTTGGCCCGATCGTTAAAGGACAGTACGGCTACGAGTACATTTTTATAGTTATTGACGCTTTTAGTAAGTATGTCAAGCTATATCCGCTAAGGAAAGCCACGGGACTAGCGTGTAGCCGTCTGATCATTAATAAGTATGTACCTGAGTTTGGCATTCCTCTCAGGATACTATCTGACAGTGGACCACAGTTTACTGCAAAGGAATGGAGAACCAGTATGCAGGAAGCTGGTATAACACACGTTCATTCCTCTGTAAGGTACCCTCAGGGTAATTCTGCAGAGCGTCCATTAAGGGAAGTGGCTCGTCTTTTTCGGACTCTAGTGCATGACAAGCATGCGGCCTGGGTTGGACATCTTCCCAAGGTCGAGACTTGGCTGAATTCTGTCCAGCATGAGAGCACGAAATTGACGCCATACGAAGTTCACTTCGGAAAAAGACCACAAAATGAACTAGCGAGGGTGTTGGGATTAAATGAGGGTAAGCAACCGGGGATGGATTACATTGTCCAGTTGGCGAAACAGAATTTATCTAAATCAGCACAAAAGAGAATTCGCCAACAAAAAGAAACTAAATTTGACCTATTCGAGCCGGGAGACAGAGTCTTACTTAGAGTGCCGAAACAGTCAAATAAGCTAGAGAAAGTCATGTCCAAGTTCTTTTATCTCTACGAGGGCCCATTTATAGTTTCCAAACGTATTGGGAAAACAGCATATGTGCTGGAGAATAGTGAGGGAAACAGATTATACGGAACGTATAATATACATAGTCTACGAAAATATGTGTCATAAAGTGAGTGTGTTTAGCTGGCGAGCCAGCCTATCAAATGAGTAAGTGTGGTGTCTGGTGCGTGGAAGATCTGGTCTTAAGGCAGGCGTATCAGAAGTCACACAGGGGGGTAGTATGTAAGTAAATGAGAGTTTTTAAGGTACAGGGAAATATGACGGGATTGTCGGATGCTGTTGAGCACTAAATTGTCTCGATGCACCAAGGCCATTTTGGCAGCGCTGATGGGTTCCCATTTATCTCCAAGAGATGGGGGAGCGCTTGAATAGGGCTTGTTAGCTTAAGGCGTCCACGAGATAAAAGATGGGCCATCAGAATGCGAGACAGTCCTTCATGAAACTCATACATATCAGCACACGTGATTTCTGTTTACGGCCTCGCCATGTAAGATTTGTAAGTGTGTAATTTAAGATAATCTGTACAATGGTATTATTTGTGTGAGGAGAAATGGTCTGTGTTGAGAGCTAGTATTAAGTAGAATATGGTTAACGGGAACTTAACAAGACAGGGCGCTTACGGCACAGAAATATTTGGTGTTATATGTAATGCGCATTTACTGTTTTTTTTCAGAAGTCAATATTAATTTAATCTACTTCAAAGAGAGATTAAGTATTATGGTCACGAGGCGCTGCCACAATAGTGTGATCGTGTGCTCAGTGATGTGGAATTAAATGTCACCATAAGGAGGGGACCTCCAGTGAAATTAGGAAGTTCTATGGTGATATAAATATATCAGAACACCTTAAATGCGTGTGATATGACATCATAAATACATAGTGCTCACACATTAATTATGTCTATTTCTCCAACATAGAGAAATTTGAGAGGCGGAAATATCCGTGGAACAATATTCTATACGTAAAACATTGGACTGGTTGCAAAGTGCAATCCATAGTGACAACTAACTTTGACGCAAAGTGTGTGAAGAAAAATTATGAGTGTATATATCTGTAATTTAGGGTGATCTCATTTATGTAATATGTATTTTGGATGGGGTTTATTAACGTGTCTGGGATAATCGGATAATGGACCGTCGTCGCGGTAAATCATCCGATGATCCGAGGCGAATATGTAACGTGTTTTTCGAGGGGTTTTATGCAACTGGCATAAGTCAGTAGGAAGCCATTCTATATTTATTTACGCGGCAAATTGTTCAGCCAAGAGAATTTTTCATGTTAATTTATTATTATTATTATTAATTTATTATAATTATTATTTAGGTATTTTCGGAGCATTTTATAAAAATTATTAGCATTCAGATAGGTTTTCTATGTCTTAGAAAACGCTATCAAGCAAATTATTACGAACGACGATATCATAGAAAATTATCTGATTACGGAATTTTACGGAGTTTTCGTCAGTTAGGGTATATCGAGAGACGTGACTCACTGGGATTTCAAGTACACGCTTAATCTTGTCGTGAAGCATGACGCAATCTTGGGTCGCAAGGTCTAGAAGAGGCGAATTGTTGAAACGGAAATCGACTTCTCCCTCTCGCGCGACGAGTGTAATGAGGCAGAGGAGGGGAAGTGGCGGCGTGCTCAGCCAATCAGCGGAGACGACGTAAGCTAGTTGGGACTGAAGAGTGGGGAGCCGGCGTGTGGATATATCGTTCGACGCGCGGTGAAACTAGAACTATCTGTATAGTACTTGACGAGTATGGATGCGCGTGCGAGTGGCTCCGATGTTCGGTGGAGTTAGCGACTATCTGTGTAGAACTTGCGGTGTACGGTCGCAAGTGCGTGTCGCTCCGATGTTCAGTGGAGTTAGCGACGAACTTTTGTAAAACGTAACCAGTGCGGTTTTACGCGAGTTTGGGTCCGATGTACGGACCATAGAATTATATAATCTACCAGGATATCATCAAATTTCGACGGAGATGACGACGTCCAGGAGACTGTGGGAAGCACACAGCATCATCAAGAACGAGGGAGATGCTTTGGCAATTTCCAATGGTAAGCGCACATGACGCAGAAATACGCAATCTCTCATTTTCTTTGTTTTATATTTCATATTTCAGTAACTTCATAGCTTGGAAATAAGAGTAAAATCAATTTATCAGACTCCGTTTTCACGTAATTTTCTATCGGTAATATTCAAATCACAACGCTCCAATTTAAATTTTAAACTTATTATTATTATTAATTTTGCTATACTTGTTTTATATAATAAATTCATTTCTTTTACAATGCAATCTTTGCTTTCAGTAGGTAGCATTAGATATAGACCAATTCCTTCTCCTGATACAATTGTTTGTTGGGTTAATGATCAAATCATACCACGATCTGAGTGAATAGAGTCTTGAATGTGTTCTGCCAGAGCTAGACGTTGTTAAATACAAATTTAGATTTCAACATTGCATTGAGGTCTTGGCGCCCATTAAAACAACATAGCTTAGGCAAAGGTAAACAGTTACATTTCTCACCCAACAGTGTGGGCTAGCGAAACCATTACATTTGTCGCTACCAACATGGGGCACTAATTACCATTACATTTGTACGCTCAACGTGGAGCAAAGTAAATACCGTTTCACTTGTCATCCCAGCCTAAGCCAGAACATTACACCATCATCTATCATAATTCTGTTTGATGTCAGATTATTATTTACAATAGTCACCATTTTGTTGTTTCTTCCGATCATCAGTTCCAGTTTGCGAATTAGAATTTCCTTGTTTATTAAGTCAAAAGCTTTATTATAGTCAATAAAGACTGCATAGAATTTCTGTTTAGGATGCCGTAGTGTTTCATCTATGTTATCCAGCAAGTTTGCGACTGCGTGTAGTGTTGATCTTCCTTTCCGGAAACCAAATTGTTCATCCGGAATCTTTTCATTGATTTCTTCCTCCAGTCTATTTTTCAGTAACCTGGTGAATATTTTCAACATATTATTCTCTAGCGCTACACCTCTGTTGGTCACAACGCGACACGATATTCGCTGCGCTGTCATCCACATCGGTGATTCTCCCAACTTCGCTAGGCGCTATCTTCAAATATTCTAACTCGGTCATAGAAAAACAATTCGTCTCATCCAGAGCTATGGGCACTTCCTCAAAAAGGGCACAATATACTGTACATTTTTACAGGGAGTAGACACTTTTCACTTCAGTAAACTCTTTGGTCCCCAGTTACAGTGGAGAGTTACTTATAGCTGGGAAGCGAACTGTTCGCTCAAAGCGGGTACTGTGGTTTTCTGACTTAGGAGATGGAAGAATTGATGCATAATCTTGATGGTGATGAGTGGTTTGCTGTTTGGTAGCCTGGGATGGGTACAGTTCACTCAAGAGGAAGGCAGTCTTAAGTCTTGTCAACTGATATCGTCTGGTCATTCGTAGGCATCTCAATCACAAAATGCTTATTGGTTCGAGAAAGCATTTTGAAGGGTCCATCATAGGTAGGCTGTAAGGGTTTGCGAACTGCATTGTGGCGGATGAATACCTGAGAACACGTTGTGAGTTGTCTTTTTTGCTGAATGGTGACCTGGGTGAACAGGACGTACGGATTTGATATGTTCCTTGAACTTCAGAGTGAATTAAGGTGCATCAGTCACTGGTGTTTCTTCATTAGGTCCACTAGTAATTTCACAGGTTCTCCATAAAGGAGTGTGGCTGGAATTGAGTCCAAGTCAGGAACAACTAGGGATCGCATTCCAAGAAGCACTGTTGGAAGTTGAGGCATCCAGTTGCTGGAGATTTGTTCCCGGAGTGCAGCTTTCAGTTGACGATGCCAACCTTCAATTTTCCCAATAGCAGCAGGATGGTAGGCTGTTGTTTTAATGTGGTAGATGCTGAGAAGTTTCATTATGCTACTGAAGAGTGAACAGTCGAACTGTCTGCCTCAATCAGTAGTTATGTTGGATGGTACACGGAAGCGGGCTATCCGCGAGTGCAATGGAGCACAAGCCACTGTTTCAGCCATAATATCCTTCAGGCCAACGAGAAAAGCAGTCAATGATCGTGAGAAGGTAAGAGTGTCCTTCCCACGGAGGGAATGGTCCAACGATGTCCAGGTTGATGTGGGAAAAGCGTCGGTCCACTGGTTTGTAAGTTCCAATTGGGCTGTCAGTGTGCCTTGATACCTTGGATCGTTGGCAAGCAACACAAGTTTTTGTCCAAAGCTTGACATCTTGTTTGAGAGATAGACGAGCTTGACAAATGCATTAATACCTGGGTGAGCCATATCGTGTAATGCTTGAAATGTAGGTTTACGTAACAGACTGGGTAAAAATTGTCGAAATTCTTCTCTGGATGCGTCAGTAATTTAGCTTCTGTGGGTAAGGTAAACGTCTTGAACGGAAGGGTTGTGTCTCTGGACTGTTTTAGTCGGTGAAGTTCCTCGTCAGATTCTGGGGCTTTTGCGAATTCATCAAATGACAGTTGTAACCGAAATTAATTGGTTACATAGCTCACCCTCACGTTTTCGCCTTGTGTTTAATGCTATGTTTTAGGTTAGAACATGGCCACCTGTTTATTGGGCAATGCAGAGAGTCTAGTGGATTCTTTGTAGTGGCCCAGCAATAGGTGACAGGGGGCTTTGCTAATTGTGATTAGATTAGATTAGATTTTTATTTACCCATTTCATCAATTACATGTATACAATACATTTCTTATGTTGGACACGTCAGAAATTATATAGAAAATAAAACAACTTACTGGTATATTGTGGTGTCTGAAGCCATATTTCCAGTGTTGCCTTAGTAAACAAGAGTTTAGTGCTTTTCAGTCGGTCAACACAAATGTACCCAAAAGAGATGGGTTATGCCCTAATCCTGAAATAAATTACAAGAGATTAATAAAACACTAGGATGACCAGTTTATTTATCCATTTCATCAATTACATGTATACAATACATTTCTTATGTTGGACACGTCAGAAATTATATAGAAAATAAAACATAGATTTTGTAGCCTAAGTGTAACGGATCTGATGATGATCGCTTGACGATCGAAACTGGTCATCCTAGTGTTTTATTAATCTCATGTAATTTATTTCAGGATTAGGGCATAACCCATCTCTTTTGGGTACATTCGTGTTGACCGACTGAAAAGCACTAAACTCTTGTTTACTGGTATATATTACCAATTCAATAACTATTTACAACTTATTATAATAACAGATCTTAAGTGATACAATATTTTGGACAACTATTTACACCTTACTCTATTATCACAATATGAAAACTTAATTCAACAAATACAAACAACTTACAGCTAGGTATTACAATTAAAACAGAAAAGGAAAATATAATTATAGATTTCATCGCTCCTATACGCTAAGATATTCAGCTACAGAGTAAATACAATGGCACTGCAGATAAGCTTTCAACATACTTTCAAAGGTTTTTATTTTTGGGGCAAATTTTATATACTGGGGTATTTTATTGTATAATTTAACTCCTGTGTGAAAAGTTCCTTTTTGACATATGCTTGTGTGTGTGTGTGTGTGTGTGTGTGTGTGTGTGTGTGTGTGTGTGTGTGTGTGTGTGAAATATGAATGTTTTGATTTTGTCTTGTGTTATGCCTGTGAACATCATTGCTTGTTTTAAGAAAAACGTTTTTATTCATTAAATTCTTTTTAAAAAACATAATACTTTCAAAGATATGGATTCAGGGCCGTGGGAGAATGTTTAAATCTTTAAACAGAGGACTACATGATTCTCTAGTGTTTACATTTGCCATAATTCTAATCGCCCTCTTTTGTATCCTAAACGTGCTTAGTACATCTGGTGACATACCCCAAAATATGACCCCATATCTTAAGTATGAATGGATATAAGCAAAATAAGTACTTCTTAATGCGTGCAAACTTGTGCAAGTTTTCAAAATACGTAACGCAAAGCACATAGACTTCAGTTTAGTATTCAGATATTGTATATGTTTATTCCATTTCAAATCATGTTGTATCCAGAGTCCTAAAACTTTGTTTCTGATTTATTTTCTATTTGATGACCATTTAATGCTATATTGGTGGGCGTCGCAGGATACATATTCTCTATAGTGTGGAAATTTAGAGATATTGTTTTTATAGTTTATTTTATAGTTAGATTTTTTCCACAATTTTTGCAAAGCCAGTTGGTAAGGTAATAGGACGATAGTTATCTAATTCATCTTTTGAACCGTTTTTGTGCACTGGAATAACTTTTGATAACTTCAAAATATCCGGGTAAGTTCCTGAGAGAATCGAACTCTTTATTGAGTGCGTAAGTGGATTTATAATATTTTCTGCACATTTCGACATGAGTCGATTATCTTGTGCCCATTTGGTTAACTCTTCTGTAACGGAGTCAGCAGACTGCTGAAGACCTGTTTAGTTTCACCTTTTATTACGAGTGTTGTTTCGTCCGCAAACAAAAGTTCCTTACGAGAATCAACTTTCTTTGTTATATCATTGATATATAGAAGAAAGAGTAGTGGGCCCAAAATCGATCCCTGGGGTACTCCAAATTTAATAATTCCCTCATTGGACAATGTTTCATTAAGTAATCTGGTTCCATCACCCTTGTGTCTCAAGCTTACTATTTGTTTAGCCTACGCCTTGTTAAGTAAGACTCTATCCATTTATTAGCTAGACCTCTAATACCATACTGATTTAGTTTTTTAATGAGGGTTTTATGCTCAACAACATCAAATGCTTTCGATAAATCCACGAATATGCCAGTTACATGTTCCTTATTGTCAATTAATTTCAGTATACTATTACTACATTCATAAATTGCTGTTTGTGATGATTTTTCTGTTCTGAATCCATGTTGTGAGTTTGATAGTATTTTTTCTATAAAACTTATCAGTCTCGTGTACATGATTTTTTCCACAATTTTTGCAAATCCAGTTGGTAAGGTAATAGGACGATAGTTATCTAACTCATCTTTTGAACAGTTTTTGTGCACTGGAAGTACTTTTGATAACTTCAAAATATCCGGGCAAGTTCCTGAGAGAATCGAACTCTTTATTGAGTGCGTAAGTGGATTTATAATATTTTCTGCACATTTCTTTAAAATTTCATTTATTTATTTTTTAGCTCTTTTAAAACTATTCTTACCTCATCCATTGTGACATGATTTATAAATAAGAATCACTGCAAATATTTATTTTATTATTAGAATTTAGTGTATTTACCTGTGATTTATTTAATAATTTGTGTGGAATTTCCAGAAAATAGTCATTAAAAGTGTTTGCTATTTCCTCTGGATTATTTATCACTTTATTATTGCAGGTCAGTGTAATGTTCCTTTGTATTTTAGCAGATTTACCAGTTTCTTTCTTTATCACGGACCACATAGCCCTGTTTTTATTAGATGATAGGGAAATAAAATTATCATTATGCATTTTCTTTGCTAGTCTTATTACCTTACTTAATATGCTAGTGTATTTTTTGTATAAATTGAATTCAGGCGTTGTGTGGTATTGTTTATATAATTTATGTGGAAATTTCTTTCTCTGTCATGAATTTATAACCCCTGTTGTTATCCAATTGATAGTTTTGTTATTTTGAATAGTTCTTGTTTAAAGGGGAATGCTGTTTCAAAATAGTGTTTTTGGGTAGTGTTAAATGCATTAAATTTATCATTTACATTTTCTAGTTTATACATTTCTGACTATGTTTTCTTTTTTAATGAGTCATTGAAATATGTAACATTTGTTTCAGTGAATGTCCTACACTTTGATTTTATTCCATTATCATTATTATTAATTTTTTGGGTACTTCAAAAGTCAGTATTTGTCCATGGTGGTCACTAAAAACGGGTAATAGGCTTCTATTTAATGGTGATATTTATCTGTATTTATAAAAACTTGATCAGGAGTGATTTTACTAAATTTTGTTATTCTTGTTGGGGTATTTATTGTAGGAAATTAGTAACTGTGTTAATAATTCACAATTTCTATCAAATTTTAAGAAATCCGCATTTACATCCCCACAAATTATTATATCTAAATTTACTTTGCTCATGTTAGTGAGTAACAATTCTAATTTCTCTATAAATAAACGAAAATTTCCTGACGGAGAACGGAATACGCATACGAGGGGTTGCCGGCAAGAACCCCACTAGTCAAAGAAATCGAATAATGAGTTACAGGCGCCATGGTGTAGTGTTCAGCATTACGCACGTGATTACACAACCGATGCTGGCAAAAACACCTCCACTCGTACTGCATAAGCCTCTAAACCTACGGCGATTCGGCAAAAAAAACCAAGTCTGGACTGTTGCCAGCAAGAACACCACTAGTCAGTGGTGCTTCAGGCAGCTGCCACGGAAGCGCATTGCTCAACTCCCAAGAAACAACTGATAAGTTACCCGTTTGTTTACAACCGCCTCGTTACTGTAGGTTATACTCCTGTTCTCCAAGTTTTTATGTTAATATGGACACAAATGGTCCATAATGGCCGCGAAAGAGAGCAAGAAAGACGAAAAAGGAGGATAACATTCGTGATGCCAAAGTGCGTGGTGAAGAACACGTCAATCACGTTGGGAAATCGGTACCAGGTCGCATGACTGGAGAGGACTGCAGGTTCGTAGTATAATATATTAATATAAACTATTTTTCAAAATGTAAAACTAGTAGAAATCTAAAAATGTCATCATTATTATTGTTACTCCCTATTATGTCTTCGATTGTGGTACACCTGTCATGTCTAAGGAAATTCCAATCCTTAATGAGTTTATCTTCAAAAATAACACATTTGTTTCTGTCTGTCTTTGGCCAGGTGTTCGAGGCTGCACTGTTTTGAGAAAGTAGGGGAAGAAGCTCGGCGCAAGATCATTGAAGACTTTAACAAGATGATATCGAAAGATGCCCAAGATCATCTCAGTGGTTTGATAGGCTTGCATGTTATCGCGAACTGTCGACCAAGATCGGATAATGAACACAATATGAAACCTCGGGCCGCGACATTCACCTACAAAGTGCGGGTAACAGCAAACAATATTGTTGTTTGCAAAAATGCTTTTGTAAGTTCACATGGAGTTACTTGCGACAGAGTGAGAAGACTGCAAAATAACTTAATTCACTGTGGGAGCTCTCCTAGAGACAATCGTGGTAGACATTCCTACCGGCCTCGCCAAGCACCAGAACAGCTTATACAGGTTATTGAGTCCCATATCATGTCCTTCCCTGCCCGGAAATCCCATTACTCACTGAGAGATAATCCCAATAGGTGCTATTTGCTAGAAGATCTCACTGTCAAGGATTTGCATGGCGAGTTCCTTAACGCCTACCAAATAAATGTGCCCTACAAACATTACTGGTAGATTTTCAGAACGTTCAATATCCATTTCGGATAACCCAGATCTGACACTTGCAAAGAATGCTATTCGCTTCAGCAAAAAATAAACGCAGCTAAAGATGATGGAGAGACAAGCTTTTGAGGATGAGAAAGCCGTTCACCTCAGGAAAGTGGACGCTTTCTTGGCTGAAAAAAGAGCGTTCATTCGGAAAGCCAGACAGGAAAAAGTTAACTGCATCTCGTTTGATTTTATGCAGAACTTACCTCTTCCTCATTTACAAACGAGTGTTGTATACTACTTGCGTCACTCGTGGATTTATGTCTTTGGGATACACGATTTGGGAACAGTAAACGTCAAAATATACAGATATTTGGAAAATGAGGAAAAGAAGGGTCCCAATGAGGTTATCTCAATGCTGCTACATGTCATAAACAGCATCCCACACTCAGAGGTAACGTAGGAGCTGGTTTTAATAAGTGACAGTTGTCCTGGGCAAAATAAAAATAAAACAATGGTTTACTTCCTCTTCTGTGTAGTGCACATTCTCAAACTGTTTAAAAGGGTTACATACACTTTTCCTGTTCGTGGTCATAGCTATCTACCAAATGACCAAGACTTTTCCCTTATTTCTGCTCAATGCAGGAAGACTACCATCGCTGAACTTCCCGAAACCTGGGATGAAAGATTCTGAAGGCCCGAACACGTCCATCTCCATTTGGTTTGGAGATATTCACCCACCGTGATTTCAAGGATTTTAAAAAAAGGAACCGACTGTTTGTTGTGTAAAAAAAACCAAAGCCAGCATTCAGGCTTCAGAGTGTTAGATCTATTTGGTGTGACTTCAGACATAAAGCTGTATATTTGCGACAAACCTACTGTGGTCCTTGGAGCCGCCACATCATCACAGATCCGAAGTTCAAAACTCCTGATGCAATCAACTTACCAGGAGCTTTCACATCCCCTCCTGCAATGAAACCTGTGAAGGCAAAGGACATATTAAAACTTGCCGAATACCTCGCAAATCCTTCAAGCGAAGAGTACTACTCAAGACTCTTTGACACAGCTGCATCAGTGGATGTACCTACAACCAGTTGCGACTATGAAACAATGATGACAATAGTGATGGATGTGAAGATTAATGTTTTCAGTTGATATTGTACGCTGTATGTTACATTTTCATCCTCTTCCTTTAATAAATAATACTTGTAATTAATATGGTATTGTACCCGAGGGCACGGATGCTGACTGGCATTGAACCTGGGGCTCTAAGAAGGAAGAATCATGTCTAGGATTTTCCAGAGAACCGAACCCTAGATCTCAGAGGGGGAAAAGCCGCATAGAACCCGAGATACAGTTGAAATAACAATTACTGAGGTGATTGAAGCTTAATTTTAATTTTTGGGAAAGGAATTATAAGCAATTTTAAGGAAGAATATTATATGAGCAGTGAGCTAACATACAGAATATCTAGCAAAAGTCGAGAAACTTGGAGCAACTTGACAGTTGAAAAATGCCGCTGGAAAAGAGGCGTGGCAGACAGTCGCTAACTACATCAATGTCAAACTATTTTCACGCGTCCATTGGAAAGGTGAGCCCCTGCAGCAGCTCAAAAACCATCCGGAGACAAAGCAGAGTGTGAGGGGTGGGGAGAAAGCCAAGAGAAATTAATTAATTACTGGCAAATGAGACATTCATATGGGATGAGAGTTACATCCACATGCATGAAATCAAAAGGAGCTAATTTAGAGAAGAGGAGATTCCTATATTGAAGCCTAGAACGAATAAGATGAGGAGGATCGCAACCAAAGAAGTCTTAGGGCTATTAGCGGAGAGTCACGGGGGAATAACCGCAGAGGAGTCAGGAAGCCGTTCAGAAAAACAATTAATATTTATTAATTGAGCGAGCGAATTGCCTGCACGCAAGGAGAATTGGCACCTCCAGGAAAATACGCTCCAGAATTATGCATTACCATGTCGGTAAGTGTGATATGAGAGAAAAAGCAGCTCCAACTTCGGAAGGGAACTATGTTTTACTAGAATCCTTTATGAGATCGGAGAGGCTTGGAAGCGTCAGTTCGTTGAAACCACCCGGGAGGGTAACATGCAAGTTCGTTGACTCAATCCATGCGGGGAACACGTAAGTTCGTTGAAGCAATTCGTACTCACAGCACGCAAGTTCGTCAATTCAGGACAGAACAAATAGACAATGGAAGGTGCGTTATGCAGCCTATTTCAAGTGTTGATATAGTAAAATCACACACAGTAAACGACATGCATATAATCAGTTGATTATACACAAGTGTAATGTATATCGTAGGAAAGTCGCGAAGTGTTGGCGTAGACAATGGACTTATCCGACAGCTTAGTAATGATCTGTAATATATCGTACAGTACAATATTAGTACGCGATAGGTCACGGGAGCAAGGACTGTATCATAGGTATTTGTGATAAATTGTTAGAGAACAGACACTAGATTGATATACTAGATGATCTGGAGAAGAAGATAGGAACACACACAGTAGAGTACACATTCTTAGAAGACAGGAAATGTACGCGTCTACTAGGGATAAAACTATCACTGGAATCGAGGAGATGTCAGTGACATTGAAGCGCCCGCAACTCTGAAATCGTGCAGTAACGAGAAACCCAGAGAAGCATTGTGTGTAGATTCAAGTGTACAAAGTTTTGTGTTCAAGTGTTGTATTGTAAAATATTTTAATTATGTGATAAAAATGTGTTATAGTGTAAAGTGCAAAATGTATCCATTTCAAGTGATAATCAAGTGCAAATCATGAGCAAATCAAGTGTTTAAACCAACAAAAGTGTTAATTGTGAAAGAAATGGCGATGTACTAGATCAGCAATATGGTGGGTACGTTGCTGTACTATTGGATAACTCCAGTAAGAAGAAAATGTGAGTACATTCCCAAATGTAAATACACACATCAAAAAAGTTTTGCATCACCTCGGTTCCAAGAGTTCCGGAACCTTTAAATACAAAGGGAATAGAGATCAACACAAACAACATTTCAGCTCGTTTTATTGCTCATGAGACCCACACATTGCATGTTGTACCATCATACAGCTAGACTTTCAGCATTTGTGGCCCAGATTGCAGTACACACCACTACCTCTAATACCCAGTAGCACGTCCTCTTGCATTGATGCATGCCTGTATTCGTCGTGGCATACTATCCACAAGTTCATCAAGACACTGTTGGTCCAAATTGTCCCACTCCTCAACGACAATTCGGCGTAAATCTCTCAGAGTGGTTGGTGGGTCAAGACGTCCATAAACAGCCCTTTTCAACATATCCCAGGCATGTTCGATAGGGTTCATGTCTGGCGAACATGCTGGCCACTGTAGTCGAGCGATGTCGTTATCTTGAAGGAACGCATTCACAAGATGTGCACGATGAGGTCGAGAATTGTCGTCCATGAAGACAAATGCCTCTCCAATATTCTGCCGATATGGGTGCACTATGGGTCGGAGGATGTCATTCAGGTATCGTAAAGCCGTTTCGGAGCCTTCCATGACCACCAGTGGCGTACGTCGGCCCCACATAATGCCACCCCAAAACATCAGGGAACCACCACCTTGCTGCACTCGCTGGACAGTGTGTCTAAGACGTTCAGCCTGACCAGGGTGCCTCCAAACACGTCTCCGACGATTGTCTGGTTGAAGGCATATGCGACACTCATCGGTGAAGAGAACGTGATGTCAATTCTGTGGGGTCCATTCAGCATGTTGTTGGGCCCATCTGTACCACGCTGCATGGTGTCGGGGTTGCAAAGCTGGACCTCGCCATGGACGTCGGGAGTGAAGTTGCGCATCATGCAGCCTATTGCGCACAGTTTGAGTTGAAACACGACGTCCTGTGGCTGAACGAAACGCATTATTCAACATGGTGGCATTGCTGTCAGGGTTCCTCCGAGCGGCAATCCGTAAGTAGCGGTCATCCACTACAGTAGTAGCCCTTGGGCGGCCTGAGCGAGGCCTGTCATCGACAGTTCCTGTATCTCTGTACCTCCTCCATGTCCGAACAACATCGCTTTGGTTCACTCTGAGACGCCTGGAAACTTCCCTTGTTGAGAGCCCTTCTTGACACAAAGTAACAATGCGGACGCGATCGAACTGCGGTATTGACCTTCTAGGCATGGTAGAACTACAGACAACATGAGCAGCGTACCTTCGTCCTGGTGGAATGACTGGAACTGATCGGCTGTCGTACCCCCTCCGTCTAATAGGCCCTGCTCATGCATGGTTGTTTACATCTTTGAGCAGTTTTAGTGACATCTATGAACAGTCAAAGGGACTGTATCTTTGATACAATATACACAGTCAACGTCTATATGCCGGAGATCTGGGAACCGAGGTGATGCAAAACTTTTTTTGATGTGTGTATGATTTTATAGCTCACCATACGACCATATCATTTTATAAAAGTACCGTAGGGAATTTGCAGTAAGAATTGTATGAGTTTGCATTCCTCATATTGCGGTAAATAATTTGAATTCTAGAATGATTCACTTACTACAACAATTACGTAAGATAATGGTCAATATAACGATAAAGTGAATTGATAATAATAATAATAATAATAATAATAAAGAGGTCGAAGTCGAAATAAACATGTAAATTCGGCATGTTGATGCCATAAACGTTGAATTGTGTCAAGTCCGATGAGAAAATACAATGGTATTATATGTGGAAGAATAAGAGACATGTGTCAGGAGGCTATAAATATGATTCAGTGTAATATATGTGCTATTAAAATAATTGCTAATAATAAATGCCAATAATAATGCCAATAAAGTAAGTGCCATTAAACTAATACCAGTAATGAGAGCCGATGTAGAGCCATGGTATAATATAATCGAATCAGGGAAGATAGGAGTGTCTTATGAGCCGAATTATCTAACAGATATATTGTTGAGCCGCGTTAAGCGAGCAAGTGTAACGTAGAATCTAGAGATTTACGTAAATAAGTGCAGGGATCATTCCACGAGCATGTACGTCAGAAAAATCTTGTGAGCCATTCTACGAATCTGCAGTAAGTATTGTACAGCCAGAGTGCGTACCAGTGTATAGCGGCAGCGATGGGACAGGTAAAGGTGCCTGTTTGCCCATATTCAGCGTCCTCGTAGCAACCAGGGATTAACAGTGTCACCCTGAGTCAGCTAATTAAATAATTGAACACCCGTGTAGGTGAGACATTGTATCGTGGAGAGATCATGGCGATTCTCTACCAAATATTCGTACCGTGGAGCGGGATAACAATAGGAAACCCGGTTCGCACGCAGTTAAGAGCCACAGATTATTTCCCTAGGACGGCATATCTATGAGAAATCCATCCCTTGCTAAGAATATTAATTGAGAGCCACATTGAGCCAATTTTAATCACCCTAAGTGCAGGAAGTAAATATTTAGGTAGATTTCGCTCATAGAATGACACAATCCTACCCCAACCCCTGAAAGTGAAAGGTATCCAACCTTGGAGGCTTTGTTTACAAAATATGAAGTCTAGGTCATAGACACCAGCCAGAGTGGAGTGGGAAGGCAGCCATCTTGTTTGAAGGCGTGGCTTAGCGAACCAATTGTCCGCACGAAACGGGGTAGCTAACTGACCGCGACCCTTGTGTAAATTGGTACTGTGCTATTGCAATACATAAACTGATATCCTGAACTAATTAAATAATTTTGCATAAATGAATTGTACGCCTTCTGAACATGCAGAAATCTCGAAGGATAGTAAAAATCGCATAATATTTGGCCAAGTTAATGCCTTGTGACATTTTAACTTTGCTAAATCTTGTTGATGTACTTTTAAGAAGTAATTGCCCATTTAATGTTAATTTATTCGGACGGGTAGCATTAATGAACGACTTGACACAATTGTAACGCTAGTAACGACTTAATTATGACCTGAGGAATGGCGTATGGTGAGACAAATCATCAAATTATTGTTGTGGAGAGAGAGATGGTACTCATATTGCATTTGAAACAGATGGGAAAGGAAAACGACTGTTACACAAATAAAGCAAAGCAAACGCAAATCGGAGCAATCAGAATGATATTGTTGAATCATAATTGTAAAGATAAATGTTCCGATGCATACCGGACAGTGTGATTAGGTCAACACTGATTGCATTTAAAGGTAATTAAGTGATATAAAATGATTATTCAGTGATTGTTGTATTGTAATGCATTAATTAATGTTAATTAAGCTATGTGAAAGACACTATGAACATGAACATTTCATCAATGTCAAAAGTATAAAGTATAATTTAGCAAGTGTAGAATAGATTTTGGGTGCAGTGAAGCGCCACACATATTAAAGACTCACAAAAGGTGTTGCAGCATGCCTACGAGTTCAGTGCATTAAAGTTGATCTGATCTTTGGAGTAGTGAATCAGAGCAGCGGAGTGCAGATGAATCAGATTAGGGTTTGTGTGATTGTATGTAATCGTCATCTGTGCGCTCCACATATTTTATTTGTGTTGTGAGAAGATAAATGTACATGTAATTTGTGTTTTTGTTGTGTTTTTGCCATGATTTGAGTAATGTTAGTTTCAGTAATCACGAATATGTTTGTTTTTTCATGTAGAGTAGTCACCTGGTAGACATCAAATCCTGAATGTGTGTTTGTATAGTGGGAGGACGTATCACACCTCGACATAATGTCAGATGGGTACAGTATATAACTATAATATTTTTATGTATTATCTTAGTAGTGTTGTATTGAATTCCGCAAAACCCCAATAGTCAAATCAATTTTCCTTCATTACGTCCAGAAAATATAATTTGGTAACACTCAATGAGTTCGGATAACATTCCAGATGCCTAGGGAGTATGTAGACAAAACAAAAAAGAAGCTATTTAAGGGACGAAGATATGCAGTTTTTCTCGGTTTCCCACAATTGTGATTTTTTGACTAGTGGGGTTCTTGCCGGCAACCCCTCTGGTATTTTTACGGCAGAGTATTCAAAATCTTGTTCCATAATTAGATAATCATAAGCTGTTAACTGTTCATGATCTAAATTATTTCTTAAGAAGATACAAGTACCACCATGGGTAATATTAGATCTAGAGTATTAACTAGCTAGTATAAACCCTGGGAATTGAATTAATTCGAGTTGTTCCTCTTTCAGCCAATGTTCTGAAATACATAGTGCTGAGATGTCTTTAAGTTCATTTTTAAGCATTAGATTTATGTAATCAATTTTATTATAGAGAGACTGAACATTCTGGTGGTAAAGTTTAAATTTGTTACTTTTGCAAGCTAGTGTTAGTGATTTATTTACATTATTATCGTAATTGTTATTATTATTGTTGCTCGGCAAATCCAAAATACCATTGATGCACTCAGTTAAATTTGACATCGAAAGATACTCATCTGAATGCCAAACCTCACGTTTGTCTTCTTTTGCCAGTTTCCCTGCTTCCACTCTAAAGATATTACTGTTGAACTATTGTTACCATTTGAATTTACAATTTTGCAGATTTCATCACTAAGATACTATTTTCCTAACCTATTTAAGTGTAGGCCATGTCGAGTGTGGAATTTCCTGTCTAATGTTTTACATCTATAATTTGGACATTTGGAAAACTCTTGCAAATGATATTAATTTTCCCATTTGTAGCTTCTATTTCTACATTTACACATGATCAGGGAATTTCAGAGTCATATCACTGCGGAATGTTTACAATAATTACATTTGTGTTATGCATAGATGGCAATGTACCCTTTAAATCTTTGATTACCTTTTTACTCTCATTTCTATAGATGTCGCTTGCTCCAGCGATTATAACTGCATAATCCTTTGCAGTTAGGGACGCACAGTCTCCTACCATCCCGTCCGTGACCGCTGCAATTGGAGCTCCTGGTTTTACAGTCAAAGTGACCTCCATTTCTCCGCTTCTCTCCAGTACGCTTGCTGCTATAACTCGCCAGTGACTATCCGCAAATATCCGCATCTTCCTGGATTTTCTCTTTATCAATTTCTTCTTTTCTTCTCGAATAACGTCATCATTTTCTTCGACGAGCGCTCCAAATGAATTGGAGACGGGAATTTCAGTTACCGGTACTCCATTTTCAGGCCTAGGGTTATCCAATCTTACACTACCAGCAACCACTGTCGACCAAGTTTCCTTGTTTTCTTGTCTGTTTCCTTTTAATTTATTCAATTCTTCCATTAACTTAGCAAAGTCTTCCTTTAGCAGCTATATAATTTCATCTTTTGAGGACAGTTCGTTTCCAGGTTATGACATTCGCATGATGGTACCAGTAGGCCTACATTACGACAATCGGTTTCACTTTTCTCCTCATTCAATTTTACCTGAGATCTTGTGATGATTTTATTTGCATTTTTTACTTTTATTTTTTCACGACGAGCATAATTCCGTAACGGTTACACTACCTGACGAGACACTAACACTGTTTACTGACGCCATACTAGAGATCTAAGTTAGCTTAGATGTTTACACCAAATTACACTAAATTTATTTTAATTATTACTACCTAAATGAATTAATCTAATTACCTACTGATAAAGAAGAATGTGAAATACGTATATCTTCCAATCGGGTGAAATCTCGTAAAAGCACCACTGCTCTACTTGGTTCAAACAGTGATTGAAGAAGTCACCGAATCTTTGGACAAACGTTTCCACAACTTAGTTTATGTTTATTAATTTATCAGTAAGAATTTCTAAATACTATCGATATTCCGTATTTCACTTGACCTAAGGAAAGTGGCTTTATAGATTTTAAACCTCTGTTATAATATATTACCACTTTTATCAAATATTTACACTAGCTGCTATTTCACTACTTTCACTGTGACGCCATCTTGCCACAGCTACCACCAGGTTATTCTGTATATTCCTTTTATGATGGTGTGTTGTTTTAGTCTGCTTGTTGGGATGATATATGTGTAGGCCTGTTTAGAATGCTGATGTTATGTTTTGATGTATGGTGATGTATGAAGAGGTTTATTGAAGTAAGAAATAAGAAAAGAATTAGGAAGCTAGAGGAAGAAGGTTTTGTAAGATGTAGTAACAAGAAGTATATTAAAAGTATTGTGATTTGTTTCCTTGTGTGCTAACACCAATCTCGACCCCAACTATTATTATTATCAGAAATAATTACGTTACATTGGCGCCCAACTATAAGGAACGAATAAGGAAATAAGTTAAATATGGAAACTGAGTTGATGGCCATGTTGAGGAAGCTCATGTTTCGTAGCAACAAGTCCGAAGGGATGGAGGAGAGGATCACCTACCAGATGGCTAGTTTTAAAAGAGGAAATGTCAGCGAAGATAGATGAGATCAAAGAGCAGGTGACTAGCCCAGACAGACATGTTACTCACCAGATTAGTTAAGTCAGAGTAGAAATCGCTAACCTGGGAGTTAGGCTAAGTAGTCAGATTGCTGTTCAGGAACAGAGCCTAAACTCTGAAGTAGACATGTTTGACGCTCAACAAGTGAAGTTGGCAAGGGAATTTTCTAGCCAGGCACTGGAGACCAGCCAGAAATTTTCCAGGCCAGATTGGAAGTTGGAAGAGCAGAGAGTGGAGATCATACAGTATGCATCGTAGAAGAGAAAGTTGAGATGGTAGAATCTGTGAGTGTGGCTGTAATGGTGGAGGAAGAGGAGGAGATGAGTGAAGTATGTGATGCAGGGGGCGTAAGCAAGATGGTAATGAAGAAGGTGAAAAGGATGGACAAGAGAGAGAACAAGGTGAAAGAGGACAACGTCAAATGGAGGAGGAGAATAAGACAAAAGACAAAGAGGAGGGTGAGATAGAGGACAGGATGGAGAATAACATGGAGGAGGAGGAAGACAACATACAAGAAGAAGAAAATGAAGAAAAGAAGAAGAAGAAGGAAAGGATGAACAAGGTGAAGGAGGACAAGTTCAAATAAGATAGAGGAGGAGGAAGAGAACATACGGGGAGAAGATGAGGCGAAAAAGCGGTGGTGGAGGAAGACGAGGAGGACAAGGTGGACAGAGAAAAGGACAAGATGACAGGCAGATGGAGATGAGAGAGTGAGGGATCAGAAAAAGAAAAGAAGATAAAAGGTATAAAGGGAAAGAGAAAAGATAAGAAGAAATGAATTGTTGAGCAGGATAAGACTGATAAGGAGGAAGAGAAAAATGATGGAGACAGGCCCAGGAGTGGTCGGAAGGATGATGAAGATGGAGATGGTGACGGTGATGGAGATGAAGACACGTCTGAGTTGTCTCGTGTAGAACTCTATATTCTTCCAAGGCCAACTGAAGATGAGAACGTGATGTTTGCTGGTGGTATTTGTTCCGGTATAAATGTTGACAAATACGACAATATTCGAGTGAAGGTTACTGGAGATGACGTGCTTCAACTTATTGAGAGATTTGAGAACAGTGCGTTATGGCATTTTGTACTCGATAATGTCTAAAGAGTGGATATCTGAAACCCAACCCAATTCAGAAACATGCGATTCCCATCATAGTCCAGGGAAGAGATGTCATGGCATGTGCTCCAACAGGCTTTGGAAAAACAGCTGTATTCCTTCTTTCTATTATCAATGTGTTGTTGGATAATCCAAGAGACTTAATAGTAACATATGATTACTGTGTACATAGTGTTTATTGATTGTTTAGTCAGTGTGTGCTTGATGTATTTTTTTTTTAAATTTATATATTTTTTGTGAGGGTCGAGGATAAATCTATAACCCTGTAGTAAGAGATTTACCCTCGAGGGGGCGATTGTAACCGAAATTATTTGGTTACATAGCTCACCCTCACGTTTTCGCCTTGTGTTTAATGTTATGTTTTTAGGTTAGAAGCATGACCACCTGTTGATGGGGCACTGCAGAGAGTCTAGTGCTTTGAGGTATTGGGCTTTGCTAATTGTGTAGGTTATTCTGTACATTCATTTTATGATGGTGTGTTGTTTTAGTCTGCTTATTGGGATGATATATGTGTAGACTTGTTTAGAATGCTTATGTTATGTTTTGATGCATGGTGATGTATGAAGAGGCTTATTGAAGTAAGAAATAAGAAAAGAATTAGAAAGCTAGAGGAAGAAGGGTTTGTAAGCTGTAGTAACAAGAAGTATATTAAAAGTATTGTGATTTGTTTCCTTGTATGCAAACACCAATCTCGACCCCAACTATTATTATTATTATTATTATTATTATCAGAAATAATTACGTTACACAGTTGTGTTGGTATAGAGAAGGATGAGATGCGAGAACAGAAATCTGCTGGGATGTATACTATCCCATGGAGATACCGTAAATCAGTTGTGAACTGGCTAATCTCTCCCTATATTATTCTGCTAAGGTCCCATTCCAGTTTTGTACCGAAAATAAGGTCCCATTAACACCAACCTACACATATGGGGTACCGTAAAACGAGGTGAATGGGATCACTTTTGAACTTTTACTGTCAGTAACTTTTGAACCACTGAACTTTATTTCGTGTTCTTTTAATTGAAACTTGAGTCCGCATCAATAGATTGTTTATTGTTGGTAAATATGTGTCTATCCCGAAAAATTAAGTGCATATACCTAATTAAGTGCGTGATCCCATTGACCACACCAGGTGAATAGGATCACTCCTTGATTTCTATGACTAATCCTATTCAGATGAACTGTAGGGTGAAAGGGATCATTATTTAGGACTCTGGACCACTCCTTAGAATATCAGATCATATTTAAATTAAACTGCCGATGGTGAGAAGACCTGTAAAACAATTTATTACTAAAAATATACATATTTAGTTGAATGACAACGTATTCACTACGTAAATTATAAAATTGCCGATAAACACAACTATAGGGTGTTATTGAATACAAACTTAAGTTGCTCCCTACGGATATTTTCTGGGTCCTTCAGTCTCCCAACTATTTGCTCATAAGAGAAGCAAGTAATGTCCTCCACAGCTGGAAACACATAGATGTGTCCTTGGAAGTCTCTTGTGGATTTGCATCAAGCAAACGTCCCTTCGAATTTCTTCTCATCTTTACTGTTTACAGACCGCAAAATTTGGCCTACTAAATAAAGCAGCTTGATTGTGCCTTGTTTCCTGGTATCTGGAGGAAAACTTACTAGGACCCAGTCTCCTTCAGCACTTCATGGAATTGAGAATTTATTTGCCGCCTTTCTATACTTGGTCCTTATTCCTTATAGCTAACCTAGCTCTTTCTATAGAGTTAAGGTCAGCTTTGCGGTGTACCTTGCTGTGTGGATCTGGTTTGTAGTGCCACGGCATACTCAAACTTAACATCAAAGTATATGATCCTATTCACCTGCCAGTCAGAAAAATAAGGCAGGACACAAAACAAATAAGATTTTATCACAACTGATTATATGCAAATTGAAGTTGATACTTGAAATAAATTCACTAAACATACCTTATCCAAACATAAAACACAAATTTTGCAAAATGCTAGTGCAAGCACATGTTACACACAAAGTTAATTCACCAAGCTAATTTCGAAAAACTTGTAGCTTCTGATTGAATGTGTATACTGTTAAGTATGGCCAACTTAAAAATTGGAAAACATGTTTTAGCATAGCGTTCTAACAACACAAGTAACACCAACTGCTAACAATCGCCTTCCGGTTAATGTGGTACAAGTAATATACGTTTTTGTTTACCAACAAAGTTTTGATCCATTTCATCCCACTGATCCTATTCACCTCGTTTTATGGTACCTACAGGTTTAACATAACCCAATGCGTAAGCGAAACGCACTCACTTACTCTTTAAATGCCTCACAATTAAATAAATACCTTAAAACATGTATATTTACAATGAAATAATGAAAGAATGCAACACGGTAACCATGGTAACAGAATCTCACAGGTCAATCTATTTCTGTAAGACGCAATGCAATTCCAATTATTACTGTTGTGTATTTGCTGGAGTTAACCTGAACAATCTAGAAAGTGTTGTGTATTTACTTGAGATAACATGAACTTTCTAGTCACTATGCCCAGAACATTCCAATCTGGAATATTCGAATCTGGAACCTTCCATATACTATGTATATATGCACCCACAGACTGTAGACGTCAGTTCCGCGCATATTCTTCAGTTCCGCGCCAGTTCCGATCTGGACCGCTCAAGTTAGTCCACCTTGTGTATCGTTGTGTTTCAACTAGTGTTAAATAAACCGTTGTTTTATATTAACAAGTGTGTGTTATTTATCTTGTATCTCCCACGATATAACAGTGGTGACAGAAGTGGGATAAGATAAGTAACGTTGTGAAACCGAGTGACTTTCTAACCTCAACGCAAGTGTTCCACCGAACGAAGTTCATCGCAGGGCGTGTTGGAAATAATAAACCGAGTGAACTTTCTAACCTCAACGCAAGTGTGTGCACCGAACTAAGTTAATCGCAAGTGCGTGTTAGAAATACTGTTCTCCACTCATCTTCACCATGCCGGACTTAACCTCTGAGCAACTCCAACAATTATCGGCAATGATCGCCGACGCTATCCGACAGACAATACGGTCAACAACGTCATCAGAGCCTCGACCGCCAAAGTTCACAATGCAACCATATCGTGCTACCGACGGGACGACTGTAGCCGACTATTTAACCCGCTTTACGTGGGCGCTCAACCTCAGTAAGGTACCCGCGGATCAGCATGCAAACTTTGCACGTGTTTACATGGGATCTGAACTCAATGATGCCCTGAAGATCCTGGTGAGTCCTAATGATCCGGAAACTCTGTCATACAACGAGATTCAATCTAAGCTGAAAGGCCAATTCGACGCCACACGCAACAAGTTTGCCGAGATCATCAAATTTCGCAGTGTAACGCAGAAGCAAGGAGAAACCATCGCTAGCTTCACCTTAAGACTGCGGTAGGCTGCAACGTTTTGTGAGTATGGCACATTTCTTGATCGCATGTTAATTGAACAAATGCTCGCAAGGTTGGAATCACGAGAAATGTGCGACGATATTATTGCAAAACAAACAGAGAACTTCACCGCAGCATATGGAATCGAGCACGCACTCGAAGCTACTCGCAATACCACCAACGAGGTCAAAACAGCGGCCGCTAAGTCTGAATCAACCAAACGGATTGGATACGAGAAACCTCTGTCTAGGAAGAGCAGCAACCAGCAGCCACCACGCAGCAAGTCAGCTCATCGAAGTCAAGGGACTTACAACCTAACCAGACAGCAACAAGGGCCACATCAGGCAAACCTAAGTGCATCCCAGGACAACCAATCAACATGAGTAGTGTATTTGTACGGGTTCAGATCCCTCCACCTCCACACCCTCCACACAAGATGGCGGCAGCCCGATAACTCCCGAACCCGTGGTCGGATTTTGACAAATGAGGTGTCATTGAACTCGGGCTGACACCCCCTTTCCAATGGACAACATATTTCAACCCCAAAAATAAAACCTACCCCTACTAGAGGGTGAAATTGTAATTTTGTAGAGAATCTCTGTTACCAATTGCAACATGTGAGAGTTTGAATGCCGATATGGATTTAAACGTTGTTCCACATAAAGTGCATATGTTTGGTGGAAAGCCACTATGAATTAGCATGCCCACTCATGGCTTTTGAAGAGGGTGGGGGAGTGGATCCCTATGGATGGGTTATTGTTGACGGGTCATTGTTGGCGGGGTCATGGCTGACGGGTCCTTGTGGACGAGTCCTTGTGGACAAGTCCTTGTGGACAGGTCATTGTTGACAGGTCATTGTGGACGAGTCTGTGTGGACGAGTCCTTGTGGACAGGTCCTTGTGGACGAGTCCTTGTCCCTTTGGACTGATCCCTTTGGCCTGGTTCCTACGGACTAGCCCATGAATTTATTTAAATTATGTCAAAGGGCCTAACTACATTTGTATGTGTTGAATTGACGTTGTTCACTAATCCCCCACTACTAAAATGTAATAACGATATGAAAGGAAAGTGATGAAATACATGTGAACACGTGTGAGATGTCATTATTAGCATTCTCCTTGTGAAACAAGTCACATCCTGTTTTGATTCATACGTGAGAAAATGCGAGTTCATGTGTAATATGATCTAACACACAGGTGTTCACATGTGCACGTGCACGATAAGAGCTAACAAGTCACAACCTGTTTTGGCAGTGGTGGGAATAAGGCTAGAGACATGTACGAGTAGTCAAATTACTCCGGCAGACAACCCCTTTCCTATGGATAACTTATTTCCACTCAAAAATAAAATCTACCCCTACTAGGGGGTGAAATAATAATTTTTAGGTAAAAGTCGCTTTCCATGTGCAGCATGTGGGAGTTTATATGCCAATATGAAATTAAACTCGTTCCACATAAAGTGCATGCATACAACTGAATGCCGCTATGATTTATCATTTTTGTTTTTTTGTTTTACGAATGCGCAATTGAGGTTTTTGTAAGAGGGCGGGCTTTTTGAATAATGATTTATAGATACGTTTTTTTTTTACAAATTAACCAAAGATCCAAAAACTAATAGGTCATCGGCTTTTTAATATCTTATGAACTAAGAAAGCTAGGAACTTGTATGAGGGGTCGTTGGACTTGTGGTGACGCCCTGTTTTTGAATGTATTATTCATTTTTTGTCAAAAGGGCCTAACTGCACTTTCGTTAATATCTCGCTAACTAATAATCACAGAGGGTCGAGTGAGGTGTCATAGGACTTAAAATGGCCAACCCCTCCCCATGACCAATGAATTTACCAAAAAAAAAACAGCAAGGTCATTAACCTAAGATTGTATCAACTAATAATCAGAGAGGGACAAGTGAGGTGTCACAAGACTCAGGATGGCCAACCCTTTTCCATGACCAACGAATTTACCCAAAATACCCAAAACAGCAAGGTCATTGACCTAAGATTTTATAAACTTATCAGTAGAGAGGGTCAAGTGAAGTGTCATAGGACTACGAATGGTTAACCCTTTCCCATGACCAATGAATTTACCTCAAAAATTCAAAACAGCAAGGTCATTGACATGAGATTTTATAAACTAATAATCGGATATCAACATGTGAGGTGTCATAGGACTTAGAATGGTCAACCCTTTCCCATGGCTAATGAATTTACCCAAAAATACCCAATACATCAAGGTCATCGACCTGAGATTTTATAAACTTATAATCGGATATGGACATGTGAAATGTTTACAGTGAGTGATGAAACATAGCTAGGTAGTGAAAGAATTATTGTAGGCTACATGTATGGTGACTGACAAATCTTTCACCATTGGAACTTGTTTTCAGATCAAACTGCAGTACAGAGAGAGTATAGGTTGTAGGTATGGGATAATAAATGACAAATGGTGTATACAAAATCTGATTAATCGATTCAAGAAATAAGAGTAGTCAATCTTTAATTGATTGGTTAAATAGGATAGCTAAAATCCAAAATGGTGACTACATTGAACTAAACTGAACCAAGCTGAATCAAATCCAACCAAACCGAACCAAAACTTAATCAAGAACAAGCCAATGGTTTAAGTGTAAAACTTGTGGTTGAATGTGGGCATTGGTAATGTCAGAAAGGAAAGGGATAACGCTCTACCTATACAGGGTAAGGTAAAGCTAGTGCATGATGCTAATGCACACACACACAAGTACATGAACCACACACAACCATCCTATGCAGTTATTATGGGTTGACTGTTAAAACTTGCTCAGTGGTTACTGGGACAAGATGGTCGCTACACACAACAAGCTTTAAATACCTGAGGCTAATAATCTATACACACACTCACACACACTTGTTCTAAACTAAACGGTCTTGCTGGCAGAGCTCACACAGTAGGTAAATGACAGAAATGCTTGGCTAACAGAAATACAATCATTTTCGGTTGTCTAATGTTACCAGCTAAACATTACGTGCTATAGTGGTGAGCACATGTGCCTCTTTCACTGGAGATCTTAACTCGATTTCTAGCTCTAAGGCCTAGAACGAATCAAACTAAGAAAAAAGGGTATGGTGACGCAGTGGTTAAACTGTTAGCCTTTCACTAAGGTAGACTAGGGTTTGATTTTTGGTTAATATGCATGTCATAAACAATCAAATAAAAGCAGAGATAATGTTTAAAACTGATTACACTTGTCTCTTTTCAAATTATTACTTAGATTACAAATACAAACGTGGACTGGGTTTGACATATAGTTAATGCTTCCTATCACATACCAGACTGCAAGAAAGCCAAACAAGCAAAAGCAGTGGTAAAATCGCTATGTGTAGAGAAATACCTAACGGTTTTTATGAACTGGCAAAGGTATGTCGCATAAACAGTGCAGGATACAATCCAGCAACCATAATTTTTATCTCGTGGACAAGAGAAAACATATATATAGAGAGAGATATATAGAAAGCTTGTGTTTGTGTGGGTAGCATTGGTTGTTTGACCAGACAAAATACGGTGAGGTAGGGTGGGGAGAGGGAGTATTAGCAATTATATATGAATGGAAAATAGATTTTTTTCAATCGTTTTGTTTTTCAAATGTAGTGGTAGATAGTCGTTTTTTGTAAAACATTCTTACTTGCAGTAGTAATAAGCCTCTATGGTTCCGCTAACACATAGATAGACTGTATTATTGCCATGGTCAAGCACTCACATTAAGATCATTTACAAAATCATAAAATGAAAAATAAAAATCTTGTTTTGGAAATATCGTTTTTCAACATACACACAAAATAAATATATAAAAAAATTGTAAACAGCAAATTGGAAAATCCATGTTTCCATATAGACAAAATTTAAAAACCTTAAACGGACATTTAAGAAAATATATGCAAATGGGAAATTGACAAATGTGTAAATATGAAAATGGAAAAATCCATGTTTCCATATCATGAAATTGAAAAACATCAAACTGTCATTTTAAAAAATGCAAATGGAAAATTGACAAATTGCAATGTGTGAAATGTGAAATTGAACAAATGGCTATCATTATAAAAAAAAGAACATGGTGCTCTATGGTTGAGGTGTGAATCAAACCCTCTCTACTTATTTGGACCACTCGAGACTGAGTAGACTAGTTTTAGTTGTCATACCACTTTTAAAAGTTTTTGTTAAATCTAGGAATTGAACCCAAGAGCTTGTAGGGGGGATCCAAGGTTATAATATGTTAAACAGATAGCCTTGAATGTAGGGTGTGGTAGTTATATAGAGATGAGACGTTTCGCTCGGGGCAGGGAGGCATGGAGATCTGCATCAAACCAGTCAAAAGACTGACGACTCAAACAACAACATGTAGAGCTCACCAAAATAATGTTGTGTAACTCCAGCTATCTGATATGACATCTAGCGGTAAAAAGCCCAATCTTGAACATGACATTTAAACACCCCACCAACAAGCAAAGGTCTAGATCAAAAAACGTAAATAAAAATTACCGATATGTGAACAAAAACATATTCTCCAATGATCTCAATCAAATAGACTGTTTAGATGATGTAAATGAAACTTACATCGCTATGAAACACAAAATCTTGACACAGACACCCAACAAAGAAAACACTGACTCACCTTTGAAGGAAATACACCAGAACCACAATAACCCATGGACAACAACAGAATTAATTCAGCTAATAAAACAAAGGGACCTACTACATGCTAAACTTAAAACTGACATTCACAGAAACAACAACCTCTTAAAGAAAGAGCACATAATATGTAGGAACAAAGCGACAGCTTTAAAACGGAAACTGAAATCCTCATACTATGAACATAAATTAATATTGAACGCCAATAGCATAAAAAATACTTGGAAAGTAATCAATGAAATGATCTACAACTGCACAACTGAAAACAAAAATGGTCCCAGTGAGATAATAATTGACGGTAAATCTTTCACAGGAAAATAAAATATTTGCAATGCTCTAAACACTCACTTTATAAACATAGCACACAAGTTAGCCAAAAAAACATCCTCCCAGGGATGAAAGTTAATGAAATTAATATCAACACAGATTCCATATTTATGACCCCGACTAATGAGATGGAAACTCGCAATATTATATTAAGCCTTAAAATGAAAAGTAGCCAAGACAAATATGGTATGTCAGTAGAATTGTTAAAAAACTCCATTGACTTGCTAAGTAACCCACTAACTACTTTAATAAATTTATCGTTAGAGACTGGTCTGGTGCCTGATGATCTAAAAATAGCACGAGTTATACCAGTCTATAAAGGAGGTGACAAAAGCAATCCAGACAATTACAGACCCATTTCCATCCTCCCACCCTTATCCAAGGTACTCGAAACAGTAGTAAAAAACAGAATTGTTAATTTTTAAATAAAAATTATTACTTCTACAAAGGGCAGTATGGATTCCGTGAAAACTCAAGCACAGAAATAGCCACAATTGATATAATCTCTAACTTGCAGGATGTCATAGACAATAAGTTGACAGCGAGTGGCCTTTTCATAGATCTGAGAAAGAAGTTTGATACTGTTGACCATGAAATTCTTTTAGGGAAACATGATAAAGCAGGTATCCGAGGAGTAGCTTGGACATGGTTTAAAAATTACCTATCTAATCGTAAGCAGTATATTGAAATAAATGGCTACAGAAGTGAGGAATTAAATATTACCCACGGTGTGCCCCAAGGATCAATACTGGGTCCTTCCCTCTTCTTAGTATATATTAATGACAAAGCAACACTCAGTTTTCATGGTAATATAACGTTGTTTGCAGATGACTTAAGCATCTTTTACAATGCGTACACCACCAACACCCTGATTACGCAAATGCAGGAGGACATGAATACAATACTTGGCTGGACCCAGTCAAATAAATTAACAATAAATGAAGATAAAACAAATTACTTAATAATATCTAAGCGTAGAACAAAGTTAGACATCACTCGGAATATAATGCTGAATGGAAAGGCAGTTAAAAGGGTCTCATCTGTCAAATACCTAGGCCTAATAATAGATGAAAATCTCTCCTGGCAAAAGCACATCGATGCATTAGTTAAAAAAATATCACCTGCTGCTGGGATGATAAAAAATTGAGCTATTATATCCCAAAATATCTACTCAGGAAAGTGTATTTTTCCTTAATCCATAGCCACTTACAATATTTGAATACAATTTGGATAAAATGCTCATTACCTAAAAATGGAAATTGAGGTCATTCAGAATGGAGCCATAAGAAATATTTATAACTACCCTTTTTTAACACCAACCAAACACCTTTATATTACGAGTAAAATTCAACCAGTAGCCCTATATGCAGAAATCAAATCAAATGTCCTGATGTACCAAATCCTACACAAAGGTATCCACACACATTTAAACTTCACTAAACAATCTGATTTACACGCTTAAAAAACTAGACATGCAGATGATATATCACTTTTCCATATCAATTCCAAACAATATGGCAGTAATAGCATTAAGTATAGTGCCTTTGTAAAGTTCAGTAGACTACCAGAAAATATAAAAATTGCACCTAGCCTAGCAATCTTTAAAAGGAGGCTAAAACAGTATATGTGGAATGATTATAAAAGGTCAGTTTGAAGAAATTCCAAAATCTGAGAAGACAAAGGAAGACTACATTGTGTACAAAAACTTATCAAAGCTACAAAATGTTGTATATAATTTCATACTGAAAACTTTGTAAACTAAACATTGAATTGTAATTTGTCGCCAACATGATAAAACTGTACGATTCCTTTGTATATGAGTCCTTGACTCGTTAGGGGATTAATAAAATGCATTATTATTATTATTATTATTACCAATCTTACCAAGTAGGGTACATTTGTCACCTGGTGCCTGTTTGTATATGGTCTTTTTTGGTAAGCAGATCGTGGTAAATCCTTTGTGTCTTTATACATAAATAATAAGTTTTACTCGTTGATAGAGTGCAAAATGAGTAAAAGCAAAGTACATTGCTCAGTTTACGGCTGTAAGTCGATATACAAGAGGGCTGGGCATATACGTTTTCATCACTTTCCAAAAGATGCAAATAACAATAGCCGAAAGGTGACGATACCAAATAAATATGGGCAACAGGAGTGGGTTGGACCACTCACTGACGACAGGGCGGGATGTTTTTTGTTACGCCGAGTCAAGCCGCTCCTAGACAGCCAAGCACAGTCTCACCGAGCCAAGCCGTACCAAGACAGCCAAGCCTACACCAGCCGAGGACAGCCAAGCTTCATCAGTCAGGTATCCTTCCACGCTCCCTAGTTCATTTCCAATAACCCTACCAACCGCAATCACCTCGCTCTGCGATATCCGAGTCATTCCACTACAAGTCATATAGGCCTAATTTGACTTCGCAGAGTAAATATGTACTCTGCTACCAGTCCGATATTGAACACCAAACCCACTTGCTAACCATCCAAATCAAGCAATTCCTGTATCCCCCGAGTTTTAATACAAGTTAAACTCATCCCTTCGCCCTACCATGCAGCAAATAATTTCTAGAGTCTATGGTACAGCGGGCAAACTCAAATATAGCTTTTAAACGTAACAGCACCATGGCTCGAACTGCTCATAAACAAATACCAGCAGACAACCGATGCTTGATAATATACAATAGACACATAAAATCCAGTGGAACACACAAATTAGATCACGTGTGTCGCACAGTTATACATATATAATTAAAAATAACACTGTCATTATTTTAGGACCACATTTACTGATTATAACCAAAAAATAAAAAGTGTTCCATATCAAACACGTGTTATTGAGTACTTTTTACCCTACTTATCCAGACCAACCGCAGCGCCCCAAGTGTTAGTTTGAGTTGCCAATTCTATGGTCATTCGACTGCAATAAATTTTAATCATTTGGGTGTAGTGCCTTTACAGAGACCACAAAATAACGAGTAAGAGGCAACTGTCAATTATTAGAAGAAATGTGCATTCGTATCCCAACCTCCATACGGTGTGCATCTGTGCAGTGAGTGGTATCGGGTGTAGGGTACGTGCTTTTGAGTGTGTGTGGACTTCGAGTTTGTGGCCTGTTATTTGTTTAGTGTGTTAGGTCTCGTTAGTGTATAATCGGGTTAGTACCCCCTCCTTAATAGGTGATAACTATTCGACATGTCGTCCGAAAGTGATGGTAGTCAGATGGGGCGACCACCGGACGAATTTGAACACGTGGAATACGAGGGTGTAGCGTCCGTTGAAAGTATGCTTGTAGTGTCGGAGGTTGAGCTAGTATCAACTCCAACAACTTCCACTGCTGAAACATCTCCAATTATTGCTAAGCGACAGCCATTGTCAAATGACAATCGATATTATGACCATCACACAGGACCGTACACGGTATTTGTGCAAGGTGAGGGTGATCAACATATTGGCAATTTACATCCGATGGCATTAGGAAAGCTCTTTTTCGAAAATAAGATCGTGGGTATAAAGAATATTCAACGCAAAGGCCGCAATCGTGTTCAGGTACAATTTAACAAGGCCATAGAAGCTAACTCCTTCTTACAAAATCCCTTATTACCAGCAAAGCACTTGGTCGCATTTGTCCCGTCCGCTAACGTCCAACGTGTTGGGCTAATTAGGGGCGTGGACACATCCTTAACGCACGATGAAATCCTAAAATATATTGATTCGCCTGTCCCAATTGTGCGAGTCCAGCGTTTTTTTTTTTCGGAAAAAGATAATCAATGATAAGTTATAATCCCTTCCTACAGGAACAGTGAAAATTTTCTTTAAAACACAACGACTACCTGATTATGTATCTATTTTTAATGTGCTCTTAGAGGTAACATTATTCATATTTTCCCCCATTAGATGTTTGAACTGTCAACGATTCGGGCATGTAAAACTACACTGCCGGGCTCGCGCCCCAGTTTGCGGTAACTGTGCGCAAGGACACTCTACGGAAACATGTAAGGAGACTCTGTTTAAATGTGCTAATTGTGGTGATAATCATCCGGCAGCTGCCGCACGCTGCCCCGAATTGGAGAAACAAAAGTCCATAAAACGTCAAATGTGTACCGAAAATAAATCGTACCACGAAGTTATTACGGCTAACTACAATGTACCGTTTAATCCTCTTACACTCCCGCAGCAATTTCCAACCTTAGAACAGTCTCATAATACGCGTAGAGAGGATCCGCCGAGAAAACGAAAATATACAGAACTAGTGTCCCCAAAGCCGAAAGTGGTGAATCCCATAGGTTACGACCGACGGGCCTATCTCGAGATCTTTAAGCAACCATCTGGTAGTGGTGTAGGGGTGGCTTTGCAACCCGCCACAATGGGTGAGGAAATTTCGAAGAAACAGTGTTCTCAAACACCTGGCACTTCACGAGACCCGTCCCATGACATCATTGAAGATTTCCTGAAATTACAAGAATTATTAGGGCACAACGCTCAATGGAGCTTTTATGTGAAACAATTATTAGACAAAATAGTTCTGTTACTTCCCAATCCTCCTACCACAAAAATAATACCCTAGTAAGTAGTAGTCCTACAGTGGCCTAATTTAGATGCGTGCTACATGTTACTCCTCCAGTGGAATTGCCGGAGTATTTTAAATAAGAAGCATGAATTATTGCTTTTAATCCAGGAGTATGATCCGGATATCATATTCCTACAGGAAACATGGCTTCGTGCCTCGTATAGATTCTCGATTCCCAACTACCTGGTCGAACGTCAGGATGGTCCAGGATATCGTGACATAATGACGCTATTCAAAAAGACCTTACGATACACTCCTCTCTCTACTCAATTCTATATTCCTCATACTCATCATCACACATTCCTTGTACAAGATCTACATGTAAGTCATATTTATTGTCCCTCGGGTATACAAGGTTCCCGTCGGCAATGGCAGGCATATTTCCGGTTCATAAAACAATTTCCTAAACATATTACCGTGGGGGATTTTAATGCACATCACGCCTTATGGGGCAGTGGTCACGTTAATCCACAAGGACGTCACATCGCGGAAGTTATACAGGATTTACACCTACATCTCTTAAATGATGGATCACCCACGCGCATTACCCCACCAAATAGTCCCCAAAGTGCGGTGGATTTAAGTGTCACTATCTCATAAGATGACATGGAAGACCGTGCAGGATACGCATCAAAGCGATCATTATCCAATTATAATCGACTATGATGCCTCGCGTACCCGACATATCCCAAAAAACGTATCTAAGGTTAAGCGAAATTTACGATCTTTTGATTATGAGTTGTTCTCCCGATTTTTAGAGGATAGACTTTCACAGCATACACAGGGGCTCAGTAACAGTTATGCCTTTTTATTAGAGAATATCCGCGCCTATCTTAATATATATCAACCTTTAATTCCAACGACAGGTCCTCCAAATAATCGTGGCGCCTTACCCTCATGGTGGGATCAAGAATGCGGACAGCTGGTAAGACGGCGCAAGGCGAGTTTAAAAGCTTTTCGACATTATGGCTCTCCAACATCTTATTTGCGATACAAAAGTCTCACCGCGCAAATACAACGTGTATTTAATGATAAAAGACGGGAAGCGTGGAAATTATATACTACCCAATTATGCAGTACTACGTCCCTAAACAGTATTTGGACGGCGATTAAACATTTCTCTAATAATCGTACTATCTCATCCCCCTCCCAACTTTCGGCGCAGGGATACCATGACCTGTATCATACTTGGACACCAGAAATAGTTATTCGCTTGCCTACATCTTGTACCTCTGGTTCCCTGGAACGTTTTTCCAGTTTAATGCAGCCTATTACCAGTAGCGAATTAAGACACACATTTTGGCACAAAAAATCATCCAGCCTAGGGATTGATGGAGCGACTTATCAAATGATCGCTTGATTTCCAGTAAACGCTCAGAGTATCATTCTTCAACTATATAATTCCATCTTATGCACAGGGACCTTCCCGGAGGATTGGAATGTTTTTCAAACTGTACGGATTCTTAAACCCATGAAAGATGCTCGATTACCGAGTAGTTATCGTGGTATTCAACTTGGATCTTGTTTCCGAAAAAAATTTCCAACATATACTTCTCCGACGGCTTCAATGGTGCCTAGAATATTATAACCTGTTTCCAAAAACCCAATTTGCATTTAGGAAAAATCTTGGTGCATCCGACCCCATAAATATATTCCTTACTGATCTACTCCTAGCAAAAGGAAAGAAAATGCACACAGTAGCGGTGTTCCTTGACCTCAAAAATGCATATGATTCTGTTGATCCATGTCTTCTTATTCAACTTCTAAGGGATCTAAATTTTCCCCTTCCCTTCAGGTGCTTAATACACATTATGCTATGCCATCGTCATATTACGTTAAACTCCCCAGCCGGTGTCTTTGATTCTCGACATACTTCTTATGGTGTTCCCCAGGGCGACGTTCTAAGCGGGCTTTTATACTTAATTTACACCCGTACTTTAGAAACAGTCATATTACCGCACGCTCGCATTCTACAATATGCGGATGACATTCTAATATATTGCACTCGAGAAGAGTTTTCCTCATGTCGAAGAGATATATACCACGCCTTATCTCATGCTCATGATTGACTACATCAATACGGATTTGAATAATCCGTAGGAAAAAAACGCTGCGATGATTTTTACGCACAAACGAATTTACGACAGTTCTCCTATATTATACCGTCAAGGTCACATTCCGGTGGTGACAAGTGTCAATTATTTAGGGATTCATATTGACAGGAAAATGCAATGGGAGAGACATACGCAATACCTTCAGAGTCATCTTGCCAATAAAATTAATGTTCTAAAGTCTCTCACTAGACGTAATTGGGGGGCGGACCCAGAATCATTATTAACGGTTTATCGTAACATCATCCGTTCTGTACTGGATTACAATTCCTTTTTTTTATTCAATGCCCAGCATTAGGCTCCTTCGGTTAGATAGAATCCAGTTTTCTGCCTTGCGTATAATTATAGGTGCGCTTCAATCAACCCCCACAGGAGCCCTGCTAGTTGAAATCGGAGAAATGTCACTTCAGCATCGGCGTAGATATCTTGCATGTATGTACCTGCTACGAAAAATGATAACAACATCACCTATCGTCCCTAAATTGCAACTATTAGAGGAATATTATACGCGTCGATTATTGCCCACCGTTTCTCGTCCTGCGTTACTAACCGCGTATTCCATGCTTCAACCGTACCGCCATAATATATTAAAAGTCATGCGGTTACCGATATATACTATTCCGTATGCTGCAACGTACTTTCAACCTCCTATTCTTCAGAACTCCTTACCCCAAGTCTACCAGACGTTTCAACATCATTCATTCCCCGTATTTTTCGGGAAATAACGAATCCTTTGATCTCCTGTATCTTTTTTTACACAGATGTTCTAAAATGGTTAACCCTGCGCGTGTGGGAGCAGCCTTCTGTGCTCCGGACTTACAAATCTCCTTTCAGTATACTTTACCCCCTGACGTCTCGATATTTACAGCCGAAATTTTTGCCATACGTCAGACGTGTTTCTATATCAAAAACATGCCATTCGTCATGCTTTAATTTGTACTGATTCAATGAGTGTAGTGCAAGCACTTCAAAATGTTAGAGAGGCTGACAACTGGTTTTTATGTCAATTGAGTCGCCTAGATGCAAAAGTGTCCATGTCCACGATAACTGGTTTTGAGAAAAAGTGGAAAATGTGTTTTTACTGGGTGGATTGGTATAAGCCTCCACTGTTTGTCATATAAATAAGTATGCATTAGTACAAATCTGCTTGAGCTATTGACAAAAAACCAGGAACGCAATGCTTGCAAGATATAAGGAAAATAAAAATGGACATGGACACTTTTGCATCTCATTTTGCCGATGGACACTTTTGCATGCAACTGTAATGGACATGGACAGTTTTGAAACAGACTAGAGACTATGTGAAGAGAAGACATGTGATGATCATAAATCTAAATTTTTGTATTCAATTTTTAATTTATGGAATGAACATAAATCTACGTAAATTTGTGCATTTTTTTAAAACGTACATGGTGTAATATCTGACAATCTGCCAAATATTAGTAGCCTACATCATACCTGGAACAATGTCTTGATCCTCTCCTGCTAGCCTAATAAGTTCTCGTACTATAACAGAGAGTTAATCTCCCTCCATACTATAATGGCAAGATTGTATAATTGCCTACTGTAATAGACACTCTGATCAGATATTTTAATTCCTTTGGCAGTCCAAAGATATGGGCAGAAATTGTCTCGCATTTCCTTCAGCGATGAATAGAAACAACTTGCTTCACTGATCTTCACGGCGTACTCGCTTCCTAGAACGGTCAGGTGTTGTTTCCGCAATGCCTTGATCAACATTACTGACATGTTTCATATTTATTGTGACGAAAACAGTGCGTATAACTTTCAGCATCAACGTTAAAACACACACAAGGGCTCAATGTTTACATACATAAGACGGCCATCTTGTATTAGTCATCCGACTTCAATCTTCATTGCGATTGGTGGAAAGGGACAAGGCAAGTTTTGAGCCTCACTTACGTATGGACATGGACAGTTTTGAATCCAACCACACTTTTCGAGAGCTGGTATTCATAGGACATGGACAGTTTTAAGCATAAATAGCATTTCAGGCATGTGTAATAAGTCTAGCTCTACACTCCAGTGTTGCCAACTCGTTTTTTTGAAAAGTGGACATGGACAGTTTTGCATCTAGGCAACTCAATTATCACCAACATGGCGGCGAGAGGAATAGATTTCTACATCAATTAAATTTCTAGAAATCTATTCCAGTTCATGACAGTATGAAGTGCAAATCACTTATTGATGAGGAATTGTATGTACGTTTATATTTAAATTGCAGCGTGACACTGTTCATCAAAATTTGTGAAAATAAAAGTACGAATCAACACTCTTGCTGATCAACTGAAAGTTTCTACTAATTTGGATGTAAATCAATTGGCTGTCGTTTCCACCAGTTTTATTCATCATTTCGAAGTACATTCAGTACAATAACATTTTGTGCACTATAAAATTACATTATTGACCATTGCGTATTGATGTTGCTGTCTGAATATATGACATGTAATTTGTAGGTTATGCCTAAGGCATATAATTTAAGGTCCTTGCTGTATTTATGTATAAATATTATGGTTTAACTAATGAAGCAAGGATTAAAAGTGCAATTTGCATCGCCACCTTTTTTTTTTTTATATTGATAGGCCTATGTAGTTTCTCAGTCTGGTAACTTCTTGGATTTTCTTGAGATAGATTTATGGAGCTCGCGTCAGCTCGGAAGGCGGCCGGCTCTCTGGGGTTTGCGCAGAGAGAGAAAGAGATACATGTCCACTGTTGCAACAGGTCCACCATGCCGAGCCTCACACCACAGGCTGCTGCCATGAGTTCCTGCGGTATGGCAACACCGTCCCTTAGCTCATCGAGCCCGTCTCTTTCACGCTGCTTTCCACTTGGCTTTTCTGACAACACACTAGCTCAGATTCTCAAGACAGACTGACTGTGATTGGTGCGATGGAAGTGAGGCATGACGTAATGGTAGCGTTGTGTTCTGCGCACCGCCATCCCGGCGGGCTCGAGCTCTAGTAATATACTACCTTATTAACCTGCAGGCTGAGTTTTATTTAAAACATGCCCAGGTGCATACAGTAGCATACGACCTACTGCAGGCTATGTCGATCCTAAATGTAGGCCTATTATAGTGCTCATGTCAAAGGTCGTCCTAAAGCTTGAACTACAAGGCTTTATTTGCATCAAAGATAATTTTAGCTGAGTCTGGCAAGGCTTCGTAAACTTGGGCGCGACTTCACATTTTCATTTTTCCTATACAGCTTTTGATACCAACCACTTAAATCACAGTGTTTCAAGATTTGCTCTCATTAAGCATCGCCAACAATTTTTTTTTTCTTTCCCCCTGGTGGTAGGCTGTGTTGACGTCTACAGAAAATAAAGTTGAGAAATAAAAATACATCTTAGGTTTCTATGACACTTGCATTTTATCCTACTATACCTCCACTCAATATACCAATCCTACCAATGTTTCCTAATTCCTCATGCTGCATAAATAAACATGACAGATTACAGCATTAGCAATAATGACAGTAACTTATGATATGCTAAAATGTTTTTAAAAGATGCATAGAAAGTGACTTGATAAACCCTGTATCATCAATCCATTTAAATATTCCCACAGAGCTCTAATCAGAAGCTCTTTTTATGTGCAACAGGTATGTAGAATAAACCTCCCTCCCAATAACTTGTATATAGGCCTAACGTGAACATAATCCATCTTAAGAGCTGTTTCTTGGTTCACAAAAAAAAACCTACCATTTAAATCTTGCACGTAGGCTACTAATCATATTATGGTGCAATTACCTATGGTAATTTTAAAAATCCTGGCTATCAGCTACTGATTTAAATATTCCAGACATCTTTCTTAACTCCACTTTTACTGACAGCATGTAAGTCCTTACTACTGTCTTTCAAGCCATTGACCAGTTATTTTTTTCATGAGGAACTATTTTAGTCATTCTTCTCTATGTGAAATACAGTTGATGACAACTGCCTGGAAGACTCTGGTGTTTTTTCTTGTGTAGCTTCTCTGGTTGCCTACGACACTTCCTAATTATTAACAGAATGTTTCATTGAATTGTTGTATCCAATTGACCAACTGGTGATATATTATGGCTTGCTTTAATATTCCTATGATACACTTTTAGATCTCATACATTAATGAAATATACAATAACATAGGCTGACATGTTGAACCAATCTCCCATTCCCTAACACTCCCAACTAATGGGACATAAGCTACCTAGTGGTTGGTCTCACATTGCTTCCATCTACATGTACCGTACTAGGTCTAGTAGTACCATAGGTATTGTGACTTTCTCCAACTCCGTCGAGGAAACTAATTCTGTACTAAGATCTGGAGTGGGGTACACTGTCCCACTAGGACAATCAAGGACAACTTGAACCATTCAAGTGATTTTTCTATTTCATTTTACCAACTAACCAGGTGCCTGGAAATGCTATTGAAGGAGGCAGCGAAGTAGGCTAGCCTACTGGTATTCACCATTCAGTGAACATTCTCAGTGACTTGTCTATGCACAGGCCTATGACACAATTTTAAGAAATTGATACAGTAGTCACAGAACACTAATGGTGCCCAGTACTCACAGCTTAGCATAGGACGGAGTGGATTCCAGCCACAGATTAACTCGTGATCTGTCAACGGGTTTTCAAACAGATTGAGCACACACCCAAGTACAGGGGTCTTGACCATGATGTTCCAAGCCTCTAAATGAAACACTCCTCTTTAAGACTTTCTGGTTTTGCATCCATGGTCGATCAACATTCTCCTGATCTCGGTGTTCTCAAGTTTCTGTTGGTTATGGACATGTTTTTATCCTGGCAACTTCATATTTAAGGGGTTGGAGTACATGCCCTATTCTTAATTAGTTCAGCATAAGATCATTGAATCCCCTTAAGAAAAATAGGGAACATCCATGTGTTATTTGCCCATAGGAAAGAGAGAATTTAAAAAAACTGAACATCTACGGACATTGATGCAGATGACTACGAGTAAGTAGGCTAGATCAAAATGAACATTTTTCAGTGTTGCCTTAATAAAGGTTAATAACTTTCTACCGTTCAACATGAATAGGCCTATATTGGATGGGAAATATTTTTATTATTTGCAGAGATGACAAGGATGACTTGTTGATGTATCATTATTTTGTTAAGCGAACATAAGTTCCAAGTCCATATTGTTTTGGAACCCATATTTCAGTGTTGCTTTAGTAAACGAAATATTTAATGTCTTTCAGTCGGCCAACACGTTTGCACTTAATGGTAATTAGCATTATTCCCAAAACAGAAAAAAAAAAACTGTACATGCAGGCCTAACATGTCAAATCAATCATACCTACAAGACAACAAAAATGCTCTATGAAAAACTATTAAAACCACATAATGGTAGTCAAAAATAATCTCAATCCAACGCCACTATTTCGCGAAGGTGCAGAAAAATCTTAATCAAGTACAGCTATTCGTGATAAACCGCTAAATGAGTGATAGGCCCCCGAAATAGAACTACTTATCTTAATGACTACAAGATAACGAGATTGCCAAAAAAAACACAATGCCACCCACAAATCTATAGAAGGCAACACTAAAAATGGCTTATCTAATCCACAAGTCACCCTCCCTTCACAAACATTAATATTTGTAATTTATGTAACTTAGGTTAATGGCGAAATTGATTGCGGCTGTGTGGCGGGAAGGACCCAATAAGTGCTCAGCCAATCAGGGACGTTTTGATTGGCGACCATGCTCGGAAAAATTTTAGATAGTTTTGATTCACTCGTGTTCGTTAAGCCCCCACCCTAGGCCGTGCCGGCGACCAAAATGGCGGCTTAACGAACACGACGGGGTGCCATTATTAAAATTTTGGGAGATAGAAACACATTAAATTCACGTCAGAAAATGAAATAAACAGTTCCATAAATTACCTTGATCTACTAGTCATGCATGATAAAGATCACCTGCGCTATCAAATATTCAGGAAACCAACTCAAACCAGTACTGTAATTAGACAAGATTCTAATCATCCAGCTTCCCATAAAAGAGCAGCACTCGCATGTTTCGTCAATAGAGCGTTGAACGTCCCACTATCTGATGTAGATTATCGTAAAGAAGTTTCAATAATTCACCAAATTGCCGAAGCTAATGGATTCAATAGTAAATATGTTAACAATATAATTAACAAAATTAAGAACAAACCCATTTCCAGATTAGCAAAAGAAGACAAAGAACCTTCCACATACGCAACGTTCACTTTTGTGAACCAATCCACATACAATGTTACTAGTGTACTAAAAAAATATAAAATAAAAACAGCGTTCAGAAACAATAACACTAATCATAATACATTTTTCAACTCACATATTCTCAACAAAAGCAACAAATGCAGCAATTCAGGTGTCTACAGGATTAAATGTAACGAGTGTAATGCCGATTACGTGGGACAAACGGGGAGAGGGTTCAACACCAGATTTTTGGAACATGTCAATGCCATCAAACATAATAAATTTTTAGCGATGGGCAACCACATGGCAGAAACTGGGCATAAATTCACAACCATAGACAATGACTTAGAAATTTTACATCAAGAAAATAAAGGCACGCTCATGAATATTTTGGAACAAATAGAAATTGATAAAGCACAGAGATTCAACCCTTCACACAATCTTAATGAAATAATATTTGAAACCAGCATTTTATACAGAACATTAATATACGAATTATATAGTAATAGATAAAATTCCCGCTATATTCCACTATTCATACCCATCATTTATCATAACATACTTAAGATTGACACCTCTCATTCTACGTATTAATCAATCTCCATAACAGCGATACACGGCGCGTCAACAAACCTCACTCATTCTCATTTCCTTAGCCTCCCATCTTCCACAACCCCAACCGCCACCTTTTCCCAAGCACGTCACTAACACTCAGCTGTAAGAGACTTTGCAAGGCACATCCGGTTTGTTTTTGTTCACGCCCTTCAGTTCTTGGAGGCGCGTGACGCGGCCACAAATTTTCTCTGCCTTGACGTTTCCCAAGAGCAACAAGGGGACTAGAGTGGTCCCACGATGACGCAGTGGGGACAGCGGACCGCAGCACCGGCCCAATTCAGGAGTTCAGATGCGCCTAGGCCTTAGTGATCCAATAAGAGTACGTATCTTCTTTGGAGCGTCGAGCGGTATTGTAAATAAGTATTATTTCATTATTCTTTATTCTTCATGTGTTTTGTATGAGCCTATACATGGAAAGTTTTTTCTTTGTGTAGTTTTGTTGGACAGGCTGAGGAAGGGAGAGTATTAGCCCCCGAAGCTAGTCCCTGTAAGTAATAGAAATAAACAGTATTGAAGGCGGAACATCTATTATTCTTTCTAAGTTATAGTTACGTCAATACGGACCTGAATAATCGACATTATGAATCAAACGGCATGCCAAGCAAAGAGGTTACGCTTCAAATACAAAGATCTCAAACTGAAGCTTTCCAATGTAATTAAGGACATAGATTTCATGAAGAAATGTGGGAATAATAAATTAGCACCGAGACATCTAGCAACTTTTCAACGTAAAAAGTTCAACAATGATTACGAACGTAGGACTCAAGAAATTGTCAATCACAGTATCATTCAGCGAGAATTAAAATTCCTCTACATCAAAAAGAATCACATTAACAATAAACTCTACTGCACCCACTTATTAGCAGCTAATATGTCCAAAGATAAAGAATGGGATGATTTAATGATCCAGTTACACCAAACCTTGCAATACCAAATCAGCAAAAAAACGGCAACATTAGAAAAGAAATTTGATAACCTCGTTAGGAGTAACCAGGAGGAATCTAATGTAGGACACGTCACAAAACACATTTTCCCAAAACCAATAAACAATCTGACAGACACCGTATTCAACCAATCCGAATTACAAATTCTAGAAAAAGGCATGAAGCATAATTGGATATCTAACTATATTGCACACAACCTAACCAAACTGACAGCTGAATCGGAGGCAGCTATTAAACGACTGCCTCAAGATGAACAAAATGGAGCACGGCATGAAGTCAACAAGAAAATCAAGAAAATTATTCAACATAAGAAGGAACATGGAATGGATTTACAACTTCTAAGAGATTGCAAAAGTTTATCAACCAAAATAGAACAGAACCAGTTAATCCTAACTAAAGCAGACAAAGGCAACACCACAGTCATTATTAAGAAGAATGATTATATTAATAAAACAGAAGATTTCCTTACTAATCCCAACTTTGAGATAAATCAAAAAGACCTCACCCAATGTTTACAAAGGAAACTTAAACAGCTCCTGAAAAACACCTTATTCATCCTTGATGAAAAACAAAAAAACAAAATGGTCAATATGAACCCTAAATTACCAACATTAAGAGCACTACCTAAAATACATAAAGATAACATTCCTATCAGACCAATAGTCAATTTCAGAAATAGTCGGAAGTACAAACTCGCTCAATTTGCTCATTCATTTCTTAAATCACATTACAAACTCAAGGCTAATGCATCCATTAAAAATTCGATACATTTCTGTGAATTAACTAGTAAACTAAAACTTACCAGAACACATTCTTTACACACTATAGACATAAAAGACATGTACACAAGCATACCAATTGCCATCTCCATTGATATTATTGAGAACAACTTGGAGAATAATAGTGATTTAACACAAGTTGAGATCTCTGAATTTTTGAACATCTTAACATTCATCCCAAATAACAACCAATTTAGTTTTAATGAGAAAATCTATAAACAAAAAAAGGCCTCCTCATGGGTTCTCCTTTATCAGGGATAGTAGTTAACATATTCTTAGATAATCTGGAATACGAATCAATCATTAACAAAAAGGATGGTTTGTTCTTTTGGGGACGATATGTTGATGACGTTTTCGTAATCCTTGACAACTCTAAAATGAAAATAGAACAACTTTTGCAATATTTGAACCAAATCAACAGCAACATTAAATTCACGTCAGAAAATGAAATAAACAGTTCCATAAATTACCTTGATCTACTAGTCATGCATGATAAAGATCACCTGCGCTATCAAATATTCAGGAAACCAACTCAAACCAGTACTGTAATTAGACAAGATTCTAATCATCCAGCTTCCGATAAAAGAGCAGCACTCGCATGTTTCGTCAATAGAGCGTTGAACGTCCCACTATCTGACGTAGATTATCGTAAAGAAGTTTCAATAATTCACCATTCAGGTGTCTACAGGATTAAATGTAACGAGTGTAATGCCGATTACATGGGACAAACGGGGAGAGGGTTCAACACCAGATTTTTGGAACGTGTCAATGCCATCAAACATAATACATTTTCAGAGATGGGCAACCATATGGCAGAAACTGGGCATAAATTCACAACCATAGACAATGACTTAGAAATTTTACATCAAGAAAATAAAGGCACGCTCATGAATATTTTGGAACAAATAGAAATTGATAAAGCACAGAGATTCAACCCTTCACACAATCTTAATGAAATAATATTTGAAACCAGCATTTTATACAGAACATTAATAGACGAATTATATAGTAATAGATAAAATTCCCGCTATATTCCACTTTTCATACCCATCATTTTTCATAACATACTAAAGATTGACACCTCTCATTCTACGTATTAATCAATCTCCATAACAGCGATACACGGCGCGTCAACAAACCTCACTCATTCCCATTTCCTTAGCCTCCCATCTCCCACAACCCCAACCGCCACCCTTTCCCAATTACGTCACTAACACTCAGCTGTAAGAGACTTCGCAAGGCATATCCGGTTTGTTTTTGTTCACGCCCTGCGCACTGCAGTTCTTGGAGGCGCGTGACGCGGCCACAAATTTTCTCCGCCTTGACGTTTGCCAAGAGCAACAAGGGGACTAGAGTGGTCCCACGATGATGCAGTGGGGACAGCGGACCGCAGCACCGGCCCAATTCAGGAGTTCTGATGCGCCTAGGCCTTAGTGATCCAATAAGAGTATCTTCTTTGGAGCGTCGAGCGGGATTGTAAATGATTATTATTTCATTATTCTTTATTCTTCATGTGTTTTGTATGAGCTTATACATGGAAAGTTTTTCCTTTGTGTAGTTTTGTTGGACAGGCTGAGGAAGGGGGAGTATTAGCCCCCGAAACTAGTCCCTGTAAGTAATAGAAATAAACAGTATTGAAGGCGGAAAATCTATTATTCTTTCAAAGTTATAGTTACGTCAATACGGACCTGAATAATCGACATTATGAATTGGAAGTGTGGCCGAAAACTAGAAAAATAAGGGGCAAAAGACTCAACCGGTATATCTTAAACTAATATAATTTATTTCAGGTTATTTTTTCACATATTCCAGTACAGTAATTGGAATTATTTTGTGTTGATCGACTGCAAGTTACAATATCAATTGTTAGTAAGGCAACACTGAAAAATGGCTTCAAAGCTATCTTTACTTCATATTAATCAACCAGGCAAAGCTGGGTACTACTGCTAGTGCATTCTAAAGGCATGAACAGGAAATGGAACAAGATAAGCCAATTATCAATACTTTTTATTATTTTATAAGAAATACATTTTTTTTACCGTACATCACTTGTTAAGGGAAAGTGATCACTCTAACTCTTATTAGGAGTATCATTATAAGCAAGTATCAGACCACTATCACTTTTGCTCAAAACATGTGTCCATTTATCACTTCACATATACCATTACATTAGCATTAGTAATTATTAAAAAGGTCCAACACACACATACACAACAAAACAGCACTGAAGTGGCCTTAAGTACTGCAGCTTGGCATTAGAATAACAAATTATAAGCATCAATGCAAGTGGTCCCTTGAAAAGTTACAACATACTAGCTAAAGCAAGTTTTTTCTTTCTTTAGTACAGGAACACTGCATTCTCATTCCAAAGACTGTGTGGAAGAGAGAACGGTTTCCCACTGGGTTGATGACGGAATAGTAGGCAACACCCAACCAATAGGGATGGCTGATGACATAGGAGCCACAGACGATGTAATAAATTTGTCCCAGTCTCGCCTGAAACAATACAATACATTTTAGAATTTTACTGTAGGTTCAGCAAAATGTAGTGCAAAAATATTTAGTGCACAGTGATGGAAAAGAAATGGAACTTCCAGCATCCCAACCACCAATTTTTTTGTTTACATGATCAACTGTGCAGCCTCAATACATTCAGGTCTGCAAATCACTAAGATGCCTCAATAATTTCCTATTTGCAGTTAGTGTTGCAGCCTCTTCAGCAATCCAACCATCACCTTTTATGTCAATTCCTGCTTCCGTTATCTCCAACAGTTAATCTAGCAGTCTCCTAAGTAATCTTTTATCATCCATCATATCATCAGTACCAACAGTTAATCTAGCAGTCTCCTAAGTAATCTTTTATCATCCATCATCATCAGTACCAACACAACCCCACCATCTTAAGTTGGCAGTTGCCAAATCATACCGGACTTATCAAGGTCTTACCTCTACATGTTTTCAAAGGTATAAACATTTATTTCTTCTGAGAAAATACTGCAGAGTAAATTGGTGGGCAGGAGATTCGGGATCAAATCCAGACTGCGGTCACACTTTCAAGTATTATTAACTTTTTAATACCAGTCACTTTTACACTCAAATGCAAAATATACCAGGTTCAATTTTATGAAATAGCAATGATTCAAGAAAACCATAACTTCTATATTTTAAAAAATTTAATGGTGAATATATTTTATTTGAAGCAGAAAATAATTTGCTTTAAGAGACTAGCATGGCTACAAACTACATTACATTTGCACCATAAGGGCCAGTTGTTCCATCTCCTTTTATACGTCATGCTAACTCCAGTTGGGCAAATCTCCTGTTATCCCCTAAAAACCGTTGCACCATCTCTGGTTGTTGTCATGGCCTGGCAAACTCTTGTTGTTATGCTCCTAACCGTCTGGTCAACTAACACCCCGAGCGACTTCTGTTAGCCGGCAACAGGAGATTTTCATAATCCAACATGTCGTCACGCGAACAGAAGCCTCGGACTATTCCCTTACAATTACCCGCCTTTTAAAAGAATTAACGATAGTAGTAAGTTACATGGAAACTATGGTTTTCTGGTAAAGCATAATGGTAACAACATGTGAGTGGAATGTATATCGAATAAATGTGCTGATATTAATTGAATGACAAATTGAGGTTAGAATGATTCGTCCCGTGCCGCCTTGTTTGTTTTGATTCACGTAGGAGTGAAGGATTGATGTCTGTAGAAGCTATGTGTGAAGGTGTAGAAGCTATGTGTGAAGGGCCTGGATAAAAAATCACCTCTAATTCCAAGATAGATACGGTATTCGTATATAACAGGTAAGCTTCATTTTATTCCTGATACAGTAGATGTTAGGCTTCACTATTGGTGTTAACACCGTAAGTAATACAGTACGATTGATGTTGTCCAACCCATTTTATTTCCAGTTTCATGATTGTGATGATACGGTACTGTGCCTCGGATGACGGAGATAATTCTGTGCTATTAGGCCTAGGTAAGTTTGTCTGTCTGTACTTGGTGAAACAGTGTGTAATCAGTATGTGAAATTAATCAGTACCGGTAAGTCAATGCTTATAATGATGTTGGCCTAGGCCCAAAGTTGTGTTGGTAATGTAGGATCATAGGATCACTTGTGCTTTGAAAGTTTACTAGAGACATGCCCTGATGTTGTTGAAAATAACTTTCATTATTCAGTTAAGTGCCTCCCCGTTACGGTATGTAAAGGGAGGTGAATGATTGTCATTTCAGTAGCTCTAATGAATCTGAAGTCACCCAATTGATGACAGTTTCAAAGACCAGCACCAGTTCAATGGGCTACACGAGTTTAATTTAATTTTACCAATGGAATACTTAACAAATGCCCTCCTCAGAAATAAATTACATATACTGTATATATATATATATATATATATATAATTCGTTGAGGCCATCTAGGACCACGTTAAGTCTTGCTACACTTGGCAATTCGTTTCACCTTCCTCTGAGTCCAGAATTCCCTCATTCTCTGTGAGTGGGCCATCTTGCGCTCCGCTGTCCAGGTGGTACCTTGTCTTATATTCGGGTTCACCCATTAGTCAGTATATTTTTGCGGAAGAGATCTCTATTGAAGGCGTCGTCAGGTTTTAGATGCAGTATTTTGAGGTCGTCTTTGGTATTCATAAACCAGGGCATTGTGGTTTTGGGTTTGGAGTCAAAGAAATGAAAAATCTATTTAGTCAGCCTGTTTCCGTCCATTCGTTTGAGATGACCGTAATACCGAGCCCGCCTTTTACAGATCGATTCTGAAATGTTCTCTATTTCACTGCAGACTTCTTTGTTGGATTTTTTTAAATAGTGGATGCCATTCTTGTAATTTGATCCCATATACCTCTGACGATTTTGCGCTCTTTTTTCTCCAGTTCTTCAAGGAGTCCTTTATTAGCATTTAGGGATAGGGTTTCGGCAGCATACATAACTACTGGTTTCAGAACAGTTTCATAATGACGTAGTTTAGTACTTTTGGACAGGCATTTTTTGTTGTATATTGAGCGCGATGTTTGATAGGCTATTTCGAGTTTGCGTACTCGTTCCTTGAGTGCTTCTTTGTCCAGTCCACTTTTCATGATGATCCCTCCCAAGTACTTAAATTTTTCCACTCTGTTGATCTTCCCATATTTTGTCTGCAGTTTTGCTGGGGCGTCTTTGATGTTAGTCATTACTAGGGCCCGGATTTATATGCACTAAAAAACCTGAAAATATGCATGCAAATATGCACTAAAAAGTTAGAATATATGCACGGAAAATAATGAAATATGCACTTAAAACATGCAATGTTATTCACATACCTATTTACAGGTATCATTTGTTGCAAAAAGAAGCATCACAATAGGTAACTAGTAGTCTTTCAATGTTTTCTGGAGACAAACTATGTCTATTGTCCGTCAAAATGAGTTTATAGGCTGAGAATGATCGTTCTACATCAACTGACGTGATTGGACAGTACTTATACATGGGCACCAAAGTTTCGGAGCATACATCTGGCAAGGATACCCTAGTTCCACTCAATTATTGACTAATTAACTTAATCTTCTTCAGTCCTGGGTTCGAATTCAACACCTTTTCTAACTTGCATTTAATCTTCTCTCCAATTTCGCCTGGAACGGAATTCAATGAAGATGCAGCTTTCTCAACGAGATCAAGTGATTCATGGAGGGGAGTACCAGAAGATTCTAAGCTCTCAATGGCTTTTGGAAGTTTAGAAAAATGTGCATGAATCAAATTCACATCTTGATAAACAGTAGCGGTTTCAAACACAACTTTAGCATCACGTACACACGCAATAATGTCATCTTCAAGTTTTGTAACCACTTCTTTCACTTCATTAAAATTCTCCTGATAAAATGATACTGCAGATAACCATGTCCCCCACCTGGTCAGGACAGGTTCAGGTGGCAAAGGAACTTCAGGTAGACAATCTTTGTAGAACTGGACACGAGCTGGTGCTTTCAAAAACAGCTTCTTCTCACATCCAATTAAATTGTTAACAGCTGGAAACCGTGTGCGTATTTCTTCTGCAATTCGGTGTAATCCGTGCGCTAAACAGGTTACGTGTATGAGTTTCGGATAAAATACTTGGAGGGCCTTTGCTGCTTTCAACATATATGAAGCTGCATCTGTGAGCAGTACAAGCACTTTACAACAATATTATCCTCAATTTCAGATGGCCACAATAGTCGCAGAGAATCATTTACAAATCTTGCTATTGTGCTATGGTTGGTTTTCTCTAGTCCTTTACAAGCAAGAAGATGCGGCTTACCGGGCTCGTCTGGATGTAATTTACCAAACACGAAATTTGCTATGTAACGGCCACATGAATCCCTTGTCTCATCCACCGACATCCAGACATAGTTCCTTCCGATATCAGAACGGATCAATTCCAGGGTAGATTCATATAGCGGAGGTAGGTAATTTTTCCTAAGAGTTGATTCATCTGGTATTTTTTGATTTACACAATATTTCTCAAGAAATGATCGCAGAACTGGATTGTTTAATTTATTCCATGAAATGTTGCTGCATACGAAAGCCCTACAAAGATCATTTGAAAATGTATTAAGAATACCGGACTTAGGATTTACCTGCGTAAAGGCTAGTCCACACCAAAGTTAATGAACAATGTTCATGAACAATGTTAATGAACAATGTTAATGAAAACATTTCTCAACATGTTTACTAAACATTTGTTAACAAACTTCTTCAACATTATGTCCACACCAAATAAACTTTTGTTAACAAACATCTTCAACATTAAATAAACTGTTTGTGAGGTTATAATGGATAGGGCCAGGAAGAAGAAAGTACTTACAGCTGCATCTTTCATTATTTTAGGGAGTACAAAATTAGAGAAAAGCGCAGACGCAAGGTATGGAAAAGAAATATATTGGAAAGGCGTTTAGAATTAAGTGAATTAATATTCTCATGGGCTTCCTGGTATTTCATAATTCCGCGCAATATACGAGTCGCTTGCGATTCGATAGTCGATTTTTAGAGAAGTAAAAGAGCATCGTATTCCGCGCTACGAATTTACAACCTTAATTGCGTCTTTGCGCATGCGCGAACGAAAATGTTAACGAAAACACGAAAAGTTAATGAAAAGTTTCATTCACAAAAGTTAAAGAGATTTTGTTCATGAACATGCTCGAAAAGTTAACGAACACGCTATTTTGTTTATGAACAGTCAAAAATGTTCATGAACATTGTTCATGAACAGTGTTCATTAACAAAGTTAACGAAAACATCTTGGTGTGGACGTACATTAAGAAGTAGTTGTTGTGGTGTGCTGTTCTTCTCCTCCTTTGCTTTAATATGTGCAGTTGTTTTTGAATGCTGTTCAAGCTGAAATTTCTTTTCACATTTTACATTCTTTGAGCAAACTTGACAGTACACGATGACACAATCTGTTGAATAGTCCCTATTACCCGACATCCACTGATTTAGTAAATCTCTTCTCCTGCTCTTTTCCTTAGGCATTTTAGAAACTAACACTTGAGATGCAGGGCATTAAACTGGAACGTAACTAGAGAACTGAAGATACTTCTCTCCTGACCAATTGCCCAACCCCCTGAGATTATTATCTACTGTGGTAGAGAAAGGAATTCCTGGAAGTCCAGCCAGCCTGCCTACCCATACCTAAGCTATCTGTTGCCATTGTCAGTTGTGAAAGTAAAGTGCCGTTACACAGAGAGTCGAAAACACCAATTAGTGAGGGATGCACATAATATAGGCAACTAGCTAGGGATGCACAAAACAGATTTATTTTAGTAGTTCTTGTAATTGTCCTTAAATTCAGACATATACACCGGAATATGCTGTTACGTCTAGAATATGCACTAAACCTCAAAATATGTCAAAATATGCATATGCATTTAAAAAAAATCTGGGCCCTATTCATCACTTCTGTTTTTTCGAATGATATCTGCAATATATATATATATATATATATATATATATATATATATACATAGGGCAATTAACAAACCATTGAGTCTTATGAAAAGACAATTATATCGTTGAGAGGTTATGTAGGAAGTAGTAGTAGTTATTGTTGTTTTAAGGGGCAGAACTATGAGGACATCTGCCCCTATTATGTAGGAATAGTCTGCTTCATGATCAACAAATTCCCAGGTAGCATTCAGTTTATGAAAGGATATGTTGATTTACAGGGAACCAAATGTTATAATGTTGCATTATATGGTGCACATAAAATAATTTCTTGAGCAATGCCTTGATTCCAGATAGTTTTAATACCTAGGCGTAATGTGGGTTCAGTTTACGTATAATTTCTCAACTTCTGTTTTCCTATAGCCAGATACAACATTCACATTGGAAATGAGATGAAGCATAGTAGAACTCGGAGAACCTCTATCTCTTGAGGGGAAGTGAATTCTGACCTGCTGGGAATATTAGGCCTAAGGCCCTGGGAATCAAGGACATGTTAGACTACATCCGGGTACGGTAATTAACCTACCCCATGTGTACCAATCACTGATCTCTATACATGGATCGCTGATGGCAGCTCTCCGCTGCACGAGAAAGTATGCCAGGTTGAGCGCGCGGTCCGCCATGTTGGTCTACCCATTCTCGAGCCCCTCCTTATGGGCAAGCAATGATAATCTAGTCAATTTTAAATCGTAATTAATGGTGCTTTGGAGCACATAAAAATATAGAGATATGTTCACTCATAGCATAAGAGCATTGGGATCACCGACACGTCATTCCGAGGTCAGTAAATCTCCGGAATATCAATAAAAATTAATGTATAATAACGGCTGACAAATATCAACTTAGGTGCTGAGTACACGCAATTAGCGATCAGTAACAGAGTAATGAGTGAAAAACAATTTCTGGAAACATTCTTGTAAATTGTATATACGGTATACATGTATATATGCCACAAAATTATGCATTCTTCAAATGATGTACGGTACCTATAGGCCTGAACCTAGCTCACTATACAGGCCTAGATTCGACATATTGTAATCGATAATTGGTAATGAATTCCTGTTTCCATGAAATAACCAACACTTCCTCCCAGCACTCTACATCAAATACTACAGCTTTTAATCACGCTAGCAGCACAATAAACTTAATAATAACGGGAAGTAGATCAAAGCCAAAAATGCACTTGAAGCCAAACCAATTTCACTCCTCAGCTCCACATAAAACTTAACACAACTAAAAACCTACTCAAAATATACTCTCCCCACCATTTTACAACTATTAAGCGAACTATTCGCACCCAGAACCGAAAAACCCTGAAATGGGATCAAATTTAAACACACAATAGCCTAGCCCAATCACGTCTGCTTCAGCACCACCGCATATGTATACTTAACTTCACAATAACTTCAAAATTACGGCTAAGCGACCTATCTGCCTGAGAAGTAAAGGTATTACCGGCTTGCCTGGGATGATGGGTCACCAAACCGGTACTTAAAACTAAGATTTTACGCTTTAAATAACCAAATTCAGCCCATTTTACAACTACAAGAAACACAAAATATTTACTGCCAGTATAAATACATGTATAACATCAAACTACCAGTAACCAATCACAGAGCCGGATTCGCAATATTGCACCATGTGCTCGCTGCCATCTTGCTATACCTGTCATCGTCTATTCGGCTTACTGATGCCTTAGCTACCAGCCATGCATGTATAGAGATCAGTGGTACCAATATGCAAATTTGGTAACTCTGCATGTATTGTTAATTATTTCCAGTCTCTGGAGGGGTGTTTAAAATGTTCTCCTTGAGACTTAAAGCACGACATCTAGGTCTCTGTATAGTATTGAGATATGCATACTGTAACTTTAGTAATTGTTTAAAAAATACAGTGCATTTCTGTATGAAGGAGGGTATTATTCTTGCAGTAAATGACTGATTTATAAGTAACAGTGAAGAAGACAAGAACCCACGATAACATTTTCTTAAGTACTGAAATTAGCCATAAATACCTTCCATAATGATTCAAAATAGATCTGGAAATGATATAGTTTACTCCTCCAATGTCTATAACACATTACCCGCTGCTAGGTTAGACTACTGTCTGGTCGAAACCATTGCCCACTGCCAGGTTAGATCACTGTTTGGTCGAAACCATTGCCCACTGCCAGGTTAGTCACTGTGTGGTCGCAACCATTGCCCACTGCCAGGTTAGATCACTGCCTGGATGAAATTACTGCTTGTGCTACATGCAAGGGGGTGTGGGGCGTAAACCCACAGGTTAGGTTTGTGTTTGTGTGAGGGCTGCAACGGTGTACACTCAGCCATCCTGGAAGTGGTTTTCGGTGGATTTCCCACTTCTACTCCAGGCAAATACTGGTATGGTTCCTGACTTATGGCTACGGCCACCTCCGTACCATTCTTATCCCCAATTTACAAATACACACAGTATTGCAGCCTTCACAATAGCACATGTTATCAGACAAATTCCACACACACAAATACACGGGGCTATATGGCCGTGATGTCGCAGCCCCTAAAATAAACAACTTCTATTTACCCCTGTAGGTTATTTTAATAATAATAATTTTGGTTTTACGTTCCTTTTAACCACTGCATCTTTTAGAGATGCCGGGGTGCTAGAATTTTGCCCTCACATTTCCGCACCCTGAAATGCAAACTACCGCACCTGTGTCTGGATTCAATCACGCAACCTTGAGCACAGCAGGCAAGAACGGTACTGCTAGGCCACATAGCCAGTTATAGGTTGTATTCTTGCGATAGGCGTTTAGCTTTGTATATGAGTGTTTTGATAACTCCTCTGTTGTGACTGGGGTGGTGGTTGGATCGTTGTGTAAATATATCTATGAGGGTAGGCTTCCAATAGACCTTGTGTGACAGGCTGCGGTCTTGTTACCTGACTACCAACACGTTATGTCATGGAAAGCAACGGTTCGATTCTAGTTTCATGGTGAATAGGGATATATAATGCGAAACTTTTCTGACAGATGTCATGGCTGTTCCATGTGGGACTTCATTTATTTGCCTTCCCTTGGCATTCTATACACATCGTATTTGAAGAATAAAAAGTTGATAATACAATAAATGTTCATTCTTAAACGTGTGTAACAGCCTTTTGTGTGTTATTTGCAAATGTTATTTGAACTAAAGAGCAAAATGATCCCACATAGTACCTGTGCGCTATCTGTTGGTGCTAGTTCAGGTTATCCCTATTGCGTATTGTCGTGGATTATGCTTAGAAGACCGAGGTATTCTGCCAGAGATACTTTTCCGAGTTTCTATATCAGGGATTTATCGTCTACGAAACGGAACCAAGTTTTGCCCTCTCTTTTGCAGCGTTCTGTAGAGCGGACTTATAGGACTACCCATAGCTTCTACATCTATTTGCACATAGAAACAGTTATTCCATTGAAAATATGTTGTAGTTGCACAGTGGGGGAATAGGCCTAGAGTGGCAACATCAGGCAATTGATAGTGCTGATAAGAGATATGGTTTCTTTAAGCCGAACCTTAGTTAAAAGTTACACCACGTCTAATCTATTGAGAATGTCTCCTTGTCAAGATATCTTGCCAGGCTGTTTGGCTCACCCTGTTACTACCACAACCACTCTGACTGCTGCAGCCACTAAGTGAATTCTGTATCAATATGTACACTACTGCTTCAGAAGTCACTTGCAGCTAATTTTCCTTATGATTGCCATCAGATTTTGTTGCCTTCTTGTTACTAGAGTGAACCACTTAACTACAGTATAAGTAAGTGTTAGCTGCCCCTAGCTTCTCGTTCTCCTGCCTAATAATTTGTGTTTTGTTACAGAACCACCTTTGGATTATTGCTATCTGGTGGTAAACCCAAATATCTCCTGTTCAAGCTTGTCATCTCATGTTTCTATCACAAGACCTAGAGGAAGCTGAAGAAATACATTTCTTTAGCTTTGTGATCTAGATTCGAATATTAAGTGCATCACTGGTGTTTGCAGTTTTGAGGGGTGGACATCAAGGACATACATTCCTTTGACACAGAGTTATACTTAGTGGATAGGAACCAAATATAAGTTAAACATAAAAAAAACCATACACTAATTTGCTTTCAAATTGTAAAATATTTTGTTTTTAAACTCAAATAATCACTTGTCAGTAATTACCTTGCTCCACTTTCCCCCTTAAATCTAAGGTCAACAGCCATATCATCATTGGCTTATTGAAGATTGAAAATTTTTCTAATGTTTCTCCGTTAAAGAGCAAATTTATACACTTCGTTAAAATGAATGGGGCATCTTCCCTATGCACATCCCTATTGAATGCAAATGTGCAACTGAACAACTTATGATGAGTGTTGTAAATTTACTATAGAAATGAATAAAATTATTGTTTCCCAGAAAAATGTTTTGTTGTTGTTATGAGTGCTTACTAAAAAGGGTAAAGAAATCAATTTCCACTGGGGTGTTCCTTTATTTCTTCCTGATCTCCATATGCAAAAATGAGGTATTATTGATGCCGACCTTCTGACATTTATATTTCCTTGAGAACTTTTTAAATTTATGTCCTCCCATAGAACAAATACAAGAATCTGAGTACCGGTAATGATGAGGTAAGTCATACTATTGTACTTTTAATGGAGTTGTTAATCATGTTTGGTTTTGTGGATATTTCTCTATGTACAGCAGTAGGGTGGGTCAAAAACGTTTAGAACTTAAATAGTGAAATGACAAAAGTTTGGTGCTTTTCAGTCGGTCAACACGAATGTACCCAAAAAGAGCTGGGTTGTGCCCTAATCCTGAAATAAATTACATGAAATTAATAAATACACTAGGATGACCAGTTTCGATCGTCAAGCGATCATCATCAGATCCATTACACTTAGGCTATGACATCTATGTTTGAGAATACAGGTGAAAAATATTTACAATACGTACAATTATTTAGTTGCAGTATCGGTAATGCAACTGTCGGTGTATGCTAATTGTAGTATATCTAATGTTAGGTGAAATGCTAAAATGGTGATAAAATCCGGAGTTTGTATGTTTGAGGTGATTATATGGTTATACAAAATCAACTATGGTTATACTGTAATAATACAGGCTGAAACTTATCCAGTTTGTCTTCCTTACTGGAACTTCGAGCAGTTTCGTGTTCACTCTGGCACCAGGTTTGGTCGACTAACCCCGGTGTTAACTGGACGAAACTGTTTTTTCCCTTTCTTCCCCCCTTTTGTTCCTGTGTAGTTTCTGAGGTCAGTGCAATATTTATTTGTGTGACGTTGCCAAGTCTAGATAAGAATGTATGTTATCGAATACAGGAAGATCTAAAACTATTAAAGACCGTGGAACTGTCTTCGCCACGCATGGACTAAAAAGCCATTCAACTAACAAGGGGAGGATACGATGTATGGGTCACCGATTCGAACCATCTTTAGTACACGTGTAGGGCATGACTAGGTGTATACCAGGTGCAAGTAGTAAGGTGCGCTTCTTAATTATTATTATTAATTAATTATTAATTAATCGTAATTGCTGTAGCGCGTTCATGTGCGCTGTACGTTAACTTGAAGCCAAGGAGCGCATGGTTCAGCGGTAAGAGCCCTGCTTTGTAAGCGTGGGATCTTTGGATCGAATCCCACCGGTGAGCCTCTTTTATTTTGTAAACATAGGCAATTCGTACAACTGTAGGTGTCGTGAATAATGTTAATTTTGCAGTCAATTGTAATAACGTGTTCTGTGAGCGGGAAAAGGGATTCTGAAATCATCGTACGGGGTTGAACGTTTGTGACATTACATAATGTACAGTGGGGGCATTGCAAATACATTGGTATTATAAATGGTCAGGTGTACTCTATTATATGTATACGTTTATACACTGAAGGCCCAGTCTGTTCCGTTCATTGCACGTCAGTGAACCATCAGACCACTCTGTACCCTGCAAATAGTGTCTCATGCTATGGGTATTGGTTGTGTTACCATTTTTACTATTCATGACATTCATCAACACACAAATATTTCTATTTTTTTACACACTCATAATACATAACAATTCCAAGTTTTTTTTTCACTGCCTACTTGATATTTGTACTCTCGCACTGCCTTTTTGTTACTCTGTTCTCGCACTGCCTTCTCGATACTCTGTTGCTACAGTTGGAATGTGTTCGGAACTGGCGAGGTCACCTGCACACAAACTAACGATAACGGTGGGCAGGAGCATAAACGGTTCACCCAGGAAACGTTGAATGCCGCATTCGTTCCTTGGGTCTTGAGGTAGCAACATCATAAGAGTGGGAATAATTGTGCGATGTCGGATATTACACGTTATAGTGATATGCCGGTGCCTACGAAGGCCGATGGAAGTGGACCGCATTCAAATTCCGCGACGAGGATGTAATCTCCTGTAAGATTTATTCCCACTCCCCTTTCCCGCTCACATAACACGTTATTACAATTGACTGCAAAATGAACATTATTCACGACACCTACTGTTGTACGAATTGCCTATGTTTACAAAAAAAAAAAAAAGCTCATCGGTGGGATTCGATCCAGTGATCCCACGCTTACGAAGCAAGGCTCTTACTGCTGCACCATGAGCTTCTTGGCTTTACGTTAACGTACAGCGCACATGAACACGCTACAGCAATTACGAATAATTAATAATTAATTTCTCGGAATCGGCTGAGAAGCGCACCTTACTACTTGCACCTGGTATACGCCTAGTCATGCCCTACACGTGTACTAAAGATGGCTCGAATCGGTGACCCATGCATTGTATCCTCCCCTTGTAAGTGGTACACGGTCTATTGAAGACGTCCCGGCACCTTTAATACTGCCGCGCATACCGTCCTAGGTTTATTGCAGAAAAAAGTACATAGTACACCTGATCCAGATAACATTTACCTATAACCCCCCCTTTTTATCTAAATTGCAACTAAGTAACTTCTGGCACGCATCCCAATGGGACAGTTTTACCGAGCACCTACATGACACCATCAAAATCAGAGCAACGAAGAAGCACGAAACGCTAGAATATAAACTAAGAAAACTAGGAGAAACACAGAACAATCAGTCTAATGAACAACACACGAATAACAATGAATTCAATTTCCACAGCAGGGTAAACAACAGAACGAACGTAACCTTTTCTCAAGATGAATGAATATGTTAGACAAAGATTTGAAATACAACTGCACAGACGCACACACGAACCATAATTTAAAACAGTTAATCACAGATATCGAGATAGCCAGTCACAAGCTCTCAGCAGAAGTCAGGGAAATAACCAAAAATCATGCCACCAACGAAGCCAAAAAAAATCCTCAACATGACTTAATCATCACAAAAGCAGATAAGGGAAATACCACAGTAATTTTGAACAAAACAGAATACATTGAAAAAACAGTCGAATTCCTAAACAACGAAATCAAGGAATTAGCAAAAGACCCCACCAACAAATTCCAAAAACAAATAAAACGTGCATCAAAAGGAACAGAATACATATTGACCAAAGCTAAAAAATCATAACTAATAAACATGAACCCAAAAATACCATCATTGAGGAGACAACCTAAAATACAAAAAAAGGAGTGCCCAATGAGACCAATAGTCAATTGTAGGAATGCTCCTAATTACAAAATCAGCAAAGAGTTACTAAAAATCTTAAAACACCGCCTTTCCGACGACAAAAACAACTCTGTAAAGAACACAACGGAATTACTAACAGCATTGAACACCCTACAAATGAAGCCTAGCTTGAGGCTAGTATCTTTCGATGTAACTAACATGTACACCAACATTCCTATTATTGATGCAATCAACACTATCGAAAACAACTTAAAATCCAACAATTCGGCAAAAGAAACTGAAGAGATCGTGAGATTACTGAGGGTCGTTCTTAGCCAAAACGTGTTTCAATTCGACAATAAAATGTACACACAAACAGAAGGCCTAGCGGTGGGGTCACCACTAAGCGGACTAATCGCTGATATCTTCATTAACGCACTAGAAAATGAGTTCCTTGAAAAGACTTCAACAAAGGGAATAGTAATATGGAAAAGATACGTAGATGATGTATGCAATGGTTGTATCGACTGCTAAAGTGTGTGTGGAAACGGAAATGTGTACCAGAAGACTGGGAGAAAGGGCTAATAATACCAGTGTTTAAGAAGGGGGACAAGAAGGTGTGTGATAACTATAGAGGGTGTAACGTGTTTTTCGAGGGGTTTTATGCAACTGGCATAAGTCAGTAGGAAGCCATTCTATATTTATTTACGCGGCAAATTGTTCAGCCAAGAGAATTTTTCATGTTAATTTATTATTATTATTATTATTATTAATTTATTATAATTATTATTTAGGTATTTTCGGAGCATTTTATAAAAATTATTAGCATTCAGATAGGTTTTCTATGTCTTAGAAAACGCTATCCAGCAAATTATTACGAACGACGATATCATAGAAAATTATCTGATTACGGAATTTTACGGAGTTTTCGTCAGTTAGGGTATATCGAGAGACGTGACTCACTGGGATTTCAAGTACACGCTTAATCTTGTCGAGAAGCATGACGCTATCTTGGGTCGTAAGGTCTAGAAAAGACGAATTGTTGGAACGGAACCCTCCCGCCGAGTGTAATGACCCGGAGGAGGAGAAGATCGCGTGGTGGGTCAGCCAATCAGGGGAGACGACGTAAGCTAGTTGGGACTGAAGAGTGGGGAGCCGGCGTGTGGTTATATCGTTCGACGCGCCGTGAAACAAGGACTATCTGTGAAATACTTGACGAGTATGGATGCGAGTGCGTGTCGCTCCGATGTTCAGTGGAGTTAGCGACGAACTTTTGTAAAACTTGGTTGTACGAGTGTTTGGGTCCGAGGTACGGACCATAGAATTATCTAAGCTACCAGAATATCATCAAATTCCGACGGAGATGACGACGTCCAGGAGACGGTGGGAAGCTCACAACATCATCAAGAACGAGGGAAATGCTTTGGCAATTTCCAGTGGTAAGCGCCAATGACGCAGAAATACGCAATCTCTCATCTCTCATTTTCTTTGTTTTACATTTCATATTTCAGTAACTTCATAGCTTGGAAATAAGAGTAAAATCAATTTATCAGACTCCGTTTTCACGTAATTTTCTATCGGTAATATTCGAATCACAACGCTCCAATTTAAATTTTGTACTTATTATTATTATTAATTTTGCTATACTTGTTTTATATAATAAATTCATTTCTTTTACAATGCAATCTTTGCTTTCAGTAGGTAGCATTAGATATAGACCAATTCCTTCTCCTGATACAATTGTTTGTTGGGTTAATGATCAAATCATACCACGATCTGAGTGAATAGAGTCTTGAATGTGTTCTGCCAGAGCTAGACGTTGTTAAATACAAATTTAGATTTCAACATTGCATTGAGGTCTTGGCGCCCATTAAAACAACATAGCTTAGGCAAAGGTAAACAGTTACATTTATCACCCAACAGTTAGGAGCTAGCAAAACGTTTCATTTGTCGCTCAACGTGGAGCAAAGTAAATACCGTTTCATTTGGCGCCCAACGTGGGGCTGAAAACCTAATAACATTTGTGGAAGGAGAAGGGTATATATTTCTGTGCCTGTATTTTGGGGGTTATTTGTCTGTATCAGTGTATATCATTATGGGGGATGAGAAAGAAAGACAGATGAGGTTACGTAGTGGTCATCAACGGGAGAGTGATGATACAAGCAGTATGTCGAGTGATGGTAGTACCGGGGTAGCGGAGGTAAATCCCGATACTGAAACAGGGAGTGTAGGCGCCCAACCAGAATTAAAAACTTTACTTCTCGAGTTTCACAAAGTTAGTAGTGATGCCTTAAATGCATAGTTAGAACAGAATAACGCTAAACTAGAACAAAACAGTAGGGAAAATAAAGAGAGTAATAGGGAATTGAGCGATAGTTTAAACGCCAGATTAGAACAAAACAGTAAGGAAAATAGAGAGAGTACTGAAACTTTAAACGCTAAATTAGAACAAAACAGTAGGGAAAATAAAGAAAGTACAGAAGCTTTAAATGCAAAATTAGAACAGAATAATGCAAAATTAGATAAGAACAACAAGGAAATTAGTGTGAAAATGGAGCAGATTAGAGGAGAAATCAGAGGAGTAATGGAAGAGAAGGTTAAAGAGATCATTGCATATGTAGACAAGAAATTAGGAAAAGTACAGGAGGAGTTAGAAATTAGAATCAGTACACAGGCTGAAAATTTAAAAGAACTAGTGCAACTGGAAACACAGCAGGTCAAAAAGCAATTGGGGGGAGAAATTGACAAAATTCAGGTAGCAACTAAAGAGGTTAAGGAACAGCTGGGGGGTAGAATTGAGAAAGTCCACTCGCAAATAGTTGCAGAAGTAAATGATTTAAGAGAGAGTAATAGAGAGAGCATTAGCAAGATTGAGGAGAAACAAGCAAAGCTATATGATAAAGTAGAAGAATCAGAAGGAAACATTAAATTAACAGTAAACAGTATTGAGAGGAAGGCTGAGGAGAAAATCGCAGAATTAGAATTAAAATTAAAAGCTAGGATCAGGCAAGAAAATAGTCAGAATAGGCCAGTTTTTGTGAATAGCACACACAGGGAGGTAGAACTGGGTAAGTTCAGCAATCGACAGGGGTGCCCAATGGAGTTCATGAACACTATAGAAAATAAATTCGGGGAGAGGTTGGAAAATGGTAGTATTGAGTGGTGCCAGGTAGTTGAAATTTTAGAACAAGTATTTGTGGGGGAAACGAGGAATTGGTTTGCTGTCTACAGAGACAAGTTTACTGATATTAATGATTTTAAAATGAAATTCTGTGAAAAGTTCTGGAATGAGGTTATTCAGTCGCAGCATCGTGAGGGAGTAGTGTGTGGTCAATATAACCCTAAAGGAAGCTCCACCATGACCGAATACTTTTTAGGGCAGGTATTAGTGTGTAAATATCCGGATGGCTTGAAGGAGGAAAGTGATGTGGTAAGGTTGCTACTTAGGCACTTTCCCTATAGGATCAAGGAGGCTGGTTGTATCCAGAATGTAAAGACAATATCACAAGTAGAAAATTTGTTAAGCACATTTGATGCACTAGGGAGAGGGGGTTATGAGGACAATTTCAATCGGAACCAGGGTAATAATAATAATAGACCTAATGAAGCCAGGCATCAAGAAGTTCAAGGGAACGGTGGCGAAGGGGCCAACGCTCAAAATAGAAATAATAATAATCAGCTATATCAGAACAGAGGAAATGGCTATGGTAATCAGTATCAAGGGAGGAACAATGATTTCAGGGGAAATCAAGGGAGGAACAATGATTACAGGGGAAATCAAGGGAGAAATTATAATGACAATAATTACAACCAGAATAGGGGTCAAGGAAGAGGACAGCCTAGTGGTAGTAATATACAGCCAAACAATGACAACACAGCCCAGAACAACCAGACCAGTTTAGTAGTTAGTAGTACTACGGCCAGCTGTAGCGGTTCTTTAAACGCGAACCAGGCTGCGAAGTAAGGTCAGAATCTCAGTCTGTAGCATGCCCTGTCCATACAATTATACAGGAACCCTATGACCTAAATGTAAGAAATGAATTATTACATGAACTAAATGATGAAGGTATTATTCAGGAAGTGGTTAGTAAGAGCCCCATAGTTAAATTTAACGTGTCCGAGGCGTACACAGATGTTTTAATTGATAGTGGTTGTATGAAGAGTTGCATAAGTAGTGCATTTTATGATAAAATGAAAGGAACTGGAGTAAATTTTGAGGAGATGCCAATTAAAAGCACTTTTGTTATCACAGCTGTTGGGAAGAGGTCTAAAGTAATTTCTAAGCAAGTTTTAGTAGACATTAAAATTAATAATCATGTAGAGAAGCAGATTTGCCTTGTAATTCCAAATTTAGTATTCAGTGTTATCTTGGGTTCAGAGTGGCTAAGTAGAGTGTCTGGTAACTTATGTTATGATGTAGGGAGTTTGAAATTCAAATGGGGAGATTCTGAAGTAGAAGTAGCATTCAATGACCATATTCAGAGGAGTAGTATTGTAGGTGTGATTTGTACTTTAAATGAGATATCGCCAGCCGTAGAGCGGGGTTCTCCATGTTTTGTGGGCAGTGTGATTACGAACGGAAGTCTAGAGGACTCGTTACGTGAGGCTGCATTTCAGGGTAATATAGAGGTGGAACAATGTGTTCGGCTCTATGATGTGTTATTGTGTAATAGGAGAGTTTTTGAGGATCGCATTGGTATGGCCAATTGCTATACACATTCATTGAACGTTATTGATAGGTCAGTATTCACAGGACATAGATATCCTGTACCTTTCGCTTATCAGAGTGCAGTTGAGGCACAAATTAATCAGATGCTTGAAGATGGGATTATTGAGCACTCTAACAGTCCATATGTTAATTCTTTGATCACGGTACCCAAGACCGACGGCACTGTTCGTATTTGTTTAGACGCTCGTTTGGTTAACAGTAGAATTAGTTCAGATCAGCTGAAATCTATGTCAATAGAGGAATTAATGCAAACATTTGAGGGGAAGAAGTATTTCACTTGTGTAGATTTGAGTTCCAGTTTTTGGCAAGTGCCACTTATGTACGAAGATAGACCATTTACAGCTTTTAGTCATAAATATAACCTTTATCAATTTTGTAGAACACCTTATGGGTTAAAGAGTAGTTCAGCAGCTTTAATTAGGGCTTTAAACATCGCATTAGGGGATGACACAGGAGAGTTTGTAACCATTTACATAGATGATATGGTAATTAGTTCACGCAGTTTTGAGGAGCATCTACGTCATTTAAATATAGTTTTTCAGAAGTTAGATCAGGCAGGGTTCACTTTGAAGCTGTCTAAGACATTCTGTCAGTCAGAAGTGACATTTTTAGGTCATAGAGTGTCGAGTAGTGGTGTGACACCAGAGGAAAGTAGGGTTAGCATGTGTGGACAGTAGCAACAGGGCATCGTTACAGACACTGAGAAATATGCTAGTGGAGCAACGTGATGACGTTCATTTAAAGGGAGCCACTTGCAAGGTTGGAAGCAGGTGACGCAGAAACATTTATAGTTTCCAAACGTATTGGAAAAACAGCGTATGTGCTGGAGAATAGTGAGGGAAACAGATTATACGGGACGTATAATATACATAGTCTCCGAAAGTATGTGTCATAAAGTGAGGATGTTTAGCTGGCGAGCCAGCCTATCAAATGAGTAAGTGTGGTATTGGGTGCGTGGGAGGATCTGGTCTTAAGGCAGGCGTATCAGAAGTCACACAGGGGGGGTAGTATGTAAGTAAATGAGAGTTTTTAAGGTACAGGGAAATATGACGGGATTGTCGGATGCTGTTGAGCACTAAATTGTCTCGATGCACCAAGGCCATTTTGGCAGCGCTGATGGGTTCCCATTTATCTCCAAGAGATGGGGGAGCGCTTGAATAGGGCTTGTTAGCTTAAGGCGTCCACGAGATAATAGATGGGCCATCAGAATGCGAGACAGTCCTTCATGAAACTCATACATATCAGCACACGTGATTTCTGTTTACGGCCTCGCCATGTAAGATTTGTAAGTGTGTAATTTAAGATAATTTGTACAATGGTATTATTTGTGTGAGGAGAAATGGTCTGTGTTGAGAACTAGTATTAAGTAGAATATGGTTAACGGGAACTTAACAAGACAGGGCGATTACGGCACAGAAATATTTGGTGTTATATGTAATGCGCATTTACTGTTTTTTTTTCAGAAGTCAATATTAATTTAATCTACTTCAAAGAGAGATTAAGTATTATGGTCACGAGGCGCTGCCACAATAGTGTGATCGTGTGCTCAGTGATAAGTGGAATTAAATGTCACCATAAGGAAGGGACCTCCAGTGAAATTAGGAAGTTCTATGGTGATATAAATATATCAGAACACCTTCAATGCGTGTGATATGACATCATAAATACATAGTGCTCACACATTAATTATGTCTATTTCTCCAACATAGAGAAATTTGAGAGGCGGAAATATCCGTGGGACACTATTCCATATGTAAAACATTGGACTGGTTGCAAAGTGCAATCCATAGTGACAACAAACTTTGACGCAAAGTGCGTGAAGAAAAATTATGAGTGTATATATCTGTAATTTAGGGTGATTTCATTTATGTAATATGTATTTTGGATGGGGTTTATTAACGTGTCTGGGATAATCGGATAATGGACCGTCGTCACGGTAAATCATCCGATGATCCGAGGCGAATATGTAACGTGTTTTTCGAGGGGTTTTATGCAACTGGCATAAGTCAGTAGGAAGCCATTCTATATTTATTTACGCGGCAAATTGTTCAGCCAAGAGAATTTTTCATGTTAATTTATTATTATTATTAATTTATTATAATTATTATTTAGGTATTTTCGGAGCATTTTATAAAAATTATTAGCATTCAGATAGGTTTTCTATGTCTTAGAAAACGCTATCCAGCAAATTATTACGAACGACGATATCATAGAAAATTATCTGATTACGGAATTTTACGGAGTTTTCGTCAGTTAGGGTATATCGAGAGACGTGACTCACTGGGATTTCAAGTACACGCTTAATCTTGTCGAGAAGCATGACGCTATCTTGGGTCGTAAGGTCTAGAAAAGACGAATTGTTGGAACGGAACCCTCCCGCCGAGTGTAATGACCCGGAGGAGGAGAAGATCGCGTGGTGGGTCAGCCAATCAGGGGAGACGACGTAAGCTAGTTGGGACTGAAGAGTGGGGAGCCGGCGTGTGGTTATATCGTTCGACGCGCCGTGAAACAAGGACTATCTGTGAAATACTTGACGAGTATGGATGCGAGTGCGTGTCGCTCCGATGTTCAGTGGAGTTAGCGACGAACTTTTGTAAAACTTGGTTGTACGAGTGTTTGGGTCCGAGGTACGGACCATAGAATTATCTAAGCTACCAGAATATCATCAAATTCCGACGGAGATGACGACGTCCAGGAGACGGTGGGAAGCTCACAACATCATCAAGAACGAGGGAAATGCTTTGGCAATTTCCAGTGGTAAGCGCCAATGACGCAGAAATACGCAATCTCTCATCTCTCATTTTCTTTGTTTTACATTTCATATTTCAGTAACTTCATAGCTTGGAAATAAGAGTAAAATCAATTTATCAGACTCCGTTTTCACGTAATTTTCTATCGGTAATATTCAAATCACAACGCTCCAATTTAAATTTTGTACTTATTATTATTATTAATTTTGCTATACTTGTTTTATATAATAAATTCATTTCTTTTACAATGCAATCTTTGCTTTCAGTAGGTAGCATTAGATATAGACCAATTCCTTCTCCTGATACAATTGTTTGTTGGGTTAATGATCAAATCATACCACGATCTGAGTGAATAGAGTCTTGAATGTGTTCTGCCAGAGCTAGACGTTGTTAAATACAAATTTAGATTTCAACATTGCATTGAGGTCTTGGCGCCCATTAAAACAACATAGCTTAGGCAAAGGTAAACAGTTACATTTATCACCCAACAGTTAGGAGCTAGCAAAACGTTTCATTTGTCGCTCAACGTGGAGCCAAGTAAATACCGTTTCAAGGGATCACCCTCATATCACAGATAGTAAAAATACAGGAAAGGATATTAGAAAGAAGAATGAGAAGAAAGGTGGAAGGAGAGTTGCAAGAGGAACAGTATGGCTTCAGGAGTGGAAGATCCACAGTGGACCCAATCTTTAGCTTGAGGCAGGTGATGGAAAAGAACTGGGAATATGGAGAGGATTTGATCATGACTTTCATAGATCTAGAAAAGGCATATGATAGTGTCCCCAGAGAGAAGGTATGGGAAACCATGGTTAAGAAGAGACTGGGAAGAGAAATGTTGGAAATGGTGCAAGCAATGTACAACAACTGTGTTAGCAGGGTACTGACCCCAGTTGGAAAGACAGATTGGTTTAGGAACAAGACTGGACTTAAGACAGGGGAGTGTCCTGTCACCTCTCTTGTTCATAATGGTGATGGATGAAATTGTAAAGGAAACAAAGGAAGCATATGGACATAAAGAAATGAAGTTACTGTTATTTGCAGATGATATTGTGGTCTGGGGAAGGAACACCGAAGAAGTGCAAAAACAACTAGATGCACTGAACGAAAATATTCAGAAGTACGGCCTGAAAATCAGTATAGAGAAAAGCAAGCATGGTGATGACAAGAGGGGAAAGACAAGGAAAGGGCACTGTGAAAATTGGAAGTCAGAGTTTGGAAAATGTGGACACGTTCAAATACCTAGGAAGTGAATTGATGCAAACTGGTAGGTTGGACATGGAGATTGGCAGGAGGGTACAGCAGAGCAATGCATTCTATCAAAGTGTAAGAAAACTTGTTTGGGATAAGGAAGTACCAAGGAAAAGCAAGGAGGTAATGTATAAAGTGCACTATGTTCCCATATTAACTTATGCAGCTGAGACTTGGACCCTGACAAGCAGGCAAGAGAGTAGAATCCAAGCCAGTGAAATGAAATTCCTAAGAAGTATGATAGGAAAGACAAGGAAAGACAGAGTGAGGAATGAAGATGTTAGGAAGGAAGTTGGGATGGGAAAACTAAATGAGAGAATTGAGAAGAATAAACTAAGGTGGTTTGGACATGTAAAGAGGATGGAGGAAAATAGAATACCAAGACAGATGCTGGAGGCGAAGTGCAAGGGTAAGAGAGCAAGAGGAAGACCTAGAACAAGGTGGATTGATTCAGTGAAGAACAGCGTAAGAAAAAGAAATCTGGACTGGGACAAGATCGTGGAAGGAAAGAGGAAAGTGGAGAAGTGCCATAAATACCCCGACCCGGCAGGAGCTGGATAAGGGGAAATGATGATGATGATGACGTAGATGATGTAATCTGCATCTATGATACTGAACTAACAAGCGAAGAAACAATTCTCCAATCCATTAATAGCCTACACCACTCAATCAAATTCACTAAGGACAGACCGAAAAATAAATTATCTCGACATAACTATTGAACGTAAAGATAACGAACTGTCATATTCCATATTCCGGAAAGCCACATAAACCTCGCATACAATCGATAATCACAGGCCCTGGGTCAAGGTGATACACGCCCTGGGCAAATGGTCTACTGGCGCCCTTTTTCTCATTTATGTGTTATAAAAAATAGCATAATAGTTTCTTTTTACAAACAACTACGTTACTAATATTGTATCACAGGAAATAATAAGAAAAGTAAGTCGTTCATACAATTTTGTAGCTATTTATTCATACATTAATCACACTAAAAACCAAGATTACAAATTCAAACGTTAAATTTTAAAAGTACAATATACAGAAACATTTCAAATCAAAGTCTTTTTTGCTGACTTTTAACTTTGCAAATTTATTTATGATGCCAGAAAAGTCTGTGCTAAGGGTTATGTCTTTTTCACAACACAATAACAATAGAGAATTTAGTTTGCTGTCTGAAAGAGTTGATCTTTTCACATTCTTAAGCCAAATAAAAACAGAAAATCCTCTTTCTGCGGAGCAGTTTGTGACTGGTTAAGTCAGAAATGTTCTAGTTGCTACCTCAAGATTAGGGAAAGTAGTTTTCAAATAATTTTTTATGACGTATGCATATATGTCAAGAATGCTAGTAAATTCTTCCTGTTCCACATACATTTTGAAGTGCTGACATTCATTTCAAATTCACTTCCGATGTCATTAGAGTAGAACTCATAGAGTTTATTCGCAGGCTGTGATATGACCTCTTTCTGCCATCCCTTTTGTACAAGAATAGAAAGTACTGTATTTCGAATTTGTCGAATTAAGAATAGCTTCATCGCCTAGGCTCTCATCCGCAAAAGTTTTTCTGAGTCTTATTCTTTTGTAGTTGGTGTTGGGTGATTCAACTTGTAACAACTTCATGGCTGCTTGTTCATACTGGTCAAACTCATTTCTTTTTTCATTTAAATAGCTCTCCAAAGTTTGAAGCTGCTTTGTACCTACTACGAGATTAAGGGTTTCTCTTTGTAGATTGTTGCTAACTTGATCAAATCTTTCCAAAATATCACTTCACAAAATAGTGAGGAAGGCTATTTCAAATTTGTCAAACTTCTTTTCTAGTCAAGAAGCTTCAACTTGGCCCATCTATGGGTTAAATTGAAGGGGGAAAAAAAAGGTGTAAAGGTTATGGGCGAATCTAAAAAAAACACAATAGCTTCAGTGCAGCACTCTGCAGCAGAAGAACCAACAGGGTTGAGAGAATGCGCTGCACAAGGGACAAACTCAGCAAAAGGGCAGTGTTGTTTAATTCTAGCTTGTAGGCCTGAGTAAGCTCCAGAAATATTTGCCGCGTTATCATAGCTTTGTCCTCGGCATAACTCAATATCCAGGCCTAATTCCAAGATTGAACTTAAAACTGCCTCTTCTAAACTACCGGTACTTGAGGTATGGCCTATTCCAGGGAGAAGCTTGAAGACACGTTCTTTTGGCTTAGCATCGTTGAAGCAAACGTAACGTAGAACCAATTAATTGATCGTTGTGCGAACAATCGGAAGTAGAATCCACGATAAGGGCATAGTAGCGAGAATGTTTGACATCCTTTGTCATTGTTTGCAGCACTAAGTCTGCCATAACATTGATGAACTCGTCACACGTTTGAGCAGATAGGTATGACACTCGTCCTAGCCCTTTGTTCCCATACTGAACAAGGTGCTGGGAAAGAAAATGGTTGAAATCGTTTATCAACTCAAGGCATCCTAGATACAGACCATTAGAGGTAGATCCTAAACGTTCATTGTCACCTTGAAAAGGTAATGCTCTAACTGAGAGAAATTTCACAACAGACACAATTCTTGGCAGCACCTTTCCTGAATTCTGATCCACTTAACTTTTTGTTCATTTTAAAATAACTTAAGTACATACATTTTCACAAATCACAGTCGACACGCAATGCAAACAAACAACCTTTGAGGTTAGGAAGTTGACAAGATCACGTGGCGCATGCGCCAGTTGTAAATCCATGAGTACTGCCAACACCGTCATCCGTGCATCACTGCCTACATTGTTGCCACACTAGTATTCTTTACAGATAATACTCATTATATTATAATAAATAATGTTATTGGTTTTACGTCCCTTTTAACTACACTGGCTTTTACTCATATTATAATACTGTATTTTAATATAATCATGATTAAACATAAATACTACGAATGTATTGTACCCTTGGATAATAGCATGTAGACAAGATTCAAGGTTCGGGGTCGTTATGGATTCTTGTGAATGTGACAGAGATTTTATGCTATCTAAAATAACTTCCAGGGTTCATAAGGTCAACTAATTATTAAAAAGCCAAGAAAACAACAGGATCTACTAACAAATGAAATTTAATAACTGAATCAAACATAAAACACTTAACAATAAACCACCCTTAAAATTAGTTCACTCGCACGTGAACAGATCTGACACTGACTAGCCTGACGTACCATGGTAACACGGCGTGACAGCTGTCAAACAAGCGTTGTGACTGCAATGTCACTTAATTCAATGTAACAAAAGATACGGATCACAAGATCCCAAAATGACAAAAAAAAAAAAAATAATAATAATAATAACAATACAAGAATTTAATATTTATGAGCGACACGCGTTTTAAGACTAGTTCAAGTAATGAGCACTTTGACGGGTGCTCGTTTCCGACCAAAACAGTCGGTTCGGGAACGAACTCCGTACTGCGAAGATGAATTACGGAAATGTAGGAACAACAATTACATAATTAAATACACTACTGACATGCTCTAATCTTAGATTACTACAACCAAATACACGTGTGTATTATTAAAAAAAAAGGCTGCGGAAATTACCGTCTTATACCTCAAACACTAGGAAAGCATAACGTGACATGAACAAGTTTGGCCGGTTGCCAAATTATATTTACAATGAATACAATGGCCTTGGAATAAGAGCCAACAACAAATACAAATTTTTAAATTCACGCCGGAAAATTTGGCGTTTAAACAATGAACAAATAAGTCGTAGTCATGATAAAAACCTTCAGATCCACAACATGGCAACTCCCCAAATTAAACCAAATAAAATAACCTTAACTCATCAGGCTTTAAAGCAAACATCTACGTGTCATAACAGAGCTGAAGACAGCCGGGTCTGTTATCGCATATCTGAGTAAGTGGCTAATTCATTCCCCCATCGTAGTAATGTGTGTCACGCTAAATATAGATTCTGGCCCACAGCCAGCGTCCAGCGACCTTTGCCTATCGTCACCTGTTAAACGCGTAAATACAAAATATCACATTATCTCAAAACATCCTCTCAGGGATTTTCAAGAACACATCTCCAGGTCAAACTTAGCCCCTTGGGTAACTAATTTGCTGGAATGATTGTTGCAGTCAAGTATACGTGACACACCCTCGTAGATCTCGTCGCAGCATATGAACCAGCACACCTTTCAGATAAATGACACATAACTTGTCCAAATGACAACAAGAATTTAATTACTGGGATCAGACTTAGCCCGAGTTATAAAAGCAACAAACACACTAAAATTTCTCCCATGCCTAGTTATTTTTACATTAACATTAATCAAGTCCATTTATCATTGTCGTTCCTAGGTTCTCATTCATGCCTACAATTTTATTTGATACGTTAATCATATGCGGCCATTTCACTATAAAATTTACGTATACATAAGGACAATATTTAAGTTACAAAAATTGCTGTACAACATAATTGTCACGCAATGCCAAAAATTACTACACGCATGTCAGTTAAGAAATCAAACCCTAAATTTAAATTAAACCACACAAATAAAATCTGTACAAAGTTCCACACATCTCTCGCGATACCCCCTCATCCAAAATCAATAACGTAAATCAATTTTTAATACTCATCACTTAAACCGCTTTCCAGAGGCCTCCCGCCTCGTCATCTCCCACCATTAGGCCTTTTTAGCCCATAACACTCATGGTGATGGAGGATGAAACTTGTTTCCTTCGTTCCATGGTCGTCATCTTGCCGCTGTTAAAACACAATTAAATTAAAGTTTTAAAACTGTTATCTGCATTATGAGTATTTTATTTCCTCATATAGTCCTATGCAGATCGTAGACTTGTCCTATTTACTATGGCTATTTGCCACCTCACAATTTATGAAATTATAACTTAGTTGTCGACACACAACTAGAATCTTAACATAGACCGTCATACAGACGTCTTAAAATTGACTGTCGAAGAATAATTAGGAGTGACACGGTTCATCTCAAACATTAGTTTATATACAGAAAGCATAAAAGTTCCCGTGGTAGGGGTAATAGTTCCTCAATATTTTTAATAATGGGCCTATAATTATGTGTGACCTCTCAAAAAGCTTTTAATTTCTCACAGGTCGCGAATCTGCCGCCGAACACGCAAACTGATCGCTAGATCTTTTTATAACAGATTTGGCGCGCAAAACACCCTGATGCTATGTTCTGGCGTCCTCATCTCTCATTCGTCAATTAAGTTGGCGTCGGAGTTCTGATCTTACAAATCCCGCCCTTATTTTGACGTCACGACTCTTCTCTTCTCTCTCACTCCCTGCCGTGGACAAAGCACCGTGGCCTGTTGAGGGTCACGTACGCCTCAGCGTTAAACCTGCTTTCTCAGAAGAATAAGAATAGCATTGGTTGTGAAACTGTAGATAGCTTTCACAGAGCACGTAGCCCATCTTGCCAAGTCCAGTTTGCTTGCTACATAAATTTTACTCAAATATCCAGCATATCATGTATTTAGTATTTCCAGTGTTTTAATAAATATGAAACATTATTATTTGACACAATGTTAAGGGTTCAGTATGTGATATTTAATATTATTTTATTTTATATTCACGTAAATTATAGTTATTTTATCCTACCTTTTAAAGATTTCCATGTCATACTTATTTTTAATGTTGGGTCAACCTTTTTCTGCGTTAAGCGTCACCTAAATTTTGGCGCCCTGGGCAAATGCCCAGTATGCCCGTTTATAGCCCGGGGCCTGGATAATCAGTCTAATCACCACAGTACACACAAATTAGCGGGGTTCAACTCAATGGTGCACAGGGCTTTAAACATACCCATGTCAAAAGACAACTATAATAAGGAAATAACAACCATTAAAGCAAATAGCAAAGGAAAACAATTTCCCACCAAGAAAAATAGACCAAATTATAGCCAAACATAAAAATAAAGATAAAACGATTCCCAAACCGGACAGTAATGAGAAAAAATTTGTGCACTTCAACTATGTGAATATGAACACATATAAAATCACTAATCTTTTCAAAAAGCAAGGCATAAAAATAGCATTCACAATGAACAATACGACCGGGAGGCACCTGCAAAATAGTAATCTAAATAAACAAGACCCGTATTCAAAGTCAGGGGTATATTCTATTACATGCCAAGACACTGGTTGTCAAGCTAATTACATTGGACAGAGTGGAAGACGAGTAGACACACGGTATAATGAACATAGGAATGCGATAAGATACGGAACACATTCAGCCGTATGCAAACATGTGTGACACGGGGCACAGCTTTACTAAAATCGAGACTGACCCAAAAATAATTCACCAAGAATCGAAAGGCACACTCTCGACTGAAAAGCACCAAACTTTTATTTACTTAGGCAACACCGAAAAAATGGCTTCAAACCTTACAATGTAGTGAAATGAGTTTTGTATTTAAGTCATCATTACCCATCAAGTTTATTCCATATTTTTATGGTGATGCAAATGATCTAAAGAGTGTTGGTAGTATGCTTACTGTTATTGTGTCGTGTCAGCAATAACATCTTCCATATAAGGCAGATAGATTTTAAATTTGATGACTTGAACCAAGCCGGTGGGGTCAACGATTTTGGTTGGTTGGTTCCTCAGTTTAGGAGCTGCGACAACGCGGTCATGTAGCCCCGTGTACTTAGGGTGTGTTTAGAACCTGTCTGATAACCGGTGTTAATTGTGATGACTGTATTAGTGTGTGTTATCTGTAATTCAGGTAAGGACTGCAGAGGATTTTTGTTTTTGCTACCAAATGCTACCGTCAACACACCTAGCTGCAAACGTGGCTACTAGATGCCCCGCAACCAGCACCTGGCGACGAACGTTGGAATCTAATTGAACGCTAATCAAATCTCACCTAGAAATTGAGCTTCACACAAATGTCATTAGTGGAACGTTCTTTTACATGCCAAAAACCTATGAAAGGGGCCCGCCGTTTTTACTTCCCCTCCGAAGGAAGGCATAGAGGGATTTTTAAAGCTCTTTAAAAATCCGACGACTTCGGCCAGGTTTGAACCCGCGAACTTGATCATAGAAGCTCAGCATGCTACGAACTACGCCACCGAAGCAGTATCAATGATTTTACAACACGGGTCACTTATGAGTATTGCTTTCAAAAGTCTGCACCAAGACTGAGTTTATTTCAGGGAGTGCCATACTCCAAATGAATGCTTCCAAAAAGCATTTTCTGGTACATACATATTTTATAACCTAACTGTTTTTGAGCATTTGTATTCGAGGCTAAAAAGATTACTGTCATGGTCTAGCAGTAAGTATGGTAGTGTTCCACTCGGCCTGGGTTAGATTTCTCCACGATAAGTTTTAATCGTATTATGATAGTTGGAACTGGGTGTATTTAGCCTCATACTCTCGGATTTCAGTTAGGGGCGAACATTGTCTGTAGTGTACTGGCCATGGTGATCAGTATCAGCATTAGAATCAAGTATAGCCTACACAGATTTGTCCTTTATGAAATTCCCGTTCGAAGTTCGTCAAATTGATGAAAAAATTATCTAAAATGTTGTTTCGTGTATCTTCTTTGTCGGTATATTTACGTCATAGAATAAATAAGCAATCATTATAGTATTCTTTACTCCTTTGTTTTATCTTACTTTTACTGATCAGATGATAGAGTTTCTCTTGCCAACAGCTGAAAACATTCTCGATCATGGCCTACTATAAGGTGCGGTGGTTTGTTATACAAAACTAGTTTTAAATAGCTGGTGCGACATGCAAAATACCAACAGACGGTTAGTAACGAACAGGCTGTTACACAACAGGAGTTTGCATGACGTATGAAAGGAGATGGAACAACTGGCCCTAAGACAATTAAAAAAAAAAGAAAAGAAAAAAAGAGAACATTAATGAAATGAAAAATGTAAAATCAAAATTGAAAGAAAAAATACCACAAATGAAATCTGAAATAACGCACTTACAAATTTTAACATTTTCATCTACATTATGCTGGCTCACTCCCTAGAAAATTTCACTTGTCTAAACACAGCAGGTTTTGAGTAAAAAGAAGTTTTAGTTCATTAGAGACTGGGGCATGATTACTACCTGTAATTTTGAGATACAGCAGGCAAGGCTCGAACCTAGAGTCATTTCCTACTAATACTTGACTGAACACTGCATTATTATTTCCAATTACCTACCTACACGCTCGTCTTCATTTCCGTCACTCTCCGAGTCGGCAAAACTGTCACTCTAACTGAAAACACCATTAGGCTGGTGGCCCTGTAGAATGTCATCACTTTCGCCTCCTGTTTCACACTCTGCATCCACAACAACATCCTTCTTTGAGAACCAACACAGTCATCATCAGCACAAACACTATTGATATTCAGAGCTAAATTGAAGCCATGTTGCTACATGGGTGAGGTACAAATGTTTGCACCTTAAAAGAAAGAACCTCTTTGACAAAGCGATTGGTGCAATTATAGTGGTAGATTTAGAAACTACATCATGTGTTTGTTCTGTAATGCCCGAGATGTGCTGATATCCGTCATAAAACTGAGAGCTACAACATTAAACTGAACAGCTTATGCAAAGAGCACTAATGCGCTCCTGGTAAATTGAGTGCTGCAAGGAACTATTATGCACTCTCTGGTATTCTAAAGTTAACACATAAAGTGATAAAAAGGTCCTGCATAACTCAACAAATTGCTAGCGTTTCACCCCAGTGTGCCAATTGGGCGCTTTAGTTGGTCAAGGCACACACCGAGAAGGCCATGCAAGGTGTGCCTTTACCAACTGAAGAGCCCAATTGGCACACTGGGGCAAAACGCTAGCAATTTGTTGAGTTATGCAGGACATTTTTATCACTTTATGTGCTAATTATAATGGCTCAACGGACAATATTCATTTTGATTCTCTTTTGAGAACATTTGGTATTCTAAAGGTTAAATGTGAGGGTGCCATGTCAGTAGATTTACTGGCATGTTAAAGATCCCCTTCAGGGCAAATTTCCGGCACTGGTGTCTCTAAAGCCGTAGTAGTAAAAAGGGTGTAAAACCAATAACATTGTTATTTATTGCTCACTAGTGTGTTGACTTCTCTCACACTAGACTTGACTAGACTAGAGATGGGTATCCCAAATCACTCATGAATTCAAATATCAGTCCAGTGAAGAAAATTGGTGCCTCATTGTAACAAGTACCTCAATAATGGTGGTAACTATGCAGAGAAGTAGTGTAAGGTGTGTAAAATCCAAAGAAAAGAAATTATTTTCATAGTGACTGGAGATGTTGTGTGTTGCCATTCCATTGATTGCTGACATCTGCCTGCAGTGACTCTTGCGTGGATTAAGTAGCTCAATAGTTGCTGTTGCTGGTCTCAAGCCCGGATAAAGGAGGAGGGTTTGCCTCATAACCAGTAAAACAGAGGCCACAAAATATCTTGATGCAACCTCTAAGGAAGGCCCTGTAACCCCTACAGGGCATGTGCCCAGGTGGCAGATAAAGGTGCTGGAGGGAAATTAAATACCTCGCTCTGCCATCTGTCCAGCTACTTTATACAGTTCAGAGTGTTGGCCTGCAACTAGGGAGGTAGAACATCAACTAGCCGTCATGGAAACAATGCTGCGCCGTACATCTGGTCTGACACTCCATGATGATGTTCCTAATACTGAAGTGATATACTTATGCGCCATGGAATTGCACAGATTGTGGATAAGATGAGGGAAAACTGACTTAAGGTAGTATGGTCATGTACTTGGAGCAGACAGAACATCATTACAGGAAGGGGCCTCTCTCTGGAAGTGCATGGAAAATGCCCAGGAGGAAGACCCGAGACAGCGGTAACTCAACTCTTCATTATGCTAAAGATAACAGGCCTACTACATCCTGACCAGGTACAAAACTGAGCCAAGTGGTAACAAAAAAAAACAGAAAAGCAGACCCAGTCACGGTACGGGACAAATGCGGAACAAGATTCCATTGATTGCTGCTTCGATTCTGGAGTTATGTGCAAAACTCATGTTTTGTACTGCGCCCGAAGAAACCCATCAGTACTTATATCCACAGCACTATAAAGGATCGCAGACATGTAAATTACCCAGCTCACAAACTTACCATGCCTACTAAGTAAAATTGGGAATTTCAGGAACATACAGGATAAATGTTATTCGTAAAGAAAATAGTACTACTAGCCAAGGTACAAATTTCTACTATCATTTACATTTAGAGCAAATCGAGAAACTCCAATCTCGAGGGGTGATAAGGTCTAATCTATAGTGAGCGCCTGTATCTACTGTCGGGGAAATAAGTATAGATACTCGAGTTTAGAGGTCAATAAAACCTTTACCCTTAGTCTTACATAAGAACAACCTACACCAAAATTTTCCTTGTTTTATTTGTCGTTTAACGGTATAGAGTAAATATTTGCATTGTAGCTCGTTAAAATTTTATGGCAAATTGAACAAAAAAAGTACCGTTTTTTCTTACCAAGTTCACGGAGCGGTCACTTAGAAGGATCATTACGTTAAAAGTATTAATCGGATCGTAATGAAACTCTAATACGTCTTAAAGGAACTTATTATTAATGCGTATATGAAGTTTTAATCTGATCGGACGTTTCTTTAAGTAGTTGTTGTGAATTTTGTAAAACATCTTTTTCTCGGGCCTGGGTGGTCATAGCAGTATGAAATATGGCTTGTTATGAGGCTCATAGCAATGCAAGGCTTAACGTAAAACTACATTTTATCTACTTTTGATAATTGCTTTTATATCGATTGATATTTAATCGGGTGGTTATGTGAGAAGAATGTATCGTAGCAAGCGACGGGAACGATGCACTCGGTCGAGGAAACTCGTGCGACGTTGCCCAATACGCGCGCGTTCCAAGCCGTAAGGTCTGTGAATTACTGTTGTAGTATTGGAATTTGTGTTAGGCCGATATTACACTGCTAAAGAAATGTGTCAAATAAATGTTATCAAATATTTTATAAAACTGAACTTTTATCAAAGTTACACAAAGCAATTATCACACCATTACACTACATCAAATATTTTATCATAGTTCAGCAAAATGTTTGAAGGATAGTTCCGTGTTCACTTAACTATATTATGGTAGTTGAAATTCTGTGGTGGCAATACCGGTATATGAAAGAAACGGAAAGATAAAGCGAATGTCTTTGGGTTAAGCCATGGGTCGCTCACGTGACAAGGATGATTTTTTTTATACGAGTAAAATCTTGGTGAAGGAGCTGCAGTACGAGGACTTGAAAAATGACATTAATTAAAATAACTTAAAAACCATACGTGAAATTGACGAATTAAAATACAAAAATTATTATATATATTCGCCTCCGTGGTGTAGTGGTCAGCGTGCTTAGCTGCCACCCCGGAGGTCCGTGGTTAGATTCCCGGCTCTGCCACGAAATTTCAAAATTGGTATGAGGATTGGAACGGGGTCAACTCAGCCTCGAGTGCTCCACATGAGTAGAGGGGGGTTCGATTCCCACCTCAGCCATCCTTGAAGTGGTTTTCGTGGTTTCCCACTTCGTCTCCAGGTAAATGCCGGGATGATACCTAACGTAAGGCCACGGCCGCCTCATTCCCTCTTCCTTGCCTATCCCTCCCAATCTTCCCATCCCTCATAAGATCCCTGTTCGCTTTGCAGGTGAGGCAACCTGGGCGAAGTGCTGGTTACACACCCCAGTTGTATACCCGATCCCGAAGTTTCAAAATGGAGGCGGTAAATGTGGGATCCATCGCTTAGTCCGAGGGAATAGCCAACCCTGGAGGGTAATACGATTAAGAAAAAAAAATACACTATCATTCACGTCTATTTAACTTAACTATTTAATTCTTCTTTATATCCTGAAATATGCGTCCCTTATGTACGGCGCTAATAGCCTCTGCTAATTTTACCTACAAGTTAGAGAAACGTGTCTTATATTTCATTTTCGCAAGAAGTTAAACATTTCCCAACACCTTTTTTAATGAGGGTTTTGGACCTCCATTGGCAGGTTTAAAAATGGTGTGTCAGCTGAAAAGCTATTATTATAAGATTAATTGTTTGAAGTAATTTACTCTTTGAGATTATAAGATTATAAAACTGCTCCCTTATTAACTGTCTGAAAAATCACTGCCCGATGAATCAGATGAACTGTCATTTAAGTTTATAACAAGTGGCTCTACAACGGAGACGTCTTCTGTTAGCCAAACCTTTTCCCAGTAATGTTTCTCTATTTTTTTGGTGTGTTCGATGCATTTTTTCCATAGCTCCGGTGTTACAGACCTCAAGACTTCTTTACAGAGATCTCGCATCTCCTCCATTGATCTTCCTCTCTCCGCCTGGTTACTCATATTCACTTTAGCTATTTTATTTTTCACGTAGGACCAAACCAGCTCTATGGGGTTGAGCTCACAATGAGCAACTGACAACCAGACGAGTTCGACGTCAGGACGAACATTCTTGATTATCTGTTCCAGCTTCATTTTAGGTGCCCTGAAGTGAGGTTTGGCGTGAACAATTAGCTCTGCTTTCGTCATACTTTCATAATTTTGGATTCTGGGAGGAAGAGGAATATCATTCATTGCAGCGGCACATCCCTTCACCGTGGCTATCGACCTTCCAATACATTTGGATACTATTTGCTAAACCCTCTTATCATTATTACTTTCTCTCTCGCATCTAAAAAACATATTGCACTTATAATCATGGCAAATTCTTCCTCCGTTAACTGCGGATTAGCTGGCATCTTGATCGATGTGCAAACAATAGATAATACAGACAGTGATAGTTGCTGCTTGTTGCTAATGACTCAACGAAGAACAGAGGTCAGAGTTTGGTGTGCGTGGGAACGAGCGTGCAGCGACTGGCAACATTGCCAGGCTGCTGCGGTACTATCGCTGCCCTCAATGGTCCGATTAAATATCAATCCATATAAAATCGATAATCACAAGTAGATAAAATGTAGTTTTATGTTAAGCCATGCATTGCTATGAGCCTCATAACACGCCATATTGCATACTGCTATGACCACCCAGGCCCGAGAAAAAGTTGTTTTACAAAATTCACAACAACTATTTTAAGAAACGTCACATCAGATTAAAACTTCATATACGCGTTAACAATAAGTTCCTTTAAGACGTATTAATGTTTCGTTACGATCAGATCAATACTTTTAACGTAATGATCTTTCTAAGTGAGCGCTCCGTAAACTTGGTAAGAAAAACCGGTACTTTTTTTGTTCAACCTGCTGTAAAATTTTAACGAGATACAATGCAAATATTTACTCTATATCGTTAAACGACAAATAAAACAAGGAAATTTTTGGTGTAGGTTGTTCTTATGTAAGACTAAGGGTAAAGGTCTTATTGGCCTCTAAACTCGAGTATCTATACTTATTTCCCCGACAGTATACCTCGTAGTACTATTATTATTATTATTTATCGTATGATGATACAGAGTTAAAATAAAAGTTATATACACTACATATAAAGTTATATATACAGTTATATACATAGTCATAAACACAAGTTCTTGCTTTAAACTTCTAAATCCAGGCCATCAATCCACTGAAGTGCCTCGGAGGATGCATGATGAATGTCACCTACTGATCCTTGGAACGCTTGTTGCGGACATTCACCAACAATATGTTCGATGGTTTGCAGGGTAGCTCCACAATCGCAGTTAGCAGAAGTAACCCAACCCCATTTGTGAAGCAGGAATCCACATTTGCCTTGTCCTGTACGGATCCGGTTAATGATTCTCCATTGGCGTCTGGGGAGTTTGAAACCTTCTATCCGGTTGGAAGGGTTTTCAATCAGATGTGCATTGAATACTGATGATTCTTCCCACATAGTTTCCCATGCTTCTGAGATGTTAAATGAAGAGTCTTCAAGAAGTACTGCAGAGCGCCAAGGTGGTATTCTTGACAAACATTGGTTTGTGTACAGTATTAGAAAGGAAGATACTCCATATTTGAGTAATAGAACATGCTGATATTAACATAAGTGAATAGTTATTTTAAGATTTACTTTTATTTTTCAAATACCTTAGGATAAATGCTTTCCAAATTATGATTTTGTGCAAAACTAATGGGTGGGAAAAGAAATGGTCTTACAGACTTTCAAATACAATATGTATTAAATTTAAGGTACAGTCAAAAGTATTAGTAACAATACAGTAATCTCTCGATTATCGAAGCATGGATTATCCGGTTTGCAGACTATCCATGTATGGTTCGGAAAATAAAAATAAAAATCCTGTTCTGCCATAATTTTAAAAAACATTCCCACCCAATAATAGCTTACAGTTAAACGGCGCCGATAGGGATATAGTTTTGATTGTGTTTATCATGCCTCAGGTAGTCGGCCAGTTATTAAGACATTGTCACAAACGCTATCCAGTAGCGCACTGCTTATTGTGACAGTAGTTACTAGTAGCAAGCCATGGCCAAAAAGGATATACGTGTTGAATTATAGAAAAAAACCAAAGAAAAAAAACTAGAACTAACAGATAAGGTAAGTTGGAAACTGGTGAATAGACATCAAAACTGAAAAAGATTTCATGTGCAATTTCATGTACTGTACAATGATGCATGTGAATTAAAAACAGATCAAGCGCATGCAGACATTGTGTACAGAGTGAGTCCAGGCACAATGGAGGAAGAGTGATCAAGTGAAAACTATGTGATTGACAAATCATGCATTATTCACACTCATCATCATCATCTTGCACAGTTTCCAGCTACTGGCCGGGTATGTTTGGAACACAAGCCTCTCCAACGTCTTCTGTCTTCCCACCATCTCTCAGCCTCCACCCTTGTCCAGTCTTCTCCTCTCTTCTTCACGCTTTCTTCCACCCCCTTCAGCCACCTGTCTCTCGGTCACTTTCCTTCCCACTTTGTCTTGTGTATCCTCCTGGGTATCCTCTTCTCCTCCATTCGTTTTACATGTCCATACCATCTAAGTCTAGATTTCTCTATACCATCCTGTAATGGTTCCTCCTTCATTAATTCTCTGGTCCTCTCATTTCTTATTCTGTCCATCTTTGTAGCTCCATTACTGTTATCTCACTGGCCTGTATTTTGCTCTTCTCCCTTCCTTTCATAACCCAGGTCTCCGAGGCATACGTCAGGATAGGGACATAGTATATCCGATTTATGATCTTTTTGCTGTCCTGAGGGACATCCTTGCTCCATAACATGCTTCTCACACTCCTACACTCCTCCGGAATGATTCTGCCTGTCTCACCCTCTCATTTATTTCTCTATTATTTCTTCCATCATCTTGTATCAGGCTTCCCAGATACTTGAAACTCTCCACTTTCTTCAGCTGTTCCCCACCCGTTGTGGTTCTTTCCTTTTTCCTTGTTGTGATCACCATCTCACTCTTATTTATGTTAAATTTCATTCCATATCCTTGTATTATTCCTTCCCACACGTCCAACTGTTCCTGTACCTCCTCCTCCTTGTTTCCCCAAATCATCAAATCATCTGCAAACACCATTGCTTTCATCTTTCCTTCGCCAATTACTTGTGCCACTCGGGTCATTATGTCATCCATCACCACAATGAAAAGTAACGGTGACAGTGCACTTCCTTGTTTCAGGCCGTTTCTCCGATCTCTCTCCTCCCACTTTCACACAGCTCACGCTTCCCTTGTACATTTCCTTTATCCTCCTTATAGTCCATTTTTCTACTCCTCTATCAGGGTGTCTACTGTAAGGATGAAGTAAAAATTAGTTACTTTTTAGTTACCTTTTAGTTACCTTTGAATTCAAGATACGCCTGCGGTCTGCAAGCATAGGCGCTCATCACGCGGTGAAGAAAAGCAACAATGAACTCTTTTTAAAGAGGTTTTTTATTTATCGTATGGCTTTTATGCCGGGAGTGTTCGAGGGCATGTTCAGCTCGCCTGAGTCTGTAGCTGGTTCCAGCGGACACCCTTAGGGTGAGGTACAAGTTCCGTTATTTCAAGTTGCTACGAGATATCAATGATATCTAGTGGTGAACGTTGGAACTTTGATAGAGCGTTCCGACGAATTCTAACCTAACAATTTAGCTTCACACAAGTTTAGTCTGTGGAAGTATCTTTTACATGCCATAAATCTATGACATGGGACCGCCGGCTTTACTTCCCCTCCGAAGGAAGACATACTGAAGGATTTTTAACACTTTTAAAAAATCCGACGACTTCGGCCGGGTTTGAACCCGCTATCTTGGGCACAGCAGTTCAGCATGATACCAACTACGCCATCGAAGCCGCTTTAAATGAAATTCACAGGATGTTATAAAAATTTAAAAAATAACAAATATATACTAGATATTTAATACCCAATGAGTTGTTTCAGCTAATATGTCGTCTTGTGCACAATATGTTGTTATAATTACGGTGCCAAGAAGTTGCTCTGCTCTTGACCATTTGGCGAGATTTCCTTCGTCCCCGCGGTAGGCCGCGAAGAAATGTATGCGATGTTACGCGATCGTCACCGAATTCTGTCTTCATAGTCAAATACGGAGAAATATCGAGATGTTACACGATCGGCGCTGGTCTCAGTTGTTTGATGAGCTTCCCGTAGTTTTCACGATAGAACACGGAGAAAAATCGCGATTTAGATAATCAGTGTCACTTTTAGTCATTCGACGAGATTTCCATTGTCCCTGAGGTCGGGCGCAAGAAAATATAGCATTATTACGCAATCGGCGCCACTTGCTGTCCGTTTGACAAGAATACAGTCTGTTGTCCTCGTCATTGAATGCGGAGAAATATCGCGATGTATCGCAATCGCTGCCGCTCTCGGCCGTTTTACGTTGTCCTCAAGATATTATGCAATCGTCGCCGCAACCGGCCGTTGAACGATTGTCTGCCTGTCTTATCTGTCCTGACAGAATGGCGGAAGCAAACTCAAGGTTGGGCATGGTTAAAATTCACGAGTAGTTATGAACAAAAAAGGAAGATTGTAGTTTTACGTGACCGTGGATCTTGTGATTATGAGCCACGGGACCTCCTTTTTACGTGGAATCCGAACCACAGGACATGGCATTTCACTTCGAAAATCTCACATGCATTGACCGGGAATCAGTTATAACATGTTTTTCGGTCGGCGCCGTGATTCCCTTTGTCCCTATGCTGTGGTCGGGAGTTCATCAGTTCAGGGTGGATCACGAGGAGGAATTAGTATTTCGATGCTACGTAGGCTGTCATTTTTAAGTGGGTTGATGCACTTCTCGCACCCCGCATGGGCCATGGGAAAAGTGGCAAGTAGGTTTCGTGATGGATGCCCCGTGATGGGTGCCCAATCACATTTGACAGGATTCCCGCAGTCCTCGTGGTCACAAGTTCACGATGGGGGTCGGGTTTTATGATTTTACTCAACTGACGTCGATCTCGGTCCGTTTGACGAGATTCCCGCAGACAAGTCGTGCGGTCAGCCAGCCGTCTTGAGGATGAACGTTCGAAGTAGGTACGGTATAGACTATTACGAATTATTCTGAGAGGATTGCACGAATAATACGACAAGAGGGCAAGTTTTATTTCGACTGAGAACCACGAATTATCTACAAGTTATCGAAATAATCGGTTAGATTATATGTACGATGGAACGAAAGTTCGAAGGAAAAATCGACTCATAACGGAATTTCGAATTAACCAAACTGGATGTCGCAAATTTACTAGACATATTTTTAAATAAGTTATATGTATTTCGAAGATTTTTCGCAATTTCTTTTCAAAGCGGTAACATTTCGCAAGATTGCGACATTAAATTGTTTCGCGTTATTTCTGGACTTCAATTTGACATAGTTTCCAAATAACAGAAATGAGAGATTTCTTTTTAGTTTCGGAAGTATTCGCGAATAAACGTCTCGCGAAAAGTCAGGTTTCCTAATACAGTAACACAGAAACATATTTCACATGAAACTTAAGTCTTCTTGATTCCGAAAATATACGTTGAACCGATGTATACCACTCAAGGTATCCTCAGTATGTATTTCCTTGAGGTCGGGCACGGGAAAATATAGCTTAGTACTATGCAATAGGCACGGCGCCGCTTGCGTGAAACTCGCTCCATCGCAATCTCTGAGCCTAGCGGCGCGAGTTTAAATGATTCAACCCGCCTTTAGAAAATTTTCGTTACCCGTTTGTAAAATTCGTTACTTTTTCGTTACTGTCGTTACCCATTTGTAAAATTCGTTACTTTTTCGTTACTTTCGTTACTTTCGTTACCGGTAGACACCCTGTCTATCCTCCAGGGACTTCCATACTTTGTTTCTGCATACACTGTCATATGCTTTCTCAATGTCCAGTAAGGCCATCAGTAGATCTGTTCCATACTCATAGTGCTGTTCTTGTAACTGCCCTACAGCAAAAATAAAATCCACTGTGGACCTTCCTGCTCTGAAGCCATGTTGTTCTTCCCTCATCCCTCCTTCTATCCTTGTCCTAATTCTCCTTTCCAAAACTTTCTCAAACATCTTTGCACAACGACTCATCAGTGTTATTCCCCGATAGTTTCTGCATTCTGTTCTACTACCTTTCGTGAAGATCGGGACAATTATTCCGTTTTTCCAGTCCTCTGGGGTCTTCCTTTCCTTCCATGCTGTCTTCATCACTCGGTCCAGCCATTGTATCCCCACCTCTCCTGCTGCTCTCACCATCTCCACACTCAACTCATCCACACCCGGTGCCTTCCCTCCTTTCATCTTCCTCACTGCATCTTCCACTTCTTTCCATGTTAAGTCCTTTTCTGTTTGCAGTCCATCTTCCTCTTCCCCGATTTGTTCCTCCTCGCCGTGGTTTCCATTTGGGTTAAGAATTCTTCAAAATATTCTTTCCACATTTTCTTCAGTTCTTCCCTATTTTCTATCTCTTGTCCCCTTTTGTTCACCATTCTAACATAATCCGTAGGATCCTTCCGCCTCCTATTTTTTACCATCCCATACAGGACCTTTTTTGTACCTTCACTATCCTCCATCATCTTTGTTCACTCTTCCATCCACTTTCATCTCTCCTCAGCCACTACTCTCTTTGCCTCCTTCTTTCATTCCTGGAACTCTTCCCTTGTCTCTACCATCCTTTTTTGATACCACCTCCTAAAGGCTCTATTCTTTTCCCTTGCTATATCTTTTGTCTTCTCATTCCACCATGGTGTTTCCTTCCACCTCTTCTTACTACTTGTCCTCCCACATACTGCTTCTGCTGCACCTACTAGTGTCTTCTTAAATCTAGCCCATTCCTCTTCCACCCCTCTTTCTTCATCTGTTGGAATTCCTTCCATTGCCATTTTGAGCTACTCGACCCTTCTATCTTCTTCTTTCAGTTTCCATATCCTTATACGTCTTTCGTGGTTCTCAGTCCCTTTCTTCTCCTTAGTCCCTCTCAGGTTCATTACCAGCAATCGATGGTCGCTATCCAAGTTCTCCGATGGTATAACCTTGATGTCCGTGATGTTCTTATTTAATTCTTTCTCATACAGTATATAGTCGACCACAGACTTCCTGGTCAAGTCATCACTGTACCATGTGATTGTGCGGCTCTCTCTTTTCTTGAACCAGGAGTTCCCAACTAGCAGGCTGTTCCTTTGGCAGAATTCCAACAGTCTCTTTCCTTCTTCCCCGACTCTCTGGTCCAAGCACACTCTCTTACCCTTGTCTTTCTCTTCCTACATGGGCATTCAGATCTCCCATAACAATCATATTCCTTCCTCCCAGCTGCTTCTGCAATTCCTCTTCAAACTCCTCCTTCTCTTCAGAGGCACAGCCTATTTGTGGAGCATACACTTGCACTATTTCTACGGTCTCCCCTCAGTGCTACTTTCACTTTCATCATCCTATCACTTATTCTCTTCACTTCTTCTTTTAAACCATCTAGTACTACTACTCCCACTCCATTCCTCTTCATTCCCACTCCAGTACAGTCTATAGCCTTTTCTCAGTTCTCTCCTTCCTTCCCCTTTCCACTTTGTTTCTGCCAATCCCAATAAATCCAACTACCTTCTTTCCATCATATCCACTATCTCCTCCACCTTCCCTGTCAGCGTTCTTATGTTTAAAGTTCCAAATATTAGTCCATGAACACAGCTAGGTCGTCGTCCATTGTATCCGTCCTGTCCGAGGCCTGTTCCCTTCTTGAAAGCAAAAGTCTTATCCACTACTGGCTTGCTGGGCCTATCGTAGCTTCACCAGAGCCCCGTTAGTTGTCACTTTTCAGGGTAGGACCTTCACAGCTACCGTAACGGTCCCGGGGCACACAAAGTCCCCACTGTACTTTGCCCTTCAGGCAATCCCCTACTTTGTGCCGTTGCCCGTCTCCCACAACGTGGACGAGGGGTTGGACTTGTGGGAGGAATCGAAATGTATTTTGATGGCGTCACTTGCTCACCACAGGCTGTACATAAAAAGATGCTAACCGCACCTCCGAGTACCTATGCACGCACAGAATATAGTGATACAGACTCCTGTCTACGCTGGAGAAGATGGCCTATGGAACTTATATCTTACTGCCAATTTACTGGGTTTGCAGTGGTAACAGTCGTAGCCGGCTCGTGAGTGAACGTAAGCTTATTTCCAGCCGTGCAAACTTGTAATACGTTGATATAAACTCCCACGAAGGGGTAGATAACCTTGCTGTTTCTCCCCTTGAAAACAATTATAACTAACTAATCTCCTGTGACCATCGAAAACCAATCCCAGTGATGAACTTGTGCACGCCGTGATATCTCAATATTGACTTCCAGGGCAGAAAAAAAAATCCTTCTAAAATTAGGGCACGGGGATTATTTGATGGCAGGTTGTAATCGTGTATATACGGCATTTCCCAAAAGCGAACCGAGAGAAACTTGTAATGCAATAGGTTTTGTATTTCATATGCTGCATGTTCAGCAAACAAAATGCAGTTTTCAGGTAAGATTATGTCTGTATTATCAGTTCTTTTCAGTTATCTGTGCAATTGCAAGTCCACATTACCAAGCATAATCGAGAGTTTACTGTAATAATCTTAGATCATCATCATCTTCATTTCCCGTTTCCAGCTTCTTGGGTCGGGTTGTGAATTAAAGACCTCCAACGTTTCCTGTCTCTCCACCACTCCTCTCCTGTTTTTAGTACTTCTTCAGGTTTTCCTCCTCTCTTCTCTACACACTCCCACACTGTATCTGCCCATCTCTTTTGGGGCCTTCCTCGTGGTCTCTTCCCTGTCATCTTTTCACAGAAAGTTTTCTTTGGTACTCTCTCCTCTCCCATTCTCATCATATGTCCATACCACTTTAACTTTGTTGTTTCTATCCTGTCCTGCAGCTTCAAGATTCCTGTCCTTTTTCTAATCTCTTCGTTTCTAACTCTATCTCTTCTGGTCTTGCCCTCTATACCTCTTAGGAATTTCATCTCCGCGGCTTGTATTCTACTCTCCTCTCTTTTTGTAGTAGTCCACGCTCCAGCTGCATATGTTAGTATGGGTCTGTAGTAGGTTGAATATAATACATTTTTACATTTCTTTGGGACATCTCGGTTCCACAGAATACCCCTTATGCTCTGGTAAAAACTGTTCGCTTGTTGTATTCTCTTTCCAATTTCCTCAGTTATCCTTCCATCTTCTGTGATCACACTTCCCAAGTACTTGAAACTTTTAACCACTTCTAGAATTTTCTCATTCAATTCTATCTTTCCTCTTCCTTCCTTCCTTCCTTCCTTCCTCTTGACATTACCATTGTCTTGCTCTTCTCTAATAATCTTAGATATCTAGCATAATTAAGTCCCTTAATTAGAAATAATTAGGTTGTGCAATGAGATAAATAAAACAGGTACATGGCCGAATGATTTCAAAGAAATAGTGATGATATCAATTAAAAAGAAGAAAAACACGAAAAAGTGCGAAGAACACAGAACAATAATTTTAATATCGCGTGCAGCAAAAATTTTATTATGAACTATACAAAGGACGTTGTATGGAAAATTAGATGGTTTCATGGCTGAGGAGCAATACGGATTTCGAAAAGGAGTAGGAACAAGGGATGCTATTGGTTTATTAATGATAATCGGTGAAAGATATATGCAGCTAAACAGAAAAGTAAACGCAATATTCATAGATTTAGAAAAAGCTTTCGATCGTGTGAGATGGGAAAAATTAATGATAATACTCGAAAAACTTGGAGTGAATTGGAATGAAAGAAACCTTATTAAAGATCATTACTTAAACCAAAAAGTAAGAGTTAAAATTGGCAAAGAAATGACAGAAGAAATAAGACTGGGGAAAGGAGTGAGACAAGGATGTTGTTTGTCACCTATTCTATTTAATATATATTTAGAAGAAATTATTAAAGAATGTTTTCATGGAAAAAGGGGTGTATGCTTAGGAGGTAAAAGATTTCAGTGTATTCGTTTTGCAGATGATATGGTGGTGATGGGTGAGAGTGAAAGACAAGCAACACAAATGTTGAAAGACCTAGATAAAATTTGTAAAATATATGGGATGAAAATAAATGAGAAGAAGAAAAAAAAAGTATGGTCATAGGTGGAAAAGGTGAAAAGAATACAATAAAATCACAACAAAATTAAAACATTACAATACGGTGGTTCAACCAGGTGACATATGGAAGCGAAACTCTTTTAAAATTCTGAAAGTAGAAAGAAGTATAGCTAGAACATGCATAAACAAAAAATATCAGAAAGATGGACAATGGCGGATAGTACCAAATGAAGTGGTATACAGAGAACTGGAGCCCATCACTGATACCATTCGGAAGAAATGGATTTCTTTTTTTTTGTTACATTATGAGGACACCGGAAACCAGATTATCTAGAAAAATTGTTCAGAAACTTTGGAATATAAAACAACAAGTAGGATGGATTAAGGAATTCCTTCTACTTTAGATTGGATTAAGGAAATTAGAGAAGACATGAAAGAATTAGAAATAACCTTGGATGACTTGCAAAACAAAAAATTAATAAAACTGGAAGACATAAAAATAAGATTTCAACCAAAAAATAGACAAACGTCATACAGTAAAAAGGATATTTACAGATGAGGAACGCCTGAGAAGATCAGAGCGAATGAAAAGCTACCTGGCAACTCGGAAAGAAAACTTACTGAAGAAGAGGACCAAGAAATGATTGACTTAATTGGCCCCATGCGGCCGTAAAAGCCGAAGAAGAAGAAAATTAGAAATTGAACAAGGAGATAGTTTTAAATATCTAGGATGTTGGGTTACACAAGAAATTATATGCACTGAAGAAATAAAAACAAGGACTGCAATAGCAAATAAAGAAGCCTTCAGTAAGAAAAGAAAATTATTTTGAGGAGCAATGAAAGTAAGTTGAAATGTTTTGTTTGGAGTGTAGGAATGTATGGAGAGGAAACTTGGATGCTTAGGAAAGAAGATGAGAGAAGAATAGAGGCTTTTGAAATGTGGCTATGGATGAGAATGGGGAGAATAAGTTGGAAGGACAAAGTGAGAAATGGGGAAGTATTAAAGAAAGTAGAAGAAAGAATAATGCTAAAGAAGATAAGGAAAATAAAAATGAATTGCATTGGACACTGCATCAGAGGAGATGGTTTGGTGAACAGTGCATTAGAAGGAACAGTCCAAGGGAAAATCCAAAGAGGAAGAAGAAGGTTTCAGATGCTGGATTCCATCAAGATTGATAAATATTATGAGCTGATAAAACTTGCTGCTGAAGACCGGATAAGGTGGAGAAACCGACCATGAGGAAACCTGCCATCAGGCAGATAAACTGATGATGAATTAGGATCCGAGTTTGGCAATTGCTGATCATCAGGAAATTCTCAAATGCCTACCTGTAGTTAGCCTTCGGGGTCGATTAACCCTGTCCATATTAGCTTCCTAAGTGGCCAGTTGTAGAGGGTCCGCCTCATGATCCCAGGATAGCTGGTTTGATACCCAGACAAGGAAGTCGGATTTTTATAGGGCGGCAATGATATGTGGTACTCAGAATTGTACGATGTCGGTTCGTGAAATATCTCTCAACATATTTGGTGGTTGCAAGACAAAATCAATTAAACCTCAGCTACAGGTTGCCCAATAGAGTTCTGATTTTCACTGCCAGATAACAGTCTTAAACAAAATATCAAAATCGGAGAACAGATTGCCTCAATGGCTCCAACTCAAAACATTTGCGCCACAGTAGCAGAAGCCATATAATTATTATCAATAATATCTGAAAATGTTTATATTTACCTAATGTTTATAAAGGCTTCCAAGTCATATTCAGCTGCAGAGTAGAAGTCTGGAATATTTGCTTGTTGTTTACCAAACAACTGCTGCTCCCACTGTTTCAGGTTTCGTTTCTCACGAAGTACTCTCGTCTGATCACGCTCATCAACTGCTTCATTTAGCATTACCCGTAACCCATGCTCTTCTAGATTGTATTCTTTGAGTTGTTTTTCCCAAAGTTTCCTCAGATGATCTAAAACACAGGACATGGGATGTAGTGAACAAGGAAAAATTATGTTTCTTATACTTTTTCTCTGAAGAGAAAAAAAGTAAAGGATGCTAATCATCCAGACAATACATTTTATACAATAAATTATCTAGAACAGTTAACACTAAAATACATGAAATCACGCAGTCACTAAGTCCAGTTATTGAAATATTTTACCGCCCCAGCTTTGCCCGATATCTTAAACGGTTTACCCAGCATAAGCTAAAAAGGCGCACGGACGGCAGGTTCCAGATGCAAATCATAAATACCGAGGTGAACAGCAAAACTAAACACATATACTCTTCTCTAAAGTCTTAACTCGACACGACTCGACAGTGTGATGCTGGTCAAAGCTGGAGTGATAGGCTCGCTCGCTAGCTCGTAAACTCGCTCCAAAGCTAGTGATTTAAATTTCCACTGAATCGAGATTGTTGGAAGAAAAGAAAACGTAAAAACACTCATAGTGGGCGATGTGCTAACGATAGAGATATGCTGTCGCAGACTTTTTTGTAGAACTTTTCATACTGAACAATTCTTAGACTCATAGTACGGTATATAGATATTTTTAACGGTTTACTCAGCGTAAGCTTAAAAGGCGCACGGATGGCAGGTTTTTCTTTGACTCGATTCACTGAAATCATTGCTGCTCGGCTTCATTTTCTACAGAAACCTTCCTCGAGAAATCCTTTACAGAATAATGAAAACCGCATCAAAATCCATCCAGTGGTTCTTCAGATTACCCATTACATCCAAGAATCGGGGACTTAGTTAAATACTATGTAGAAATTTACTTGCATAATGGGTACTGGACCTGTATTTTATAAACTATGGATAAGTCACGAGGCAAGACTCGAACTGTATTTGCGTGATAATATACACGTTTCAATTCAAAGGGAAATACATAGGCAACCTTCTTTGCATAAATGCAGCCCGCTCAGCGTGAAAGTCTGAGAGAAAATTATATAAAAATTGAGTTGGAATATAAAATGATCAGATTATAATGGGCTGTGTTAAATTTTATGGTAGCTGAAAGTGAGTAGTTTGACAGGTTACTCGAGACCGCACATAAAACAAGTTCGCGGTATTAAAAAAAACTGGATTGGGAGTGAGCCAAGTCGTCGGCGAGGACACGCTTACGGCGCGTGCAAGGAAGATCGCCAGAGCCTAGTCAGTGAGAGCCGTAACCAATCAGAAAATTACAATTTCATGAAGAGTAATTAGATGACGATAATTACTGCATACATTTGGAAATGATTTGAAAATATTAATATAAATGGGATTTAAAAATGAACAAATCTGTATACTCAGATTCCTGAGAATAAGAGTATTTAGGCTAATAAATGTAATTGAAGTGTCACCAGGATTTTAACCGTATAAATACGTGATAGACCCTATCAATTTTGATAAGGTGGGGGAAAGCAGTCCTTCCATTAAGGTCTTTTGTTGAAAAACTTGGAAATGAATGGACATGTCGGCCCAGAGCAGAATTAGTGTGGGGATTGTAAAAATAGTTGACGACATTCAAATTCTAAGTGGTAGATGGTGAAAGTTCTGTAATACACAGTGGGAACTTAGAATATTATTTTCAGCGATTATATATAGGACTGCTAAAACTACAAGTGAAATTTTTATAAAAAGTTGATCAACGCGAATGTGTATAAACATTATTCATCTGAACATTATATTTTTGACTACGGAAAGAATATTATTGCACATTATTGGAAATCTAAGGCTATGACAGATATACGGAAGTTATTCGAAAAATACAAGCAGCAAATATTCATCATAATTAGCTACAAATATTGAACATTTTCTACGATTTAATATTTAATTATATAATATGGATTATAAAATGGAGTCAACGAGGATACTATATATGAACATTTCATCGATGTTGGAGATGTCACACTAAACTAAAGGAAGGGAAACAGAACCTACGATTAACATGTGGATTACTGAAGTGACTTAAGACATCAAGAGTAGATGCAGATGAACACAAGTGAACCTACAAATTACTGTATCATCAGACCACATAATTGGAATTTAAAATCTACCAAAATTAATTTCCAATGCTATCATCATCATCATCTTGCACAGTTTCCAGCCACTGGCCAGGTCTGTTTGGAACACAAGCCTCTCCAACGTCTTCTGTCTTCCCACCATCTCTCAGCCTCCACCCTTGTCCAGTCTTCTCCTCTCTTCTTCACGCTTTCTTCCACCCCCTTCAGCCACCTGTCTCTCGGTCTTCCCCTCGGTCTCTTTCCTTCCCACTTCGTCTCATGTACTCTCCTGGGTATCCTCTTCTCCTCCATTCGTTTTACATGTCCATACCATCTAAGTCTAGATTTCTCTATACCATCCTGTAATAGCTCCTCCTTCATTAATTCTCTGGTCCTCTCATTTCTTATTCTGTCCATCTTTGTAGCTCCAATACTGCTTCTCAAGAACCTCATCTCACTGGCCTGTATTTTGTTCTTCTCCCTTCCTTTCATAACCCAGGTCTCCGAGGCATACGTCAGGATAGGGACATAGTACGTCCGATATATGATCTTTTTGCTGTTCTGAGGGACATCCTTGCTCCCTAACATGCCTCTCACACTCCTCCGAAATGCTTCTGCCTGCCTCCCCCGCTCATTTATTTCTCTATCGTTTCTTCCATTATCTTGTATCAGGCTTCCCAGATACTTGAAACTCTCCACTTTCTTCAGCTGTTCCCCACCAATTGTTATTCCCGTTGTGGTTCTTTCCTTCTTCCTTGTTGTGATCACCATCTCACTCTTATTTATGCTAAATTTCATCCCATATCGTTGTATTATTCCTTCCCACACGTCCAACTGTTCCTGTACCTCCTCCTCCTTGTTTCCCCAAATCATCAAATCATCTGCAAACACCATTGCTTTCATCTTTCCTTCCCCAATTACTTGTGCCACTCGGGTCATTATGTCATCCATCACCACAATGAAAAGTAACGGTGACAGTGCACTTACTTGATTCAGGCCGTTTCTCTGTTCCAACCAGTCTGATCTCTCTCCTCCCACTTTCACACAGCTCACGCTTCCCTGGTACATCTCCTTTATCCTCTTTATAGTCCATTTCTCTACTCCTCTATCCTCCAGGGACTTCCATACTTTGTTTCTGCATACACTGTCATATGCTTTCTCAATGTCCAGGAAGGCCATCAGTAGATCTGTTCCATACTCATAGTGCTGTTCTTGTAACTGCCTTACAGCAAAAATCAAATCCACTGTGGACCTTCCTGCTCTGAAGCCATGTTGTTCTTCCCTCATCCCTCCTTCTATCCTTGTCCTGATTCTCTTTTCCAAAACTTTCTCGAAGATCTTTGCACAATGACTCATCAGTGTTATTCCCCGATAGTTTCTGCAATCTGTTCTACTACCTTTCTTGAAGATCGGGACAATTATTCCTTTTATCCAGTCCTCTGGGGTCTTCCTTTCCTTCCATGCTGTCCTCATCACTCGGTACAACCACTGAATCCCCACCTCTCCAATGCTATCACAGAAATTTAATTATCCACAATTGCACAAAATGAGTACAATGAATTCCAACGACGAGACCTTCAAGAAAGCAGTCGTTCGAAGCATGACATTGACTGGTTCATCTGAACCAAGAAGCGAACGAGTTCCATGCAGTAACCAGACTATGCAGAGCAGTATTCCAAGGGATCATCCGACAACACGACATCAAACCCAGGAAGGCCAGGGTGAGATCATCTGTAACTGGAGGAGATTTCGATTCAAGCAGACCAGAACACACCAGGTTTGGCGATGCAGACATGGGCAGAATGTAGATGAGCGGTTTGACTTATTTTTGTAGTTTGGATAATTTTGATCTGACCATGTTCTAATAGAGATCGACGAAGTTTAGTATTTAATGTTTTATTTACGTAAAATTTGATAGTTTATTAGAAAGTCATAGTTTTTCGAATTTCATATTTTGGATTTATTCTAAGACCATATTTCAATATTTTTATTCGATTTTTGTTTTTTGTCGAATGGGAAATTTGATTGATAAAATAAATATTAAGTAATTTTGAAGTATGTTAGTATAGAAGTTTTTAGTAAGATTTTATTATCTTGATGTGATAGATTCTACGATAAATAATTTTGAGATGGTTTTGCTATGGCAAACACAAACTAGTTTTATACTAGAGTCAACGAGGATATTAGCCTACTTTCGATTTTTGCAAAAAATGAAAGTAGACTTATGAGATCTACACAGGGCGAAAAAAATGTGTGTCTGTCTGTGTGTGTTCTCTGAATGTCTGTCCCCCCCCCCCTATCAATTCGAACACAGTGAAACCGATTTGAACGAAATTTGGTACAGAGGTAGAACTAGCAAAGGGCACCTCAGTGTCATGTTTTATACCTCCGCCATAGCGTTTAGAAGAGAAAGTGTGCCGACTCCCGAGTTTGCCGTATCTTTAGTATGGGTAGTTGCTGCGCCCGCCGGTAGACTGCGCAGCGGTTGGTTGTGGCTGGCTGGAGACACTTTCTAAGCGCTCGCGAGTTTGAAAACATGGAAATGCTGCCGTGTTTAGTCCTTATTTCTTGGTGTTGAAAAGTGTATGCGATCAAGAAGCGATAGTGAAATAATACATACGTTATGACTCTGGTGTGTTTAGTATTTGTAAGCCTTTACACTTATTTCTTTACGTTTGTGCTGTCGAGTGAATTATAACCTGGTAAGATTCGTCAAACAAAACTGTGTAAGTGAATATGCCGTGTTGTTTTGTTCCCGGGTGCCGATCTGGATACGACAAGTCATCTGCAACAGGTAGGCACTTTTTTAGACCTCCAAAAGCCGAAGATGATTTATTTAAATGGACTAAGGCCATTCCGAGGAAAGACATTAAATTGTCAAGTAAGTCATATGCAGGCTATGTGACAAACATTGCTCCGATAATTTCCTTATAGAAACGGACACTTTCATTATAGAAGGAAAGACAGTCGAAATGGCGAGAATGAGATGGAGTTTGAAGCCTGGTGCAGTCCCACACTATCTAGCCGGGTATATTGTCAAGCATTTAAGGAAAGGGATCAGCTGTGTGAAGTGTGCAACAACCCTTCAAAGTGAAAAGGCCGTCAGACACAACAGCTGCAACTTTCACTAATATAAAGGACTATGCCACAATAAATGCCCTTAGTTACCTAACTCAACCGTCTGACAGTGTCTTCAACATTCTTTTACAGGTCGAAGTAGTCGTTGAAATGGAATTATCTTCCCTTTCAAATTTGTGGATTGATATATTTTATGAGTGTTAGGACAGCATTGATGAGATTGTTTTAGGGCCGTGATTTTTTGATGGTGTATGGAACATAAACTGGACCTTATTGGATAACTCGTTTTTCATTTCATGAAGTGCGCTTTTTCTTTCGTACGAAAGAAATTAGGAAAGAGCAGTCAACTTCTAAGTCTGGAAAATCATCGCGTAAGCTGTCCAAAGCTTCGGACAACTGAGAGCTATAAGTTATATGGGTGAGTTTGTCATTATACTGTATTATATTATATTTACTTTATTTGTGCAGTAGTGAATGGTCTGTAGCTTTACGATTTTCACACATTCAGTTACATTTTGACCCCCGTCAGAATGTTTTATTTCCTTATTATATGAACCTATGACGCAATCTGATGTTTCATAATTAACACAACGGACGTTAGCGTTGTATATACTCAGTGCGGAGAATTTTATATTTGGATCATCTTGTCTAATACAACGTAGTGTAAGCTGATAACATTCAGTTACTGAAAAGTAACATTCAACTGCTTGTATTGATACCGTCCTCACTCAGCGCTAGCCGACGCTAGAGTCACCTAGCGGCTGGACCATACAAACTCCACAAGTCGCGTCACTTTCTCTTCTATACGCTATGCCGCCGCCATCTTGACGGAAACGTAATGGCGGCTACACAAATGTCAAAAGCTTAAATCAAATTACGACCAACCTAATCATCTGATCTCTACCAAATTTTGCAACATTATACCTTTATGTATGAAGAATCTTTTGACTAAGCTACAAGGTCATCAGCCCAATAAGTTGAGGATGGCGGCCATGTATGTGTGCAAATCGTTTCCCCCCATCTTTTCAAACACTGTGAAACCGAACTGAACGAAATTTGATACAGAGGTAGCACTAGCAAAGGGCACCTCAGTGTCATGTTTCATATCGCCGCCATCTTTACGGAAACGGAATGGCGGCCACCCAAATGTTAAAAGCTTAAATCAAATTACGACCAACCTAATCATATTTTGATCTCTGCCAAATTTTGCAACAACACACCTTTTTGGGGGAAGCATCTTTTGACTGAACTACAAGGTCATCAGCCCAATAGTTTGCAGATAGCGGCTATGTATGTGTGCAAATCGATTCCCTATATCAATTCAAGCAACGTGAAACCGAATTGAATGTTTTTTTTTACAGAGGTAGCACTAGCAAAGGCCCCTCATATTCATGTTTAATATCCGTATAGTATGTTGTATTTCAACAAGCTACTACAACCAACATTCAATTATACTCCATGAAAAGGACAAAGAGTTATAACAATACCCATGCAATTAGAAGTAGGCTATAATGTTCTTTACTGAACATCTTGTTTTTATATTGACGTAAGGCAGCATTATAAAGTTCTAGATAGTTCGTCGTGAATGTAAGAAGTCTTGACAACACTAGACCAAATGCTAATAATTTGTAATGAATGTAATGGAATGCTTAGTCACTCAACAAAAGGAAGTGAATATTATTCTTTATTTTAATATTAACCAGAAGGAAATGAAAGTGAATTATTATTTGCATATGATATAATTGTCCCGATCTTCAACAAAGGTAGTAGAACAGAATGCAGAAACTATCGGGGAATAACACTGATGAGTCATTGTGCAAAGATGTTTGAGAAAGTTTTGGAAAGGAGAATTAGGACAAGGATAGGAGGGATGAGGGAAGAACAACATGGCTTCAGAGCAGGAAGGTCCACAGAGGATTTGATTTTTGCTGTAAGGCAGTTACAAGAACAGCACTATGAGTATGGAACAGATCTACTGATGGCCTTCCTGGACATTGAGAAAGCATATGACAGTGTATGCAGAAACAAAGTATGGAAGTCCCTGGAGGATAGAGGAGTAGAAAAATGGACTATAAGGAGGATAAAGGAAATGTACAAGGGAAGCGTGAGCTGTGTGAAAGTGGGAGGAGAGAGATCGGAGAAACGGCCTGAAACAAGGAAGTGCACTGTCACCGTTACTTTTCATTGTGGTGATGGATGACATAATGACCCGAGTGGCACAAGTAATTGGGGAAGGAAAGATGAAAGCAATGGTGTTTGCAGATGATTTGATGATTTGGGGAAACAAGGAGGAGGAGGTACAGGAACAGTTGGACGTGTGGGAAGGAATAATATAAGGATATGGGACGAAATTTAGCATAAATAAGAGTGAGATGGTGATCACAACGAGGAAGAAGGAAAGAATCACAATGGGTGGGGAACAGCAGAAGAAAGTGGAGAGTTTCAAGTATCTGGGAAGCCTGATACAAGATGATGGAAGAAACGATAGAGAAATACATGAGGGGGGGAGACAGGCAGAATCATTCCGGAGGAGTGTAGGAGTGTGAGAAGCATGTTATGGAGCAAGGATGTCCCTCAGAACAGCAAAAAGATCATATATCGGACGTACTATGTCCCTATCCTGACGTATGCCTCGGAGACCTGGGTTATGAAAGGAAGGGAGAAGAGCAAAATACAGGCCAGTGAGATGAGGTTCTTGAGAAGCAGTATTGGAGCTACAATGATGGACAGAATAAGAAATGAGAGGACCAGAGAATTAATGAAGGAGGAACCATTACAGGATGGTATAGAGAAATCTAGACTTAGATGGTATGGACATGTAAAACGAATGGAGGAGAAGAGGATACCCAGGAGAGTACACGAGACGAAGTGGGAAGGAAAGAGACCGAGAGGAAGACCGAGAGACAGGTGGCTGAAGGGGGTGGAAGAAAGCGTGAAGAAGAGAGGAGAAGACTGGTCAAGTGTGGAGGCTGAGAGATGGTGGGAAGACAGAAGACGTTGGAGAGGCTTGTGTTCCAAACAGACCCAGCCAGTGGCTGGAAGCTGTGCAAGATGATGATGATGAATTAGGACGGGCCCCATCGCCCAGTGGGAAACCACTGCAATCAGCCACCCGAGTATTGGCGGGAAAAACATAACTTAGTGGGTAAGGAGGAAATGTCTGTTCAAACCCCGACCATTTGGGGCACCTGTCTCCAGGGGATAAATATGGAGGATGGGAAGGTAACCCAACAAACCACTCTACTTTGGGCTAATCACCCATGTGGAGGTAAAGTGATTCAGAGAACTACAAGTAGCCTCGGATTGGACGGATATAAACGACGACCGGAGTGGAAACGGAACATGAGATTCGGAACATGGAATACTAAGACAATTGTTGGTAAAGAAGTGGAATTGATACAGGAAATGAAGGACCACAAACTAGAAGTACTGGGATTAAGTGAGCTTAAGAGAAAAGGTAGCGGAATGAAGAGAATGTCAGAAGTATACACTTTGAGGTACTCTCGAGTTGGGATGGATAGTCGAGCAAAAGAGGGAGTAGGAATAATAACCAGCGAGCAGTTGGAAATGAGACTTAAGTGGATGGGAACCAGTTAATTCAAGAATAATAGTTGTCAATTTGGATTTGGAATTGGAAGTGTCCTATATTCAAGTGTATGCATCAACGGAAGATTCCAATGTACTAGATAAGGAGGAATTCTATGCACAACTACAACGGACCATAGACGAGGAAGTAGTCAGAGGACGCCATGTATTAATAGGAGGTGACTTCAATGGGCGAATCGGTCAGGACAAAAGAAAAGCTCATGGAAGTCTGGGTAACCATGGAGGAGAGAAGACCCTAGTAGAATTTTGCATAGAAAATCAACTATTATTGGGAAATTCCTTCTTTCCTCATAAGCAAGTGCATAAGATCAATTATGAAGCAGATGGCAGAGATGCCAAAAGTATTATGGATTAATTTGTATACCCCCAAAATATCCGGAATATATGGATGTGAAGGTTATAGCCCGGTCAAGTTAGCCCAAAAAATAGGGGTAACGTTACAAAAATTTGCATAGAGCTGAAAATTTGTACAAATGGTCGAAACACCATTATAAATGAAACGTGAAAAGTCCCCATCGGTCCAACAACGGAAAAAAAAAAAAAAAAAAGGTCCAAGTTCGCAAATATGTTTTTTTTTGCGTTTTTCAGCCAAACGGTAAGTTTTATCATAAAAATAGATCAGACTAAAATTGTAGATCATGCCATTATATATAAGAATTGTCTTCTCACTTTTTATCCTAAGAGTCGCCGTTTTTGAGATATAACGATTCAAAAAGTTGAAAAAGTTGTATTCTTCATAATATGCACACGTTTCCACGCCACCTGTGAGGTAGTTTACTTGGCGTTTTTTTTAACGTGGTTTCCCCGGTAGGCCTATTCCACTATCTATTGTGATCCTATTTAATTCAGTAATATTTAATCATCATATATATTATTTCAGTAGTATAGATCCCTCCTCCGGCGTTTACAAGAGACCGATTGTGACAAATGAGCATTCTAATGAAAGAGAATAGACATTAGCAGTGACGAATTGCACTCTAATTTCAAAAATATCTATACTTTCCTTAAAAAGTGACTTTCAAAAAAATGTAAGAAGTGTGCGATTTGCATATACTGTTGCTGTAGGAAAATACGCTCCATAATTGCGGCCCACTTCACATTTTAACCGCTATGACGCCGGTTTCATGTCTTTTTTAACATCTGAGGTCTTTCCTTTATCATTGTTCATGGATTTTAGAAACAGTAAATCAAAGAAATGAAAACTAAAATCGTATAATTTCAGAAATATCGAATAACCGGCGAGTGTTATAATGATCCAATTTTCAGTGATTGCCTTCTTATATTAGGGAACGTAGAACTTGAAATTCTAACTGCAATGTAAATAGTGTTCTATAATCATTTGGTTGCAATAAAATCACAACAACCTTTCTCCTAAGTCTCTCATTATAAACCTATTGGGGAAAGTATGGTTTATGAACGTGTGAGATTTCTCGCACGGGTCCGCTAGTAATAAAAAATGGTACTATTGGAAATGATGAAAGCGGTGTGAATTTTGAGAAATTGGGCAAAATTATTCGGAATCATCTAATATTTCTGCTTTCTCATGTTCTTGTTCTTCTTTTACTTCTTGTTCCTCTTCTTCTTGCAGGGTGCAGGTAAATTCTCCGAACAGCGATGAATCCGATGTCTCCACGCTGATATCGTATGAACACTCTTCTGATGGCAATCAACATTGGAGCATGACTGGCCTTGACAACTGGTACATGCTAATGAATAAAATAATCCGACTTTTTTTGCAGCCGCATTTAGCATTACATCCCTTTTTACAATTGCTGATGTCCTGATAATTGAAAGAGCAATGGAACAGTTCAACTTGACAAATACAACTATTGTTGTTGGTGAAGACGTTTACTTACTGATATTACTTACTGCTCGAACTCCAACCGAAGAAATTATTTATTTTGAAAACCTGGGAAAGCTCAACAATAGTTGGAACAAAAAACAATTGCAATTACCTTGTCTTCCTCCAACCTCTGCTTCTGCTCATCAACATCTATTTCGGGTATATTATCAAGCTCAAGTGTGGCTTGGTGATCAACTAGACCCAGAAGTTAATATTGGAAGTTAATCGACAATACATTGGAACCAATCTAGACTTTACTCCCACCTGCACCGGAAAACTCCTCAACGAAGTGTTTTGCAATTGTTAAAAGGGATGTAATGCTAAATGCAGCTGCAAAAAAGTTGGATTATTTTGTTCATTAGAATGTGCCAGTTGTCAAGGCCAGTCATGCTCCAATGTTGATTGCCATCAGAAGAGTGTTCATAAGATATCAGCGAGGAGACATCTGATTCATCGCTGTTAGGACAATTTACCTGCACCCAGCAGGAAGAAGAAGAAGAGCAAGAAGAAGACGAAGAAGAGAAACAAGAAGAAAAAGGAGAACAAGAACATGAGAAAGCAGAAATATTAGATGATTCCGAATAATTTCCCCCAATTTCTTAAAATTCACACCACTTTCCTAATTTCCAATAGTACCATTTTTATTATTAAATACTAGAAGACCCGTGTTTCTCCGCAGCATTCACTTCAACAATCCTACACCACTTCTGTGCATATGACATTTCCATGTCTTCATGCTAGTGACCTGAACATACATTTACGGTACCGTCGCTTTTGGGTAAATGATGAAGTAGACTTATGAGATCAAATGTGTGGGTGTCTGCCTGTCCTCTGTGTGTGTGTCCCACTATTTACCCTGCGTAAGCTTAAAAGGCGCAAGGACGTCAGGTTCCAGACGCAATTCTGAAAAGCCGAGGTGAACAGCTAACTCCAAACACATAAGCTATACTCTTCTCTGAAGAATTAACTCGACACGACTCGACAGTTTGATGCTGGCTGAAGCTAGGGTGATAGGTCGCTCGCAAACTCACTCTGAAGCTAGTAATTTAAATTTCCACTGAATGGAGATTGCTGGACGAAATGAAAACGTAAAAACACTTACAGTGGTCGATGTGGGAGCTGTCGCAGACTTCCTTGCAGAACTTTTCATGCTGAAAAATTCTCAGAGAATATCGATATTTTTAACGGTTTACCCAGTGTAAGCTTAAAAGACACATGGACGTTAGTTTTTTCTTCAACTAAATTCACTGAAATCGTAAATGCTCGGCTTCTTTTGGTCATAAATAAATGTTTTTCTACATAATCCTTCAGCAAGAAATCCTTTACAGAATGGTGAAAACCGCATCAAAATCCATCAAGTTGCTCTCGAGATTACCCGTTACATCCAAGAATTGGGAACTTTGTTTTATACTAAGTAGATAGAGATATCCACACAATTTAAGGCTACAGCGGTACAATTTGGTCTGTTGTCTACTTATGAACAATGGTATAAATTTAAAATAAAAGATGGGTCACTTATATAACTCTTGGTTAACATATAGAGGTGTGCAAATTAATAGAATTAAATAAATAATTTTAATTGGCCTGTTTGCCATCTCTTGATGATTGCAGTACATTTGCATTTGTCTGTTGGCACAGGCTAGAGTAAAATGTGGCTTTTCACCGATGTCTCAGTCTCACTCATGGCTGTGATTATATGGAAGCTACTGAGGTATGGATGGTGCTTAGTAATGCCATTCGGGGCACATTCAGTGCCGGTGGATGCTGTGAAAGGTTCTACTCATAGGGTTAGTACTGCTGTTCTGACTCAGTGAGGAAAGCAATGGCAAACTACCTCACTCCTCATGTTGCCTAGTACGCCTCAATATAGCGCTGCCTTAGGTTTTTGTGGGTATCTACTCACATAACCTAACGGCGGTACTTTTGAGGATCCAACCAGCCTTCGGGCTGATTACCTAACAGACAGACAGTCATAATTACTTTTATTCAAAATCATTTTATTGACCAACTACTTTTGTTGTCCTACTTAATAGCGTTTCCTCTCCCGTGGAATTACACCTTTTCCCATAAGGAATTGCGTCTGGAAACTTTCAGATTATTGGATTTCGAGGGATATCTAAGCTGGGTACATTTTCAAATATTCATTGACTTTAGAATTCAAGTCAGGTGATTTCAATGCATAGTTTGTGAATCTTTGAATAGTTCAATAGCGTTCATCAGTTAAAAGACCCCAAATCCCTCTGCTCTAAATTCACACGTCAAGTAGAGTGAAGTAATAAAAATGAAACGTGTGGCATTTTGCATTTGCAAGGCTCCTCTGTTAGTGGAAATTCTAAAAAATCATTTTAATTTGAGTTTCTTAAATGAAAATAATAATTAGGAGTCTTGGTTTAACATTTGAAGTAATTTCATCGCCTTGTAAATATACTTAGTGCATTAAACCGTGAAAAGTAAAAATGCAATTTTGGAAAACTGACATAGAATCTAATAATTTGCACATCTCTGTAAAGACAGCTATCGCCTCCACACCTACAGATAGAATAGTAAGTAAAGGCGATTGATGAGAAATGAAAAGATAACTCACACAGATGGAATTAATATTTATTAAGCTGTAAATTTGATTGAGTATATCTTTGTTATAGAACTGAGGAAGTGAAATAACAGGATGTAGGATAGTAATCACCGATGTAGGACAATAGTCATTTTTTTTAACCATTAGCACAGGACAGTTATCGTATTAGGGATGCGGACGTCCATGTATAATTGTTATTTAATCTGTGCCCCGTTTGCTGAGGTCTGTGCTCCTCGCAACATTAGTTTCAAAATTCTAATAGTACTTCCTTCCATTCGACATTTGCTGTTCGCTTGCCTTTTGGATCTATTTGAACTTTGACGTCATGAAAGGATTTTGCTCGCGATAGTGCGACATACAGTAAAGTTGTCCGTGGCTAAACACCGGTTGAGGTAAATAAATGCCTACTTGATCTAATGTTTGACCTTGAGCTTTATTGATAGTTATACAAAAAGCCAAACGTACTGGAAACTGCCTCCTTTTGAAGGAAAATGGCATAGAAGTATCTGATGGCGTAAGGTCAAGGCGAGGGAGTAGGACATTGTTTCCAACATTTATGCCAGTAATAATTTCCAGGTGTAAGAAATTGTCAAGCGTCTTCCAAACCAACAGTCGGGTACCGTTCAACAGACCTTGGGTAACATTAATATTTCTCAACAAAATCACAATTGAGCCTTCTTTTAGTCGAAGGATATGAGGTGGCAATCCACTTATGCCTATGCTGTCTAAAAATTCTATTGGGAATTGTACAAGTTCTCATCTTCAGTAATCAAATTATTCACACTGATGTAAGTTCTCGATGATCCTGGGATTAGGTCTAAAACTTTGTCATTGATTTCTTTACAATGTTCATTTTTAGGTGCTAAAATCACTAATTTTGAAAAGCGTGAAATATTTTTCAGCGTGGGACTAATTCTGAATTTTCTCCATCGACATGAGGGCATTCACCGTTACCAATTTGTATCAAGAAGTTTGCAAAGTCACGTTGATCTGTAACCGCTCGCATATTTTTGTTGAGTTAAAAAAAATTGAATAATGGCCATAAAGGAGAGAACCTTACTGACATTTGGACTGATGCTGCTTTAGATGCGTGAGACACAACAGGATACCTGCCTAAATCTCCACCTAAGATGATAATTTTTCCTCCGAAAGACACGTCGTTATTCATGATGTCCTTGAGCAACCGATTTACACACATCGACACGTGCTTATTAGCCATAGGGGCTTCATCCCAGATGATAAGTTTTGCTGAACGAATATAAAAAGCTTCCTTGCTGTTAACTTTTATTCCTGATACAGAACTTTCATGTAAACGTAGAGGTAACTTGAACTGGCTGTGTAAAGTGCTCCCCTGAGGTAGTAACATTGGTGCAATACCAGTCCATGCAACAGAAACTACATTTAACCCCAAATTTGTGCAACTGAGAATCAAGCATTGGTAGAGAAATGTTTTCCCGGTGCCCCCTGGACCATCAATGAAATATGCATTACTCATCCTTTCATTGCTGTTTTGTACTAACCCCAAAATTTCTGTAATTATAGCCGTTTGGTTTCCATTTGCTTAGTTTATCATCTGTCATAATTGATCCTCATTAAGTTTTGGATAATTCATTGGTAAATTTGTCTGAGGGAAATTATCAATAATAGCTGGCAATTCGAGAGAAGTAATGGGAAGACCATGGAGCTTTAATGTATTAGAAATATGTATACGAGTGAACTGATAACAATGTTAGGTTCGTGAAACTGCAGATAATCTCCTGATAATGAATTCTTGAAAATGTACCATAATTATCTTACATTTGAAGGGGTGTGAAATATACATATGTAAGAAAACAGTTGTCGTAACTGAGAAGGCATCTGAAATTGTGACGCTTCTGCCAAACAACGCTGCCATTCAGAATCGTCAATCAGCAAACCTCGCTCCTTAGCTGTTTCTTTAAAAGTAGAATAGACAACTGCTTTGCATGTTTGTAGATCCTGGAAGCTGGTAGCACCTATGACGTGAAGCAATAACAGGCGTAAATAATACCTTTCTGATTCTGTACGCGAAGCATTATACATTCTGCATATAGTTTTTGAAACATTTTTTTTTCTTTTTTGCCACTGGCAGTTGCTCTTATTCCAGACGTAATGTACTGGTCTTTCAGGATATATATACGGACTTCTGGCTTGCGAATCTTGATTTAACTTGAACCACGCTTGTAATTCCGTGTTGCGCAACTGTGCTTGAAGTAAAATATCAGGAGCGTTATCATTTTTAAAATAGATATTTTGCAAGTTTGGCAAGTGAACTGGTAATCGCACGATAGAATGTGACTGTTCATGCATGTGAAATGAAAATATCCTGAATGCGGGTTCTGTTGGACCAACATATCTAGCATTTAGGAAAGAAGTAATTTCATCGTAATTCACCGTTTCGCTTTCAGGACATATTTAACAATGCAGCAGTCGTGACCTTTATACACATACTTGTGGATTTTAATATATAAGATACTTGTGGATGTATTTAACACTCCGAACACTTGAGCATATTTCAACATTAATATGAGCTTGCAAGTAAAGTAAAAGAAATGGATTGTAGGGAACAATGAATCGACTATCGATTTCAATGTCAATGCCTCGAATTGTTTTTATAATAATCCGTCCATTATTTCTTCTCCTATACGAAGGATAACCATTGGCATTATCTTTGGTCTCTTCCTGAAACTGTTTACAGAAATCTTTCTTACATACGCCATCTTTCATACAGCCTGAAGAAGGATTCAAAGATCCGCGAGGACCATGTACCATATGACGCCTTACCAACTCGTATAGCGCTTCATCCTCGAGATCTGGTATTTCGGCTGACGCCACACTATCAATGACAGAAATTTCTCGAAACCTACAATCTTCCGTTAATGTTAAGAGTAAATGGATGTGCGGGAGACCTCGTTTTTGAAATTCCACTGTATATAGATATGCTTTTACCGAAAATTTCCTTAACATTAATCAATCGTAGCAATTCCTTTACTTAGCAATGGAAAACTCTCACTTCAATATCAGGCCTATTATTAGTCGTTTCCCAGAGATGAATGCTGTTAAGTATTTCTGGCCAGCCCGCATTATAGGTGAGCGTAATGAATTAATCTGGCTTTCCAAACTTCCTCACTATCGCCATCGCAGCCTGATAATTTTGCAATATTTTCCTTGGGCTACCTGTAAAAGAAGATGGCAAAACTACAATACGACCGACTCTGAGATTTTCATTTTCTGCTCGTACATGCAAGGCGTCTGCTAAACCGGCATATGTATCAACTCCTAACTTCGTTTGTTGATGACGTATATATTTTAACCGGTCACCTTCCATACGACAGTAGTAATCCACGAATAAATATCCATTTTGCAAACTTGAGCAGCGACAACTAACTCAACATGACCTCCATGAACACCACTCATAGACATATACATTTTGTAATCATCGCTCGTATTGATAGCAGTTTCGTACATATCGCTGTTGCCAACAATAAAGGAAGAATAATTATTCCACTTGTTTGTAACATGTTTTACAATTCACTTTCTAACCTGTGTAAATAAACTCTGATTGTTGTACTCACAATATGCCAATGATCTGAACAGACAATTACCGTCACCTTTAATCTTTATAACATTTGTAATTGAGTGTCGCCTCTCATTCATCATAATACGATTCATTGTATTGATTGAGCACACAACCTATAAGGACGAATTATGAAACGAAAAGAAGACAGTTTGTAGCTGGTGAGACCAAAGACTATATAACAGAAAGATCGGATACACAATACAAAATGGTGGTTCCAACATTAGACTGTAGCGGCATCTTCGTGAAATTAGTTGTCTTTCGTATACAGTATTGGTTGCCATTCAAAGAGACGTTGACATGACAGTGTCATTAGCAAAATGACTGCTGATTGTGCATGAGCATTTCAATCTCAAAGTAATCCATTCTTTGAGAAGTTTTAATTAAATTATGTGCACAGAATCCTCTTCTGCTTATTGTATGGATACATGCGACATTAGCGCCCGAGTGGAACGGGTAGAAATTAAGGATATCATGTATGGATACATGTGACATTAGCGCCCGAGTGGAGCAGGTAGAAGTTAACGATATCATGACGTAATTAGGGAACTCTCTTCTTCTTCTTCTTCTTCTTCGTCGCGAATGGGTCTCTTAGGACCACGCGGAATCAACAATGGTTAGCCTTTCTTGCAGCCCAGTACTCCTTCATACGCAACGAATGGGTTTGCTTCCGTTGTGCAGACCAGATATGGTGGTATGGCCGTCTTTCTTCCTCCTCGAAACCCCGTGTGAGTGCAAGTGTTCTGATGACATTTCGGTCTAGGAGATTTGGCGATCCTAATTCTTGCAAGTCTTTTTCAGTCTGTTTGTACCAATTTGATCTAGTTGTTTTGTTTTTCAAGTATGTGTGAATTTTGTGAGTTAGTCTATTTGGGTCCATTCTTTCCAGGTGCCCCAAGAATTGGATTCGTCGCATACGCATTTTGTCTGTGATTTTGGAGATGGTTTTATATATTTCAGCATTTGGCTTTGGAAGATGAACACCATCTTTGATTCTCGGCCCTAAGATTTTCCTCATTATTTTATGTTCCTTCACTTCCAACTGATCTCGAAGTGTTCTACGTTGAAGAGTGAGAGTTTCTGAAGCGTAGAGAGCTTCGGGCCCGATCACTGTTGTATAATGTTGAATTTTGCATTTCCAGGAAAGACTCTTTTTGTTGTAAGTATTTTTCGTTAACTGAAAAGCAGTTTCCATTTTTTGAATTCTTGTTGTAATGGACCTCTTTTCATTACAATTGTCGGTAATCCATTCACCCAAATATTTAAATTCCTTCACACGAGATATATGGTCAGTACCAATTTCAATTTCAGATGGGGCATTCTTTATATCTGTCATAAATTTTGTTTTATCAAATGAGATTTGCAATCCAATTTTCTTTGCTTGTTCTTGTAGAAGTTCAAGTTGGTATTGCGCATCAGAGATGTTTTGGGCAATTAATGCCATGTCATCAGCAAATGCCAAACAGTCTAATTCTATGCCTTTAAGTTTTGGTCCTATCCTATGCGTCGGTGCACCTGCTTTTCGCCATTCTCGTACAACCTTCTCTAGTGCACAATTGAAAAGCAACGGGGACAATCCATCTCCTTGTCGGACTCCTGTGTCAATGGGGAATTCTCTGCTCAGTTCTCCCATAAATTTAACCTTAGATTTGGTTTCCATGAGTGTTTCCTTAATAATGTTTGTTGTCTTTTGATGTAATCCAAATTCTTTGAGTATTTCGAAAAGGGATTCACGGTCGATGCTATCATACGCCTTTTGGAAGTCAACAAATGTAATGACATAGTGTTAGTTCGATGTATTGCGGAAATATTTCATTGAGTTTTCTAAATTGATAATTTGTTCCACACACGATCTGCCTTTCCTGAAGCCACCTTGGTATTCGCCGATTACTGGATCCAATTGAATTTCTGCACGATTCAGGAGAGCTTTAGACAAAACTTTGTATGTTATGGGAACTCTCTATTAATATCAAGTTAGATTTATTATTGGGGCGGCGTTGAATATCATGATACAGTGTTAGCCGTTGTCGCCTAGCGACAATATGTCCGTCAAGTCATTCGATTATATTTTCGTGAGACCTTGAAGGAAGTAATATTCACAATTATTTTAATACACGAATGATATAATCAAGTAAGGTGGGTATCAATCGACGGTGCTTGACGGGCATTACATTTTAAGACAACAAACGTCGTCGTAGCGCAAATATTTACAGAGATATTTCAGTTTTAGTAAAGGGTGAAATTTTTTGAAAACTATTTTAATATATAAGATTATTGAATTAAACAGGATCACAATAGATAGTGGAATAGGCCTACCGGGGAAACCACGTAAAAAAAAAAAAAAAAAACGGGCCTAGTACACTACCTCACAGCTGGCGTGGAAACGTGTGCATATTATGAAGAATACAACTCTTTCAACTTTTTGAATCGTTGTATCTCAAAAACGGTGACTCTTAGGGGAAAAAGTGTTGAGACAATTTTTTAGAGCTAATGGCATGATCTACAATTTTAGTCTGATCTATTTTTATGATAAAACTTACCGTTTGGCTGAAAAGTGCAAAAAAAAACATATTTGCGAATTTTGACCTTGAATAATTTTTTTTGCCGTTGTCGGATCGATGGGGACTTTTCACATTTCATTTATAATGGTGTTTCGACCATTAGTACAAATTTTCAGCTCTATGCGAATTTTTGTAACCTTGCATGTCTAACTTGACCGGGCAATTATAGGAGGGGCAGAATTTCCAACGGATCACAGATTGTTGGTGGCAAACACCAGGTTTAAAAGACAAGCCAACCCTAAAACCAAGAAATTTGAGACGATTAAGTTGAGGGAACTGCAAAAGGAAGAATAGAAGACTCGGTATGGAGAGTTGGTGAAGACGGGATTACAAGGAAGAACAAATCTGGATGAAGACATCAACACTGTGTGGACTGATCTGAAAACAGTATTAATAGTCAGCAGGAAAACGAATAATGAAGCAATGCCCACAATTTGGAACAGGATTTGTAGTCAATCTCAAAATAATTGAGTCCATCATAGAATTTAAAGCATTATCCCCTAGGCTCTCGACACTAACTCTAAAAGCTGCAAACAGAACATATACCATTCTAAATGCTCATGCCCCAACTAATGATAAAAATAATAAGAAAGAACACAAAGATGATGTGGAGGGATTTCGGGAGCTTTTGGATCAGACAGCAACAAACATAAATAAAGATCACATCAAAATTTTAATTGGAGACTTTAATGCCCAGTTAGGAATGGAAAAAAGATATACATACAAAATAGGAAAATGGCCAGCACAGAGAAGAACAAACAGGAATGGCATAAGACTGGTGGAATTTTGCAGAAACCATGATATGATCTCCAAATCGACTTACTTCAAGAGAAGACCAAATAAACTCAAAACTTGGAAACATCCAGATTGGAAAAAAAGTGAATGGCAACTAGATCATGTTTGTATGGATAAGAACTATCACAGGGAGATCTACAATGTGAAAGTTCTGAGAGGAACAGATACTAGATCGGATCATTACATGATAAAGATTAAAATTAAATTCAACACGTTGATAAAGAAAAAAAACTCACCTAAAAAAAAAAAAAGAACATACGACCCTCATAAACTAATAAATAACAAGGGATACAAAGAATGAACTAGATATATAAAAATAAAGGATGATTTAGAGGAAATAGTTCCCCAATTGAAACAAATAGCTGAACAAGTAGCCCCAATAAATCCAACGAAGAAACACCAATGGTAGAACGATGAGTGCGATAAAACATGGAAGATCGACATCAAGCCTGGTTACGGTATCAGAGTCAAAAAACAGTTGAATCACTTGGAACTCATAAAACAAAGGAAGATAACTAAAAAATGATACGAAGGGTTAAACGGCAATACCAAAAGGATATACTTCTGATGATCTAAACAAATAGCGCGGAAACAAACTCAAGAGATTACTGCAAAATATTTAGCAAACAACTACAAAGATATGAACCTCCAACATTAATGTTAAAAGACAAAAGTGGTGAGTTAGCTCATAGTAAAAAAAATATACAGAAATTTTAGCAGAAACATTTAACAAGTTGCTAAATTGGAAGATCCACCAGAACTGCTTCAAATAAATACAGATACCACTGTTAAAACATCAGAAAACATAAATCCACCCACAATCCAAGAAGTCTACAAAGCTCTGAGAGAGCTCAAAAACTACAAAGCGAGTGGAGATCAACCATTTGCAGCATTGTGGAAATATGCAGCAGAACCAGTAAAGATTTCATTACACCAATGCATAGTGAATATTTGGATCAAAGAAGAACTGCCAGACCATTGGACTACAGCTATAATAAGTCCATTACACAAGAAAGGAGAAAAATCAAATCTTGACAACTATCGAGGAATTTCCCTATTTGGATATCACATATAAAATCATGTCACGAATTCTATATAATCGTTGTAAAGATCAATTAGAACTGGAAATAGGAGAATATCAAGGTGGATTTCGGCCTTGGCGAAGCTGCCCAGAACAGATAATCACCTTAAAATTAGTAATAGACTACTACTGTAACGTGTTTTTCGAGGGTATTTTACGCCACTGACATAAGTCAGTAGGAAGCCATTCAATATTTATTTACGCGGCAAATTGTTCAGCCAAGAGAAGTTTTCATGTAACTTATTATTATTATTATTAACTTATTATTATTATTATGGTATTTTTTGGTGCATTTTTTATAAGATTATAAGTATACAGATAGGTTTTCGATGTTATAGAAAACACTATCAAGCGAATTATTACGAACAACGTTATCGCGGAAAATTATATGATTACGGAATTTTACGGATTTTTGTCAGTTAGGGTATTGTGAGAGAGATGAGTCACTGGGAATTCGGCTACAGGCTTAATCTTGTCGAGAAGCGTGACGCAAGCGGGGTTGCTGCATCAAGAAAAGGCGAAATGGGCTGGACCGGTAATCGACATCATCCTCGCGCCGAGTGTATTGACCCTGAGGTGGCCCGTGGGGAAGATCGCGTGGTGGCTCAGCCAATCAGAGGAGAGCGGGCGACTTGAAGACGGCTCCAGAGAGGGGAGGCGAGGAGTGCATATATGGTTTGTGCGCCGTGGAGGCAAGGCGATTATCTTTGTAAAACTTGACCGTTGTTGTTGCACGTGTGGTTGGTGCCGATGTGATCGGACCATAAATTAACATATCTACAAGTATCTCTTCAACTAACGAAGAAGATGACGACGTCCAGAAGGCTGTGGGAAGCTCTCTTCAGCACCCAGTACGAGGGAAATGCTACGGCAATTTCCAATGGTAAGCGCGAATGACTCAGAACTATATGATCTCTCGTCTCTTTGTTTCATATTCAGTATTTCAGTAACTTCTTAGCTTGGGAATAATAGTAAAATCAGTAATTCATCCGACTCCGTTTTCACGTAATTCTCTAACGGTAATATTCAAATCGCAACGCTCCAATTTAAATTTTAAATATATTATTATTATTATTAATTTTGCCATACTTGTTTTATATAATAAATTCATTTCTTTTAACCATGCAATCTTTGCTTTCAGTAGGTAGCATTAGATATAGACCAAATTCCTTCTCCTGATACAATTGTTAGTCGGGTTAATGATCAAATCATACCACGATCTGAGTGTAAAGATTCTTGAAGGTGTTCTACCAGAGCAAGGTGTTGTTAAATATAAATTTAGATTTCAACATAGCGTTGAGGTCTTGGCACCCATTAAGACAACATATCTTAGTTAGAGTAAATATTTCAAAGTGCAAGTGAGGGCTAGTAAAAGCGTTACACTTGTCACGCAACAGTGAGGGTAATAGAAGACGTTTCACTTGTCGCTACCAACGTGAGACCGAAAACCTAATAACATTTGTGGAAGGAGAAGGGTATATATTTCTGTGCCTGTATTTTGGGGGTTTTTCATTTATCGGTGTGTATCAGCATGGGTAGTGTTGAGGAAGAGATGAAGTTGCGTAGTGGTCACCAGTTGGATAGTGAAGATACGAGCAGTATGGCTAGTCTTGGAAATGAAAGCAGTACAGGGATGTCGGAGGTAAATCCCGATACTGAGGGGGGAAATCAAAACAGTCAAGCAGGGTTAGAGAGTTTGCTTCTTCAGTTTATGCAACAAAATAAAATTAGCACAGATGCTTTAAACGCTAGTTCTTAATTCCTGCCGCTCCTTCCGGAGCATAGGGCCTTGGCGAAATTTCTCCACGCAGTACGGTTCCTGGCTATTCTCTTCACTTGACTCCAGTTCTTGTCCTCCTCTGCAATTTCATTTTCGATCGTCCTCTTCCAGGTCTTCTTAGGTCGACCTCGCTTCCTGGCACCTTGAGGATTCCAGTCTAGCGCCGCCCTCTCAACAGCTCCGTCCGGCTTCCTTAGTGTGTGACCGATCCAGCGCCATTTCCTCTCCTTGATCTGGCTGCTAATCGGTTGTTGATTGGTGATGGTCCAAAGATCTTCGTTTGAGATTATGTCCAGCCACCTCACATTCATGATGCGACGCAGACATCTGTTAATGAACACCTGTAGCTGGTTTTGTGACTTTCCATGTTTCACAGCCATAGAGAAGAATCGACTTTACGTTGCTATTGAAAAGGCGGAGCTTGGTCTTCCTGGAAATGTTTCTATTTCTCCAGATGGGGTAGAGCTGGACAAAGGCACCATTTGCCTTCCTGATACGGCTTCGAACATCTTCCTCTGCTCCCCCATCATTTGTGACTATACTCCCAAGGTAGAGGAAGGACTCAACTCGCTCAATTTCCTTTCCGTTGACTGTCAAGCTAGTCGTGACGTCAGAATTTATCCTCATCTCTTTGGTCTTGTTGGTGTTAATCATCTGTCCTGCACGTTCTGCTTCTCACTGCAACCTCCCCAGCTTATCTTCTATGTCTCGGTACCGTTGTGCCACAAGACAAATGTCGTCCGCGAAATCCAAATCTTCAAGCCTGTCATTTATACCCCATTGAATACCCCTCTTCCGTCCTCCCATTACCTTCTTCATCACACTATCCAGGACCAAACGCTAGACTTGAACAAAATAGTAGGGAAAATAAAGAGAGTACTGAAACTTTAAATGCTAAACTCGAACAAAATAATGCTAAACTTGAACAAAATAGTAGGGAAAATAAAGAGAGTAATAGGGAGCTGAGTGATAGTTTAAATGCTAAATTAGAACAAAACAGTAAACAAAAGAGCAATAAATTAAGTGAGAAATTTGAGGAGAACAATCTAAAATTAGATAAGAAATTCGAACTGATTAGAGGTGAGATCAGGGGGGTGATGGAAGAGAAGGCTAAAGAGATTATTGCAGATGTAGACAGAAAATTAGGAAAAGTACAGGAGGAGTTAGAAATTAGAATCAGTACACAGGCTGAAAATTTAAAAGAACTAGTGCAACTTGAAACACAGCAGGCCAAAAAGCAATTGGGGGGAGAAATTGACAAAATTCAGGTAGCAACTAAAGAGGTTAAAGAACAGCTGGGGGGAAGAATTGATAGAGTTCATGCAGAAAAAATCACTGAAGTTAATGATTTAAGGGAGAGGAATAAGGAAAGCATTAATGAGATTAGTGAGAAACAAGCTAAATTAAGTGGTAAAGTTGAAGCATCGGAAGGGAGCATTAGGTTAACTGTAACTAATATTGAAAGAAAAGCTGAGGAGAAAATTGCTGAATTAGAACAGAAGTTGAAAGCTAGAATTAGGCAGGAAAATAGTCAGAGTAGGCCAGTTTATGTGAAGAGCAAACACAGGGAAATAGAATTAGGCAAATTCAGTAATCGGCAGGGTTGTCCAATGGAGTTCATGAATACAATAGAAAATAAATTCGGGGAGAGGTTGGAAGATGGTAGTATTGAGTGGTGCCAGGTAGTTGAGATTTTAGAGCAAGCATATTTAGGGGAGACAAGAAACTGGTTTGCTGTCTACAGAGACAATTTCGAGAATATTTCAGATTTTAAAGTTAAATTTTGTGAGAAATTTTGGAATGAGGTAATTCAGTCTCAGCATCGTGAGGGAATTGTGTGTGGGAAATATAACCCGAGAGGAAACTACACTATGACTGAGTACTTTTTAGGACAGGTATTGACGTGTAAATATCTGGATGGTTTGAAGGAGGAAAGTGATGTAGTCAGGCTATTACTAAGACATTTTCCATATAGAATCAAAGAAGCTGCCTGTATCCAAAATGTTAAATCTATTTCACAAGTGGAAAATTTATTAAGTACATTCGATGCTCTGGGAAGAGGTGGTTACGATGAGAATTTCAGTAGGAACCAGGGTAACCATAATAACAGGCCTAATGAGAATAGGAATCAGAAAGTTCAAGGGAACAGTGGCGAAGGGGCCAGCGTTCAAAATAGGGGGAACCAAAATAATAATAATAATAATAATCAGCAAAACCAGTACAGAGGAAATGGGTATGGTACGAACTACCAAGGTAGAAATAATGATTTCAGGGGAAATCAAGGTCGAAATAATGATTTTAGGGGTAACCAAGGGAGGTATAATAACAATAATAATTATAACCAGAACAGGGGTCAAGGAGGGAATCAGCCCAATGGTAATAACGGACAGAGAGATACCGTTAACACAACCCAGAACAACCAGACCAGTGCAGTAGTGAGTAGTACTACACCAAGCGGTAGCCATACTTTAAACACGAACCAGGCTGCGATGTAAGGTCAGAATCTCAGTCTGTAACATGCCCTGTCCATACACTTATACAGGAACCCTATGACCTAAATGTAAGAAATGAATTATTACGTGAACTAAATGATGAAGGTATTATTCAGGGGGTGGTTAGTAAGAGCCCCATAGTTAAATTTAACGTGTCCGAGGCGTACACAGATGTTTTAATTGATAGTGGTTGTATGAAGAGTTGCTTAAGTAGTGCATTCTATGATAAAATGAAAGGAACTGGAGTAAATTTTGAGGAGATGCCAATTAAAAGCACTTTTGTTATCACAGCTGTTGGGAAGAGGTCTAAAGTAATTTCTAAGCAAGGTTTAGGAGACATTAAAATTAATAATCATGTAGAAAAGCAGATTTGTCTTGTAATTCCAAATTTAGTATTCAGTGTTATCTTGGGTTCAGAGTGGCTAAGTAGAGTGTCTGGTAACTTATGTTATGATGTAGGGAGTTTGAAATTTAAATGGGGTGATTCTGAAGTAGAAGTAGCGTTCAATGACCATATTCAGAGAAGTAGTGTTGTAGGTGTGATTTGTACTTTAAATGAGATATCGCCAGCCGTAGAGCGGGGTTCTCCATGTTTTGTGGGCAGTGTGATTACGAACGGTAGTCTAGAGGACTCTTTACGTCATGCTGCATTTCAGGGAAATATAGAGGTGGAACAATGTGATGTGTTATTGTGTAATAGGAGAGTTTTTGAGGATCGCATAGGTATGGCCAATTGCTATACACATTCATTGAACGTTATTGATAGGTCAGTATTCACAGGACATAGATATCCTGTACCTTTCGCTTATCAGAGTGCAGTTGAGGCACAAATTAACCAGATGCTTGAAGATGGGATTATGTTAATTCTTTGATCACGGTACCCAAGGCCGACGGCACAGTTCGTATTTGTTTAGACGCTCGTTTGGTTAACAGTAGAATTAGTTCAGATCAGCTGAAATCTATGTCAATAGAGGAATTAATGCAAACATTTGAGGGGAAGAAGTATTTCACTTGTGTAGATTTGATTTCCAGTTTTTGGCAAGTGCCACGTATGTACGAAGATAGACCATTTACAGCTTTTAGTCATAAATATAACCTTTATCAATTTTGTAGAACACCTTATGGGTTAAAGAGTAGTTCAGCAGCTTTAATTAGGGCTTTAAACATCGCATTAGGGGATGACACAGGAGAGTTTGTAACCATTTATATTGAAGATATGGTAATTAGTTCACACAGTTTTGAGGAGCATCTACGTCTTTTAGATATAGTTTTTCAGAAGTTAGATCAGGCAGGGTTCACTTTGAAGCTGTCTAAGTCGTCATTCTGTCAATCAGAAGTGACATTTTTAGGTCATAGAGTGTCGAGTAGAGGTGTAACACCAGAAGAAAGTAGGGTTAATAAGATACTTAATGCAGAGGTGCCACAGAATGTTAAACAGTTAAAAACATACCTGGGAATTTGCAACTTTTCCAGGAGGTTCGTTCTTAAATACTCAGGGTTGGTAGAACCATTCAGGGAATTGCTTAAAAGTGGGACTCTGTGGAGATGGGAGTCCAAGCTTGATCAGGCTTTTAGAGCGCTGAAGGAAGGTTTTGAGAAAGCTGTAGTGCTGAAATATCCTTTGAAAGATAAGGAATATGTGGTTATGACAGATGCTTCACATATAGGCATTCCTGGAGTATTATGTCAGAAAGATAATGAGGATAATCTGTGCATTGTGTCTTTAGCCTCACGAGGACTGACAGCAGCAGAGAAAAGATACACGATTACTGAGTTAGAGCTTTTAGGTATTGTTTTCAGTTTAGGGAAATTTAGAATGTATTTAGTAGGGGGGAAATTTGAGATCCATACAGATCACCATGCATTACTGTATATGAGGACTTGTAAACTCAGTTCTAACAGAGTTAGTAGGTGGATTCTTGCTCTGCAGGAATACGAATTCACAGTAAAATATATTAAGGGTAAAGATAACATTCTTGCAGACATTCTATCAAGGGACACTAATTTATGTAGGGATTATCCTGTGGTTAAAGCAGAGGACGGTATTTTATTATGTGCATGTGTGGACAGTAGCAACAGGGCATCGTTACAGACACTGAGAAATATGCTAGTGGAGCAACGTGATGACGTTAAGTTAAGGGAGCCACTGGCTAGGTTGGAAATAAGTGAGGAAGAGTATGTGAAAGTAGGACGGTTCACGTACAAGATGCAGGATGGGGTTCTTGCACGGAAATGTATGTTCCTGCCACTTTGCCGGAGGAGCTAATTTGGTTCATTTCATAGGGAATTAGGACACTTTGGTGCTGCCAAGGTCTTCTATGAAATTGGTTGTGACTTCATTTGGAGTAAAATGGGAAGGGATGTTAGGAGGATTTTAGCTAAGTGTGACACCTGTCAAAGGAGCAAATATCCAGTTAAATATTTAGTGGGGGAGAGATCTGCAGTTCTCACCAGTAGTCCCGGCGAACTACTGTGTGTGGATTTATTTGGCCCGATCGTTAAAGGACAGTACGGCTACGAGTACATTTTTATAGTTATTGACGCTTTTAGTAAGTATGTCAAGCTATATCCGCTAAGGAGAGCCACGGGACTAGCATGTAGCCGTCTGATCATTAATAAGTATGTACCTGAGTATGGCCTTCCTCTCAGGATACTACCTGACCGTGGACCACAGTTTACTGCAAAGAAATGGAGAACCAGTATGCAGGAAGCTGGTATTTCACACGTTCATTCCTCTGTAAGGTACCCTCAGGGTAATTCTGCCGAGCGTCCATTAAGGGAAGTGGCTCGTCTTTTTCGGACTCTAGTGCATGACAAGCATACGGCCTGGGTTGGACAGCTTCCCAAAGTCGAGACTTGGCTGAATTCTGTCCAGCATGAGAGCACGAAATTGACGCCATACGAAGTTCACTTCGGAAAGAGACCACAAAATGAACTAGCGAGGGTGTTGGGTTTAAATGAGGGAAAGCAACCTGGGATGGATTACATTGTCCAGTTGGCGAAACAGAATTTATCTAAATCAGCACAAAAGATGAAACGTTTTGCTAGCTCCTAACTGTTGGGTGAGAAATGTAACTGTTTACCTTTGCCTAAGCTATGTCGTTTTAATGGGCGCCAAGACCTCAATGCAATGTTGAAATCTAAATTTGTATTAAACAACGTCTAGCTCTGGCAGAACACATTCAAGACTCTATTCACTCAGATCGTGGTATGATTTGATCATTAACCCAACAAACAATTGTATCAGGAGAAGGAATTGGTCTATATCTAATGCTACCTACTGAAAGCAAAGATTGCATTGTAAAAGAAATGAATTTATTATATAAAACAAGTATAGCAAAATTAATAATAATAATAAGTACAAAATTTAAATTGGAGCGTTGCGATTTTAATATTACCGATAGAAAATTACGTGAAAACGGAGTCTGATAAATTGATTTTACTCTTATTTCCAAGCTATGAAGTTACTGAAATATGAAATATAAAACAAAGAAAAATGAGAGATTGCGTATTTCTGCGTCATTTGCGCTTACCATTGGAAATTGCCAAGGCATTTCCCTCGTTCTTGATGATGTTGTGAGCTTCCCACAGTCTCCTGGACGTCGTCATCTCCGTCGGAATTTGATGATATTCTGGTAGATTAGATAATTCTATGGTCCGTACCTCGGACCCAAACACTCGTACAACCAAGTTTTACAAAAGTTCGTCGCTAACTCCACTGAACATCGGAGCGACACGCACTCGCATCCATACTCGTCAAGTATTTCACAGATAGTCGCTAACTCCACCGAACATCGGAGCCACTCGCACGCGCATCCATACTCGTCAAGTACTATACAGATTGTCCTCGTCTCACGGCGCGTCGAACGATATATTCACCTGTCGGCTCCCCCACTCCGGAGCAGTCTCCTAGCTTACGTTGTCTCCGCCGATTGGCTGACCCACCACGCGATCTTCTCCTCCTCCGGGTCATTACACTCGGCGGGAGGGTTCCGTTCCAACAATTCGTCTTTTCTAGACCTTACGACCCAAGATTGCGTCATGCTTCTCGACAAGATTAAGCGTGTACTTGAAATCCCAGTGAGTCACGTCTCTCGATATACCCTAACTGACGAAAACTCCGTAAAATTCCGTAATCAGATAATTTTCTATGATATCGTCGTTCGTAATAATTTGCTTGATAGCGTTTTCTAAGACATAGAAAACCTATCTGAATGCTAATAATTTTTATAAAATGCTCCGAAAATACCTTAATAATAATTATAATAAATTAATAATAATAATAAATTACCATGAAAAATTCTCTTGGCTGAACAATTTGCCGCGTAAATAAATATAGAATGGCTTCCTACTGACTTATGCCAGTTGCATAAAACCCCACGAAAAACACGTTACAAAGAGAATTCGGCAACAAAAAGAAACTAAATTTGACCTATTCGAGCCGGGAGACAGAGTCTTACTTAGAGTGCCGAAACAGTCAAATAAGCTAGAGAAAGTCATGTCCAAGTTCTTTTATCTCTACGAGGGCCCATTTATAGTTTCCAAACGTATTGGCAAAACAGCATATGTGCTGGAGGATAGTAAGGGAAACAGATTATACGGGACGTATAATATACATAGTCTACGAAAGTATGTGTCATAAAGTAAGTGTGTTTAGCTGGCGAGCCAGCCTATCAAATGAGTAAGTGTGGTATTTGGTGCGTGGAAGATCTGGTCTTCCAGGCAGGCGTATCAGAAGTCACACAGGGGGGTAGTATGTAAGTAATTGAGAGTTTTTAAGGTACAGGGAGAAGCCTCCGTGGCTTAGGCTGCAGCATGCCGGCCTCTCACCGCTGGGTCCGTGGTTCAAATCCCGGTCACTCCATGTGAGATCTGTGCTGGACAGAACGGAGGCAGACAGGTTTTTCTCCGGGTACTCCGGTTTTCCCTGTCAAAATTTCATTCCAGCAACACTCTCCACTATCATTTCATTTCATCTGTCATTCATTTAATCATTGCCCCAGAGGAGTGCGTCAGGCCTCGGCAGCCTGCACAGTTCATATCTTCGCCGCTAGATGGGGGCTTCATTCATTCCATTCCTGACCCGGTCGGAGACTGGAAGCAGGCTGTGGATTTTCATTTTCAAGGTACAGGGAAATATGACGGGATTGTCGGATGCTCTTGAGCACTAAAATGTCTCGATACACCAAGGCCAGAATTTGGTAGCGCTGGTGAATTCCCATTTGTCTCCTAGTGATGGATGAGCGCTTGAACAGGGTATTTTTGCTTAAGGCGTCCACGAGACAAAAGATGGGCCACCAGAAGGCGAGACAGTCCTTCATGAAACTCATACATAACAGCACACGTGATTTCTGTTTACGGCCTCGCCATGTAAGAGTTTTAAGTGTGTAATTTAAGGTAATTAGTACAAAGGTATTATTTGTGTGAGGGGAACTGGTCTGAGTTGTGAACTAGTATTTAGTAGAATATGGTCTACGGGAACTTAAGAAGACAGGGCGATTACGGCACAGAAATATTTGGTGTTATATGTAATGCGCACTTAATGTTTTTTTTTCAGAAGTCAATATTAATTTTGTCTTATATACAGAGAGATTAAGTATTATGGTCACGAGGCGCAGCCACAATATCGTGTGCTCAGTGAGATCAGTGAGATTAAGTTTCACCATAAGTAAGCGACCTCCAGTGAAATTAGGGAGTTCTGAGGTGATATATAAATATCAGAACACCTTTTATGCGTGTGATGTGACATCATATAAACACAGTGCTCACACATTATTTATGACTATTTTTCCCAACATAGACATATTTGAGAGACGGAAATATCCGTGGAACATTAATGTAAATGAAAAACATTGGACTGGTTGCACAGGGCAATCCATAGTGACAACAGACTTTGACGCAAAGTGCGTAAAGAAAATTATGAGTGTATATATATGTAATTTAGGGTGATTTAATTTATGTAATATGTATTTTGGATGGGGAGTTTATTAACGTGTCTGGGATAGTTAGTTAGTTATTGTTGTTTTAAGGGGCGGAACTACGAGGTCATCTGCCCCTCGTAACACAGATTAAAGAATACAAATTTTGAATTGAATTTAAATTTTTGAGGTGGACATCTAAATTTAAAAAGACCAAAAATTAATAAAACAAAAACAAACAATTAAATAAAAAATAAAAATTATAAAAATAAACAAAAATTACGGAAAAAACAAAACATTATCATTCAAAAACGAACAAGTCGTTGAGTCAATGTTCACTGGAAAATTTAGATTGCTGGCCCTAACCCACTCTCACTTATAAAGCGGATAACGCGATCAGCAGCCACCGCGTCATCGGCTAATATAAGTTTGAGTGTCGTCTGCAAACCAAGGTTTCTTCGTAAGTCAGCAAGATCCACACACTCGGTGAAAATGTGGGCCACGGTGAATACGGCTCCACAGGTACAAAGTGGGGGGTCTTCCCTTCTCATTAGGTACGAGTGGGTGGATCTTGTATGACCTATCCTTAGCCTACACAAAATGACGGACTCTCTCCGGGCCCGGAAGGAGCTCCGCCACACGCGAGTTGTTCCCTTGATCGCTCTCAGTTTACTGGGCAGTGGGTCAGCTAGCCACTGACTCTCCCAAAAAGCCAGAACTTGTAGGCGTAACTGAGAGGGAATATCTTTAGCGGGTACCTCCATTGGTCGAGGTGGTAGTGATACCGCCTCTTTTGCAGCTTGATCTGCTAACTCATTTCCCACAATTCCCATGTGGCTTGGAAGCCACAGAAAGGTGATTCGAGTGTCAGCGTGGCACAGCCCGGCTAGTAGGTCGTGGATTCGCTGCACTAGGGGGTGTTGCGGGAAACATGTAGCAATTGACTGCAACGAACTCAAAGAGTCGGTACACACGAGAAAGTGGATTCGAGCATCCTGTAGTGCAAACTGCAGAGCTTCATAGATGGCAACGAGCTCCGCAGTAAACACACTACAGGCCTCAGGCAAAGAGATCTTGGTATTTGCACCATCAATAACGTAAGCACAACCCACTTTCTCGTCCACCTTCGAACCATCCGTGTATAGAATGCCAGCGTCCAGAAATTGGTGAACCATGCTGTGGAACTGCCTCCGGTAAACGGAGGCATCCGTGTTCACCTTAGGACCTCGGTGCAGATCTAACCGAATTTCCGGACGCGGGACTTGCCACGGAGGCACCTCGCTAGATGTCCGGATCATACAGGGACCTACAGCCACTCCTATTTCAGTACACGAGCTATTAAGTCTATTACCAACCGGCCGAGTGGCACGAGGCCGGTTGGCGTAACCCTGGTGGTTTTGGGTACCGAAGAGAGCTTGATAGGTCGGGTGTTGCGGCATTTGACGCACATTGGCAGCATATGCTGAAAGCATATGTTGGCGTCTATAATTTAAAGGTGGAACACCCGATTCGGCGAGTAGGCTGGGTATCGGGCTGGTCCGGAAGGCACCGGTAGCCAGCCTAACGCCACTATGGTGGATACTGTCCAGCATTTTCAAGGTTGCCGGCCTTGCTGAACCGTATGCCGCAGAACCATAGTCTAGCCGGGACAGGACGAGGGCTTGGTAGAACCGTAGCAGCACCGCACGGTCAGCCCCCCAAGTAGTGCCACTAAGAAACCTGAGCATGTTCAGTTTCCTGAGACATGTCATTTTCAATTGCCGTATATGGTGCTGCCACGTTAACTTGCTGTCAAAATGGAGCCCCAGGAAGCGATAAGTGTCAACCAACGGCAACGCAGCATCCCTGAGATGTAGTTCAGGGTGTAAATGTAGCCTCCGGAGCCGACAAAAATGGACGACGGAGGTTTTCGCTGCTGAAAAACGAAAACCCCGGTCGTGAGCCCACCTGTCGACCCGGTTGATAGCTAGCTGCAATTGCCGTTCCACGACTGCCATACTTCCAGAGCTGTAATGCAGAGCTAAATCGTCTACATACAGCGATGGAACTACCGCGGACCCAGCGGCGGCAACAATGCCATTAATGGCAATCGCGAACAAGGTGACACTCAGCACTGAACCCCGAGGAACTCCATTTTCTTGGGTATAGTATTGCGATAATGTCCTACCGACCCTTACACGGAAGAGTCGGACGGACATGAAATTCGCAATGAAAGTCGGTAAGTTACCACGGAGTCCCCACTTGTGAAGGGTGGAAAGGATCCCGTAGCGCCATGTGGTGTCGTAGGCTTTCTCGAGGTCAAAGAAAACCGTGACTAGGTGCTGCTTTCGGAAAAAAGCCTCCTGTATGGCGCTCTCAAGTCGCACCAGATGGTCAGTTGTGGACCTATGACAGCGAAATCCACATTGGTACTCAGACAGGAGACCTTTATCCTCCAAGAACCACACCAGTCGACGGTTCACCATCTTTTCGAGCAGCTTACATAGGCCATTTGTCAAACAAATGGGCCTATAGCTGCTTACAAACTTGGGATCCTTTCCAGCCTTAGGAATCGGTATCACGATCCCCTCTCGCCATTGAGATGGAAACTCCCCTTCAATCCATATACGATTAAAGAGGATCAACAGTTGTTTTATACTGGATTCGCACAGATGCTTTAACATTTGATTATGTATGTTATCCGGTCCAGGAGCCGTATCCCTGCACAGTGCAAGCGCACTGCGCAGTTCCCATTCAGAGAATGGTACATTATAGGACTCCGAAGCAGCAGTGGCAAAGGACAAGGGGTGAGTCTCTGCCTCCCGCTTCAGAGTCAGAAATGTAGGATCGTAACTCCCGGAGCAGGATACATCGGAGAAGTGCGAGCCAATGCTGTTGGCAATGGCGAGATGGTCCGTGATTATGTCTCCATTGATGGACACTCCGGGTATCGACAGTGATGTTGGGAGTCCGGAGATCCGACGAAGCTTAGTCCACACTTGAGATGATGGAGTATGCGCCGCCATGGACGACACATACTTTTCCCACGTCGTTTTCTTACTCTCCCGAATCAGATATCGGGCTCTGGCACGCATCCTTCTGAAGGTGATAAGGTTGGCCATGGTGTTTTGCCTCCGATAGCATTTGAAAGCACGTCGACGATCTTTAATGGCTGCTGCAATCTCGGCTGTCCACCAAGGGACAAGCTTCCGGCGTGAGTTTCCGGACGAGGAAGGTATTGTTTCCTCAGCAGCAGCCAAAATACCATTCGTTATGTGAATGGTATGATCGTCGACACTCTCAAAGGTATCTTCGGCAAACACCGCACGTGCCGTGAAAGTTGGCCAATCAGCCCGACGGAGAAGCCATCGACTTGGTAACTCGATGGCTCTCTGGTTCGGAAGAGTAACGATAATTGGAAAATGGTCACTATTACAAAGGTCGTCGTGTACACCCCACTGTAGCAGGGGAACCAACGCACGACTGCACAAGGTAATATCGACACTTGAATAAGTGCCGTGTGCAATAGAGAAGTGCGTAGGTTCCCCTGTGTTCAACAAACACAGGTCCAGCCGCTTGATCAGCCTCTCAAAATCTCTCCCTTTACCGCTAGTGGTAGCGGAGCCCCAGATGGTGTTGTGGGCATTAACATCTCCCAGAAGGAGGAAAGGAGGGGGGAGCTGAGAGACTAGATCCACCAGCTGGTCGTAATCCGGCTGAGAATCAGGCGGGATGTACACGTTACATACTGTTGCCATTACTGGCAACGAAGTACGAACTGCAACTGCCTCTAGCTGAGTACGCAACGGCACCTCTTCACCAAAGAGGCTAGAGTGGACGAGAGTGCAGACGCCACCAGCGGCCACAGCTCCGTCCACCCGGTCTTTAGAGAAGAGTTTGAAGTGACGCATTGTTGTCTCATGTCCAGGACGAAACCTGGATTCCTGAAGACAGACAATGGTTGCCGAAAACGAAGATATTAATTGTCGTAACTCAGCGAGATGAACAGAATAGCTATTACAGTTCCATTGTAATAGTGCCATGGTGTGGACTTAAGTAGAAATGGGTCTTCTACTTATGCTTGACCGTTTGCCACCCTTCCCCAGCTCTAGTTGGAGATGATGGGGCAGGAGAGCACACCTCAATCTCCACATCTCCGTCCGAAGACGAAGAAAATGGAGCGGGCGCTCTCTTGGGTTGCACGCGGTCGTCGTCTGACCTCACGAGTCTCGCTCTTGGGGAAGAGCGAGAGCGGTGTCGAGGGACTTTCTCCCAGTCCGAAGACTGGGTGTCTGTCCCCGACACGCCCCGAAGAGATTTCTTCTTGGATCGGCGCCGACTCGTGTTTGGGGAAGTAGATGGTCCCTTCCCCACAGACGCCGGGTCCTTATAAAACAAGGTCGCTCCTGCTGGCACCGCTCCACTGGTAGTGGTGGGAGCGGGATGGTCAGCAGATACGTGAGCAGCCCTGCCTTTAGGAGAGGAAGAGAAACGGCGCTGAACCGTTCCCCTCTCCTCCGCCGATCTATTTTCTTTTCTATAGGGGAGTTCCTCCATACGTACGGGCTTGGCTTCAGCAGGCTTCGCTCCCTTGGTGGTAATGGGAGCGGAAAGGCCAGCAGAGACAGTAGCCACCCCGTCAGCAGGAGGGCGAGAGGGACGGCGGCGAACCGTCTCCCTTTTCTCCCCTATATTTTTCGTATTAGGTGGGCTGGAAGAAGGACCAGCCCTGGTCGGCAAAGTCTTCTTTCCCCCTTTAGCTGGGGAAGACTTGTTCGCCGACCGTTTCGGAGAAGAAGAGGACTTCTTCTCCGATTGCGCCGGTTTAGATGGTATAACCGGCGCCTTCATTTGCTGGGCCGAAGAAGGTTGTTGTACCTCCTTCGGGCTGACATTTTTCGCTGGTACAGCGAGGGGTGATTTTAATACTGCTGATAATACGGGCGTCGAGGGTACTACACTCGGTAAAGATGCGGCAGGGGTGAATGAGGGCGTCATTGCAGCTGCAAACGATACCCGAAATTCGGGGGCATTCATATCACGGTACCTCTTGCGAGCGTCGTGATATGAAAGCCTATCAAGAGTTCTTATTTCTTGAATTTTTGCTTCCTTACAGAACTCAGGGCACTGCTTCGATCGTGGAGAGTGGCTTCCTTGGCAGTTAGGACAAATCGGGGGAGGCGTACACCTCTCACCCTCATGTGTCCCCTTGCCACACTCTCTACACACGGCCTTGGCAGTGCACCTGGCGGAAACATGCCCGAATTTCTGGCATTGATAGCAGCGCATAGGTGGAGGGATGTACGGTCTGGGATAATCGCATGATGGACCGTCGTCACGGTAAATCATCCAATGATCCGAGGCGAATATGTAACGTGTTTTCCGAGGGTATTTTACGCCACTGACATCAGTCAGTAGGAAGCCATTCAATATTTATTTACGTGGCAAATTGTTCAGCCAAGAGAAGTTTTCATTATTATTATTATGGTATTTTTTGGTGCATTTTTTATAAGATTATAAGTATACAGATAGGTTTTCGATGTTATAGAAAACACTATCAAGCGAATTATTACGAACAACATTATTGCGGAAAATTATATGATTACGGAATTTTACGGATTTTTGTCAGTTAGGGTATTGTGAGAGAGATGAGTCACTGGGAATTCGGCTACAGGCTTAATCTTGTCGAGAAGCGTGACGCAAGCGGGGTTGCTGCATCAAGAAAAGGCGAAATGGGCTGGACCGGTAATCGACATCATCCTCGCGCCGAGTGTATTGACCCTGAGGTGGCCCGTGGGGAAGATCGCGTGGTGGCTCAGCCAATCAGAGGAGAGCGGGCGACTTGAAGACGGCTCCAGAGAGGGGAGGCGAGGAGTGCATATATGGTTTGCGTGCCGTGGAGGCAAGGCGATTATCTTTGTAAAACTTGACCGTTGTTGTTGCACGTGTGGTTGGTGCCGATGTGATCGGACCATAAATTAACATATCTACAAGTATCTCTTCAACTAACGAAGAAGATGATGATGTCCAGAAGGCTGTGGGAAGCTCTCTTCAGCACCCAGTACGAGGGTAATGCTATGGTAATTTCCAATGGTAAGCGCGAATGACTCAGAAGTACATGATCTCTCGTCTCTTTGTTTCATATTCAGTATTTCAGTAACTTCTTAGCTTGGGAATAATAGTAAAATCAGTAATTCATCCAACTCCGTTTTAACGTAATTCTCTAACGGTAATATTCAAATCGCAACGCTCCAATTTAAATTTAAAATATATTATTATTATTATTAATTTTGCCATACTTGTTTTATATAATAAATTCATTTCTTTTAACCATGCAATCTTTGCTTTCAGTAGGTAGCAATAGATATAGACCAAATTCCTTCTCTGATATAATTGTTAGTTGGGTTAATGATCAAATCATACCACGATCTGAGTGTAAAGATTCTTGAAGGTGTTCGACCAGAGCTAGGTGTTGTTAAATATAAATTTAGATTTCAACATAGCGTTGAGGTCTTGGCGCCCATTAAGACAACATAGTCAGAGTAAATATTTCAAAGTGCAATTGAGGGCTAGTAAAAGCGTTACACTTGTCACGCAACAGTGAGGGTAATAGAAGACGTTTCACTACAAACGTAGACAAAAATAGCAAGTCGTAACCTTTGTAGACTTCAAAAAAGCTTATGATTGTATACATAGATCTTCATTGCTGAAAACACTAAGGAATTTCGGACTTCATCCCAAATTAATAAAAATTATAAAACTAACTCTAACAAACGCCAAATCTAAAGTAAAATTCAGAGGAGAAATATCTGAGCCGTTTACGATTAAAATAGAATTAAGACAAGGAGATGGTTTATCGCCTTTACTTTTCAACTGTGCTTTGGAATATGTGATGAGGGAATGGTACAGGGAAAATCCTAGGAGCATAAGAATTGGAACCAAGAAAGATCAAATACACTTAAATTGCTCGGGATTCGCAGATGACTTAGCGTTACTGGCTAATAATATTCAAGAAGCCAGAAATCAAATAATAAGCCTACAAAATATAGCACAAAAAATTGGACTTCAGATATTATTTGAAAAGACAGAGATAATGGTAGCAAATCCACTCGTAATCAATCACATAACAGTAAATTACAAGAAAGTTAAAATAGTGAAGCAATTTAAATACTTAGGGGAAATTATAACTTACAACTTGGATGAGAAACCTGCATGGCAAGAAAGAACTAATAAAATGATAAAAGCCCAAAAATTAACATGGTCTACATATAAAAGAAAATGTCTATCAATGGCAACAAAATTAAAACATTACAAGACGGTGGTTCAACCAGTGGTGACATATGGAAGTGAAACTCTTTTTAAAGTTACTCAGAAAAACAGAATCAACAAAATTTTATAAGTAGAAAGAAGAATAGCTAGAACATGCATAAAAAAAATATCAGAAAGATGGACAGTGGCGGATAGTACCAAATGAAGTGGTATACAGAGAACTGGAGCGCATCACTGGTACTATTCGGAAGAAACGGTTTTCTCTTTTTTTGGTCACATCATGAGGACACCAGAAACCAGGTTATCTAGAAAAATGGTAGTAAAACTTTGGAATATGAAACAACAAGTAGTATGGATTAAGGAAATTAGAGAAGATATGAAAGAATTAGAAATAACCTTGGATGACTTGCAAAACAAAACAAAAAAATTAAGAAACTGTAAGATATAAAAATAAGATTTCAGGCAAAAATAGACAAACATAATACAGTAAAAAGGGTATTTACAGATGAGGAATGCCTGAGAAGATCAGAGCGAATGAAAAGCTACTGGGTGACTCGGAGAGAAAACTTAAGAAGAGGACCAAGAAATGATTGACTGAAGTGGTCCAATGAGGCCGTAAAAGAAGAAGAAGAAGAAGAAAGTCAGCAGTAGAAGTACTGTATATGGGAAAATAGTGGTAGATACAAGGAAGAAAAGAACTAGTTGGTGGAATGAGGAAGTGAATCAGAACGTGAAAGACAAAAGGAAGCCTGGAAAAGATATATAGCATCACGGACTGAAGAAGACTGGAAAAACTATAGGGAAAAAAAGGAATGAAGTGAAACGAGAGGTGAAGGAAGCTAAAAGGAAATCTTGGGAAGATTTTGGAAATATGGTTGAAAATGGGGCAAGGGAAAAGAACACATGAAGTTTTTGGAAAACAATAAAAGCATTCCGAGGAAAATATGGGAAGCAGATAAGGGCAATTAAGGATGGAGATAAGCTGGTTTCAGAGAAGGCAGCTGTATTAGAGGTGTGGAGAAGACACTATAAAGAAAAGTTTCAAAAACATGAGTCATTACAAGAAGAAGGAATTGCTTATGGGCCATATGAAAGAGTGCAAGAACCCAAAATTAATAATAATATCGTATGGCCTCGGCTGCCTGGTGAAAGCTTTGCTATTTGACACCCAGGGGGTAGCTTGCATGTCGAATTTTGTTGTTCCTTGACTATGAAAGTCAAGGAGGTTAGATGTTAGATATTTAAGCTCCTTGAACACTATAGCGCTTTCTAGTAAAAAGTGAGGAACTTTGTGTTGCGGAAACTCCAGAGATTAATTTTGCCATTATGAACTCGGCCTACTGTATTCAAATGGGTTCTTTGACATGCCAACATCGTATGACATGCGTATCGTATTTTTGCCGCCGTTCAAAAATCACTTACCACAGCCAGGAGCAAACCTGCAATCTTAGGGTTAATAGACCGACACGATATCCACTCACCCACCGTGGCAAGTATCCCAAAATTGAAGGGGATATAAATGAAGAGGAGGTGGGAATGGCAGTTGAACAAGTTAAGACGGGGAAAGCAGCAGGAATTGATGAGATAGCCCCAGAATTAATTAAATATGGAGGTGGTAAAGTATTTAACTAAAATTTTCCAGAGTATGTGGGAAGAGAACAATATCCCCAAGGAATGGAGGAAGAACTTAATTATATAATTACACAAGAAGGGGAACAGCTATGACTGTAATAACTACAGGGCCATATGTCTGTCATCTTCAGTCTACAAAGTCTACGCTCGTGTGCTGGAGAGGAGATTGAGGAGGGCGGTAGAAGAAGATATGGAGGAGGAGCAAGCTGCTTTTAGGCCTGGGAGGCAGACACAGAATCATATCTATACCATAAGAGTAATAATGGAAAAGAGCATATCCAAAAATCGGGACCTGTATTTAGCATTTCTCGATCTCAAAGCTGCATGTGACTCTGTACCAAGACAATACGTGTGGGAAGCACTGGCAGCGAAGAGGATGCCAATGAAGCTGAGAAATGCTGTGAAGAGCATATATAGATTACCAGTGGGAATAGTACGTGTAGATGGAGAAACATCTGAAGAATTTCCAATGGAGAAAGTAATTAAAGAAGGGGATAGCCTTAGCCCTTTGCTTTTCAACATCTTGCTAGACAAAATAACTAAAATATGTAAGAGAAGAACATTCAGAACAAAGCTTGGAATGTGGAGATTACGACCGGTTTATATGCAAGTTCTGCTCTATGCAGATGATATAGTACTCGTAGCTGACACACCAGAAAGACTTCAGCAAGCAGTGGTGGAATGGTATGAAGAATTGAAAAGGAAGGGAATGATGGTGAATGAAGAGAAAAGTAAAGTAATGAGGCTCTCAAAACAGAATAAACAGGAAGAAGAGCTCAATATCCTCTGTAATGCAAAGCCTCTTGAGAAAGTAGAAACTTTTGAATATCTAGGAACCATATTAAGTAATGATGGAAATATTGAACCTGAGGTACTAAATAGAACTAAGATAGCAGTATCAGCTTAATATCAGATGAATACCACAATAGTAGGGAAGAAGGAGATAAGTCTTAAGACCAAAAAGCAGATCTATAATGCAATCATAGCACCGAATACGTTGTATGGTATGGAGAGTTTGGCATTACAAGATAAACATCTAAGTAGGATTACTGCCACAGAAATTAAGTTTCTGAGGAGAGCAGTAGGAAAGACAAGAAGAGATCGAGTTCGAAATGAGAGAATTAGAGAGGAATTAGGACAAAAAGCAATGGGTGAAGTGGTTGAGGAACGTCAGTTGAGATGGTATGGACATGTTACGAGAATGGAATAAGAAAGAAAAATAAAACAAATACATGAAATGCGAGTTGAGGGAGGAGCTGGACGAGGTAAACCCAGCATTACGTGGGAGAATAGGATTGAGAGATTGGGACAGAAAAGGGGCAAAACTGTTGTGGAAATGAAGAGAATGTGCAGAAATAGAGCGGAATGGCAGAAATGGCACAAACAAGGATACCCCGACGCTTGAAGGCATAAGGAATTGAAGAAGAAGAAGAAGAAGAAGTAGAATTAGGACGGATCAAGTATCCATTGACCGAATTCTCGGTGATATTTTAATGAGGTGGAAGATTTTTATTTAGAGAACTTTACTGTTTTAAATTAGTTATTTTATGATTAGGGTTTTAATTTACAATTTACAATATTTATAAGATGTCATGAATAAATCTTATCAGGCACTGATTCGATTGCTTGTTCCTTTTTATAATAAATAGTGATCTCTACATTTAATAATATAGTTCCGAGTGTACTACTGGTTAGATACTGCATACCTGCCAACCTCGTAAACCGAAAAATCGGGAGGTTTTGAAGACTATCGATGTCTAATCATATTTCTTCGCCATAGCCTATTACCGAGGAAACAACAAAATCACTCGGATCAGAAAATCACAATAGCCTACCGGCATATTAATGCCAACATCTAAGTTATGCACTAATAATATCACGTGTTAAACAGATACAATATTCCGCAGCCTACAACTACCTCTCATCCAAAGGCTATTATGAAAACTCCTAGGAAAATACGCTGAATTAACCATCGACTATTTCAAACGAAGAGATATTCAAATCCATCTAAGCGGGACGCGTAGTTATGGAGAATAACGGCATCTATCAATTATTGATACGAAGCGAAACTGCGATAACGCAACACACTCAACACACGTAAACTCGACTTATTCAATGGGTGACTGAAGTTATGGCATCTCGCACTTTTAGTCTGAAATTTTTGAAAAATCGGGAGATTTAATACGTTAAGCGGGAGGGCAGGAGAAATGATGTAAAAGCTCGAGTCTCCCGTCTAAATCGGGAGAGTCAGCAGGTATGATACTGGCACTCTTTGCTTATTTTTATTTAACCGTTCACCCCCGAGATTCCAATAATCTCATCCTCCATTCTTTTATTGTTAGAATTGATCTATGTAGCTAAGTAGAAGTACATTCGAGTATGTTAGTAACGTTGTGTACGACGAGTTCCTAACTTGCTAGCTAGCAGGAAACAGTTGGTTTTTCTAGCTGGGGATCAACGTCTCTTGCGATCCTTTTCATCCTTCGGATACTGGTTGGTGGTTATGTGAATTTCGGGTACAGTACCATTACATCAGAGCCACTTCCATGATTTCTAACTGAAAAGTTTGTATACATTTTACAGTTGTTTTTGTTATGGGTTTAATTGTCCACTTTTAACTGCTGATCCTTTACACAAACTGGCAGTCAGATTTCCCACTATTTTTCGTTCTCAAGACTAACCCCACTCTGCCAAATGTTGATCCACTTAAGAACCACACTTTTAATTTGCAGATTTGCGACTCTGATGAAAGAGTTCAAGCAGTTGGATCAGACAGATCTACTTAATTATTTATTTACTTCCCTCATTGGAGGGCTGTCATAAGACAAAATATTAGGTATGGGATGATACCACTTTTTCTTGATAATCTGCAATATCCTATAAAGAAGTCATGATGTTCGATATTTGACTCAAAACTTTAATGTTTAAGTTTCAATGGTGCACTTGGCTATGAATACAATGTTTGATTATCTGCAACTGCTCATAGTAAGATGCTAAGCAGCATATCTCAGGGCTAGAGACTGAGACTGTGTAACTGATCATTACACCAGGAGCCAGTTGGGATTTTTTCAAAATCTACGCTTTTTTTTTCTTTTTCTGAAGCACTGGAAGGATAAAATGGGAACACCATAAATAATCTGCAGTATGCAGATGATACAGTTCTGCTTGAAACAAGTGCTGAGGATCTACAAACATTACTGAAGTCTGTGGTACAACACAGTGCAAGAACAGGTCTGTATTTGAATGCAAGAAAGACTAAAGCAATGGTTGTGAGCAAATGCATAATTCCACCTGCAGGGACAACACTGGAACAAGTTCAATATGTGAAATACCTTGGATGCATATTCAATCATAATTGGAATAATGATATTGAAATTAAATCCCACTCTGAACAGGCATTGAGGAAAATGAATGAACTACTGTGCAACAGAGACTTTTATATTGCTCTTCGTCTCCGCTTACTGCGGTGTTACAGTTTCACTATCCTGCTGCAATGAATGTGCACAAGCCTGGACTCTCAGAGAGAACTCCAGCAAAAAAAAGTTATGAAATGAAATGTTCTTTACACCAGGAGCCAGTTGGGATTTTTTCAAAATCTACGCTTTTTTTTTCTTTTTCTGAAGCACTGGAAGGATAAAATGGGAACACCATAAATAATCTGCAGTATGCAGATGATACAGTTCTGCTTGAAACAAGTGCTGAGGATCTACAAACATTACTGAAGTCTGTGGTACAACACAGTGCAAGAACAGGTCTGTATTTGAATGCAAGAAAGACTAAAGCAATGGTTGTGAGCAAATGCATAATTCCACCTGCAGGGACAACACTGGAACAAGTTCAATATGTGAAATACCTTGGATGCATATTCAATCATAATTGGAATAATGATATTGAAATTAAATCCCACTCTGAACAGGCATTGAGGAAAATGAATGAACTACTGTGCAACAGAGACTTTTATATTGCTCTTCGTCTCCGCTTACTGCGGTGTTACAGTTTCACTATCCTGCTGCAATGAATGTGCACAAGCCTGGACTCTCAGAGAGAACTCCAGCAAAAAAAAGTTATGAAATGAAATGTTCTTTTCATCTTTTATCACTCACAGTTAACATCTTATTATATAATACGCTAAGACTAAGATGTATGTATCACAAAACTCAAGCTCCTAAACCAGAAGGAGTTAGAAGGTGTGGTTTGTACCAAAATCTTCCAATAGAGCAGAAAAAATCTTGCATTTCTTGAAAAGTCAACGGAAATAATTTATTTGTTTATAAAGTGCTTTTAAACAAATAAACAAGACGATAGCCCCTGCGAGAACTCTCGTCGCCTACAGCCCGCAGAGCACTAATCTGTACACATGGGGACGCACACAATCCATTATGCGAGAGCTCTCGCATGGGTCCGCTAGTTTCATTAATTTCTTCCTCCTATTATTTCAAATGTTCTCCTCCTGCTTGCACTACTTGTTATTTTGTTTACGCTGGTTTGGGCTGAAGAAGGGTCCCACATGAATTTGAAACAATTGTTCACTATTTTATGAGTTTTTAATTCTCGTGAAAAAAGTGTTGACTAGGTAGGAAATATATTTATTAGAATTGATAAAGTACAATGTGTCATGATGATAAATGAGTTATGGGTGTTGGGAGATATTACCACAAGTAGCATTCCGGAAGAATCAGAACAGGCGTACACTGGTAGGAGCAAGAAATTTGAGGGAAATGACAAGGGTGGGGATTGATGCATATGACAACTAACTGTCACTGCTGTTTGTCAATAACAGCATGTCGAACTACTAACCTACTCGCCTTTCACTTACAACACATGAGCCTGGAATGCATGAGCATTTTTGGCAACTACCAAGAGATGAAGAATTCTCACCATCATCTGAAGATGTGTCAACTATATATTGTTTGATTTCATCTCACATTTCTTCTCTTTATCCATTCCATAACTTTCCAAATTTTAATTCCTTCCTCATTGAATATGAAGTACATTAGCTGCAACTGTTTTCTGTGCAATGTCAATAAGATGTCAGTTTAATTATAGTACATACATATAGTGTGTCACAAACTCCCAGTCGTTGTAGAGGAAACTGATGAGCAGATAGGTTTTGCACAGGAGCTAACATTTGGTTAAGTACCAAGTAGTAAAAGTAGTAAAAGAAATCAATTTAATAAAAAATTAAGAATACAAATAAAAATCCTTAGTTGAAGAGCAATTATGCCTGTGCACATAAAACAGATGCAAGTTTGCTTACATGGTGGAAAACCTGTGATGACAAGGGTGTGTGGGATGGAACCAGCATGTGGCATTTGTCTTTAGCTCTTAGTTTGTGTGAAAATGGTGACCGGAGGACAGGAATTTCTTGAAGTTCAAGAAAAGATGGAAATCGCTGAGAGCAAGATCAGGACTGTACGATGGATGAACAAACAGCTCCCAGCCAAACTCCAGCAGAACAGTTGCTGTGCACCGAGTCGTACACGGTCGAGTATTGTCATGGATCAGCACACAACACCTGCACTGAGCAATCCACGCCTCTTGTTTTGAATGGCCGTTCACAATTTCCGAAGTGTTTCACAGTAACGGTCAGTGTTCATTGTTCCATTCCCAGGCAGCAGACTTCTACCACACAGGAATACAAAAGTTAATCCCACGATATGACAGGTGTCTCAATTCTGGTGGTGATTATGTCGAAAAATAGCTCAACATTGCTGTATTGGGTGCCAATTAAGTTATTTTTCATATCACTATGTTTTCTGTTTTTATATATATATATATAAAAAAGAGGGAAACTTAATTTTTTAATTGTCCTCGTAATAGTATATAACAAAGGAGTATAATAGTAGTCATACATATGAAAAAGAACCAATTTTGATTTGTGGACCTAAACATGATGTGTGTGTGTGTGTGTGTGTGTGTGTGTGAGAGAGAGAGAGAGAGAGAGAGAGAGACACACACACACACACCCCTCCCCTGCCAGAGGTGAGGCTGTTGCATATTAAAAGTCATTCAAAGGAATTCAGGATTTCGACACAGATAAGTCAATTTGCATCCATAATTTCATGTAATGTCAACCTTCAATTAATGTATTCTCAGAGACAAAAGTTTTCAGAACGTAAAAATCCAGTCTCTAGTTAAACTTAAACTTACTGATTTATAGAAACCACTCTGGTAAAACTAAGCAGAAGAATGTGTACAGTTACTATGACATAGGGAGGTCAAGAATCATGTCTCTTGAGATTATGTCAATGCCCACTCCTTATTACAGTCAATCGACAGCTTCTCTGGATAGCACTTTGAGCAGCATCTTGCAGTTTGGATGTGCGAAGCAGGCAGGGCTACTGCAAGCAAGTTTCAGTACACAATTCATGCCAATGACATGCAGCACTAAATTTACCTGGTGACTAATTCATGCATCCCACATGAGAAGAGCAAAATCTGTATTTATTAATCTCATGTACATTTTTTTCAGGATTAGGGAACCACCCATTACAATTGGGTACAATCGTATTGACCGATTGAAAAGTATTAAATTTCGATGGCATGAGGTGTTTATGAACATCTGACAGTGTTTCAAAAGAACTGTTCGATGATACAGTGGAACTTGGATAATTCGAACCTCAAGGGACCAGTAAAAAAAAATCGAATTATCCAAAAATTCGAATTAAGAAAGTTCTTTGAAAAGGGTAGAGAAAATATATTGAATTACGTTTACATAATGATTTACGTTCAACAAAGCAGATTAACAGACAACGGTACTTTATAAAGACTGTATCGTGAATAACCTCAAAAGTTTCAAATGAAAAATAAAACCAAAATGGACTATAGTAGTAATCCAGCAATCTAGTTAAGTCTTAGAGAAATCTACTGTTTTTCAAAATAGTTTGAGATTTTTACCTGTTTCCTACAATTAAGTCTCTCAGCCATCACAAAAGAATCTAACAAATTTAAGGGATGGAAAACGGAACTACTTACGTCATTTCTACTTTAAACAAACCGCTTAAGTTCTGTGATGTGGTTTGTTCCTTGGGGCTGCACTCGGAACAGTTTTTTCGGGAACTGACCCAACTGTTTGGCTTCCGATCGGCTTTTATGACTAAAAACTTCGAATTATCCAAAATATAATTCGAATTAACCCAAGATTTTTTAGCATTGATTGTATATAAAATGCTAGGGACCAAGAGAAAAATTCGAATTAAAGAAGATTTCGAATTATCGAAGTTCGAATTAGCCACGTTCCACTGTACTTGTATCACAGTAATTTAAAATAACCTATATTACATTGAATCCATCATGTATTTCATCCACCATGAATCATGCTGGTTAGATCAAAGTAAATTAATACGTTATACAGATAAGATACATTATAAGATGAACTCATACAACAGTTACATGGTACGAAAGAACAAAAGAAAATTTATCAAAAATTAAAGTAAAGGTCAAGAGTATTCATTAAGGGCCTGTTTTTCAATCACTGGGCAAAGTTCGGAGTAATGTGCTCCCTGCATTAAATGCCATATTGTGTTTTTCAAAAGGGAATAAATGTGGTAGGCAAGTTGGTCATTTTTACTTGGCGCTATTTGTGCTGGATAAGCATTAAACCTTCAGAGTAGTGACACTCCATAGTTGCTTGTTGTTTTTCTCCTACCAGCTGTGAACATTATGATTTGTATAATGGATTTGTATTCTAATTCTATTGATCTTTATTTCATGGCTTGCTTTCGTTTATCGAAAAGTGCTGTGATGGCTGCGCTAGAATTATCAACTTTGGTACGCACACACAGGTGATGATATAAATTATCGAGCAATAGAATATAAAAAATTTCGAAGATCTCATATACTACACAGCTTGGACATTCTTGAAATTGTGACGAATGTGAATTTACGATTCATGTTATTAAATACCGGTACTATGATGAATGTATACAATGAATTGGAGATATGCTACTGTCACACTTGTTTCAAAAGACATCACATATTATTTTATACTGTAAAAAGGAGGGATGAAACCATACTCTCTAGCAATCTAGACACCTATAGACTACTAGGAATGATGTTCAATACAATCTAATTACTGAAATCCTGTTGTTGCAACATATTGTAATAACAAGTAGTTCTGTGAAGAACTCAATAGCCTATTTTTATATATCCTACTTATGTTAATTGTCTCTAACAACATACAAAATTAAACCCGGCCGAAGCCGTCGGATTTTTTAAGAGCGTTAAAAATCCCTCAGTATGCCTTCCTTCGGAGGGGAAGTAAAGCCGGCGGTCCCATGTTATAGATTTATGGCATGTTAAAGATCTTTCCACTAATTACACCTGTGTGAAACTAAATTGGATAGGTTAAGAATGTAAACAACGCTCTTAGGTTGCTACGTTCGTTGCCAAGAGCCGACTGCGGTGGCATCTAGTAGCTAGTTCTGAACTAGGCCTAGTAGTCGTTGACGGTGGCGCTTGGCGGCAAAAGTAGGAACTATTTGAAAATATAAAGTTGCAGTCCCTACTTGAATTAAAAAAACAGATACACACACTAATACAGTCATCACAATTAACACCGGTTATCAGACAGATTCTACACACACCCAAAGTACACGGGGCTACATGACCGCATTGTCGCAGCCCCTAAACTAAGGAACCAACCAACCAACATACAAAATTTCAGTTTGATTGCTGTAGTAGGTTCGTAGATACTGAGAACCGCCTAAATATTTTGGATGGTTGCCATTGTGGATTTTTATATATGTAGGGCATAGAGTTATGTACTATTACATGAAGATTATTGCGTAGGTGTATAATTTAAACTTCAATTGCATGATTAGGACAGAAGAAATAAAAAAGAAGATTTTAAAATTTTGCAAAACCGCCATCTTGTGGTTATGAAAACAAATGAAATAAATTAGACGTCAGTGGATTAAAATTTTTATAAGTATTTACCGTACCAGGTTTCAAATAGCTCGAACGGTTAAATCGTGAGAAACGGACATTTAAATATTTAAATTTTGCGTCACCGCCATGTTGGATGTGTGCTTACCAGGATATTATATGTCCCATAGGTGAACTTATGTTCATAGCCTTTATCAACATAAAAAAATTCAGTTTGATTGCTGTCATAGATTAGTAGATATTGAGAACCGTCTAAATATTTCAAATGGTCGCCATGATGGATTTTTATATACAGGGTGTGTCCTGAAAGTAGTGAGACTGAGTCAATTAAAAAAATATATATTGACAGAAATGAAACGTACACTCAATATTCTTCAAAGTAGGACCCTTCTGCATCCACACACCCCTGTCAGCGGGATTTCCTACCGGAAAGGCAACCGGAATGCTGACGAGTTACCTCGTCACAGTCTGTTGCAACGCTTCCACGGAGCCATGACGATGTCCTTTTAGGGTGGTTTTGAGGTGGGGAAAGAGGAAAAAGTCTGCTGGGGCAATGTCGGGACTATTGGGTGGCTGAGGCAGGGTTGCGATGTTGCATTGAGCCAGGTACGCCAGCATGTGTAAGGCAGTGTGGCGCGGCGCATTGTCGTGTTGGTGCCACCAGGAGTTAATGATCGCTGGGCGGACACGGACGATACGTTCTCTCAGCCGTTTAAGGATCACCACGTAAAAACCTTACTCTGTGGTCATTGTCCAAAAAATTATTCTGTCTTTCCACATTTTCATCCGTTTTGGTACTCGAAGATCGTCCTGAACGTGCATTGTCTTCAACTTCCTCTCTCCCCTCCCGAAAGAGCTTGTGTCAGTCAGAAACACTCAATCTGCCCATGGCGTTATCACCATAAGCCGTCTTGATCATACTGCGAGTCTCTTTCCCGGTTTTGCCGAGCCTAACACAAAATTTGATGGCATAGAGCACTGTTTCAACAGACAAACCACGACGCAGCGTGACGAGTGCACTTGCAGAAGTTATGGAGATGAGCGATTTACACTCCACTACAGCTGAGAACCAACTGTGTGGTTGGCTCCCAGCCTTCCTTACACCCCTCTCCACCAACCCCAGGCGGAGAAGCCGCGGGCAATCTGTCCGTCTGCGTGGGAAAAATCCAGTCCGACTACTTTCAGGACAGACTCTGTATGTAGGCCATAGAGTTATATACTATTAGATGACGATTATTGCATAGGTTCATCTTTCAAACATTGACTTTGATCGCAGGATTAGGACACAAGAAATAAAAACTTATGTTTTCATAAATGAAAATAGGCTAAAAATGAGATAAATCATAATTTCATGTAGATTCCATTAAAATGGCTCATAATGATATGATCAATATCGATCCCGAGACTTCATGATTCTCACACGAAGACTCTATCACCACAGCTATTACAACCACAGAAGTGCTGAGCACAATACAGGAACTTATTGTCACGTACTGGTAATATGGAAGTAATATTTTAAGCTCCTTTAATATTTTGCTCTTTCCGATAATGTTCCTGCCTGGAATTGAGCTTTTAATTCATTATGAATAGGCAGTAAAGAGAATGCGTACAGTAGTCCATGAAGGTGATGATGATAATTGTTGTTTTAAGGGGCCTAACATCCAGGTTATCGGCCCCTAAAGGTCTGTGTGATAGCGAAAATGTCAATGAAGTGGAAAGCAGAACGAAAAGTAAGTGAGCAGGAAAATACTTACAAAAAGGAACTCAGATTGAAACTACTCACAAAATGGAGAGCGGTAATACGTACATAAGGGAATTTTGAACGAAAATACTCACA